>OY292488.1:4472075-5838411 GCA_958496325.1 Nomophila noctuella
GGGGAAGTTCACCGGGTTTTAGTGGCCCAGCTTATCCTTACAGTAAACCGAACAAGTTGCCCCCATTTGCTAATCTCCTAAGCCAACCAACGAGTTGGTAGAAGTGACTAACTTTCGAAGGTGAATGTTACTTTAAAATAGGTTCCATTTAGGTTCATAAGGGGTTAGCCTGAGCTCGATTGAATAAATTAAGGCTTTTGTAAGCTCGGGATAATGATTTGAGTTGTGCTGTTAACAGGCTGGCCAATTAAGAAACGTACGGCTTTTAATTTAAAAAGGAAATGTCAGGCTTAGTAAAATTTAGATACCGCACAGATACAGTGTGCTTACAATTACTTGTACTTTTAAATACATCCTGCGTACATTGCTGACCATAAAATATTGGCAGCCGTCGCAGAAATCGAGCATATTATTATAAGTTACATTTACATTTAATTCGGTTTCTCCTATCACTACTGCCTTTCTTGCCTTAGACTTTACCCTTCTCTGAATCTGATTAATAAACAGATTTCCCACAAATCGTGATTTCCTCAGCGCTTAACAATCTCCATAATCAAGCGTTGCATTATGCGCTTACAACATTATCCAAAGACACAATTTCAAAGGGATGCACAATTACTCCGCTCGTTGAGGGCTGGAGTCTTCTGTTCCTGTAATTTCGCAGACGTCCTCTCGGGCCGGAACTCGGCAATAAAGGTCGGCGGCTCGAGTAACTGAGGGAGTGCGTCAAGGGTCTTTGTATACTTTCAGCCACCTAAGTTTTAAAATTGTACGGAATTTTCATTGCTCAGATTTTGTCTCTCGCGAATGAAGGTTTATATGTAACAGGGCCTAATATATTGTTGAACATTGTTAATTTGTTCATTACTACTTCTGAGTATGCTCGAAGGCGTGGAAACGAAATAATGCAAATAAATATCGAACTGCAGTATTGTAAATAAGAGCAGCCTTAAAATTTAATTTTAAGTTTAAAAGTACACTTAGGTATGAAATCCATATTTTTGATGTATCCTATTACTTTTGTTTAGATTATCCGATAATTTCTATTGAAAGGGCCTTTAAAAATATACGGTTGGCAAATAAACATTGGCATGCGGTCCAAACTTAGGGAACATTTTCATAGTTCAATTTGTTTAAAAAGGTATACTTCTGTAAAGCGAAAAGTCTAGTCATTGAATGAATATGACAAAATTCTTCTCAAGATCGTTCCATGGATCGGTTCAAGTTCCCGCTTACGCTTATAAACTAAAGCACATCCGAACTACAGTTCGCCAGGAAACTGCCAGGTACCCACGAATAGCGCGGAGTAATGAGTTTTGTTGTTCAACATCCAGCCGGGATTAGGGACATATACGATACGTGGACACTAGCAAATGCACGCTCTGCGAAAGCACTGCATTTGTCCATAAAGTTGAAAGTGATTTTACTAAAGTAAAACAGTTAAAAACTTTATATTAATACGTGTTTCGGTTTTATCATGAAGAAGCACCTAAATCTACTGCCTTTTGGATTGGTGGACGATAAACTTAAGAAGACAGTAAAGGTACGACTATAATACATACGGGATTAGGGACATAATTATACGATACGTGAACACTGACAAATGCACGCTCTGCGAAAGCATTTGTCCATAAAGTTGAAAGTGATTTTACTAAAGTAAACAGTTAAAAGTTTACATTAATACGTGTTTCAGTTTTATCATAAAAAGCCACTCTAAATCTACTGCCCTACAGATTAGTGGACCATTAACTGAAAAAGGCAAGCCCCAAACAGTTATTCAATAAGTATAAAAGTAAAATACCTACGGTTATAGGGACATATACGATACGTGGACACTAGCAAATGCACGCTCTGCGAAAGCACTGCATTTGTCCATAAAGTTGAAAGTGACTTTACTAAAGTAAACAGTTAAAAGTTTATATTGATACGTGTTTTAGTTTAGGTCATTAAAAGTCACTCTAAATCTGCGGTTAAATGAACCTGTGGGAAGATAAACTACTTGTAACAAGAAGAGCTATATGAGAGAGTAAAATACCTAGCAAAATAACGAATCTATATTGATGATTACATTGAAGATACTTTTATTACGTTCATTAGTTCCAAAAATAACGATAAACAACTTAATTTATCAAATCAATTATTTTTGCCGAACCGTTTTGTCAACAATAAACATCAAACAAACGATCTCAGCTTTGTTGAGTACTTTTAAAAACGACGGAGTTTTAATAAGGTCCCGCTTAAAGTTTAAAATGTTGTTCCCTCTTTGTTACCGTCAATTAACAATGATACCATTGTAGAGTTGAAAATGTCCGTTAGAATATTGTTATCAAAACGTTTCATTAATGAAGTTTTGGATCCGGTCGCCACTAACAATAACTTTGCTTTGAACATAAAATTATGTCGTTTGTTTTCATTGTGGCTACAAATAAATTTTAATAACTGTGAAAAATAGAGAGAATAGATAGGAGTGGTTAAAGAGAGGGCTGTATCTTAGCACTTTTTACGCAAGTATATATATTATGTATATCTAGGATTTCCACCTAAAACTAACTGCTCATAGACATAGGCTCCCATGTGTAAACTTCTATAACCAGTTGTAGGCGCTAGCATACAGATCCCTTGAAAGCAAGTTCACAAATGAACTTGAAAACAATGATGGGCTATTTCATATCCACAACCTTACGTACATATGAATACATTCACATATATGTTTAAAAATTCTTGTTAAGAAGGATATTAATAAAATTTCTTAATAATGTTATTAGCGAGAAATGAAAATTTTAATCTTGTCTAATATAATAATCTGTTCAAAGGTTCTCTAGAAGCAGGGTGGAAGGAAAATTCCAAGTTTTCATTAAAGATATCCGGAAAATTAATCATTATAAAGAAAAGAGAAGACAATTTTTGCGGAATTTAATTCTTCTTAAGTTTTGTTCTAGATCCTTTTTACTTTATTCGGGGAAAGTTTGATTAAACTTCTTTGACTATGAGTGATTAAAAGAATAATATCAGAAAACATTTTGACGCGAAGCTTTTTTCGGTGGTATATTCTAATTGGAGCGTTAATTTACAAAGTAATAAGGTACTTTTAATACTTTGAGCTCACTTATTTTAAGGAATACCTTCATCATTATTTTTTAATACTTACTAGCGACCCGCCCCGACTTCGAACGGGTTTAACTAAGTTTATTAGTGTTTCTCTACTATATTATGCATGTATTATACATAAAAACCTTCATATTGAATCACTCTATCTATTAAAAAAACCGCATCAAAATCCGTTGCGTAGTTTCAAAGATTTAAGCATACAAAGGACATAGGGACAGAGAAAGCGACTTTATTTTATACTATGTAGTGATTAACAAATACCCTCAAGCTATACGATATGTCCAACATGGGCTTAAGACTGCTAACTCACAATTACATAGTTCAACGACAGCACAAAGAAATACAGACATATTATTATAATAGTCAAGAAGACCAATTTCGGACCAAAACACTTTTCTCATGATTCAACAGCATTAATAGTACAAGAGTCAATAGTACAGCCTTTCTCCACAAACCTCCTTGCGAACCCCAAAGATTACAAGTCCCAGAACATTCGAGTCGAAACTAATAACGTAGATCAAAGCACAAATAACAACACGCCTACCATTACCAAGGGTGTACTGGCCTAATTCGTACACAGGCCTGAACATCGTCGCATCGATAAAATCATGTCCGCAAACAATTAAGTGGCCCTCGGAGTGACCGGATCCGAAGAACACAGTCATTGAAAGAACAGTAAGGTACGAGATTTTAGACTTTCGCGTTGCATTACAATAATGATATTTGTTAACGGGACTAAACGCGATTTTAATTATGTAGTCGCAAGCGGACTCTCCGAGCGGACCGCTTGCGACCACGGTTGTTGTAACGCAGCCGAAACGTCAAGCAGTAAGTAGTATATGTATGTATAATATATACATTATGTAAGTATATACTACGTAATTAAAATCGCGTTTAGTCCCGTTAACAAATATCATTACAGTAAGGTACGTATGAATAGCCCAACATTGAAACATTTTCTGCATTGAATTATTGACGAGACCAATTATTTTTTTTTTCAAATAACTGTAACCCCTCTATTTGACTCATTCAAAAGTAATCTCAGCAGACTCAATAAAAAGATTGAATGACAACAAGTATGGACTTAAATAAGGTGTTTTAACAAAGTGTTGTAACGCCTCCTTCTGGTATTTATAACAAAAATATAGAATTCTTCGATTTAGCAAATCCCATTCTAAAAGGTATCGTCACACCTTTTGGCATTCGTGAATTATCGATTAGTACGCTTCATTCACCTAATCTCCGTCTGATTCTGTTAACCTTCTTTTACACGTGAAAAACTAAATTACTCTTAATCTGAAACCATACTATAATATGCAGGATTAAAATCCAATCCATAATACGTGATATAACGGTGTTTATTTTTGTTAATGTAACTGATTTTATCTTTTATTTTAACATACATCGTATTTTTCAAACGTATCGTCAGAAATTATACTGTACTCGTATAAAGAAAAGACATTGGGACGTATTCCATCGGGAATTTTTTCATTACTTAACCTCTTGTCTTCGTTTTTTAGAGAGGGTTACATCGCTCAAATTGAGTTTAAACATCTATGGGTTAAATTGCTTATACCCTCTACAAGTCACAAGTGTATAAGCCGATTCAAAGAATATTTAATAATATCGACCGCACTCAAGAAAGTGACTTCACTGCAGCCACCGAAACTGTAAAGGCGATTATGCGAGGTGTGGAATGTCAATCGGACGATCCGGGCAACGGGTCAGCTAACCAGCGCCAAGTAATGCAAGGAGCAAACACTCATTATGCCGGGCCGGACGACCGGACGACGATGTCCGGATTCGAGTAATGGGACACGCGTATTAGTTTTGAGTACGTATGATTTAGGTGTGTTTCACATTTGATACCTTTATGTTTATATTGAAACTTTATTGCTATCCTAAACATTTTCGGATCGACTATAACTTTGCAAGTTTAACGCTTCATACACCAGTCTTTTGATAACTTACTTCATAAACGAATGTATTTATTTAAGCCCAATCAGAAATATTTGTACAAACGCCTTTAATCCCTCAAAGTACGATACAAAAAGTAAACTCATTTCCAATACTACAAATCCTTTTGAAATTCGATATAACTTAACAATTGTTACCGCTCGGACAGAAGTAATACAAACACGTTTTAACATAATCGTGACCCGAGACAAACGTTTATTATTATTTAATAACTGTCGTTTCTATTTCCAGAAGTCAACTTAATCGTTTGTTTTCTTCTACGCCGGCGAGGTTGCACGCGACAAAATATTTAGTCAAGTTACCCCGATTACAGTCATGCGAAACCACGTTAAGCCTTTAGCCCCTAACAAACACCAATTAAATTATTGGCACAGTATAAATAATCCTTAACAATTTTGATTTAACAGGTTGATCAAGTCAGTCTCAGTGACATTTACAAGGCGTTATCTCAAATCAATCTTTAATACCTTCAAGTTGATTTCAAGGGAATTTCACCGCACAATTAACTAGTCGAACTTCGATGTTCCTACCATGGAATGTACCTACCACGGAACTAAAGGCACTCCTTGATTTCATGTTATTGACTAAAACAGTGTTTACAATTGGAAAAGAATTTTGGCCAAATATATGGATAGCGGCGGAATCAACACTGTAAGTCCCTACTTTATTTTACGGAGCTTTTATTAAATCTTCTTAACTCTGTTTCAATATTTTTAAATTACCTACGTCCACAATCTTAAATGAAAGTGAACATCCAAAGATATCTTACTGTAAATATTTTATTGTGGTGCTGGCAACAAGACTATTAAGTTTTGTATAACAACGACATAAAGGAGCACTGTAATAAATCAATATATTTCTACCAGTCTAATCACATTAATTAAATTGTATTCAAAAATAAAAGAAACGTTTTAACTTTTAAATCATTCTGATGAAACATGCCGCATTATCAAGTTGTATGATTATATAAAATAAAACCTTTTGTAGCAATTTCATTAAGTTACCCATATCAGTTTATGCGTAGAGTTTTGCATGAATTTTAATTTTAAAATAGGTCAGATCAATAAATAAGGATGACTCAAATGGTAAGTGATTAATCTACATACACGCGCCAATAAAAATATTTGAACGATGAATGAAATTTTAAATAATTACGTTCATAGTCTGACTCATCTTAAAAAACGTGCTGCCGTGATGCCCCTTGTTTTGGTACGCAAAACTTTCTCCAAAATTTTGTTGTACTTGCCAAAAGTAGAGACATCCTTAACAGCTCTTAATAAGGCCGTTAAAATCCTAAGAATTGAATATGAGCCAAAAGTACAGATTCTTGTTTGCAGAATACGTTGTAAAAATTACGACTGGAAAGCCCGTTCATCGATCAATTACAACGGAATACCCGTTGCGAATACCGTAGGTATACTTTCATTGTTAAAATACCAGTAAAAGTAGGAGAGGTTGTTTTTACAAATTCCGTGTCCCGTGACTATTGCGCAGACACCGTTAGGTGCTACCGACCGCCATTCTAATTACGGGACGTCGACAAAAACTCCCGTATTTTGGACACAAACTGGCTGGAAACAAAACGGAGTAAAAAAATTAAAACAAAATCAGCTTCTCTGTTTAATTTAGCGGGGGATGTCAACAAAAAACGTTGGCTCGGCCTTTTTGCGGGGACACAACGGTGGAATGCATTGTTCCCTTTATTTTGCCCCAACTGAACTAGATGTAGACGATATTCCCTTTTCCCCTGACTCAGTCTCGTTTATGGTGGATGCGTCAGAAGTAGGCTACTGACTCACGGAGATAAGATTTGAGAAAATATTGTTTGTGCCACAATTTTGTTTACAAGACGCAAAATTTTAAAATGATTGCGGCTGAAGTTCTAGTTTCAAGCCAAGTGTATTAAACTAAATGGTTATCATTTTTAGGGTTCCGTAGCCAAATGGCAAAAAACGGAACCCTTATAGTTTCGTCATGTCTGTCTGTCTGTCTGTCTGTCCTGGCTCGTTCTCCGCCGTTTCTGAACCGATTGCCCCGAAAATTGGTGGAGAGATGCATAGTGATAATTCAAGAATTGGTTTTTAAAATAATCGAAAAATAATTATTTTTACCCCCCCTTCCCATACAGTGAAAAGTAAATTCGCAAAATAAAAATCGACTTACCCCATCGTGTGGGGTATCGTTAAAAAGGTATTTTTAAATACAATAAAACTTGCCTTAAAACCATGTGGATCAAACAGCCCAGTCTCGAGATATATTAAAACCAAGTTAAAATTAGAGCGTCCCCCCCCCCCTTAACTTTTGAAATACTATTACAATAATTCTGCAAAAAAATGTCCTGTATACCTCCAAGTAAGTACTTTCAACGAAAACTATAGCGAACTCTGTATCATACATAGTTATTTTTATACAACTCGACCAACTTATGACGTGCAGTTGCCCTTACTAAATGGTGTCTTAAGCGGTCGGGCCATCTTTTAGCTACGGAACCCTTTCATGGGCGTGTCCGACACGCTCTTGGCCGGTTTTTCTATTTATTAAATTGAAAATAATGTTTTCGTTTATCGTTTTTAACTTTACGACTTCTATCCGCGATAATCCGGTGATCGTTTAGTTTATTCGATTATGAATATCAATTTAAATCAGTCATATAGAAAATTGACGATGAGCATAAAAGTTTAACGAGCTTGGCAATGCGCGGGAAAATTTTGAAATTCAAAACGTATAACTAGTACAATGGAATACGGTGTAGAATGCCACAAGTATCCGATTCAATCGAAAAATCGTTTTACACAAACCTAAACTTGACTCCTAGTGAAGTCTACGGCGAATGGTGGAGTGAAATAATGAACAGAAAAGAGCTGTGAAATATTAAATCTTCCAATAAACAGTATTTCCCAGTTCGTAAATGTATGTATTTACTTGCTTATTATAGAAGTTTTAAATTATTGACATTTAAATTTAAACAGTAGGTACAGGTTGTCTGACATGTTTCAACATCGTCAGAATACTTCAATATTGAATTCGGGAGTTAATAAAAGTTCCGTGAAAATTCCGGCTACAGTTCTGTATATGGAACTGATTCAAAATACAAGTTACATGGAATTCAATAAACGTAACGTGCTGAAGAGTTTTTAGACAATACGAGTAGTAAGTTCTGTTATGGTTATTTATTAAATGTATTCATGGTGTTCAAGTCACGTGGGATTTGTAGGTATGCGATTAAATACAAGAGATACATAAAATATAATATGAACAATTTGTCTGGGAATTTATTTATCACAGTTTACAACGTTAACAATCTAATATTTCAAACACAATCGAAGCATATTTACCTTGATATTTCCAATCGCGCTGGTTTTTGTTCGAGAAATTATGAAACGTATAAACCAAAATAATTGCCTACATTAATATGCAGTTTCACTACCATTAGCCAGTCTATTTCATTTATCTTGATGCCGATGCTTGGCGACTAGATACGGGAAACAGAATCAAGCGTTATTGCGTAAAGGGCACAATTATATCCATTTATGTTCATTACTGACTTTAATGAAATAGAGTTATTAGCTAATTTAATTCAAGGGAGATAACATACTATTTTAGCGATTGCAGTTTCGGGAAATGCCTTTACAAGATATTGTCTTAATTGATAACAGCATTCAGATTTTTGCAAATTAAGATTAACATCCTTGGAGTTTATAATATAAAAAAATCGTATACTTCAATGCCTTTCGTCACTGAACGATCTTCAACATTTAACATAGTATCTGAAATAACATTTATATAAGTTTCCGAAAAGCCAAGCAACGTTAAACCGACTAGGTACTAAAGCTACTTTGTTGAACTTCCCAGATCATGGCTTAAGGCAATCACTTATATGATTTATTGGAAATATTTTGCTCTCTCCTAAATAGACTGAATAAAATATTGCAATTTTCCAATTCACTGTAAAAAATATATCAATAAACTTATACATTGGTAATATTCAAGAATTTCCTATTCCGTTTTCGCCTTAGTCAATTCCAAGCAAACTAAGTGAAAGTTTCAATTTGGCTGCTATTACGGATCTCCCGATCGGCGGAACGGTGGCTTCGAGAAGCTCATAAAGACGCGTTTTTATATTTAGACGTTTGTGAAGGGTTGCCAGGAGTAAGGTAGGCAACGGACATGTCTCGGTTTTATAGGCAGATTTCTTCAATTTTCCACTACTTAAAGTATATGTGTTTATTACATTTGTGAAATCTATGTCATGATTCTGATTCTCTTAAATTATGGAAACGCTTTTTATAATTATTTTTTAAAGATTTTATAAAAGAGCCTTATATCAGTTGAAAATAAGCAGCGCTAAGTGTCGAAATGTATAAGTAAACCAACGAAGGAATAATCTGTAAGACTAAATGAAGAAACAACTTTATTAAGACAGAATAGTTGAATAGTTCAAAAAACGAGCCAGGACAGACAGACAGACAGACATGATGAAACTATAAGGGTTCCGTTTTTTGCCATTTGGCTACGGAACCCTAAAAAGCTCTAAAACATTTCGACAATCAGCATTTGTTCAAATTAAAAAACGAATACAAGTATGTTAGTCTGGCGAAGAAAAAAATCCAAATTTTAAAAACCGAACGCTCCATCTTTCCTAACCCTTTGTCCGAGATTGATGTTTAGAATGGCAACCCTGCGCTTGTACATTCCCTCGTCAGAATCCATTTCAATATTCGCAACTTCAACCTCGATCGATTTGGAAATTGGGAAAAAAAAGATTCTCGAGTTCGTATTTTACTCTCCGGCTGTTTATCCACGTCCTGTTTTGAGGTTTTCGCTGACATTGTGGAGATTAGACGCAAAGGCATGCGGTTATTGTTGAGTTGAGTGTAAATCAGCATGGTTCGGAGGTAAACGGATTTGACTGATTGAACACGTCTGTTCACAAATGACTGATTAAGTCATTCGATGAACAGATATTTTAAGAATCGGAATATGTTTTTAGAGGTATATTGTTTTCGATTGCTTTTAGGTAAGATATAAAAGTACCATACTCTTAAATAAAATTAGCAAATTAAATCTTTGATAGAATATCATTTTTTTACGACCAATTAACCGATTACCTGATGGTAAGTCGTCGTAAATCTTCGCCCACGGGCATTTGCAACACACATGTGAACAGAAACAGAAGTGTGACCCTGTTATACCTGAGTACACACGGACGCAAGACAAATCATAACGAAAGAATCCGGCCCGACAAGAAATTGATATTTCAAAAACATTAAATAACAGCGGTTTACCTCAATAAGTCTCGATACAAAGGGGACTGATAAACAAATTGGATGTGTGCAACAAAGGCGAGGCAATCCGGGACAATTTACAGGTGTACAATAAATTAAGGTGAATGTAAGGACCGTGTGTGGAGTTCGATTCCCGCTGGGAACGCGCCAGCGGCGCCTCGGTTGACGGATACAGTATAAAGTTTTTCAATCGTGGTCTGACTTTAAGTTAGACGGGGTTCTGCATATAACATTGCTTCAACCCTTTCTATCAAATATGTTGTTCTTGAAATAGTAAAATGATTCATGTATGTAGTTTTTGGTACCTTTAATTAAACTGTGATCTGTGACCGAGGCATACAATTTTAGGCGTTATTTACTGTCTAGTCCCATTTAGTCTAATTTAAGCATTTTAGGAGACTTAGTGAGCTATACTACAATTTTTCCACCAAACTCAAGACGCGAATTTAACTCTCCATTCCACCTCCGGAAAATACCCGAGCGTACGACTTATCCGCTACTAATTGGTTTAGTCAAATTTAGGAGTTTAATTTTCACGTAAACATACTTACACTGAACCCCAAAAAACCTGTCTAAGCGTTGCCCACGCATGCTGTTAAGTTAGTCAGTTTATAGTTCCATTCATAGAGTAACATGAGACTGAATAGTTTAACCTCTGAAGGTAAATCTCACTGCGGCCGCCTATATTAAGTTACCCAGGCGAAATTGGGTCGTATAAATTCTATACGTAATTGAATGGTCGATTTATTTTATGTAATTGTACGCACATATCCCGTCGTATTGGATTATTGAACTACTGACTGGAGGGACAGATAAATGTCGATATGGGTCACGTCATATTAAATAAAAATGCTGTACCTACTGTAAAGATAAGACGGTATTTTTTATTACCTACCTACAACGCAATGTAATGTATTAGACTATTAATCCGACAGCAGAGTAAGTTTATCTGAATGTATATTATAATTAGTGTGAACTAGTCGTTAGTAGTTAACTGTACATGGACACAAGATTAAGACCAGCTGCGAATAAACAACAAGATACAATTAGAGAGCACACGCAGAACGTTAAGCTTTATTTATGTTAACGTAAAGTACTTTTTTTAACCAAATTTTTACAACGTTCTTGAATAATATAATCAAAACATCTTCTTTGTTTAAAAAAAATAAGATGAGTTTTGTTATTATCTAGTTATTCGAGACGATAAAAAAATTGCTTAGACAATTATATTAAGGTCAGCATTATCAGTCACCATTATCACTGAATGATGTCAAATAATAGCTTGACTAATTGTGCTTATAAATCGTTAAAATAAATAACAAGCATCAAGTTCCTATCACGGGAATAATACATTTTATCGTCTTTCTTCTATGCGAGCTGTATTAATATTTGTAATGCAGAAATAAATGCGCAACTGCAGGTGTACTCAAGGTGTAGTATTATCCATCTTACCTGTTGTATTATCTCGGTTGGCTTTAACGCGTATGAAAAGTTAGTATTATCAGAATTGGAAGACAGGTTTACAGGCGGATAAGTAAGCCATACTACTATCTAAATCAAAGAAACTCGGACTGTACCCAGCATAAAAAATATATACTTAAGCATGTAATAAGTTTCACAGAGTACACTTTCAACTAAATACTTCTTAAACTCAAAACATCCAACCTTAAAATATATAATGAACCGGGAGGAAACAATAATTTTTGGGTCTAACGGAAAGCTATCATTATTTACCGATTTCGTGAGCGCATCAAATTGGCAGTGGTCAAGACCAATCGAGGGATAATATGAAAATAATAACATTCGATTGACGCTTATTATGACCGGAAAACATAATTGTGACGGGCGTAAACGACGTATTATCCTAGGTCAGTAATTTAACGGAGTCACGAATTATAAGCAATTATCTCTAAGACAATAGACGCATTTTGGACCTTTAGATTTAAGATTAAAAAGTTAGTGGGAATAAATTAGTAATTGGTATTTAAGTTTAAATAAGCTTAATGAAAAGTTAGTTCCGGCAATGAAAATTATTGAATAGGTAAACTCTCATACAATTGCTGTGCAATATGATTCGGATCATATGTAGCTTTGAGGCAGCCATTGGACCCATAAACTTCTAAACTAACGAGTCGTTACTTCAAAGCACTCTTACTACACTATTCTTCTAATTAAGAATATCTCTTTACCTACCTGAAAAAAGTAACAAAGCTTGATAAAAAATATCAAAAATGTTCATAAAACTATATCCATAACTGTACCGCAAACGACGATGCAACTGTGATTTCAGTCCAAAACAGTCACTAGCAAAAATAACAGCTGCGTTTAACAATTGCGACGATCGGGCCAACTTTTGATGAACGACAAATTTGCTAAGCACACACCAACTATTGTGGGCGGCGGGTGTTTGATTGCGCTAAAACTCAAAGCCAACACGAAGTGTGAAACTGCAAATGAAAAATTTCCACCACACTTATTCCGCTATTGTTACCAATTTGCGACCGTCCGGAGCGCGGTATTCAAACTTTTTCATTTCGATTCGACGAGCTTTTTTCGTCAGTAATTTTTATTTGCCGAAAGAGTAACGATAAATGTTTGATAAAACCCGCATCGGTTGAATTAGGGACGTTCGATGCTACTGGGGTGGTGATAAAAGTTTCAATTGACCGTCAAATTCGATCAATTTAAAAGCGTATTTTGTTTTTCATATCACGTCTATAGAGGGTTATTCATACTCTTTCATAACTTTTAAATCAGTGATTGGTGGTATTCTATCCGTAATAATGTGATCAGTCTCAGTTAGGCAATACCCAATATTGAATGTCTAGGTGCCAATCAGTAACCCTTCTCTACGATTTATTTTTTATAAAGGACTAATACGGGCCTACTCTATTCGTTTTAAAAGAACGAGCGGAAATGCAGGCATTTTTTTTTTGGCATTCCCTTGTTTAAGAAGAGAAACACTGAACATAATCAGTAGGTACCTATACCTGTAGTCAACATAATCAGTAGGTACCTATACAGGTAGTAACTGTGTTGTATGTTAGGCATGCTAGTCTACATATTTAATGTGTGAGATTATGAGCCAATTACAAATATGTGATACGTAATTATCACATAATCAGTCTTACTCGGTTACCGTATGTTTACTAAAGGTGCCCGTTTTAGCTCAAACTGTAACAAAAGCTTGCCAAAGAACCGACTTGACAGAACTTATTCCCACACAAGAACAATAATCGGCAAATCGAGAATTATTCAATTGACTTACCAATATTGACTAAAGGGTTAGTCTATTTGTGTTGTACAAACTAACAGACCAATATAAACATAGGTGCCAGTCGCCACCGAAGAAGCAAAACAATGCCCCGCTGGTTTATTCGAAGACTTCTGGGAACGGTGGGTTTGATTGAGAACTCTTATAAACAAATGTTCCGCGTGTGATGTGTTTGAGCTGACTTCCTCGGTTTAGCCACTTGGGAAATGGTTCTGTTGTTTCGGAACATTTCAAAAGCGAGTTAGATTTAGTATTGTTAATAATACGGTGATGATTACGAGATTTGTTAGCGCTAAGCTCGGTTAAATTGGCAACTGCTGCTACAAGCAAAAACTTCATGGGTAATAGGATATCTGCGCGTTTCCGGAGTTCTAAAAACAAAATCTAAAAATAAATCTAAAAAAAAAGGTAGCGTCAGAAGTGTGACGCAAAGATAGGGCATTAATCTGTCACTAGTCTGCGCAGAATGTGTTTACCCAAAGTCCCATATAAGAGTGATAATTTCCTCTACGACATTCTACGAGAGTTACCGCTATAATTTACAAATCTCAAAGACCAAGTCGCTTGCTTTCGAAATCTTTCAGTAAATAATACAAACACTCGATACTCTTTAGTTAACAGAGTGCCAATTGAAACATTTGACATGACGAGCTACTACCTACGCTGTAGTATCAAAAAGCCCTTAAACTATTGACGGCATCAACTGCTTTGTAAACATTTTATTTGAGCAAAAGATTTTTTTTATAGGTACTTATTTGTTCAATTCGAAAGCTTCCGTGTTCGAATACGCAGGGCTTACTCATTGTGATAACAAAAGCTGCAAGTGGTCGTTTTCTAACATCCTAACAACATCTGTAGAAAATATTTGATTAAAAGTACCTATTAAAAATGTATAAAGTAAACAAGGGTTAATTTTAAACAAGGATTGATTTATGGCGCAATGTCAGCGTGTATATGTCGCTCAAGCAAGAAAGTACTCTCACAAGATTAAGACCATATCCCACTACAAACTCGCTGGCAACCCTTCATTTCCAGACTCCTAAAATCGAATTCACAGCCGAACTAATTCAGACACTGGAAATCCCTCCTTGACCTTACAATCACCGATGCTAATCTTTGAGACGAACTAAATCTAGCGTAGTTTGCCGACTCCGGCTCGGCAAACACCCGAGCGAACTGGCTTGCACCTGAAGTTGGAACTTGGTCTATTGCTGTTTCAGTTGCTAACTCCTTACTGATCTAATGAGAGCTTGTCATTGTTCAGAGTTGACGGCGGGGGTCGAGGGATCGTGTACGTGCTAATGGAATGGGAAATGTATGTTTTGTCGAAAAGGCAGTATGTGGCAGTAGGTGTGCTAATCGTATTTAAAACTAGAAAAATTACGAAACAAATAATCCCAGTTAGGGAATGTTAATTTCATGCAAAGACCGAGGAAAATATATAACCTGACATAGCCCAGGTCTTGTATTTCCATTCCAAATCCGCATTCAAATTTGGTAAGGCAGTATTAGCAGTAGTGATTGAACTGATATTTGTATTTGGTATGTGCTCACCACACATTTCGGCAATTTCACTCACCTTGGGAAACGAATCCAATCTTCCGAAATAACCAGAACATACGTGACACAATGCAAAGAGGAGGACAAATAACTCAATAAAACAATTAATCATTTAGCTGATAAAACAACATGTGAGGGAGTGTAAACTGCCTAATAATAATGTTTTTCGCATGTTTTGTTGTTACTCATCATACGGTGGAAACGACGACTTGACAAATGATTGATGCCTTTGCCCTACAATGGGGTATTGATTGATTGATAATGAATTGATACGATGCTAAATGAGGCCTTTACAAACATAAGCTGATACTGTTCAGTTTATAAAAAGCTGTATGTGTTTTGTAATTGTACAAAAAAGGTACTGCAAATCATTGGGTAATAAACGACTTTAAAAACAAAACACACACATACGTTTCGTAATAGAATATGGAATTTTAAATGAACGTTATACAAGCTTTGGAAAACAAAAACCATAATAGCAATCACCTTTACGAGTATGTTGGCCTTTCAGAGATGTGCCCATATAATAAATTTTATTAATCTCCAAATGGAATATTGTTTTACGTAAAATAAAAACATGTTTTCATACATTCTTTTACTTTTTACGAACATTGTCGTCATCTAAAAATTCCGTATCGTTCGCTTTTATCGAGTTTTGAAATCTGATATTTGTTTCAAACTCGCTTCGGGTCTATTTACAGATGTTATTTCGGCTTCGTTTTATTGTACTAACGATATCCCTGGCCATTATTTCTATACTGGCAATCCCCAAGTTTTATCACCTATTGTAAAACTTGTTACAAAGAAGTGTCTTATCTTAACGCTTATTGAACAAAACTTAAAATGCAATAACCACATAGGTACCAACACTGCAGACAGAAAATGTTATTTTTGAAAGTGAAATGTTGGGTATACAGCGCGATAGTAGGATACTTTAACATACAAGAAAAACAATATGTGGGTTTTCATTTTTTATTGTGAGATATGGCAGAATAATGGGTGAGTAAGTGGGAGTTTCAGCAAATGGTGATTATCAACGCAACTTCGAAGAAGTCTTGAAATATGATTTCATAAATACCGGCAATTGGACTTTTATTGAAGGCATTGATATTGATTCTGTGTATTTGCAACTTTCATTTAGACGTTTGTAGGTATGTGGTAAATGATCTACCTATGCACTTGTCCCGTTTAATAACCACTTCGTAATTATATTTTATGACTGATGTAATTTCACCTATATGGGATCCGATTTACTACTTCTCCCGCATAGGGTTAATGTAAACAAAACATCATGGCAGGTACGTGCTCAACGTTAAGTTTTGATGAATTCTAAACATTACGAATAGTCTCACAAAGTTATTACACGAGTAAATTACCAGGCGTCCATAAAACCAAGGCGGTCGGAATACGAACGAAGGAGGTTTGCCACCGCGTGACTCCGCACACATTGTAGGAACAAAGCCGAACTCGGGACAGGTAGAAAAACCCGCCCGAGCTAATATTGGACCCGTTTTGTGTAAACAACACTGTTGTGTAGAAGCACATTTTTAATTAAAACAAATATTATCATACGAGTGTAAGTGACGGGCGTACTAATGATCATTGCTGCAATTTATTTGTATTATGTGTGAACGTGGATGAATTAATATGAAGCAGCTGCAACAAATAGTGTTTGCGGGTTAAATATAGTATGATCTAGTTAGCAATTTATTGTTCAATTTGGTAATAACAAGTACATTTACCACAGAAATAACTACAAAATGAGGAAAATTAACAGCACCAATAGTCTCAAACTTTCATCTCTATGCATAATCTTGATGATCTCATAAGGCTTCCGTATTGTACATACCTAAGTAATTTTAAACTAAAAATCATTCCAGTAATAAATATCAATCACAAAACTTACTTAATCGTAAAATACTCGTATATTCAAATACCGCATCAATAAACTTGATATATTACTGATTTTAGTATCTATACTAATATATAAAGCTGAAGAGTTTGTTTGTATGTTTGTTTGTTTGTTTGTATGTTTGTTTGTTTGAACGCGCTAATCTCAGGAACTACTGGTCCGATTTGAAAAAATATGTTTGTGGTGGATAGTCCATTTGACGAGGAAGGCTTTAGGCTATTGGAAATCGAAATCCACGCGGACGGAGTCGCGGGCGGCCGCTAGTCATTACTAAAAAGCTTCATAATCAATTTGAGCCACCCATAAAATTTAACGTCAATTGATAAATTCCATCCAAAAAAGACAAATTCTTAAACAAAAATATTAAAAACATTGATTAAAAACGTCTTTTAACAAAACCCGCTCACTAAGCCGTTTCACCGACTGATAGATATGAAGACCGCTTTTTCAATTCCGATTAAAGCAAAGTCTAATGCTGAGACATTAATATCTTTTTTACCGCTATTAAAATATGCGTGGCATTTAAACCGTCCCCATATCGGAGTATCAGTAAGTGGACACGATAAAAACTCGGCGTTTTCCAGACTTGCTACTTTAAGCTTTGGATATCTTTATCTCGTATAATGATGTCAATACATACGTTTTATTTGTTACAATAGACACTTTATTGCCTAATTAAATTTATCTTTTACGCCTATTAGCTGCGATAGAATGCGTCACTCTTGTTCTAAGACAGTCTGAGAGGTATTGGAAATGAAACACGATCCACAGCGAGGTGCTAATGACGATATAATCCGACACATCCGCTCTCACAACCCTCTAATAAAATTAGCAATAGGTGCAAAGGAAGTTGTGCGATCACAAATAAAATAAACGACGTACAAAAGCTCGATTATCTGTTAAGTATTAAATTTTATGAGAACTATTCCTGACCGTGACCTCTGTTTCATGCCTGAACAAATCATTGGCAACTATTTCGTACATTATTGACAGAAGGCGGATGTTGCTCACACAATGGGCGGTAACAAAACATAAATATTAGCCTATTAGTCGGAACTGTTACTGATACCCCGACAAATTTTGTCAGAGCTTTTGTGTCGAGTTCCGGCGGTAATCGCTTTACAAATGGGTTAGAAAAAAAATCTGCTGCCAACGGTATTGTTTGACCCGCGAACGGTGAAAAGGAATTCCCAGGTAGACACGGGGGAGTATCGATCACACATTGTGTGCATGGTGATAGGGACATTGTGAAATAATTTAATAGTGACGGCACGTTCAATTAATAATGGAGAAATTGATACAAATGGGAGCATTAACGGAATAAATGTCATTAATTGTCACCGCATCGGCCATGGAGCGTAGGGAACATTATGCGCGTTTAATTCAATCTACTAATGTAATGCGGACGCTAAATTTGACATCGATAAACAGATTTAGTAAAAGTGTTCAACGCAAACTTTGACGTGTAAATGTTTACTTTAGTTCTACTCAAGGGCGACTCGAGTCGGTTGGACGTTTGTGATGCCAGTGGCTTTCTTAGATTCTTTTTTTTTGCCGGCGAGCCAGCGAGCGACTGTTCGATGTGGATTCTTGGCGCACTTGAGCTTGAACAGGTTTCAACATGGGGACCCAAACCGGTAAAAAATCATCACAGGTAATTACGGAAGGCTCATCGCTTCACAATCCGATATAGAATTGTAATGGTATGAGTAATTGAAAAACTGAATCCATTTAGACGGAAACATAACTTTGAATTCTAGTTTTAAATTATTGCCTGCGGTAAAGTCGACGGCGAAGGCAAAACTTTATTTTCTTTTGAGAAACGTTTAAGTTACTGTGTATTATGCTGTCCATTGTGCCATTCCATTTCCACCACTTGTTAGCGGGGATTATTAGAAACAGTGCGTTGTGTGCGAGGTCGAAAACAAAGAATTTCTGCGAGTAGTAAAAAGCAAGGAGTACCTATATATGCGGAAGTTTAGTAAATTATTTTGTGGTTCTATGCCTAGTAAGCAGTAAAATTGTATTGGGAATATAATATGTAGGCAGAATGTTGGGACTTTATAGGTATGCTTGAAACCGTTTAGTCATTTCTGAATAAGTGGAAAATGAGTGTTCCAGTGATATCTGGTGCATTTGTATAAGTACATATACATAAAATTATAGATGTTTACGAAGTGTGATAAGGAAAATCATCGGACGATAAGCATGTTGACTCAGTCAGCTGTGTCACACCTTGTAAAAGTAAATAATTCTGACACCTCGAAATACGAGTATGTGACGGTTAGATTCCAGTTACGATATCTTAAAAGCATTTATGATTAGATCTAATCAGTGCATATTTGAACATGCATTAAATATTTCAACAATCATATATCGACTGGCATTGCTTATTTGATTATTCCATTTATGGTGATAAATTAAATTATAACAAATAATATTTACCGCAAGCAAACAAATTAATTCACCGTTAATCAATCGGAGCAATAAAAAACTGAATGGTATTTGTTATTCAATAAATCCGTTACATGTGATATCGACCGGAAAATTGATGAATTTGTGCAAATGAAAGCAAAGTTATTTATACCACAAAATATCTTCTCTAAAATGCAGGTTAACTACGAAAGAGACTTTTACTTGCGTAAAAGCATGCTATCTATTTTGTACCTGTGTTCATCATTATTAAAGATGACATTTATTTTACGATTAATAGAATATCAGCCCAAAAAGTAGACCTTTACGAATAATAGCATCGTCTATCGAACAGATTAGCGATTCCTATATTCAGTTATGTCAAAGCAATGTTTACAAAATTCCTTGAACAATCCAGTCGCGTATATGTAGGTGTTTAATCTCTCCGCTCGGAATATTATACTCGCATGGTCTGACAAATGTTGGATACATTTTACACGACGTCAAAGGGCGTGCCCTCTGCGTAATATCCCGCCCTCTTAATCACTACCCAGTGGAATAATTAATAACACCTCAATTAAAATATCAACTAAGCGCTTCCGCTCATGTGATGAAAATGTTTGGAACGGTTTGACTTTATCGTTTTGTTTTGGATACGTTTGTGCATTTGACGTAATACCTATTTTTGGATTAAGTTAAAAATGTTCGAATTTGCTAGATTTCGCCGTATTTTTAAGGATGTTTTTGTAAATAGAATAACAGAAACATACTCATCAAAAAGGGTTTGGAAAAGTAACGAGATTCTTAGATTTTTTGAAACACATTTGCATGTAAGCTTTGTTGCATCTTAATTTTTTAGTTTGCTTACATCGATTTAACATTGCATTTAGATTTTGACAAAGAAGATTTAAAATATATTGTTATCATAAAATTTTAACAACGCCTAGCTATTTATAAAACTTTAGATGTTGGTGTTTTGAAGATTGATGTATAAGGGTACCATAATGAGTTCGAAATTGGCGAAGCTTTAGTTTCTGATAAGACATTGATATGATCATGATGAACATATTAATAAGATCTAAACATGCAATGATAAGTAAATACAGCAATTATGACATCACGTCTGACCCGCGAAATGTTGCAATCAGTTTGCGGATTGAGATCTTTGTTTCATGGTACAAGTTGTATTACTAATTAACGCCTAAGGGAGCTGGAACAGGTTACGCGATTTATCGTAAAACCCAATTTAGAGCCGGGAGGCACGCGATTACAATCTTCTCACGACAGGAAGGCGCGCAAACTCCTCATCCCGAGGGAAATCACGCACGCAACAAACTTTATGGCAACACGTCTTGAGAAGCGATCCGCCTGGGGCGACCGACGACGGCCGCGCCACACACAGGCTTATTCAAAAGAAATAACAATACGCAGGCAGTGTCTCTACGCGGCATCAACTTTACAAACTCACACGGCAACTTCACGTACTCGTACATTCATTGATCAACACTTTCACATAATCACGTGTAACCGCGAGAAGCACTGCCCGGCATGGGCTAATAACACTGACCGTTGTGGAGTACGGCTGCAGGCTCAAACGGATCCCGTCTTGAGCTAAGCGCTCCCGAAGAAGCCGCTTTAGCTGCATACGCGGAATCTTCACCAACTCAGCTTTTCCCTCCTCGTACTCGTCTGCATACTTCGCCGGTTCCACTGCTGCGGTCGCCTGCTCCTTCCTAGCCTCCTCCTCGCACCGACAAGGATCTCGGGCGGCCGCAGCTTCTTCCAAAGTAAAGTAAACAGCCGCTGCACCTTCCTCTCTCAAAGTTCTGACCGAGTGCAGCAGCCTCTGCCGATGTGCCGGGTTGAGGACGCCGATGGCATCCAAATCGGGCTCGCCGACTTGCTTGCATATCTCCAAGTCGTCATACCCGTTGTCTATAAAACTCTCCGCATATTGGCCTAAGTGGAGAGATCGCAGCCACTCGACGACGATGTTACCGGTCGTGGACGAGGCCATGTCGCGTCAAAACGCGTCGCACATTACAGGCGTGCTCGCGGCGCGGCGGACGGCGAGAAACTGGCGGCTACGCTCCCCTTCTCCCCACTTTCCCCTCCCAACCGCGGTCGCCGCCCCTAGTCCACCGTGCTTTTGCTTTTTGACATTTTGTAGTATAATCGCCTCAATTCATAGAGGTGCGCTTAACAACGATTATCACCACGTGATGCCCATTAATGGATTGACAGTTTGTTTGTTTTTTTTTTTACGCAAAGATGTTTACGTTCGGATATCGCACGTAATAGTGTCAGAGCTTATTTATTTGTTTGTAAGATATTACATCTGGAAGCTCTCGTGTAGAATTTAAACAGTGTATTTTGTATGACAAAAAGTCCGAGAGCCAACACAAGTATGAACAGCGGGTGGTACGCGGGTTGTATGATTTATACGTAGATTTATTCAGAAATTAATCCTTGAGGCGCCTCAACCGTATTATGGATCGAGTTAATTTGAACTGGATGAATCGTTTTATAACTTCCATTGCAAATCGGAATAGTGAATTAATAACGCACTTTGCATTTAATAATCCTCATGCGGTTTCAAGTTAAAAATTTTAATTCAATTGCGTAATGGTTGTAATTATTCTTTAATCCAATACTCAGTTTATAGAAAGATCGGAAAAACAAATAAAATAACTGAGTTGTGGCGTGTTTGCGATGTGGCTACTCGATGCGATCAGAGGAATTAACACTTAAGTAGCAGTAGTAGTAGTACATAGTATCAGCCTATTAATGTCCCAATGGCCAATGGCAAAGGCCTCCATCATTTGAAATCATGTTTACGTTTCGAAGATGGGTTTTGCTAAAACACCACGCTTGCCAAATGCGTATTGGTGATCACGAACCCGCTGTGTTCGGAAAAAACGACACAAATTTGCCCGACCCGGGAGGCGATCCCTGGACCTCAAGGCCATGGCCCGTTATTATTAAAATTGGAACCACTAGACCATCGAGGCGTTTCCTGATATAATAATGGTTCCTGACAAAAATTTGCGAAGTTGCGACTTATCTAGACCTATTTTATAAATCTATTACTAGTGTATAGCTTATTACTTCAAAATTATTATTTAGAAGAATCAATGTGTCAAGGAAACTGAAATAATTTAATTCTAGAACTGCTATTTTCTTATACCTATTTTTACTACAAGAATTGAATGGTACTTGAGGATATAGAGACAAAGATTTAAAATGTATCAGTCATTCTCTCATTATCGTGTTTTTTATTTATTATTGTGTTACATTGTATAAGGTACATTGTAAATCATTACACATTACGGGTTCCAAATATTGCCACTGTTTTACTACCATCTATATTACATCTCATTTTGATAGCACTTAGCAGATCAACTGAGGGCATATCAAAGTCTCATCATCATCATAATCATCTCAACTTATCTCATCTGATGTGAATTACCTTTCTGTTACTATATAATATTCTTACATGCATAACAGATCTAACAAGCATTCATGAATATTTTCATATGACTACATTTTTAATGTAAGCTGGAGGCAAAGGAGTCAACTGATCACCTCCGCCCATGAACATCACCTACCCCGGAAGGGTCGCTGACGAGTTACAGGCCTTTTGAACCCTATAGCTTACAAACTGAGCTTTCTTACATGCTTAAAACCATAGATTTAAATCTAGATTTGCCATTGCCTACTTCGAAATCGGCACTAAAATAAGAGCGAGACAGCACGTTGACCATAGGTTTAAACGCGTGACTGTCAACGTGCTGTGTTGCTCTTTGGGACTGTCGCTTTAATTTTAGTGCCAATTTCAAAGTATGGTGAGGGCAAATCTAACGATTTAAATTTACATATACTTAAAAGAAACATCTAAGAAGCATCCATCCTTACAAGATACTAATATTCATACGTGCAAGTTTAGGTGTGCTCCTGGCCGGAGTTAATTACCCACAAAGTGGGACGAAGTTTACTTTTGCCAAAGCTGTTACTCATTTAACTTCTTGGGCCTGTTTTATCTCATTTCGGCGACTGAAACTAGGAGCGAGTGTATTTAAGTTTGCATAAAGCCGGCTCACTGATGCGGGCCGACTAGTTTGGGTTGAGTTTATTGTGTAGCGGTTTATTGTGGAGGTAACATTAATTTAGTTACGTTATTTAATGATTTGAAACAATGCCTCTCTATCTCGGTTCGGAGTTTAGTCTCTTATCTTTTGTAATGAGGGAGTTGCATCAATCAACTTTCTCTTTGGCGCTGTTCGATGGAACTTATGACAATGATTTAAAAATTAAAGATATTATGACAGTCAAGTTGTCGGTTATAAAGTAGGATATCAGCGGAGCCCTCGACTTCTTCCTCATGGGTTTCGGTTTCCGCACACATTCTTCTTCTTCTCTGAATAGGCCTAGGAAACAAATTGCCTATCCACCACAAAAAAAATCAATAAGAAACAATACTTCCTTAAATTAGCGCGTTCAAACAAACAAACTCTTCAGCTTTAATACATTATACATATAAGTAAAATAAGTATAAATTATGAACTAGGAAGATACCTTATTGTCTTATTCACTTTCCGTTACTTGTATGTTTTCACTTAGGATTTATTTTCATAAGATATTAATCTATTACGTCCCTCAATAACCTTGTATGCAATATTTCTCTTTTCATACCTCACTAAGGGTTTTACCTCAAACCCTCCATTCAACCATCTGATTCAATAAGATATCCAATCGGTACAGCGTAAAAAGTAGCCTATCAATGCTGAACACGTTAAACACCCTTCACATCCATTTTAAAATGAAACTCAATAGGTTACCTCTCAATATTCGCTAAGCCATCAGATAGACTACATTATTCCAGCCTAGTTATCCGTTGCTCACCAACGCAGAAGTTTAATTAATTGAAGAGCCTGACTACAATAAGAGAGACACAATTTGAATTTATTCCGGTAGCAAATTCAACCGAAATTATTAAAGTTGCGTGTGGCAAATACCGCAGCATGTTCATAAATTTAATTATGCCGAAGTGGTTTTGTTATGTGTAGGAAAGTTGTTAAAGTATATTGCTTACATGCATGGACAAGATACGACGAAACAAAATAAATTAAGTTAAACCGTTGTAATATAATGATCTGATTTTTTAGAATTAAGTTTAAGGATGAGATCGACTGGGCTACAAAACACCAAGTTGATTTTAATAGGTCAAAAGGAGTAATTTTTACCAACAGCAATTTGGAACAATGAAAAGTTTGACTTTGCTTACAAATTTTTGTTTCCGATTTTTTTTTATTGGCTTAGCCAATTTTTCTATCTCGTTTGAAAAACATTTATTTTAAACTGCTTACTCAACCCAGGCCATTTCTAGTGCATTTATATTATGTTTTTATATCATGTAACAAGTGGTCCGTGAAATTATGTTAGAATCTACTCCCGAATATTGCACTGTTAGAGCATTTGTAATAGGTGTTGCAATTAATTAAATGGTATTGGTCTGAATTGAACTAATGCGTCGGCATTGTTGTTGTATAGATGAATAATTATATATTACATATATGTATACTGTTTTGGTATTAACTTGCCATATAATTCAGTGTGAGTGTTGGTCTGTTCACAAGAATACCTACCTCATACCTTTTTACCTAACTTTGAAATAGATAATGATCAAAATAAATTCTTAACGTTTTCTCCTTAGCTTATGAAATAATACTTATACACAATGTTCATTAAAGATTATCAGAATTTGGTCGGTAGCGACGAAATTTAAGGTCTAATACTGTGCCTAAATGAGATCTAAATCCATTTATTTGACACGGGTCCGTTTCTTCTCTGAAATAAGAAAGTTTCCAAAGATTTATTTAATTTGGAATTATAGTTGAAAAGTACCCTCGGGCGTCAATTTGATAACGGTACTTTTAAATTTTTCGTTTACCCTTGCGTATTTTTTTAACGTATAGCTTACAAAAATAATGGCATCTAGTTTAATAATGATGTACTCTTCTCAATTTTACGAGTAGTAAAATAAATAAATATGTTATTTAAAATATGAATGGGCTGTTTCAACTTTCAAAGCACATTATGATTTTTGTGCTCGACTAAAATTATTCGTATTATTATGTACGTAACACCGTTCAAGAAATGGTTTCACTTCCAATGAATGACACTATGTTCTCAGGGGAAATAAATTCACACCATATAATTAGCAGCCGTTAGTTTGAAAGAGCGTAGTTAAAAGAGAGACCTGAGCGTAATACAGATCTAAACAATAAGTATGGGTAATACCGACACTACGTCTCAACAGTTCACGTTCAGTGAATGGTGGTAAGCACGACAGTAAACTACTAATGATGCTGTTAACAACGTCATTAGAGCCCGGGTTAACCGGCTTAATTCATGAAGAGTCGACCTTTGCACCAAATGTACACGATTAGCGGGACAGTGATAGCATTTTTACAACATGCCGTAAACGACGCCGGCACAATGTGGATTAGGTCGTAAAATGACGCGGATCTCGAGAGGCCGAGCAAAAAAGCTTTCAGCCAAATGTTAGCGGCAACATGCATAAAGCGAACTCCAATTGACCCAAATGGACACAAATAGTTGAAAGGAGGCCCGTACGAGGTCATTATTCGCTCTGTAGCCCTGCGAAAGTGTCAGGACGGGATACGACGGGCATTTATCTACATCCTAAGGGCACCACTGATTCTGGGACGGATATATTAGGCTTTTTCAAGAAATCAACGGGGGATAAATTATTTTGCTGACGACGTTACGGATGGGGCTTTGCATTTGCACGTAATGTTTTTGTTCATCACATTACCGCTTTTGTTAGCTGAAGAACTGGTGGTTATGATATCAAATTATTTTTCATTAAAGAAAATGAAGAAATCGCTCAAGAGTTGGATTTTTTTGACGAACCAATTCTGTTGGAATGGAAAAATAACATTTTCAGATTTTGTAAGATAGCATACTCTTTCAATTTGCAGAATTTATGCGAAACTCGATTGTTCTCAGTAACAGATTCATTTTATATCAGGGCATAACACAAAACCGAGCTCTTCAAATATTCGAAAGATCCAACCCAAATTAAGTCGTTCAGACAGATTTTACAGAAATTACAGACATTGAAATCATTGAAACATTCACAACTATTAAAATTCTGACCTAAGAAATGAAGCACCACCGCATTCAATCACTGTAACAGCCAAACTTTAAATTTTTCGGCACAAGGCTTAAAATTTGGGAATACTCGTAGTAACAAAGGATTAAAAAATAAATCAAAAAAATATTGGAATCATTCGAATGAAGGAATCGTCTGTAAAATTGCATTTTTTATCAACCGAAAACTTTCAATACGTTGTACATAACAGTAAGCAATTCTTTTTTGTATTGTTCTTATAACCGCAAATTGGTGGTGTGTTTCAGTCAACTGAATTTCGCTGTGCAATAATAAAAGAGCTTGTAAAATATCCTAGGAAATACGACCATTGTTCGGAGCGTAAACCACCTGGAGATAATATGATGCTCCCATTTTTACTAGACTCGTTCGAATACAATCCTGGTTAGCTACTCGGTTCTTTTGTTAAGTTCTTTGCGGGAAAATACGCAATCTAGCATTTATATCCGTAGGCCTTGCTGCTGGAAGCATTGGTGGTGCACTAAAGAAGTCGTTTATTGTAATATTGTGAATGAGGTTTTGCTATTAGATATTCAACAGGCGTTGTTCCTTCTTTAATTCGCAATGTAAAATATATTATATTTTCCATTAAGTTTAACAAAATACTTTGCTTCTATTATAATATCCGTTTATTTTTAACATTAATTGTATCCCATTTTGTAATTATTTATCTTTTGAAAGTAAAGAAGCCATGACGCTTTGTGAACAAAGCGACACATATCAGACGACAATGTATTCGATTTCTTCTTTGATTCATTTTAATATGACACAGTAAAAATATTATCATAAACCTTTGCTGTTGTTTATTACCTTCTGCAGCAGCCTCACTTTTGTATATT
This sequence comes from Nomophila noctuella, assembly GCA_958496325.1. Taxonomy (NCBI): domain Eukaryota; kingdom Metazoa; phylum Arthropoda; class Insecta; order Lepidoptera; family Crambidae; genus Nomophila; species Nomophila noctuella. The sequence goes on from OY292488.1 coordinate 4,499,638, forward strand.
TACTACGAATCAATAAAACGAAACAGTTTCGCCGACTAAGTGAAGTAGAACATTCCACCTAATGAAATATCGAGATAACTGCCAAGAAATATGTTCATGAAGATATCACTTACTGTAATGATCTGGTCACTCACTAGAATTATGTGGTATTTATCCTGAGGGCTCTGTTGCATAAGTGCTAGTTAATCTAATGACCGGCTCACCGCTATGTCTTTCGAGCCTTCGCAGAAACCGTTTATATCTGCATAAGCTGTTCTGTGGGTGTATGGAAGAATGCTTAATATCACAGCGGAATGTAAGGCAGGTTGAAATATTTGAACGATCTGAATTACCTCACTTCAGGATAACACTAGCAAATACTCGTATACTGTTGATTTCACAAGTGAGTGAGTAAATAATATTTATAGAAAGGGCGACGACTAGTCGGTATTGATAATATAATTTTATGCCACAATAAAGTAATTGGCCTTACCAATAAAACATATTGTACTCATAGAAATAAGTTTGAGTTGCTTTTATAATGGTAATGGCTCTCAGAAGTTCATGTACATCCGCCCTGATAATATCTTAAACAAACAACATGCATTTGTTTGACCAGTGGAGTTCTAAACCCTCATAATGGCCGAGAAGGAAATAGTTACATAAATAAAAACCCGTTTCGGAGGGCGAGTAGCAATCTTTTGCTCCATTAATCCGTTCACGCTCCTCGGTTATGGAAATTGGACCCGAAACGAAATAATGTACTGAAATTCTACAACATTTGTAGAACGGACCATCTCTTCGTTCGGAATTGATGTGGCTTAAACCGGGGCATGTTAAAGTTAATGGGAAAGAATTTCGCTCCGTAAATGTATTTCGTGAGTGTACGCGCGGTCTTAATGTTATGTTTGGAAACAAAATTTTATTTTAATATTGTTTGGACAGTATGATTATGCAAATAAGTAGCGTCGTAACATAAAAGTTATCATTTTGACTTTGAATATTTGTTCAGTTCATCCCAATAAAAGGAGAAGATTTGAGATAATAAATTGTTATTCCACTCACATCTGCTCCTACAATTTAAGATTTTTTGCCAGTCATTATTTTCTTACTGCGTTCAGCTTTCTTTTAACTGCATTTCGCTTCGCTTTTCAGATATCCTGATCACAATAGCCATCAAAGGCTTTACCTATTCTAATTTGCCAACTAACATTTCTGAAATATCTAAATTATTTTTTGAAAAGACAATGGCATGAAAAATAGCTATTATTTTTATAGAACATTATGTATGTAAAACCAATAGTAGGCTCTTCTTGAAAGGCACTGATAACGCCTATATCCGATAAGCTAGCGTGAGATGCTTTCAAATGTGTGTTAAACCAATCTTTTGTCCTGGCAGATTTCTTTTCATACTTATCAAGAATCCTTTTAAGGGAAAAATTGCAGGTTTCCTTAAATAAGTTCCATAGCTATGAAACTGATTTCATAATTATGTACACATATCAAAATACACGCCTTTTTAGTTTAAAATAACACGTCTCTGCTATGAAGTTGGGTTTTTTTATTTTATTTTTCCAATTTACGATTTGGCCCGAACATGACTTGTTTTAGTTGGTCCGAAATCCGAACAACACGGCTATTAAACTCGAACTATTAATTGCACTAGATTTGTATTTTCCAGCACATCATGTATACTTGACTTTTTCGAGAAGTTTCGGGTTTCGAATACAATACAGCACACTAAAAATATAATGAACTTTATAGTCTAAGTATGTAAAATCGACTTGTGAGGAAGAAGATCAAATTTTAATGGGACTATCTACTCTTCAAAGTACTTATATAAGAGGATCTTTTGGATAAGTCTCGTAATAAAAACTTAGCCGAGAATAAAATGTTTTCGAGGTAATGCGCTTCTAAATTGCGGTAATGAAGATTTGTGGCGCTACTGTGGTCGGGAACTCACACCTTATAATTACAGAAGAAATTACATAATAATCCTAATTATTTTGTTTAATTTGGTGCGGGGTTTGTCTCGTCGTTTAAGTTTTCAAGTAATTAAAACTAGAGTTGGTTTAATGTTTAATTCGGGTTTAACTGAAAGCTTATCAACGCTTACACTCGTCTAATTAGTAACTAGAATAAACACTTTGAAAGTGAACATACTTGAGACTTTATCTATGTAGGTACATACTCGCATATTTTTATTACTAGATACGGTTTTGAATCAAGCCGATAAAACGACTTATATCAATCAATCGAACCACGACGAGCTGTGCGATATACGACGAGTAAAGTAAAGCTTATTAAGAATGTTAAGTGTTTTTAACTTGTCAAAATTCATGCAATCCTTTTTGCAAAGAAGCCCACTCCAAACATTGCCACGAAAAACTGCGAAAACGCAAAACAACACGTTGCTCAAAAAGTTGCTCAAAATGGTCTTCCGTTTGATACAGACATTGAGAATACACTACCGAATAGGGCAGTGAGGCCGGGCGTCCGATTGGCCGGGATTTAGTCGAAAATTGCACAAATGAAAGCTCAATGAACGTGTCACGGCGAGTCGCTGGGCACATTTGTCCACGTCCCGAATTGTCCGCATTGCTGTAGCGTAGTGCCGCCCGTTGTCGATGTTTTCAGTCGATACTTAATAGCAAAACAAAGAGTATTAAGCTTCGTGGTGTCTAATGCTTTAGAAAGTTTGTACTATCCCATGATTAAAAGGTCATGGTATGGAGGAGTTTTGTTTTGTTGAAAGTTTTTTAAGAAGCCATTTTATTCCATTTTTATCCAGCAGCCGAAGAAAGGGGGAAATGTTTTGTGACGATGGAAAATCATATTATGTTTATAACGATTTTCTCGAAGTTACGCATCAAATAAAATTAATTATTCAAAACATATTTTTCTAATCGATATTTTGTATTATCGGCCCTTGCTTAGCCCAGGGCTGCCCTAGTGTCGCCAGTCGAACTATAGTTGTTACTGTTAGATAAGCTTTTAAATGCAATTAATCATTATAATTGAGATACTTCACAATGTTTTTCAAATCGCTATTTCAATTATCGATCATCGATATTTCATATTGTCTGCCCTTGCCTAGACCGGTGCTGCCCCCGGGTCGGTCGAGTCATCAGAAGAGCGATCCCGTGCCTATGACGCCGGCGCTGTCATTTACCGAGCGGCATAAAAACGCCAGTCGAATTCGCTGCAATATTGATATTAGCTTCGAACTACAATCAATGATTTAAAATCAGCTGGTATTATATTGAATCATTTTATACACAATCGTTATTTCTAATTAGTTATCGATCATCGATATTTCACATTTTCTGCCCTTGCCTAGACCGGTGCTGCCCCCGGGTCGGTCGAGTCATCAGAAGAGCGATCCCGTGCCTATGACGCCGGCGCTGTCATTTACCGTGCGGCATAAAAACGCCAGTCGAACTATAGCTGTTACTGTTAGATTAGCTTCGAAAATTCAGCCTCATTCAGACTTACTTTTGAAACGGCTTTTTTCGAACTGTCAGCGGCAGATGTAAGGATCGACATTCAGTCGATGAAAGAAATACGATTGAAGATACAATTTATTGTGCTGGTATTTTTATATTCGCTGATGGTGGAAGATTTGTCTAGTTTAACTGAAAAAATAACTTCGTTGTGACATACCTAAATAGATGATTAAACATACAATTGACCCGAGTGTAAACTGCTTTTCTATAGTTTTTAAAACAGTGGCTGCCATGACATCTTTCATGGACTCTCTGTCAGATTATTATCTAATGAGACCTGGAGCGAAATAAAGCGCGTAGCTCAAGACCGACCGGGATGGAGACGCACTGTGGACGCTCTCTGCCCCATCGAGGGGACTAAGGACCTTAAGTAAAGTGAGTCAAAGTCGTTTATGAGAATCTGAAAAAAGAAACATACAAGTCATAAGAGTTATTGATGATTATATTTTTAACCCACTGTGTGTGTATAATAAAATTGAATAAAAGGAATACGGAAGAAAAACGTAGGCGTAACATGTTCTTATTCTAATACAAATACTTTTACATCTATCAAAGGCATATTATAATTTTGTACGAGTCTAAAAATTCCATATTTCATAAGAATGGATTTTCATTCATGTTAAATGTATCTTTATTCAATAACGTTTCTTCGAGTGACAGATCGAGAAACCATACATCATACCCGTTCCAATCTTCTTGTATTGCGCGTACTGTCAGCGAAACAAACGTTTTGTTACGAAGGATAAAGATATTTCATATCCAACACTTTTATAATTTTAATGCAAAAAGGATTCAAAGTAAAGGCTGACGAAACAAATTGAAACAAAAGCGTGTTGAAGTGTTAGATACATAGTATGGGCTTTAAATAACAGAGATGACTTCCCATTGCATGTTTATGAAAATGTGAAATGAATTTAAGAATATCACCGACTTAATGACTTTCCAATAATTAGGTATCATAAAATTTTCCCCTTGTAGTAAATTTTTTTGGCAAACCAATTATATTACCCAAATGTGGGGAGCCTATGTGTGACTCAATTTGTAACTTAAGTGACACTTTACAAAGCGAACTTCTTTAGCCATAACAAGGGCACTTTTTGACAAAATCAAAGCGTTTGTTCGCTCCACTTTGATGTGCCGCTCGCTCATTCCGGACACGTACTCTTATAATCATGTTCGAGTCCTCCAATGTTTGATAAAGTCCCGCGTCTGTGAGAAAAATGATGTGCAATTTGTGGAAAGAAAATATGGTATTTTTATACTTTCGGTCCACCAAATTGCTGATGAGTTGAATAAACTAGAGTGAGGTATATATTATTATGTTGATTTATAGTAATTAAGATATTATTTTTCCCTACCAAAGATCGCACTTATATTTTCATCTTTAGCGAAAATACCGTTAGTTTGTTAGTATCGATTTAAAAAAATACCTTTTGTGTAGAACGAAACAAACAACCCTCGAGAACGAGCTTCTACCATAACATTTCAACGAGTAAGTCGAAAATATTGACGACAAATTGATATCGTTTCAAAACACAACTGAATCGTAAATGTGAAATGCGAATATTTTATTTTCAAAACGGCATTTTAATTGTTCATAAATTCTATTTAGCCCCATAATCTGGGTGATTCTGACGGTAGTAAATCGGATGGCGATCGCCAATAAAAATCAGCTGATTTATAGCGAGACTGGCCTACGAGCACGACCAACGACTCTTCGATCCATTTGCTTTATTTATTCTGCGTTATGAAGACAAACATGAAACAGGAATAAATCAATTGAGTTTATTTCGGCCAGTGGCGAAGTCGGCAGACGTGAGTCGGGTTTGTTCTATTTATTTGATATACTTTTAGGATTGCGGGACGTCTTTATGCCATAGGGCGCAGGCATTCACATTACCTATGGAACTGACCACGAAACATGCTTGTCGATTAGAAACATGTATCAACAAGCAAATATTCGTACATCAACAATACTGATACTTTTGATGTACAAAAATACATGCTGCAGCGTTGACATTGAATGAAAATGTTGCTACGGATTTTACTCACGCTACTTATTCGTAGTATGTCAAATAAGACCTAGGAAAACGTACTCATTACTATGAATTAATGTAAGTAGATCCTGTTTTTAACGATGTAAACAACATTCAGGTATTACCATAACAGTGAATTTAGCATTCCTGCTTTCACGCTTAACGCTTCGGAGTCATGAAAAACTGTATTTCTACGGGAAAACATAGTACTATTAAAACATGCGAGACGGAATTTATTTGGCTATTGACGACCAAAGGGTTCCGCCACTATAAACGACGGCTTGCACTATACTAAAAGCACGGGTTTGCGTGACACCAAAATTTTATTTTCGCAGCCTCTCGCTCTACTAACCTTATTTGCTAGCATAAACATGTGCAGTGCACAGAAAAATGACCCATATCTCCACGGCAGTTAAGGTTACACAATATGCAATATCAGGGCTACCTCTGGTCGGTTTTTATTGCAAACTGTCACGTAACGATCCCAGGTGTGGAATGCTTTTACATGGAAAACAGAGGATTGCTTGACGCTTGCTTTAATACTAAAAAAAAGAAACATTAACCCACCAACTTATATTTTACTGTTCGTATTTTTGTTTATTCAATAATAAACTTTATCGTGGTGCATGAAGAGTTCGACTAAGTCAGTGAAGCGCAATGGACAGGGTTGTTCCCACGTATTTTAGTAACGCAGCCTGTGAAACGACAATCCGACATGCGATTACGGCGTTCTTGAGTTAATTACTTAATTAAATTGCTTTGCTCATGACTTACACGATATAAATGAAGTAATTTGATTTTTCATTGATAGCGACACTGCCCGCTGTGTTATTCACGAATTAGAATGCAGTTGATATTCCTGGACCATGCCTCCGAATTAAATTTATTAATATACCTACATAGATGATGCCTCGGTCGATTTTATTCTACTCTCATTTTTGGAGACCGGCGGGAAGTAATTCGTTCGTAAAGAGTTCTTTAAAGCAATTCACTTCCAACTAATCACTACCTATCGCATCGGTAGGTAAGCCCGTATGTATAAAAAATGTGATTACTTTAGGTGTTTTTCAAGACATATTTGAATAGTAGGTAAAATTTCAGCACAAGACGAAAAAAAAAATTTTGATGCGAATATTTGTTCATATCATTAAATTATATGATCAGAAGAGTACTGCATAGAAATTTAACGAGCTCATAGTTTTAACGCCCTCAGACTTCTACTAATAAAAATGAGCATACCAGACGATTCCACTATGCTGGCCCAGTAATTAATTAACTTCCGGCAGGTGCAGGTGTTCAACCATAGCGAAACGTGTAACATTTTAAAATGTCACGGTGTAATCAGTCAACTGCGAAAAAGTCACAGGGAACACCTAACATTTGAGAATGCCTTGAAATTTTTGGTGAGTCATAATAATACGAGCAGCTAAAATATTCTTTGAGGAATCCCTTATATAGCGGAGCTCTCAAACTTTCAATCTTCTGGCTTCGTTGGGAGAAGAAATTTCGGGAAAGTTTTCTTGAAGTCTAGCAGTAGAAGCTTTTCTTGAAGTATCTGAATTCACTTCTATTAACGCCTTTTTAAAAGTGGTAGGAAAATTCCTCGTCTGAGTACAGAAGGTGCGGGAGTGGGATTCGACCCTGAAGAAGCTGGCACATTGCAGATGCTATTCAATAGTGTCAAATTAAAATGTGGTGGAAAAGTATATGCTTCAATAATTTAATGATTTCGACAAGTCGACCAGGGTAGTATAAGTTGGATCCATAATAATTGCAAAGTTCATTATCTACTTGAACACAAAACTTTTACAATAATATTATAGAAAAAAAAATGTTGCATTGCATTTACATGTAAAACTCAAAGAATATTTTGAAAGCAGAGCTTCGAAGAGAAGCATTATCAAATGGAGCTTGATAAAATATTCGATTCCACATGCTGCTTGAGGATTACTTAATACTTGTGTAACTGAAAAGATATCCCAGAAAAATCCTCAGACTATAAAAAGTTATGACGATGAATCCGTGTTTAGCGTTACCTTTCGATACCGCTTCCTTTTCACGTCACGATTCACACATAAGGTGCACTAAAAACAATCTCCTCAGAAACAGGTGTGTTCAAAACTGGGCTAAGCGAACTCGGGATAAATTCCCCACCCTTTGTTACCCGTTATCTACGACTTGAAAAATTCCACGTACAAATAGCCATTTGAAAGAAGGAACACGTCAATTCGTTTACTCGTATCGGAGATGGCCGGGATGATTCTCACATTGAGATTCTCTATGCAATTCCACGTCAGGACGTATTCGCGAGAAATTATTCTCATTGTTATCTTAATCGTTGCTGTTCCTCACACCATTGTAGATCATATTCGTTTGAGGTTAAAGTCGAGATCGAAAAAGCGATGGAAACCGTTTTAGGGTGACATTTGATTTACAGTTCCGATTGATTGAGGTGTAATGTCTTATGGTTGGCCATTACGGGTGCGTTATGTTTTCTTTGATGGCTGGGAAGAAATTGGTATTTACTGACTGTGGTGTGTGAATGAATGAGCAGATATAACATAAAGTGTAGATATGAAATTGAAGTATGCATTTTTATCTATAGGTATTTTGTCTACGTATAGCTTTTATCTTTCACTAGCGGCCGCCCGCGACTCCGTCCGCGTGGATTTTGATTTTAAATAGCATAAAGCCTTCCTCGTCGAATGGACTATCCAACACAAAAAAAAATCAAATCGGACCAGTAGTTCCCGAGTTTAGCGCGTTCAAATAAGCAAACAAACAAACTCTTCAGCTTTATATATTAGTAAGTATAGATATACAAGAGATTTGCCAATCGAATGGCCAGTCCAGCCGCTCTCCACTTAAACACCAGTAGTCTATTACTACTAGCGGCTACCAGTGAAGTTATAGCATATAGCACATCTAAACTGAAGCATTTTCCTATTGAAGCGATACGCCTAATCCAGTGGAGCATAACAGGGCATTAAATTAGCCAGTACCAGCTCTGCGCTCGACTGGCTAGTCGCTGGACGGTGGTCGGAAACTAATTTATCGAATATTATGGAAATGCTTGCGAGGTGTAAAGCTGGCCGAGCTATTAGGGACGAAACTAATCCAATTTTCAGTGGCGAATAACAACGATCTCATTTTATGGACAGTTTTAATGATACTTTAAGTTTTGTTCTTAGTTTGTTTCTATTCGTAAGGTTCTAGTTTCTAAATTATAAGCTTAAGCTTATTAATATAATATTTCTTTTAAGTCTCGGTTAAAGAAGGTTCATGGGCAGGTTATGTTAAAGTATTATTCACAATGTCTTATATTTTGTTTAAATACACGTGCTACAGTCATCTCTACGAAAATGATCTTTTCCTTCGATTTACGACATAACTCTTGTTAAATCCAGATTTAGGAACTAAATTTTTCCTATTAAATATGTATAATAGTAACATGAGTAGCACAAAATATATTAAGGACTTTGAGATCTTATGTTCGGTGGTTTTGATGGTGTAATACTCCACTATCTGTAGTCGGTTTACGATGCATGCACTGTGAAACGCATTGATGCCCACGTTCTCGACCGTACATAAGAGATACGATTTGAGCATCTACATCAAATGTATGATTCGAAAATCTGGATAGCATTCTCTAAAAAATGACACAATCTTAATAATCCTAGTGATCAAAGTTTTTATGAGAATGGCGTGTAAATCTGACAATATCCTTCAGCAATCCCAACAAGTATATTTATATTATATATTACTAGCGGCCCGCCCCGGCTTCGCCCGTGGTACTTGTCCACTATTTATACATAAAAACCTTCCTCATGAGTTACTCTATCTATTAAAAAAAACCGCATCAAAATCCGTTGCGTAGTTTTAAAGATTTAAGCGTTCATAGGGACAACATGACAGAAAAAGTGACTTTGTTTTATACTATGTAGTGATATTACTAGCGGCCGCCCGCGACTCCGTCCGCGTGGATTTCGATTTCCGTAATACACTTTTTACGACCTCGCATTTTGTACTGAAAATTCCAAAATTTTTTTTTCGTGCCCTGCCCATCGATCCTATTTCATGTAAGGAGTAAAAGTCTCTATGGGTACCATTGAGGTTTGACAACCAGAAAGGTTAGAAATAGGATCCGAAGATTTTCAATACAGATAAAAAACAACGCACAAGCGGGATCGATGGGGACTTTTGACATATCATTTGTAATGACATATTCAAGCCCTGCACAAAAGTCCCGCTTGTTGGGAATGAATGCAAGCTTGATACATCATTTTGCCTTTTTTGACTTCAATGATCTAAATCCTGAAAGTTGGTGCTGGAAATTGGTAAATAATAGTTTAAAGCCAATCCATACTTAACTGCCACCTGCTCCAGATAAACTACTCAACTCAATTTATTGTAATTGCATAATGTGGGCTACTCGAAAATACGACTTTCCTGCGGCTTAAAGTCACGATATCTCGACAGCGCTGCTTTGTACAAGAAAAGTGTAGAGATCTTTTAGGTAGACAATTTTACGATCTACAAACTTTCCCTGAACTATTTTTCGATAGCTCTCTTAGTTTCAGAGATATAAGCAAAAAACGCAAATTTGGGCCCTTTGACCACGAATAAAAAACAACGCACAAGCGGGATCGATGGGGACTTTTAACATATCATTTGTAATGATCTATTCAAGGCCTGCACAAAAATCCAGCTTGTTGGGAATTAATGCAAACTGGAATGTCTATTTTGACTGGAGTAATAATTGAATATTCAATAACCACCAAACCCGCAAACGTAAATTAATAAATGAATATCATATGTACAAACTAATTAACTTAAATGTAAAATACATAATCCCATCAAAGGAAAAATAATTTAACTGCAGTTTTGTTTCAATTATCAACATTTGTATTATTAAAATAAATCTGTACATACGAGTATCCGGTACGCTTATTATATGACTAAATAAATTATTGCCTTACAAAAAACCGTTCCGGAGATCACCACTAGAAGCAAACTGTTTCATCCCAGCTTCGCAAATCATGCTGTAATACGAGTGTGTATGGAGTCACGCTGCAAAGTAATGAGCCAACTGGATGTACGAAAACCTAAATTCATCTAGAATTGACATATGTAAATACATTTCACTTTTGCACATTCAGAAAGATGTTACGTATCGGTCTTAGATTCAGACATACACTTGGGAATAGTGATCTATGTTCCAATACAATATAAACAAAAAATGGTATGGCACTGATTTTCTTGACTACCTACATATTTTCTACTTTGGATTCAATTCTGAAAACTTAAACATTTTGTTAATAATAAAATCTTTTAATTAATTCTTAAAATACAATCATGATTAATCATTAATCTCTCTTGTCTAGTTTCTCCCGTATCTTTTGTGAAAGGACACCAAACAAATACCTACCTATTCGGAAAAAAGCTTTTCCTACTCAAAACAACTTTCAACTATTTCTAATATCCACGATAACGATTTTCGATCGATTTAAAGAGACTCTGAACTTCCAAAGTGGCTCAAGTACGTATAAAATACATAAAAAAAGAACTAAAAGTTGTTATAGCCAACTAAAGTTCACCTTCCAGAAACTGTACATCTCTGTCCCGACCCTTGCGACCCGATTCTTTGAAGAATGACCAATTCGGACGCAGGTGGCTCTTCCCGAGGAACGTGGGACGTCTTATTTTCGACATGTCGTCGTTTTCAGGTAAATATACCTCGATCCGTTCTACGCTCAGTTCAGCAGATCTTTGCGAATATTCGCACGTAGACACAGATACCCTGTTGGGTACGTGATGTATTTGATTTTGTTGGCTAGTTAGGCGGCTGGATTCTTCCAGACATCGCTCGATTAATTCGGATTTGGGATGCGGGCGTCATACTTAATGGGAGCGGTTTGTTGGTGTGCATAATAATGATAGAGGCTGTCAAGGAAGTTTTGGCTAGCGTCTTAATCTGGAACGGTAGCACAACCATCGCATTTTAGTTTGTCTTAGAAAGTAAATCCTGAACCTTGCAACTCGATTCTTTGAAGAATGACCAATTCGGACGTAGGTGGTTCTTCCCCAGGAATATGAGAAGTCTTACTTTTGGACATGCCATTATCAGGTTAATATACCTCGATCCGTTCTACGCTCAGTTCAGCAGATCTTTGCGAATATTCGCACGTAGACACAGATACACTGTTGGGTACGTGATGTATTTGATTTTGTTGGCTAGTTAGGCGGGCTGGATTTTTCCAGACATCGCTCGATTAATTCGGATTTGGGATGCGGGCGTCATACTTAATGGGAGCGGTTTGTTGGTGTGCATAATAATGATAGAGGCTGTCAAGGAAGTTTTGGCTAGCGTCTTAATCTGGAACGGTAGCGCAACCATCGCATTTTAGTTTGTCTTTGAAAGTAAATCCTGAACCTTGCAACTCGATTCTTTGAAGAATGACCAATTCGGACGTAGGTGGTTCTTCCCCAGGAATATGAGAAGTCTTACTTTTGGACATGCCATTATCAGGTAAATATACCTCGATCCGTTCTACGCTCAGTTCAGCAGATCTTTGCGAATATTCGCACGTAGACACAGATACACTGTTGGGTACGTGATGTATTTGATTCTGTTGGCTAGTTAGTCGGGCTGGATTTTTCCAGTCATCGCTCGATTAATTCGGATTTGGGATGTGGGCGTCATACTTAAAGGGAGCGGTATGTTGGTGTGCATAATAATGATAGATTGTGAGGGAAGCTTTGGCTAGTGTCTTTATGTGGAACTCTATCGCAACCATCGCATTTAAGTTTGTCAAAGTTTGACGGTGTACATAGTGATGACTGAATTCCCTAGTTAGTTTTGGCTAGTGTCTTAATCTGAAACTCGGGCGCAACTGTCTTACTAAGTTTAACAGTAAGTTTTACGACTTCCGTGGACGAGTTATGCGACGTGGTCGCCAATTATTAGCCTGAAGATGACCATATCCTTCTCTTCTTCAACAAAAAAAAATCTCGTGGTACTTTTCTTTGTACTCAATGATTGGGACAAAAATATGAATTTTGAGGAGACTTTGTAGGGAAAAATAAATATTGCTTCATTATAAGTAATTTTTGAACAAAAGTTTTAATCTAACACTAAAGATTACTTCTATAAAAACAAGATTTCACTGTCCGAAATACGTAAATCTAGCCAAAAATACCCATATCACAATAATTGTACCCATACCTCACAAATATGGAATTGTTCCAATTCACAGTGCACAATTTACTTCAGACTCACTTGTCAAAGACTTCTCATTCTTCAAACTTGATAAACTGTTCTAAGGGTTCCGGTAGGAAAGAGATAAAAATCGCCATTTGGAACATAATTCAGTAACTTTGCAAATATTGTGCTTCATTGAACATTTTATTTCGAAAACCATCATCATACATAATGTAATTTATTATGAATATTACAATATTAATGAAAAATATAATGTCTTGTATAAGCCTATGATAGGCTGTTGAAATTCATGAGGATGATATGTCTTGTGCCAAGGCCGGAGCCATAGCTCAGCCATTGTCTACATAAAACCTTTGGACCACTAACTTATATTTATTTATTTATTTTCTTGCACCATACATGATATTAAGCTAAAACTTAACTTAAAATATACATGGACCCTGTAAGGGTATGGCAAGATAAAAACAATTGGAACAAATCAATTTCTACATACATATTATTACTTTTTTACTCTAACACTTTTATTTACATTATACATTTATAAAAATTATATAATTATTTTAACACATACATATAACAATAAAATTTCTTATTTCTAATTTTCCTTAACCTATATACATTTATAATTTATCATCGAAAAATTCTTCGACACAGTAATAAGATTTTTCTAAGAGAAATTGTATATTAAAACCTATCTTAGTTTTAAGGGTCATTCGTCGTGTGACACCACAAGCACACAATATAAACTTTTCCTCGAACTAAAGTAACATCCTTGTATTTAGAAAACATTAAATGTCAAGTGTTGTGAAATCGACTAAGACATTTGAATAAAACGTTACAATGTTAAACGAGAAACTTCCTGTTAATGGCATACAAAGAACAGAGACACATACCTTTTATTTCACAAAAGACAGTTCAGGCTCTAATTAAAAGTTCTTTTTTCCGTTTTAATGAGCTTGTAAGTCGTGACTGCCTTCCGGACGAAGCCATAAAATGGGGGATTATAAAGTTTTAGGAGTAAGATTTACACGACTGCAGGCTTAGATTTTATGAGTCGTTACATTGACACGGTTTTAGAAAAGATTACAACTGGGAAGTGTGATCATGATCTTAGTATTGACATCAAGGAATTTGATGACAGGATAATAGTCCAGGAATTTTAGATTTTATCTGCGGAATAATTCCTAGTGAGCCTAGTCTCTATTTCAAAAACGGTTAATTCTACAGAAAAATGCAAGAGATCTTTTTTGTAGACAATTTTACGACGAACAACTTTTATGAAACCATTATTGACCTCTGAGCAATAGATCGCGAGATAATTGCGAAAAACTGATTTTCGTGACGTTTGGACCCCTATAACTTTTTTAGCCGGCACGATATCAATGTCGATTTTTCACATCATCATAACAATATCATAATAAAGGTGTATACAAAAATTCAGCACACTAGGAATTTTTCCGCAGATCGTGGATCAAAATTGCTAAAATTACTGGACTATAAGAAAGATGATAGATCAATTAGACTGCTTTGACTATAGTATAATTGATTTCAAAATGTACCAAGTTGAGTTAAAGATACATCCGATTGGGGGTACTCTATTAGATGTGATATGATTTTCTTAAACTTACTTACTATTGTAGCGCAGCGACCCAAAACGAGTCTTGGCCTCCGATAATAATTACCTAAACTAATAAGTAATATAATTACTGCAGATAAGTAAAACCATTCATTTAAACATTATTCCAAATTAGTTTATTTTTCTTTTAATTGTTTTCTTTTTTTGTGCAATAATAATTGGTTTCGGGAGTACAAAAGAATTAAGGAAACAGATAATTTATAAAATAAGTAGGTGGCTAGATACAAATTTGATTAAATTATCTTTGTTACGCATTTAACTCCGGGTTAAGCTCCTGCCCTTTTGTTAGGAATTATGTGAATACCAACTTTTCCGTCATGTTTCTTTACTTCCTTGAATAAGGTTGTAATTGTAGTAGGTACTTATTTAGTTAGGAAACTGGTGTAACGTTTTGAGCCCTTTGTCCCTATTGAATTACATAAGCTAGATAAATTAATGAATATCGGGTATGTCTAGTTATTCGATCGGACAGACAAAGCTACTACTTTGAAAGGCATTAATAACATCTTACGTCAAAAGTATCAAAATCCCTACATCCAAATAATAGTGATATAGCTTAAAATCGATTTGGAAAATAGGAACAATAACAAAAAGAGGAAACAAGAATCGTTTAGTTTACATTAAGTTCAAAGGAATTTAATTCAACTTGACAACATAATTTTTTACGCATTCAGTGGAACGGAAAAGAAAACCGCGCTTCTGAAAATACTAGTGCATTATACAATAGGGTAGGCACACACTCGCGGGATAGAGCAATTTCATACGGTACATTTAATTTTATTGTAGAAGCATGACATTAAATTTTGCACGAAGGGAGCGTCACTAAGATTTCTCGATAGATTCGAAATTCTCTCGAGAATAGTTAGGCATTAAGTCCGTTTCCAAATATGATTAAGTGGCAGCCAATCATATTTTTATTTTTCAAGAGATGAGGGTTCAGTGCTCTTAAATTATATAGACTCTTCCTGGCAACTAGGTCAAAGTATATTAAATTAAAATGTTATTGTCTGTAAGTATGCCTACACAGCTAAAGAGAGATAAAAATATTGGCTCTACTATCCATCAGGAACCACAACTGCCGTTATGCATTTAGTGAAAAGAAAATGTGTTTAATTAATGTGTAATTATATCCACCACCACATACGCCCTCTTTCAACCCACAAAAAGTATATGACAACTCACAAACAAACTTTCAACACATTCATAACTCACAATCGAGAACCCATAGTAGAAGGCGGAGCTTCATGCAATAATCAACTAACCTAAGGCGCAAGCAGGACCCCTCTATGCCAAATGGCTATGCATAAGAATCCCCCGAAATAAGAAATTGTTTTATTCACCTGTTTACT
The DNA here is from genome assembly GCA_958496325.1 of Nomophila noctuella. NCBI lineage: Eukaryota > Metazoa > Arthropoda > Insecta > Lepidoptera > Crambidae > Nomophila > Nomophila noctuella. Next base: position 4,515,366 of record OY292488.1, read on the forward strand.
CTGTGCGATTTTACAGAATTCAATCATGAATGCAAATAGTTTCTCCCGTTTAATGTAATGAGGGGGTCTGTTATTCAACCGTGTAATTGTTTTTAGGCAAACAGGGTGAAGTGGAATCTTTTATTCATTGTTATTTTTAGTGTGTTCTAAACTACTCGTATTACTTTAAAGTGAAAATTTTATTTCTATGTAAGAATCGTAAAGTTTTAAGCTGAGGGTGAGACTCCGCCAAAGCTAAGATGTCTGCTGTGGAGCGGAGAGGTGTCGTAAGCAGCAAATAAGATTTTGGCCTCAATCAATCACAGCTTGAAATCCTATTGGCTACTTACGACACTTCACACATTTTAGCTTTGGTGGAGTCTCACACTTGAGCTTAGCGTTTTAGCACTTATAATCTAAAAATTCGAAGAAAAACATAATCAAGTGTTTTTTGTACTTCACAACTAAATTTACAAGTAGAGAAGACGTAAGTGAAAACAATTTTACATCAACAATTTTTCCATTCATAGGTTTCAATGGTACAAAATGCAAATAAACGAAACGGAATATCGGCAAGGTTATTCGAGCGCGAAGAAATGGTCCAAAACAGCACACATCTGAGACGCATCAATCCCATTATATCTTCCTGTAACAGCAGCCGTATTATAAAACATCTAGCTCGGAATATACTCACAATAAGGGTCTAGCCACAGCTACGGCGGCGAGCGGCGCGGCGAGCGGCGCGGCGAGGCCGGCGACGGCCGCCCTAGTCGTGGGTATGGCCGCCGCGCGTTCGCCCCGCGCATCTCGCCGCCGTAGCTGTGGCATGCTTCATACAATTTCCTTTATTTGATTTTTTCGCTCGCCACTTTCGCTGGCGCAAGACGCATCGCAAGTCGCACCGCTGTGGGCTGTGGCCAGGGTGTAAGGCGAGACTGTGTAATTGAATTTCTAAGGCGCAACACGTCTTCAGCCCCGAGATAAGGGTCTTCTACTTTAATAATAAATCGCTCTTATGAGACATCACTTAGCTGTATCGTGGAAGCATTGAAATTAAGTGTTGAAAGTAATAATGAAAAATAGTACTAGCAGAGGGGGAACGTGATGGGAATCCAGAAGGTTCTTGGCCGTTAATTTTGCGATGTCCCTGTGGATTATGTACTACTAAGACTGATTCTTAATTGTGATTCAGGGTGGATATTCGATCATTGATGGAAATCAAGAATAATGTAGGTATAGCAACGTTAAATTACAAACTTTTATCATATCGTGAAAGTTAATAGTTGTCATGTCAACGTTTACAATCCGTTGTGGACTTGTAGATATTAAGTCAGGATTCACATTTATCTTCTACTAGCTTTTACCCGCGGCTTGGTTCCTGTATAATAATCAAGAGTTCTGTTTTATCCCATCACCTTAGACAGCCAATACACTGCCTGTATACCAAATTAAATCAAATGTTCAGTAGTTCCAGTGTGATTGACGGAGAAAGAAACATTCAAATTGTCATTTGACTCTGGTCTAAGCAGTACCTATTTATTTGCGACATTGTAACACAAAGTTAAACATTGTAGCAAAACATGCTAACTCTATATTAAATCTACATCACTAGAGCACAGTCTTAGTAAGCAAATTCAAGACGCAAACGAAGTAACTTGATATTGAATAAATTCAATTTTTAACAGTGAAATGAAAAAAAGCGGGAAACATTATCTTGAAGACACGACGTCACTTGGAAGGCGGTTCCTGCATAATTTATTAAAATCTTATTAAAAAGTGTCACCGAACAAAAAAGGACAGCCTCGCTGTTATAAAAGTCTCTATTAGGTCCTTTAACTTTTAGATTTTGTTGTATCAAGTTTTTTAATTAGGTGCCCCTGTTTTATTTCTTGGGACTTTTATTCCTGATATTGATTTTTGACAGCGCTTAGGGACAAACAAAATCAAATAACACATATATTTATGATTTATTGTCGCACGAGAATGCATTGACACGTCATAGCCACCATAAGCGTGTGGTGCTCAGGACTAAGTTTTATCTAAATTTTACACCATAACCCAGCTTTGTCGACAAAAAAGTTCGAATAATTAAATTCTTTGAAAAATAGAAAAAATCTTAACATACATTAAGTATACACAGCCAACTTCCAGCTAACTAACCCAACTCTGTACTTAATAATGTAAAAATGTAAATATCTTTTTTCTATATCTATGGCATATTGATTAACTTTCGACACAAGTACTAGCGATATCCACCGAATTCGTGGCGCTACGATGATAATGAGATTGGATATTTATACGTTCGGTACGATGAACATATTCGATTCGCGATACCAAACAAAGGCGGGAGGGAAATCGATAATCTACTACACGAAGATGGACATGATACGAAAATTGATAGACGTACTTATAATTTGGGTGATGTTCAATCCAGAGAGATAGGCATATAATTATTTTTTCGTATTTTTTTTTAAAAGCACGGCTTAATGTTTCAAGTCCAAAAAACGCAGCCTGTTGATTTGAAACACAATTTTATTATTTATTTATTTACTGCACAATTAATGTATTAATATTGACACATAGTACGTTATCTCTCCTATATCTTACGAGAAGACAATATTTTCCGTAATTTTTCAAAAATGTCTGATTTTGTGCCTTTATGGTACTTTTCCAAGAAGGTGAGGTTCAGAGGATGGCGCTGACAGGCTGTATTTGGAATTTTTAATTAAATAAATTCATCTTATGTAGAAACGTTAAAATTTGTATTAATTGTTTTTATAAATACGCATCGGGGAACCAAATGTTGTTATTTTGGAGAAGCAACCGTAAATTAAATTAATTACAATAAAATGCCTACTCGAAGTCCTAACGACAACTAATTGATCGTAAGCAGTATCCCTATAAGGTGGGTTACCAATACGGCTCATAAAATAAGAAACATTTTACTTACACAGAGTTTCATTTATTTGGTACAGCTATCAACTTTGAGATACTTTGTTTATTCAACTGCCCAGCTAGCTCGATTGCTGAGTCGCTTAAACGGTTTGTCAGAATATAAAAAATATACGAATAAATCATAGCCAATCCCGATGTAGGATCGATTTTGGTCATTCTGATGTGGAATTGGGTAAAAGGGTTTAACTAGATCTTAATCTTCTTATATATTTTAACTTACAACTAAAAACGGCTACTAAGACTACCTAAACGTAATATCACAATGAACAGTCTTTGCAATCTAGACGCTATTACTAACAACATTAGACCTAAATTGCAACCCCGAGTGATGATATATCCAACCATAGTGCGGTGCGACGTCGGTGTAGACTACATAGAAGCGAGGATCGCACTCGGTGTGGCCGGGAGCCACGCCACATTTGGAGAGGACCCCTCTGAGGAACCAGCTCACTTTGTGGTCCGTCTGCATCACCGGTAAGACGAGACCGCCGCCGCTGTCGCCGTTGCGGGGGTTAATACCTGCACATAGCGTTACACAATACAGTTTACGAGTAAAGCTGTTATGCCACCCTGGTACTTAATGGCCATATAGTGCTAGGCGAATAGTCGAAAGTCGCCCCCATCTGAGACCGGCATTCCTCTGCTCCACCACCTACACTGTTATGTCATCCTGGTACAATCTGCGTCACTGGCGAGATCGCCCAGTTGCGGGGCACAAAGCACTACTTCATTGTCATGCTACCCTGGTACATAATGGCCACAAAATGCTTGGTGTTTGAGGAGCCACACCAGTGTGGAGGCCCTCATTCCTCTGCTCGACCAAAGGATGTGTAAAAGCTTTTACTAAGTATAAAAAAGTCGACATACAGGTATGTTAGTATATATGAGCAGTTTCATTTTTGTCTTTTGTTTCGTGCCTGTAAATAATACGAAATTGACAGGTCTGTTGGGAGAAGACATTCTCAGGCATATTTTCTGTGCTACATACATCGGACAAAGCTGATTATTGGTTAAACGCGAGACTTGTCGACAATGATAGTCAATTATTGTAAAAAAATATCTTACTTGAGCTAGGTCCATATCCAGCGCAGAGAGTGAACTCGTTTATAAGTTTTGTGTAAACGTTGGGTGAAAACGAAATACAAGTTGTATCATTCTGAATCATAATGTACGTCGACCTCAACACATCTGAGGGTTTATTGTTCTCGTCATGACCAAAACCCACGACCTGAAAAAAAAAAAAAACATCAGATTGGATGATAAAATAACCACCAAGGAACCGTGGTTCCACCGATTTGTCCCACTGGTGGGATCACGGTCACTACGAAAGGCCCATGGTCCCACTGCGTTGTCTGGTGGGACATAATGGAATGCTCTAAGGTAGTATCATCTTTATTCGAGTATTTTAGTGCCTATTATTTTAAAATTTAGATTTTTTTGCATGAAAGAGTTGAACATCTGGAGTAAAAAGCCTAGTTATCTAAAGTCACGTCAGCACAATAACTTCTATTTATATTATTTCTTAACAACCTTCACCTTCCTTTTCGGTCTAGCAATTGCAGTCGCAATTGTTGTTTTAATATTCTTTTTTAAAAAGTATACTATTCTCTCACCGTCGCATGATGTCCAATGACGCTGGCCTTGTCATAAACCGGCCCCCAAACACAAATGGGTTGCACGTAAGCCGTATAAGTGAACTTGTCTACTTTAAGTACAGCCACATCTGAAGTAGCTAGACCATCGTCGTAATTTGGATGAAGCACCACTTCTTTGACCTGCAAAATAATACATAGAATTTGAAACACCATGACTTTCGAATCCGTCAATATTAATAAATTTCTTCGATTTATGCTACTACTAAACATAAAGTAGAAAATCTAAAATTACGGTTAACTTAAATAAGTTATATTTAAGTCAGTTGTAAGTAGTTTCATTCGATAATTATTCCAAAATAGTACATTAGATTTTCGGAATGAAGAGGCGGATTTTGTGGATGATACAAATGGCCAACAAAATCGAAACATTCTTGGAAAGTAAAGTTCTACTTACAGGGAGACTCTGCCTTCCAATTTGGCTAAGATCTTTATGGTTGCTTACACCGGCAACCACAGTTATGGTGTTTGTTGGTATACGAGCTCCACTCCTGCGTACACAGTGACCGGCTGTGAAGAAAAATAAACAATTCAGAAATGTGTGTATGTCAGTTACATTTACGATCAGATTTAAATAACATAACAAGTGTCTTTTTTGTTATGTTTTTTTTGTTTCACAATTTTCACGTCAGTCCGACTCTACACGATTGAACTTAGGTAATAAAATCAGTTCAGAATTGTAATTAATACAGGGTGGGATTTTGAAATGGGTAAAAAGTACATTAACCGTTGTAGTTATTAAAAAACATGATTCCACCCGGGATTTGAGTGTCCTTAAATCAATAGATATGGTAAAATTAATAATAAATATTAGATTTTCGGCAGGAATAATAAGTTTCCAGTCTTTTATGACAATTTTTTTTGTCATATAAGCAATATAAAAGAGTTTACCTATAGAAAAACATACCTGTCACAACAGCAGTCTTAGATATAATATTCCCGCCGCAGTAATAAGTCGTCTCATTAGTCTTAGGGTCAGTAGTAAGTATAGCCACGTGCCACGGCCAGTCTCCAGCCTGGGCGACCGTCTGCATCGACACCAGCTCAGTGTGGTCAATGGACCTCCTGCCACATATGTGTCTGTCATACTTGTCGTATTCTGTCGTCACGTTGAGTGATTCTACTGTTTGCGATGCCTGTGGAAATATTTTAATGAAAAGGTTTTTTTTTAATTTATTTTTTTATTTTTTTTGCAAGTTAAGTTCTTGTTCGGTATGTTAGTGTTGAGTACTATTTGTTGAATTTGGGACAGGGTTACAAAGCACCCTTGGAAAGGCCCTGTCCAGACTTTAATAGCTAGAAGTTGACTGCTATAAGCTGCGAACTAATGATGATAATAAAGTTAATTTTGATAGTTAATTCATGACAATAACATATTTTACTTGATGATAAATGAAAAAAAGGTATCTAAACAAAATTATTAAAATTAATACAATGGACATAAAAATGTCTTGTACATAACTTCTAACACTAGTCTGAAATAAACTTTTTCTTTTTCTAATTCTGTATTTTCTTCCCTCCAGTTAACGACAACTCTCTTTAACGCCATAAAATGCACAGGCCCTTCAGTGTCGTTATATAGAGTTTACACTGTATATTTAGTTATGCCTCAGATTTCTGAGTGCTGAATTGTGACTGCTTTTATATAAAGACCGTGAATAGAATATTCATAACTAATTTTTTTACCCTCATCACTTTTCTAAGAGGATTTCTGTTTGAATTTTATTTTTCCAGTTACAAGATAGCCAAAACTTACCTTTATACTGTCATCGCAAAGAACGACTTGGTTCAAGGAAAATCTGGTCACAACTGGAACATCGGTGTCATTATCCGTCAGTCCTTGTAGGTCCAAGTAGAATATGTATTTAAATGGAAGCTGCCCTTTGGGCTTTATCAGAAAACTGTGTCCTTCGTCGTCGGCTATTATAGAAGAGTTGTGAGAAGCCTAAAACAAAAATGGGTTAGGCTTTTATGAGGTAAAGCTAAACAAAGCTATGGCAATGAATTATTGTCAGGTAAATGCAAAAGTTTTTTGTTAAAAAAATACTTAGAATTTATAAAAGTTTTGGGCTGATTTAATTAAATTTACTTTTAATTCAATTTCAAATCTAGTGGGATGTCGAAACAATGCATTTAATTAACAAAAGTCAGAATTATGATTCAACCACTACTTACCCCATAAATTTTGACTTTTTCCTTAAAGTTTATATTAATTTCCACTGCCTGTAGGTGCTTGTACAATCCCAGGTGCACAGCGCCTAACCAATGATGTTTATTCATTTTATCGAATGATAAAACACCTAATCCACACGGGTCGTATCTCGTCAAAGTAGGTCCTTTTAACGCCATGGAGTCCACATTTACGAAGCACAACACAAAAAAGGCAATGAATTTCAATAGCGACATTTTTCTCGGTAATTTCACGGCCGCGAGTAATCACAATGTTGAGTTGTAAGCTACAACCGATATATTTAATACTGGCGCTTTATCTGAACAAAAACATTTGCTTTTCACACAGTAAAAAAATCACTGCGTCCGTCAACCTGCAATCGCAAACACTGTATAGCGTGTTAAAAAAAGTAGAACCGAAAATATTCACCAAAATAAAAACGTACGCAAGTCAAAATGTGCCGGACTATTGTATAAGGAATGTCTCTGCTTAAGGAAATTCACGTAACAAAGTCTTTCACGAAATGGTAAATGGTCATTCAAGACAGCCGCTTTTAAGTGAAAGTTTTCAGTGACTCAGGGTAAATAACAATGTGTTATGCAAAACCAATTTTCTTTGTAAAATCTGGACGAATGTAGAAAATTAGGTTAGTATTACCTACTTATATGACTAATTTGGGAACAAAGCTAAATAGTGTGAACAGGTGTTTGGATTGAGGGTTACCTACTAACCAGTACAACGACCCGGATTATTGATATCGGCTGTAAATACAGCTGCAGTTCAATCAATTGATGAGTATTAACTAAACTTTCACTAGCTCTCGATTTCATTTGAAATAAATAAAGGAGAAATACATACTAAAACATAATCATCGCTATTACATAAAAAAAAATACTGTTGGAAGTGTTACATCCAGACATCCTCCAAATAAACATCCATGCCACATGCATTAAAAATAAATAAAAAATAATTTTGATTTTGCAAACCTGGTCATTTCTTTCGGTAAGCAAATGTTTCGATTGGGAAGACCATAGTGTTACAGGGATCTGCGTTTCGTGAATTTTTCCGACTTACCTGTGGAATAAGAAAATAATTATTACTTTATTTAAAATATAATAAAAATAAAATAAAATATAATATATATAATTATGAGTTCAATTTTTAATTTTGAACAACGTTTCAAGGTATCGCGATATTCGTGCGTTTCAAGAATCTTAATGCTCAAATATATGGGGGTCCAACGGGCGACATTTGGAAAGCAAAACATTGACCAATAAAAAAAACTGACAACTTGAAACAGTATGACAGAAAATATGATTCAAGACCAATTTTGTACTATTAGTAGACATAATATTATACACCTTCGTATTACGGCTATTTAATATGTAATACAAAATTAAAAATAAATGGATTTATTAGTATAACTGAGGAATTATACTAATAACTCCATTTTCAGTAATAACAGCAATCATCCTGCTTACACTATTATTCATGTAACAGGTATTTCGACCAATAAACTAGATTACTCCAATATCAGTCAATACATTGTTATAATGACATCACCGTGTATAGTGTATAAACATCGAATAACAGATGACCCATCTGTGTAGCTGACCTCAAATGATTCTTTGAAATCGTTTCTTTTATCTACACATCCAATTATGTTCTTGTTATATTTCGTGTATTATTGGTACGAAGGGATATTTATAAACAAATACTTCTTGGTTTTTCCGTTTAGTTAGCGTTTAATCGTGAATTGGGTAGTAAGAAGCTTGTTTTTTTTATTAATGGACAGTCGAACGGTTCTAGGTTTATCTTTCTATCAACAAATAGTGTTTATTTTTCTTGGAATTTGATTATATTGATATGATTTCGATGAAGGAAGCGTAATAAAACTATCTGAAACAATTGAACCCGATTTATGTGTAGAAAGTACCTATGTAGTATTGTTGTTTTTTTTTTACAGTCTTTATTATTTTGATACTAAAAGTACTAACCGTAACCACAATGTTTCTAACGAGTTCACAGAAGACACTAACTCTAACTGTCGCTTTCCTGGAAAATATTAACTAAAATGTTACAATATTGTAGTGTCCGACCGAAGCTTCGGCTTCGGCTTCGGCTTCGGCCACCTTCGGCCAAAAAATCCACCTTCGGCGAAACCTTCGGCTTCGGCCGGATTTTGGGCCGAAGCCGAATGTTTCGCCGAAGGTCCGAGCGACAGACAACATTGAACAAACTGTGACGAAAGTCATGAAGCGGCGGGTAGTCACTGTCAAAATATCACATTGCATGCATCAAAACAAGTTCGTACGTGTATCTAAACGAGAGTTTTGTTTTGAATTTGTGCTTATCAATTAAATTGTGATACATTATAGTCTAAGATCCCGCTATACAAGGGCCTTCATCAAGTTGCTTAATGGATGAAACATATTTTATACATATTTTGACATTTTAATAATTATATTGCATATGGGTTGCATATTAAATTTCAGTTTGTTTTAAAAACTGTCATTACCTCATTAGTTCTATTGTAACTGTTACATTTATTTTTAATATTCTAATAGTTTCTAAACTGTGCATTTAATTGACCAACCTTTAATTATTTACTGAGTTTGTTTTTTTTTTATTATTAGTTTAGTTTTGGCCCATTCGAGTAAAACAAAGACATAAAGAAATGATTATTTTTTACCAGTAGGCAAATCACAAAATATATCATCAACTTCTATAGGTATGAGTCAATGTAAACCTTCAAAACTGAGGTTTTGAAATAATTTTTAATATTAATTGTAGCTTGTTTAGACCATATTAAGCAAAATTAATTACTGAGTCCTGAGAAAATATAAACCTTCGGCTTCGGCTTCGGCCGAAGGTCGTGGCAAATGCCGATTATTCGGCTTCGGCTTCGGCTTCGGCCAAAAATAGACCTTCGGTCGGACACTACAATATTGAAAACTTTGGTTCAATAAAGAATACTTCAAGATGTATTAAACACGTAATGCAAAGTGTATATATTTGAACAAATTATGTTAAACTCAAACCGGATGCCAATTTTGGAACTAGGTACCCGTTTATGGTATCTATCTACCCATCACAATAATAACGTGAAAATTTTAATATGATTCAGTTTCAAGAGACAGAAGACACAAGAGAAGACAAACGAACAAGAAGGTCACCTGATGGTAAGTGATCACTGCTGCCCATGGACATCAACAACCGTAGAAGGGCCGGAGATGCGTTGCCTGCCTTTTAAATACCATACCCTCCTCAACTAAGCACTGGTGACCTTACCCACCAGCAGAAACATAGCACAACAGTTACGAAGTTAGTTTTTATATTCACTAAGCTAGTTTATATTTTGATTTGTGTTTTATTTATCTGATTTTCAGGAACGCTCCATGTTTTACAATTTTTATAAAAATGGGAGTTAATCCTGGCAACATTGCAGGCGAAATAGGGGCATAAATTTAACCCAGCAATAAAGGTAAAAGCTCGTAAGACAACTTGTATTTGCATGGGTGCGCAGTTAGCACCGTTCTAAGAATCTCATATATTGTTGCAAATGAATAGGGGGTACGTAGTTGTGCCGTATTTTTCTTCCTCAGCAAACTGTGTTAGTCTATTAGCATACTTGGTTTATGGGAAGTAAAAAATAGTGAAAGCTAATTAATACGAATAAAAATAAGGGTTGTTTCAGTTTGTTCGTACTTACATGGACTATACAACCAATTGAGCTTTACGTTAAATTGAAAAATCAAAATGGTGGGGTGTCTAGTTTTACTATACAAACAGGCCTATTTCATAAAAAAAACACTATAGAATTACTCATTTGATTTACTGACAATATTAAAACTTTTCTACAGAATTCGTAAAATCGCCTTTATTTGTAGTTACATATATATCTTTTGTATATTTTTCTAAAAGAAAACTTTTAACTCTGAGCTGTTAGTACCAACAAAATTGTTTAAATATCCCGAAGGGTGCGCCATAAGGGTATGAGAGTCAAAAGCATACCAGGCGTACCAATTCAGGGGTAAAATTAACACAATACTTTCAAGGATTGCAAACATGTTGGAATTTTTACTTTCATAAGGCTCGCCCTGTGGTCGCACATAACTCTCCAAGTAAAGAGATGAAAAAAAAATGACATTTGTTTTTATACATACTTTATGTAAAGAAGACAATCGTTTTTGTATGGAGAGTTAGGCCCACATAAAATTTAAGAGTTTATTTACGAAATGGGTATCAATTTATTCCTTATAATCTCAAGATTATAGTGGTGATATTACTTTTTTATATTTTAACCGGAATCGTTAGAAATAAGATGGGAAAATATATATTAACCTCATAAACTAATCTGTCTATTTGCTTTCCTGACTTTCAACGCCTGAACCGTAAACACTTGTACACATAAGGGCGATTTTCCATTATGTTTTTCCTATGTATCTGAAGTAAAAACAATTTATTATGACTAGTGGCCGCCTGTGACTCTGTCCGCGTTGAATAAGGTTTCTGCACAAATAGTCTTAAACTATAGTTTAACATTGTTTTAGTTTACGCCTGGCTCGACAAATGGATAATCCAACGCAAAAATATTTTTTCAATTCGAACCAACTGTTTCTGAGAGTAGCGTGTTCAAACAAACAAACAAACTACAGCTTTTTTAAATTATATAGTAAAACCATTAATGACAGTTGACAGACGGAAGGTTTCTGACATTTGTATTCAGTTTTTAAATAAAATCAAAATCCGGCAATAGACTAGCACTTGCGTTCCGTTATACGGATTTTTTTGTATTGTTTATTCGTATTATTTTATTTCATTATTTAAATGATTAAAAGTCACTACCAATCACCGCCTTAAATAAAAATAGGCATGAAAACCGTTCCAAAAGTAAATTGCGTCTCCTTTATGTTCGATTTCATGTGTTTAATTTTAATTCTATTGATAAAAACCTTTTTTCCTTCAGTTATCTGTATGTCAGCCATTGTTTACTAATCTTTGGACAGATATTTCACGGATATAATCAAAATAAGGCTTTTTATTTTGGTTTTATGACTCCGGTTTCGTTTGAAATTCACTTCAATTGCAAAATTCATAAAAAAAAAAATTTTTTTTACATAGTTATTTTTCTCTTAAACGTTACCGATTGTTGGTGGGCCCAAAAAAAACTGTCTCCTTTCATTTTCTTTCATTCTTGATTATTGTAAAATAATCGTGTATTTAAACGCTATTTGGATTTTAATAACGAATAGTTTTTGGAAAAAGCATACACACAAAAATCCAAATTATTTAGATTTCTGTGCTTTTACTGAAATGTAACAAAATTATTTGGTCTTTTGCAAATTAAAGTTTACAGTCCCCTGGTAATTTGACTCAATCATCATTAATTTGTGAAGAGCTAATAACATACCAACACTTGGTATAATAGGCAATTACTGGGCACACATTGATCACATAATTCATAGCCATAGATTAGCTAATGGCTGTTGGTAAACTAAACGTCCTCGAACAAGAGTGGCTTGAGATGCATAGAAGTCCTATCATGCAGCCGATTAGATCCTAATAATGGCTATTGTGCCGATTTAATAGAGCGAGTTTTGACATAAACAATATAATGGATAAAATTTAACACTAGTATGTGTCGCAGGCTATTATCCGAGACACAATACATATTAGGTACATAGAAGTTAACAAGCCCTTATCAGTAATCAAACTCATACTCAAAGTTTACTTTATTCGTGTAGGCTTCAAAATTACACTTAAATGAACCGTGAATCACAGAATGACTAACACAAAATTCGGATGACATTTTTTATCGAGCTTTGTTATACGAATAAAAAACGCTCGATTTTCTTACATTTTAAGACGTACATTTAAAAAAAAATATGAATATGAATTTTCAAGGCTAAAACTTAATTTGTTCTTCAAAAATTGTGTTTGTATGTCTACAAAGGAAACTTATCGCATTCGCTTGTATTCGAATGTCCATACGAAATCCGCAAATCTGGCTTTACCAAACCTAGACGCCTGTTGCTCGCCCGTATAATTTCTTCAACGCCATTCTCGCTCACAAAGCGAACATTGGCCCGTGAAATCTTCTGTTGGACGAACTGTTTGACGGTATATTTTTAAACTATTTACCCCGGATTTGAATTTTTCGCTGTCTGAAGAGAGCACTAAATGAGATTAATAAGACTGAAAGTTACTAGGTACTTTTTCTTAAGTGACGTATTAACAACTACATATTTAGTTCCATCGTTGTTGTGCTATCTAAGTATGAAAATAACACACTCTTGATCATCATCATCAGGATAAAAACATATTAGTAGCCAAGAATTAACTTTATATAATACTAGCGGCCGCCCGCAACGCGTGGATTTCGGTTTCCGAACGGACTCTCCGACACTAAACGATTTTTACAACAAACAAACTCTTCAGCTTTATTATATTAGTATATAGATAAACTTGAATCCCTTTGTGTTTCATTAATTACTGGTACAAATTGTGTCGTTACTTATTTCGCTCATTAGAACACAGCCGGATTCCCAGGCGGATCGATTCGGATAAGCAAAGCACAGTCTGAACGTCTGCTTATTCGCAAATATTTATTGCTCTGGATGCAAACGCGCGGCTTACTCAGCTAAGACAAACGATCCTGTTCTTCTTACTTTCTTGTATGACAAAGACGAAACTTTCCGGGCGAAGTCTCAGAAATATTCTACCATAGAGCAAGCACACGTTCTTAAGAAAACGGATTTCCTTTTCTTCATAAAACATAAATTTTGGACTTCCCATTCTATTGTTACCACTAATACAAACTAAACGGGACTAAACACTTATATGATAAAGAAAATGTACAAAAGGTATGAAGCAATAATTGTTGTTTATGACCAGAGAGCTTATTTCAAGATGCACATGCAGTTTTGGTGCTGATACAACAACGTTATTAATTTGGCTATCGCATAATGGTCCGACTAAACCAGATAAATATAGACTTAGGAAGCCATACCATAACGCCCAGTATGGCACTTAGTGCTTAGTAAAACACAAGGAAGTATAATGAACATGAACAGTAACTGACAATTTAAGATATTAAATCTTATTGGTAACCCTACTTCGGTATAAGTTAAGCCCCAGAAGGCTCGATGTTGCGACGGTTAAAATGTTCTTTTAATCTCTATTCTGATGACTCCATAGTCCTTTTACAAATTGCTTTTTGTTTTTCCTATGTCACCTCAGATGGATTCAGCTGTGAATTATCGACTTTTGTTTTTCACAAAGTTGTTGCTTTACTGAATAAGATATTGTCGCGTGTTGCACAAAAAGACGTAAAAACTAAGCTGTAATATGGCTGTAATTAAATTTCAGCGCGCATAAGTTTTATCCTTTTGTGAGGAAGAAGTTATCACCTGTATAATAAAATTTGACAACATATCTTTGGAATCAAAATGTGTCCAGCATTATTTCGTAATAGGAAAATTTAAATAAGAAGTAATTATATGTATATAATACAGTAGTAGGCTTTGCAAAGCCTACACATAAAAGCACATTCATGATTTAAAGTGACAAAGTACAATGTCGTAGACTTCTTTGAACTCCGATTCTTAAATTTCCCACGTGCATATTACATACATACAAACGCCAAAGATAATAAGCATATCAACTGAGTCATAATTAAAGGGAACTTCGAGAAGGAAGCACAAAATGCATAACATTAAAAATGAAAACACACTGTGTAAATAAGTTGTTGTTGAATAAACTACCAACACGCAAACTATTGGTTCCGAAGGAGTGAGGTGACATGCCGGTGCCATAATAACAGGGCACTGCGTTTCAAACAATTTCTCATGCAAATGAAAGGTAAATAAACTTAAAGAAAACAGTTATTCCCATTTTAAAAATAATACGTACTAAAGAAATGTTTCACAATTGAACAAATCCAATAAGAAACAGAAGGCAATTCAGAATACATCCGAAAATTTGAGTTAATAAAATCATACTTAACATGTATGAATGCATAATTAATATTATGATTTTAATTCCCTTTTGACCATTAAATCTAAAATATTATAAGATGTGCTTGAGATTGACTTTAATACAATTTTTATAAATTGTTGCTTTATGCCAATAGTGATTCTATGTCAACACCATCATTGTTTTGTATAATTTCGGACGCAAACAACGTGTTATTCACTTCCAGTTCTAAATCGTTCAGACACAATTTTTCTGTATGTAAGAAAAATTCAAAGACAGTTCTCACAGTTATTTGAACTTGTAAAACATAAACAACATAACAGGACCGATTAAGTGGATCCAATGAATTAATAACCCAATCGATCCACCACTCCGTGGTATGGACTGAGGACGTAACTACGTATACAATGGAGTAAGGCAGACAACACAGCGTAAAACTACTAGAAGAACCAGGAAAGGGAATATGAAGTAAGAATTAAATAAGAAGATTTTCTTTCATGATCATATGTTCAAGGCGTGCGTAGGCGTGGATGCGGACCGCACAGGACAGAATGGCTGGCGCACTTAGGGGAAAATGAAGAACCTTCATTTTGGGATTCACATACATATTATGGATTAATACTGCTTTTTACGGCGGAGGCGGCAAACGAAAAAGCGGGTCACCTGATGGTAAGTAATCACTGCCGCCCATGGACATCCGCGACATCAGAGGAATCGAAGATTCGTTGCAGGCCTTTGAAAGGAGAGTACGCTCGTTGGTTTAAGGTCCTCATGTAAACCGTAAGATATTTTTGAGGGCAATTGTCCGTCATTGGACTAGATGACGATGATGACTTGTACAAGTTACCAAAAAGGTAAGATGCCTTTTACGTAACTTTTACAATTCATCAAGTATTTTAATTGCTAAAAACCAACATCTCCAAAAATTTGTTATCACAAAACTGTTGACACCTTTTCTTACGAATTAGTTCCTCATAATTTCATTTTCAGATTCACTAAGTCTGCGTTCTGGTGTCAATTAACTTGAGGCGTCGGGAAAGTCCGTAATAGGTGCTTTATGTGTTCTAATACGCTCCAACAGCCGGCAAACACTCAAATAAGCCTAATAGGTCGTAATTGGCCCGGTTGACAATTAGATATATCTGTATTGGTAGGTTTGTAATTGCAAAGTTTGTCACGATAATTTTCAATAGGAAATTTCGTACTGGACTGTGCCTAAAATAAAAATACAGATTTTCTGTTTCGAATTATCAGAAATATTATTTCTCGAAACTCAATTGACTTACGATGACAGTACGCAGATATGAAAAATAATTTTGCATATCGAAATAATTTTTCAATTAATTCCTAAAAAAATACACTAACTCATTATTTTGAGTTTAATTCTTAATGGACCTTATGTTGCATATTTTTATCAGTTGTGCGATAATGGAACTGTTAATGGTACTAGTGTCAAAAATCCAATAATAATATGCTTGTTTAATTTTTTAACACAATTGATATTTAAATTAGGATTATGATATTGTTACGAAAACATAGTTCGGCAAATTTTCTTTCAAATTAACCATTTATTTTTTTACAAAAGTGTAAATATCAGGCAGTATTAACATTTAAAAAGAGATCATTTAGAAATATTCTCATTGAATATATGCGTCATATTTACTAGTTCTACCTAACAAAAAATCTAACAAAATAAAACACGCTGAGCCTCAACCAATCCTCCGATGAAGCCCTATTGACCCAAATCGGTTTGAGGAGATGAAATAATCCCAACACACACGAATTCGGGCAAAAGTAAACTCCCAGATACACAATGAACACCGATGCCCTATCAGCCTTCACAAAGGGGTGGTGTCACCCGGCCATTTGTTATTTATTGTCAATTTGCGTACCAGACTGCGCCCGTTCGTTAGTGGAGGTACAGTAATAAACTTATTAAAAAAGCCTACGCTCACACCGAAGTGTAACACACAGCAACTAATCAATAGAGTCGTATGTAGTTGTAGTCATAAGATTGTAAAATTGGAAGAATTGCATGAGCAGTATGCATGAATTTGATATTAAAAAAGCCGTGCAGTACCCTCCTAGAATAGTGGCTGATGAATGTAGCAAGAAACTGTTTGGCTGTGCTGCCCGCTAGAGCTTGGTTAGGTTCATCATCATCATCGCTTATCGCAGTCCTTTGCTGGACATACGTCTCTCTTAAGGCTCTCCACGCAGCACGATCTCGAGATCCTCGGTGACTCTAGGTAAGTTATTTATTAAGTTATTACTAAGTTTATTTATAATATCATTCACTAAGTGGACATTCAGCTCTTTATAGTTTGCTACTAGAAGGTGGCATTGAATCAAACACATTAAAAATGCAACAGAAGAAAGATGCAACAATTTGTACATAAATAGTTATGTTTGTTTTTAATTCAGAACGGTGTAAACTAGACCAGCCACGTCCGTAGTTCTGAGTAGGCATGTGTTTCATAATTATTTGCCGTTACACTGCCCGCCTATAAAATTATATTCTGCTCTGGGATAGGGGATGGCATAATTTTATCGAACACCTCGTAAAATAGTTTCACACGTTTAACTGTTATTTATTTATGTTTGCGGAGTTTTGGAGAAATCTGAATGCGGTATTAGACCCGTGGACCTCGCGAGTTAGTATATGATGTCATCAAAATAATAAAAAAAGCTGATTCGCTTTTTTTACCTAAGCAGATAAATGAAGATAAGAAAAACTGTAGCTGGGTTTCAGCAACGTGTGTAATACGAGAGCTATAGGACTTAACTTTCCTCAAAAACCTCGAATATTTATGGCAGATCTCGAACCAAAAATTCTGGTTCAAGATTGGCTGGCTTCTTAGAATAACTTATAAAAACGCAAACCTTGAATAAGATCTAGTTCGACTAAAAAAAAACTTGTTGTGTGTGTTTGGAGATTATGAAGTTTTGACGGTAAATTCTGTCTAAAAGTCAATTCTTAATCATAGTGAGTCTTAATTTAGGTGTGCGAAATGTAACCTCAATAATCACATTAGTCTTCACAATCATTCGATAACTTCCTGTCTACGCATTGGAAAAGAAGTGGGCTGCGATTACGTGGATAATGAGTGGTTCCCCATTTAATTAGAAATACGACGACGGACCATTAGTTACCTAATATAAATACAGATAACATCACATACTGACAAATCGAATTTGTGGTTTGTCTTAATACAACTGACTCATCTGAAAGTTTAAGTCCGAAAATGCAATTTTATTGCAATTCTGTTACAAGAAAATAACGTAACTAATTTAAAAAGCTTTATTGTGCCCCGTGACATAAAATCAAAATGGCGAAGATGTGGTTCGCAACTCGTCACGTCACGTACCCACAGATGCAAAGAGAGGACCAATGAGGGCCGGTTTGCTACGGATCGTAGCAAGTGAAAGGATTTGGTTTCTGCCTTCTCCTATGAAAAAAGGCGTGATTCTATGTATGTAAAACATTTAAACTAAGAACGTATTTTTAATTATTATTTATTGTGAAACTTAAAATTCTTTACAGACCCTACTATCGATGCTATTTATTCATCCGCTCACAAACACTGGCGCGTAAGATGTGTTCCTCGCAATTGTTTCCCAACGTTTTCAAGAGATTAAACTGTAGATGGGTAATATTTTTCAGCCGTTCGAGTTGAAAACTTTCCCTTTGTCGTTCGGAGCCATGCGAGGACGTGTTTCGTTTATCCAACGTATACATGAGAGGCGTGCCTTAAACAAAGTTTGTTGGGACATTTTTCTTTGCACTGGTTGAGATTAGGGATGTGTTCAATATTTTATCGAGGTTTCAGACGACTGGGACCATAAAGAACAGGGACATCGGTCCCAGATGCCAGACAACATTTTTGAATCGGTTAATATACAGTTAACAGAATAAACAAGTAACATAACTCACAATTATAGTTTGAATAGTTTTACAGACAATTAAATCTTTAACCAATGTAAAACATGGTTTATTTCGGACATTTACTCTGCTAACTGTACTAAATTTGAAACTTAGACAAAGGTATTTGTAGTTAACATTACGGGTGGTCCCACTTACCTGAAGAAATAAAAACCACTGGGACCGCGGTCCCAGTTATGCAGTGGTCCCATTTGCCTCAGTCCTCATTTTATCTCTTTAGGCAACAGTGCTTCATTTTACACGTCATTATTAAGCTTGTGGCATATATCTTTCTGGGTCGGTTATAATTTGCGTCGGGTTTTTGGACATGAGGGATTTAAATCAAAACTTACTCGAACTTGGAACTTTGACCATTTACCTACTCGAAGAACCTTCTGTTTTTCAATGAAATATGAAACTTGGGAAGTTACAAGAAGTTTTTTAAAAATAAAGATTGAGTATTTATAATAAAATAACGGCTTACTTTCTTCGTCTGCTCTCCAGATGAGATTGAGATTTAACGGGCATCAGATTTGTAACAAAATTACTATACTACATGTAGGTACATACAAGTATATCTAGCACGTCATCTATTGTTCAAATAATATATATCATACACACAGCCTAATACGTACTATACCTACTAACGTTCCTTATTCATCAGGGATTGAGCGATAATTGTGTCCGAATTTCCTGTGACAGTTTGGAGAAGGGTTAAGTCCTAAAGGCAACTTCACATTGGGTCTGTGTTTTTAAAGTTAGCCAGGCCAGCAGACAGGTGGCAGACATCTTTCCGGCAGCCGGCCAATAAATCACAAGCTACTTGGTATTGGTGCGGGGTCGTCCGATACGCCAGACTACTTCTGATTAATGTTCCAGATTTGACCGCACTACAGAGATTTATTGGGAAAAATACTTACTATCTGCGGATGCAATTGTACCGCAGGAATTATTTGTTGTATGCTAGTAGTGTTGTGGCGGGACTTTGAAGGCAGTTTATTTACATAGTACGGCCGTCTGGTTTATTAGATGAGAAGTAGACGTACGACGTGGTTGAGAGTAGGGTACGAATATTTATGTGAATATATAAGGTGTAACAAAATATACTGCAAATATTTTAAGGGCGAATTGTTTAGTGGAAATGTAATAAATTTGTCTAGTAAAATTTTTTTGTTAATTCGCAATTTTCCGAGAAAATCAACAAAATAAATTGAGGGAATAATTGGGAAAAGTGCAAAATTTGTCACATGCAAGACAGCTGGTCGTGTCTTATCAGTGTAATACAATTACTACACTTGTCCTGCCCCAAAAGCAAAGAGGTGGAGAGGGGGCGGAGCTTACAGGACGAAAAGAGCAAATTGGCCAATGCAGAAAATGCAAAATTTGGTAGGATTAATTTTGACTTTTTAATATCTGATATTGATTACATTGCCACTAAAGAATTCGCCCTTAAAATATTTGCAGTATATTTTGTTACACCCTATACAAGCTGTATAGTACAGTGTGTGGGAATTTTCATCCAAATGATCCTTAAACAGCATGTATGTAGTAACCGGGTAGTTTGGTATTTTTATACCTTGTATCATTCATGCTGTCTTTTCCCTAAATGTGTTATCGTTTATTAGATACTAGCGGCCCGTCACGCGGTTTCACCCGCGTCCCGGGGGAACTACTTCCCGTACCGGGATAAAATATAGCCTATGTTACTCTGGGTGAATGTAGCTTTCCAACAGTGAAAGAATTTTTCAAATCTGCCAAGTAGTTTCGGAGCCTATTCAATTCATACAAACAAACAAAAAATCAAACCTTTCCTCTTTATAATATTTGTATAGACTAGCGCCCGCGACTCCGTCCGCGTGGATTTCTATTTCCAATAGCCTAAAACCTTCCTCGTCAAATGGACTATCCAACACAAAAGTAATTTTTCAAATCGGACTTGTAGTTCCCAAGATTAGCGCGTTCAAACAAACAAACAAACTCATCTTCTTTATGTATTAGTATGCATATATTTACCATACTTATCCGCATAACATTGAAATCACAAACAAGAGAAGAGAGAAGAGAATCCGCTCCGCTGGCCCGTGACTAATGCGAGACGAACAAAATGTATTTTTAAGTTGTCGCCGTCTCGACTTCGATTCACTCAATTAAGTAAACAGTTGATGGCGTAATTAATTACGAAGACTGCACCGGCACTTTCTTTTATTGTACTGTCAAGTGATTCGGAAGGTTTCTTTGGTAGAAGCACGATTTTCACGTTCATTTTTAATGATTTTTTATAAATATCTACTTCATAAATAATTTGTACCGTTGTTCTTATTAGGTAAATATAAATTTTACGTGGTGTTAACTGCCTCCGTGGTGTAGTGGTTAGAGCGCTGTGCTCAAAAACTACGAACTCGGAGGTCGTGGGTTCGAATCCCGCGGGGAACACTTTCACTTTGTGTTGGTTTTCCCAGTTTGGTTAGGACATTGCAGGCTTGAATTACCTGATTGTCCGATAAGAATGATGATTCCGTTCTTCGGAAGGCACGTTAAGCCGTTGGTCCCGACTATGATCCAAATTGTCTGGTTTCCCTTGTGGTTACGGAGATCAGACGACAGTCGCTCCATTGTAATAACCAGGCTTGTCAATTCAGGATTATAGTCGTAGCGTACCCTGGGCTCCAAGGCAATGGCCGAGGATGCAACCGGGAGAGGCGCTAGGATGATGATGATGATGATGTTAATAGATATGATATCATATGTAGGCATTTGTCATATGAAAGAATATTGCGATTGCGAAGTACGTGCACATCGTCAGCGTAATACTCTCGCTTTTCCAAATGGCAATAATGGTAAATTGTCGTCAAATAATCATAAAATTAATATAATATTAGTGGCATTTTTAGTTGTCACTATATAACTCCAGAATTGGATAGGTGAGCCCTTCACCTATCCAAACCAAATTATCAGGATTTGGTCTGACTATTTAATAGACGGTTTATGTGAAGTTTGCACAAAATCAGTCGAGTGATTCTTCATTTAACCACACGTAGCGAAGCACCCGGGCCGCTAGTCTCTTACAAATCTTCTTCATAACAGCAATTCATAAATACTAAAATTTAACCCATGAAAAGCTACTTAAACATTTCAGACATAAACATAGACGTCCAACTAAACGGAAACAGCAAAACCATAATACAATATAACACAAAGGCTCCAAGTCAAATGACAAGCGAACCAACTCACATCCATTCTGATATGTACCAGAATGTTAATTAAGATGGAGGCAAATAGAGCCAGTGGCACAGCAAACAGATTTAATTAATATACCATGCTAGCTCCTTGTGAACCCGTAACCTAGGCGCCGGTCACAAACAATGCTTCAGGGTATCTATTGAACGGTCGGGAGATCTTCTTTGCTGCTCTTACTGCCAATTGTTAATCAAGGATTAATGTCTGAATCTGAGGTTATGTGGAGCTCTTTTCATTGTGTTGTGTCACCTACTTGTTAAGACTAATATTATTAAGCGGGAGTAAACAACGTAACAACAACCGTGATCGCAAGCGCACTTGCGACCACGGTTGTTGCAGCCGAAACGTCAAGCAAGAAGCATAATTTTAGTGTTTTATAATAAAGATTTAAGACTTTCGCGTTGAAAGTCTAAAATCTTATCAACTTTCGATAAGTTGATAAGGATTCGAAAATGACAATAACTAAAAAGAAAAAGAATAAATTGTAAACGATGACGAACGAAAAATGGGACAGGATATTCCTATTCGCGGTACGATATCGTAAACATAGCAATGGCATTTTTTTAAAGAATAATTCACATATTATTTTGCCTTAGGTGTCAAAGTTACCAAGTGATGGCATTGTTTTTATCAAACGTACGTAATAAAATAACTAATTTACGATATCAGCATTTTGGTATGTTGTCTATCTTATTTTACCTATACATTCAGCAATGCCTCCCAGCGTCTGTAAATACTCCAGTCAAAATAGACATTCCAGTTTGCATTAATTCCCAACAAGCTGGATTTTTGTGCAGGCCTTGAATACGTCATAATAAATGATATGTCAAAAGTCCCCATCGATCCCGCTTGTGCGTTGTTTTTTATTCGTGGTCAAAGGGCCCAAATTTGCATTTTTTGCTTATATCTCCGAAACTAAGAGAGCTATCTAAAAATGGTTCAGGGAAAGTTTGTAGATCGTAAAATTGTCTACCTAAAAGATCTCTACACTTTTCTTGTACAAAGCAGCGCTGTCGAGATATCGTGACTTTAAGCCGCAGGAAAGTCGTATTTTCGAGTAGCCCACATTATGCAATTACAATAAATTGAGTTGAGTAGTTTATCTGGAGCAGGTGGCAGTAAAGTATGGATTGGCTTTAAACTATTATTTACCAATTTCCAGCACCAACTTTCAGGATTTAGATCATTGAAGTCAAAAAAGACAAAATGATGTATCAAGCTTGCATTCATTCCCAACAAGCGGGACTTTTGTGCAGGGCTTGAACATGTCATTACAAATGATGTGTCAAAAGTCCCCATCGATCCCGCTTGTGCGTTGTTTTTTATCTGTATTAAAAATCTTCGGATCCTATTTCTAACCTTTCTGGTTGTCAAACCTCAATGGTACCCATAGAGACTTTTACTCCTTACATGAAATAGGATCGATTGGCTCGAAAAAAAAATTTTGGAATTTTCAGTACAAAATGTATGGGAAAAGTTTTTTGCGATTTCTGGCATTTCTAGTATTCAAACCTCAAATGATCCCATAAAGTCTTTTTATCCTATCATGTAATAGGATCGATTGACATGAAAAAAAATTTTTGCCTATTTGAGCATTTTGTACTGAAAATTCCAAAATTTTTTTCGCGCCAATCGTTCCTATATCATGTAAGGAGTAAAAGTCTCTATGGGTACCATTGAGGTTTGACAACCAGAAAGGTTAAAAATAGGATGCGAAGATTTTTAATACAGATAAAAAACAACGCACAAGCGGGATCGATGGGGACTTTTGACACATCATTTGTAATGACATATTCAAGCCCTGCACAAAAGTCCCGCTGGTTGGGAATGAATGCAAGCTTGATACATCATTTTGTCTTTTTTGACTTCAATGATCTAAATCCTGAAAGTTGGTGCTGGAAATTGGTAAATAATAGTTTAAAGCCAATCCATACTTAACTGCCACCTGCTCCAGATAAACTACTCAACTCAATTTATTGTAATTGCATAATGTGGGCTACTCGAAAATACGACTTTCCTGCGGCTTAAAGTCACGATATCTCGACAGCGATGCTTTGTACAAGAAAAATGTAGAGATCTTTTAGGTAGACAATTTTACGATCTACAAACTTTTTCTGAACCATTTTTCGATAGCTCTCTTAGTTTCGGAGATATAAGCAAAAAATGCAAATTTGGGCCCTTTGACCACGAATAAAAAACAACGCACAAGCGGGATCGATGGGGACTTTTGACATATCATTTATTATGACGTATTCAAGGCCTGCACAAAAATCCAGCTTGTTGGGAATTAATGCAAACTTGAGTCTTAATTTTGTCTATTTTGACTGGAGTAAAATGAGATGTTACCCAATAAAGTGTTTACGATGTTTCTATAGAACTTCATAAATATATTGTGTTTACATCGAAGGCGATAGTAAAACTAACCGAAACCTGCCACCCGACCGCGAAGTAAACTGTTTTAGTACAAATTCTAAGTATAGAACGGGGTCTTGCGTTAAACCTATTGTATGGTGTTTCTGCTTCGAAAGAATTAGGTTGATCGACTTATAAAAAGAAGGTTTGAAATAGTCGCTACTAGACTTAGAACTCAGTGTGGAAAAAAACTCCTGTTTGATTTATAAATGCCTTGGACTAACACACCAATTGCCTAGCCCCAAACTAAGCTCGAAGCTTGTACCATGGGTGCTAGGGAACGGATAGACATCCTTAAGTACATTAATAAACATGACTCGAGTACAAATGCTGATGTTCATCACACAAACATTTGCCCCTAGCTGGATTCGAACCCACGACTTTTGGTTTTGTAGCCAGGGTCTCTGACCACTCGACCAACAGGCATGACAATTTGTATAAGTGTAGCAGGCATTTAAGAGTGCCAGTTATAGGTACTTCTTTTTTACTTAGAAGGATTTTTTTGTTTTTCATTTTTTTAGTTCCTAATTACCTACTTATGAAAAGTGTTCCAAAATATGCTTCATTGTTCATAGAAAGTCAACATGGCCTAAATAACATAATTCGTCTTTCAAACTTAGGATGAACTCTTCGGGCCGTCAAACGCTGTCATCTCTTTGGGCTATGAATAAAAACATGATATTTTTCTACCATATTGTCATGCGGCCATAAATTTTATTCGTGTCGCAGAGCGTCATTATTATTCACACAACATATTTTTTGCACATTCTCCGTAGTAAGGCTAGGGAAATATGGGAAGTATGGAAATTCAAATATGCCCGGATCATGTTTTATTGATTGCCCGTATAAAGTAATTGATTGATCCACAAATCGTTTCTATGAAAGCTATAGAGTTATTCGGGGTACATTGTGTTATTGATCCTTCCTTTCCGATTTATGAGAAAGAGAAATGTGGAATGTTATTTGAGCCTTAGTTTAAAGATGAATGCGTAACATCAACCTCTTTTTTACGAAGACGCTTAGTCAGGCTTCTAGAATTGAACCAAGTCGTTGGTTGAATTAGCATATAAGTTCTTCTCAGTAGTACACTCTTGGCAGAGTGGTCGTGGTCATGTTTCAGTCGATTCCCATGTAACAGCTGCTCTTGAAATTCGACGCCAAGCAATTCTATTTTTAGCTTGATGAGAGCAATCGCTGATGCTGGAGTGCGTTACCGATTTAATTGTATCTGTCCATCGGGTTGGAGAGCGTCCACGTGGTCTCTTGCCCTCAACTTTCCCCTGCACCACCAAACGCTCCATTGAGTCCTCTTTTCGGGTGATGTGCCCAAAAAACTTGAAGCATATAAGTAGTCAGGATATAATATCACGTAGACAGCTCTTACCTACATACATGGAGTACGAATATTATGTATAAAGGCAACGCCTGCGATGTGAGTGAGACTTCTCACAAGGATACAAGGTATTACACAATTACTGAAAGATTTAACTCTTAAAGTAACTTAAGGCAGTTTCTGTAAACGCCTGTCAACACATGAAAATCACTCGCAAAATAAATAAAAGCCATTTCTCGCAGACAGCAAACAATGCCATTCTCACCCAATTAAGTGTCTGCATAAACCGACAGCTTATTTTGCCTACGAAATCCAGCTCACTTTGATATAGTTCGTTAAAAATACAATTTCCACCGCAAAGAATACGTCGGACGATGAACGAATGAAAGAGTAGATTAATTAGTGGCGACATGACGACTTTGTATGCGTTCATTCAGTGGATCCAGGTATTGTGCCATTGTGGAAAGGCTTATTGTGAAGATCATTGTGGAAACTAAAAGTTAGACGGAAAACTGAAGTTTCTAAGAATAAATTAACATGGCATTACGCAGATCTGGCGGGCTATTGTTTAAAGACAAATGAAACGTTTAAACGTTACGTTTATTTTCTATTTAGACACTAATTCGTCGCTAATAGTTTTTGGAATTCATGGTCTGAAGTGCGGTGTAATATCAATGACTAATTTCTCTTTAATTGGTTTTCAATCACTACAAACTAAAATTGTAAATAAACTTAGAAAATTGTTAAGGCTGGACTAGGAAGGAGTATGGTAGCTGGATAAATGTATATTTCTTTAGCGGAGTGCTTACTCCATGATAAATTTTACACGTATTTACGTAATTACTATAAGGAGCATGTTCAGAAATACACAGGAACCATAACACTATTCCTGCCAGAATTCATCTGCAAAACAAATCTTGTACAGGACCAAACGTCCCGGACGAAATCGTTAAACCAAACTAGTGGCATATAAATATTTCCCTCAACGCACGCCCCCTACAGGAAATATTGCAATCGATAAGGAAATGGTCTGTCAGTACTTGTCCACTACGCTTCCACGTTGATTTGTGTTATTTGCCTTTATTGTTATGGCGAAAACATTTATGCTGAACAAAACAATAAAAGGGGAGCATGTGTTTGTAAATCGGAATAATGTTCAATGGATTTGTCGCTGATGAAACGATTTGACTAGCAATTGAATTGTTATACACATATATATGTATTTCTTGCATTCGTTAAACTGAATATTCACAAATCTAAACGATAAAAAGCCGACGTCGTTTCCTTCTCATCATCAGCATCTTGCAGTACATTGCTGGGCGTAAGCCTCCCTAAGGTAATAACCTTAGGGAACCATTATTTTCAAAGTTAGCTACTTATACATTTTAAGAACGTCTAACAGTTATTTATAATTTCATAAAGAAAGGCTCGAACGGCAAGACAAAAACATTATATATATTTTTAAGGTCAACATAAAAGCAAGCGAAGTAGACTATAACAATTGTTTTTTCTTTAATACAATGATTAAAGAAATATATAAAAAAGTTATTTTAATTTATATGTACGGAAACCATTCTAGCAAAAGAAATATTATTGACTTAAAAAGGAAGCTGACAAAATGTCTTGTCATTAAGCAATGTTCCAAGAAGAGGAATATTTATTAAGACACGTAATTTACAATGTCAGACACGTTTCTAGAAACAAGAGTTGAACAAAATCAATAGCTTAACATTGAATTAAAGGGGCAGAAAATTAGCCGAACGCTTTTAAATTAATAAGTCGCGTCCGTATTCTGGTAGTAGAATAATGAATTTGTTATTTTATAGGGAACAAAAAATACTAGAAGTTTTATGTATTTTGTAGCATAACAACTGGTACCGTACGAATATATTAATAAAATCAATGGTTTACTTGTTATGTCCAATGACACAAAAAAATAGTACTATAATATTACTGTGGAGCAACACTAAAGGTCATCCTAGGACTAACTTGTAGTGCTCAGAACAAAATGGATACTTTTTTTATGTTCCTGGGCCGACTCAAGACCACTCTCGATAAAATACTTATCACATTGGGCACTCTGTACTTTATTTCCGTTCTAATCGTTCCTTTAAAATGACTATCAATGAGTAAATACGTACCACATTCTAAATAATATCGTGTTAAGTCCCGACAAGTCATTGTCGGTTGTTTATTTATTTATTTATTTATTTAATAAGGTACACCAACAGCATACATACAAAACACATATAGAAGCAATTAAACTTAAATTCTAGTACATATGCCTTTTATAGGCGTACACAGCATTCCCCGAAACAAACAACAACGTAAGACGTACATAATATTAGCTTTAAGTAACATGCATATAAAATTTTAAATTTAAATCAATTAAAAATGAAATAATAAACAACATTATATATATATATATATAATAGAATAACATGACTATTTCAACATGAAACTAGGCTAGGTGAGCTAGCCGACTAAATAGTTTAACCGATTCCCTGAGTGTGAGCCAAGGAATCCGCCAATATTCTTTTGAATTTAGGAAGGGAATCGTGAAAAATGTCTGCTTTAAGATTTACGTTGTAGAGGTCACAACATCTAACTATAGGAGCATGGCGACCTAGATTACTCTTACAAGCAGGCAGAGAAAAGGATTTCTTGATAGGGTGACGAGGTATGCGAGCTGGAACTGTCAATTTTACTTGTGCCAAAAGTTCGCTGCTTACAATCTTAGAATTGACCAGGCCGTGCAGAAACAGTAGGTCTTGACGATTGCGCCGGTCACGCAACGTGTCCATTCCTAGAAATTTTAGCCTTTGGTCGTATGGAGCGCGGTGCGAGATGCCTGGAGTAACGAAGGCAAGGTGCCTCGTGAACGCGCGCTGCACGCTCTCCAGGCGCTGGGAGTGGACGGCATAGACTGGGTTCCAAGCAACGCAAGCGTACTCCAGATGACTTCTGACTAGAGCATTATACAATATTTTCCTAGTATAATTAAGTTTGAACTCGGCAGTATTCCTTCTTAGGAAACCTAACATACTGAATGCCTTCTTAACAATATTGTCAATGTGAGTTGTAAATTTAAGCCGATTATCCACTAAGACTCCCAAATCTCTCACCACATCTAACTCATTTATAGTTTTACTGTTTAATTTATATGCTGATAATAGAGGAGTTTTTCGTCTAGTAAACTTAATGTGAAAGCATTTGTCTATGTTTAGATACATATCATTTGAACTGCACCAAGAATGAATACTGTCCAGGTCTTCCTGAATGAGAATCGTGTCCTCAACTGAGTTAACCTGTCTGTATATTTTTAAGTCATCAGCAAATAAACCAAACTTACAATGCTTTATATGGAGAGTGATATCATCAATGAATACTAGAAATAGGACAGGTCCCAAGTGTGATCCTTGTGGGACACCGGACGTTGCATAATAAACATCAGACTCATATCCATCTATAGCCACAGCCTGTGGCCTTTGGTGGAGGTAGGAACCAAACCACTGAAGCAGCATACCGTAGATTCCCTTGGATTTTAATTTTTTTATAAGGATTGAATGATTGACCTTGTCGAAAGCACTAGCAAAATCAGTGTATATGGCATCCACCTGTGTTCCACTGTCCACCCACCGTGCCACATTTGAGATAAATTCTACTAAGTTCGTTTGGGTCGAACGGCCCTTGCGGAAGCCGTGTTGAAAATCACTAAGATAATTATTGAGATGACTACACAACAGGGGATTGACCAATGATTCGAATAATTTAGAAAATGTTGACAAAATAGAGATGGGACGGTAATTGCGTATACTTGAAGTTTCTCCTTTCTTATATATAGGTGTTATTTTCGCTTTTTTCCATTCATTGGGAAATATACCCTCACGAAGCGACTGATTGAAAATCAGAGTAAGAGGGAAAGCTAAAAGAGAGCCACATTGCTTTACGAAAACAGGCGGGATCTTATCTGGTCCGGCACCCTTCTGAGTATCAAGACGCTTGATTGCTTGTAAGGTATCAGATACGGAAAATTCTAGGTTAGCTAGGCCGTTGTGCGTGGTGTCTGCAAAGTTACCAGAGTGTATGCTAGTATCCGACGAAAAAGTAGACGCGAAGTGTCTGGCAAACAGATCAGCTATCTCAGGACCACAATTAGCAATATTATCGTTTAAGTGCATTCGTGAAGGGATAGTAGACTTGTTATTGCGTTTATCTTTTACAAATTGCCAAAACGCTTTAACATTGCGAGAGATACCATTTTCAATATTCGTTTTATAATCGTTATAGCATTTATCAATGAGTTTGTGACACCGGGTACGTAAAAGATCATGCTCAAATTTATCACGCGGGTTACCATACTTGCGGAACTTTAAACGTAGTTTAGTTTTTTCAGATAGTAACTTGATAAGAGGTTTACTGAACCATTTGGGATACTTAGAAGATTTAAAATTGCGTTTAGGTACAAACTCATTTATAATTTTATTAAGCTCATGGTAAAATTTATCAACTGTTTCATTGACGTCATTACAGCTCCCAAACAACGCCACCCAATCAATAGTCTCCAATTTTGATACAATATTGTCATATTCAGCTTTATAAAAATTTAAGTCAGCTCGTTTTTTGGGTTTAAGGTAAGTGTAATCACATTGCTGGAGGGTTATTGACAAATTAGGATGTTTACAGTCTAATTTGCTAAGTAAGTCAAGTGGTTTAGAGACACCGATGCCTGGAAGATTACTCATGACAAGATCTAAGCACCTAACATCACTGTTTAGTATATTATTATGCTGCTTGAGGCTATGCATAGTCATCATGTCAACCAAAGCACAACCTAAAGCATTGCTATAATTGGTTGGGATCAACTCATCTACGTCATCCATACCACTTTCCCAGTTAATAAATCCTAAGTTAAAATCACCCATTATAATAACATTATCGGTTTGATACATCACATGATCAACCTTGTCTAGAAACATCGATAAAGCATCCAATTTGACTGGTGGAGGCAGGTACACAGCACATATAGCAACATTAGTCGTGACATTACCACTATCTAATTGAACAGTAACCCACAGGTCCTCACAACCACTTTCCCATTGTTCAAAACGCGCAGAAGGAATATTCTTAGATACTGCTATAGCAACACCTCCACCATCCAACTTGGACGACCCAGAAAATATACGATCCCTTCTATACACTTTATACCTGGAATCGAAAATTTCACTATCACTAATGCCAGGATTCAACCACGTTTCAGTGAACACTATAATGTCGTAATTGCTATTTAAAATAGCCTTAAACACAGCACTGGTTTTGGTTCTCAGACCACGCACATTCTGGTAGTAAATTTCGATTGGGACAACTTTAAGTATTTCAGGATCTACTAGCTGGACCAATCAAGTCCAGGCTATCGCGGTTTCGGATCAGCAATGAGGGGCTAAATTCATCTTTGCGTACGTATATGCGACCGTTGCGAACCCACGTGAACTTGTACGATTCTTTATTGGCCTTTATACGAGCAGCGGCATGCAGGGACTTGTTAGTCGGGGTCAGGTGTTCCGCAACAAAAACAGGCTTCGGCGAGCCTGCAATGCCAAGATGCTGCGTAGAAAGCTTGCTCTTAGGGTTACTTTTATTAAATTTAGCAACAGCTGCAAGCATTGAATCTCGGTGACGTACGCTGCGCAGTTTAACAATCACTGTACGAGGTCTATCACTATCTTTATTTAATTTTGCGACCCGAGTTACATGACACAAGTCCTCTTCCTGGAATTTGCAGTCCACTGTTCTGGCAATCTGAGCAATAACAGTAGAGAGATTCTCTGTTTTGTGTTCAGGAACACCATTTATTTCCAAGTTACATTCCCTCAAGTTTTGTTCTACTTGATGAAGTCTATGATTGAGATCCTTAACATCAGAGAGCAGAGCCTCATTGTCCTTCTGCAGTCCAACAATGGTCACTGACTTTTGCTGCAAGTCAGCCTTCATCTCTTCATGCTGCCTATTAAAGTAAGCAATAGTCTCACTGAATTCAGATATTCTTTCATTAATGCTACTCAGTTGCACAGATACCAATTTTTTATTTTATCTTCTATCAAGCCTGATAATTCTTCCTTCAGTATTCTCCTAAGCGAGTCCTCAGTTACGAAACATTCACTAGATGATGTAGTTTGCGACTGCTGACCGCGACGAGCTCGTATATTTACATTGCTAGTGCCCGAAGTGGCGTCGTCTGAGGTGCTTCCGTCAACAGGGCTAGGTTGCGTACATTGAGCCGGCTGCCGCAAAGGTGTGTTGGTATTATCGGACTTAGGCTTTTTACTCAGGCATTCAGGGCATTTCCAAGAAGTTTTTTGCTCTTGGCTCATAGCATTGAATTTTTTTATACCTACATTCGAGCACAGCAAGTCATATTTAGAAGAACAATTGCAACATACCAGATATTCTTTAGCAGTCATGATGTGACGACAACCCGAGCATTTATTTCCAACAGGAGCCATAGCAATATAGTTTTTGATCAATGTAGGCTTACATAAAGCGCGCAAAGCGATGAAAGCGCTTAGTTGTAGTCAGTGCACTGCAAGCGATGCGTATGTGTGCGTAGAAGCGGGCGGCCCGCGGGTTGCCCTAGGTCAAGGTTAACGGTTTATCGGATGGTTATTAGTAAAGTAATTTTGAAGATTACTCACGATATCACTTGAATTTCTATTGTACTAATGTGTCACTACAAAGCTTGCACTATGAACTATCGATACATATATAACACACTATGTATTTTTTGGATTTTACACTGTTTTTGAATTAAAATGCTAAGAAAACGTAATACGTGTTGTCACTCGACGGAGCCGCGAGGCGAATTTTTTTGTTGTTGAAAATTAGACGTCAAAATCACAAATTGTCATTCTTTTCCGTCTTGATCGAGTATCGAGAATAATCCTTCTATCGAGTTGACGACATGGAGCGTAAAATGAGTTGTCCGCATCGGCGCTTCGGCCGTCTGCCAACACCGTCGACCAGTAAACATCCATTGTCTTGCTCATAAAACGTACAAAGATTTCGTTCGGAAATTGCGAACGTCTTAGATGCCCGTTGTAAAGTTGTTTTCATTACTGCAACTTATTGGAGGGATTCCAATATCTCCCGACCCGTTGCGCTTCGATTGCAGGGGGCCAGATTATGATCGGTGATGGCGATTGTCAACCTTTCAGTTTTTAGAAACTGTCAGTATGGAAAAGAAATGGCCGGTCTCTTGCTATATATCAACATTTTTCAACACGCATAAAGCAAACATGAAAAATTATTTGGATTTCCATTCATAAAAATGTAACAACTTTTTTAGGTTTATTTACTTTATTTCTGCAGGTTTTTAAAGTCTTTAGTTAAAACAATAAACGAGACGAGACAAAACTTAGAAATTACTTAGAGGAGCGATTCAGTTCAAGATAGCTCGTTATTTCGATTCAACTGGTTGACTTATTTCAATAATTGAAATAAACTCGGTAGTTGACCTCTCCAGTACTTGTTTTACCGAGAATATTGCTTTAAATGTTACAGTGAGATTAAGAAAAAATGTACTAAACATTTTTAAATGCATCTAAGATGGGGCTCTAGTTGACGGCTCGATTTGTGGTAAGAGATCATTTGCTCGAACGCATAATGTATGTGAACCACGAAAACTCTGTTTTGTGATGTAAGATGATGTGATGCTTATAAATAACGTTTAGTTTTGTATGAAATTGGAATAACAATAAGGAAAGTCCTTATAATCAAATAGTGGTCTTAGGCGAAGGAACATACATAGGTACTTCCACTGAAATCGGCTCATCCGCGGAAATTCCTCTATGCTCTACCTTTTATTAAATATATGAGAAACCGTTACTTCGCTCTTGTCTTCACTGCATCCATGATATGTTAAGAAAAGTCTCCTGCGTGAGTGCGCGCTCAAGATAATTCCCGCACAGAAGAAGTTAGTGTAAACTCAAACGCGCCAAGTTCAACTCGAATATTGCGAGGAAGTTTTATTTTGAACACTACTTTTGTTTTGTTTTCGAAACTTTCCTCTTTCGTTGTTCTTGGTGCATTTTATTTTACTTCAGTGGTTTTATGGCGTAGTTACTATCGAAAATTGCGTAATTTACCCGGAATTAATGTTACTAATCTGAGATTATATATATGTTTATTAAAAAACGTGGTAAATTGGAATCACCTTTTAAATTTCCTATTTATGAACTTACTCTGATATTACAAGATTCGAGCTTCGTCGGATGAAGCTTCGTGAGGACAATATGAATTGCATATAGTTTTTGTGCAATAACTGAGATAAAATCGTTGAATTTAGAACCAATCATATTTTTCATATTTTATATTTTCTATAAATTATTTTCAGTGCGAAAGCTTCGTCCGGACCACAGGCTTCTCAAACTACTACACTATACGATAATTAATTTAAACACTAAAATTGTATGCAAAGTCACGTACTCGTTCGTGCACGATGCATTTAATTCTTAACGTGATTTTGACTACACTTCTGAAACCATTAAACATTGCGAATATAAATCAGGGATGAGTGTGGGTTTTAGCAACACGAAGTTAGTGCATTACCGACGGGCATTTTCACACTCGATCGCGGTGAAGTTTATGTGTTAAACACGTTTAGTAGTCGACCCCTTTTGTAGTGGTACCATTCTTTGGTTCGGGACGGGAAAATAACACTTTTGATGTGTTTGAAATAAACAAAAATATAGGTTATCAAAAAAAATGTAGAATTACAATTTCCAATCGTAATCGAATAAGTATATTTGTTGGATTAGGATAGCAAAAATAATTACATTGTCAACACCTCATAGATAAGAATTTCGATTTGTTTAATTTCTGTGATCCACTTACTTTATTCGTCAAACACAAAATCGATGTAACATTTCGATGTGACAATTAAGAAAACATCAAAGCAACACTAAAAAAGCTTTTATGTTATTTGCATAAATGTACTTACTCTTAGCTAATAGAGCAGAAATAAGATGGAAAACATTAACAGAGTTTTGCTCAATAAGTACCTAAATCAAAACGTTTGAGTTATTTGCATAAAATGCACTTACAGACGATTCTAAAACTAATTAGATAGTCCTACAAACAACCCATATTAACAGACACTCCAATCCGTGCGGAGAAATCCGTTTTCCAATATTAATACGGACAATGAAAAGTGCCGGCGGCGCGGCGTGGATTTTAGTGATTAAGTTTCCGAGTAATTCAGGTGTGTAACTTTCATTAATCCGGTTTCTACTATTGCATCAGTTCTAGTGAAACTTTACTTACTTAATGCTATTGGATTTGCGAATCTTTTAAGTCTTTTTTACTGGTTAAATGAAGTTTCAATCTATATTCGCCGGCACGGCTCTATCACGCTAACAAGTCTTAGTTTAAAAGGGATAACAAACATCGTTTATTCTACGGAAAATATGCTACGCTTGATCTCTATGAGGTTTAGGATGAATCTTTGTTCTATCATTGGTATGTAAAACATTGTCTAGGAATGAAATAATATTCGTCAGAAAGCTCTTTGTAATCAATTTATCGAAATCTATATTTTATGCACATAACAAAGCTAAAGAGTTTGTTTGTTTGTTTGAACGCAATAACATTTCACATTTTCGAATGCCGTATCTGAAGTGAGCTATTATACTCTATAGTGTCTCAATTTTTTTCGCGATGGCTTTTGTATTCACAAACGATCTCACACTTGTCTTTCTCATGCAAAAAACGGTCAAATCAAGTATTCCTTTCCTTTAAAATATCTCTTTCTTGCCAATCAAAATATAGCACGCTTTGAATTAGCATAGATATGCCTTTTACGTTTTGACTTATGCTTCACGTTATTCATATTTCATACCGGCGTCGTCGTAACGGAATCCGCTCCCTTCCTTCGTTAAGGTAATATTACACATTTCTCCGAAGACCTACCCTAACACCCTGGCCACAGCCCACAGCGGTGCGACTTGCGATGCGTCTTGCGCCAGCGAAAGTGGCGAGCGAAAAAATCAAATAAAGGAAATTGTATGTAGCATGCCACAGCTACGGCGGCGAGATGCGCGGTGCGAACGCGCGGCGGCCATACCCACGACTAGGGTGGCCGTCGCCGGCCTCGCCGCGCCGCTCGCCGCGCCGCTCGCCGCGCCGCTCGCCGCGCCGCTCGCCGCGCCGCAGCTGTGGCTAGACCCTAATGGAGGCGTGACAGTATTTTTAAGGCCATTGTTTTTGTAAAACTTTGTAGTTGATTGGCATTTATATTGTAATTTTAAATTTGCTAAAGTGTAGTCCTATTGCGTAAAGTTATTACGAAGTGTGATCTTTTTAAGTACCTACACGTTTTGTTTGAAATGTTATTAGATAATAACATCTGTTTTATTGTTTGTGATTTTTATTTGTGCATGAACTCATTGAATACAAAATAAATAAAATGATAGTTATTGTTTTG
The DNA here is from genome assembly GCA_958496325.1 of Nomophila noctuella. NCBI lineage: Eukaryota > Metazoa > Arthropoda > Insecta > Lepidoptera > Crambidae > Nomophila > Nomophila noctuella. Next base: position 4,551,480 of record OY292488.1, read on the forward strand.
ATTTTCATTAGGTTTTCATGCGCCATCTCATCCTGATATTCGTTCTAGGATTTAGCTCATCTCACATATGGAAATATCAAACCGAAAGTTTGCCATAGATAGAATTTCAATCCAATGCGCCCTTAAGTAGGTCAACTGTGACACAAAGCAGTAAAGTAGCACTTCGTAATTGTCGAGCTATATTTCTGCTGGTGAGTAAGGTCGCCAAAGCTCATTTGGGGAGAGTATGGGGTTTTAAGGGCAGGCAACGCATCTGCGACTTTTGTGCGGTTGTTGATGTCCATGGGCAGCGATGATCATTTACCATCAGGTGAGCCGCCTGTTCGTTTGCCTTCAATTTATTACACTAACCCTAGGAGAGGCCTATGTCCAGCAGTGGACTGCGATAGGCTGTTGATGATTGATTGATAAGGCTAAGATTTTGACACAAATACCGAGGATACTTGTATACTGTGTAGCCACACTATGTGTACCTACATATTTGACACGGACGTATTATTGCAATCCCCAGGGTCGAGTGACCACTCCAGCGCAAAGTGGCGGACAAGCCATATTATTGGATGTCTTGATTAACTCTCACGAGACAATCGATGTGGCATTTCCTCAATAACCGGGGAAGTTTGTTTTGCCCTCGGCCCGTTTTGATAATAATGGAATGTCGTATTATTTTGTTTACTGGGACGAAGATAAATAAACAATAGTTGAAAATAAGCAGAGGGTCGATATTAACCCATTTCAATACTTCTAATTAGGTACACCTTGTAAAAGCAAAAGTAGCTAGAAGCAATACATTCGATGGTACCTACTATTAATTGCAGTCTGAATTATAATCCTGACTTGTCCTGCTATATAATACATAATATATTTATGTGTATTAGTTTTTTAATTCGTTTACAAATCTATGCCTTATCTCTCTCACCGGTCGATCTATGTTTTTGTTTGCCATTCTATGTCTGGCTGGTGTAAATGTTTCCTTTTCCAAAAAAAGAAATTTAAATTCAAGATTAGAACCGGTTTAGTTTAACAAATGAAAGGGGTATTTATACATAAGTTTGTACGTGTGAATAGCGAATGCGTTTGGTTCATTACGTATTTATGGTCCGTTGATACGGAAATTGCAGTTTTGTAATATTCACGAGACGCGGTACGCATTAGCGGGGGTTTTTGAGTTATAAGATATACGCGACTTCGACGAGTTGAATTTGTCCTTGCTTTTTAAACATACTCGAACCTTGTTTGATCATTATGTAACTTTATTCTGATTTTCCTTATTTTAAAATAACATATACCAGTTTTCAAGAGTTTTGATAAACAAATGTAACTTTTATGCTATACTAGCGGCCGTCCGCGACTCCATCCACGTGAATTTCGATTTCCCTACGTACACACAGTGTTATGCTATAGCGTCTCTCGTCAAATGGACAATCGAACACAAAAATATTTTTTTCAATTCGAAACAGTAGTTCCTGAGATTGAACGCGCTATCAAAAAAAAACTTTTCAGCCTTATTATACATACATATTTGTAAGTTATAGATGAGGTAATGGAGCATCCAAGAATACGCTTTGATAATAATCAATTATTTTAAAAAATAACTGGTGTTTGGCAGCTCTAGTCTGTAACTAAAGGAAAAAGTGAAGGCAAAGCGCTTACTGATACATCCAGTAAATCACCATGGCCATAAAATAAAATTGCTAATACAACCCTCGAACACAATTTGCTATCAACACCCTTATAACTTGGACCTCCATTTACCGGGTGCATCAAGCCCTAGGGAGAGTGTTAGCGAGTTCGTTTGAACGATTCGACACCTCCCAGAGGATTCAACCCTTTCAACCGAGGGCTCATGCTCAGTATGAAATAATGTTGGGTTTACGGCATTCCGTATTGTAATACTGCATTTGAGAGGAAAAGTTTTTATTTCACGGACGGGAAGTTAAGACAGGCGCGAGTGAGGGTTATAAAAATGAAATGAGATTTTGATACTTTTAATTATGAGGTGAAGTATTTCGATGTGCCGTGTTTTTACAGCAGACGATAATTTGCAGTAACTAAATATGTTTGTTCATATATTTTTATTAGACCAAAATAACTTTAAATCTCCATTGTGTTTTTTGAAAAATTTTATACTACTTTATATACATTTCCCTTTATATGAATGATCGTCTACCTACAAACTAGAGACGCTAGTACCTACAACGAAATAAGATTTTAAAATTTCACTTTGCAATATTTTATAACTGGGACTAAAACGTTTTCCCCACACTCCGCTCACTTCTGGAGGATTCACTTGATACCACAATTGTGATGTAGGTACAGAAACGAAACGCTTGTTTAGTATCAAGTATACTTGTACTGCATCATCAATATTTCTAAGTTCAATTAGATCATCTTTCTCAACATATACACAACATAATGGCTGAGAACTTATGACCCGTAGATCTAAATTAGTGGATTCGAATAGGATCTGAGTTCCATTATGGTCCTAAAGCTACATCAAATCCTAGCCGGTCCTTATCCGTCATTACATCAACACCCATAAAGCCTGTTGCGCTAAACACGCGACTAACGTTAAGATATTAACATTACCCTAAAATTTCGTCTCAAAGACGGCAATGTGTCGAAAAGTGAAGCGTCGCATATTCACATACACAAAGCTAAGGACACGGCACTTCTCTCAAAGGCGACGGCCCTCAAGCTATAGCTCGCGCTCTCAAGCCATTCCGATCAAAGAACCTGCTTAAATATTAAAACGCCATTACACTAATGAAACGTATCAGATTTTAGCGTCTCCACGACGTCTTTCGGCTTTCTTCAGTTCCCCGCAAGACGTTCTTTTGTCTTAAGTTCAAGTTTCAGTCTGCATACAGGAGTGGGGTTTTAGTTTTGAGATGTAGGTGAGGACAAAGGAGTTTTATCTTTGTGCCATTAGTGTGCGAGTTTTTTAAGAACTTTTGTTTTCGGACTACGTGTGGTGCTGCGGTCGAGAATGGCAAATGTTTTTTTTTAAAGAATACTGTGACCATTCGGATATCTGGGAATTTAATCTACTGAATTATTTTGATTTTCTACTGAGTACTGTTTGATTAAAATAACCTTACTAAATATCAGCAATTTAATATATTGAAATTGCTTTCTGTAAAATTTTTAGAAAGGTATTAAAATGCAGAAACCATTCGTTTTTTTTAAAATCACATAATACATAAATGAATCTAGACAAATATTTGATACCCAGGTGCCCAGTTGATCTCTGACTGACACAAGAAAATAATTGTCTTTTAAAGTTATTAATGTTTTGTGATTGTGACTGATTGAACCTCTTCACATGGCACGATACAAGCATTACGAGCTCAACTAAATAGTACTATTATAATAGTTTAAATAATACCCGCGTTATCAATAAGAACGTCTACATAATTCAGTTTCCATTCTCATCCTGGCAGTCGAAGATCGCTTTCCCATTCAAAACGCGGCACAGTATCGGTAGAAGCATAATTTCCTGTACTGAAATATTTATATCTCCGTAGAAAGAGCTTCGTACGTAGCTGAGCTACGGCGCTAAGGTGTAAAGCAGGGGTTTTGTTGTAGCGTGGGTTAGTAAGAAATGACAACATAATGTGCTTTTTTATTTACAACGCTGTTATAATAATATAAGTATAAGTCTCCTATTTTTTAATAAATTTAACCACCGGTTGTCATATTATTATTTTTCAATTAATTATACGCTTTGCATTCTCGGCATTTTAAGGCAATTCTAATCGCAATACTTATAGCATTTAACAAGGACTCTATTTTTTTAAGAAAAAATACGCACGTCGTGTTATTGCCTAAAATAATTTAGAACCAATGGACATAATATAGTTTGTTTCAAATAAATTGATTTAATAATAAATAAATAAATAAATAAATAATAAATATTTCACAACATCACATACATTGATCTGACCCCGTGTCATGTGTATGTGTACGTGTATGTGTATAATATAATGGTGGTTTGCTAAATAAACATCATCGCTGTTATCGGAGCCTCCTCTGAGTCTCCAGCTATGGAAATAAGCTAGCTTGAACCACGAACACGTATTTTGTTCTGGGGATTTTCGGCTTTTAAATCAGTTGCTTCGGCCACGAATATTTTTAAAACGCTTGCTTACTACAGAATTTGGATATTGATTTTTACTAGCAATTTTCTTTGAGCTCATATTTTATGCTTGTAAGTACCTAATCAATAAAAAATAAATAAGGGAAAAAACATAAGTGATTGCGAAAAAAGACTAAATCCCTTATCGGGTAAAAGGTAATTTATAATACTAACGCATACATGTTTCGAGTTTAATCGTACAATGGAATACGAAATTCCCTCACCACAGGATAACTTATGGGGCGACCGATACAACGTAAAATTTTTCCCCTCTTGACCTAAAACACCGAATCGATATTTTGATAATAAACCCAAAATTTGCATAAATGCCTTACGACCTAACCATCCGTCAGATCCCCTCACATAAAATACAGCTTGTCAACTTTATTAGTATTCTACCTTGTTTTTATATAATGAACCATGTCATAACATTTTTATAGTACGAAACAACCTATAAAACAGTTTTAGTGCACTGACATCGAAGTAAAGCCGTGTTTTGATGGATCTTGAACTCTGCCTGAACATATCCACAGTGGTTCTTTTCACGGTGGATTTAAAATTCAAATTCGTCTGGCGTCTGTCCAGGAAAATCATATTTCGCAAGCCTAAAATTTTCTCCTAATGTCTGACATGAAAATGTTCGGTTGTAAATCACCGGAGGAAATTGTGTCATGAAAAACAAGTTCTTATTGCATCAATTAAAATGTATTTCAAAAGCAAAACTAGCAGCCACCCGCGACTACGTCCGCGTGGATTTCGATTTTCGCACAAATAATGTATATAAGCTTTCCTCGACAAAATAACTATCCGACACAAAATTATTTATTTCGAACCATTAGTTGCTGAGATTGCCACGTTCAAACAAACAAACTTTTCAGATTTATTATAATATTATACCTAGTAGAGATAATACAATATCTTCATAAAATTTATTAAAGATATATACGCAAAATGTTCAATAAAGTTTTCACTCGATACATTAAGGTAGGTAAGTAATGCAAACAGTTATCAGTATGTTTGAGAACCTCAGTGTTTTTACTATAATGGAAACCATTTGGCAAGTTGCTCGATGGCTGCTGACTAGAGACTAAAGCGTCTAAACAGCGTTTTTTCTTCACATAGATGTTCGATGAACGCATAAATTCTCACTGCAAAGGCTGACTTGTAGTTTTTGCTCACTTTGCTCAGTAAGGCGTTACAATTTTCAATACGGTTTTAGATTATTCGTTTAAAAATATTTAGCGCTTTCATACTTAAATACTCAAACTTAAAGAAAACAATATAAGACACCACCAATATAAATGATTCTTATTATACACAAATGTACTTTCTGTCCTTCTATGGAATGTAAATAGGTAGAAAATAAAAACAATTCAAGAAAATTATTCAAAACATTTGAACAAATCTAAATAAAAGACACTCTCTTCTATTCATATTAAAACGGACAGAAACTTAATTACAATATGCAACGACGGTCTTAAGTTGCATTTTACTTCACTTTATTTAAAAGATGTTGCAGGTATAAAACAAAGGTAACAAAAATCTTTTGCACTCACAGCGGCTAGCGGAAGACGCTTAATTAATTAATTTGTTAGAATATAATATATATAATATATTATTAAGCATGTGTTTTTTTATGGGACAACAATGTAAAAGGACCACAAAAAAAGAACAATACTTTGCCAGACTAAAATGATTAGGCGTTTAAGCATCTAAAATGATTTCTCAGAAAAACCTGTTCCCAAAATAATGTGTTTTCTATTAAATAAATTTCAAAATTATTTTCTCCAAAGATTTCCCTGCAATGCACAAAATAAAATTCATCTAATCTCAAAAGGGGAATTTTCAAGTACACGTGACACCAATCTTCTTAACAAACGAAGCGAAAAAATAATATTCTATCCTATATGGAGTTACCCGATGTTTAACAAAAGAATAACTTTCCGATTGACTGGGCAGCGTCAAAGAGTGAGCATTAACGTGATGGCTTAGTACTTTTGTACTTCGCTTTATGGTAATACGTTTGCGTTGTCACAGCGGAATATTCACATGCAAGTGGTAAGGATTTTCAAACGTTTATTTAACGGTTAGAAAATTTTATTAAAGGTAAAATTGTTTTTATTTAACGGTTGCAAGGTTTTTCTGTGGACTACCATGTCTTATTTTGACCATTGAAGGTAGGAGGGAGGTCGAAGTGAATGCTTGTAAGAATTTTCGTTTGTAAAATACTTACTTGAAATCATTCAGATACTAGATTTTGTCGTGAAAACCCTAAAATTTATAACTTTACTAGCGGCCACCCGCGACTCCGTCCGCGTGGATTTCGATTTCCAATAGCCTATGTGTTATTCTGATGTATAAGCTATATTGTGGTAAAGTTTCATTAAAATCCATTCAGTAGTTTTTACGTGAAAGAGTAACAAACATCCATACATCCAAACATCCAGACATCCATACATCCATACATCCACACATACAAACTTTCGCCTTTATAATAGTAGTAGGATAGCTATGGACGATACCTTCAAAGTAGGTTAATCGTAAATGTTGAACTAAATCTATTATTCTTGAACATTGTTTACTTTAAAAATAAGTAACAAAATAATGAATGAACCATCAGGTAAAATGAAAAAGTCGTGAAAAATTCTCAATTGGTTTCAACGGAAGAATGAGATTAGATAAGCACCACATTACAATAAGTCGCGGATTTTAACAAAAAAACATGTAACAAAAATAAGAAGAAAAACATCAACACAAATCCAAACGTCACCCCCGCTCGAAGGGAATCAATTAGTTTATATAGCGGGGACGGAATGGAATAAACGTGATTCCGTCGAAAATCCCAATTTCACCGTTGATTCATTGTCGGATCTTAAAACACTTTCCAATTCTTCAATCACTTAGAACATTCCCGACGGCGACTTTTCATTTGCGTTGTTTAACCAAGGGATCGGCTTTTCGATTGACTAGAGCGGTTCAAAGGGCGCAGGGAGGGCAGAATTAACGCATTGGGGATGCAACCATCAAAGGGAGGTTTCCCTATTTTCTAGAAAAATCATTTTACGCCACGAAATTGGCTACGGTGTGATGAAGAAAATTGTAAGGATAGCAAGAAGAATAATAATTTTGGCTTGTTTACTGTACCATCTGATGCAGCTAAGCTTGTTGTTACTAATATGATTCAACACGGTCTTTAAAAAAAATTGAGGAGCAGAAACTTTCTTCCAATGGTATGGGAGTATTTATTTGTATGTGTCGTTATCTTTAAACATTACCGATTTTTATATTAGCCTTTATCGTCATAAATTGTTGCAATTTTGACGATTTATAAGTGCTTAGATGAATCCTATATTAATAAAAAATATTTTAATTTGAATTGATTTGTATTTACGTATAAGCCTGTCCAACTAGCCCATCAGGTGGCACTAAAAAAACCTCTCGGGACTTACGAAGCAGACGATCGTGGGGTCCAATTACATCGTCGGTGATCGCGGGGTCCAATTACGGAGCCCTCGACTGGTGCTAATTGAGCGCATCACAATGCAGGAGACAGCTCTCGCGACTGCGAACCGATCAATGAGGAAATGACTACAGACGGCTACTTAAACGACGGATTTTGATGAACATTTTGTTTCGGTATAAACGGGAACGATTAAGTAAAGGGAAGAATGTTCAATGGATCATACATAATGTAAGAAGCATTTGATTCTATAATGGACCCTCGTGACTTAGGCTACGAAACGCCTTAACCCATGTGAAGAAGCATTTGTGATTTCTGACAACCTTTGATAACAACAGAACTCGAATTCACAAACTCTCCAACTCAAAGCACTTTCACGCAATATAATATGAGTCAAGAATATCTTCTCCTTATTTCTATTCACTAAAATGGGCGTTTTGATCCTGAACAAGCAAGTAAATGTCAAAGACATGATATAAACTACGATACAGATTACAGTAACGCCTGTACCATCGGAACATTCCAAGGTTACACGATGTATGTTACGTTACGACAGTAAAACGTTATGACAAGATATGATGCGAACTTCAGGCAAACATACTGATTCAAGTCAAATAAAATCTTCTATTCAGTTTTAGACTCTTTTGCCTTACCATAAGAGTCATGTAAACATTGAAATCATGAAGAAAATAGTAAAATCGGATTGGTTTACAAGCGAAAATGTACATGAAGGAGGCTAAACTTTTTACAACTCAAATACTGTGCGAAAGTCGATAAGACCCTTAAACTTTCTAGGTTATCTAAACAAAAATATAGAAATCTAGTTTCCGAACTAAGGTTTTGAATGTACTCAGTGAAAGAAATCCCTAAAAAAAAGAAATGAAATGGGTCTGTTGGTAAGCGGCCAATGCAGTCACTTAAAAAGGTGCAACTCTGCACGATGTAGATTTACACTCATCGCCTTAACTCCACGAATAAAAACGAAATGTCTTATTTAACATAAAAATATTTCAACACAACGTGTAGCTATTTTAATTGTAACCATAAAAACAAAACAAGGACAGAAATAACCGCTTTTAATTGATCAATTTAAACAAAAAAGTCGGCCATGAATAAAGAAAACAGGGAAACAGCAACGAAAGCCTAAAAAGAAATTCGTTAAGAACACAGGGAAAGCGACGCGGCCTAATTTGTTTTAACAAATTGTTCTAATCCATTTAGCGAAACTGCTAAATTGGCCAGTACGAAGCGACAATCAACGAATAAAAAATATCCCCCTAATAGCTTTGTTTCGTCGCTTGTTAAATTTGATATGACGTTTTCCTAATATTTTCTTAGGGACTTTTGTTTTTGAAGTGCTGTTTTCATTCAATTATCTTCGTGTTTTCTAATCGTAAGCATAGAATTTTGTATTATCATCATCGCAGTAATTTGCTTGTTTGACCCAAATTGCTGTTATTGCTAACCCAACTGATAGTTTACAGTGGCAGGGTAAAAATCGAATATATTTTCTTGGGCAGCTGTTACTTCTAATTATTATTGTCCTGATTATTGTAATTACATCACTTATCCTTTGAGTTTTTAAAAAAAATCCACGTTGGACAGTAGAACTTTGCAACGGTAACCAAACCTTTTTTATACTTTCGAGGAGTTCGTAACGTTTACAATTGTATTTTTTGCAAGAGCAAAACCTCCAAATCTAAGGATGGTTACAGGGAACTGAATTCTCAATGGATTCTCTAGATCCCACGGATAACAGTAGCAATAGGAGAGCTTATGACAAATCCTCAAGTGCAAAGTTGCTATTCCCCTCTAGCAGTGGAGGTCACGTACAATTTGTACTATTCCGAACACTTAAACCTATTTAATTCTCACTAAAGAGTCCTTCTGAAGTTTCCTCGCTCGTTCCTACTGCGATTGCGGACTAGTTGTACTGAGTATTGAACGAAATTCAGTTGACTACCAATTTGGTTGGGAATATTGTAAACAAGTGCTGCAGCTAGATCTTATGAAAAATAAATAAATGCCTAGAGATTTGAATCCGGCGCCAACTATGTCACTACAGGGCAGATTTACAGAATTCGTAAAACAAATTGATGAAAAGCAATTTAGTGAAATATTTTAGAAGTCAACTACATGTCCGAATGGGACAGTGCATTGCGTTTGTTTTATTGGTATACGGCTGCAAGAAATTAAAACCAGAAAACAGATAAAAGACCACATGTCCACTAGCACTACGCTTTTAGCTGATAAATACCTAATAGTTTTGACCCAATCAACTCATGAATTAGTAAAATCCTTGCCTCTACTTAGACCTAATCTTTTAAATTTAACATTGAACACAATTCCAGTGCACACTCAGTGTAAATTAACATGGTAGAACTGAACACTCCTAGTTTATACATATGAGCACTTTCCCTCATTGCCTCGAGATGACCCCGTCTTGTTTTCTACCCAAAGACTGCTTACCTGGAAACGCTTTGTTAAAAAATATGTTTGAAAATGAAAAACTTGTACTCTGGAAGTTGTATATATTATTTTTAGGTTTCAAGTTTAATTGGAACCGTAATTACAAAGTGCAGATTTTGTTTATTTGAAGATAGGTGCAGCATGGGTGTCTTGGATTTGGCAGTGACACCATCCCTGGGCATCAGAATACTTTGAACAGAAAAATAACATTAACTTTATATTCTTAAAATGTCTTATAACTTTGCAACAATGCTCAATAGTTTATATAAATATATAACAAAAAAAATCCTGTTAAATAGTTATCTAAGAGCAAACTGAAACACAAGTTTTTAGTGCTAGCCGGGATTCGATTCCAAGAACGGTAACGCGCGGCTGCCCTCTAAAGCGCTCTTTGCGAAAGCAGATTCTAAACCATACTGTGTGCCTGTATTTTGATAAGAACACTCCTACCAGTTACCATTTCCAGCTCCGAATAGTCTACGTCCGTGAGAGCAGTTCTCATTATGTGGCAAGGATCGCGCGGTACTGACCCGTCGCCCATGAATATTAGAAACAGTTCCCGTAATTACAGTGAACTCTGCTCTTGCCTTGCCCTGTTCAATTAAACGTATACGTTTTACGTTTCCAAGTGTACTCATTGTGTGCATGGTCGAATCTTGAGGTTTTGTTCAAATTGAATCGAGTGTTTACTAATGATAGTTTTAACAGACAAAACCGGTCACATTGCGTTGCAGTGCAGTAGATGGCTGATAGGTAGCATTTAACGCGAGATATGAATTTGCCACATATTTAAAAAATCAAGCCCACAAACAATTTGGTATAGCAATATTAGTATGTTTATAATATGATGTTTTGTTTGTGGTTGAGCAGAAGTTTCATTAACCTATTACAAATTAAAATTATGAAGGATTTTATTTTTTTATTTATTACCTATTACTTGCCACATTAATTAAACAATAATTAATACGTATACAATTTTCTTCAAAAATCCTAATTTGAATCCTACATTGAAGGGACCTATGTATATGAATGCAACATCGAAGTCGACATTATGCTCCGATTTCTACACGCGTTTCAGTGATTAAATAGTTCCCCGAACAGCACTGAGCCACTGACTGACCTAGTCCATGAATTAGGAACGGTAGCCGTAATTACGACCGCATCGGTCGGATTTATGCATTTAATTTAAACACCTGTACCGTTAATAGGCCGAATTGTTTTGGATCGGCCTCTGCAGTCCTGCGGTCTGATCTGAATCGGCAGTTTGCGGCTAGCGGCTACGTTGCTGCGATGCGCTTTTTAAAGGCTTTTAGTAGTAAGCACTTTGAGGATGTTGTTGGTAAAAGCTTGGTTAATTTAATAAAATGTGTTTCGAAAAATAGACTAAAAACATCTGATATTATACGCATCACGCAGGATTTTCGAAAAAAATTGCTGTCTGCGCAAAGTGCATAGATTCAATCCATCTATATCTATACTAATATAAAGCTCAAGAGTTTGTTTGTTTGTATGTTTGAATGCGCTAATCTCAGGAACTTTTGGACCGACTTGAAAAATTATAAGCATTCCGCTTGCACCTCATATACCTAGGTATTAAACTTTGAGTACGATCACCTATTTTCAAAAAAATAATAATTCCTGAATTCAACTCAATATATTCATCTTACTAAGAGGACTGATATTAATGAACTGTCGTATTAACTGTTCAGACAAATACACTCCTTGTTCCTTTCATGTCATCTGCATACATTACACGTAATTATTTCATCATCAATAACCTTCCAGTCATTTCACGGTCCATAAAAGCGACACCGACAAAATCAATCTTAGTGCTTCCTTCGAACAATAATTACCAAACCGGTGGCCCGTGAAAAATGCCTTTATGATAAGTGGATTCATTGAGTCAAAACATTTAATTGGCTGAACTCGAGTTTATTGTTTACTTTCCATCGTAATTAAGACGTTCGCGTTCATTACTCGCCAACCGAACCCGATAGAGAGAAATTCGTTTGAAAACTATGCAAATCATGGGGAACAGAAGCCTGAGTTGTTCTAATAAAATGAATTAGGCCTAGGAACTTACAGTAGGTACTATAAGGTATAATAACTTCCGCTTATGAGTAATCAAATTGTGTCCACTTACTATTGGAATACCATAAATATGCATGAGTAATTTATATTTTTTTTTGTGATGTTGTTCTATTTTGTGTACCGTTGTAATAAATAAATAAATTATTTTATCCCTCTTTGTTGCACTTCTATAAAAATATAACTCTCTGTTAAATGAATAGAGAGTATAGCCTTCCTTACATCCATCATAGTTTTTTAAATCTTCACCTGCCCTGGACTCAGATAACATAAGTATATTGAATATACCTATAATATACTATACTCCGACTGACTCAGACACAGGCACAAGACCTTACCGTAACTAACGTATGTAAAAGCAGACAATTTAAAGCCACAGTTTTCTGTCGGGGAAAAATAACGTCTTAAATCTAAGACTTTTATAGCCATCACACAAGCATCAAATTGGTCTACTACGAAGCGCTGAATCAACACGAACCGCGGATCTGCCCAGTGCGTGCGAGTCCTCATTTGCATCCGCTTTTGAGGGCTCCTCATTAGGCCAATGAAAATTTCTTTGCTGTTTCTTTTTCACGCATAAGTTGGTATAATAATGGAAAAATGTTGGGTTAGGTACCCTCGGTAATACAATATTAGGTATTATTTGCAATTGAATTGGTATGTAGGTACATAATGCTTATGCGAACCATAATGAAGGATGCGATGCGGATTAGGATCGACGGATACCTACTTAACTACTTTTTGTAATAATTGAAAAAAAAATATTTTCTAGCCACTACCAACTGTTTAATCTACCAGTAGCTATTACCTAATTCATGATCATTAAATTACTATGTTGGAAGTAGTTACGGTACCTACGCCCACAGTCAGCCACGGGGCTTCCTGTGTTTGAGCAGGAACGCTTCTGTGGGAGCTCTATAACCTGGTTCTGCCCCGGTGCATGGCCGGTGTATGGTCGCAGCAGTTTGGAAGGAGCCTTGGCCAAATGGATAGATGGATAGACCTTCCACATGAATAACACAAGCCGCAAATTTGTCTAACAAGCGCCGCAGATCTGCCCCGTGCGTGCGAGTCGAGTCCTGATTTGCATCCGCGTTTGAGGGCGCTCCTCATTACGCCACTTTATTACCCGCCAATCAAATGTCTCAGTGTTTCTTTCTTTACAATAACAGTAACTGGTTAATAATGGTAAGATTTTGGGGTGGCCTCGTTGAAAATGTTAATTATGTGCAGTTCAAGTTTAAGCTGGGGCATACCTGCCTACCTAATGGTTTTTCTAACAAGTTAAGAATCCAAGGAATTAGTATAATCATATACCTACTAGGATGCTAAGCGTGAAAATAGGTATAAGTACCTAGTTTAGGAGTAATCCAAAGTTCACTTTTAACAGGGCCATCTGCCGTACAGGCTTAGGTAATTGGCACATTATATTTAATAATAAATACCTAAAAGCTAGGTGGACTATTACCACCTTTCACCAAAGAGAATTAACATTGTAAGTATACTAACCTTAAATTTTTTTTCGATAATCGAGTGCACAATAACAAAAAAGCATGCTCCCACTAACCTGTGAAGCAGCAGCAGCAGGTCATTTCTCAGCAGCAAACACCACCAGTCATTCGCACCAGATGCACCCAGTCACACTCACACACACTCACTTTTCACCAATAACTAAATTGTACTTCATTGCTTTGCCGTTGCACACAGTTGGCGATAAACTTTTGCGCTGATCTGAGTTTTAAACGAGAAACTAGTCCACATTATTCTATTGATCCGTTTTAACACTCATTTAAGTACATCATTTGCAGATAAGCGCACTCTTTCACTTTTATAATAACTAAAACAATTTAAATTAAGAGAAAATCATCATGGCAGAGCCACGATCTGAATCAACTTGAAACGAAACTAGAATGATTCTGATTGGTGCGTTCACTTCGCGGACAGCGCGATATCAACCAATCAAAACGCAGCGCGGGATTTACAGAATCGCGTGCCGTTTTTTAGGCGCCAGAACCAAAAACCGGTTAAAATAAATAAATATCATTGTACAATATTTTAATCACCTTTTAAATATTTTAAAACCAACCAACAATATTTAATGTATTTAAACAAGGGTACTATATCTCTAGCAATTTATTGGCTTTTGTAAAATTATTTATAAATTAACCTTTTTTTATTAGCGACATCTATTGCTACTTTGTGGAACTTTTACCAAAGCGTGCAATTGCTTGTATATACTAGTTAATAATTTAATCACTAGATGGCGCTGTCAAAGCATGCTATCAATATTTTCCATTGTGATCTGAGTTTCCACACATGTTTTTTAGATGGCGGTAAATACGACTAGCATGCTAATTATCTGATAGCAAGCTGACTTCACAGATGGCGCTAAATTAGCGCTCATAAAGATTCTAGCGATTTTACGTATTTCGTAAGGTACGGTTGCATCTGCTTTGCTTGTAATGGTTACAAACATTGCAAAATATTAGATTGGAGGAATTATTGTATGTACCAATAGACTTAAAATTGCCTGTTTGCGTCGGACTACATGAGGTTTTTAATCAATGTTGTGTATTTATTTCTTTGTCTACCGAGGGCACAGTTAGCACAATATTATTGACAAGTTTGTCTACCTTCTTTTACTTTATCCACATAATACTACAAGGTATATTCACAGCGTATTGATTGTATTGTAGGCACACTACAATTCTTAATCACTACTAATTATAGACTTAATTGGGAGTGGGAAATGTCCGCATCGGGCACGCGGCCGGTAAAATTGTCACGTTGCGTTGCTTGTTAGTATTGTCTATGACTTTGTGTGTTGTCTTTATCAATACAATTTCTATAGGTTCCTACCTATACAGAAAGCTTACAAGTAGTAGTATCCACCTAAAAGAAATAACCGGTAATACTTAATCCATGCAAGGAAGTTGAATTTTAGTAGGTACGTAAAGCATATTTAAAACAGAGTAATCTATTAACTTCCATAATACATATTTTCTCAGGTTTTCCGGTAAATAGGTACCTGTGTAGTTTTAAAATTACCTATACCGCGATAATGCGTTATAGCAGTTTTATCTTATATTAATTAATTAACTTCCAGTTAACATCCTTACAATTCTTTACAATTAAACCAGCAGTTAAGTAATGTAAACTGTCTAAGGATTAATTTAAATTACACGTAGATCTGATATGCCCTTCGAAGGGCAATAATGCAATTTCCGGCCCATGTAAGGTCAGTAGATCAAGTTTATTTGTTGCAACGTTTTATTCAATGCAATGCCGATTTCTTATGATAACTGGCATTCAATGTGTTGTAAAAACATTGGTTCCAAGTTTGTGTAATGAAGCATTTTAACTTATGCAACGTCTTTGGCAACCTTTGTAAGTACGGTCAAGAGCACATCAATCAACATTTTATTATTATTTAGCGTAATTTGAACTTGATCTGGGAGGTCTACAGTTTAAATTTTACATGTAGGTAACAAACTTGGAACATGGCTTCTTTTGAATTTCTATGTTGATCTTATGTGTAAGTATAGTATAGGATAAAAGGAAACAAAATTATAATTTATATCATGACGGAATTTATTTCTCATTACCTCAACAAAAGATTACAGTTTTCTAAACAAAAGTAAATTCTCGCGCTAAAATTACTGTTATAACATTGTAATTCTTCTACTCAACAGTTAGAATTTAACGAAAATAATCATGGCTGAATTGTACCTATTAGCTATCAACTTAATTCATCAAAATATCAGGCTCAATATGAGCTATCAAAATTCTCGTCCATCGGCCCTTCCAACTATGATTTTAATTGACAAGGTATTAAGGAAATTCAAAATATTTTGATACCATCACTCATTAAAATCCTTATTTCATTCTAACATTATTTATCACAGTAAGGACCGGGCGAAAATCCGTAAATTAAACTACATATCATGCAAGTAACGTAACATCCAACAACTGGTCATCTTCAAGTGAAGCTCGGCTGGTTACAGTCAACAATATCAGAAAATATATTGATTTGGAAGTTGCGAAATGTCTGTCACGTTACATAATTTATTAATTGTACCATATTTCAGTCTCACTCACAACACAAATGAATGATATAAAAATACTGCATCAAACAATAGGGTGTTTTACGGTATCATCTCCATCATAGACATAGACATAACAGCTAACAACAGCACTTGTGTATAGCTCCACAAAACTATTTGATCGACGTCTTCTGCTTATGAATACAATCATGTCTAGAATAAGTTAATCAACTACGAAATGCCCTACATAGTCAAAAAATTACATTTAACAAGGCATCATTTTTATAAATTTATATCATAATTATTGGATTTTCGTCACTAGTATGCGCGACCGCATCTTCCTAGATTCATTCATAACTTTTAAATTAATTAAACTAAATTCATTTGACTATCACTCATGCTTACACAACATTCGAAATTCTGCAACGGAGCAACACTCACAAACATCAGTGTTCTAATACTTAATAATACAATTCTAGGCTTTAAATCACAATATTTAAGTGCTGAACGAAGGAAATAGTTAGTACATTGGTCAATAGAATTAAATAATTGGTCGAAACGATATGTTCAAAGATAAGAGGCTGTTGAGCCGTGCAGATGTTCTAAGTTAAAGTTTTGATGTTCAAGTACGATATGATTTATGATATATTCAACCGTGGGCACTCGGCTGAAGTCACTAAAGTTAACCGCAGTTGAAGATTCCTGCTTCAGTGCTTCTTACAAGAATAGCGTTAGCTGCTGTTTAATACACGTATATCTCTTTGAGCTGAGGTTTGAGCTCGGGTGGAATCGTGTAGACCTCTTGTTCGGGCTTCTTCTTCACTAGCCGCTTCCAACGACCGCCGATGTTCTTGCGGAGGCTGCGGAAACTCGCTCGCTCATTGCCCATCGGCTGCAGGGGGTTGTCCTGGAAAGAAGAAAGCGATCATGAGCCCATTGACCTCAAAACACTGCCGAAACACGAGCCCATAAAGTTTGTTGACCTAAAGGCTGGTGCCCGATTTAGCGGGCCCGTTACGTCCCCGATGCATTTGCTGCATTCGCACCGGTGGAACCACTTCCAGCCGTTATACAATGCTCTCTCAGATTATTTTAAGACGTTGCTACCCAAACCCAAGCTAAAAGATGAACGTAAAAAAAATATCGCTCGAAGGGACTTTTGTTGTCGCCCGCCATTGTATCAATCGTCTTACAAAACCGGAGCTTGGTAACAAAACATGAGACGTCTCGTCTCTGAAAACATTGTTCTTTTGAAATGTGGGAGAAGTCCCACATGAGTAGGAAGCTAATGTTGCGAAGTAACCGTTGAGGCCATACGTGATCGAGGCAAGCCTTGAATACGCTATTCAAAGACGCATTAGCATTCTCTGCTTCCTGGTTTACTCGTGTGGTCATGCGAACAAGCGTTTTACTACCACAATTCAGGCAACTTTTTATAAACAATGAATGAAAATATTTTTGTTGGTAAATCGGTAGACCTCGAGAAACGTTTATCCAAGCATGATATTGAGGCCACAGCGTCTTAAAATTTTAAAATTCAGTTTCCAAGATATTTACGTTAGCCTCCTTTGTTCAGACAATCGCAAAGAAAGAAGGTCGAGGTATTACAACATGTTCGCCTTGTGCAGCTTTCTATTCAATTCAATTCAATTCAATTCAAAATATTCTTTATTAACATAGGCTTCATAGAAGCACTTATTAATCGTCAAAAAATTACAAAAAATGACTCTACCACCGATTCGGAAGGCAGTTACTGCCGAGAAGAATCGGCAAGAAACTCGACAGTTGCTCTTTTCAAATGCCATTTACAATGTTCATATTATAAGTATGTCAAAAATAATAATAAATCTAATATAATATAATCAATATGACAACAACATGTGCAGAGAGGCAAGAAATTGTCAGACCCACAAATTCTTGTCGACATCATTTAAGAAATCTTGTATCCTATAATATCCTTTTCTCATTAAGCAATTCTTTACTTTAAGTTTAAATAGATGCAAAGGTAATTCAACAAGATTTTGTGGTACTTTGTTAAACATTTTTATGCTTAAGCCTACGAAAGTCTTTCCAGTTTTTTGAAGTCTGATTGTTGGATAGGCAAGTCTGTGCTTATTTCTTGTGTTAAACTGGTGAGTATCGGACTTTTTCTGAAAGTTCTCATAGTATTTCCTAACATATAAAATACAATCAAAGATGTATTGAGAAGGAACTGTTAAAATGTTAATTTCTTTAAAAACGTCTCTGAGCGAGTCACGAGGTCTAAGGTTGTAGATTGCACGGATAGCTCTTTTCTGCAATATGAAAATAGACTCAATGTCGGCAGCAGAGCCCCACAACAGTAGACCATACGACATAACAGAATGAAAGTAACTGAAATAAACTAGTCTTGCCGTTTCAACATCAGTGACATATCTTATTTTTCGAACAGCGTAAGCAGCTGAGCTAAGTCTTCCTGAAAGTGTAGATATGTGAGGACCCCATTGTAATTTTGAATCAATGGTTATGCCTAAAAATTTGACTGAATGGACAATTTCCAATTGCGCATTATTCATAGCAATTTGCGTATCAATTTGCCTTACATTAGGCATCATAAATTTAACACATTTTGTCTTATTAGCATTAAGTAACAAATTATTGGTACTAAACCATTGTGAGACTTGCGAGAGAGCCATGTTTACTTTGTCAAATGATTTTTCGTTTCTTCCCGTTTTAAATATGAGGGAAGTATCATCCGCAAACAAAACTATCTCACAGAGGTCTTTGGTATAGTATGGAAGATCATTTACGTATATAAGAAAAAGCAAAGGCCCTAATATAGAGCCTTGGGGCACGCCCATATTTTTTTTTTATTCTGCAAGCGTGTCCCGACATTTAAATTTATTTCGCACTTAGATATCGTTGCCATGCTGCAAGTATGAACAACTCTCTCTCGGGTGGCGGGGACGTGGGTCGAACCAGTCACGATTTCTTTCGTATCATAACAACGTTCCCAGCAACTTTCCATATTGTTTGATCGTTACCAAGGAGATCTGTTTTTTATTATGAATGCGAATAGCGCATGCAGCAGTACTGCTGTTAAAATAGCATCGGGGTCAAGTATAACGGCTGGAACTGGTTTCGTTTCTCGAAATAGCTGGGTGGTTTTGGGTGTCGTTTGTTTGGAATTAGAAATGTTTGTTTGTATTTGTATGTACTGACCTGATCGTGAGGATAGACGTAAGGCGGAGGCAGCGGCGGTGGGAATTGCCACAAGGGCTGCTGGCGGAAGGCGAGCTGCTCCGAAGCAGGCGCCGGCGGGGCCTGGAGCACCTCGGCAGGGTGCACCGATGCCGAGTGCTCCTCCCGCTTGCGCAGCTTGCTGTGGACGATACGAATCGCCATCATAGTCCCGTTGTTCCCAACCATGGTTGTAAAAGTTCCGTCGACGCAAGAATAACCGTACACACTGGGTTGAATCACAGGTAACAAGTTCCAGTCGGGCAGTCACAACATACTTTTCAGTTTCAACAGTTTTCACTCACAGCCGTATCACGGTCACTTCGACGCGCGTAACTAATAACTAATGTTTTAAATAAATTATCACAATTATTTGTAGTTAAGGCTATTGCACATATCACTGTTCATAGGAACGCGCGGCGGACCGCGTTACGCGAGCGTTGAGCTACGCGGTGACTAGAATTTTTCGTAAAGATTGGCCCGGCAGGTGCCTAGCAAAGCGCTCGCTCGTGCCAAACGACCTCTACGGAGTACTCCATGCGTCTGAGTTGAAGTGGAGGGGCGCGCATGGGTTTTATAGAGGCGCGCGTGACGCGGCGCGGGCGCGGGGGGAGGGGACGCGACGATGTGGCCGTTTTCCGCGAAAAACTACGGCCGATGATGGCGCCCACCGCCGCGCTCGGATACTATCGTAGTGTATGACGCACCCGTGGCGGGCCCGACCGTTGGTTTGTCCCGTTTACTTGAACTATTAAATTAATTCATTCACGGTAAGTTACGATTGCGACTGCGAGTGAAACGTCGAAAGACTACCGTGGGTTATTCTTGCGTTGACGTTCTGAATAATTAAAAACACAACATACACATACAACAGCATAAACTATAGAGGAGATTATCAAATAAGCAGTATAAATACAAATAGGGAACGGGCAATCCATAAATATATTGAAGGAAGTAGTTACAACATAAATCAATAATTCAATACAAGGCAAGCCTCCACAAATTGCTCAACTAGAACTCCAGATAGACACAGTGATTAAACGCAGATATTCTATCGATCCTATCGCTGATAATGGATCTGAGGGAGACAACGTTCAGCATTTCACCAATAACCGAGTTCAAAGTCCACATATAAATATGCACAGTGATCTATACATATACGGTTTACGCACAGCTGGGCTTACGGATGAAGTGGGCACAGTATGGGCTGACATTGCATCTCTTTCCGTCAAACACTTGCACGCACGTGAACAGAAGGGAGGAATATATTTAACAGTTTCGTCTTCAAAAGGCAAAGTAGGGCTGCAGGGCAAGGGAGAGCAGCGAGGTGCAATGCCCTTAGTCGCTCCTAACTTAGGTAAAGCTCCGGGCTTTGACTCGAATAATGCTCGGATAAAAAACACAGGTAGTAAGCCATTATGAGTCGTTACCCTTGAGAATCGTCTAGAGGATATCGTCAATGTAAAAAGAATAAAGCGTCTAACGTTCGACGTCAGTAGGCAATTCTTTTATTCACGTTTTTACCAAAATGGTTTCTTGTTCAGCACATTTTGACGCGTTATTTGAAACTACATAATTGCCTTATTAACGAGGCATGCAAGTGTTTAATATGCATCGAGATGAGATATAAAAACATTGAGAGTGCTTGATACGTGTCGTTAATCAAAACAGTCAAGGGCACGTATTATAAAATACCTATGTAACTAAAGAACTTTGCAGCCACTTTATCTATAACAGTTTAACAACATGTCAGATCTTTTATCTTCCTTTCAGAGATTTATAAATCTCCGCAGTTTTATCATCACCCGCATTTACTTCGTCATTCATTCTGTTGTTGACTAAACTCTGAATTTATGATCCTTTTGTTAAAAACTTCACTAAGTTATAAGTATAAATTGTCAGTAGACAAATGGTCCTTCCACGTGAAACAAAGTAAATTAGTAAAGAAAAACCTTTAGTGCGTTATGAAATTAACAAAAACATGAACTGCATCTTTTGTTAGTCCGTCTGTAGTTACTTTACAAGCGCTAGTTAGTTTTTGTCTTAATTTAATTTGATCGTGCTTTGAGGATTTTATCATTTGGCGGCCATTTCAATTTAATTGCGAACACGAACCGACTAAATGCTCGCTTGACATGGAAACCTTGATAATATTTCTATTAACATAAAGAGACATACCTAATACATAACTGCGATAATATTATTATAATCTCTGGCGGTTAAATATGATGTAAGTTTTTTGCTAACACTTTCTCCATAATATAACTGAACACAAATATACAAAGTTTGTTTGTAAGAGTCAAGTTTTTTGTCCTATGAAAATATTAATTGGTAATTTTGTCATGATTACTGATAGCTTATGTAATATGACCCGTACACATGTCGTATTTTCTATTCTTACTGGTTATTCCATCAATTACCTATTTAATCATTTAACAGTTACGTGTTGAAATTGACACGATTATAGAATCCAAATTAAGCAAAGTTAATTGCCACATTCGTGGCTATGTAAATATTGAACCAAAGTCGAACAAGATTTGTAGCTTTCCATTTTTATATAATTATACATAAACTTACAATTTACGCTTTGCATGAATTTTAATTTTACCCATCTTCTTTAATTGTTATTGGCTAATACGTCGTGTCTGCATTTCGTATAGAAACCAATTACGAGTATGATAAAACAGAATTATCACTTCGAAAATATTATGTTGTTAATGAATTACGTCAAACGATCTGGGTAGATGATTAACTGTGGCAGAGATAAATCTCATATTTTGACAGTTCTCTAAATACTAGCCGATTTTGAAGCTAGCCAATTGACAATCATGATTAAAATAGTTGGTACTAATTAGGTAACTGGTTTCGGCTAAAGTCTAATCATAACAGAATAAAGAACAGTTGTTCTTTTAAATACAGCATCTGCTATTCAATTAAAAGAGGCAACCGTTAGAGCTCTAACGGAAGAAAGAAATGTAAACTTCCTCAAAATCACATTAGCCTCGGCCGAATGTCTTTCAACTCAAGATCCGTTTTATTATAACTAACACGTGTTGGTAAACCGCAGGAAATTATCGTTTGCGCATAAAACATAACATCAAAATATTATTATTAGAAATTACGTATACATTGCGAGTAAATCAAGCAAACATAAGTAACGATCGTAAAGATATCGATCACTGTTTTCACATCTTATCATTCATATCATTGACAGATAAATCATATCGATAGTTGTGATTCTATGTTTTATTATTGTATCGGAATCGATTGTATCAGATTGCTTCAATATTTTCTTGGAAAAACAGACATATCTACTATATGTTTATGAGGGAATATCTTCGTCAGTGTTTTGTTTGTTTTTCTTGAAGTCGTAAAACCCAAGACGCACAATCCCCTTAACTTCGTAACAAAATGATAAGGTGATTTTGATGTTTTGGTCAAGAGAGTATAATCCAATAACATCTAGAATAGCGAAGAATTTAAGAATTTCCATTACGACATCGTCATTATACGGAGCCGGGTATTCAATACGAATCAATAAAATGGTTATTAGTCCTATTCATGTTTGATTGGTGACGTCAAACACACGATGGATGTCAAATGGGGTGGTGTAAATATACACTGTGATATAGAAAAGTTTATCAAGTGAATACTAATGACTGTCTTCATTAAGAATAATATGGATGTACTTATCAAATGGAGTCTTGTGCATGTGGGGAAAAACATGCAAGGGGAAGTCGACTTTAGTAATTTTAAAATACCCAACGGCAGTCTGGTTGTGTTTTAGTCTCTAACATTTTCTAGCGACGTTAAGGAAAACCGAAGCGGGAAAACTAAGTGAAACTGACCAAGACATAATATGGTCTGCTAATCTAAAATCAGATTAATGTCAATATAATATAATTCAATAGATATGTACTTGTCAGCAGGAATGTAACCAGTTTTATTATAAATGGCAAATTTCTAACAACATTTCGCGTTGTCAATACAAATCTAATGAAGTACGATTAAAATGTCTATGAGGAGGCTATTTACCCTGTCAAAGAGATTGTAGTTTAATAAATTAAGTTTTAAGTCAATTAAGATGTCTTGAATATATTATTGCAGATTTTATTCAATGATCCATTAATTATAAGGCAAAATCAATATTTTGGTTCAAGTATATACAATTAAATGTTTGTGTAAGTAGTGTTGTTATCCTACAACATTCAAACTGAACTTTCGAAACTTGTTTGCGAATTTCGACGTAGAAAAACAATCTTATCTTTAAACATGTAGATATATTTGTATTTTGAATTCTGTTTTTCTGCACTCGATTGAATAGTTACTCGTAACACTTTAAATTACTTTCAAATCGTACTGTTTACCACTGAAACAACAATTTAAGGCGCATTTGTTTTGTGCCTTAAGTACAATGTTAAGACGTTCAAAATAACGTTCTGCGATCGAAACGTTCCCAGACGCTTGTGTTTATTATACACCCAGGACGTCACAAAGTTTAAATTGGCTCGATTAAACAGCGGTTAATCTGGATGCAGTTTCTTGGCAAGCTTTGTTTGTATGGCTCCTAGTCTGTGTTTACATATTCCTCTCATAGTAGTTATATAAACGGAAGAAAGTCCCTTCGCACCTGCGTACCCCACCTGCCGTATACTGGATCTTGTAGGTTAACATGTTACCGATATAGACAGAAGGTTAACACCTGATCAACCTCCGTGGCATAACCTTTTCAATAGTATTTATCATTCTAATTAGCTCGCGATTTATAAGTTTATGTAATTTCTTCCGCGTGGCGCTTGAACGTTGATTTAGATACCGCGGAAGTTACTTTAGATAATAATCATTTTTGAGTTGATTGTAAATGGCTCTTTGCTATCGAGATATACTGATGATTACAAAGAATGTCAGTTTTGCTTTTGCCGTTTATTTAATTATGAGATTCTTTCGTATTTGGTCGGACTACTCAATTACCGTCATTAATATGTATTAATATGTGTAAAATTATCGGCTCGTCAGTCGTCAGTCTAGATTCGATCGGGAGGCATTGTCCGCCCGGCCGCGACCTTGTGAAGTTCTTTCGGTCATCACTCGGTTCCTGCTGCGTTAATACTGTCCATTTTTTGTCAGACACTCCACTTTACTCCATCAACGGTCTCTGACTCATTGTATAGAACGGTTAAATATAGAACCGCACGTTACTTAGATAAAATAACCAATCACCAGACACGGAAACTACACAGTGAACACCGATTTAGACGGCTATTTTAGATTTTATAATTAAATGCAATAGCGCAAGGAGACCGGTGTACGGCTCAAGACAAGAACTCGCCTTGACCAGAAGACAACCTTGCAGTGTCGGAATGACAGCAAACGAGTTTCATTTTTACAAAAACGGACTTTAAAACTGTCTAAATGTCATCTGAGTAAGCTCTAAGTTAAGTAAAATCACAATAGCATCACAATCACAACACAACATTCAAGGTGATACTGTTACCCATCAGTCCATATAAAATGAGTGAACAGTTAGCGTCGTACCAGATGCAGAATGATGGGAATTACCCGCGCTCGAAGGGGTTGTTCCGATCCCTCCCGCATAGGCAGACGATGGTCTTGTTGACAGACAGGACGATCAGCGAGTTGTGCTCGAGGACCACGCCGACCTCGCAGTTTTCCTCTTTACACTTCATCGCCTCGACGGCGATCGGAGCGAAGAGCATCGAAAGGCGGACAGGCACTCAAACAGCACGGGGTAACGTGGGGGCGGCGGACGCGGCGGGCGCGGGCGCGCGCGCGTTTTGGCGCAGCGGGCCGCCTTCGCGAGGTTCAACACATAGGTACAGCCGAGCCGACGGTGACTATTTGACTGGGTGAGCGCCGGCCGTGGCGCCGCCAGCCACCACGCCTCGCGCGGCGGTGGGTGGCACACGAGCACGCACCTCTCCCGTTACCTTATTGCTATGTTATGGGGACTAGACCCCGCGCGGAACCCTCGCTCCTCCCCGCCGTGTTCCATCTTCACCACGCTATTGTCTTTCACTCCATACAAATCAGCTCGGATTGGACACGCACAGACTGTAAGACTTGACAGGTAGAACTAATTATCTCATTGTCTCATCACGCGGGAACGTCTCGATTTGAAAGCGACTTTGTTATTCACTCGTCGTGGGTTAACTGAAAACAGTTGGACGTCAACGGATGTCGCCCCAATGCCGCATTCATACATAACAAATAGTAACGTTTGCTGAAGACAATCGAAGAGGTATTGTTTAAGCGATACAAATGAATATATTAAGGTTATTTACATGATGATTGCTCCCGTTACGCATCACTGCATTGAGATAA
This sequence comes from Nomophila noctuella, assembly GCA_958496325.1. Classification (NCBI taxonomy): domain Eukaryota; kingdom Metazoa; phylum Arthropoda; class Insecta; order Lepidoptera; family Crambidae; genus Nomophila; species Nomophila noctuella. The sequence goes on from OY292488.1 coordinate 4,577,239, forward strand.
TACGTTTCTTTAAAGTGTTTCATTTATCAGCTTAATGAAAAATGGTTTAACCATGTTGACGAGGCATTTTATCTGCAACGCGAAAAACAAGTGTAATTACACTTTTAAAACGAAGTACCTAACTGATAAAAATTAAGCAACCAACGGCCGTTGCGGAAATAGCCCAAATGAAAATATTATGATTAAATTTGAACTGATAGGTCTATATCCAGTTCAAACACTGACGTCAATATTAACCTGTCATATTATGCAATGAAAACAGATAGTGGTTGCTACATCACCATTACACTAAGATTAGATAACCTTTTACCGTTGCCAAGGGTCTCGACAAAATAAGAAAAGAAACTTTCATTGCAGAAATGTAACAAAGCTTTTGCAAGTTTCAAATTTCGGTTGTGAGGAAAAATAACAGTTCTCGCCGAGCGGTAAAATGTATCGTGTTCTTTTATTGCGAGCAAAAAATCGTTTAAAAATGTGGTGAATAAAGATTAAAATCGAACGGTAAGAAGGAGCTCGTACAAATACAGCACAAAATGGAAACGTGTATGATGATGAAGCCGTGGGAAAGGCACGGCCCTACTGCAGTACTCATGGCTCCACAATGGATGACCTCCATGGTGCGTCTGAATAGTGAACTGTTACAAATCAAGTAACGAGGGTAAAGGAAGCGACGATCTAATTTAAATACAACACATTGATGGAATAGGAGTCTTGTATTTAGTTGAATTTATAACAGAAAATGACAACATACATAGTCTTCATTTTCCAATTTCAAACCAATTATGTAATTCTTTCGACAAATACGTAACCTAATTCAAAGTTACGAAAAACAAACGTCAATAAACAAAACTTAATAGAACTCATCATAACATAAGGCTTTTCGTTTTTCTGGTTGAAATATCTGCATGTTTCGGTGACGCAAATGGTGGCTCTAAATTCATTAACATAGTAGTAACATACTCTAAGATTATTTCTTTTTGGATGACAACTGATACAGTACAATACATGACTAACATTATTGAAGTTTTAACTTTTAAAATACAGGCGATTGTGTCTTTCAAACTTGAAACCTATTTATTCTGTTCATTAATTTAATAGAAATAGTTAAGAGATATTTCACCGATTGAAAACATTGTTTTGCGATAAGCTTCGTTAATTGTTCGTTAATGTAAAATTAGGTATTCAGAAAGGTCAAAATTAAAGTGTGATGGTGGAATCAACGCCAGTTCACTCTCATTTAAACTGATCAGAATAAACGTAACGATACTAAAAAGATCCAAACTAATCTCAACCAAAGCTGTCAAATAATGATTTAGCTTCTAAGTTTTACTTGGCAATCAATACAGCACAATAATTTATGGTATCAGATCGTTATTTATATAAGACTCGATAAGTTAAACCGTAAATCTCGTTGTCGTCAAAATAATATTTATTTATTCAAAGCGGTGCCAGTTGGACATATTCCCAGAGAACCGAAGCGTTTATTGGACTACATAAAATCTTGCGCGTAACCGTCCAGTGGGTTGGACAATCACGGCTATTTCTACAAGTCTGGCCAGTTTGGAACAAACGGCATTGTTAATGGTCGTAAAAGTGTTAAAGCTGAAATGCAGAACGATATTAAATTCTCTTCGCAAGACAGAATCAGCTTCAGATATACAAAGATAGCATTAAGTGGCGATCTGATGCTAAATTAAAATATTATGCACGTTCGCTTTAAGAATGAAAATTGACATGTGACAAATAATTATATCATCGTTAAATGTACAAAGTAATAAAATTTGTCAAAACGATATTAATGCCATAATTAGTGCTTAAAATATATGGAGGAAGAGATCAATCTTTCTTCAGCTATTAGCACGCCAAGATCTATTTATTGAGTAATATCCAAATGACTTGAGTATTTTGTCTTTGATTGTATTAAAATCCTTAGGATTTAAGTACCTGAATAAAGATTTAGTTAACATTGATACCTCTACGTTGTGTAAATTTTTAAATATCAGTTAAACGTATACAACGGATTTTGCAAGTGAATGTCAGTAATAATACATACAATTGGTGTGCGTTGTACAATACATTCATGTTATGTGTATGTCTAGAGTTCTTTTAATTAAGTTCTGTCAAAGAAGAAGGTGTTTTTAGTTTTAAACATCTTCCGGTGAAAATACAGTAAGACTATTGTAAAACTTCATGTCCAGACTATCGGGTTATTTGGCCGCTGTCCAGAATCTAATCTTTGCAAACCTTGAGGTTTCATTGTGGATATTAAAAGTTAAATATTATATACTGTTATGCATTCTGACATAATGCCAGAAGAGCAGTAATTATGTTTACAATTTATGCTTACCCAAGCGGCGCCAATTGATATAATGATTTAGTTACCTTTACAGGTAATATTACATGAAGTATCAAATTATTATTTGGTATAACCCGAATAAAATTATTAAAATTTATATAATAATATTAAATAAAGCTTACACCGAACATTACGTAAATTTGAGAACAGTAAAGAGATAGGTACTCCATTGGCAAAATTAGTTACGTCAGTAATTTATCAATCTAGTTTCTGTGTTTGTATTAATGTAGCTTGATAATCGATATAAAAATTTACTTATAGCACAATCTACATCATACTCGTGTAATTAAATGCAGCTATGTAAATATAAAGAATGAGATCGTCTTGTGAAACGTTGAACTTGATAATATGAGAAATACAATTGTGCAATAAATCATTTTGTATCAAACAAAACATCATTTGTGTGACGCTAAAACATTTGTATCGACATTAAACGTAAACCCATGATAAACAATATGGTAGACCGCTGAAAGTGTCATAAGTACAACGCACAAAACAATTCAGAAGTAATGTGTTATTAATTACAGGCGTATTCCATTGCGGAAACATCAATTATGGGCTTCACAAAGGACTGAGGGAATTACAACCGAATATATTTAGCTTGTACTGGCTAGGACTATTTCAATGCGGTTTTCAGTGGATTTCTTTGAACCGTGTCTACACTACACACACAATAACGTACACTGACCCATTTTGACAAGGTTCATAATTGAACAAACGATTCGCGGGCAATTCTTAGGACTGCAAACATTGTCAATATCTTTAGACCTTTTCTAGGACCAAACGGTGACATTGACCTTGCTTCGTGATGTTTAAGGAATGTATGAAGCGATAATGAACGTATTTGAACAACTACATCCTATTTAAAATAAATTATGGAAACAATTAACATGGCTACTTAGCCCTCCTTAATGGATGCATTTAAAGGAAGACATTATTTGGTATGATTGTCTGGTTAAGTCTGTGTAAATTGTTCCATCTAGGAAAAGATCTTCTGCACTGAGTTACATACCAACCCGGGCAAGCGAAGTTTAATAAAAATGTGTGAATGTAATACAAATTCACTTAATTTATCAACTTTAAAGCTAAGTGAAAACTGAAGAGTCTGCCCACCCATTATTTAAGTAACAGATGTGAAATGACGTCTGTCAACCATCTGTCATTTTCGAAACCAGCTGCATGCTATTGGGTTAAAAGTAAAAAAAAACTAGAGACCAAAAGGGCCACAAGGCATTTACAATATGTATCCGTTGGACAAAATACTAGTTTATTCGTGAATGAGGGTAGTTATTATGAATCACTTAAATGTTGGAATAACTGTCTCAAATAAACCAAGAGATTACAATTTTAGGTTAAAATAATTATAAAACTAAAATCAATTGAATTTATTAGCAACACTTTCTCCATTATTCTATGGTATTCTTACATATCATGTATGATATGTATGTACTATAACCTACAAAATTTAAATTGTTAACAAAATTTTTGCAACTCCGGGCTACTATTTATTGACATTCAATTGTTATCAATACACTGATTGATATTTGACTTAAACACCAAAAACACAGTAAAAAATTCTGCCTTTTCATCAATAGAAAATAAATTGCCAAAATCAACTTACATCTTTTTCACCAACTGCCTTAACTTTTTTTGTAAAACACTGATGATCAACATCATTGTGACGCGTAGTTTATAAAAATAAACTTTCTACGGTCAAAGTTATAAAATAAAGCTATTATCTATCCGAGGATCGTTTCGACCGCACGACCAAACGACGACGTATGAAGATCAACCTAAAGATGGCTACTAAAGTAAATTCTGAACGTTAAAGCGGGTATTCTCCTTAAAAAAAATATCATTCTACCTCACAAAAAAAATATTAATGTCGCTTCAAGGATTACCTCACGCAATAGAATAAATAAGATACTAAAATAAATAAAATAATTGTAAATATCTAAGTGCAGGAAATAAATTACATAATGAAAAGGAACACAAATCTACCTACAAGGATTTTAACAAACTTACGTAATTTAGAAAAGTGCTAATGGTAGGTGATTGGAATGGAATTGATAAGAGTTGAAGAGCATTTCAATTAAATATTTCGGTTTTTTGAATTTGTGTATGTATTTTATTTAGTTAGTGTGTGGTAAAGAATAAATGTTTATTTAGCTTTTTAACATATTATGTATGGTCCATAAGATCTTTCCATAGACAGAAGTTGACAATATCATTTAAAATTAACTCATGTATGTATGTGCCCACGAGTACATGGAAAAACTTATGAATAATTGTTTTCGAATCCAAGTTTCACTATTTACTCTTATTTACATCCTTTTAGCTACAATGTCAGTTAATAAGTTGTGACTTGACATTGATTCGGAGCACACAGAACCGGTTTTGCACATAATAAACTGGATAAAAGCAACTGAAAACGTACATAGTTTATCAAAAACAATTGGATAAACCTGATAACAATTATTACATCAATTGAGTCAACGGACGAAATCGTCTTCTTTATATTATGTATAACGTGTCGAAATAAAACACCTTCTAGGCATCATTATCTAAAAGTATTTTAATTAGTTCCTATGTATCTATTTAAGTATATTTGTAATACCACTGTTGATTCTGATGTCTGTAATACAAGTGCTTAACTTACTTAAAACGGAGTCAGATCAAAGTATGTGATGTGAAATATTTATTTATTTATTTGTGAATTTTTCTGGCCTATACTAAATAAATTAAAACAAACATTATACAATAGAAACATGGGTACCAGTGTATAATAGATAAAGTATCTGGCACATGCGTGGGTCTGTTTGAAATGGTTGCACATTGATTGCTTTCGCCTACGTTATGATAACCCTGAACTATCGCTATCGAATTACTAGACTGCGCCCCTGCTTCGTCATTATTGATAACAATAGCTAAATATGTTAATAAATACAATGGCTAAATATTGTAATAAATCAGCTAACCGTCATAACACTTGTATTTCTGAATACTGTCTTGGTACGTTTGGCCCTTTCAATGTAGCATTCGTTCAGTGTTCAGTATTTAAAGAGTTGGTTAATACACTTCATATCTTTACTACGAGTAATACAGAGACGAACTTCTCTACATGTTGCTGCTATTTTCAAGTAAAAATATACATATGTATATATAAAAGGTATGTATAATTTTACGCTTGTGGTCTTTTATTATGTTCAAGTGATAAATGTACATGATTGTTAGATATTTAATGTTTCTAATTACGGAATACTAACATAACATTTGTATGGGTTTTGTAAAAAAAAATTAATACACGTTCGTTGTGACTGAACTATTCACGTTGCCCCCGTCTTTATCATCAATAGGTGTCGATTTTGAATACGTTTTGCAATAGAGGTTGTATGTCAAAAGACGATGATTACTTTATGACTCACAAAGTGATGCACAGCGTTTTCACAGTAGCAAATCGGTTCTGCGATTTTGAATCTTCTTCTATGGTTTTAAAGTTTGTTATTTGGCATAACCGTGGTAATAAGCTAACTTTTTGCACGTTGTCGCTATTGTTGTTTATTTGTGTAAATCCGGCCGGGCTGATTGGCCGCTCTATCGCCTTGAGCAAATGATTAGTCTCAAATTGCTCAAGTGCTTTAACAAACTAAGCTTGCCATGTCCATTACGTCATAGCCCAGCTGTTGGCCAACCGGGTTAGATTTACACGGTTCGACTTGACAACTCGACATTACGATTTTAATCAGTCCACTATAAATTCACAGCTGAACGTAGGCTGCGAGATCTGGTCCTGATCTATAACATTTAGAACGCTTGGAAGGAGATTAGGTAAAGTACTTGTATATTGATTTAATGCAATGGACAATTGAACTCAATTAATTCTAGGAAACAATTCAATTGAACAGGAATTTCGTAACAAGATCAATTCCTCTTTTATGATTCTATGTCTTGGGTAATTTTCAATTCGTCTTCCCTTACTTTAATTAATAATATTTACTAAAAATATATTCATTTAAGGAAGGGAAGACGTTTTAATTAATAATATTTACTAAAAATATATTCATAGTTTTAATGAAATACCTTTGATCAGTTTCCAATCTTTCCATTGTTTAATGAAATATACACAATTATTTCCTTACGTTATGAATTGCAAACAGTTCATTGTTTGACAATGGTGCAGCCGCATAGTTGCTCAATTTACGGAGCAATCCGTTTGTCTATTAGTCACTATTACTGCAGACGATAAATCGTCCAATGCAAACCCCACTAGCGGTACAAACATTGGAATGGAAGGCCTTTAGTGACAGGAACTGTATCCGTACGTTATGTAATATAATAGCTTTGATAATAACTATTCTAGACTGTTTGCTTTGCGTATTTTGGACAGTTTTACTGGTGTTTCTGTATGAATGCTTATTGTTGTAACTCTAAACTAAAACTAGAACTTCCAAAATGTAATTTAAATTTGTCATAAGAAAACTGATAAGCACCGAATAAGCCGACCGAAGACAAATATTATTTTTAATTAATAGGAAAATAAGTACTATGAACTTTGCTTTAATTCTAACAGTTGCCATCAAATTACATATGTATAGCAAAACTGTCATGGAAAGTAAAAAACTGTTAAAATGTAAACTACAAACTTTTCCAGTCACATAAGACTATTCGCATTAGTACAATTGCAATGTCCAGAATTGGTCGACGACCTAATTCTAGATGCTTCGCCGCACGACCGGACCGAAAAGATCATGAGTTCAATTCTCGGATGTTTATTTAGACTAAGGTTGTTGTTGGTTCACTACTCAACATCTAATTGTTTCTAACCGACTTCAAGAGCATTCTGGAAATAAATGAGGATCAATGTTACAGAATCCTTTGTATCTTTTTGCGTTGTTTGCAATAACTTCTTCAAAAACTCAAATTAAAAGACTAATATGATTACCAGGCTACCGTCTGTTGTCAGTTCTTTGTTTAGTGTTTAGTCTACTCTCAAATCATTACTTCAGTGACTGGGAATTCAAAGAATTGCATTAACCACTTTGACAATGTGCCAAATATTAGAATGCACCAAAGCTCGTGAATGATGTAAATATTTACACATAACTGCATTATTGAAAGTCTGGATCACCATAATAACTTGATTTAAAATGGCTATTTCCACTTATCTGATTTTGGAAAAAAAATACATTGCTACGTATTATTTAACGGTCTACTAAGTACTTGCTTTTTAAGAAGGCCTATTTGTATCCAAATAAAGGAGATCTTAAATCTCTCATGGCACCTGTTGAAAATCATTGTTCATCAAAAACTATAACGGAATGTATCATCTTCCAGAGAAAACATCAACAGATGCGACTGATATGACAGCTCCTCCATTGTCTTTAAAGACATGAGTTGTGTAAGTACATAAGTGCTGCTTAACACATTGAGATTCCTCAGAGTACGATAAAGATATGTATTTTGTATTGGTCCCTTGAGACTCGTTAGAGCATATCATACTATGAGAGCTGAAGTTATGATGCAGTTAGGATCAGCTACACAAAAATCTGTAATATCTTTGTATGCATTTTTATTTAACACTGTCTTTTATTTCTTTAGCTATATACTTCTGAGAGTTTCAAAATGCAGTTACCTTTTTGTACAAAGAACAATTGTTTTTGGGGTAATGCGTGCAGAACATGTTGACAAAAGAGGGGAGCATAATTTCGGAACACAATGTCGCAACAACTTACAAACTTAAAAAGTTTTGTGCCGGACTTTTTTATATGTATCTTTGAAGTCCACGAGTACTATTTTAAGCTTGATAGCTATATAAAAAAGAAGAAGGTCAAGGAACTATTACAAACGGTTATTATCCTGTTCCTCCACGTGTTTGTTCTCGTGTGAAACTCTTCACATCTGTAATTGCTATGGCATTTCTTTGATCTAATCGCAGTCTTGGCACGTCAAGTTGCCTTAACGAACCCAATGGACCCAAGAATTGAACCGATTAATTCATTGTTTTAACAAGTATTGCCAAGCTAAGTTGTAGGTACAAAAGGGAATAAGTATTAAGCTATAAGAAAACGTATGAATTATACATAATATATTAAGAGTGAAGAATGTTAATTCGGTTATGTTCTGGTTCGATTTGTAAATAACTCAATTGTGATTTTCTCTGCTTGTATCCGTCGATCATTTAAATTCACTATTCATATTAACTTCTTTCTTTAAGTCCTTTCTGTGTCAGTAAAACAAAGTTCAACGCCCTGATAAATCATCTGCTTCAAGAGTCCAAAAATGTTTTGCGAATGTTTCGACAAAGAACTTCCAAATTTACAACCAGCATAGTTCCTCACTCAAATTGTATTTGAGTATGGTTATAAAGTAATTTGGCAGACGGTTTGCAGTCAATCATCTTTGATTTACACTAACTTCCCATACACACATTCATACATCAGTCAATACTAAGTCTTCACTAATAAAAATAACAAACTTTGAGCGTTCATCGTTTTCTTTATGAGAATTTTATTTCTCTTCAATCGTAAAGTGTGTGCTTCTCTGTAAAATACTTATATTTTTATTGCCTCCAGCTGTGTTCCTTTACAAAATTTATTATATTTATGCATTTATAATTTTGTTTAAGTGATATTATGGATTGCCGTTTGCCCGATGCATTGTGGTTCAACTTTATTTAAATTAAGTCATACATTAGAATCTAATAATTAACTGTGCTAACTGATTTAAGATGGCCATGATTGATGGCTTTATTTTTGTCTTGGATGTTTTTAATTTAGTTAAACTGTTAGCAAAATCATGACTAGTGTAGTAGCTAAATCGTGATTTGCTAACATTTTACAATTATGAAAGACAAAATGTTTCTCACATAGATGAGTGACAGGACTTGTAAATACCACTTGATTCTCGCGGTTGTCACAAACCCTTTGTCTGGACTCAATGACGTCCACTTAGTAGCTAACCTTAATAAAAACGTTACTCACTTTATTGTTAGGGCCAGCAGCACAATGATCAGCCCGACGAGGGCCATGGCAATGACTACGCCGCATATCATGTAATTCGCATCATTCGGTGCATCTGAAACAAGCAAATTTAGCCATTAATGCTCGTGTCGTAGAGCTCAAATCAGTTGGAGTCAATTAAGTGACTAATATGTTTGGATATGACACTAAGTGAAGGAACACACCAGGCAGAAAATACGCGGGCAATGCATTTTCTATACAATATGGTACAAAATAAGTTGCAAGCGTAGTAATTTTTAGCCTGGTGTGTTTCTACACTAATTAGTAATTTTACACATACACTGTTATTAATATTATTCTGATTAAACATGTAAACATTGTTGTTGAAATTTGAAGTTCTATGGAAATTTAATATCGATGTATGACTGAGATGCAATTATTGTAACATTTAGAATTTGGAGACTGGTTGAATGAATTGAAACCAATTTGAGTAGGTACATTATAGTTGTTTTTTTTAATGCGATGTCAGAAAAACTCAGAATAAATTATTTCCGTGATTTTGATAACACTAATTTATTGAATAAAAAAAGGAAACGATGGATTTGAAAATTTCCGCATTGGTGCAGGCAGCGCTATTGCAAGAATGAAAAAAAAATTATAAATTATAAACTAAACTGAAACTAGTTTAAAAATTAATAAGGAAACAAAAACTAGTGATGTAGTAATATTATTTAATTTGTATCGCAAGTTTATCTCGAAGGTCGCAATGTCATTGCGAACAATTCTCCAAGGTTGGTTGTAATCAAGGTCCTCTATCGACTTTGTACAGTGATTTACTGAACTAATTACATCTAGTTTTAGTTCTTCACCATCTATTATATCTATTCAACCTCATAGTTCTTAATGAAGAAGAAAATCAAAGCACTTATTACAACTTACTAGGCAGAATGTATGGACAAGTGGATTTAAAAACTAGCGTAATGTTTCGGCGTTTATGTAATAGAAAACAAAAATTATGAAACAAACTAGTCTAGGTAACTAGTGCACTAGTGTTTTGATTCTAATTAATATAAAAACGGCCGTTGCGTGAGTTTCTGTAATACATTATCGTGTTATCTATGAGCTTTCAAAAAACAAAGTTTTTTTAACTTTTTTCAAAGGCAGCATATTTTTAGGGTTCCGTAGCCAAAATGGCAAAAAAACGGAACCCTTATAGATTCGTCATGTCTGTCTGTCTGTCTGTCCGCCAGTCTGTCACAGCCACTTTTTTCCGAAACTATAAGTACTATACTGTTGAAACTTAGTGAGTGGATGTATTCTGTGAACCGCAACAAGGTTTTCACACGAAAATAGAAAAAAAATAAAAATAGTGGGGGGTCCCCATAGTCAGAACTGAAACTCAAAATATTTTTTTTCATTGAACATATCCGTGTGGGGTATCTATGGATAGGTCTTTAAAAATTATATTAATGTTTCTTATATCACTTTTCTCTAAAATGAATACTTTGCGTGACAGACCCTTCCAAAGTGGAAAAAAGTGTCCCCCCCCCCTCTAACTTCTAAATTATGAGGATGATAAACCTGAAATAATTATATAATGTACATTATCATAAAAACTACCAACGAAAATTGGTTCGAACGAAATCTATTCAGTAGTTTTTTTAATACGTCAAAAATAGAATTTGTACGGAACCCTCAGTGCGGGAGTCCGACTCGCACTTGGCCAATTTTTTAAATATTTTCTCAAAAGTGGTTCTTATCATTTCAAGGCCAAGTAATAGGAAAACGAAAATACTAATTGGTTTCTTACTAATTAAATGTAAGTAGATTTACTAAACTTCGGCAAATGAGGAATTATTTTGGAAAATTCCTTTTGACATTGTTTGTAGGCTAATCGTGGCAACTGTATTTGCAGAACCATTGACCTCCAAAATTGCCGGCAATGCGGGCAAAATTTGCCAAATTTCCTCTAACGTATTTATGAATTACTATAGCCCTAATGGCCCTTATGTCCTAGTTAGCATTGTACCACTTGAAGATGGATTCAATAAAACACACGTGAATTCCCACGACTGATAACGTTGTCAGTGACGCGACCGTTGAACATGAGTTTATCGCAGTTTCGACCAAATACCGGTAACAACCGGTTTACGCACGCGTCCTCGTTAACGATTAGGGCTGTCGAATGCCGATATACCGGAATCGCCAGACCCCCAATATTTAATTTATTAATCGAAACTCGTCTGACAGGAGAAAGGGTAATCGTTATTTAACCGTTTAACGAGTCTGGTGCATAATGGAGCATAATAGTTTTCATAATGAGCTTACCGATATTGAAATTACAAATATCAATTTCTTTCTAGGTCGTTATGTAATATCACTAATGATATAAGTGATTGCGAATAGTCCTCCCCAAATCTGAGTTTTAGTCTTGTGTTTTTCTTTTCGAATATACTATATCTGTTTGTATTAAAGTTGGTAATTCTGGGCAACAATAAGTCGGGTAAAGCCGTTGTTCTGCTTGATCTTTCTTACAGAGTTTGGGTCATATGGATCGCAGTCCCATTTTGCAAGGAAAGAACAATGAACATGTACAACGCATTTTGTCCTGCGCAGTTGGTTGATTAGAGATTAGCCACGGAAGGCGAAACCCGGCTAGGAGAACATTACTCACTTAACGATAATTGAGGTCATACTAAAGTTATTTATTATGTATTTGGGAAATTCTGTGTTTACATAAATAATGACGATCTGAGTCATGATTCGTAACATATAACAATATTTATAGATGCATCAATGTTTATCTATAATAAGGTACACTTCTACAGCAGGCAACGGCCAATAACTCCATTATCCAGAAAATCATTGTATGATTTCATACAAGGATCACGGCTCTCAGTTATGAGGAATACGACTTAAGGAGAAGAAGGTACCCTTTACGGCATATTCATTTTTTTCGGTACCAACCCTATTCTTTTAGTTTTATGGCGGCTCATCCTTAATTTACTGATAGCCTGGTGAATTCAGGGAACGGCCGGATCGATCCATTTCTGATACTTACTATGTCATGGCATGCTACCTGTAAAAGGCACAATGAACGAAAGAATACCATACAATGTGGAATGGTGGCCGGCCAGCGGCGACGGTATTTCCCCTAGTACCTAAAACACGTTTGTCGGTGTCTATGGCTTAAAAAGTATTGGAAGTTCCTATAGTATTATTTTTTGTTGGTCTCACTGTCCCATTGTATGTATGGCGATGTCCGTTCAAATGTGTCGGTAATTCCATTAATTAAGTGTACAAGGAAAATGTGTGTTTAACTTATGTAAATTTAAATAAAATTATTTACAGGAAAATTAATTTAACGGTATTACAATGAAGAACGTATTCATTCCGAAAACATACGCAATTTAATTGGTATACCTACCATAAATTATATTTATGGTTTTATCATAATCCGACCAAAATCAGCGTTTTGAGCAGACTGGGAGTTCCTCAAGTCTAGAGTTTAATTTGACTAGAAAAGTGACCATCATAAACCAATACTGTTTACTTTAACTACAGGCATGCTGAATTATCTATACTAATACATATGTATAATAAAACTGAAGAGCTTTTTTAATTCTTTGAAACTAAGGAACTACTGGTTCGAATGGAAAAAATATATTCGTTTTGGATAGTCCATTTGTCGAGGAGGGTATTAAGCCATGGTAAAACACTATGGGTGCGGAAACCGCAATCAATGGGGACGGAGTCGCGAGCGACCGCTAGCGTAATAGATAAAGCTATCTAAGCCCCTACAAAACATTTAACAATAAAATCTAAAGTCTCCACTTTCCAGTATTTTATTAACAAAAATGCGTTATCAGCAATATCTGCTTCATACAGTTGGTGAACAGATGTTTTGCGTCCACAAATTCTCCGAAACGGAAACGGGATAAAATTCAACGACACATAACTTAGTAAGCGAAATGTTCATTGATCATTTCATTATTATGCTGCACAAAGCTTCGGCGCAATCGCAATATTGGCAACTTAATATAAACAATCAAACAATTACCCAGAAGTCTGTGTCAATCCCGCATTATCTTAGCGGTAAAAGCATTAATATTTTGAACCTTGCAATTTAATAAACACTAAAGATTTTTTTTCAGATTTTTCCAAGTGCTGTAAGGAAAATATTACTTTTTTAACGTGGCAGGTGATGGGGACCGGAGTCCCCATTTCGGATCCCTCATCTTTTCAAAGAGGCTTTTCTTAGGACAGGAAAAGTTACCGTTTTATTACTTTTTCGATAGTAATATTTCATCAACCATCATCAACGGCCTATCGCAGTCCACTGCTGGACATAGGCCTCTCCTAGGGCTCTCCACTCAGCCCGATCCTCAGCGACTCGCATCCAGCTCCTGCCAGCCATCTTGCGCAGATCGTCACTGCACCTGGCCTGAGGCCTACACTGCGCTTTTTGGGACACTTACTAAAAGGTTATATTCATAAAATGTTAATCAGTGAATTTCGTCGTATTTATAAAGTTTAATTCAAAGCTAATTTTTAGGGCTCCGTAGTTTACTAAGAACCCTTATTCTTCTATGTGGGTATCCACATTCATATGCTGTTTTACGAGTTAACTGCACATTTGACGGCAAATAAAACAAATCGTATGATCATTTTAATGTATACACGTGCCTCACATAATACATACATGTAAGTATAATTAGCAAACCAACTGTCATGTTCACTTCTCACCTTTGATAATGAATGAAAACGAAAAAACTCGGAAAGCTCGACAAAAAATTCAGCAGCTTTTAATATCGATTGTAGTCGCCAATGTATGAAAGAAATCTTAACATATCTGAAATACCTAAGAACATTCTTACTCTTGCGAAAGAATAATGGTGGCAGTTGCTTGGCCGTTAATCGTATGGGATTAAAACGATAAATTGTGAACGAATTGCTTGACATTTCGTCTACTGTTAAAATTACGCCTCATTGAATACTCTTACATAGCAACTGACAAATTATTTATTATTGTGTTACCGGGTCCATATTATAAAAGCGATAGGTATTCTTACAGCATATTACAAAGGATCAATTTTATGAATTATACGTATTTCAGTTCAAATTGTATCAAAACAATTTGAAATTCTAGCAAATTCCTGTGATTTGATTGATATAATCTTAATCGCTGATAAACAATAATGAATGAAATAATAAAAAACAAAAACAAGTAACGTAATAATAAAGATACATAATTATCTAGATAACTAAATTAATACTTCAAAGTACCTAGTACAATCTGATATTTAAAAAATCCCAATTTTATCATTATTTGAATGACTGGCGCACTAATATCCAACCGATAATTGAATAGCAAAATATTATCTGATAATACCTACTGTAGGTAACGGAAATTAAAAACCAGGGTATGCACTATTATACCTACAGAAAATGGTTAAAGAACTTTTTTTAAAGACGGCTATTAAAATAATTTTATCTGTATCTGGTAGTTACAGCTAAATCTAATATCTAAATCTGGTGATTAATATTTAGGAACAATCATAAAGAATTCCCTACAGTTTTAAGTTGTTACTTGCGAGATAATAAATTTCAATCTTAAAGGTATCAGCTGTTGGCAGATCATAATTCAACTTCGTTCCTCGTAACGTAAGACATAAAGTCATTGCTCTTTCCACTAACTAAGACCAGGTAAAATGACACCTAACTGTCGGCATCATCAAGGTTTACCGCCCCACATGCGAGTTGATGACTGCGGACGATTAAACCAGACGGAGGTGGCCCACTTTGGGCACCTACAACTAGAGCACCTAACCTTATCCACTTTGAACACCTATTCATATTATTGGCAGGCCTATTCGATATTTTTGGCAAGTCAATATGAATACAATATGCACGAATAGGTGGTCAAAGTGGATTTTGCCAGGGGCTCAAGCGGCGGGTGCTCCAAAATTGGGTGTTCAGAGTGGACCACCTCTCCAACCACATGCGGTGCATCGCTCCCGACGGGGTTATTGCACCTGGTCACTTACTTAGTTTTTTGCTAAGGCATGCCCAGTAATAGACTGCGCAAAGCGCAAACTTTGACCGCAAACCAAACAGGTTGGTTGCAAGGGAAGAAGCGTAGGCAGATTTTATTACGATAGAAGAAAGAAAAGAAGAAATAAAAACATTTCAGTAGCTGTGACAAAAGTTACAGCATACACATAAATGAAAAGCACACATAATTATGTAAATGTTGTTGTTGGTTGCTTACTTATACGTGACCGATGAGACCAACTTTGTTGCTATAAGGAATAATACGTGTTTTGTTATAAGGTACAAAAATAAGGCACGTGAGCATACTGTTTGAGTTTCAACTGATGACCGTTGTCAATGCAAACCATTAACTATCATCATTATGACTATTTACTTCTGGTAGTGAAAAATACAAGTACACAACAATTTGTTTTCAAAACAACATTTCAATAACCCATCACTTATTCACAGTTATTATAAACCTTGGCATACATCGTTGAAAAGATTACATCTGCAATAATTACTTCTGTGAACGTTTTATGTAACAGATAGTAATAAAATCCAAGGCAAAATATTACAAAAGTATAGTTGTGATCAATCTTCTCGTTTTATGCCTTATAATAAGTCTTATAACTTGCAAGCATGCGTTTTGAGGTAAACGCTGTAACTTGAGATGAAACATTAAATGAGACATGACGTTATAATATTAGCAAACCAATAACTAAAATATTCCAGTTATTACATCCGGGTTAAATAATGATGGCAGACAGGAAAATTGAATTTAAAGACATCTATTACATGAGCCGATACGTGGTTGTTCAAGCTAGACTATATAATGTTCAGACTACGAGGATCGAACCAAATTAAAAAGGTGTGATATACCATTGAGGCATTACTACTTCGTATAACTATAAAGCATTGAAACTAACTCATTATCTTGGATGTTTATACCAGCATGGTAACAAAAAGAAGTGATGCAAAAGTTTTTCTTTTCCTGAAAAAATATGAGGGAGAGACGCGAAATACAAGTTTTTTTAATAATATGCTACAGTAATGGCAAGAAACTTTTAACCTACCTATCTCTAATCATACATTACGGTGTTCTTGAGTACCATTTAGAATACGGGCCACGGCCTTCCTAGTACTAATGCAAGTGTAGAACATTGAAGCAATGAGGTTAAAATACTTTATGGCGGTATAAAACGGCACAACAGTAATATGGCACGCTATTTTCAAGGCACGTGTAAGTTTTTATACTAATTTAGTCAGCGCATGTCCCTTGGCTATGCACGTTTTAGCTATTTCTTTAGATGGATTTTAATGTATTAGTTTTATTGGAAAATTTGTAACAAAAAGCTTTTTAATTTTTGAGATACACGTGTTCTTTTGTTTCCTGAGTACGGCCCTTGTGTTCCCACCATATTGCGGCGCTAGGTGTCAAATTTTGATGAGCCTCAGTCTGGGTGGTCGAACAGTGTTTTGTTACTATAGGCATCGGAGCCTAAGACCTCGTATGTCTCATTTTTACATTAGGTACAGTGAGCTATTTTAATTTAACGTCGACCCACATTATGTGTAATGGACTGTTATGTGGTGTACCTCTTTGTTAATTTAAAATTGGATTAAAACAAATGATAGGAAAATGAACGTGAAAGAGTCGTCCTGTTATATATTTTTTATCCTGATAAGCTTTTTATATTAATAAGGTTAACAGGAAAGTAGCATATTATACTTAATACTTATTAATATAAAAAGCTACCTACCTACCTACCTTACCTAGCTAAGTACCTACTGTAACTTAAATAGATGAATGATGTTACATTATTGTGCTTATTATAACTTCATAACACAATGGAAGATTAAAATTTTAATTCCTAACAATTACTTTAAGTAAATGTAGTACATTCCTATTTCCTCAGGGCATTGGTCAGTTTGTTGATGGCAAGAAAGTCGTTAACATAATTAAGAGTATAAAATAATTAATATGGCAATATCACTCAGAATACATTTCATTTTTTTTACATTTCCAATTGCGTCTCTGTGCCCATGAAGTAAAGATTGGCGCCGCGTTAAATATCAATTATGCGGAATAGTGATTCTGCTCGCACGTGTAACCTTCTTTGACAGCCGGCATACAGTATAAGAGAAGTAGTCGTAAAGAAATGTCATAGACTTTTAAGCTGTGATGTTAAATCCGCTTTAAATTTTTGTAAAAAAACATGTTAATTGTCATTCCCAAAAGTAAACAAAGTTGGGCCCAATATCAGTCGTAAATCATTAAATTCATTTAAAAAATAAATTGCCCAATTTAAACAATGCTCTTTATATGAATATCGATTTAAAAGCAGCGATAGAAATTCTAGTTACAAAAACTGTACCAAAACTAAGCGAATATACCTAGTTACAAAAAGAAAACATTTAAAAATAACTTTCTTGTAAGCCGAATTGAAAGAGAAAAAACGTGAACATTTCCTTTATGTCTGCATCTTACATGGAGTCGCTTCACTGTATTTCTCAAATTTTACAGAATGCTTGCTACACACAATTTATGCGTGCATTTCAATCTCGCATTTCGCTTAGTAAGTTCAACCTGTTGCACTTAGCGACAAGTCCATCGGAGAGAATGCACTCGTAAGTAGGTCTGAATCGAGAAAAGAGGACATGGTTGACCGCAAACTTATTGAATTAACCTAGCTTCCGCCTACGGCTTCCCGTGAACGACAAACAATTTAGAACAATGTATTTTTCCAGTAAAAAATAGAATATCTTCTATCTCGTTTATATTTTCATGCAAACAAATTAATAAACAATGAGCTATTAAACCTTTATATTATGTTACTAAGGTAGATTTGAGTGAAATAGATGTACACTGAAGGCCATAGTAAATATAAATTTAAAGGACGATAAAAAAAGAAAACATTTGCTAACCTTGCTCTTGTCCGATCTGTACAGTTTGACAAGTCACGTGGATCATCAACATTACAGAAGTATTATCAACATTATGGACAATATTCAATCTTACATAGGAACGTGCTGATGTGACTTGGCTTGGAGTATTTTTTTTTATTCCAGATAGATTTGCATTTGACCTCCATCACACCTGATGGAAAGTGTAGATGAGGCCTAAGATGGAGCACGCATGCCTAGTAGATACCATACCAAAGATATATATAAATATAGTAATAAAAAAAAAATTATCGATTTGACACTTAATGTTTGCCTTGCTTAAACACAAGGTAAATAAAAATCAATTTTTAGGTCATAAAAGAAGCTTAATTATCTATATACTCAATTTGGTAACGAAATTTCATAAAATTTCCTTGTAGGACTTTCAGATTGTTTAAATGCTTATGGAACAATGAAAGGTTATTTTCGGTGTAGGTTTACTTACAAGTGTTTGTGACATGTAAGTTAGTACTTGCATAACAAATGTAGGTACGTCGAGTAACCATGAAGCTTGTCAGGAAACTACAACGTTATATTCAATCTTAAAGTTAATGTCATGAATGAGTTATGAAAATAAAATTCTGTGTGAGATATTTTTGAACTAGGTAGCATTTAAATATTCACATTCTAGTCTTTACTGTGATAAGCTGCTACTCTTCATCAAACTCAATTGACGTTTCTTCAACAATGTTAGCATTTATGCAATCAAGAATTCTTAACAAAAGCCAATAACATACATGCAAAGCGCGTGACTTCCTCGATATAAGTAACATAGCCGTTGCACACCTTATCACGAATAGCCAGCAACGTGTCCAATAACTACGAAAGCATTGTGGCTTTATTGAAAAAAATCCACGTGACATTTATATGACACGTTTTGGACAGTCCAATATTTGAACTCTAACATTATAAAAATAAAGACCACATTAAAATGCTTTGAGCGAAGGACTATCTGAAACATTAAAAGCACGTCTAACCATTCGCTTGATACATTGTCTCAATCGTGTCAATGCTTACGAAGGCATTTTTAAACAACAAAGTTTTTATACAAATCGATAAAAAGAAAAAAACTTAGCAGTATTATTTTTTGAGACGACATACATCATTTCATGCGCAGTTGTACACAACATATAAGACGTCAACTAGATTGTTATCGCAAAAAAGTTTGTTTTAAGAAATCAAAGAAGTGTTTTCGCGTAAAATTGAAACAAATGAATGTTGATCCCAAACACCAGCCCTTTCTTGTTTACGATGGTAATAGGCCAAACTAAGAGGCGCAATATACTCGTGCCTACACGTTAATATTACGACTTTGTTTGTTCTATGTATAATATTTAGTTTTCTTGATTGAAAAGCCCTTGATACGTCGCTTACAAAAATGTCAAGTTGATTATATACATACGGAGTTGATTATGTTGTTTATGTTTAACAGTGTCGGCGCTAAACTTTGTGACATTATATTTAACACCATCAATTAATTTTATGGACTCCTTTGTTATTTCGTAGTTCTTTACGTAATGTTTCTACAACGGCCATTGGCAATTGCCTCCTATTATTGAACTTAAAAAAAAATGCAGAGAAAATTCACGCCAATACATCCAAAATATCCTCGTAGCCTGCATTTTATGACATAGCCATTTCAGACTTCATTCCAGTTGTCATTGCTATAAAAATCAATTAAAACAGATGGACCGGAAACAGTGTGGAGCAGATGGCTTGAAATAATGCATGAGTTGAATGACGCACAATGGTAGCTGTAAGGACAGTTAGGGTATAGTTAAGTATAGAAGCAGTGGAACATTGAATTACAATTCATATGAGAAAATAATAATTACAACATCCTGATTTCATTCGTTACCATAGTAGAAAGCGTGTTGTCCCTTCAGATACAAATCATTGTCACACGCCTCTTAAGTGCTCTATGCAATAATTACATCTGTCACATATAAATACACTTGTAAGAATGGTACGGTATAACCGGATGGGAACGGTTTTGTAACCATTGGGCAATGTGGTTGTAAATAACTTTCACCGAAGTGGTTCGTTTGAGGTTCGATCAAGTTCTAGAGAAAGCTAAAATCAGTAAAGTGGACGGTTTATGAAACATTCATGTCCAGGCGATAAAGATTAGTGAAAAGCAATATCCTTATTAAACGTCTATCAAAGGAGATGACGTTTAATAAATCTGATACTTTCTACCGTCTAGCCGTATCTGTTTTGTCTGTATCAGTTGTTTCATCATCATCTCATCCATCAGCCACGAATATGTCAGTGAGTCAAGAATAACAATTTGTCACATGTTTCTGACGTTCAAAGTAAGATGCGTTATTTTAGACATCTCAAATGACAGTCACTTCTTCATTCCCATCATCATCAGTCTTGATGTCACATTACAGACTAGAATTACGATCACCACAAGTACTTCTAACATTTTCACGTACGTCATCACATCGACCAGGTATATATTATGCCTTCATAACAATTAAGGCGAGAAGATCGTTGCAGTCATGGGTGTATTATATAACGTAGAAGTGCCGTCAAATCAGTCAGGCTTCTATTAATCCATAACAGCACAGTTAGACTGACGTTTGTCACGAGTGTTATGGCCGTCACGAGACTATTCTTTACAGGTACACCATATTGCGTATGCGTTATCGCATCAACCAAGCTTTGTATTTCTATGGTTTGTAAATTATGTTACATAATGGCCGACCCACGTCAGTCAATACGAATAAATCAACAAGCTATGCATGTTATATGTATTATAATTAGGAACCCTTCACTTGCAAAGGCACACACTATCATTTTGTACCACGTACATAAACTCTAAAATCCTTATTTTGATAACATAATTATCGGTTTCATCGGTTCTACAAATTTTAACGGATGTTTGTGGTTAATTAATTCACTTATCAAGGCGGTCGAAATGTGTTTTAAATAAGGTTGTATCATAAATAATATATTAAATATATCTACTCCTAGAAGACAATGAGTGAATCATATTTTTTGCTAAATTATCTTTTATCTAGGTACTAATGATCTAATACACCGTTCACTAATTAGCTATCGCAATCTACATCAATTGACAATATTTAAAGTATTCCAATAAATGCAGGAAAACAAATAAACAAATTGCTTAAATTTCTTTTGTCACGAATAGTGTTGCTAAGATATCAATCTGTTATGAAGATAATGGATTATCTGATATGGCCGTAGGGTGATCTCATTAGCTTCAATTCTTCGTGATTTAAATCTGTCTCATACTAATAGATTAAATATGTATAATATTTAGTGTAGTCTGTCTTTAGTGAATCATTCACCTGCACTAGCATTCTAAGTAAAACGTAGATTTACACTATAAGCTCATCCGACTATCCAATCCTACGAATATATTTCTAAACTTACTCCTCTTATTGATAAATTCACCTTGATTCAAACGCCTACAAGGAATTCCTTAGATTCTTGTATATATCGTAAATTAACACGTGAATTCCGCGAAACACGTATGACCCTATGTAAACATTGCATAATACATTGCACAAGTTTTTACTGGAGGCAATAACCTAACTTTGATTGAGTCACAATGCAATTTTTAGTTGTATAACTAAAGATGCACTGACTTCTCATGTACATATATGATCTTTTTCTACACGTACCTTGATCGAGCATGTGCTAACTTATACGTTTTTTTTTAATGATTGCTGTCTCTTAAAAAGAATCCGTTCCATATTTTAAAAGAAACATCATATGTACAAACAGCAGCTTAAAATATGAAGTGATTAATCTGTACGTAAAGGACAACATCTCTTTTCTTGTCTGTGGATTTTGTGACTATGTCTAACTCGAGACATAATAAGACTACATCGTCCGCAAACTAACATGTTCAGAATCACCGGACGCCAGCTCATCTGGTTCAGACTTTAGTAATAACGCTAATAATAAACCTATTACTAATGTTGAGACCTGTTTCTCCTGCAGGGCTACTGCTGTGCTAGTCATACTAGTAGTTACGAACTTGGTAATAACAGAAGATTTTTTTTAACTTGTAATCTTATCAGCCCAGAAAAAATGTTTGTTACTCTGTACGTTTCATATATTTTTCGTTTGACAGAAGGGAAAAATCGGGGTAGGGGGGATATACGCAGCAACCTCGACATTTTACCCTGAGGCTTTATCATTCTTACGAGGGACAATAAAAAACCGATGATGTCTTCTGCAAATTATGAGGGTAATCAGCCACTGCCTCGCTGGCGATGACAATCTCCACATCTCTTCTACTACTCAGCATGTAGTTCCAAAACTGACTGATATAAACGACAGCTAACAAAGAAATAAAAGACCATAATTATTGTAATAAAATACAATATTAGTAGAGGTTATTTAAAAGAGACATGGTCTTAATAGTAAGTATGTAACATTAAATTGTGTGAATTCCTTAAAATGCCCAAAAGACATAGAAATATTTTAGCCAATATCGCTGTAGCTTCAATCAGGTAGCGCTTCGCCCTTCGGAGGCAAAAAAACCTCAAGCACGTTTCTAGGAAGGCGGGTTCTATTTTAAGATCTGTCATTGAGCCTGCGGAGCAAAGACCTCTTTTAATGGTTATTTTATATATAAATTCCATGCATTATACGCTATGATCGTAGCCAATAAAATTTGGAGATTATGTATGTAATTTTTTTTTAAAGTAATGTGAAATCTCTATTTGATCTTTAGGTTCCACAAGTATTTTTTTTGTCAGGAGTGATGTAGACACAACAAGTATTTTCCCGTTAACAGTTGTCAGAACTTTTTATAGGGTTACTTGTATATGTATATTCTTCATTATTTTTAACTTGGTTCAAATATATTACTAGACATTTTAATTTTAACTTGTCAAATTGCGTCACAAATTATTTATGTGGCCATTACAGATGTTACGATACTGTTGTTCTCTGTTTTACTATTGAAATGGACACTCCTGTCTATTTTGGATTAACGCAGCAAATAACAATTCGACTTTTTATTGCATCAGAAATAAGATCGTTTTTCAGGGTCGTGTTCGTTTTTTATTCACAACTTGTCTATTCAGAACTACAAACCAATCTCATACTATTTTTAACTAAATTTTTAAAGCTATTTATTTTACTAAACGTGGAGCATGGGTTCTTGTAAATATCTAATATGGCAACAGAATAAGGGATACCTGTCACTGTCACCGCCGCCGGTAATCCGGCCGGTATCAAAGGACAGATATTATTGCTCATCTCAACTTATGGTTACCCTATTTACTGAGTCAAGCCTACGCATTGAGTATTCCAATTCTAATGTAAATATTTTCCCATAATATCTCATAGTAAACATAGAATACACTTCATATAATCATTGAGATGAATCATAACATAACGTATGATGTAGTAAATTGTTACCTAATAGTCAGTCACTGGTTGGCGTGAATTGGTGTTTAATTTTAACCATTATTCTCTAACATTTCCCGATTATTATTATGATTCAGATAATGACTCACTGAAACTGTTAGGTGTGCCTGATGGGAAACAATTCACGCAAATTTAGTTTTCGATTTTTAAGGACTCCACATCCTGGCTCGCTGTGGGAAATGTGCATATGAATGAAATATTACCTCAAACATTGTATAACCCCAGAATTTATTCTTTATAAAAGACATAACCGCATTAATTCAAAGTAACTCACTTTCGTTGCAAAAATTAAAGAGAACAATGCGTGATTAGGAAAGTGGGTAACGCGATAATTGAAATTGCATGTAATACAATACACGTTACTTGACGTAACCGCGTTTCAACCAGTCTATGTGACAAGGAAACCTATTGCGTACTATAGATTAGAACATACACTAATATTTGCTTAAACTAGTGTTAAAATACAGTCTAAATGATCGAGACCTTTAACCAAATGACACTTTCGCGTGACCGTATCAATTTCAAGACATTCGAAAACGATGAATCAATTTCACAAACGGTCAAAGTCATTTGTCTCACAGGTCAAGGCTACGAAAACAAACAGAAGGTTTCTTTCATTAAACTTTCATGAAAACGACGTTAACACTTTTTAACAGGCATCCACAAAGGCACAAAGTTTGTTTACAGGAACGTAATCGAAATGAACTGTTTGTTTATACCTACCCAGAGAATTACTTTCAAGGTGTTGAAAGTGAAAACAAACAAAACACAGCGACATTGCCATCACACCTACACAGCTTAGAATGGAAAGTGACAGAAAAAACAAAGAGGCGAAATATACCTAGCCACATAACAGTAACGGGTTCACGATGGAACGAGTAAAATTAGAATGTGCTTTCCTGCGTTGACTTAGTGGTCTTAATTGCTTAAAAATAAACGCACCGAGTGGCTTACCGACTTGTTACAATGAAAGTGTGGAATGAAGCGAGAGTTAAATTAGAGAAGTCGTAAATGTAGGTCGTCAAATGAACGGAACAAAGCTCACTGTTACATGTCTCGACACATTTTATTTTTCAAAGTTTCACTTGACTCATTCTCTGTCGCGATTGTTTTGAGAGAGACCTAAAAAGATTTTTCTTCATTTATTTTTTGACAGATATTTTACATAAGCAAGCATATTGCAATAACTTTGTATACTAAAACGCAAAACCTGCAATATGTGGTAAAGAGGCGGTATGCATTGAATGCGAATTCTTCAGAATTTTAATTGACTTATTTTTACCAAACAAAGATAGGTATGTTTTCAAAATATTGGATCTTGTACGCTAGTAACGTCAAGCCGATTTTTGTACTAATCTGTAACACTGTCGAATTTAAAATAAAACAGGATGTATTTACGATAAAATTAAATCGATATAGAGTTTTATTTCCATTCGGTTCATTGCCTAAGTTTTAATCCAAAGATTAGTCTAGATGGAAGCATTTCTTTGTTTTAAATAAGTAATTAATGGGTTTAAAATAGATAACAATATAGGTACCAGTTCAAAATTGAATAACAACTGGATTAACATGTGATTAGCAAAGTGCAATCTTGTGACTGCTTGGTTGTAATTAATTACCTACCAGAAAGTACATATTAAGTAAGTATAATAGAAAACAAAGGTCATAAAGTTTTTGTAGCAAGCAAGTTAGTTTCCTTTAATTTCCATTTTATAAGCTTCTACTTAATTGCCCTAATTAATAATCCAAAACATGTATAATTGTTATCATTCAATAATCTGATAGAATGTCAAAAGTCTACTAATATTTAATTATTCAAACTATATCAATTTATTCTCGCATTTAAATATGTATTTTCCAAATTCAAAATTAAATCAAGCGATCGATACACAATACAGGTTCATAACCTAATTCAGGGCCAAACATAACGTATTCTTTTCTAAATAAAAAAAATACTGAAGTATAGATTCGCTAAATTTCCTCAAACATTCTGGATTCTGGTACGATCTCTGAGTATTGTCACCTATATTTAAAGACCGCTCTCGCCTGCCGTGGAAAATACTAGTAATTCAATTGTGTTTAGTATTTAGATACTAGAATTATCGATACAAGTATTACACATACCAACGGTAGAAGGATGTCATGTAATGTTCTTTTAACTATTCTTGTCATGGCCTTCAAGATTGATTAAAAGGTGAAGGCAACAACAGAAGTTAGTACCTACGCAGTAACGTCTAACTTTGTTTCGTAATGTGACCAGCACAAAGGTTAATTTTGAATAGAACTTGACTATAGAATATATTTTTTTACGTTCAATAAAAATAGAATGGCCTTTCACTTTTTCAGCCCTCAAAATGTAGGTATTTTTATCGTCGCTATTTCCGACACTCACCAAAATAAACCATGAGGTTACGTCACGATAACGACTCACGACACTTAGGTAATTTATTTGATTTAATTTTGCCTTTGCATATAAATCATATAATGTGATATTGAATAAAAAGCTTTGAGAGGTATTTGGTCCTTTGTATGCTCTTCAGTTATCTTGGACGTGTAAAAAAGTGGATTTAGATTTGCATCGATTGGGAAAACAATAGCTAAATAATACCAGTAAACAATGTCGTGTACTTCATCAATGGAATGAGATTCAAGAATCCAAGGCTTCTTAGTAACCACCTTTGGTTGTTCTTTGTTTTATAGAATTACGGTGCTAATGGACTTCAACACACAAGGGTCTCAAAATGCGTTGCTCGCCCTTCAAAGAGTTGAATCGAGAAGAAAGACATAATAAAAAAATACCAAAATTATGCTTATATCTACAAGATAAAACGATTCTTACAAGTTGCACATGACAATGATATGCTGGTTTCTCATGTCCTGTATTAACACGTCCGTTCTCTCTTCCTGATATCACCTTTCACAACGTTTGCGCAAACAATTACGGTCAGACGATAATCCTCCTACAAAAGTGTAATATTATGAGTAAGGATTTTCAAATTAATAAAATCGTTATACTTCTTCAAGCCTGTGTTGGTCCAATATTTTTGTAATTATGACAATATGACAATAAAGACAGACTCTGGATTGTTTGTACACAATCTAACGTATTCAAACAAGTATTCTTCATATTTCCTCGGCCATTGCCTCGGAGCCCGACTATGATCCTGAATTCTTCTTTTCGTGTCTATTGCAAACATATTAGATAAGTTGGGTTCATTACCTAGAATAGGGGCTCATTCTATATCTTTATCAGGGACTTTACTCGCCAATCTAATTATGAAGTGTAAATTGATAATAGCATAGATTGATTCCAAAAGATTATTTCAAATAGGCAACATTTTCGACAAGATAATGTTAATTTTGTATGGATTGATAACTTAACTTAATCGAGACCTGAGATGTTATGAGTAAATATCTCACTATCATTAGTATCATACATACGGTCCGCAATTAAAATGCTAATGATATACGGCTTGAATAAGAGTGTGATTTCTATAAAATACTTATTATGTTCGCGTCGAACAAAACATTTTGAGAAGTTTTATTGCGCTGCCGTTTCTATACTGTGACGCAATAGGTAGTAGGTAGCATCAGTTTGACGCACGGATTTCCCTGTAATGTCTTAACCGTCTGGCATGAATCACAACTCATGTGACCTTAATTTACATGGCTTGGCTATGAGTATGAGTAATAGAATAATGGCTAAACTACCGCTTCGGCCGTTGGATAATACTAGAAATTGCCATGAATGTAGAAAATTTTCTTCGAAATATTTTACATTGAGTCAGTTATTTTTCCTTTAATTTAATATTTTATCCAAGTGTTTTTAAAGTGATTGACGAAATTGGAACTTTTACAGCATCCTCGCCTTCGAGTGTGATGTTATTTTAAATAAATACCTACCTATATGAAAAGCATTTCAAAATACCTAAATGTTTAAAAAGGTAAAACATTAAATTAATGGTTATCTGGCTATCCCAAATCAGCATATTTAAAAGTTTCTATAAGCCTATTTAATTTTCATTAATAGGTACTCTTTTATGCGTCTTATACCTACTAGTTAACTATTAATTTTATAATTAGAAGAACCAATTAATGACGCATAAAAGATTTTATTACTGCATAACCTTCCGAAAACCTAAGAAGGCTTTACTTGAC
Source organism: Nomophila noctuella (assembly GCA_958496325.1). Classification (NCBI taxonomy): domain Eukaryota; kingdom Metazoa; phylum Arthropoda; class Insecta; order Lepidoptera; family Crambidae; genus Nomophila; species Nomophila noctuella. Next base: position 4,605,109 of record OY292488.1, read on the forward strand.
TTCAAATAAAATTAAATACCGGAATGTTGAGAGTGTCACTTTTTAAATTATAAGTATTATAGGTAGGTACATTAAAAGGTTGTGCATTAATAATTCCGTTGTATTTTTGTGCATTTTACCATAAAATTATTTATTCAAAATTCTTTATTGCACACGTTGACATACCTACATTTAGCTAAGTCAATCCTTTTGACTTGGGTTTCGTGTCACGATGTCAAAGAAAATTCAAATGGCTTTTTGTTTTGAGCAATCAGTGCATGACCCCTCTTGGCGGGCTTTGCAATACCGGCACAGGTTATTCCGCAGTCGGTATGGCAAGTATACATTAGCTGGTAGGTACTATTTGAAGTACATTATTTTAACTGACTTCAAAAAAAGGAGGTTCTCAGTTCGATTGTTTGTATGTATGTCAGTATGTTTGTCCGCGATTATCTCGCGTTTGGCTAAAGTTTTTGAGATGCGGTTTTTATCACGACCCGCACCGAACGTCGCGCGTTCGAACCCCGCACAGGACAAACTCGAGTTCATGAACATGTCTGTTTGTCCTGGTGTGGGTGTTAATGTAGCAACGCATAGTCATAGGAATTCGTTATCCATTTTATCCATCACCTACCTAGGAAGAAAGATTTAGTATAATTTAAAAAATATTAACAGAAAAATATAATTAATGGGTATTGATACTTATCAAAAATAATAATAAAGTGTAAAACAGGTTGGTAAGTACTAACTGGTAATGGCACTCTTATATCACTAATTACCTAGTATTTTAAGAAACAGTTCGCATTCTCATGTTATTTCATAACAGAAAATTATCTAGGTATCTAACACAAAACGGTAGTAGGTATGTAGGTACCTACAGGTAAATAAAACGTTAAGCTAGGAATTTCCTGATATCGGTTAAATATAATATAAGTATAATATTGTCTAGGTTCACAAAATACCAAAAGCAGCAGACCTAGGTTCCATGAATTACCCACTCTCTTGCTTCTATGTTCAATGACTGATAAATTTATTCAGCCCAGTCGCCAGACTTGTTGTACCTATCGTTCCTCACATTCTGAAAGCTGCCTTATTCCGTACTAGTAAGAGTGAGAATTCGTTGAAACACGAAATTCCGAGCAAACAGCAGCGGCACAGACATGGCAGCATTGCTCGCTCATATTCGTGCCTGCCGAATTTGAACTCTATTTTTGTTGAAATAAGACACTATCGTTATCGAGCAGTGCTCTCTGTGGCGCTTACACGCGAAGCATTGTGCGTCTCTTTTCCTCACCTACATATCTTGTATTTGCGTGCGAGATGGAAGACTCGAGGGGAGCGTCCGTGTCAGAACGGCAACGCTGCTGTTGACCGGCCTTGTCAGTAAAAGCATGCTATTAAATACAGACAGACGCTTGCTTTTTATTTGAATTTGTCCGGTATTTTTGAGTGTTTTGTTGTGAAATTTTTATTCATTGTTGTTCGTTGCCAATACAAGTCTGTGAAAATGACTATGCGATGGACAGAACAAGACACCATGAAGCTTATCCGGCTGTATAAATCCTACGAGTTCTTGTGGGATAAAAATACCACGTTGTACAAAAACAGTTTTGCCAGAAAACAGGCTTATGACGCTATTGTGACTGAAATGGACATACCGGGGTTGACGACGGCAGATGTAAGATGCAAAATAAAGAATTTGCGAACGTCGTACTACCAAGAATTGAGGAAAATGGCTAGTTACAAATTGCAACAGAAACTGTTGAAGCCGTTGAGATGGTTTACGAGTTTTAAAAGCGTAATGGGACACGTAGAACTTCAGGACCAAGCATCCAAGGTGAGAATAATTTGAGCAAATTTTTATATTTTTATAAGGCTGCGTCTACGACGGCGGCGTTCGGCGTCACAGCGCGGCCGGCCGGGCGTATTCTATTTTTGTTTATTAAGACCTACCCATGTTTGTTTGATTGACATTTTCATAGTTTAATTATGTTAGTTTTTTGTATGATTTTTTATAATAATAAGAAGTTATAGAAAAACCTAGGCTAACTTTCATTAATTCAAATTTTATATTCAAAAGAATAAAAGTTAAATATTGTATAATCCATTGTTGACATTATTCTACCATATGACAGCAGGTAGCCATCTTGCATTACGCAAAGGATTTTTTAGTTCCGTTTTCCACCGGTAGATGACACTATGCCGAATTATCCACCGGTGGCGTTGTGATTTTCCGAATGTATATAGGTCAAACTGGTTTTATATTAAAAGCGCTCATATTTGTACTGAATTCTCTGTGTTTCATTTACACAATCACCCGGCCCCAGGTTTTATTTATTTGGTGAGCGTCGAGGGGCGTCAGGGGATTGTTCAAATATAATATTTTTATGATTGTAGTTTTTCTGAATTTAGATGTGGTAACTTATATTCAGTGAATATACCTTCAAGAAAAATGTTATTGTCTTGCCTCAATTTTGTTTCTGAAAGTTTACTTTTTATTATTTCAGCAAGCTGCATCAAATTCTGAGAGTGAAGAATATGAAGAAGAAGAAGTGGACCTTCCTGAGAATTCACTGTTTGTGGAGGAGTCGACATCAAATTCCGACGCTTATGTAGTTTCGATCAAACAAGAATTCTTAGACGAAATGGAAAATCTCTGTGATAAAACTATGCCAACAACTATAGGTGACTATTTAGAACCCGTAAGTGAACCAAGACGTCTCAGAGTGCACGTCTCTTCGACGAGATCGCATCAGCAACCAGAAACAAGAAAAAATGACGAAGTAATTATGCCTCCTGTAAAGAAGAGTAAAAATATTGATGAGTTTCAAATGTTTGCTAACAACATTGCTCAGCAACTGAGAAAACTTCCTCTTAGTAGAGCACTTAGTCTGCAGGTCGATGTACAGAAAATGATTGCAAAGGAACGTATTGAAATGTTAAAGAAACAAGCCGAATCTAAAAACCAAGAAGAAGATTCGTCATAATTTGTTTTTTTTTGATATAGATAGTAATGTTAAAGTAACAAATATCAGAGAAAGATATTAAATGCCTTTGTGATATCTAACACAGAATTTTATTTACCTTGGTGCATTAATATTGCTATTGATAGCAATAGGTTCTGATTCTTAGTTTATCATTATTCAAATATGAAAAGAAAATGTAAATGGAACTAAATATTTTGTATTCACACATTCTAAAGAATTATTCATACAATTAGTTTGCTGAGGAATGCAAACTGAAGGGCTATTAAGTATACGGCCCAGCCAATAGGTGTCAAGTTCAACGCAGTATTGGGGACACGTTGCGTTACTTCAGTCGTAGGCACGCTTTGTGATCATGACCAGGGCTGTGTGTTTATCTTATTTGTAACATTGAATACAGCATGAAAGACAAATTGTCATTCATGATGTATTCATATTTTGAAACCAGTCACTATTAACATAAACGCACATGAATCTGCTAATAAATCCAATAATTTGTATTTCCTTTATGATGAACATTAATTGCCTCAAGTAAAAAGAAGTATCAAACAGTAACATACTTCGTAATTATATTTTTAAATAGTCGCATAAATTCCTGCTGGACTATTATAAATTATTGGTCATATTATGAAGTAATAATATTGAAATTACAGATTTTATAATTACAAAGAAGTAGTAACTACTCCTAGACATCTATTAGACACGAATAAATTATGTAGGTACGAAAGGAACAGCTGTGCAAGATAGCCCTCCACAAAGTGTGCCAAGGCGATACCAGTCACATTACTCATTCATGTTATTAAATCGTATCTATCTACTGAGTGCATACATTTCTTAAAGGCAATGAGAGTTTTAATACATATAGAAAATAGTTCCCATAAATACTTCACTGTTATGCCACGTCTCCCTCAAAACTTACCTGAAACAAAATAAAACAACCATTATAATTGGGTTATAATCACTAATAAATAGGTCTTAGTTGGAAGTCGAAATGGTACCGTATCGTAATATGGTGCACATATGCATTGCACCATTTTACAATACTGTAACTACTCACAGTAAAGCGTAATAAGTTAAAAATGTGTACCGAAAATGTGCCTTCTCTGTCTATGTTTTTTTTATAATATTTGTAGACTGACGACAAGCCTTACATTCATTTCAATACCCAGTCAATACGGTATGCAGTGCCCGTGCCTCGAAAAAGGTCATTAGTCATGGTTTCCCTTGTTCTAATATAAAAAAGGGATCAGTTATATAACGAAAACTCCGTGGCAGTTCCAAAAATATGGCACAACAAGGAATTTTTGCAGCGGTGGTTATGCCGAATATCTAGTTAGGGCCACCATGCGATTGAAAATTAAAACGGACACCTCCAAGACTTGTTATTTGGTGTATGATAATAAAATTGCGAATAACAAAATAATTATGCCACATATATTGTTTTTTTTTTCTATTCTATAACATTATCACGAACTAATATTAAAATTGATACATAGGTACTTGTTACGCATCATTCTTCTAGCTGATTTGATTTTATTGAAAAAGTGTAGTGTCATAATTTTTAATATTTAGTGCGTCTTATCTAGTTTATAATATGTGTTTAGCACCTAATCGCGGGAATATTAACTTTTTTTTGCGTAGCATCACGATCATTTACGTCATAGGAGCAGAATATCCGAACTAATTGCTAATGATAACGTTTCTAGGAAACGAGACTCAAGTGCTGAGGAGTTTTCAATCACGTACTCAATATCACTAATACGAGTATTCCGGAGCTATCCGCTCTTATATGTATGTTTTTGTGTTAACCCTAGCACGTTTAGCAGAGAAAAGTGGGTTACATCTGCATCAATATGGTACTTTACTTTGGCATTAAATATCCTTTCATAAATATAGATTAAAAGAAAAATAAATAATCATAAAAAAACTTTTATTGCTTAAAATTAAATGTGTAAACAAAAATAAGATTTAAAATTGATATAATAAACAAAATATATTATAATAAAAATTAAGAGTTACTCGAATAAATTCATAGTAAGTACGTATTTATGTGTTATCGGTAGGACTCGGATGAACAGAACAAACGATACTCAACCGATGCGGCGTGTGTGCACCTCCCGTAATAATGGCGTCGCGCTACTGCGAGAGCGGTGCGTCCAACTCGGCGTCTAGCGCTTTCTCCCTCGCACTCGGGCGGCGACACCGCGCGAACCGGTCGATTACCATTCTTATTCAGTAAGGCAACGCCACTCTCAAACGATATTCGCTCCACGCTGCGTTATTTACAAACAAAAAGATACCCAAATTAAACAATGCTGTGGGACGGACCATTAATTGCGAAACTACTAGAAAAATTTAAAGAAAATAGAGTATTATGGGACGTAAAACATCCGAGTTACATAGACAAAGCGACGAAAGATATCGCATTAAATGGGATCAAAGAGGAATTGGGTCTTCCTCTATCGACGGAAGACATATATCGCAAATTCAAGACGATGAAGTCAGCTTACCAGTGCGAAATAAGAAATATTAAAGCGGCGAAGCTTAGAGGGTTTTACTACAGACCGACTTTGCATTGGTTCGACCATTTCCATAAATTCATGGAAGAGACGACCGGAGCTGTTAAGGTTGCATGCGTGCCAAAAGGTAAAAAGGCTCGGGCAGAGGAACAAAACTCGAAGAAACGAACGTACCAAGTGCGACAACGAAACAAATACGTTATAACCGACGACGATGGCTCAGTCGAACCCGTAAACACGAAGAAACGAACGCACCAAAATGTGTCTGATAGCGGTTACGTGATAGTCGAAGATGGCTCAGTAGAACCCGCAAACACGAAGAAACGAACTCACCAAAATGTGTCTGATGGCGGTTACGTGATAGTCGAAGACGGCTCAGTCGAACCCGCAAACACGAAGAAACGAACGCACCAAAATGTGCCTGATGGCGGTTACGTGATAATCGACGATGGTACAGTTGAACCTGCGCGGAAAAGGAAACCATGGCGATCTACTGTAGAGTGTGTTGTCCCAGAGCGCGCCCACGTGGTTCCCGAGATCGAGAATGTTGAACTCTCTGAGGTGGAGAACTCAGCTGACGAGAGTGAGGATGAGTTCCAGACGTTTGCTGACCACATCGCCGAGCAGCTGAGGTCGATGTCGGTTCACCGAGCGGTTCTCATACAGAATCAGATTCAGAGGCTGTTTGCAGTTGACAAGGATATGTATGGCGATGAAGGGGAGCACTATATGATATCTTAGGCTTAACTGTTATCTATTTTGGTACCTATATAAGGATAATAATGTGATGATTGTCTTTTGTTAATATTAAGTTTTTTATTAAATAAATGTAGCCTTATTCTTTCTTACATGTTATTTTATTTTGTGTTACTTTTACTTTTTTATAAATTGTTTACAATAGGGCCAAAATACAGTTTTAATGCGAAAATTATCCATGTTGTAGGTAGGTAGGTAATAGATAAATATAATTACAGAACAACATAGGTAGGCTTCAAAATGCACCATGGTCGAGAGTCTGAATATACCTATAATTTGCTGCTTCTTAGTAGGTTCCGAATGTAGACCGATTTCTACAATTTATCCGCAATATTGTTATGCATTAGTTAATGGAACATAGTTATGTAAACGCACAGATTGCAAATGCATGCACATAATGTCTCCTGCGGCAGAAACATGTCAAGGTTTTAATATAGAAACCAATGGGATACATATTTATAACATTGCCCTCTATGAATGCTAGTTGGGGCCTTGTACCACGTGTTGTGGCCACGCATTTGTGTGCTTCAAGGAACCGGGTCCCTATGAAGCTCATAGGGACCCAGATAAAGATATTTTTGATGCTGGAGAATGCATTTACGCGTTGTATAGGGCCTGTCTTACTACCACTATCTACTACCAATTGACTCAGATGGGTTCCTTCAAAAAGAAGTAAGGCGAGAGAGATAACAGCACAATATCTATAGTAAGTAGTAGTATAGTAAGTAATATAGTAGTAGTACCTATCCCAACTAATATTATAAATGCGAAAGTAACTCTGTCTGTCTGTCTGTCTGTCTGTCTGTCTGTCTGTCTGTCTGTCTGTCTGTCTGTCTGTCTGTCTGTCTGTCTGTCTGTTACGCTTTCCCGCTTAAACCTCGCAACCGATTTTGATGAAATTTGGTACAGACAATCTTTAGACCCTGAGACAGAACATAGGCTACTTTTTGACCCATTCCAACCCCCCACTTCCCTGAAATGGGGGGGGTGGAAGTTTGTATGGAAAATCTAAACTACTTGAGTTAGACGCTTGAAATTTGGCATGCAGGTCCCTTAGTTAACTTGATGCTTAATTGCAAAAGGATATTGAGAAATTCCCACGGGAACGGGAATCAGCGGGAAAAAACATTCGTATAATGAAAACCGACATCCACGCGGACGAAGTCGCGGGTGGCCGTTAGTATGAAATAATTTAGATCCGAAAGTTGATTTATTTCATTACTAGCGGCCACCCGCGACTCCGTCCGCGTGGATTTCGATTTCCAATATCCTATGTGTTATTCTGATGTATAAGCTATATTGTGGTAAAGTTTCATTCAATCCATTCAGTAGTTTTTACGTGAAAGAGTAACAAACATCCATACATCCATACATACAAACTTTCGCCTTTATAATAGTAGGTAATAGGATAGTAGGACTATGAGACAATAGTAAACATATAATTTTAACAAAAAAGGCCAGGAGGAAAAATTACAATGAATCAAAACGTACTATTTATGTTGAAAGGAAAAATGAGACATTAGGTATTGTTTTGACTTATAAATGTTGATTTCCAAACCACAACCGCAAGAGGTAAAATGTTGCAAAATTCTGTATGAAATGTGCATCATTGTCACGGGTTGCATTTCACACCACATTCTGCGGTTTGAATAAAGATTGTCTGACGTCAAAATGTCTGATCTAGGTGTTGTGTTATTATATCAACCAAACTTCAGTACGCGTAAAATTAAAACTTTCAGCAGTTAAAGATATACTTATGATTGGTTTATTTGATCGATTTATAACTCAATTGTTAAAATAGTATTTTTTATGGCTGTTAGATGCAATGGTTGTAAGTTCGATTCTCAATCAATGAAAGTAATTTTCTGTTTTGAATATCTAATTAATCCCAACTAATATCCCAACTAATATTATAAATGCGAAAGTAACTCTGTCTGTCTGTCTGTCTGTCTGTCTGTCTGTCTGTCTGTCTGTCTGTCTGTTACGCTTTCCCGCTTAAACCTCGCAACCGATTTTGATGAAATTTGGTACAGACAATCTTTAGACCCTGAGACAGAACATAGGCTACTTTTTATTTCGAAAAAAATAAATCCACACGGACGGAGTCGCGGGCGGCCGCTAGTAAATAATTAAATAATAATAAATAAATTCATTGGACTAACACACCAATTGCCTAGCCCCAAACTAAGCTCGAAGCTTGTACACACTATGGATGCTAGGGAACGGATAGACATACTTAAATACATTAAAATTTATAAACATCCATGACTCGAGTACAAAATGCCGATGTTCATCACACAAACATTCGCCCCTAGCGGGATTCGAACCCGCGACCTTTGGTTTTATAGCCAGGGTCTCTAGCCACTCGACCAACGGGCCTGTCAAATCTTTCTGATTCCTTGGGTTTAAGATGAAAACGATGAGGCGAAACTGTTTTGGTCCATACATACCATATTTCACCTTACAAAACCCCCTCAATTACTCATATTATAAGATGTATTGGGGTATCTGTAACGGATATCCTTGATTATAATTCTAGAACATAACGTACAAGCACTCAAACCCCATATTCGATACGTTTTAATAGTTTTTTATACGTGATTGGAAGCCATAAGTTGCGTAACCACAAACTCGGCCACGGCTATGGAACTAATTTTAATACCCAACCTCATAGATTTAAATCGATTGATTTGCCCTCACCATACTTCTACCAGCTCGGAAATTGGCACTAAAATATGATGCGACGATCGCTTCTTATCGCAGTGGCAGCACGTTGACGGCGTACTAAACGTACGAACAAAGTAATACCATAGTTTTCTCATGTCGGGGCATATTTATAGATACCTACACTAAACCTCAATTAGACGTACCGTCTACCACACAGGGCGTGCTTTAGCGATTAGGAAGCGATTACCGTGAGCTACGTTGTAAAACAAGATGGCGATCTAAATATAGATCAATTTCCTTGCCAGAATTATGCCATTCATTTATTATTGTCCTTTCTAGAGCTCTTAATCGTAATTAGATAAGAAAAGTTAAGTATTTTTGAGGTCTATTATGTTCATACAACCAATAAGTTTATCCTTATAAGAAGCACATGCTCGTAACCAGCAAGGGTCGCCATAGCCAAATACGGCTCGGAGGACTATATATATCCTTACGTCTATGTATGTATCATATTTATAGGATTTTAGACTTTCGCGTTGCATAATGACACTAGTATTATTTAACGGGACTTAACGCGATATTAATTATGTAGTATATGTATACTACTTACTGCTTGACGTTTCGGCTGCGTTACAACAGCAGTAAGTAGTATACATATACTACATAATTAATATCGCGTTAAGTCCCGTTAAATAATACTAGTGTATCATATTTATTTGCAAGCAAGGTATTTTAAATGTTGGTTATGCCAGATTCTTAATATTTGGTTCTGTACAAGCTACCTACTTTCTTTAATTTGATCCTACGTTCTAGTCATTGATAGCTCAGAGGAATTAAGTTTCCATAAAACTTTCCAAGAACCTCGTCTTACATTCAGACATTACTTAATTGTACCTACCGCATGGTAGTATAGGGTAGCTGAAACCCATCAAACACCACCATTATAATGAAACTACATACAGCCAATAACGAATCTCGCACGCATCTCGAATGTGATATGACCCTGCACGTGATGGGGACATGATTCACAGATATGGGAATTTGGACTCTAAAAACTCAAAGGTAGAGTGTAGTTTATAACTCACGGACATCACCATAGAACATGAGGCAGACGGATCAAAAGGTGTCAAAAGCCGAGACTGGTATAAACAAACAAACAAATATGCTTGTTCGATATCGATTTGTTATCATTTCTGGGCGTTTTCTTCTTTCGCTTGTCTTCAATCTTTATATAAATTGTTGTTTTAAAAAATAATAGTGACTGTGAATAAGCGTTGACAAACGCTTATCCTTTAATTTCTTCTCTTTACGGTATGATGCAAAACAAGGGTTTATTTCTCATTACAGGCAGTAGTAATAGGAAGTTAAAAAACTTGTGATATAATACCAAGCAGTTTTGAAGATGAAATGCACTTGAATTCGTTGGAGCTTCGCTGATGATTTCATCACATCGGAAGAAAATGCGCCAACCACTCCAAATCACTAATGTTCTTCAAATGAATCTTGAAATAAAGATGTTTCTCAAGAGGCTTTTGCTTGCATTAGTACGGTTCATCACTTGATTTCGTGCTAACAATCTAATTATAGAAATTATGTCCACTTGATTAGCTTGAAACTATGAAACTACTTGTGATTATCACCGTATCTTATATTTAAAGGATTTTCTATTATGAGGAAAATATCATAAGGGAACATACCCAAACTACGTGACCGATTTAGGGGGGAGAGGGGGGTCTTCAAAGTACCACTCATGGTCACCGGGGGGAGGGGGGGGTTTTGGTTTCTTGTCACGTAGTCAATAATACTGGTATTAACCATCGCCCCCATTATCCATAACGTTTCCCAGTGGATTGATAGTGGTAACGTCTTCATTGAAGATATTTGATTTAATAAATAGTTTCTTGTTTTTGCTGTATTCTGATTTTATTTCTTTCCCCGCAAATGTGATGAAAATCATTATGAAGAGAAACGGGATGGCAGACTGGAGCCAATGAACTTAACAAAATTACATTTGTAAGTACTCGATCGTAATTCTTTTTTAACGGCCCGTACATATACATTGTGCAATGTACTATTTTTTCTTGATATATTTTTTACTAAACACAATTACAACCGTATGCAATTATAGGTACGCATTCTCAAAGTACGCACTTTTAGGGGCCGTATAAGAAAATACAAACAAAAGCCATTATTTTGTAACTTTACGCAAAAAATATTGATAAAATATACTACGTGAAAACTAGGGGGGGGGGGGAGGGGGTCTGGGCATATACTACGCTTGGTCACCGAGGGGGGGGAGGGGGTCAAAAAACACGAAAAAAAGGGTCACGTAGTTTGGGTATGTTCCCTAAGTATATAAAAGGGAATTCCCAGTAGCAGCATACAATAAAATATTAACTCTTGTCTTGGCTTGCAATTGATACTTCAACAACGTAATCCACAATTGAGGAAGCCCATAAAAATGTAAATTAAAAACTTATTATTAGTACTTTAACTGTTTTCATTCATTGAAAAACTTTATTGCCATTTATTAAATTACTGATATATTATAATCTATCGTTGTATAGTTAAGGTGACGCAATCGCGGATCCGATTGAGATGACTAAACTTCAGTGTTGCTTTATCTCAACTAATAAAATAACGATGCAGTCTGCATAAAACCTATTTGGTGTCGAGACTTATCTTACTCACACACACACATTATAATGTAGGTACAATGTTCTAATGTGCATAGATTCAAATCGTAAATTACCTGATACCAAAAGACTGTGGCATTATGCTGTTTGACTGACATGGCGTACTAGTGCGTTAAAAACGCGTAATAAGTAATAGGGTTTTCGCAAATAAAAGATCCGCTAGATGCCAGTAGGTGCCTAGGCGTAGGGTCTAACTGCTATGTGATTGGTGAATTTTGACATGACATTAACAGATATGTGAAAATTCACCAATGACATAGCAGTTAGACCTCACGCCTCCGTTTGACATCTAGCGGATTTTTCAATCGCAAACACCGTTATTGCGATAAGAAGCGACCGTCGCTTCATAATTTAGTGTCAACTTCAGAGCGGGATATAGTATGGCAAGGGCACATTTATCGATTTATATACGTAAATCTATACAGTTATTGTACATACATAAGTGTGCGTTAAGAAAACCGAACGTGTGCGCACGTGTACATTTCAACTGAATCCAAATGTGAACTTTCGACGAGGTAGGTATATTAAACTAGCGATAATTTGATTGATTGATGTTTACTTTTCACTGCCATTATGGCTGGAGATTACAAGTTGTATACTTTGATTACAACTGCATATCGCATATGTTTATATTAATAAACCTTAAAACTGCAAACTACAGAATTGAATTCATAAAATTTTATGTGAGCAATTACTTACTTAAGTATTCCTTTTTTCTATTTGGATGTTCACAGACATGTGTACTCAAGTTTTGAAGCCGGTGGAATGAAATTACCCCCGCAGGTAAAGCCCGATTTTAAGCCTGATCTCTTTGGTAGCGACAGATGCATTTTTGAGAAGGAAGGGTCTATGAAAATGCACCTGCCCTTGTTCTGTCTTATATTACATTTGTTGAGATAGGTACATACCTGCCTGCTGTTTACAAAATTTAGAAAAGTACACTCTGTTCCTCCACTGTTTATTGTTTACTTTGCCATTAGTAAGTTTAAAGGTAATCCATCCATTCGTAACAGATTTAATTGGTTCAGCAGCTTCAAATATACAGTGTGGCGATTCTTCTGTAGCCTTAGATATATACAATATGGCGATATAATCATAAATACCACTACATTAAGCAATAACGTGAAGTTGATAAGTGAAAATTACATGTTTCATCATATTATACATAGATAGTAGTAAGTTAATTAAAATTATATTATAAGCATCTTAGGTTAATTAACATATTTCAACTTTGAAACCAATTACAATACTAAGTTAGAATGAATCATATGTAAACATAACTTGTAGCCTGGAAAATATTATTCAGACAGCACACGAATATTGTGCAGGATGAAATGTTTTTTTTAGTTAGTTTATTAATTTATCTCACATTCGGTAAACTGTGATGGGGAATAATGTTGAAACAGGCAGTACAATCCACCGCTTTGACAATATATTTTAAGCTCAACTTGTAAACTTTTAAAACTTTGTTTATCCCAACTATCCCAACTAATATTATAAATTCGAAAGTAACTCTGTCTGTCTGTCTGTCTGTTTGTCTGTCTGTCTGTCTGTCTGTCTGTCTGTCTGTTACGCTTTCCCGCTTAAACCTCGCAACCGATTTTGATGAAATTTGGTACAGACAATCTTTAGACCCTGAGACAGAACATAGGCTACTTTTTATTTCGAAAAAAAGAAATCCACGCGGACGGAGTCGCGGGCGGCCGCTAGTAATGTATAAAAGTACTAAACAGTACCTATTAACTACTCGTATACGTTAGAAGAAGCCATTATAGCCGATTTACGAGTATATGTTAACTAACTATGCCCGTAAAATATGTTCGTTTCCGTTGAGAACAGTGATTTTAACCCAAAAAATATTGAGATCGAGTATTAAATAAATTCCAGTGAACTTCTACGAATGGAAGCTGAACTAGTTTTTAACGAAACCGATCTAGGCCGCCATCACCACGTAAAGTAAAAATGGGTGACTGAGTCACATTGTGTAGATTACCTATAAGTATAGAAACACACTAGGCCGAAAAAAGGCGACCGAAGTTAGGCGGTATTACGTATCATAACGTGAAATAACGTCGCGTAATATCTATTGTAAAGAAAAAAACTTCTGTCTCGTTTTTTCTGCTTAGTGTGATTATACACTAAGAGCAATTCATGAATTATGGAAACTGGGCTATTTTTTACTATGAAATAATTAATGCTTGCCTTATTGAACAGTTAAGTGACCGAATTAAAATCTTTTAATACATTTATTTATAACTGACCCAAAAACTACGGCTTATGGTCCAAAAACTATCCAACTACAAAATATTAAAATGTAAAATTGTGTGTTTATATAAAGGAGAAATCCGTTTCTCATACAAACTGGGGCCTGGATGTGCACGGCTAGAAATTTGTCACCAATTAGAACACTGCAAAAGATTACATTTGCCAAATTTTTATAGCTGAATACAATGGCCAAATATCTTAAAATCATGCATAAATATTCATAATTGTTGCCGTATCTATATGGTGTGTGCCGGTATTAGCGCCAAAGGCTTGAGAAGCAGGTACAGTGTCGAGTATTCAAACGGTCAGCCAGAAAGGAATCGAAGTCGGAGTCCGGTATTCGATCACAAGTCATAAAAACAACATCCAGAAAACCAAAAGTAAAGTAACATTCACTTACGATAAACGTAAAGCGAATGACATCAAGAGACAGGACTGACATTGACGTATGACGTAAAACCATTATGAATTATAAGGTGCGTTTTTGAAGACAGTTAAAAATTAAAAAAATATAGTGCAATGTCGTTTATAAAGTGTGTTTGATAATGAAAAATATATAATTAAGGAATTAACTTAAGTTGGCCAAAGCCTATTCCGTTGTAATTTAAAGAGGTTAACTAACAAAACTATAACATTTTTCTGGTATATAATTTATCCATGCACAATCAGGCCCAAAATCGGTCGTCTCCTTTAAATAGCGATGAAATCAATAAAATGTTAAACATAGACGGTGACATAATAACATTAATTAACTATCTAATCTATCTAAGAGGTACCTACGATACTCGTAACTTCAGTGATCGACAAATAGGTATGTGACATAATTACTCGTAAAATCTCGTTTTCGTCCTTGTGTAATTTTTCCAACCATCTGCCGCAATCGTGATTGTCATCCAATTCCAGAGCGGTCACAATCTCGATGCGTGTGTATTTCTTATCAAGTCTTTATCTCTGGAAAAAAACTTAAACAACTTCATTTCATTCATTTCGGTCAATGGTGAGCTGTATCTCTGATAAATGGATAAACATTACAACGTAGTGTAACATGGGCGTAGATTAATTAAGAGTATCCCTGGGAGAATTTTCCATAAAGATTTGAAATGTAAAAACGAACGTCTTAATTTTTTTCCTCGCTCTTTTACTAATATTAATAAGGTTACGTATGACCTGCAAAGTATTTTCCTCGTGAGTTGATTCCTAAAAAATGGTTAAATAGTCCTCAGTAATGAGGAATACGACTCAAGGAGGAGGACAAAAACTCGTAGCTTATATTATAGTTAAGCATAGCGACGTTTAGGGTTGATGTTGCTGTCGACGCACAATAAAGTTATAAAAGAGATCATGCAAAAATGTCTAGATTTCGAACCAAAACAATATTCAATTTTTGATCAATACGCGTTGCCAAGCGAAGATTCGCATGACGTTTATTTGTAAAGGTGTGCACACGACTACTATGGAAGTCCTCACCTCACGCCAATGACGAACACAATGAGAGAACGATTTAGCACACTTGTGTCCACGGCTTACGTAGGAAACAGACCAGCTGTTTGATTTGCCACGCTCTGCATAGACGTGGCATATACGTGGAAGTTTTATTAAATCTACATACGTATTTCATCATTGTATTCAACCTTTTGAAGTCCACAGACTGTACTTCATAAATTCATTCAGTGATTTCTGAATTTAGTTCATTTAGATCTGAATGTGTAACCATGATCCAATCTGTCTGGTTCCCCTCTATGGGTTACGAAGGTCTGATGGCAGTCACTGCACTGTAATAACCAGACTTGCCAAATCCTGGATCATGGTCAAAGCTGACCCCGTATAGAAACGGGATAAACGCTAGGAAGAAGAAGAAGAGACTGTACTTCATAGTAGGGCCGTCTTTCACCTATTAAAGGCCCTGGGCACATGGGCCAATAAACCTCTGGTTGGTAATCGTGCAGACTAGGGGACCCTGGGTACCTATTTCCTACAATATAGGCAAATACGTTAGCTATCAAGACTATCAAAGAATCCCCGTGATGATAACTAATCTTCTATGACTAATGTAAGGTCAGGTGTAGATAAAGAGATCAATATAGATTCGTTGAACCTGATAAAGCTATCGTCTTCCTAGCGGTGTGTCATTCGTCAAGGAAATATACCTTTAACTTGTCAAGCATTCTGAATATGGTTAATTCAAAGGGGAAAGTTGGTTATTTTCCAAGGGATAAATATATCGGTAAAACAGTCAAAGTTAGCATCGGCAATCCATTCCATTTAAAATGAACTTTATTCCTATCTGAATAAGCCGCTGTTAATTCTTGCATGAAATTACAGTGCAATTAATCAAAACAACGGTGCATCAGAAAGCGTCTTCAAATTGATCATGGCGCATTTGAAACAATTTAGAAAGTAAACGTCTGTTGATTTATGCCAAAAGCCTTGAAATGATAAAGTAAGTTAACCGTGACTGACATCCGTTTCCGTTGATTAAAAAATCTGTTGGCACGAGGACTTCTTTTAGCGATAAGAACTTAAACGTTCATAATAATACCAAGTAAATGTTGAACATTAAATTTAATACAACAGTCAAGGTACTTAAGTCTCATGGACCAAACATTGTACGGATGTTCATCGAGGCATGATTAATGTTACTTTTCAAATAATATACCGATTCGCTCATCTGGAAAACAATGGCGCCAATACTAGCAAATCAGACAACTTTCTCATTAAAAATATGTAAAAGTTCACGTATGTACCTATCAAACAATTATCCACATTTTACTCTTCACGACTCCCTAAGAAAGACCTTTTGTAGGTACGTGGATTTCGGTTTACGCACACATAATGTTACGAATTATACGAGAATGTGTGAGCTTAAAACCTTCCTCGAAAAATACACTATCCAACACAATTTTTTTTTCGCTTCTAACCAGTACTTTCTGAAATTAGCGCGTTTAAACAAACAAACTCTTCAGCTTTATTATACACAATAGACTAAATATGATGTGTGTAGGTTCTTGTCGTCAGCTATAGTTCTAACACATAAATTCACATAATGTAGTTTAAGCCGGGAAGGCAATGTACCCATTAAAATATACTTACCGCATAGCTTCAATATAATGTGTAATCATAAACGAGAAGGAATGTGACGGTAATACCATACTCGCTAGTCTTGCTACCCAGGTTTACTTTTAGTACCCATGGCTTTTTTGTGCAGGGGAAAACTACAGTTGAGGTAAATACAAGAAAAATATATAAAAAAAAACAACTTTTAAAATAAATAAAAAACAAATATAAAATAATTTTGTGTACATTGGGTCTTGGAAATAAAGGCGTTCCTGCTGTTTAATCTGTAATGGAAGATTGATGTGTTTTTACTGGATTATTTAAACATTTGTACCTAAATATCTTATACTTGAAAGGTTATCTTATACTTTATGGAAGCTAGCTTGCACGAACAAACACGAAATTATTTCACTACATACTATTATGTAGTGAAATAATTTGGTTCATATTAATATCCTTCGAATGATAATAGCTTTTTTTATCTCAGTCACGAGGGACACAGGAAATAGTAGGTAGATACAAAAAAAATGAAAGACCAGACTTTCCAATCTCTTTTGAAATTCAGTAAAAAACATTGTAACTATTACATATAAAAACACTTGGGATTTGGACTGTCTCCAAACCAAAAATAATTTGTGTATAATATTTTGTTTATGAAAACGAGCAGAACACCACTTAACTTAGAGTTTAAAATTTATAAAGTCTTTAATACTGAGATCATTGTTTATTTATACAAATATTATCTTGTCGAATCTACCTACCAGTATAATTTTATGGTGACAAAATATTGTAATATTTTTTGCCGTATCAATGTGACAAAGCATTCTTGACAATTATATTGAGTGCAAAAAAGGCAAGGTTTGAATTCGCAATTAATGAAATTAACTCACGAGTATGGTTTTCGAATTAATTTGAAAAAGGTTGTCGACACCTGTTCCAGCAAAACAGCTTAATACGTACAAAACAAAATCTCGCACCTTATCGAATGGAGGTGTATAACTGGGCGTCGAACCCGCGACGCGTTGGTTTCCTTTAATTACTCCGTGGCGACAGAACCGTGAGACGTAATTAACGAAGTCGCAGTCTTATTTACACCTTGTATAAGAAGACTTTAATTAATATTTTGTTCACACAACAGACAAATAAATAATTAAAGGAAGTTGTTAATTTCATTTTGTTTCAGAAAAAAAAACTTTTCTAGTATTTGTCTGAAAAGTGGATTAAGAGTCAATTCTAAAGCACATTCAAGTAATAAATATGCACCAAAAGGCTGCCAATATGGAAATAGGAAACTCAATCAACTCAAGAATGTAGAATAATTTTATTTGTCTTTCTCTTCTATTAAATCTTTTATTTATTTCTGAAAGAGAGAAAGGAGAAATAGTAATTCTAAACCTTACTTTGAGGACATAGGTATGATGTTTCTGAAATAAAGTAACTACAATTTCTTTTTTTATATCTGATGCCAATATGTTAAAGAACTACACTGCAATACTGCATAGAAGTGGAAGAAGTGCATTGTACCTTAGTTCATTCACTTTATTTTCCTCAACGATCCTACAAGGATCAACAAGTGAGTGATCGATTTCTCAAAGAAGTTTTATCAGAAAAATTTATTAGAATCATAATTATGTTTCTTGTTATTAAAACAATTGATTTTGGTTTGATACGTGATGTGTTTCTTATTATTATGTGAAAAATATTTCTCGACCGATACGCGTATCATTGAAGGAATCAATTTACATAACAATGTTGGTTTTATTTCAATTCTCAGAATTGGGATGTGCATTTTTTCATGTACATTGCGGAATGTACAACATAATTTTGAAAGTTGCTTACTCAAGACGCGATTAGAATTTCAATAAATAAATACAGTTTTTCAATATAAAGGCTGTCAATGCAAAAGTTTGCAATTACTTAATATAGGTATCAAAGACAAAATCTGAGTGTGATACAATATTAGTCGCTTTTAGCGTGTTATTCAATATTACTTTTGTAGTTAAAACTTTTGTCCTACATCACCGTACTCACTGGAGCACGAAATGAATATCCCTCCACACACAGCTAAAAAATTAACAAAAAAATAAATCTTCTAATCGCTCTTAAGCACATGGGTTTAAAGTTAAAAATAGAAGAGCAGTTGAACCGATGCGAACAGACATCCGGCGCGTAACCGTTGGCTTGTAAAAACTCAAGGACTACAGTTAAGGACCCCTAGATTCTTGACCCCACGCGTCGGAAGGGGTTATTGTACAAAGGCGTGACTATCACGTGTTCATGGAATTCTAGTAGAATGCAATTTAATTAACTATTGTAAATTATCCTTAATGTAGACGATCGCCTTAAAGTGTAATTGGAACTATATTGCCACTGATGTTACCCCTACCCTATTTCTCCATCAATTAAACTCTATTACCATGACAATATGGCATACGAGTAAATTAGATTTTTTTTTCAATGCCTTGCCAACCGGTATTACAGCTAGCAATTAAGTCCAATTCCTTTGACGAGCACTGACTATATATACTATAGGCTCTAGATCTCAGATATGAATAAATATTAGGAATATCACTCCGTGTCATAGTCCTTCGAGCCAGACACGCATATGCTGATCACGCAATGATGTAAAGGACCCGTCTGGCTACTATCCGGTTAAGTGAGTATTTTAAAACTGCCGCGAAACATTCAAATTTTAAGTGGTATACGTGACTCCGTAAAAGGCAACCAACTAGTTTTATTATCATGGTCTAACAATTTTAAAATGTTTTAGAAATGTTTGCTTCCTAGCAGTATGTACTTCTGACTATTGATAAAGTACTGTAAACTACATACGAAAGTCACTCGTATTGAAATCCTAGTGGGATCTCTTATGTTAATGATATTCAATCAATCTTAAAACAAGGTCCATCCATACAGCGAATACCGTGAGAACTATGAAAAACAATTCTTGACTTCATAATCTAATTCAATTGACCCCATGGCCAGATTTTGTCCATGCCTTCTATTTTGCTAGAAGTTACTTAAAATACTTTACACTTTATTTTTAGAGATCAATTCACGTGTGAGCTTTGTAATGTAGGACACTCGCTTTGAACAAAACATAGCATATGTCAGCAAGAGATGCAAACTTTAGCCAAGATGTTTTGGATAGGTATATTCATACACCGGTGATTTCGAGATGTCGTTGTATAAAAATCATAAACTTTCGTCCTAGTACTTTATTTTACTGATATAACTTCATGATATTATGTTTATTACAATATATACCCTATTAGTACTCAGGAACCGTCTAATCAAATAAATCATGAAAAACAAGCATGGATAAATAAAATGCAATAGATGCTTCCTTGTCCTGCCCAGCATACGTTATAGTATTGCGACGTTAAATATTCATTTGCCATTGGCAGTATAATATTGTATTAAACTGTTACACAATAGGTTCAGAATGTCATCGAGAGACAAATTGGGTCACGTGGCTAAATGATGTGGTCACACCATTCAGATACCAATTCAGACTAACTACTCACAAGTATTATCTAATTGTTCGTAAATCGTTTGATTGGCTCGTACAAATATGTCGAAAGAACTCGAACGAAACCCAGATAGAGATTTTTTGTCTGAGTTTGGTATTTACAATTATTCAATGAGTGATAATTTCATGCAAGACAAAATTAGGAGAAAGAATAATAAGAACACGTTTTGTTTTCCTCAATTTCTTTAGTTCATTATCGCCGTAATGTCAGTTTTAACTTCATATTTTGTAGTTTTAAATAGAGATATAAAATGGCTAAAAGGCTATAAAAAGGCCATGCCTTGAGCAACAACTGAACAAAATGGAAACCAGTGGCATCTATTACCATTTCAAAAAACTTTGCTGAAGATTTCTGTAAAATTACTTTGGGAAACCTTGAAATGGTGCTAATAACTAAAAATGTCTACAAAACAAATAAAAACATCATGGGACATTAGTCATGTTTGTGTTTACGTTTTGTATGTCTGCGGCCACGAGACTAAGTACTTGGCTATAATATAGAGAAAACATTTTTGAGTGTCCGCCAAATGCATAATTTGCCAAATATATGTCCCAGACGCTACTATACGCACCTACTTCATTCACACACAAGTCTGGGTGAATGTTTTGCTTTGCAAGATTTTGTGCTGTTTTCATGAGAAAATTGAACTTTATAACCATGAGGTAAAGTTCAAAATTATACAGATTACAATTTTAAGATTGTGGTTGTCACGAGTGTGCAAGCCAAGACATGCAGAATGATGAAAGAAAGTAGGTAGAAGTTACCTTCTTTAAATTGCATTCATGAATCATTAGTACTAACTACTGAACGATTTGTACCTAGACAAGTTAATATAGTGTCCATTACGTGGGGGTTTGGCGCTGTTTGCTGTAATACAGGCTACATACACAGCCTAGCTCAGCAACAGAGTTCAAATAATGTTTAAAGTTATGTACCTACTTAGTCTAAGCTAGTTATTAACTTTGTATGCTTTTTGGTAAATAAATATATTATTATTGTTATTATTTAAAACAGAAGTCCTATAAAGTTTGCATCTTTAATTTAGATAAATGACGCCAAAATCAATCATCACAAGTTTTCTTCTATTGTATTATTTATTACCTACTGGTACTTCTAGATCGTTAGATAAGAAAGACTCATTATAACTTATGACTAGACGTGTCTTAACAAATCTCATTTCGCGATAGCATACAGGCTAGAACCTTCCGTCGGTCAATACCCAAGAACTGGTCATTGACTACTGGCCGCTAGAGCAGTGGTTTAGTTTTTATGTCTTAAAAGAGATTACATCGCAAACTTTGAACCGTAACATTACTTACATGAATTTATTATTACAACGACTTATGTTCACGTGGTAACATAAAATACAGAACAAATATTGTTTATGCCAACAACAGTGCACCAGACGAGACAAAAGTTGAATACAACAAGTTCATTGTCTTCGTTCAACTGTCTTATAATACCGAGCTGATTGTGCACAGCGGGTACTCATCGCTACAGCTACATCAAAACGCGAGCTATATTTCATAACAAATCCATTATGACTGTAACATTCGACTTGAGATATACACATATTTCTTTAGAAGCTGTTATAACCAGTAAACACAGTAAATCAAAAGTAATCTCTCGCATTAATCATCCAAATGCTAAATATGATTTTTAAAATCAATCAGTAGTTATAAAATCACTTTATAGCCAGCCGATTGAATCGGTATTAGCATAATAACATCGAAATAGTGACGTCAATGCGCCAAGGGAATCCTCAAAAGAAATGGGTCAGATTTTCACTTTCGTCAGTATTACGTCAAACATCAATCCGTTATAAACACTGACAAATTCTTTTTGCGGCTACCTAAACGATATGCAATAAAATCTAAACCTTATTGTCGGTGCAAAATAAACAGAAACGTTTACAGGCAGGATAGAGCAGATTTTACAAATGATCGCTCTAATATTAGTTGATGCGATTAATAAATCGTTATGGTTTTCGAAGTCCTTGTAATGAAAACGAGGGAGTTGTAGGCCACCTCAATTTCTCAGGGTTATGAATGATGCAAGCGACTGGACTCGGTTATATGTTTTGGATATCTAATTCTCGGAACCACGAAGCTATTTCGATTCTGAAAAGTCTGAAGCGACAAATTGGGGTAAAGGAACTGTAGGTCGACGAAGACGAAATGTTAATGCACCAATTCCAAGATGAATGCCTTACAAATTGTACAGTGCAAGAATCCATTACGTTTAGTTCATCGTTCACCGGTACTAATAGTTCAAGAAGCTCGTTAGCAATTCTAACAATTTCTTAACAGAAATCCACGTGATCGTCACCACCATTATTTAAAAATGAGGGTTACCCACTAGAATAGAATTCTAATTATAGGCTTCAATAAATTGTGACCGACTTGGTCAGAGAGGTCGAAACACCAAAGGGCGCGAGCTGTTTTGATCTCCGCAAAATACGAAAATTTACGATTCACAACAGGTCCGTTTGTTTTGGTATAAAATGTTCTAAATTCTGAATGTTTTTATGTGTTATCTATTGTTTTGGGTCGTGGTTATACTATAGCGAATAAAATGTACTATATCCTAAGATTTGTGTATTTAATTCGTAGGAAGTGGTAAACGTCTGGTATGTAGGTTTAAGTTAAACTACTTTTTAAAACTACTTGTTAAACTACTCTAAAACAACTCTGGGCGACTATTGCAGATGTCAATATATTGCTATTTTATAGTTTGATGTCTTAGGACAGCGGTCATAGTCACTTACTACCAAAAGATAAATCACAAATCCTCCTCATTACCAGATGCAAAGTATGTTTGCTAAGTCTTTTGTTATTGTAAGGATGACTTGATTTTAAAAGAGGTCTTTGCCCTGCATTAAACAGACTCAGTGGTCTCGTATACTAAACTTTATACGTTTATCAGTAAATTTATTTAAAGGTAGGTGTATAGGTAGGTTATGTGTATAGTGTTTTCACACGATGTGTGTCAGTGACTTGCTTAATCGTATTTGCCAAATGCGGGTCGGGTCGTTGAACAAGAATCCGAGCCGTGTTAAACAATTGGAACAAAGTGTGACCAGGAATTGAAAGCTAGGACAATGAAACTATGCACTTCGACGAAGCACTGTTTGGTAAGAGTGATGAAACTTACATTTACAAAACCATAGGCAAAGTACTTATGGAAATTGACTTTGGTGTATTAAAAGTTAATTTACTAAACAAAATTATTGTTCATGGCGAAATGTAACTAGGTTTGAGAACTGTGGTTATTAACATCTTTATAATTTAATTACAATCGATAAATGGCATATTTCCGAAATTTTCGTTGCTAATGAAATATGTTATATCGTGTCAATAAAAGGTGTGTCTCACGCAACGCGATAAAATATGACCGACATATTAAATCCCGCTTATCGGCGGGTCTGAACTTGGATACAGTGTAAAAATATCGTATGTTTATTTACAGAATGTAAATGAACAGAGAATTTTAACAAAAGCATTTACCTAATGAGAATATTCCTATATTTGAGTGTTACTAGGCAGTTATCTAAATTTAGTTTTGCTGTGGCGAATTTTTTACGCTTGCCCTTGGGTTTAGGTGGGCTCCCAGAGGCCGTTAACTATTTGGTGGGCTATGTATTTAATCTTAATTGCACAACAGAAAATGTCGAAATGCAGCTCAAAAACCTCGTGGCTCTTTTATGAATTAATCTCTGAATTGAATAGTAATAAATCAAAATAGAATTTTTCAACAGCTCCGGTCTTTATTCCTAGTAGAACAAATAGATCAGAAACAATTACGAAGACATTCGATCGGTCTCGAATCTCGATTAGTCTTCACATGTGTTACGTTTGAAATCTTTGATGTACATCAATCTAAATCTATAAGACCATTCGATGGCTACAGAATTAGAAACTAGTCCTACTGCCAAGTAAACTTCTGCTATTTCTGTTGCTACGGAATACGTAAGAGTCTTATCTCCGCTTCTGTTGCTAAGGTCACAATGAATTGTGGAGTTTAACGTCTTAACTACATTAAAGTAATATATCGTTACTATGCACATATTTTAAATTGAAATTAAATAAATTAATGGCACATGGCACGGCAACAACCGGTTCTAATTTTGATAAGTCCCAATCAATCGGTGACGTTTTGTATAAGAAGTATTTTAAATTTGTTCAGAGGCAGGAACAATTGTACAAAATCATTTTATATATAGTAAATGTTGGTTAATAAAAACAATAAATGTTGATCTTAAGGTACGTACTTAATGTAACCAACGTGATTAAATTGGCGTGAAAATATACCAATTAATAGTGAAATTAACAAATTATTTGTATATGATATTAACATATAATGACAAATATCTGACAAGAATCCAAGAAAACTTACATTTCAATCAATTTGTAAATGATCACGGGCTTATACCTAATTGATTGTTAAAAATTTATAAAAAAATTTGTTTGCTATAACATTTGCATAAATAATTATCCATCAAAGTAATGTGTGGATTATTTATTACGAGTACTAAATTAGAGAGTTTATTTTTGTATTTTAATCTCAAAATTGTAAACAAACATCCAAGATTTCGGATAGCGTCATATTCTTCACATTATTTCATCAGAATTATTGTTTCCAAGAGCAAACAACCGAGTATCAGTTGGTAACAGAAAACTGTGGACTTTGGAAACTTTTAGTGTTAGCACTGTTTATTAAACTTTATCATTTGCTATTCTACCTATTTTTTTACGCACGCCTGATGAAATTATGGCTATTGTCTCAGTACGGAGCTTCAATGACATGTATGCTCTGCTGAGGACCATTTGAGGTTAACTCTTCACACTTTGTAATGTAAAGTATAACATCTATACTATGTAGCATCATACATAATGATGATGGTATCCATTATTTTATTACAAGTAGATTAATAAGATAAGTCAGTCTTTTTGTCTCATTACTAAATACCACACATAATTTAGTATATACTGTTGTATTCTATACTCACAATTTTCAAGGAGGTCATCATTGTTAAAATACAAATATGGTATGTTCTTAACAACCTAGCCTGTTAATGCAAAAAGGTTGCCCGTCATGAGTACGAAAATCTTATAGAAAATATATAGTTTGTCCTTCCCGAGAATCGATCACATGACCCTGAAATCACCCAAATTTACACAACATTTGCTTCTGATACATTGTCAGTTCATAAGGATAGTGCAATTTCATTATACGGAAGTCATAATCAAACACATTATACAGCTGTCATAAAATGATAATGTGGCATAACCCACTGGCATTGAAACCTTGAAAAACACTTTTTAGTACATAGTAACTACTACTCTAATTGCCGTGTGTATTACAAATGCAAACAAGAAATGTTGGCTACTGGGAATCAAAGTTTTTTGCGAATGCATATGCATACTTTGTTAATCTTTCTTCACTTCCTTTTTTCACACAACGTGACAGACAGTGATGTCACGTTTTCGATGTATGTATGTATTAATTAATTGCGTTGAACTAAAATGCCTAGCAACACTTATAAATCTTCTAATGCTTTTTTTTTCGATATTATTTAACCATTTGGACCTGCACACGCATATTTGTTGCAAAGATAAATAAATATGTTTATAATTATGTTAATGTGTACCTATTGCATTCTAGCATTTAATTAAATGGTAATAACATTTCAAAACATATAACTAAATGTACCATTTACATCGCATATAACTAATCAAGACAATTTCAATTTAGTAAATTGTGAAACATCTTTATCTAATGTTGATGATATAATAGTAGATTCGTTCGAAAGTAACACAGCACTATTTAAATCAAAGATTAATCACCAATCTTTAGGAACTGCCATTAATCTTGAAACCACATACATTACAGATTTACAGACGATTCTGGCAATACAAATGATGTGGAAACCATAATATTTAGAACAGAACATTTAGTTGCTAGCATTAATTCACTGTCTTGTTTAAAGGAAGCCAGAAACGATTGGTGTTGAGACAAAAGTTTACCAAATGAAATGGCTGTTGAGAACCAGATTATATTTCCTGGAAACAACGTTGGTATAACTGGGTTTATCGAGTCGCGGAATCGCCCGTCTGTCGAAAGAGAAAGTGGATTGTATATAATCATTCGAAGTGCTCCTGCGAAATGATCTAAATGTTATAAAATCGTATGTTTACACCTACTAAATATTTGTAAACACTACGCGCACAAGTTTGCTGGCTTAAAATGAAGCAAAATATGATCCAGAGATCATACTCGTATTTTGCTCTAAACTTTACAGGGAAAAATTTAAGCATAAGGACAACATTAGTAAATTGTCAGATCATATCTTTTCTTTAATTATGAAAAGTCACAAAATATTTATTAATATTTATTTGATTTTACAATATTTATGGGCCTAAGAAGCAGATTCTTATATCGATTACGCAATTGCATATTTTAATTCAGTTCTATATCGGAATACAATTTGAATACCTAACCGTTGTTGTACGTGATGTTTTGAGGCTTCCGGCAACTGACCCCGCAACAAACTGGACCCGCGGTGCCAGTTGCCGGATTTATTAAATTCTTATATTTTCCTCCGGCGAGTGGCCCCACTCATATATGTATATGAAAATCTATTGTTCGAGCTAAACGAGTACAGTCAATCGAAAAATTGTTTAAAGTTGAAATCAAGAAAAAACCTTTGGTTTTAAAATATCATTTATTTATAGAATAAGATACACGATAAAAGAACAACGAAAAATAATCAACAATTTACATACAAATATTAACTAGTAAGTTATCTATCACAAAATCAGCCTTAACGATGTTAAAATGTAATAAAGGTATACACATAAATCAACGGAATATATAGTCTATGATCACAGATAAAAAATATTAAAAATTACCGTCATATAGCTTCACGTAATCAGTCTTAATGATTTTTGTTATCTAACTCTCTTATTTAAAATTGAGTTTTATAGATATGTACTTACAAAATTAACAGGCAACAATCACAATTACTTGTAATTTCAATAATCGCTTATCAGAATTAGTATTAATGACCGTTGGTTTATTATTTAAAAAATAATAGAAATATAATCAACATCAGCTAATTATTAAAAGTCAACATAGCAAATAAAACAATTTTACGTACGTTCAGGATAGTGTTCATCGTAGTCTGTCCAAACATTGCTTACACAGATATAAAAACTAACACAAGTTATAATAACAAATAATCAACATATTGAATACAAAACTAAGAAAACTTATACTTTGTAACACTATTTCAAACACTTTTTCGCTTGACAGTACTGGTCTTGGCTTGAACAATAGATATTTTATTATTAATATATAGGTGGGTCCAGTCGCCGGAGGAAAATATAAGAATTTAATAAATCCGGCAAGTGGCACCGCGGGTCCAGTTTGTTGTGGGGTCAGTCGCCGGGAACCTCATGTTTTATGTATTTTGTCTAATGTACTATGTTATGCATCAGTTCAAAGTCGATGACAAGAAAATAAATAACTATGCTAATAATAGACGCAAAAATACCACGTGTCGGCAATGATAGTCACTATGGAGGTAATTATGTATTAGTATGTATATCAAAAAGATAATTCTTGGCCACGCTATGTTCCTTTGTTGATTTCCATTTCGGATAATTTCGGAATGTTCCCAGTAGTTACAAAATTATTAATTGTAAAATTTTTATAGATGGATTTAGTAAGATGAATCTTCATTTATCTTACTAAATCCATCTTCCTATCCTTCGATAGGGTTGAATCGTCATAGGACGAATATGACACAAACCGTTTCATGCCAACTTTAAACTCACGATCTTTGTCGTTTTCAAAACAATTGAATGGTTCAAAACAAAATCAGCGTAGTAATCATTGCTAAGTACCTATTAATTTTGATGGTAAGTATAAGCGCTAATAATAATATGTTAAATTAGACAAGGTAAGGTGTATGGGCGCTTTAATTTAGAGTGAATAATTAATTTCTGGGAAAAGTCATTTTACAATTAACTAAATGTTGGCATGAAACGCTGTAAAAGAAAACAAGATATTTGGAATTTCAAATGTGCGGATAACACTAATACATACATTTAAGTCACAACACATGATCGGAATAAAATCGGACGAAATAAGAAATACATTTTCATAAAAATCACGTTTTATTTTCACGTGTTTGAAATATTCTATAAACATGATATAAAAATATCCGTGGATATTTTACATATATGGAAGTAACTGTGGTTTGAAAGAGATTACCTGGTTAGTTTGAAAATGGCAGAGAAAAAATCTACGGATTAATACTTAGTCACCTTCTTTTGTCATATAGTTATGACATCTGTCCCAATAAGTGATCTGGTGTCAACATGTCCAGATTTAAAAAATCAATTTGCAGGAAACCCAATTTTGGTGACAGTTGCAGCTAATCCAGGAAATAGGATTTGTTTCTGGAGCATTCTGAATTAGCCTTGTGTCAAAAAACATACGATTCTTGACGTTACTGGACTATTAATAATACTTTTCATCTGTCTCTGTCAGTTTGCAGCAATAGGTCGAAGACAGAAGATACCTACGTTGTTTATGAAACTACTATAGTAGTGAAAGATATCTATGACGTTATATTTATTTCAGCGGAACTGTCATTTCAGACTGTTTGGCTAACGGTCTAAATCAATTGGTGGTACCTCGTAAACGTACGTCTCGTTTAATATACGACGTAATAAAAAAGAACGTTCTAGAGAATTATTCTGTCTGGTCGTTTACCAACTCCATAATTTAATTTTTTTCGCGTCTCGCACGTTTGAGATTGTAACGTCCATTTCTCTGTCACCTTTTTACAAATTATGTTAATAAATTATACGGATGAAAAGGCAGGACATCAACATTGATCATTATGATTTTCAAGAATTGCAAGAATACAAGGCTACACGTAGTTTGAAGTTTTTAAGGATTTCCGATGAAGTCAGCTTCAGTGTTCCTTAATTTTTTTTGAATTTGTCTAATTAAGTTCTACTTTGGACACGATAGCCAGGAGCGCAAACTGGTAGGATGAGTGTCACAAATCGTCAATTCGATACATGAATACTTAAATATCGTTGCACAATATTTAATTGTTGGCATTATAGAAACCAGCTTCCATAATCTACTCTAAGAGTTATGAAATCTGCCTCAAACCGGTATCAAAGAAAGCTTGTTTACGGAACGCCTACTAATTCCTTGTTCAAGGAAGAGAAATCAATATATTGAATGTAGCTTTTATGGAATCTATCAATAACGCATACATAATTACTAGCAAGTCAATGTTGTTAGTTGCATATTCATATCCTCGTCTATTTGTGTAAGATTATAGTTGCAGTTTCATATTCAAGATTTTCTCTGTACATATTGTTTTAAGTTTCTATCAATAAACAGCAAAGATGAGTGTTCAATGTTTTATTGTGTTTAAGATTCGATTCACTGCAAAGCGAGTTTCTAACAATAAATAGTTAAAGGATTCTTATGAAAATGATTGCCTAATCGTTATCGATGCCGTAAACTTTGAAATCAGTGAGATATTTTGTAAGTCGTAATAATAAATGTAGTTTTATTTTCAGTAAGCATATTCCTCTTGATTTCTTTGGTGAAGTTATAAATAAAATAAAACTCGTCAGACAGCGCGTCTGCTACTAAGTTTATTTTTGAAGTAGATGTGCTCTCAATTTATAGATATTATTTCCATTTCATACCGTGATTCAGATTCCAACCGATGTTCAATCGACTCGCGCATATTGAAGACTGTTAAACTTTAAGAACTGTGGAATCACTTTTCTACATATATAAAAGTTGTCCTTAACTTTTTTTGTGTCACTATAATTCCAACGTTCAAATTCACATTCATAATATATTTTGTTTTGGGTTTTACAACAAACCTGATATAGACTGGGATTAGCCTTTAAGGTATAAAAAAGTACATCACAAAGGCTTGTACAAAATCTCTGTGCAAATCAAACAAAAGAATAAATAATTTGAATTACGATACGCACTAGCATACAATAAAACACAATTGTATTGTAATCTAATTGGACATCTTTATTCTTTAGTCTATTACTGTACACTTGAGATTTATTAATTGAACAATGAATGACTGATTAATCAAACCGTTGACGTATTGCATTACAAAGATACGCTTTGAATATTGAGGAACGGCCTAGCGTCCTCACTTCTGACCTCAGTCCCTCAACGGACAGATCCAAATACAATAAACCAAGGATCCAATGCGCAGTAATGCGTATGACGCAAAACTGCACCAAACGAACCGATTTAGTTTACGATAATTGCTTTATTCGATTAAGGAATCGAATCAAGAATCGATAGTTGATATCGATGTGGAGTGGAGTTTGTTCACCTGAGCTGAGATTCGAGTTCAACGATCTACAATAAAACGCATTTGTTAATTTTGTCCTGGTCCTATTTGCGGACGAGTGGCTAATCGTTTCGTGAGACTAGTTTATTTTATACTTCTTTTTTGCATTGACTACTAAACTATGAAAAGTTGAAGTCACTAGATTTATACTTTAACGCGGTTTCAAAAGAATATTAGATTCCGGAAAGAGCAGGATTTGGTACCAAAGCTATATAACTGCGGAGTTAATTTTCAATTGTCATAAAAAATGAAAACTCAAATAAATTCATTTATAGTTATTTGAGATCGCCAAACAGGATGTTTTGTGTTTGCAATGCATCCTTGTTATTATTTCTTACGTGTATTGTGATTTTGTCCTTCCTTGATGCCGTTGAACTTTGGGTCTTTAAATGCGAATATACAATTGACTACGCAGTTCCTTAAACTACGTTACGACGTACTATTTGTGCATATATTTAATGCTTATTTTGTTACTACATTTAACTGTTGTATGATCCCCTCATTTCGCAATAACATAATACCGACGTTAGACAAAATGCGGGCACAGAGACAGCAATTTATTTCCCAATAGAAATACAAAAGTTAATTGTGCCAAAACCCTATGCGAACATAGAAAGAAATTAGTCCATTACGGGTTAACACAAACATACAATAAGGAAACCTTTCAAGACTTGAAGGCTAAAGATAATTTAATGCCTTAAAATAAATAGATTTCCACGTAGCCGGTATTGTTTTAGAAGTATATCAGTCTGACGTCACTAGTCGGCCCCACCCTCACATGAGGTATAATTCACATGATCGAGTTGCCACAATAAAGTTGTTTGCAGTTTGACATCTGCTTTGTGAACGCAGAAGTGGTAGAAGACTACTCTTTGTACATACAGAAACCTGTAACCCTTTTAGTTCTGGAGACCTCCATCACGGAATACAGAACAGCACAACAATTGTACAACAACTTTTAAAGGAGACATACCTTATAAGATAAGGGGTTCAATTAAGTGGAAGTTCTAAAATGTGCTACAATTAGGGCTCTAAACTTGAAAAGTTATGGGATGCCTTGTGCTAACAATTCACTACCTAATAATTTTTATCTTCTGTTTGTCGTACATTAAAAGCTAACTCATTTCTTCTCTCATTTATAACATGTCTGCTTTACAAAATATGCTTATCTAGACAAATATTTATTCCCGTTTCTTTACTGCTATCATCTCTATTATCCAGCTAAAAGTTTCACGCAGTTATATAACGGGTACAATAACTCACCCGCCCATTAGGCCGTTACAACTATTGCTACACCCAACAAATGTCAGGATTGACGTCAGAGGGAGCTCTGCGGTCTAAATATAAATGAATACTACCATTTTACTTTATATCTAACTGCCTATATGAAAGATAGGTTAAACAGAAACGTTGTGAGTGTGATTGCTTTGTCAGTGACCACTGCCAAATATTATGCATTTGCAGTGGATATGCTGCCATCTGGTGAGGAAAGATATCTGAGGTATAAGCGTTCTAATGTACCAATGAAGGGCAAATGCCTTCATAATTGAATTGTAATAAAGTTAAGGGGAAGGTGAACTGATATTATTATATTTGAAAAATTCGAATATGTCATCCGTCCCGAAGTCCCAGCAATCCCGAACTGCATTAAAAATATGGTACAAATCGCAAATAAATCGAGTGCAATAAGTGCCCAAGAATTATTTTACTATCACCTCACCGTGACTTATTTGTTAGGTCAAAAGTATTTGTTAAAGGTGAAGTATCGTATGAAAATAACAAAGGCCAAACGAAAACACGACATTAACGTTTGTGCGTGCAATAATCATAATTATTCACACACGCATTGTCCAAGTTATTAACAATATTAATGCCATTATTGCGGCCATCCCATTAGCAGTAAAGGTTGTCGTGAGGAGTGTCATTTTAACACTGGGAAGGTCAATCGTGTTGACCTTTAGCAGTGACCTCTTGATCGAAGTGCGAAATTTGCACGACAGACATAACAATGATATTATGTGAGCAGACATACATTTAAATCGTACTTCGACACGCTCTGAAATTGACACTAAAATTTGAAGCGACGCTCGCTACTAATTACCTATAGGGAAAGTTTGTTGAAACGAACGTCTTGTCAAACAAAAGAATTGCACAATTTCCTGGTCAAATGAAATCTTTTTGTGCAGGCATTATAGTCGATGTTATGTTACGTGGGCATACAGTTAAACATCGTAACATGTGATTTGTTTAAACTTCTGCTGTAAATTTGACAACTACGTCACATGTTTTCTGAGAAATCCAGATTCCGCAGTTTTTCTTAGAAAATTCTTTGAGAATATTATTCAAGGTATGTACAGGTTTCTAAAGGAAAAATGAAGAAATATGAGTTTTAACAACGAAAAAACAGGATAATGATTTGTTTGAGCCATGAACTATAAAATTACGTGTTTTTTTGTATCCACATAAGTGGACGCAAAAAAAGGTCCAGTAAAATAAATGAGCACTTCGTGGGCCATATCCATACCCTGTTTTACTGCCCCAGAGTTTAAGCAAATTTAATCGCAATTCTAACAGCACTGCTGTCTAAATAACATCTACCGTTGTCTTAGAACTGTTTTTTCCGCATCACCTATTTACAAGAAATCGGCGATAAAGTAACAGCGTAAAACGTGTTTTGGAATGGACGTTTACGATGGCAACCATTTTAAAACGAGATGATTCTCAGAACGTGTGAACAAACATCACAGACAAAGCGAATTTTTGCAGGAATAGGAGTACCTAACACTTTGGCAAAAAGGTGATGGAATCAATATATGCTAAGGTATGAAATTCATCATCAACGTATAAGTATAATCTTCAAGACTAAATAAGACACGTAACATTTATTACATAGATTTATGTAATTTCTATAATTGTTTTAATCGTGGAATAGACTGTGTAATTTTGTTTCAAACTTTTGAAGGACCTTTTAATAATTCTGAAGGTCCTTCAAAACTTTAGTAAATTACATTGTTTCAAGGTTGAAAAGTCAAGGGTAACAATTTCCACGTAAATTACAGGTTGGCTATAAAACTCTATTTTAACTTCCAAGGTTATGATTGTTTCGAATAATGGTAGCCTTTTTGATACGATAATCTAAAAATAATAGTGTGTCAAATCGTATTACAATTATGAACATTTCTGATAAGTTTTTATTGTTGTTAATATTACCAATATTTATTTGACAAGGCTTGAAGGCTAAAACAAAACGAATGCCAAGAAATGTTTTAGCCTGTTTATGACAGGGATCAGTCGTAATTATTCGTATTTACCGAATCATCTGGTCAGATAAACGGAGAAATAAAACGCAACCTTCCAACAACAAGCTAATCCAAAACAAACGATCCATCACCGTTTCGTAACATTATAATATTAGATTGCATTGGATGCGTTCTATAAAAACCCCGCGAAAATAGACCAAACGGTTTGTAGGGCGCCATTGACGTCAAACAGTATCTCTTTCAGTCTATAGCATTGCAGGGCCCTTCAGACCACGTGCGCTCCAATTCGGGTTTATTACATCCAATGTTTATAAGATGGCAGACAGTTTGATGCCGCCTTTTGATGTCAAGTTACTGTGTGGTGAGAGTAATACACTATTTACAAGTCACGGAAATAGTGTTAATGGATTTGTTGTAACTATAAGCGACTAACTGCTGTATAGGACATCTACATGTTATCTACTCATGTTTACTACGAAGTATTTTTGAAACCGAAAACTGTACTGATTTTCAGACATAACCTCAGTTAAGTCTTATGACAAACTTCACTTCCCATTCTATAACGGCGGAATATGCTTAAAATAGCGTCAACAAGCCTTTACATTAACGGTAAAAACGTTGAATTTTTCGCAATAATCATCTAACCAAAAGGAAAGTGGAATAAAACCGTAGAAACCTAGCCAATTCGGGTCATTTACATTTAAGAATAAACAAGTATACAAATTGCGAATGCAATTACAATTTCTTCTATAAAACCGGGTAAAAGTATAACGTGGACACGCGAAAACGAAGTCACGGCACAATTAACGGGTTCGACCGCGTAATTAAATCGTCTGGAAACTTCTTATTAATTGCGTACGAGGCCGGGGATTAAATTTGTCATCGGCAAGTCCAGTTTGCGTATTTTGGACTAACGCCACACGTTCTGTCGCGTGTGATCCTCGGAAATGACGGCTGAATTTGCATTGGAGTCGGTAAAATAAACCATTAAGGTGACGCTCAAGCCGATCTGATCAAAAGCGTTTACGGTTTCTTTTAGACACTCTAGTACCAGAGTTTGTTTCAGAGAGCAACGTGTGTCCGACCTTGAACACCAAGCTCTCAGTGATCATCACTGCCCATGGACATCAACAACCGCACAAGGGCCGGAGATGAGTTGCCTGCCTTTAAAACTTCATACCCTACCCAACTGAGCTCTGGCGAATTTACTGATCGACAGTTTCGGAATTGGTGTGCGTTTCTCTTTGATAACATTGAAGCAAGTCTAAAATAACACGTCCTTTATATTGGTAAGGGGCCCGCCTACTACCTGAGCCGTCTGGTTTTTATATCGAATAGAATTTCATTTGAAGCGGGTACCTGGTTGTAAACCACGTTAACAGGGTCGCTATATGCTTTGACTTGAGTTAAAAAAACCTCGTTTTAAAGCACAAAACCTTTTCGATATGTAACAAAAAGTGAATATGCATTATACTTAAATAGGCTGTATAAAGTACGAATCTGCTAAGGTAAAAAAAATAAATGTTTAACGGCCCCAAACTCCTTTTACTACGTAGAATAAATTAGTAATAGTAGTACTAGTGTGGCATCTAGACAATACTTAAATATATATTTAGGTATCGTAAATACAGAAGCATGTGTTGTTATACCACAGAATGTTATCTATAAACAAATATGTTCTTGCACAGATCTTTGTACTATGCGGAATTTGAACCTGCAACCTTCGCGAGAAATCATTTATATTATTATAACGTATTATGTAGTTGTTAAACTATCACGTAACATGTTGTCGTGACGCTCAAAAGTACGTGCGTTTTGTTAATTTAAAAAAGTACATCTCAAATTACGAAACTAAACTTATTATAAAAACCTAACCTAAAAAAGATTTTTGATAATCCAAGTTCAATAACTAAACTTACTCTCCCAGTCAGATGTCCACAATCCTTGGCAAGAGATCTGATTTTTTATTTCGTGTATGGATATAAAATAATCTTGGTGTCTGAAAAAGTAAAAAAACTACGCAGTTTACTAAAGTGTAAAGTCTCTTTAGCAATAATGTGTTCGAAGAGTAATGATATTAGCTGTCTTCACGGTGGTATATGGGTTTCGAACGCGTCTGCGCAACGTCTGCCGTCATGGACAGTGGTGTGCGTTCTATGCCTGAGTCACGGACTAATGGTGGATTTGGATATGTAAAAAAATCTGCGAGAAAGTTTCGCTTGTCTCTGATTGGGCGGATTGATGAAATTAAAACATAAAGTATTTAAAAAAAATGTGGTGCTAAAGGAAGTAAGTAGAGTAGGTTTAACTCTTCTGTTATGGTTTCCGGACATCGGAAGCAACGGTAATATGTAGGTACTTAACTTAAATACGAATAGATAAAACTTACTAGAACTATTCATCTTGTGAATGTTTATGCGGGATGGGACCCTGGCGGAGGATAAGGACAGCAGGATGTGTTGTAGTGATTATTAAGCATTATGCTTAGTTCCTGAACAGTTGATTTATAAAGTAAAGATAGCATCAATATCATCAACGATTCCTAGGCTTGTTGCTCAACACCTAAGTGTTGATTTAGCTAGATGATCGGTTTATTTATTAGTGCATGCGAGAAATACACGGATTGTGGTGAAAAAAAATACAACAGCATTATACCAGATTCCAAAAGTGAGAGCTTGTAAATAATTGTACAAAATATTTAACGTCATACTTGATTAAGAATAATTGTTATAAAGAATAATTAAGACTTATAATAAGCCCAATTACGCCAATGCACTGCTTTCGGTATTCTTTGTACTTTATTGAGTTGCTTATTTATTGTTACATTAAAATAACATCAGCATCTGTTTAACTTAAATTCTAACAATAATAAAATGAACGTAAACATGATAACAGGTTATGCAAACAAATAAACAATGTTTTGCAAATATTTTGAGTCGTTCCTTATCATGAGTTTATCTGAAATAATTTATTACTAAAGTTTGTAACGTTCCTGATAAAAAT
This sequence comes from Nomophila noctuella, assembly GCA_958496325.1. NCBI lineage: Eukaryota > Metazoa > Arthropoda > Insecta > Lepidoptera > Crambidae > Nomophila > Nomophila noctuella. The sequence goes on from OY292488.1 coordinate 4,642,245, forward strand.
ATTTTTGCGAATCAGTGTTATTTGGATCCGATCAATCAGATAATTTTAATGGAAATTCGTTCTGGAATGCATCAATTATATATTTTGATTTATTACATCCTGATGATTAGATGATTATTTAAAAGATAAATATGCATGGACATGTTAATCTGCTCAGCCGCACTTAATTTGTATTTATTATATTTGACATATTTGTTACATTGAAATTGATTTAAAAAAAGGCATAAATGCTGAGTTTCTTCCGGCGTCTCTTCTCCAGGCCATTCACGTCGTGGCGCTGGTAGGGCGAAAAAAGTTTTGACGTGCAAAAGAATTTACTTAGTGAATCAAATAGCTGTATAAATTATTTCATTTCATTTCATGTCAAAATGTTCATAACAATAATAATAAAAATAAATTAATATAGGTGTAACAAGTGAGTTACAGTTTTATCTCACGTGGTTTGGAAAGTTTATTGTTTGTGTAGTGGAAAACTCTGAAGACGAAGAACGGAGGTGTGTCATTGATAAAAAAACTGAAAAATGTGTAAGAGATAAACATTGAAGTGTTGACACTGAAAATATCTGATGTTTGTGTGGTATTTTCCATCATTTTTCATCTTGTTAAACTGTTTTTGTTTGTATTTTATGAAAAAAAAATTCTGAGCGAAAAATTTACTGCTTTATTTATGTTCTTTAAAAGTAGAGCAAATATTTTAATGCTTTTTAGTAGTGATGGATGTGATTTTTTTATTAGCTGTCCACCTATTTGTGATGCCTAGGTAATGGATTATGCACTGATGAATTATAAATAATACTGATGGACTAATTAGTTAATCAAATAAAATATGTAAACGAACTTTGAGGTGATTAGTTTATATAGTTAGGTTTTATTAATAATACTAATAAACCGCGTATGTAAACTTTTTTAAATTAATGTCTTACTATTATTGAAAACCATTCACATAAAGTAAAATTCCAGTGCTTTAAGTTAGTCTTACCAAAAAAAAATAATCTTGAAGTGTTCATAAATTGAAAAAACAGTTAGGTTAATGCAAATTATAACCGATTTTATTAAGTACTTTAAATAGAAACTCTTTAAATAGATCAAGGAAATGCGCAGTAAAGAGAATGTCTTTAACAAACATTCCTTTACTAATTACTTAATAGAACATTCATGATGATTCTAGCACGTTGCCAATACAATATGACAATATAGATCTATCTTTATAGGTACCTATAGTTAATCAGCTATTTTCATAGCATGCTGGCCTAGACAACTGTCGCTTGGCTATTATTAAACGTTCGTATTGGGAAATCTTTCGTTAGTGCCCTGAAGGTCCTGAAATGCGTCATAAGCGACCAAGCAGTTCAAGGTTCAACCCTCGGCTAGGAACAGAAATAACATCAAATGACAAGTCTCTGTCAATCATTCTAGTAAACAGTAAAGCAGATGGACAGTTAACGATTGTTTATTTAATAATTAAATATTTTTTGAATTCATTAAATTTTGTCATTTATTTCTGTCCTTATTTTCTTTCGAGACAATTCTAAAAGAGGAGGCGGCCACTCCGCCTATAACTATGTCCGCCTATTATGATAACATGACCTTTAAAATAACGTCACTGACGTCCTTCATTATAATATTTTTCGACAGCTTTGTATTTGAAATAATTTAAAATACCTCGGTTAATGAACTTTTTGTTATTACTTACGTGCACCGTTTTTTTCCGATGTATAGAAGGCTGCCTAAAAATACTTGATGATTGATAGATTACACCCATATGCGCAGTAGCTACATGCTACTAGTATCTGTGTACCTATTAACTGGTTAAATATTGTGTGTAAATATTTGTTAAAATTATAAATCACATATGCCGCCTTTTTTGTCGCAGGAGAAGTACAGCAAATCCGAGATGCTATTGGACCACCACATGTCAATCCACCCGCCTGAGAAATGATGAGACCCATAAATGGCTTTAAATAAAATTTCTCCCTCCTTGAGTGCTATTCCTCAAACTTGAGGATCGTGACTCGTGACCATTGTATAAAATGAAACATATCAACTTTCTTGGCAACTGAAATGGAGTGTTTACCATTGCCTTCTCCATTATACACACTAACTCGTAGTGTGTAAGTTTCCTCACGATATTTCCCTTCACCGTAAATCTTATGTAATTTAATTTTACGCACATAGATTTTTGATAATCCAGTCGTGTCTGACCCGGTTTGAACCGCCGATCTCACACATGTAAAGCTTCGTCTCTCTAGGCCACTGAGCTGTTGCTATGCAAATGAAGCTTACTAACGAGCATATTCTACCGAAATCGTTGTCAACCCTACGCGGTAACTCACACAAGCCAATGACAGGTCAGGGTCAGCTCGCCAAGGCCGCGAGTACTACGCTGACGTCGTGTTTTCGTCAGCGATCGATCAGTCTACACAACGTCTGATCCTCAGGAAGATGAATTTATTATGACGCGCGTGGTCGCTATGGCATTTTTACGACCACAACTTTTATAACTTGCGTTGTTTTATGTAACCGTGAACGTCGGGTTGCTCAAATTGTGTCGTAATGTTTATTTGTGAACATAATTATGGCTTACATCAAAAATGTCCCCCTTGAGAAGAAGCCGAGTTTCAAGTACGGTGGCTACGCAAATACCTACCGTTTTCTTTTTCGGTTATATTTATCCTACGTCATCATACCTCGCCATCATGTCCTTCTACGAGTATTCTGTTAGACTTCGTATTCGTAGAAATAAGGAATACCTACATCTCAAGTTTATCTTTATCAATCTAACGCGTAATAATTACATATATTTTACCTCTGTATGAGGGCGGCATAAAGGCAATTAATTAATTGATTTTGTTACTTAATTAACAGAGAATACATAGAAATTACTATTGGTAGGTATGGTAGGTAGGTTCCTATAGGTAAATTTCTACTTTAAACGTATGCAGTATTATACACATAAGTTTCTTTTGAAAGCGTAATTTAAAATATTTTATGTGACATTTGCAAGTGAAACAAATTACCATATTTCATGATGATTTCGGAATTTTTGTTGTAAGTAGGTATTTGTAATTACTACTGTCTTTATTATTTATAATATTCTCTATAAACCTGAAGAATGTTAGTATTTCACAATAACATAAATATTTGTAGGTAATGATAACAGATAATGATAAAAGAATTTCTAGAAAGTCTTAAACATAGATATTTTAACGTTATATTGACTTAAAGCCATCTAAACAAAACATTATGAAAAGAAGGCAACATAGAAGATACACCAATATAAGAAATTATAATAATATTGAATATAAATTGCCCACCCCATATTCATTCAAAATCATTGTGTCTTCGAAAAATATCGTCAAAATTAATAATCGAATCGTAAATGTATGACGTTTCATGCCCCTATAAGCAAATAGTCAAATTCCGTATTCGCGTAAACACTACTTACGATTCAAAAATACCAGCGTCACAGTTTTTTGTTTGCACACGACAGACAACGGGTTACATCCCATCACAACTCGTTCAAACCGAACTTCGAAAATTGCGCACTGCCAAAGAAATACAACAAGATTAAATTTTAAACTATAATCTGAGCGAGTTAAGGTGTAAATTTCAATGGGGGCAAGCAGTCTCAATGACATGACGAAGAAAATACGCGTCTAATTGCGTCTTGTCGCGTGACACCGTCTGACATTGTTGGTCGAATGCTGGCACCCACGCGGAGCTACGTCACTACATTTGAGACGAAATATACATTTGGTTCATAATCATATTTCTTTATTTATATTATTAAAGGGATTTTCCCCTAGTTACCATATTTCCCCGCTCGGTTGACTAAAACGAATTTTATTGAATTCATTAGTTATACACATTCTTGTTGCCACCTTGGCTTCTTAACACATTAGAATTTTGTTTACTTGTTCTATTGTTCTGGATGTTCTATTCCACTCTCAGATAATATTATTCTCTGATTGTATTATAAATTTATTACTGACAAAATTGTTACTGTGCAAAATGTGTATTAATAATGTCCGACTTCCTACAAGCCACCAAGCCGACCAAATCGGTCGTAAAAAACTAATTGTGATTTTTGCTTCCAAACGGAAATCGTTAAATTAACATATCCTGCATTAAATACATTAATCGACGAGATAAAGCGAGCTAAATTTTAATTGTCGCTTATTGGAAATAAAATTTATGGCCAGAAAATAAAATTTGCTTTAAGATTGACACAAACTTAAAACAAAAGTTGTAATGTTTTCTTAGGTTTCACTGGTACTCACGAAATAAAAACTTTAAAAATTGTAAGTTAAATACACTATTAGCCGATCATTGACTTAGTGCTATTAAGGCACTAGCAAAACATTTAAGTCAAATGTCACAGACTTTGTAGTACATAGTTTGTAGCTTTTTGTAATTTACAATATGCTCATTTTGTTATACTGTAAGTGTGATAGTATAAGGGTTATTCTTATCCACCTTAATCACCCACTATTTTTGTCTATACATTACGAAATCATGGCAGAAATAAAACTATTTTTTTCAAATATTCTAGTGTAAACCAGATCTTTCTGGCATTCTCGAATACCAGTGATCATATGAAGATCACGGAACGGTTTCGTGCTACAATTAGTCTCGGTAATAAATGAATTTATGACTTTAAATAAGATATTAACGTCAGTCTCGAGAGCACAAAGACCACATCACCATGACCAAAGGAAGCAATTAGCTTTAGTGTTCCACCATTTGTTATGGAAAATCAATAGAAATCTGATTTGCAAAGCGAATTCAAAAGATCGTGCAATGAATCTTTCTTATTGTGAAGTTACATAACATTAAGCATTTTCTCATTTATTTACCGACGTCTTCTTCTGCTAAATCTTACTTATGACCAGTTTGGTGTAGGTTGTCTATGACTAAATAAATAAATAAATAAATATCTCTGGACATTATTTACACAGCGCCATCTAGCCCCAAACTAAGCAGTAGCTTGTGCTATGGGTGCCAGACAACGGATAAACATTACTTATATACTTTTTTTTTGTAAATACATACATATTATACATAGAAACACCCAGACCGATACAAACAGACATGTTCATGCACACAAATGTTTGTACCGTGCGGGGATCGAACCCGCGACCTTTGGTGTAGTAGCCGACTTCTCGACCATTACACCGAACGGCTCGTCTACTATATCATAAGTTTCATTTTCATATTCATCTGCACTGAAATTGGTACCAAATCTGACCATTTACCTTTTCTGGGCGGAAAAATACTGGAATAACAATCTGGAGTCGAGATTTTTGCGACGAAATTGTTGATGTTCGTAAAATATGTGAAGTCGTTGGTCTCGCAACAGATGTGCCCAAACAACGTGAAGAACGAAAGGTCAAAAAAGAAACGTCATAGGCTACAATGCCCCTCTGGGATTTATGTGACGTAAGACTTTATTCCATCAGAAAAAACGGCAACTGCGCAAAAACGACGCAACAGTCACGCCCATCCGAGAATTATAAATAAATCGCTATTCATCGCTGCTAGTCTTCCTGATCACCTGATGGACCAGCCTTGGCAAGCGACGATGACTGGTGTAAATAAACGTACGAGTAAACAGTGGCTTGTGGTGTACCACTAACGTTGGAGGGCTCGGCACTCACGTGGATTTACGTTATGTTATTCAAAGTGTTTTGTTGAATATCTAAAAGAATTTGTTTGTCAAAAAGATCTGTCTGTATGTATGTATGTACGTTACAATCGTATAATGCTACGTAATCATTGAATGATACATTCAGGCTTAGAAATTAGGATCGAATTTGCTTAAATAATACGTGGTTGTGCTCATAGGATTCCGGAAAGTGCTATCATCGGCGTGTTTGGGCCTATTTTTTTTTATCCTACCAGCACTTCAGTTGCAGTCAATTCATCTGATAGCTGTTCTTGTTGCAAAGTATAGTACGCTATGCTTTAAAATAAGACTGTGTTTATTTGAATGAGTGTTTAATTTGAATGAAAACGTCCAACTCCCTCATTTAAACATAGCTATTGCTGTTGTTGCAATAGCTTGCAAGTCTAAAACAAAGGATGAACTCAAATCGCACAAATGGTGTATAATTAATGACTCGAATCGAGTCCCGGTAAACTGCATTTACGCACGCATCTGACTGCATCTATAGTTCTCCGTCAAAACACATAAAATTAGACATTTGACGGCATCGGTGTACTTGTTTACTAAATTACTGGCTTACGAGAATAACAAGGAAACTCGCTGAGAGCCGGCGGTGATCTGGCGGTGTAAACTCTGTTTTACACTAGGAAGAGATTTCAGAAGGTCACACTAAGAATACTGTGATGGACAGGCCAAACATTACGCTTATGCAACTCAGACGAGACAATGCGATGTGTTTCTTATCATCATCAATCTTCATAATTTATCCCTGATATATCGTGAGTTTATAGGTAAAGGTACTTTAGAACAAACAAGCTTCACCAGATCCACCATGCCACAGTATCTTCTTCTACGTGCTAGCGTTTTCCCAGCCTAGTGCCGGGGTCCGTTTTTCTGCTTAACTTCCTCCACCATGCCACAATATTGTGGAAAAATAATTGTACCAAAAAAAATACCCACGAACCGAAATACCACGAACCACGAGCATTTTCTAATGACATCACTATGTCAAAAGACAATTACACTTAATTGTCTTGTCTCTGTCTGTTACTATGAAGTACGACCTAAACCCAAAACGTTGAACCCAAATCTCCGAATAACTATTTCGTTGAAGTATAGTTAAGTAACGGCTGGCGCCTGGTACGATTACAACACTTGCCAAAATGAAAGCAGATATATCGTGGATATTTTAAGAAAATCCGAAATACATCTAGACCCAGGTTAACTCGAGACGAAGTGGAACGGCGCGGCATTTCTCCAAGAAAATAATAATAATTTAAAATGTACCGTGAAACAGGAATATATCCGATTGATTGATCGATTTCATTGCACAATCTCATTATAATACCAGTCTAATTTCTTCCAATGCAATCACGAAATGGGTAAATCTCAAACTAAAAAGAATCATAATATTTGGTTAAATTTGACAGCGATGAGGTTTTAAATAATAATGTGTATTAAATAAAGGAAGACATACGGGAATGTGAAAAGTTGAAACAAACGGCCATTCACGTCACGTACACTTAAAATGGCCACTGAAAGGTTTATGTATGTCAGACATGTCGTAAAGTTTTAAAAGGCAAATAAGCTCTCTGTAACATTATTTAGCTGTAAAAGATAACACACCTTTGCATCTAGGTAAATGCCAAGCGCACACCTTAGCTTGCAACTACGTAGTTTATTTTTTAGATTTGGATGTGTTTTCTTTTATATTTATAGCAATGGCCCTATTCTGCTCAAATTTTAGGAAAAAAAACCTTTTCTTTATTGAGATCTAGTTTGCGTAAAATGAACTCACAATAAAGCTCTTATGAAAATATTAAGACCAGTCATAACAAATTGAGATCTATGTTTACTATTTTAACATCAATCTATACAAATATTATAAAGAGGAAAGGTTTGATTTTTTGTTTGTTTGTTTGTTTGTATGAATTGAATAGGCTCCGAAACTACTTGGCAGATTTGAAAAATTCTTTCACTGTTGGAAAGCTACATTCACCCAGAGTAACATAGGCTATATTTTATCCCGGTACGGGAAGTAGTTCCCCCGGGACGCGGGTGAAACCGCGTGACGGGCCGCTAGTAAAATATAAAAATGAAAGTTGAGAAAATCTTTTCATCTTATTTCGTTTAAAGCTGAAATATTATTTAGATCACTCAGTTGATTGGTACGTTGCTTTCTCTTTATCTTAGCAAACAGTATCATAATTCAATGCCGCGTACGTATGACGTAGAACCGTGATCTAAACTTTTTAGGTTAATTTTCATATGATTGATGAATCTAATAAGCCTAATTTCTTAAGATTTGTTTTATCTCTACCAAAACGTATTCATATTCAGAAGGAAAACATCAAAGGACACCGTAATATGGGGTTAAAAAATATTTATCAATTGTGAAATAAAATTTAATATTGGGTACCCTTACCTATTTATCAATGTTTTCTGCGTGTCTAAACTACATTACATGAAATCGTGTACAAAACGACCTATATTTCTTATTAACCGACCAAATTGTTAAGTTTATGAACATTTAGGTTACTAGGTCATTGAATTGCGTCATAACAAGGACAGTAATATAGTTATACGTTGCAGTGTTACATCTGAACCACATAATAATGCGAACGATATTAAACTCTAAGCCTTTGGGACAGAAAAGCGATTGTTCATTTAGAGAAACTTGAGTTGTGAAAAATATAAATATTCTTTACCGGGTAGGCGGGAGTGAGGTGAATGACGGTGCGACCTCCTTCGTCAAATTGCGTAATGGTCTGGGTCAGTCTAATATTGATTGAATAATGACGTTAAATCCAGTCTTAATATTTACAAGAGGATGGAATAGAAACTTTTGATCAACCTGTCCTAGTATGTGCAAATAGATTATGCAATGCGTAAGATGAAGCCATTGATGATAAGCAGTCTGTGTACACATCCATTGTGTTTTATTTTCACTTTGAACACCACGAGACAAATAAGGTTTCAGAATCCTGTTCAAAATTCCCTTCATTTTTATCTTAAAAACCAAAGGTATATATATCCTTGTCCAGATTAAATTTAAACAAAGCAAAAACAAAATACAACGCTGAAACCGAAAAACACAAAAAATTACTCCATATAGAAATAAATGCTGTGTATATCCAAATCTTCTTAAAATTCATTGTATAAATAGCAAAAACTGTTTGCGTAACAGAATCAATTATTCCAGACTTCTGTTTTTCAGCAACGCTATCTTTTTTTGTCCAGTCGAAACAATGAATCATTGGTAATGCCTTCTGGACAGAATCAAACAGACAGAACAAACTGCGCATCAGGAAATTAAAAATAGTTCAGGTAAACAATCTCGCGTGCTCTTTCACCAGAATTGTTTGCAGCCGTCTGATTTTAATGGTGAGAATGTCAGGAAGTCCCAATCTTTTAGCTTTTAGAGAATACGTGAAGATTGATTATATGTTAAAGATTAAACACAGTTTTAATCATAACCACATGTAATGTTTTATATTACTGAATATTGATCTAGTCTTACGTTTAGCGATGAAAAGTTTTTTCACCAATTTCTATATTATATATATATGATTGATTCAATTCGAAAAAGTCGAATGTAAAACAAATGTTAAACATTCTATTAATTGAGAGCTAAAGTATGCAGTACTTCAATAAACAGTTTGCAAAATACTTCTGCATATAAAAACAAAATTTTGCTCTCATGATAGCGAAACGACACGGGACCACAAGTAGACTATTGTAGTAATTAATGTTAATTGCGCTGGATGTGACGAAGTTACAGCAATTAATGTAATTGCGAAATAAAAACAAAACTATTTACACAAATTAGTAGCTTCTGTCCAGTCATTTGAGATTAAATTAATTGTTTGAACATGTGAAGAACAACGTGAGTGGATTTGAATGATGAATTAATTCGCAAAGGAAAGCTAATTTTAAACGATTCGTTAACATTATTTTACCAACATATAAAACTTTGAACAACAATGGGTGATCATTCCCGCTCTTACAATAATTATGATTGCAAATACTGTTTTAGGTAAGCGCATTTAGTACCTAAATAATAGATGTGAATTGTAAGTATTCAAATTTAATATAAGCAGCGATTTCCCCGTTGAATCTCCAAAACTAGCCAATTAACAGATAAAGATTTATAATTGTTAGTGTGTTCTTGAAAAGCCAGCAGTAATCTTGTGCGAACAGTCGGTTTTGTAAACTTTGGTGCAAATTGAGCGTTTGAAATATTTTCAGACTCATCCAATGCCATGAGTTAACAGACATTTCTTTATTCCAGTTTTATGTTCCATTTAGCACAAAATTTCTTTGTCCTTTTGTTTTGGTTTGGTCCACTGCCAATTTTAACGCAATTGTAAGAAAGATGTTGAACTTGTGAATATGAAAATTACTATTTTTAGGTTTTTGTTAACTTACATAGTAAAAGTCTCATTAAGGACGATATGCATTGAAGAAATTTTCAGAAGCTATCTTCCAACAAGTATTTGAACATTTTTCACCTTCGAAGTGTATTTTAACGTAATGGGGCCCAAGGTTGGTTTTATAATATTTATATAAACATGAATAAGTCGTCTAATCATTTGCCAAATGAGCCCGGATGGAGTAATAAAGCAAAACAAATAAACTCAAACGACTTCATAAGCGTAGGGTTGATGCTCGGATATTTTCAGTTTGATATTTGTTTTGCGTATAATTATATTTTAAAGCGATTCAGCACGTGCTTGTATTCTGTATTTAATACCATGTGGGTAAGCAGAACACCATTTATACTTGCTCAAGGGAAACCTAAAAACGCAATTATAGATGCTATTTTGTATAAATGAATAATTTTTACGTTACCGTAGGAAAAAATAGACTAAATCGATTGAATATTAAACGCTGCAAATCTAACCCTTGTAAAAGGCTTAATACCGCACAGTATCTATCAAACCAAATGGTAAAATATACATTTTTATTATTATTTTACTTTAAGTAGACAAACGCTGTTAGCGTACCAACGGACATTAGATGAAATATGACCGAATAACTGCCTCATTAAACAAGCATTCGTTTCAATTAAGGTTGATGATAGTAATTGATATTACTGGTTCATGGTACTCATTTAATAGGACTTGTCGGCGTTGGTAACACTCCACCTTTTGTCTGAAGCATCGCAAAATGTGTCGGTAAGCGCATAAACTCAGTAACGACGGGACCAATTTGGTCAATTCTTTTATTAAATTATTCTTTTATGTCCAGGGTTGGTTTTTAAGCAAGTTAAATTTATCTAAGGGACGGGACAACGGGACTGGATGGGACGCGGACGAAGTCGCGGGCGGAAGGCTAGTTGTATATAAATCATGATAACTATTTGAGTTATTTTCTAATTTCTGAATTATGATTATTTCTTTACAAGATGTTTATAATTTCTATAAAATTAGATACTTTTATATGTCATACTGGGGGCAGAGTATAATTAACAATGTTGTCATCATTTAGTCAAGATGACCTCCAATACGTATAGGAACTATTAAAGTCTGTTGACATTTGGTTAACAGTTACATCACTACTTTATGACATCCGAAATTGGAACTGAGGATTGAACGCTAGTCGTAATTCATCATCCAATACAGGCTGTGTAAAGATTAATCTTTTAATAATTGTATTGGAGCAGTAATGAACATTGAAGATAACGTTTTCTACGAATGTGTACAAAATGTTTCAAATGGGTGATGCACGAACACAACAGTATAGGAATAGACGTTTGTTTTGAATTTCTCGCCTCGTGTTCTGTTTTACCCAAAACATCCTGAGGTTAGTAACTCTTGTTACCAGCAGTCTTACCTAACATTGCATTTATGACATAATCTTCCAAAGAGCGTTGGTGAGTAGAGTAGTAGACGAACGTGGAAAATCATTTATTTCATCATGAGGACCTTAATGCATGATTATGTCAAAAATGATAAATTTAAATCCAACTACACCCTAGAAAACTGCGGCATTAATTTGATTGACGTGAAGTACGTTGGTAACATACTGTCACTCCGAAAAGAAGCTAACAATTTAAATATTGTGTGTTAGTGGTAGAGCCATGCTGTTTCACAGCTCGAATGGGCCGGCTCGTCCGGGGAAGTACCACCCTCTCACATAATATCAACGTGAAATAATAGTATTTACTATTGTGTTTCGTCTGGTTTGTGAGTGTGCCGGAGGCCCACACCCCCATAACCCCTCCCCCTCATGAAAGCGGCTTTGTTAAAAGATTTACCCCAGGGGGGTACCATCACGCATCGTGACGGAGAATCCCCCCCTGAGCATTTCTGCTCAGGCCGCCCTACGTACTCTGGGGAGGGCACCAAACCGCTCGGAAAAAATGTCGGAGGCGGAGGGAGAAGTGGTCGCGTGGCACCCCTGCATTCACTTCGTGTGAACTTCTGCAACATCAGGGGGTTGCATTCCAATTTGAATGCCGTTCATCACCATCTCGAGACGGAGAAGCCGGCCTTACTCTTCCTTACTGAGACGCAGATTTCTTCCCCTGCTGACATATCCTATCTGCGGTACCCTGGCTATAACTTGGAGCATTCATTTGTTCCGCGTGCTGGTGTATGCGCATATGTCAGGGAAGATATCTGTGTTCGACGCCTCGGCAATCTTGGAGCTAAAGACCTGTCTATCCTCTGGCTGCGCGTAGACTGCAACGACCATCCTCGCATTTACGCGTGCCTGTACAGGTCCCTTAGCGGTAACACCGATACCGACCTACTCGTCGAGCACATCCAATCGGCGACTGACCTCCTGTTACAGCAGATCCCTTCCGCGGAGGTCGTGATTCTGGGCGATTTCAATGCTCATCATGTCGAGTGGCTTAAATCGCGTACCACCGACCACGCGGGAAGATCTTTCTGTGACCTTGCTCTGGCCTATGGTCTATCTCAACTGGTGACTACGCCCACGCGTATCCCAGACGTTGATGACCATCATCCCTCTTTGCTGGATCTCCTCCTGACCACGCATCCCGACGCCTACAAGATTTCTGTTGATGCACCACTTGGTACTTCAGACCATTGTCTAATACGTAGTACTGTGCCTCTCAATGGAATCTTGCGGCCTGAACCAACGGGTACTCGCCATATCTGGCATTATCGGTCAGCGGACTGGGATGGAATGCGAAGTTTTTTTCGCATCCTACCCATGGCGGCAGGTTTGCTTCATGTTGGGGGATCTGGATGCCACTGCTGAATCTGTAGCTGATGTGATACTGCAGGGAATGGAACTTTATATTCCAAACTCTGTGGTGCCCATTGGCGGCAGATCCCAACCTTGGTTTGGTCGTTCTAGCAGATTGGCGTCACGCCATAAGCGAGAATGTTACCAAGCCTGGGCAACCGCGGTGGCATCTAATGATCCGAATACCAGCACTTTACGTAAAAAGTATAACCGTGCCACCAGAGAATGCAAAAGAGATATTGCCAAAGCAAAGTCAGCGTTCATTGGTAGAATTGGCGAGAGACTGATGAGTCTCCCTTCAGGGACTCGCCGATTCTGGTCTCTCGCCAAGGCTACCCTTGGGAACTTTTGTCAGTCGTCTTTTCCCCCTTTGCGCAGGACGGATAATACCCTGGCCCATACTGCGAAAGAGAAAGCCGATCTTTTGGGTACTCTTTTCGCTTCTAACTCGAGCTTGGATGACGATGGACACACACCACCAACCATACCGCAATGTGCGAGTTCTATGCCAAACGTCCTTTTCACCCAACGTTCAGTTCGTAAGGCGCTTTTTTCCCTCGAAGTTCATAAATCGAGCGGGCCGGATGGTATTCCCCCTATTGTGCTGAAGACATGTGCTCCAGAGTTGGCACCGGTTTTAACGCGTCTATTTCGGCTCTCCTACACCACTGGCGTAGTTCCAAGTAAATGGAAGTTAGCCCTTGTCCATCCCATTCCCAAGAAAGGTAATCGCTCAGAACCGTCCAATTATAGACCTATAGCCATTACGTCGATACTCTCCAAAGTAATGGAGTCCATTATAAATCGCCAGCTCTTAAAATACCTGGAGGAAAACCACCTTTTAAGCGACCATCAGTACGGATTTCGTAGCGGTCGCTCTGCTGGCGACCTCCTGGTATTTTTGACTCACCGATGGGCACAAGCGGTGGAGAGTAAAGGCGAGGCTCTAGCTGTCAGTCTGGACATAGCGAAAGCCTTTGACAGGGTATGGCACAAGGCTCTTAACTCAAAACTTCCATCATATGGTCTTCCGGAGGAATTATGCACGTGGGTCGCTAGCTTCCTTTCAGGGCGTAGCATCAAGGTCGTAGTCGACGGTTCTTGCTCCGATCTGAAACCTGTTAATGCTGGCGTCCCGCAGGGTTGTGTGCTCTCCCCTACTCTGTTCCTCCTTCATATTAATGATATGCTATGTCAAAATAGTATTCATTGTTATGCGGATGACAGTACTGGAGATGCACTGTATACCGGTCGTGTAAATATCTCTCTGGAAAGCGTCATCGAGAACCGGAACACTCTTGTGTCTGAAATCGAGACCATGTTGAATCATGTCTCGAATTGGGGCCGACTTAATTTAGTCCAATTCAACCCCACCAAGACACAAGTGTGCGCGTTTACCGCTAAAAAGAGTCCTTTTGTCGTGCCAATCAGTTTTGAGGGCACTCCTCTCGTTTCCAAGTCCTCCATTGGGATCCTTGGTGTTGACATATCGAGCGATGTCCAGTTTCGCGGTCATTTGGAGGGTAAAGCCAAATTGGCTTCGAAAAAACTGGGTGTGCTTAATAGAGCGAGACAGTATTTCACGCCGGCACATTGCCTGCAGTTATACAAGGCGCAAGTCAGGCCTCATATGGAATACTGCTCTCACCTTTGGGCAGGTGCACCACAGTACCAACTTCTTCCATTTGACCGTATCCAACGTAGGGCAGCTCGTATTGTTGGCGATTCAGCTCTCGCAAGTCAACTGGACCCTTTGGCCTTGCGGCGGGACGTTGCGTCCCTCTGTATTTTGTACCGCATTTATAACGGGGAGTGTTCCGCTGAGCTGTTTGAGTTACTGCCAGCAGCTGAGTTCTTACATCGAACTACACGCAATCGACTCAAATTCCATCCTCACCATCTTGATGGATGGCAGTCCTCCACTGTGCGTTTTTCCCGAAACTTTTTGCCTCGAACGACAGTTTTGTGGAACAATCTCACTGCTGCAGTATTTCCTGACTGCTACGACATGAGGACCTTCAAGAAACGAGCGTACTCTCTTTTGAAAGGCCGGCAACGCATCAACGATACCTCTGGTGTCGCGGATGTCCATGGGCGGCGGTGATTGCTTACCATCAGGCGACCCGCTAGCTCGTTTGCCGCCTCTGCCATAAAAAAAAAAAAAAAAAAAAAAAAAAAAATATATGCCTAAAATCAAATCTTCCTCTCTATATTATATCACAAGTTTGGGAAAAATGGATCCATTTAATATAAGAGTTAGGTTGAGGATAGTAACCTGATAAGTCAACGAAGAGTAATATGAACAAGAAAATACTCGTAGTTATTTGTTGTAAATTAAATATTTGAATAAGAAGTACAGTATACAAATGTATTGATATTTATTCAGTCGTGTTGAAGTCGTAGCAATAAATATCTGATCAATTTCATCTTGTTATATCCAATAACAATAACAAACTTTATTGATAAACAATGTAAGATATAAATTATCATTAAATAACATCAATAAAACATCTTTGTATTATATTTGTTGCAGTTACTAAATTAATGTTATGTGCTGCAAAATTAACTATTTATGAATCTGTTCTATGATTCAATTTAGTGACAACAATGTTGTGATTTATCAATGATACATTTTCGTCATACGTACATACATTAGAAAAAAATAAGTTAAAGTGTTTATTACACGTTATTGGCATAATTTAAATGAAAAGATTCATAAAATGTTAACTGCCTGCAAAATCCAAAACAGTTATAAATGTTTTCCTTTGTTATTTCTTCATATTTTCTATCACATAACCATTTATATTGGAGTCTTAACTTCATTATGTTTCGAAATTTAAACGTAGATATTATCATTTCGCTCTTATATCTGTTGTGTTTTTCGCTAATACGTACATAGAATTCACAATGATGTTACATTTTTTTTTTTTTGTTTTTTCTCAGGAGAACGCTTTTACGCGCCATAGCTACAGGTCAGCTAAACCTGCAGCCGTGTGTGGGGCTCAGAACTTTATGTCCCACTACCCACTAAACTCCTGAGGTTTCCTTCGTACCCGAGCAGGGAGAGACCGGCACCCGCCTTGTAAGGCGATTGACCGGTCCATCCCCGGGACAATGATGTTACCTTAAAATCGAAATATTTTTTAAATGTCCAACTGACTCTTAAACAAAATCTTGAGCTCATCACTCAAATACCAACCACCTTAACAATAAGGATGTAACACTATGAGTAAATGATGAAAACAAAAGGAACACTTACCAACATGCGATAAGCTGGTGAGATCTGATTCTGAAATGAAAAAAAACAAAATGTGTGAAAACAATGCAATGAGTGCGTGCATATAAAAGGCTTTCATGTTATGTCTAAAGTAATTAGTACAAACGAACAAATGTAAGTTTGTATGTACTAATTACTTACAACTACTCCGTCCTTTAATGACTATGTTAGTTAACAAATCTTTTAAGTACACAATTATTAGTAACGATAATTTCAATCACCATTTTTGTTATTACAGATGAGTGTCAAAATTAGAAACTAAAACACTAATTTGATTGTAGATGGCGCTGTTTTAATCAAGAAATCGATTAAAATTTTGGATCTTTATTAAAGCTGAAGTCATTTAGACACGGCTGTCTAGTGACTGTTAAACTTGTATGTACGTACATACATACATTGAACAAATATGTCCAATGGACGTGTCACAACAAAAATCAACATTTATAATAATCCCAGAACTTTAAATACGAGTATGATGAAAATAAATATTTTTCTGTCTGCTTCTTCAGTGTGCTCACATATAATTAGGAATACTTACTAGTTATAGTTCATTCCATGCATAAAATGCATTTACAATATTGGTTCCTTATAGCTTACAATGCCATTGTATATTAGCTTAATAAACTGTATAATTGATTGGAATGTTATTTATTACATATTTATCATCTACACATAGTTTAAGTGACATTTTAATTGTATCATTAAGTAGAATCGACAAAGTTTAATGGACCGGCCCTGGTTAAAGCTTTGTTATCATTTCATATAACATTAAGGAAATAACGGTTAGATTTATAAACAACTCTGCTTATAAGGACAAAATGATAGAGATCTCATTACATAGACTCCTACTATTGCCTTGTTTTATGCATTTCCGCGATTATTTCAATTCCGCTGTCATTTTCCGTCTTATTACGATCTGTCATTTCTTGATGTTCGATTACAATCATTATATTTGCGTCAATACATTTGTTTGCGATAATATTATGAATTTTAGATTCAGGGTTCTTGACCGTTGATAATAAAAACAATGTAAACTTAGCTACTATTTTAAAGTAATTGTTATCTTTGACATAACTTTTCTGTAACCAACAAAGCGATTGCCAAAACATATTATTGCTAGTAAAAAGCCCCGAATCCCAAAAATATTATGTTCCCATGTTTATCATAAGTGGAAATGTTTGTCACACATAGATTGCCGAAATCAGAATGTCGTTTATGACGTAAATACACATGTTTACAACGCGAGTAATGGCGAAATATTGACTGCGCTTCGGACAAAAGGCCTGTGACGCGTGTGATAATTCCGTTCAAGAGATTATAACAACATTATAGATACAAACACAATTTGAGTTTGAACCAAGAGTGGATCAAAACAACTTGCATCATTTTTGATTCCGCTTACTGGAAATAACAAGATAAATATGTAGTTGTTGCAAACTTGTCCTACAAAGAAAGCAGCTTCTCCTATTTTTAAATCAAAATCGTGTTGATAAAACTATGCGTGGAATTTGACAAAAAATCCTTTATATTGTGGTAATCTTATGTAATTCCCTTGGAGTTATAAACCCTATTTTTAGAAATAATGCGCCTACTTTTTACTTGCGCTTAACAAAGTTAAATACTGGGTAAATAACAAAGCAAACTTGGTGTAAATTTGATGATATTCGGTAAACATGATGATAAAAATAAACAGTACAATTGACTTGCATGTGGTTACTACGGACACCAGGGGGGCAGATAGTGTTATCAGTGGTAATTATAGCTAATCATTGACCGAGCTAACCCTGCCAGTGGAAACATCTTCCCGCTCACAACAAGATGAGTTAACATTCAAGAGACATTGGGTCATACCATATCAACCGTTATACCGTGGATTGTATAAATATTTATGTAAGACTATGAGGCCATCTAAAAATGTAATTGACCTGTGCATTTGGGATCACCGATCCTGTGTAACAAGATTGACGAATGTGAAGTTTCTAGAAAGGCTTTTGTATATAGCTAATTGTACAAAAACCTTTTGGCCTAGCAGATTTACATAAAGTAATTACTTAGATAGACAAGGACGCAAAGGTATTGATTTCTGGTAAGAAAAATAATCAAGATACGTAACGTATACGTTTTGTTCAGTTGTGATGACGTTAGCAGAGGTTTAATATTTACTTGTTTTTATATAACTTCTCCAGCGAGGAACATTATTTCTGAATTTAAATTACAAGGGTTTAGAACCATTTAATACATGAGGATGTTTTTTCCATAAATATTTCGGAGTCTCACTTTAAGAGATCTTCGATAAACTTTTGTAGTTCAGTTTGCTTTAAATTTCTTAGTTCATAATTAATTACGATATTAATTTTTTTGGGATTATACGTTACAAACATGATCCCGTTTATTTCAACTACATTTACTAAAGCCATAAATACCATAAACATCCCAAGGAAAATTTCTAATGTTAAGAAGGTGTTGTCATTTGTCGGTGGCCGCGTAAACATGATTCTTATCAAACAACAGCGGAATCCACCCACGCCCTCAGACACGGTTCCTTGATAGCCGATAAGTCTTTGAATAGTCTTTGAATAGACCGATTGTATGCAATTAGATGAGATCTTTCGTCACACCGAGACAACGCTTGTGAAAGG
The DNA here is from genome assembly GCA_958496325.1 of Nomophila noctuella. Classification (NCBI taxonomy): domain Eukaryota; kingdom Metazoa; phylum Arthropoda; class Insecta; order Lepidoptera; family Crambidae; genus Nomophila; species Nomophila noctuella. Next base: position 4,661,047 of record OY292488.1, read on the forward strand.
ACAATTAAGGGTAATTAGAACTAGAAGATAATGGAGGCAAGTGTTAAAGTAATTGCAATTTGCGACATTTTTCCGACGATGCAGAAAGTGTACACGTGTATTATGCTAATGTGGATAACTAAGTTTGCTAGTATGGCCTTTGAGGATGTACTTTTTAGGTATTTGAGAAAATTATTTCTGGGGCTATACAAAATAAGGTAAATAACACGCAGATGTAAACAAAATTAAGTTTTCATTTAAGGCATTTTGAGGAAAAAAGTTTAGCACCTAAACATTTCTTAAGGATAAAGGTTTAGGACCTAAACAACTCTTGAGGAAAACCTCGAGAAATCTTCTTATTACTAATAACTATCTTAACTTTAGGTAGTGGAATATAACGTTTTGCGAAATGGTTATTTGAATCTGACCGCAATGATGTAAGACTTGTTTCTTATTTCACTTGTTTTTAGGGTTCCGTAGCCAAAATGGCAAAAAAACGGAACCCTTATAGATTCGTCATGTCTGTCTGTCTGTCTGTCTGTCTGTCTGTCTGTCCGCCAGTCTGTCACAGCCACTTTTTTCCGAAACTATAAGTACTATACTATTGAAACTTGGTGAGTAGATGTATTCTGTGAACCGCAACAAGGTTTTCACACGAACATAAAAAAAAAAAATGGGGGGTCCCCATAGTTATAACTGAAACTGAAAATATTTTTTTTCATTGAACATATACGTGTGGGGTATCTATGGATAGGTCTTTAAAAATTATATTGAGGTTTCTAAGCTCATTTTTTTCTTAAGTGAATACTTTGCGTGACAGACTCTTCCAAAGTGGAAAAAAGTGTCCCCCCCCCCCCTCTAACTTCTAAAGTAAGAGGCTGATAAATATGAAATAAATATATAATGTACATTACCATAAAAACTACCAACGAAAATTGGTTCGAACGAAATCTATTCAGTAGTTTTTTTAATACGTCAAAAATAGAATTTGTACGGAACCCTCAGTGCGGGAGTCCGACTCGCACTTGGCCAATTTTTTTATATACCTTTCATCCTTTAACTAACCTAATAAGAATAATCTGTTTATTGGCTATATCAACGAATTGCTAATAAGAGACAATCACTATATTTAGATAAGCAATTATTTCAAGATCTTCATAGTCTCGATTGTTCTGTATGTTTATTATTAACAAGCCTAATACACTCCCTCTACAAATAATAACTACAAAATAATAGTCGGTTGCTAACTCTGAACATTGAACTCTAATAACTTTCCTACACACGTCGACATACCGAAGTCGTGTGATTTCAGCTTATCATCGCCATATTGAGGTCACGTATGGACCAGCCTTCAAACGACATTACCGAAGTAATCTTAATCGCTCACTTGGTTACTGAGGTTATTCAACGAGAATTGATAAGGGGCGGGATAAAAAATATGACGTAAGTAGTTATCGGGAATGACGAGCCTAAAAAAAGTTAAACGGGCTCGTATGATTTCTTTTATCATTGGTTGGGAAGAATTTTGCATATCATACCGACCCTGGGTTTGTCGAAGATTCGAACTTGCTCGTATATTAAAACATTATCTACGAGTAAAATGAGTAGGTACCTATGTATACAGACCACCATGATCAAACACAATAAAATACAAACGTGAAATATCATGTTCCTAATTATTAATCAAATTTAAACGTAACAATATACAACATTTTTTTGGAAAGTATATATAGCATTATGTGCAAATGTGATGATAATTTTACAAGTAACATAAGGTTTATTTTAGTTGGTATCCATTTCAGTGTGCAATTGCTGGTCATTAAAATAACATCATGCTGATCTTTTAGCATTTGCTAAATTATACGAAAAAATAAAACGTGCAATGACAAGCACGTGATGTGATTTTACCAAATTAAGAAGGATTTCTTCAGCGAATCAATTGCTAGTATTCTATTCTGAAAATATGAAGTATAATAAACAATCATAGTTACTTCAGTTGATAGTCAGTTGTTTGAAATAAGTATTTAGACGTTCAAAGACGTGTATCCCTAAAACAGTTAGGTACCTTTTTATTAATTTCCTCAATGTTATGTAGATAATAAAACCTTTTGGGATTTCCCCAAGTAGCACTTTAAAGAGTTTTGACCGGATAAAACCAAACGTGGGCAGTTGAAACGTCCTAATGCGGTTATTTCGCAGAATCAAGAACGACAGGAAAGAACGTTTCTTTAAAAGTGCAAGTAGTGTTTTATGTTACGGTTACAAATGTTTATCTAACTACCTAGGTATCTGTACTTTCAAACATTGGTCATAAATTAGGTAAGATTACAAAACTTATCAATATTTCATTCACGTTAGTGGCCTTGTATAATGAATTAAATATTTTGTAGGTAGGATTGATTCTTCTGAAATAGACTTTGAATTGAGTATTACGGTCGAATTTGTAGGTAACCATTTTTATCGTAGTTAAAGATTTTAGATAACTTTTTTATGAGATAGCTTAGAAATGATAGATTATAAAAAAGTACACTAACTTCATTTATAACTATGATGGAATGTGCAAACATCATGTGTCTTTATAATGCCACTAAAATAGATATTCACGTGCTCTATAGCGTGTTAGTATTACACTTTACGTTTACTTTTTGTCATAATCACGACACGAAAAAATATGATCTGCGTGTTACCGCTGCGCCAAAGGAGGACATGTGATGTTTTTGTTTTTTATTTGCAATACAGTAAACTGCCATCACTGTACGAATCACGTGTGTTGTTTTTACTCTCTTAATTCTGTTTGAAAAGATTTAAGTACCTTATATTACTTGGATTAGCTTACTCCAATTTGACATGCACTAGTAGCATGTTACAACAAGATTGTTAAGAAGATTTAAGATATGCAGGTCATTCCACCATAAGACTTTGTACTGCAGTAATAAAATTAAAACTACGAAGAAGGACATGACATTGTTAGCATAGGTATCTGGTTAGTGATAACTTATTAAAGATCACATGTGATAATTTATGACCTAGAAAAGATAAAAACCGATTATATAATCGTTGATAAACTAGAACTTGTCTGAAAGAAGGACAGAATTATGAATCATACTGATTGATATCCTAGTATCCTACTGTAATACTGAATCTGAAGAATACTTCATAAGTTCTACATTTAAGAACGGTCACCCATTGATTTAGATCGTTATAGATGCCCCGATAACAGAAAACTGTGGCATTTTTTGTTTGACATGAAGTACGTTTCAATATGCTGCCACTGCGATAAGAGGTGACTGTCGCTTAAAATTTGATGACCTATTTCAGAGCGCCTGAAGTATGGCAAAGGCATATCAAACGATTCAAATCTATGGCTTACCCAGCCTTTAATCCTAAAAGTAAGTTTACTGCTAACTCCACCATGTGACTTGCCGGCGCCGTGATAAGGTTTCTAGTAACCGCAAACACGTCAGCTAAATAGGGTCACCTGTATACGTTACAGTGAGTGATTATAATGCGGCAAGCCGTGAAGTGTAAGCTGTGTAGTGGAGTAAGTACATAGATAAAACTTGCAAAGCGGTTAATGCACCTTGTGAGTTCTATAGGAATTTTTTTTGAACTACATTTGAATTCCAACACTAAAGCTGGAAGATCTAAGGAGCCTTGGAGTCTAGAGAATGCCGTAAATTGAACAAAGCTTCTTGGAGAAGTTTATTTTGATCCGATGGGCTGCTTCAACGAGTATATTTACTTTGATGGCCGTCAAATCTTCTGTTGGTTTGAACAACATACAAATCCTGATTTTTTTAATTATCTTTAATCACATTTCCTACGGCCTTTGGCATCAGTTAGTTCCTGTCAATCATCTGTTAGCCAATAGAAACATTATTGAACTACGTAGTGTTTCCTCTTGTGAAACAATATCTTCAGTCGTGTGATCGTCAACGTCACGAGGTAATGTAACACCTCCGTTGACGTCACAATTTTGACCACATCATTAACCATTTAAAGCGGGGATTTTATTGATACGATCTTTACTTGTAGATGTCCACGTGAGCGAGATACATGTTGGGATTTATATACAGCCTGGTAAATCTTAAGGTCTTCCGGTTGTGGCACTTTGTTGATGCAATTCGTGAAATTGCAATCAGGATGACCTTTGATTAAACTACAAAAGATAACTCGTGTAAAAAAATCAAATATTTAATAAAAAAATATTTTATTTCGTAAGATGTTTGAGATGAACATTATTGTGTTGTGAATCCTCAATGTTTTAAATGCTGGCTTTCTACTGTTGCTTTAACTTCTCTAAAACTACCTTAGGAAATGTAGGTACCATTTATATTAGTGATATAATTTTTTTGTCTTCATGCAGGCAAGAAATTCAGCTTTGACTTGAAATACACTCCTAAAACCACCTATTTGGTAGTTACCAAGCCTTTAGATATTGGTATGAAATAAAACGGCTATTTGATGCTTCTCAAATTCTATTCATAAGAACGGGGCTAATTACATACAGCAAATGTTACGAAATACCGCCTTTTCTCTTATTGTTAATAATTAGAAGAAGACAATCGAGTCATAATGAATTATGTACTGCCCAACAAATCACACTGATATAATCTTAACACGATTTGCGGATAAAGGTAATTGCCGTGCTTCATTATAGAAACCCAGAATGCGTGCGGAAATAAAACACAAACATTCTGTTACTACAACAAAGGAAAACAACTATTATAATGTTGCATAATATAATATTGCGTTAAAGAATTTTATTTTCCATTCCACAGAACCATAGCATTCTCTGTCCTCTACAGTACGATCGCAATGCAATTACATGAGTTATGAATTATATGTTATTATGATGCATTTAAACTGGAGCTATGATCGTTATGTCATCTGCAATAAAATAAAGTGTTATGTCCTTTGTTAATATGTATGTCATGTATAAACGTACTGGTTCTGTGTAAAATACTCGTATGACGTGGTTCCAATGACATTACTCGGCTTGATGGGTTTTTAAAGTGTCCAGTTCTTTGAAGTTCTAGCCATTGCACTAATTCTAGTAGATTAGAGTAAATGCTGTTTTTCCTAGAATTTTAAATATACATCTTTTCAAGTATATGGTGTACGGTATGGTGACATTTTAAATTTAGAATGTTGACTCAGTTTTCCAATTCTTCAATGCAAGGTTATCATGGCCCAGAATTATCGACAAAAAATCTTTGACGTGGCAAAAACACCAAATCTCGGATCATTAGAACAACAATGGTGTTATTACGCCAAAAGAACGATACAAAAACCGATGCAGGCAACCATAATGGAAGTCTTGATTATGCCACCGTTTGACGTCACATTGAATCTTAAGGGATGACTGAGAGCTGCTTATACGATTCTGGAATAATAATGCCCTTCCTGCCGGCATAACTTACGCTCAACAAACAATACAGGATGTGCAGAGGATAAGTTAATGTACAAACATAGCATTTCCGTTCCCTTTCCGCACTAAACTTGCTGGATGAGATATGATTTCATAGTTGTCTGAATTCTGACACGATCTTAAAAAGATCAAGAGCAAGACTAATGGCTCATGCCTCTGAAGAGATAAATTAATGTTTGCTGCAATTTGCATGCACTGTTGATTCTGATATCTGTAACACAAGTGCTTAAGCTACTTAACACGGAGTCAGATCAATGTATGTGATGTTGTGAAATTTTTATTTATTCTTCTCTCTCTTCTTAGCCATTTTCAACCATTGTATTGGTGTAGGCCTCCTTCAGGTTACGCCATCTAGTTCGGTCTTGTGCTGCCGCTATCCAGTTTGCCCCTGCAGTTCTTACAATGTCGTCCTTCCAACGCATCTGTGGCCTTCCTCTAGGTCTTTTCTCCCCCCAAGGCCTCCATTCCAAAACCGCCTTGCCCCACGAGCCATTTTTACGGGCTATGTGTCCCGCCCACTGCCATTTCAAATTTGTAACTCGTTTAATGGCGTCTGTGACCCTGCTTTGCTCTCTAAGCCAGGTGTTTGTCTTGCGATCCCTTAGCGTAATCCCCACGAGTTTCCTCTCTAGTTTCCTCTGGGCGACTTGTATTTTTCTGATGCTATCTTTCGTCAGAACCCATGTTTCCGCTCCATAGGTAAGGACCGGCAAAATACATTGGTCAAACAACCTGGCTTTCTGATCAGCTGTAAAGTTCATTTTAAAAGCAAAGTCCAGTTTTGCGTAGGCAGCCCACATGAGACGAATCCGTCTATTGATCTCATTGAGTTGGTTTTCTTTCCCCATCCTTATTTCCTGACCTAGATAGACGTATTTATCTACCCTTTCAATGACAGTTTGGTTTACATTGATCAAAGCGTGCACATTATCATTGGTCATGATCTTGGTCTTATTAAGATTCATTTCCAAACCGACTTTTAAGGAGGCTTCGTTCAACTCATGAATCATGACTTGGAGATCACCAGGGTTATCACTTAAAAGAACGATATCGTCAGCGAATCGCAGGTTGTTCAATCTTGCTCCGGGTAGCTTAAGACCACGATTCTCCCATGAAAGTTTCTTGAATACATCCTCCAAAACTAGGGTAAACAATTTTGGTGAAAGAGTGTCCCCCTGTCTTACACCTCTTTTAATGTCTATACCCTTCGTTGTATCGACTACTGTTACTTTCATCGTTGCGTTATTGTAGATGTTTTCAATAAGCTTTGAGTATCTATAGTCTATGCGAGCATTCTGTAGTGCTTGAACAACTGCCCAGGATTCCACACTGTCGAACGCCTTCTTGTAATCGATAAAAGCCAACCAGAGAGCCAAATTATTTATTAATTAGTATTATTTATTTATTTGTGTGATGGACTCCGACCGAAGTAAAAATGATTGATCTGAACAAAATATTAGGCATAATGTTTGTTCGCCCGATGTGAACCGAGAATCGAAAGTTTACGTTTCGAGTAAATATTCCGTATTGCAATACGAGTATACCTATGAATGAAACGCTCGTTGTGTCCATTGACATACATGTAGGTACCTTAGTACGCAAGAAGCACCTCAGTACGATGTTTTGCGTCCGTAGTGACGTGTGAATGAATATCGGGGTTTATCGATAGAGGTAAACGACTTTTTTTCAACGGATGTTCAAGCCGTTTGCAAGGTTAAACAGGGCAATTCTTAAATTCAATTTGCCTTTTAGGTATAAGTTATATTTTATTCAGGGGTAATAAAGGAAATCAAATGCAATACAAGAGTTTATGATATGCAAATGATTGGCTTAAATAGACTTTACATTATGTACCAACAGTAAGATATTGGTAATATACGACTATTTTAAGTAGGTTGTAGTATTTACCCTAAGAAGTAGATTGTAATAATTTGTTCTATGACTATGTCAGACATTGAGGTAGGTATAACTATTTCGTCTGGAGTAGACATCAAGAACAAAATCTACATATATAATATCAGATGGCAGGAAAGGGGGCTTGTCCTTCTTTACGTATGAAATGACACGCCACTAGCTTTATTTTTTGCCCTGGAATGATTTGTACCTACAATAGACGGCAAATATTTCTTCGAGTTGTCTGCTATACGTAGTAGTAAAATCTTAATGTTCTCACAACGTCGTTACCGAAACTGAGTTTTTATTTGTCAACACTGCACTATTAGTTAGCGTGGCGACAAAACCATCACATTAAAAATGATGATAATCGAGATAAAACAATCTGGCAGGTTTACTTGTTATATAAATAAATACATAGCGACGTGCACGTGAGATGCTGTTATGATATGAATAGCAAACGTGATGCATTGTGATTCACGCATGCGCGAGCCCGCTAGTGCGATATACAAGTATGGGGAATTCATATGTATAATATTGATTGGAATCTAAGTTGAGTATCGATGTGTTTTTAGGGTTCCGTAGCCAAAATGGCAAAAAAACGGAACCCTCATAGATTCGTCATGTCTGTCTGTCTGTCTGTCTGTCTGTCTGTCTGTCTGTCCGCCAGTCTGTCACAGCCACTTTTTTTATGTTGCAGGGAGGCAAACGAACAAGAGGGTCACCTTACCAAGGGTTTGAATTTTGCCCTGAAAACATCTAGATGTGTGACTATAATTACCTATGTCTTCTGAAACACCATATAACATGTGTGTTTTTTTATAAAGACTAAATAGTCACGAGAATATACTACATTAGTGTTTTTTATGTTGCAGGGAGGCAAACGAACAAAAGTGTGACCCGATGGTTAGTGATCACCGTTACCAATGGACATCAACAACTAGACAAGGGTCGGGTCGCACATGCGTTGCCTGCCTTCAAGACCCCATACCCTCCCCAACTGAGCTCTGGCGACCTTACCCACCAGCAGAAACATAGCATAACAGTTACAAAGTGCTACTTGAAATGTGCATTAATAAAATGTTAACATACTTTCATATTATGTTTGATACTTTTAGATTTAAATCGTTAGACATGGCCTGACACCAGTAAACTGTGGCATTATTATATAAGGTGTAACAAAATATACTGCAAATATTTTAAGGGTGAATTGTTTAGTGGAAATGTAATAAATTTGTCTAGTAATTTTTTTTTGTTAATACGCTAGTTTCCGAGAAAATCAACAAAATAAATTGAATGAATAATTGGGAAAAGTACAAAATTTGTCATATGCAAGACAGCTGGTCGTGTCCTAACAGTGTAAAACAATTACTACACTAATTGTCCTGCCCCAAAAGCAAAGTGGTGGAGAGGGGGCGAAGCTTACGGGACGAAAAGAGCAAATTGGCCAATGCAGAAAATGCAAAATTTGGTAGGCATTAATTTTGACTTTTTAATATCTGAAATGCCACTAAAGAATTCTCCCTTAAAATATTTGCAGTATATTTTGTTACACCCTATATAACATCATGACATACCTACGTTTCAACAATACTGTCACTGCGAAATGAAGCGACAGTCGCTTCAAATTTTAGCTTCAACTTCAGAGCGGGACGAAGTAGGTATGACGAGGGCAAATGTTACGAAATCTACCTACTTATACTTTTTAATATTAGCATGTCTTGTCCGATAAATAAATTTTTCATCAAGCTAGTGACAGCGAACAGATTTAACTCAATTTCAGATATACGGTTATACCTACCCATGTATAATTAAATGTAAATAAACACGTTCCGTTGGGTGCACGTTATGTGCATAAAATTATAATTATATCACATTTTTGTGCATTTTTAATTAAATGGACTTTAGACCTTAACTTTATGTGTATCTAAAGGGAATTGATGAACGACGTTCAATGTATTGCGTTTTATCTTATCCTTATGCATTTTTAAATGCGCCATACTAGGTAGGTAATCTTTAGCAATAATTAAGGTTCTTTTTTAGGGTGACTCAAGTGAATTTTTATTGCATTTATATTGGATGTGGCTTTGAAAACAAATAAAGTCCCTTCACCCAATAACGCAAAAATATTATTATGTTGTATAAATAATAAATGTATATAAAAATAAATTGCCTATTTATTTTATTACATTATCATATGATTATACCTATGTATGCAGACTAAAATGATAAGGACTCGTACCCAAACATCTTTCATTCATAAAAGGTTGTTCCTCCCACTACCCACCAAATAGCAAATCAGCGGTTTGATTCTTTACTAGGTAACTACCTACCAATAACCAACCAGCCCAAAGCCCGTAGTAGAATTAAAATTCAATAATTGCACCTACTACCTACGTCTTGGTTTAGCGCTTACATTTAATAACAAGACCGCAGAACAGTAAACATGGGAAGGCTGCAGAATAACGTTAGAAATAAATCTACCGTACTATCAAAGCATTGACCTGTTGAAGGCCGTTGGACACCTTTGGGATACCACTTTTTTTAGAGTATGTACCTAGGTAGGATTTTTTTGATAAAAAGGGGGGTTACTTAAGTTTAAATTAAAGGGCAAGCCTTAAAGTTAATTTCTTATTAGTTAATTTAGGCAGATTCAAAATTGTAACGGTCTCACTTTATTTTATTTTAAAAATTGCAATTACTTCCTTGTTAGTTTAAATCTTACAGCGCCATCTAGTTTAAAAATATGAAGACTTTATACAAAATCTAGTCTTAAAATATGTTTGTCCATTGAGGCAATTATTCATCTAGAAAACTTTGATGGTAGATAATCGTTTAAAGGTACACTTACATACCTACCTACTTACTAGATTGTAGGGTGCCAAATAAATCGTAACTTAAATCTTTTCTAATTTCTGCTGCAATAGAACCATTAATTTTGTACTAATCCTAACTTCAAGTTACTTCAAGGTAACGCGATTGATTAAACCTACTTGTAACGCAATGTATAAATAAATAAGATTAAAATAACATTTTTGTAATTAATAATTCTCTTACTTTTATTTTTTCAATATCGATGAAAACAACGACGACGTTGATCCTATAATCCAGTCAAAATAGACAAAATTAAGACTCAAGGTTGCATTAATTCCCACACAGCTGGATTTTTGTGCAGGCCTTGAATACGTCATAACAAATGATATGTCAAAATTCCCCATCGATCCCGCTTGTGCGTTGTTTTTTATTCGTGGTCAAAGGGCCCAAATTTGCGTTTTTTTCTTTAATCTCTGAAACTAAAAGAGCTATCGAAAAATGGTTCAGGAAAAGTTTATAGATCGTAAAATTGTCTACTTAAAAGATCTCTACATTTTTCTTCTACAAAGCAGCGCTGTCGAGATATTGTGACTTTAAGCCGCAGGAAAGTCGTATTTTCGAGTAGCCCACATTATGCAATTACAATAAATTGGGTTGAGTAGTTTATCTGGTGCAGGTGGCAATTAAGTATGGATTGGCTCGAAACTATTATTTACCAATTTCCAGCCCCAATTTTCAGGATTTAGTTCATTGAAGTCAAAAAAGACAAAATGACGTATCAAGCTTGCATTCATTCCCAACAAGCGGGACTTTTGTGCAGGCCTTGAATACGTCATTACAAATGATATGTCAAAAGTCCCCATCGATCCCGCTTGTGCGTTGTTTTTTATCTGTACTGAAAATCTTCGGATCCTATTCCTAACCTTTCTGGTAGTCAAGCCTCAATGGTCCCCATAGAGACTTTTACTCCTTAGATGAAATAGGATCGATTGGCGCGAAAAAAAATTTTGGAATTTTCAGTACAAATCGCTGAAATAGGTAATTTTTTTTTTCATGCTAATCGATCCTATTATAAGTTAGGATTAAAAGACTTTAGGGGACCATTTAAGGTTTGAGTACTAGAAATGTCAGGAATCGCAAAAAACTTTTCCCATACATTTTGTACTGAAAATACCAATTTTTTTTTTCTCGCCAATCGATCCTATTTCATCTAAGGAGTAAAAGTCTCTATGGGGACCATTGAGGTTTGACTACCAGAAAGGTTAGGAATAGGATCCGAAGATTTTCAGTACAGATAAAAAACAACGCACAAGCGGGATCGATGGGGACTTTTGACATATCATTTGTAATGACGTATTCAAGGCCTGCACAAAAGTCCTGCTTGTTGGGAATGAATGCAAGCTTGATACGTCATTTTGTCTTTTTTGACTTCAATGAACTAAATCCTGAAAATTGGGGCTGGAAATTGGTAAAAAATAGTTTCGAGCCAATCCATACTTAATTGCCACCTGCACCAGATAAACTACTCAACCCAATTTATTGTAATTGCATAATGTGGGCTACTCGAAAATACGACTTTCCTGCGGCTTAAAGTCACAATATCTCGACAGCGCTGCTTTGTAGAAGAAAAATGTAGAGATCTTTTAAGTAGACAATTTTACGATCTATAAACTTTTCCTGAACCATTTTTCGATAGCTCTTTTAGTTTCAGAGATTTAAGAAAAAAACGCAAATTTGGGCCCTTTGACCACGAATAAAAAACAACGCACAAGCGGGATCGATGGGGAATTTTGACATATCATTTTTAATGACGTATTCAAGGCCTGCACAAAAATCCAGCTGTGTGGGAATTAATGCAAACTGGAATGTCTATTTTGACCGGACTACTATTTCGAACGGCTCCCCGTGCGTGACGGTTGGATTTGCCTTCATAGGTAGCTAGGTGGCGTCACTGTGACGCGAGAGCGCCAAACGCTAAACCCAGTTAAAGGCCTTCCTACCTTGGATTTTATTGGGTTTCTTGAAGGTGTTTATTACTTTTTCTATAATCTTGTTTCGCCATTCATGGTTTATTTATACTATACTTATATTTTAACCTAAAAAGCGAGAAATGAATACCTACTTTCTTAAGATAGAATTTGAATAAAGTAAGAACAAAACTTTTACAATCTATAACTTACTCATAATCTTTACGTCGAAAATAAGAAATTAAATCTGAATGAGTCAATTTAAGAGAATTCATAATTTTCGAATGTTATATTCGCGAAATCTTCGATTTATAAAAATGAAAAACAAATTTGTATGAACCAGTGACATCTATACCAACAAAGTGTAACTTCTACACAAGTAACTACTAGCGCCACCTATTGAACATTCGTTGTGATAAACCGCTGGTTTATCGTTGCTTTCTAGTATCAAAACTTTCCGATAGATGGCTCTAAAAGCAACGTCTGCGATTACAGCGCCATCTATGATAAGCAAATGGCTTTAAAATTTGAGCAGTGGTAGTGAGTTATTATTAAGTACCGCATGTGACCGATAGATGTCAGGAAAGGATTAGTAATGATGTTAGAAACTAAAATAAAAATAAGAAGAAAGAATTGTATTTACCGGTATCGTTGAGCAGAACATTGATATCCGTCGTCGACCCATCGGCCGACATCGCTGTAACAAAATAAAAAGCCATATTAAGTAAAATTACTAACAAATTATTTTAGTTGTTCATTATGATTATGGATACCCACCAACCTTATCATAAGATACGTGTCACAGTTTTAGGTATATTTTTGATTTGTTCATTTTAAGACTTCGTAATAATTATTATAGGTATACAAGTACCTACTGTAAAAAAAACGCACGGCATAGTCTGTATAAAACTTTCATACATCTATTTATTTATTTAATCATTTTATTAATTTGTATGTCATCAAACACGAAAAGTAACAATTTAATTTAATTAAAGGAACATCAATAATAACCTTTTTCATTTTCATCAAAATAATAAATAATAAAATTACTTTTTGTACAAGATAATAATTCTCTGGGATTTTGTTTGGTTTAAGTCCAGCCTGGTATTTATCACGAGATGAGAAAAATGGGTCTGAATTGATTCCCCTCCCTTTCTCAAAAATAATGTGTTTGATAGGTTCGTACGTACCCATCAAACAGATTATTTTTGGGATGAGGAGGTAGGTAAAGCAATGACACATTTTTTATAAATTCTTCATGCAATACCTATCACTCCCGAACCAGTCGTTACTATTACGAGTATAACCATCTCGATGATATAATTATGGATCGTTCAGCTTCACCCGAGCCGCAAGGTCGGATCAGCCAACCGTGACGGGCATGGCCGGCGATTTGATGATTTACCACCGATACTGTCATCTGTCATTACACTCAATTATTGTAGAGACAGAGCTAGTTATTAGAGAGCTTGTTTTCTCTTTTTGTTGGAAGGAATGAACTGTCCCTCTGAGTTCTCCTGTTGGTAATTTTGAAATACAAAAGCTAATCATATAATCAAAAATTCAAAAGCTTTTAAAATAGGCAACAAAGAAAATACGGATCAGACAAAAAATTCTGTCTACCTTCATTCGAAATAATATATTTTCCAATAACTACCACAGACAAAACTTGTATAATTGGAAATAATATTAATACTGCAATAAACGACACCATGAAACGACAAAAGTGAAAATGCAATTTTATTATAAACAGCCCTAAGACATCTTATTATCATTACATATTATTATCAAATAGATTTCTTTGATGAGAGCACTGTTTTCTTCATCGTGTATTGAACTTTCTAAGGAATTCCAAGTGTTAGTCAATATTATTGTATCAGATACGTTTAATATTTAATGAAATGTGTCTTTAATCTCAAGTTTGCTTTATCTATAAATTAATTATTGTTTGGTTACGAAATCTATACAGCTCTACTTAATTATTATGATATACCAATTGTATGTAAGTTCTTTGTTATTGATAACGCCTCGATGGGCTTGTAGTTAGAGAACCAGGCCGTGGTCTCGAGGTCCTGGGTTCAATTCCAAGGTCGGGAAAAAAACTTGTGTTGGTTTTTCCGAACACACAAACCCGGGCAGTTTGTGATCACCGATCCACAATTGGCAAGCTTGGTAAGCCAAAACCCATTTTCTAACTTAATCTTTCAAATTATGTAGACCGTTGCCCTTCATGAAATGATATACATTAAAATAGGCTGATACTTTAATTTTGTTTTTTTGAGTGAAAATATATGTTATAAGCACTAAGTAGTAGAACGATCGTCTTAAACCGATCAACTTACCTACTCCAGATGAAATAATTACACACCAATCTGACCTTGATTTGTTATAACAGGAACAAAGTTGTTATTGCTTGTTCCGTTACTAATAATCTGTAATTTGCAGCAGATCATTTTAATAACATCTAAAGCGCGATTGATTGCTGTCGGACGTAGCACTAGTACCTTCCTATTAATAAAATCATGAATAAATAAATCAATATCAGTCTCTAAAGTTAGTAAAATTAATCGCATGGGAGTTCATTAGGCAATACTTTTATTTAATGACTTATTATGGGCGAACTTTTTGAGGGACGAATCACTGAACTTCCCGTTTTGCAAACTTTTAGACATGAAAAATATGTAACAAATACAATATAATTGAATACAAATAATTATACAAACTCACATAACTCAAATCCTCATTACAATGAGTACCTAAGTAGGTAATTTGAATAATTTTTCCACTTCAGAAATCAAATTCAAGAGTAGGTGTCAATTCGGACTTTTACTCCGACAAACTAAAACTCAAGGTGCATTGGTAAGAGGCAGAGCCACTACCAAAGATAACATCTCTACTCTATACATATTATTATTACTAATAGTTATAAGATAAGTTATCTCAGCCGATGATTGATCATTGTATACTTTATGCTCGTGTAGGGTGTAGGCGAATAATCAAGGCCTCATGTTTTCAAGGTTTAAGATCTAATTTTATATTGTCTTCTTGTCATAATCATAACGTAATGTTAATCATAACGTAATTACCCGGTATAGCGGTAAACAAACATTCTTTACTTGTTGAAAATTTTCTAAACATTTCATCTCATTAACATAATTTATTTGTAACTTGCCTTCCGCCCGCGACTTCGTCCGCGTCCCGTCTCGTACCGTCGACCCGTCCCTTAGTTTAGAATTTTTTCTTGCCTTTAAACCATCCCTGGACATTAAATAACAAGTTTAAAAAAGAATTGGCCATTTGGTCCGGGCGTTATTGAGTTACGCTTACCAACACATTTTGCGATCGATTTTTATAAATAAGACCAGCGACTTGACCCGCGTTATCAGATTACTGTTTTATCCCATGGGAGCATTTAATAAGGAACAAAAGTATCCTATCACCTTTGTCAGCCCATGCCCTGCCTGTATACCAAATGTCATCAACATCCGTGCAGTAGTTTCAAAGTGATTGACGGACAAACATCCAAACAAAAAAACTTTCACATTTGTAATATTAGAATGATTTGATAATGATTTCTTCAGTTTTTGTTATGATCAAAGGAAACATTTGGAAATTGATCGACAGACGACCGTAGTAAGACCGATCTCCTCAGGGCCAACGTCATTGTTGTATGATTTTGATAAAATAAATCATTTCATTACCTTTTTAACTACAGGTAATTTTTTTATGGAACTCTATACAATTAGTCAGAGTTATCATGAATAAGGTGAATGAATTGAAACAAATGTGCAGAAATGATATTAAATCCGTGTTATTTATCACAAGTGTTGAAACGGATACAATCATTGAAGTCTCGTTATCGTGAGCGCTCTCACAAAGAAAACCTTATCTTATTGTTGAGTAAATATTGAAAAAAGAGGAAAAGATTTTTAACTTTTTGTAGTTGTTACAGTATATTGGACTGTGGTTATTGTCACATTTTTATTGAGAGAACTTTATTAAAACACGCGTTAACACACGTATGCAGCTCTCCTAATCTATACAAATATTATAAAGAGGAAAGGTTTGATTTTTTGTTTGTTTGTATGAATTGAATAGGCTCCGAAACTACTTGGCAGATTTGAAAAATTCTTTCACTGTTGGAAAGCTACATTCACCCAGAGTAACATAGGCTATATTTTATCCCGGTACGGGAAGTAGTTCCCCCGGGACGCGGGTGAAATTCCTAATAATGACTTTCGTGCAACCACTAACCAACTTTAGTGCACCTAAATGTTTAATTAAACATAGGATATAAACTATTAATTTATACTAATTTGACCGAACTCATCCCTCAAAGTGTGAAAGAAAACATTGGCAGATCCCATCTTTTATCATGAATACTCGTAGATTACAGATTAGGTATATCATTTTTTTTACAATTGCGACGACCAGTGATAGATTCTGGTGGAAAACAATGGACACGTGACACAGAAACACTTCCTAGATGATTTGTCATCTTAGTCAGTGTTAAAACTTTTCTTATTGGAATTTACATAATAAGGTTTTACTTATCTATGGAAACGAACAATCTGAAAATTGTGAAAAACGTTCCATTGTGTTTCCGAAAAAATCATATTAGGTAAAATAAAAGGACTGCATTACAATTAAAACATACCATAAAAAGCTTGGCAATACTATAAAACGTAATGACGAAATGTGGCGTTGAAATCTTGTCATGTAGGTTCTGCAAATTCAATGAACAGTACCTAAAAACAAACTGCCATGTAGTTTCGCAAACGAATTATATTTTACGGGAAACAAATCTGCGGCCTTCTTATCCATTTCAACATATCAGCTGTCGAAAATAATGGAAATAACGGAAAAGAAAATATTACCTTATGGTTTCTTTACATGCGATCCACTACTGATTATATACGGTGGATGCCACTCCATGAAACTACACACATCTGTTCTCCAGAATGATTTACAATAAAAAAACTACTTATGTATTGAAACGTCCCTTTCTTCAACAACGCAACTAACATGTGCAACATTTATTTACTTTGAAGAAAATAATAGTCTATTGTCATATGACATATTGTTGTTACTCCATCGATTTATGATGAAAGGGGTACTTGATGCATCGAAATTATGCAACTGTGGAGGCGGGGATGTACCTCGAGATGTTGCTAGTTTTGATGCGTATCGAAGAATATTTTATAACTCACTAGCGGCCCCCCCGGCTTCGCAACCGTGCTGTGTTGCTGGTACCAATGTTTACTATAGAATATGAAAGATACGTGTATTATACATATAAACCATCATCTTGAATCGTTCTGTCTGTAAAAAAATCCTCATGAACATCGGTTGCTTAGTTATAAAAAATGGTGTAGTACCTAATGCCTCGATGGTCTAGTGGTTTTAGTACTGGGCCGTGAGTGGAGGTCCTGGGTTACTCTCCCGGTTTGGACAAATGTGTGTCAGCTTTTTCGAACACAGCCCGGGTTTGTGATCACCAACCCGCATTTGGCAAACATATGCGTAGTGATTAAGCCAGAAACCTATATTTGTAACTAAAACATGATTTCAAATAATGGAGGCCTTTGCCCTGCAGTGGGACATTAATAGGCTGATACTTTTTAGGGACTGGCAGAAGACAGCCACTTTGTTTTATACTAGGTATGTAGTGATCGGATCGATAGCGGTAAAATTTTGCCTTTTTAGTCTCACAAATATACTTCTTCTGACCTTCGTCCCAATAATTCAGATTTTGCGACCTTCACCTCTGTTTATTATGTTTACGTAACACATAATATGGTTCAAATTCCATTTATTTATTTGTATAAATAAGCATCGTAAAAATACAGGGCAGTTTGCGGTCAGCCGCCGGTATAATAGCCTTTTGCGGTTTCATACAACTACACTTTGTGTCAATAAAACAAGGCTTCAAATGTTGCAGTAAATATCCTTAAACTGAACCTAGAATCCGAAGCTTAAAATCTTTTAGCTGAGCTATTTTAGCTGATTGATAAGCTTAATCGTTTGACACTCTATAGCATCCAAAATGATGTGGGAATAAAACAAATCTTATAAAGAAAACTTATCTTCAATGGAGCAAAAGCTTCATTATTTATATGAAAAATAATTTAAACCTACGCAATGATGCTAGTAATATTTTAATGAACCGTATCAATATTTCTTAGTTTAAGATTTAACATTAATTATGTGTAGTATTCTTTCTGTTTTATTTTATGTTGTTACTTACGTTTATTTTATGTTGTAATATACTTTTGCCCAGCAGTGGGGCAATATCGGTTGATTAAAAAAAAGACTTAACATGCTGTGACATTGTATTTCAAATTCCATTAACAAGTTTTCCTTCATGTTACTGCGACTGACTGTACGACGCCAGGAAACAGGCGCCTTACTATAATTAGGTCGATAGAAAACCTGTTCGTCTAATGTTCGTTGGTTTGTCTATAAAAAGTGGAGGAAAAAATATTTTTTACCAACTCATAGTAAACAATAGGTCGCTATTCTTAGACCGCCTATTTTGAATGCGGTAGGTATATTTTTTACAAATTTTGATTCGTAATTATCGTCGTACCCAAATTAATTTTGATACATGACTTCGGTTCGCATATGGGTTTGCTTGGTTACCAATATTGCTATGGTTACTTACTATATTATGTAATTGATTATTAAAACGACTTTCGCAGAGGCCTGTCATCGGATCGGTGACCGAAAATTGTCAACTCCTCCGTGCTTTGGCACGTTAAGCCGTTGGTTCGGCGCCTGATCTCTCTGCGGGCGTCTCAGATTGCTGTCACACCGAACTATGAGAGTGGAATTGGGAGTGCACCAGTGCTTGCGGACTTACTTGTGCCCTATAATATATCCTGCGTACCTGGCTGATCGTAAGATCGGCTGTCATGGTCGAAAAACGGCCGGAGGGTGTTATTAAAATTAATGTAATAACATAGTCTTTCCCACAAAGATCGATTAGGAAAAAATCTATCATTATTATACATAAGTATAGTTTACACGAATAAATAAAAACAATAATAGCTACACGATGAACCGCCATAGTAATCGTAAAACCAATTATTTTTTGTTACTTTTGTAAAGGCCTATTGTTGTCGAGCCAATAAAATGTTTATACCTCGCGAAATGGGCAATAAATGTAATTAAAGCATAATCTTCATTTAGCCATCAGCCTTGAACTTTGCAAAAGCGGCTTAAACCTGATGAGTACTATGAGTTACCACGTTTTATGATTGCCCAGGACATTTTACTGTAATGTAAATAAAGGTGTTGCTTATTTGTAATACCAGTTGATACCTAGCGGGAGGTTTAAGCCTAGTTCTTCATTTAGATCTGGGTATAGAATAAACAGTACTAAACATTCCCCGTGAAAGATAAAAATGGGTGCCTCGGTCTGAGCTAATTTACGTCGATTAAATATTACTTTTTTCGTTTTGGATCAATGTCACCACGCTAATAAGAAGATACTTTCGTTGTCATTCACATTTTTATAGTTGTTAAATTATATATTCACAAAGCCCACCTCACGGTAAGAAGTCACTTTCGTTTTTTTATGTGAGGGGGAGGCAAACAAGCATAAGGTTCATCTGATGTTAAGTGATCAACGCTGCTCTCTCATCAAAAAATCCATCAGTACCGCAAATACGTCGCTACCTTTTACATACACCCTTCTCATAGCATTTATAACAACAACAGCAATCAGAAAGGGTTTATATATTTAATTAAATTGTGGACATTCTCAGCAACTTAGAAATAAGCTCATCAACAGAAGAAACCTGGAAACCTGGACACTAGAAATAGTTATACTAATCATGTTCAAGTACGAGTTATTTTAATAATATCGGCTAATTGCCTGCGAGGATTGCTATAAATGAGATAACATTACGGCACAACATTGTTTCCTTCAATTTCCTCATGCTTTGATGTTTATGTCAAATGAGAAATGCGAATGTTTCGTAACCGTAATCAACACGTCGACACGTGGTAGAACGTCATTCATAGGC
Organism: Nomophila noctuella; assembly: GCA_958496325.1. Classification (NCBI taxonomy): domain Eukaryota; kingdom Metazoa; phylum Arthropoda; class Insecta; order Lepidoptera; family Crambidae; genus Nomophila; species Nomophila noctuella. The sequence continues at coordinate 4,681,161 of OY292488.1, forward strand.
GTAAACGTAATATTTAATGTTGTTTATGGGAATGAAGAAGTGTGTAAGTAGTTTATCTGATGGTAAGTGATCACTGGTTCCCGTAGACATCTACACCAGAGGGGTGGCCAAAGAGCGTTGATAATCGATCGGCTTATTAACAAATTGCAAATTGAATAGTGTTTATTGTGGACCGTCTTTTTACCAGCTTGTTTCCAGCTTTTTTTGTCAAAAAATTCCACTACTTATAAGAGTACGAAGTCTGTCCCTTTCTTTTCGTATCTATAAAGATAGCCAGATATCTTTGAATTTATCCCTTTGACCCTTTAACAACTGAAGTGATCTGAAACCTGTTTGAAGTTAATAATACTCTCGTATTTGGTAATTGAATACCAATATTATATTTTTAAGAACCTGTAAGCTACCGAAGTGACTAGGTGAGAGGTGCTCAGCCCAGTATTCGCTTGGTAAAAGGCTGATAACAAATGGATGTGACCTCGAATATCCCACAGGTAGAACCGGGTTTTAGTTAAATGTCATCGGTTATAGTTAGATTATTTTTTACCGTATGCAATAAAGCGAATTTACGTTCGTCGCTGCATTTTTAATTATCGAGCTCGCGTAACTTTTGAATTGATACGAGAACTGGAAATAAGGGGACTTTTTTGTCTCAAAATAAGTGAAGAATTTTTAAGACGTTTTGAACTGTTTTAGAGATTCGTGCAAGTTATGTGAAAGAGTGAACCTTAACATAGAAGGAATCACAAACTAATTACGGAATAGAGTGACTAAAATCGGCTTTTTGTCCGCTTCGTGTGTATCTACACTAAACGTTTGAAAAACTCTAAATACAAAAACAAAAACACATCAAAACATTTCCCGGAGCGAGTCCATATTTACTCATCGTACATTGTCTACCCCGTAATGAAGCCATCATGATCGGAAGTACGAGCCCGGAGGTCGGCTCCCATTTGTATGCGGTCCTGCGCAGGCGCCGAATATGGTGTCCACACCTGACAGTGAGGTCGGACCATTGTTCATGAACTTTGGGTTGTTTGTTATCATGGCTGATGGTTCGCTTGTACTATGATGAGTAGCAAAGATGATTGAATCTGTCAACTGGGACTCAATCGTGATATAAAAAAATAAGTGACATTTTATTTTTCGACGACCTGCTTGGTGTAATGGTCAAGATGTTGCCTATTACGCAAGAGGTCGCGGGTTCGATCCCCGCACAGGACAAACATTTGTGTGCATGAACATGTCTGTTTGTCCTGGTCTGGGTGTTATATGTATCTATTTAAGTATATTTGTAATACCACTGTTGATTCTGATGCCTGTAACACAAGTGCTTAAGCTACTTAACACGGGGTCAGATCAATGTATGTGATGTTGTGAAATATTTATTTATTTATTTATTTATTTATTTGTCACTTTATAACTCAATAAATAAATAAATAAATAAATAAATAAATATTTCACATAATCGGTTGAGTGGTTCTTCATTTACCACACATAGCAAAGCACGTACCGGGCCGCTAGTCTATCTATACAATGTTTTAATTTTTATACTGAGCATAAGGAATGACATCTTGTAAGTTTACCTCTAATTAATGTTTCTACCTTTGTCTGACGGTAGAACCTCTCCTTTATTCATTCAACATTCATCATGCATTTTAATTTTGCATCAGACTTGTACGTACAGTTTTAGTTGTTATGATACTTGGATAAGCATATAATTTTCACTTTTGTTCGCAGATAGGACAACATCTTGTCAGAACAAAAGATACAGTAAGATAATTTTCGTGTTCGATATTTCACTTGTGACCGATTTGCATGATAAGATAAGTAGGTATTTTATGAAGTGATCTAAATTCCGTCTGGAATTCATTTTCAAGTTAAATCATTTACTTAATGAAAATGAATGTGTTTTAGTCAATTCGATAATTTAATTTTGTGTTGTGTATAACTTACAACGTTATAACTGTAGAACTTAACTGCTCTGACAAATTACAATCAAACTTGCCCATAATAATAATAATGTAAGCTACAAATCGCTTTTCCTGTAATGATGGCTGTTACGTCAATAATGGATTGATATCTTGATACTTCCAATGACCAAAATACACTCATTTCGGAACTACGGAATAGTAATTTGAAAGTCATCGACCTCGCTGATTTGTATGGGAAGTATATTTTAGTGGAATGAAAGGTGTACTTTTAGAAAGTACAAACTCTTAAGGAATCGTTCGAGATAACCTGGTAGGATTTTTTGAGTAACTGGACAAAGACAGCCTCCGGAGTCCGGAGCATTTAAAATTTAAATGATAGTCAGGATATTGGTGATTATATCTTTCTTGCGTCTATCGGGCCTCTACATCTATATCAGACGATTTATGGACACTGTTTTTGGTAGCGGAAAAGACCGATCCAAGAACGGCATGTTCTCCCCTTTCTTGCATACAACACGGAAAAAGTGTAACAAATGAAGTCATCTCCAATATCATAACTTAATGATTGTTTCAACTACATATTTTCAGAGATCCTGGTTTCTAAGGATTACCCCAAACGGCTTTTTTTTGTCCACTTTGTTTGACTAACGATTTTATTTTTTTGCAAAACTCTGTGTCGTTGTTTAGTATATGTTAAAAGACCGAGTCTCCACTGTACTTAAACACACATTGGTTATGACACGCCAATATGAACATGAACAAACACCCGTGGGTTAACAATGCAATTGCTATTTTCTATCTCCACGTGTGACCATAAAATTATAAAGATACGCGGTAATGATAACGAAAACTGCAAAATGTTTATATTTAATAAACTGTATAATTGGAATATTTTCTAATTATCTACTGTTAGGTACATAGAAATAAATAATTAAAAAAAAAAGATTCGCGTAACGGTTTTACGCTTTTCACGATATACTCGTACCTAGGAGTAATTATTTTCATTAATGGAAAATTCATAAAACTAGTCATGTCAAGATTTTTTGGACGTGATAACTAAATAGTGTAAGCGTTTTCTTTAACTTAATGACTTATTAATTTGCATTGAGATAATTGTTTGCAAGTATACTTTACAATTAAGTGTACTAAGAAAAAAAAAGAATATGGATTAAATTGTTAATATTTCAGTGGCAACCTTTGCCCTTGCAACATGTTTTAAGTTAGACAGAAGTTACATAGATTTTTATTGATTTACTTACTCCCGCATCGTCGTAAAGATGTTAACATTCTCGTAAACATCTTCATAACAAATGTGTGTATCATTGTCTAGCAATAATTACGCGTTCACACTAAGCGGTTGATTCAACAAACAATACAATTATTATGGAAATGACAAAATAATGACAGGGTGTTGAGAGAAATGTGAGACTGAGCCTTCTTGAGAAAATTGTGCTTCGAGTAAACCTATCATTATGAGACCACTGCGGCTGTCGTGCAAAGATATAATGAATAGTCTAATGGAAGCAAACTTTGATTGTAGTAATTTTTATTCCTCACGTGATTCTCCAGCTAAAGATGCTTCTTTTATGCTATTAAAATGATCAAGTGATTAAAGTATCGTGATTTCATTACTTAATTTTTAGGTGGTCATAGTAACTTGTTGTAATTTTCGTCAATAGTTCAGGTGGCAAGTTCTTCAAAAGGACATAGAAAGATTGATTCTTTGCTGATCTTTTTCAAGCGATCACAAACCGAGATATAGGGAAAAATACAGTATAAGTAGGTACGTATAGAAAAGTATCAAGTATTTGTTTTTATCATCTAAATAACTCATGGCAAGAAAATGGCTTGACTTTATAGAAATTAGAATAAAAATTACAAGCAAAGTAATAATTTCATCTCTGATTATTTATTTGCTCATTTAATTAACTACGTCACTGACTCTAAACATCCATAAAGCAGGAAATGATTGATTATGTAGCATAATTAACAAATATACTAGACAAACTCGTATACTATGACAAGAATCGAATACGTATTCAAAATATTTACCTTTTGAGGCACAAAAATGCGGAAAAGTCAAGAAGTACGCAATAAATTATCATAATTTTTCATATTGAAATCTCATTTGACACAAAAGTTACGGTGACAATGATTGATGATCAACATTATGTAACCATATGCCTTGTCAATGTATTTTCTCATTAATATAGGATTGTACTGATGATGTTGCATTGTTAGGAATATCATTCTGGTTCTTAGTTTAATGACGTCCTTTAAATATCTATCACCCTTTACAACTTGCACACAAATGTTTGTTTGAAGTGGGTATCGAACTTGCGACCCCTTGTTGTAAACGTCAATCTGAACCGTTACATTAGATCGTCAAAATCTACGTAAGTTCTAATCTATACTAATATTATAAAGAGGAAAGGTTTGATTTTTTGTTTGTTTGTATGAATTGAATAGGCTCCGAAACTACTTGGCAGATTTGAAAAATTCTTTCACTGTTCGAAAGCTACATTCACCCAGAGTAACATAGGCTATATTTTATCCCGGTACGGGAAGTAGTTCCCCCGGGTCGCGGGTGAAACCGCGTGACGGGCCGCTATTTATAATAAATGATTTAGATTTTGACCACCTTAGCTGTACTAAGTCTTGCCTTCAGGGACTGTTAATTCACTAGGAATTATGTTTACGTCCCTAACAAGGTTAGCAATTTTATTCGATGTAATTCAAGTATACTCCTATTAAAATTCATCTGTGTAACATTCCATGGATTCAGTTAACAACCTGTCAGGGGAACCATTATGCTGCAATTTGGTTGTCACCCGCGCTAGTTTTAGGTAAAATTTTATACAAACTTCGTAACCGTTGTACGGTACAACAATGACAGAATATAGAGGTTATGCAGTCATTCCTAAAAGAAGTTAGCATATCTAATTTTTTCATGAATTTGTCTAGATCCTTGCATGTATCATGATATTTTTGCTTACATAAAAATAGTACTAATTCTCTTATCTGGGACTAATGCAATATATATTGGGTAAAATCGTTGTACTGGGATCAAACCAGTGAATACTGGACAATTTGACATCGATTTCACGAGGCATTTTATTTTATACCTACTCAATAAATACAAGTCTTAAACAAAAAATTAAGCCGATTGTTTCTCGTATACAATGCTTGGAGGCGTAACTTCTCCGCCATTGCAGAAAATCTTTGTCTAACCCTTGAACTTATGGTATGATACAATGACGCCACTGATTTCCAATAAATCTATACTAATATAATATACTCAGGAACTACTGGTTCAAATTGGAAAAATATTTTTGTGTTGGATATCGTCTATGTATATCGTCCATGTGGCGAGGAAGGCTTTAAGCTAAAGTATAACGGTATACGTACATTATGTGAGGAAACCGACATCATGGCAAATGTTTGTGTGATGAACATCGGCATTTGTACTCGAGTCATGGATGTTTATAAAAGTATTTAAGTATGTCTATCCGTTTCCTAGCATCCATAGTACAAGCTTCGAGCTTAGTTTGGGGCTAGGCAATTGGTGTGTTAGTCCAATGAATTTATCTATTTATTTATTTATTTATTTATCCATGCGGACGGAGTCGTGGGCTGCCCCAAGTACCTACTCAATATAATGTTTAGAAAACCTTCTATATCGAACATACAATGAGTATTCAATTCTCATACAAAGTATCTGTCGATATGCATAGGCTATAAAATTTTATTATTATTTATAGCAATGACGTTGAAATGCTGCAAACTTCATGCTTAAGCACGAACTTGTGTTAAAATAAGTGTTGAATTACTGTTATCCTGTCTGTAAATAAGAGTTATTTTAACCTTGATTTATGATTGGTTCACTGACTTCTAAGAGTGTCATTGCATTCAAGCATCCCTACTAATATTACAAAAAAATACAAATGCGAAAAAAACTCTGTCTGTATGTCTGTCTGTTTCGCTTTCCTGTTTAAACCTTTCAAACGATTTTGATAAAATTTGGCACAAAAAATCTTTAGACTTTAGACCCTGAGAAAGAACATAGGCTACCCTTTATCTACACTAATATTATAAACAGGAAAGATTTGTATTTTTGTAAGTAACGATTAAACTCGAAAAATACTGGACCGATTTGAATAATTCTTTCACAGTTAGCTAACTACCCGATAGTCTAGTTGAACATAGGGTTCTTTTAATCTCGGAAATGTGGGGGGAAGGGGGGGATATTTGTAAAAAGAAATTACACGCGGGTGAAACCGCGACGGAAGGCTAGTTGCAAATTAAAGGGATCGCTAGTAGACATATGTATAGATCGGTCCATCAGTTATTTTCTAAACCAATAAAATGTTATCTTTCAAATTTTTTTTTTTAAACATTCCGATGGCATAAAAGCATTCCGTACTTAACCGATCATACTCGTATTAAAGTTCAGCCAAGCAAACTCCTCCTAGCATTTGGACACTAATAGGGTTCAGATTTGATTTGCAAAGATTACTGTCTAATGCGCCAGTCTAATGATCAGATAGCAGTATCTAATAGGCCGCAACATGTTGATCTTGCTTATGTAACGGAGAACTGGTTCTAATGTGCCAATACCGATGAGGATTGGAAGCGGATAGTGCTGACCAAAGATAGTGTTCACTACTAAAAGATTTGAATCAGTCAATAAATTTCACATTGCAGACCAGACTAAGACTGAAGCCTCTAACATCATCTATAGTAATGTAATAAAGCTAAAGGGTTTGTTTCTTTAGTTTTTCATTGAAGGCGCTTTACTCAGAAACTATGTATGTACTAGTTCGAAATGAAAAAAAAATTTTTTGGTTTGCTTGAGGGAGCCTTTAAAGCAATAACACTACGAGTATGTGTGCGGAAACCGAAAACGCAGACGGAGTCGCTGGCAGCCACTAGTATAATGAGAACATTTTAGCCGATGATAGCGGCCAATCATACAATCAGCCAGGTACGTAAGATAAGTCAAAGTGCACAAAATCGTGCGCAAGCACAGGCGCACTCACCTTTTCCTCACTGTTATAGTTGGATAACAATCTGTCTAACGCAGAACCAACAGCTCTCGCACGCATTTCATTTTCGATCGCAACTCCCAAGTGAACCATGTAATTCAGATATAATCGAAGTTGTATGGCTACTTTTCTTAACCCTTTCTATCGAATATTCCTCTCTTAATATCGGTTTGAAATTATCGATAATGCTGGAAACGCTTCAGGTCTGATTGGTATCGTGGTACCGACAAACGCACAGCACTAGGCATGGCTAATTAGAAATAACAGATTGGATAGAAAACGGCAGATTGCTAGAATTTCAAGCACGTTGTTTCCTTATAAAACTTTATTTGGCAGATAAATGCGCTGTCCATTTCTGACGAGTAGTGCGACTTGTTTCTTGATTGATGGACAGTGGACTATTAATTTGGAAGCGTCGCAATTAACTCGTCATTACAATATAACGCGGGTATCATACGGACTGAAAAAGTTTCTACTAAATAGAATTATAAAGTTAGAATATAAGTAGTAATATAATTAATTTGTCCTGGTCTGGGTGTTAGCACTGTTGATTCTGATGTCTGTAACACAAGTGCTTAAGCACTGTGTCAGATCAATGTATGTGATATTGTGAAATATTTATTTATTTGAAGTAGAGCTCAATAGTAGAACAGGACCATTTTGAACGTCAAATCTTTTTCAATAGAAGTTATTGAGATGGACATCTTGTTTTATTTTTTAAAGATACGTTACAATTATAATATACTCGTATCTTTATATGAGTTTACAACATAAGTGCGTTGACGTTTCGTAAACCAGTATTTTATTTTTAAGTGATGTAACGCATACTGGATCAGGTCAGTCATTCGGACCGAAAACATCAATTATTAAAATAAAGGCACTAAAAACAAAACTTGTTTTCATTGATTTTATCTTGAATATATAGATCGAAATAGGATGATCTATTAAAAACTGGTATTGTGCCATTACAGACCTTAGAGGTTTTAATGCCCAAAGTACAATTTATGACTTATTGTAAGTAATTTTGTCTTAGTGTCAGAAATTGGTTAAAAATGTCTCAATAAAATAAAATATGACCTTGCATCATCGGTAAATGATGGGATTGTCAATTGTAAACAAAATAGAAATAAAGATGTCTCTTTGTGTTTTCAATTAGGTATTTACATTACTTTTCATATCAACAAGTTCATCAGCACGCTTCATCAAAGCTAATCTTATCACTCATATTGGTCACATGCAGATTGGAATACGGAAATATACTATGTGTTTTTCTTATTTTGTTGATATTTCCTTATCCTTGATCTATAAATAGTCGACGGGTGATAAAGTGAAGAAAGATTCACTAATCCTCTAGTACCTAACTGATTCCTGATAACTTAAACTACTTATTTAAGAAGTACCTCTACTTTGATTTTAAGAAAGAAATGAAAAAAAATTTAATCATATTTTTTATTTAAATAAGTTTTTTATTTATATTTATTTATCATTTTATGATCTCATATTTTTCGAGTACGACCGGTACCCGCTGGTTTCATTGTTTTGCAATAAAAGTAAATAAGTATGAGGACCAAAAATATTGACACTGATTTATTAAATCTTTAAGTTAATATATTTATTGCATAAAAGGATTAGGTGTCACCCGGATCCAAAACTTTTCGTTTGATTTGCTTATTTACTTTCCGACAAACAAGTTCATCAGAATTTACACATTTTATTGACATAATGGGTTGCGGTAATTTACCGAGTAAGTCGCATATTGAATGCTAATAAGATTTATGTGTAGGTGAAACTGAGTAGGTACCTACCTATTAAAATTAATAATAAACAATTTACCTCTTATGCACAAACTTATGATAAAAAGTGACCTTTTTCGGCAGTAAAACCTTGATAGCTTTAATCAATTGCATTTCTCCATTGTCAGTTGGGAATAAGAAAATCTTGTTTTTCCGAACATTTGAATTGTCAATGTCCTTGTACGCTACCACTTAGCACTTTGCACTTCTATTTGAATGAGTCGGTAATGAAAAAAAACTATTAGTTACTGAACACATTTAGATAAGAAGCAATTATGCGAATAATACTCGTCGTAGTTAAAACGAACAATAGTAGGTATTAGTCTGACTTTACGATCGTCTCCGTCGCACACAACACGAGCCTATTCTTGTGTTCTGACAATATACATTATACTACATATTATATACGTATAATACGAGTGTAATACGTATCCAACTATCCACCGTAGTAGTAAAGTAACAGCCTATTAATTTCCCACTGCAGAGCAAAGGCCTCCAACATTTAAAATCATGTTTTCGTTACAAAGATGGATTTGGTTGGTCGAAATTTTAAGCAGGTGAAAAATGTTGTACCTGCTTAAAATTTCGGAAAATCACCAACCAAATCCATGGTAGATATCGACAAATGATATTTCATAATGATGAATAGCTATTTATACTATTCGGAAACAAGGTTTTCCTTTAAAACTGCGTTTATTGAAGGTATATATACCTATACTCGTATAAAAGAAATAATTTTACATATAATTTACCTTTTGCAATAAAAAACTGTCTCTGCTTTACCTGACATTGAATCAATCAAGATGATAGAGATTCTTCTTAACCGTATCAAACGCATTCTTAGTGCCACGATTATCTTATTATCTAATTCTCGAATATTATTGTATTCAAGGGAAGCCTTGACGTCAAGATGTAATAATTCCAACAACATAAAGGATAATTTTATTACCCTGTATTCTCGCTTTATGTCTCAATCTACCTACAAAATTATGTCTGTAGAAACTTTAGTACTGCAAATACGTATTGCATTGTAGTCAATGTGTATGTTGTTTTCTATTACTTATAGCTTTCCCCAATAGGAAAACTTAGCATATGATTAGCATATCACACAACATAGGCGGAACTTTATTCAGGTGAACTTGGGGCCGGACTTTTGACTAATAATATTATAGGTATTACGACAAAATTTGGTCAAAATAGATTTATTTAGTTCAGCGTTAGTAATTTCTAGTATTTACTATATTTAGCATCTTTATTTTCTTGTTAGGAAATACATACTTGTTTATTGGAATTGGGTTTTTTATGTGATAAAATCACTAATACCTACATAATATTATCAATACTAGATAATGAATAATTGGCTCTATTTGTATACCAGTCAATATTTACACAGAAATGGCAAAAAAGCAGAGGTTGTAAGGTCTTTCTTTCTTTCTTTCTTTCTTATAAATTTTGAAAACACAATAACCCGTATACCTAATTATTAACGGCTGCTATAATGACAAAGGCGGACAGGGTACAACTTGAACGTTACTTTTATACTTTTTACACCATGTGAGCCGCGCCTTAGGCCGATAGCGAGTATCGATAACAACACAATAGAATGCGTCGCGGGCGACTCGATTATTTTCTCGGATCACTCGATTATTCTCTCGGATCACGACGATATGATCTGAGGATATGATTCTGCAAATCTGTCAGCGGTGATGGCTGCGAGCGGAAACAAGTGAAGGTCGCGGAGAAAATTACCAGCGATGATACCGACTTTTGTTTTAATCTGTTACGCTCCAACAATTTTCTACAGTTATAAGGTCGTGTTCTACTAGATTATTTAATAGGTACATAACTTATCATATTTGGTATTATGGTAAAAAATTACAATAGTGCACTTGATATTAAATAAATAAAATTAACCGAGCTTCGTAGTATTGACAAAATGCATTTAATTTTCTTTCATATTCTTGTTATTCAATACTATAAAACATGCTGCTAATATGCTAGGTTTTGTATTTAAACTTTTAGTAGAGAGTAAGTAAATGAATCAGTTCTCATTCTGAATTACTTATGAAATAAAACTCAGCATTCTGAATTACTTTCTAGTCGTTTGCTTTCATTCTGAAGTTATAAATGTTTTAAGTAGATACATCTCATTTATATCCTTAACATAACTAGTAAGTCGTTATTTGCAGCTTTCCCGACATCATAAGCTGTATATCACTTCATCCTTTTCATGCACTGTTCAATTTACTTGCGGAATACAACATTGTTGCTTAAGACTCATACATTACGCTGATCTATATGAGTTAGATATTATAAGCTCGCTTAGAAGATAAAACATACTAGGCTTTTGAAATTATGAATGGGACTCGAAGGATCAAAGATTATGGAGCTCAAAACATTCAGCTCGAAAAAAAATAAATAATGTTATGAGCGTATATACTATGTACAGTCAGCGTCTGATAGATGTGACACTCAGGTTACTAATGAATAGGCGCAACCAAAACATCAATAATATGGGTAATAACAAAGTGTCCATATACCTAGATGTCAACATTCTAATCATTCAAAAAGTCGACACATTTCAAACGACAAATGTTTCAGTCGAACCGCCATAAATATGGTACCAGTCATCGCGACTTTATATCGAAGCATTTAGTGTTCAAAAATGTGATTGGCGCAGACTGTGTGACTTGTATATTATGCTCACGACTTCACGGCTATCACATACAATTTGAATCTAAGTGACATTATACGTAGTCGTCTTCACTTATGTATACTTAACGAGCATGTGTCACTGTTTATAGTGATTGTAACGGTAACTTAGATGTTTGTTTAAAAATAGTTTCTGAAAGATTTGCACTTTGAGTACCTACATTTCAGGTGCGTATTTATTTTGCAAATTCATTACATTTATTAGCCTAATCATTAATTATTTACCTCCATCATAGCACGGTGACCCACCCGTAGGCAGGCGGTGGACGTGGCAAAGGCTAGCGGTTCAAATCGTTTGCCCTTCGTAGTTATTTTATATACGTAAAACTTATTTACAGATTATAGCTATTTTTAATACGCAGCTACATCGTCTTTTAATATCTGAATGTATTAAAGACTAAGAATTTTGAGTGGCCTGAAAGATAGTTGGTGAATGAACTATGCGTGAAATAAATGTGACGATTCTTTCAAGTAGACATTTTGTTTGACGACATAAAGGAGCATATTGCTAATCGTAATTCACCAGCGTCAACATTTATTCCGCCCGCTCCAACCGCGCATATCATTACTTTTTTACTTTGCAAAAAATAGCAAAGTGTCCATCTTCGAAACCGTTGACCGATGAAGCATGCTTGCGGAGGTCACGAATGATAAATAGACGCGGTCTGGGCCGGTAGCGAGACCGGTTGTTGATTCGATTCACGACGCGACATAAAGAACTTTAACAAGTGTATATGGATTTATTAATACTTTTTTATTCTAGAGGCGGTGAAAGAACAAGCGATCTCAACCTTACAGAAGACCAGAGAGAAAAAGCATTTCTTAACTGTTGTGCTATGTTTCTGATGGTGACTTTGACTTTGACTTAGTCTGTGGTATAACCTATCAAATTAGATCACAAGTAGTATAAGTGACGATTATAGTTGCTATGAGTTAACTTTTAATAATTATTAATGCGGAAGTGAACGAAAACTGATGGTTTGTCCATACGTAACGCAAAAAACAAACTGGTTAAAATGTAGGTACACAACATTATACATATATTCGTATGTGTAACTTATTAATAAAAAAACGAATAATAACAAAAGACAGGACAAGTAGGTATACTTTTGTTTTTTGTAGTACTACTAAAAACAAAGGCTGATATTGTAATCCAATACGTTTTGGTCTTAAAACGGAGTTGATACGTTTATATATTTTTAAACCCTTTTACATTTACGGGTGTCAATAAACTCCAAACAAAGATCAACAATGCAAACGTTCAGTCATTGCTGTTTCGTCATAAAATGAAAAAAAAAAAGAAGAGAGTATCGTCATCATCATCATCATCAGCCTATCGCAGTCCACTGCTGACAGAGGCCTCTCCTATGGCCTAATAGGTAGGAGATTATGCCCATAGTCACCATGCTGGCAGGCGGGTGACCGCATTATTCCGTTCATTAATTACTAAAAAAATAAATTAATATTTCACAACATCACATATTATGTACATATATATGTACATTGATCTGACACTGTGTTATGTAGCTTAAGCACTTGTGTTATAGACATAATAATCAACATTGGTAATTACAAACATACTCAAACAGATACATATAACACCCAGACCAGGGGTGTTATATGTATCTATGTACAAACAGACATGTTCATGCACAAAAATGTTCGTCCTGTGCGGGAATCGAACCCGCGACCTCTTGTATAATAGGCAAAGTACACCAAGCGGTTCACCAAACAAACTTACTTACTTACTACTTGAATTATTCTATAGAGCGAACAATAAAATACGTAAAACAATATTGTTTACGATTGATTAATACGCACACTTGACAAAGGGATGATGAATGTTTACGCAAGTTGTACGTATGAACAGGTTTTGGGTTTTCCCTGTACATTTAATGATCGAGAGATCGATAGGCTGTTGAGTAGTGACGTGATACCTTCTTACCCGTTATCGGTTGAGTAAGTAAAGACATACATGATAAAAATGCATTCTTATTTTACCTATATTATTTTTAACTGAAATTGATCCGTTTGAAAGCAATGCAATATTAATTACCTACTCAAGAATGACAAGAAACGCTATACCTATATTTTAAAATTTAATTGTGAATTATTATTTCAGTAAACTTTGACGACATAACTACATCAATAACTCTCGTTTTTATAAAATCTTAAAAAGTATCTGCCCATGAATGTCCCACTGCGGGGCAAAAGCCTCCATCATTTGAAATCATGTTTTCGTTAAATAGATGTGTTTTGGCTCAATCATCACGCTTGCCAAATGCGGATTGGTGTTTTCGGAAAAGAAAGAACGAACCCAGGACTTCGACCCACGGCCTGGTACTTGAATCAACAGACCGTCGCGTCGAGGCGTTAAATCATGGTAGACATGAAATCTAGACTTGCAATTATTTATAAGTACTTGCAGTTTATTTTTAGGTACATGCGACGTATTGACGTGTCTCCCGTCTGGAGGGGTGAGTCAACCCTTCAATTATTCCGTTCCCGGCGGGACGGGGCGACTTTCCGTCGGAAATGTTCCCCGTATTATACACCTGATAATTTTGATGAATAAACAGATCTAACAAAATCATAAACATTGATAGAGATATTATGTTAAATAAATAAAATTTTATTTTATTCATTTAAGGTTACGTCTTCAGTTGATTGGATCAGACCGTATCTACTGTATATTATGAAATGAAAATTAGTATTCAGAGAGTCATACATGATTGAAACATAAAATTACTACAAAAAAAAAAGTATTTCACTAACTCTACCAATTTTTTAACTATTAACGTGTTAAGTAGTTTACAATATGTGCCAATCTGAAAGAACTTGTTCAACTAGAAAATATTTTTCATAATTATTATGGCATAGGATATACGGTAAAACGTTGCCTGCAATCTAGAAATGTTGTATGAAAAATGTAGAGACTTTTTTCATCATTATTTATACCGTACATAAATAGCTAAAATATGGTCGAAATAAAATCATAATCCAAGTTAATTAATCGCTCTGCCACACGAAACTTTTAGCGGGGCGATGCCCACTATTTTGTAGTGTAAGTTACAAGCGACTGACTAAGTGCGGTGGAATTTGCGCGATGGCTGGCAGGAGCTGGATGCTAGCCGCCGAGGATCGGGCTGAGTGGAGGCCTAGAAGAGGCCTATGTTCAGAAGTGGACTGCAATAGGCTGATGATGATGACTGACATATGATACTCATACATAAATTGTTTCAATATAATTAAATCAATGCCATTACCTGTAGAATCATGGATTAAGGTAAAGCTGAAGAAGTTGTTTGTTTGTTTGGACGCGCTAATCTCAAGATCTACTGGTTCGAATAAAAAAAATCTTCTTGTGTCGGATAGTCCATTTCTCGCACTATGTGGGAAAACCGAAATCCACGGGGACGAAGTTGCGGGCGACCGCTAGTGAATTCATAAATGAATAGCACCGTAGAGAGATGTAACTTACATATGTTACAAATGGGCAAACTCCAGTAGTTTTAAAAGTACTTAATTATTGCACCCACTTCTTGTGCCTGTTTGTGAAATATGCATTTACTTATTAATTTCCCTAATCTCCTACTATCACTGGTCCAAATCGCTCGTAACAATTTTAATAATGAATCTATTACTTAAGCCAACCAAAAACCACAATGACCGAGACCTTCTGACCTTTGTCAGGCTTTTAGCAGATTGGTCGTTTGCTAGCAAAAGTCTTTAGATTTACTAGTAATGATTAGGCTAGGTCGAGTCTATGATATATTCACAACCTTGGTAAGCATCGATCTGACTTGTTGCGATCCAATTAATTTTCTAACCTGTAATACAAATCGTATTAATCAACCAAGGTGTTGCGGTCATTCGAGTGTTATCAAGATGTTTATTATAAATAAGAACGACTAGTTCATTAACTCGTGCGAATCAAATGGTTTCATAGAAGTAGTGACCACATATAAGAAGAATTATCCAGCTTAACGAATTCGATTTGGAAATTATTTAATATGCAAAATGAATACATTTTTCTTAATAAGTTTTAATTTTCTTGTTAATTTGTTATGTTTGTAATAAATATATTTATCGAATTTCTTATAAGATATTCTTAAAGTTTTTAGGTATTCAATGGTAGAATAGATAATATTGTGTCTTTTATATTAATCTACTATGTTATAACAATTTTCATACGTATGAGATATGCAGGGTGTAAATCAGAGAGGTTTTCATTCATGTGATTGAACCTTTTATATTACAACTAGCGGCCCGCCCCGGCTTCGCCCGTGGTACTTGTCCACTATTTAATGGATGTTATACATAAAAACCTTCCTCATGAGTTACTCTATCTATTAAAAAAACCGCATCAAAATCCGTTGCGTAGTTTTAAAGATTTAAGCGTTCATAGGGACATACAACATACAACATGACAGAAAAAGCGACTTTGTTTTATATGTACTATGTAGTGATTACAAGTTGCAGTGTAGGCAGTATATCACCGTTTCATTGGTTTGCTTTTGAAAGGCATAGTGTAAATATAGTAAAGCAATCAAATTATATGGTTTCAAAGTCACGAGCACATTGTTTGCAATTTCCACTATCCTATTAAATACACTACTATTGTAAAATACCGTTGTAACTAAGAATAGATAAGTCAGTTTGCCGAAGCTAATGTTCATAATGCTAGATGCAATATATCAGGTTGGATGAACATTTCATTTGCATAGTAATGTTTCTTTCTTATTTATCTGTTGCGTGCAGATGTACTCACGTGTAGATTCAAGATCAAATGCAGCTGGCTTACCTGGAAAGAAACAAAAATATACAGATTAATGAAAAGTTATTACTTCTTCATTTATTCAAAATGCGCTCTAAATAGCTTAAACGTATATAAGAGTAACTAAACAGTAAATAAAGTCCCAAACATAGATATGAAAAAGGGATTAAAAGGTTTTTATGTAAAATTATTATTTTATTTATTTTGTTTACTTTGAACAGACAAAATTGTTCTCTATGAATGCAACCTTTTGTTAGTATAGTCGTTTAAATGTATTTGACCGTGATATCGGAGTATTGGGTTAGATTTTTGTTGTTTTTTTTACCCAGCTGGGTGGTATAGTACAAACTTATTATACCACGAAGTTAGTTATAATCATTTAAAAAACGACGATTTCTCTGTATTTAATACAGTCTAGGTTAAGAAGCTTACTTATGAATAAAAACCACTATGAACGAATGACTATTTGAATTGCCGACATGTACAAAACAGGCATACAGGCGGACTTAAATCATTAATGTCACCTCATTATTGGTTGTACGAAACTCGTGTGAAAATCCGGTCAATGACCCATGTTTTTCTTGAATCGTTTGCTTAAGTACCGTATCCACGTTATTTTGTAATAATCGACCATTTCCCTCGATTCGGTACAACAAATATAAATCATAAAACAATGTAAAAAAGACTAATTTTGATTGCGCGAGTATTACAGCAAGAAATTTGAGTGGCAGAAGCCTGTGTTTGCCAAATTTTTGGTGCGATGTTCTGCATTATTTCACTATTGTGAAACATCTTCGGAAATATGGACAATTGTAATACTCAGAACAGTCAAAACTGAATACGTTTTCACCTAAATATTGCTGTTACACATTTTAAATCGTACAATAAACTTTACTGATTGGTACACTGTGAGTGGTATAAGTGAATACCGGTGCCTATAGACTTTAGCAAAACGAGGAGTTACGTTGTAATAGACACTATAACTAGGGCTGCGAAAACACGGCAAAACGACAGGTACTATTCTCAGACATCTATTCGCTGATTGTCACCACGGTAAGTTTTAAGAGAGGTAGAGCTTAGAGGAACTACTACTGGAAAAAGCCGTTCTTCTGGGGAAGTACCTCCACTTAACAGAATAGTGATGCAGCACTTCGTAACTGGTGAGTAAGATCGCCAGAGCTCAGTTGGAGAAGTTATGGAGTCTTAAAGGTAGGCAATGAATCTGCGGCTCTCGTGGGATTGTTGATAGCCATGGGCAGAGGTGATCACTAACCATTAGATGACCCTCTTGTTCGTTTGCCTCCCTTTACCATAAAAAAGAACGGCGGTGTCAAACGCGTAGTCTAAAGAGGTCCTCGTGCGATTGGCTCCGTGGTACGAAAGCCTCGTAGTACGAAACGACGAGAGACCCAGGTCGATTCATTTTTACTGCGGAGCTTCTGATATAATCAAACAAGTGCTTCACTACATTACGTAATCAATGGTGTTTAATATTGTTGACATTTTGTTATGCGACTTCAAAAGACCATGACCGTGTCATTTACGTTATATTGTTTCGAATCAGCAAGTCGCATTAAATGCATAGTTATTAACAAACGAGCTAGTGAACACTTCAATTTACTAGAAACCATTAACATTGACCTTTCAGTTGAGGGAGCGGTGCTATAACTCCGTAGATAACACTTTTCTAATCCTAGCTAGTGAAACCTAGATTAGACATGAGAGAATGAAGGAGTTATCTTTGGAACTAAGTTGAAATTGGCATAAGTATTTAATTAGCGTGTACACGGCGAGTGTAATAATACATATTGTATAAAGCACTCATCATCATCATCCTAGCGCCTTGCCTCCCGGTTGCATCCTCGTTCATTTTAAATGTTTAAACACTATTGATATCCTATTTTAAGAAAATAAAAAACTTTCCCTTTTTAATTATGGTATACGGATATCACTAGATTAGTACACAATAATCTGATTTATTAATACAAAAAGCGTCTGACTGTTTCATTATACCGCGTCTACCATTGACCTTTCTACGCTAAGCTATCGATGCGAATAATATACTACATCATCAATAAGTCTGATTTTTACGACTTAGAGAAGTATTTCACCAAGCATCTTTCGTGTTAATTACTTTTACCTAACAATATTATAGAATTTCAGGTCTTGATGGATTTATTGATAATATTCAGAGTTATGACGTGTTGCATACGTAAAAGAAAACTTTGTTTAAGACGTGAATTTTACGAGCAGGCCTAATGCAATGGACTGGGTACAATTAAAATAGTGTGCGTAGTAAATGAAAAGTTACAGAGAAAACATTTTAAAAATATGTAACAGTTGACATTTCTTATCTCATCTCATTCACATGAATTACTCTATTACCAGATGCCTCTGATATTATGCAGTACTTCTGAAATTAACAAATGTATTTGTTTGGCTTTTTAAAGGGAAAACTAAATTTTACTAGTAGTTTAATTCAATGTTTCGCTACTGCGCTAAACTTGACCTTTCCGTCTTCAAAGATGCGGTTAATTGTAAAGATTGTATAGTTAACGTCAGTCTTAGATCGAGAAGAATTAAACGCATTATTGCTTCAGAAAATGGTTATTTTCATTCATGTCAGTGACCTTTCTTTTGGATTTAAGTATCGAGTGTGACAGCCATTCGGAACACAGCAAAGAGTTACATCATTCATCACATTGTGTTATCGTTACAGTTATGGGTATGTAGTCACCACGCTTGCCAAATGTGGATTGATGAACCAATCTTTTGTGCGTTGTGTTTGACTTGACAATCATTAAAGTTCAACGTTCTCTGTGAAAAATAAACTCTTGTCTTTTGTGCCGTCTTAATGGGCGGAAGCTCCATAACATTAATTTTTAACCTTTTTCTGACATGTGAAAGACATGTCCAGCCCAAGTAGTACTTTGTAAAGGGGCGGCATTCAAACGCAAAAAATGAAAATGCATTAAGAGTATTTAATAAATTTTCCTTGTTTTGAAAGATTTGTTTTGATTGTTGTTAAATTCTCGTATTAAATTATTTTCTTCGCCTATTCCATATATGATTTTTAGTTAAACTTTGTAGCAGAATTAAGATTCGTAAATAAAATAATTTCGGTTGAAATCGTATACGAATTGAATCGTATACGTAAGATATAAGATTTCAGCCAAGTAGGGAGAATCGTTTTCCCCATTTTCAAAATTGACTACCAATTTTCAATATGTTTCGACTTATTTGGCTCGAAACAAATAAATTGTGGTTAAAAAAATACTAAGCACACCATTTATAGCAATATAGTCAAAAGCCACAATAGCACCAGACACTTGAAACGTCATGTTCACACATCCAAATAATCCTCGTGCATGCAGATTTTATTGCGTTTTCAAATAAACAAGCATAGCCTTGTATGATTCGCAAATGAACAATATTCGCTTCAGAGGCAGTTCCCTCCGTTTCTGCGATCCACGTGGCCAGCTATTCGTAGCAAAGGCAGTAAAACAAATTGAGTGTAATGGAGCTCTTCCCACTTGGCTCCTACCAATGTAACTATGCGTATCAGATAGGGACGGAAGAAGTGGTTGGAATTATAGCCTACTCCGTAATAGCTTAGCGCGATATAATGGCTTACTAGATAATGTTGTAGTAAGTCTCTTAATATGCTGTTGAAATAAGTTTGTATGATTTGTTTAGTGGTGTTACGGTCGAAAGCTCGAATAAAACCTTTTTCATCGTAGCTAAATATGAATTTTAATAATGGCTAAGTTGGAATTCATCAGTTAGAAACCACTTTTTAAGCCATTACACATTTTCGAAAAAGTAATCGACTAGAACGATTTTTATCATCTGTGAAATTAAAAGGACCTGGACTTTAACTTTGTAAACAAAAGATAATGTTCAATACAATATACCACCCCGAGGAATTACTTTTTTGTATTTTTGGAGTAAATTATGTACTTATCTAACACAGGATATTAGTGTAATTCTCCGTTTATAAGTTATTGCATATTCATTGGCAAATTAGTCATGTTTTCACTCCTGATATTTTGGCAATGCGTACCAATGGAGACCAATTAAGACTGAATTTTGTGTAGCAAAGCAGTTAAGTTTGGAATGCGTATTGTATTCAATGTATGAATATTCTACACGAGCAAAAAACTCTTGTTAGAATATCGGCGTACTAACACGTGACTAGAATACTTCGAATTATTTGATTTAGCATAGGTATTTTAAAATTGTTAAATAAGAATATCTTAGTGTAATTTTAGATAAAACTTACAAAAATAAGTCATGAAAGTTATAACGATAAATAACCCAAACAAAAAAAAATAAGCTAAAAAATAAGCATTATTCGAAAATACATAATATATTCTCCACCATAAATTTATTAAAGCTATGAAACTGTTAACGATACCATAATCACTTTTTCATTTTACCAAATATTAAACACTTAGAATTCATGAATACACAATTAACCAGCTAGTGCCTAGGGATAAAAGTACTAGTTTTTTGACGCTATAACGCTTTACGCAGCATTCTTGTATAATAAACTCTACAAAAAACCTTACAAACGAACAAATTGTCAAGCGTCTTTATTGTAATTTACCAGAATTGCTAAGTACGTTGGTAAATATTTATCTAAACAAAAGTCAACTATCATTACTATGATCACGCGACAAAAACCGGTTTAACATCACTACCGGTAACAAATGTCATCATAGTACCTACAGTAAATATTCCTCAACGCAAAATTTTCTTGTGGGTTTTACCGAAATCGCTAATAACACAACAAAAGCAGCGGTTTCGACAAGACGTAAGAACAATCGCCTTCTATACCAATATTAGATGTTTGAAGTTTTTGCGTCAGTGTAATAGATTCGAGTCGTGTTGAGTTTTTTGTTCGCAAAAATGCGGTCTGACGAAGCCGGTTTGTAAGGACTCGTTGCCGAAAGAAATTTAAAAGCGGCGGTACCGAGATTGATTGAGGTGAAATTAACTTTTTTGAAATTTCTCGCGTGTTTTGTTACATCCCAACTAATATTATAAATGCGAAAGTAACTCTGTCTGTCTGTCTGTCTGTTACGACTTCCCGCTTAAACCTCGCAACCGATTTTGATGAAATTTGGTACAGCCAATCTTTAGACCTTGAGACAGAACATAGGCTACTTTTTATTTCGAAAAAAAGAAATCCACGCGGTCGGAGTCGCGGGCGGCCGCTAGTTGTAAATAAAGAATTAATTCGCGTTCTGACCCCCATTGTCGCATATTAAAATGTCGTGAAATTGTAATTTATAACGACATCGTTAAGAATGTTGTAAACCTTTGACTTTAGAAGACGATGAATATTAATTCAATGAAAGTGACTTTGTCTAGTGTTGGTTATTGACGCTATTGATGCAAATTGATTTAGTCAACATTTATGTATTGTGTGTAGTGTAATATTAAATATTTTCCACGAAACTAAGTAGGTACCTACTTACCTATGTGTATACCTATGTCTTAGCCTAAACAAAGCAAAGCCAGTAATGTAAAAATACATGCACTAAAAATATATATTCATACTTTTGGTTTCTGATAACAGGGTGTAACACCGAGACCAATATAATAATACATATTTTTATACATAAATGTTTGTACTGCGCGGGAGTAAGCAGCATTGTACAACTGGTGCAAAATTGAAAAATATTTCGCGACCGAATGTACCTACTATTTACACCAAATCATTTCGCTTTTAGACTTTTGTTATATTTTAAATAGCCGGATTTCTCACTTAATCATTAAAAAACATTAAATAATCACTATTATAGGAAAAATCAAAGTCACTTTCCTCGGTCTACCTACTTCTATACCATACACATGCATAATATTATGTAGTACTAGCGGCCGCCCGCGACTCCGTCCGCGTGGATTTCTTTTTTTCGAAATAAAAAGTAGGTAGCCTATGTTCTGTCTCAGGGTCTAAAGATTGTCTGTACCAAATTTCATCAAAATCGGTTGCGAGGTTTAAGCGGGAAAGCGTAACAGACAGACAGACAGACAGACAGACAGACAGACAGACAGAGTTACTTTCGCATTTATAATATTAGTTGGGATGGAAATACTGATAAGTTTACTTGCACTCGTGCGAAGTGTTTTTTTAAATACTCGTAGGAATGAATTATGCAGGAAGCAAGGAGGTAGCCCATTGTCCTGAAGGTTCGTCCTGATTAAGATTTCCTAATGCGTCCCAGCCTTTCGCGGTACAATTCGAACATTGCTGTCTGCAGGCAGTTTGCCAAAATACAAGAACCTCTCAGGGTTGGCAAAGTAATGATGCCTTATTGTAAGACAAAATAATTAATTTAGCAATTTTATTTTCAATGGCTTTTGCACGTCAAGTTCTACTTTTTTTTAAATTGTAATTTTGGTGTTATTTTATATTAATAAAATTGCTTCTAAAAACTCAATTCAAAAGCAACAACTTGCCCGGACTGCAAGAGGTACTGGGTTCGAACCCCGCCTTAGCACCCTGCGATCAGATGAATTTTACTTATTTTATATTTTATAATTATAGATAAAGTTATACTTAGCATGTAAAAGCGCTGAAAATAAAAATAAACAAAAATCAACAAGTTTTGACTGTAATAGTATTGTAAAATTATAAGTATTCAAGCATAAAAACAGCATAGAAAGTTGTCCATACAACGCGTCATTAAGATTTAGACTGATAAGTTTTCCTAATGCGTCCCGGCATTGTCTGCCGGCAGATTGCCAAAATACAAGACCCGCTCAGGGTTAGCAAACTTAATTTAGCAGTTAGCGTGTAGACTGCGCAATTAGCAAGTGCTGCTTTTGAGCGAGAGAGCCGAATTGGTCTCAATTCAGCTGTATTTAGTTAGACAGCTCATTCCATTCTAACTATAAAAAAACAGTAATTTATAAAAATGTGATAAGCTATAAGTTTTTAGACTTTTACGTTTCGTTTTATTTTGTAATTTTTTATGTTGGTTGTACAAGTTCTTTAGTTCTGCAAAGATCGTAAAAAAAATATGAAAAAATATCTTTTTCGCTTTTCAGTTGCAACCCTAAAAGCTCGTTTCCCGATTACATTATTATGTGCTTAACGTTCTTGCTCCCAGCATTGTTGCCATGCAATTGACGTCAGAATAAACGTATCCACATCGGTACTTACACAAATACTCGTAATATCTGCAAAAACGTATTTTGCCGCGATAAATAATTTATCTCGGACTCAATCCAAGTCAATCCAAATACTTACCATTCTCAGTTAAACTATATTTTTTTAAATTTGTTACCTAAACTTAACTTACTTATTCCCCAGTCCCATTTAAGTTGCATTTCAGTGTAGGAACAGACAAGGCGACCGAAATTCGGCATTGCATTTCCTTTACAAAATTACGCGAAGTATAATTTCAGCAGTGTGTGTCATCTTCCATTGAAAATACATTGCAGGCGTAGCCACGCCGAATTTCGGTCGAGTTTTTTCCGCCTAGTGTGTTACTATACTAACAATACTTAAATTTCGTCTATACCTTCTCATACAAAACTTTTCACTTGCAGTCGATCTTTTTTATAGGCAACCAAAACATAATCAAGAGCTAAATTCTAATATTTTTGTGCCCATTACGTCTTTCAAGCAGACAGAACTAACTAGCACATTAACATACATTTGATTATGTTTGATTAGAGCTGTTCGTTCTAATGTGTTATTGTTTGATAAACAACATTGTTTTGCAGTCTCGTTTTGCTTGTTTTCTTAGTTAACAGATCTTAGAGAATATTAAAATGTTTGACAAACGAAGAACACAATTGTTGAACTGGAGGTTTGTATTTTTTAAATATTCCATTGGTAGTTTATTAGGGTTCCGTAGCCAAAATGGCAAAAAAACGGAACCCTTATAGATTCGTCATGTCTGTCTGTCTGTCTGTCTGTCTGTCCGCCAGTCTGTCACAGCCACTTTTTTCCGAAACTATAAGTACTATACTATTGAAACTTGGTGTGTAGATGTATTCTGTGAACCGCAACAAGGTTTTCACACGAAAATAGAAAAAAAATAAAAATAATGGGGGGTCCCCATAGTTAGAACTGAAACTGAAAATTTTTTTTTTCATTGAACATATACGTGTGGGGTATCTATGGATAGGTCTTTAAAAATTATATTGAGGTTACTAAGCTCATTTTTTTCTTAAGTGAATACTTTGCGTGACAGACTCTTCCAAAGTGGAAAAAGTGTGTCCCCCCCCCTCTAACTTCTAAAGTAAGAGGATGATAAATCTGAAATAAATATATAATGTACATTACCATAAAAACTACCAACGAAAATTGGTTCGAACGAAATCTATTCAGTAGTTTTTTTAATACGTCAAAAATAGAATTTGTACGGAACCCTCAGTGCGGGAGTCCGACTCGCATTTGGCCAATTTTTTATATAGGCGAGGGTCTGTGGGAGAATCTGTAGAGTTGACATTCCCTTCCCAGCCAAAGGGGCTCAGTCGAGCAATGGGAAGGATAAATCTACTTAAATGATCCACTGCCTTTTTCCTCTCTCAAAGCCAGCAAGTGTCATCAAGGTCATTAGGGGACCAAAGTTTAATCAATTTATTTATATATGAGAACCCTTTGTAGTATTTAATTACCACAAAGAGAACGCAGGCGCCTGCCCTATCTCAAAAAATTACTTTGAAACTTGTTTGTATATTTTATTTTAAGCATTTTTAAATACTTTATAATATTATAAACTATTACCCATATATTTAAAAATAAATATACTATGGAGGTGGGCAAACATTTTAAAGACAGGAAGCGCCTTGCACCCATGATTCACGTAGGGCGAGGAAGGTAAACGGTCACTTGAGATGTCTCTCCGTATGTTATTAAGGCGAGACTTCAGATGCCGTAGACTAGCTCGCCGTCCTCGACCGAGCCTGACCCTTTGCGTAAACATGTAAAAGCGGAAAGCTTTACTTTCGTCCGATGTGATCATTTATTTATTTATTTATTTATTTAATCTTTATTGTACTACACAAAATATTGTACAAAAGGCGGACTTAATGCCTCATGGCATTCTCTACCAGTCAACCTTAGGGCAAATCAGAAAGTGAAGTAGGTAGTGCTAATAAAAAATAAAATAAAAAAAAACTATAGGTACATATACATATATACATGTACATATATTACTATACATATACAAAATAACTATACTTTACCTAAATAAATACATTATTAATAAATAATAGATGATGCATGTTAATTATTGGGATAGTTAGACGACGATTCAAAAGGATGCGCAAGGAAGTGCCTATGCACCAGAAACTTAAATGCTCGTCTACTCGGGGCCTGTCTAATACTTTCAGGGAGAGCGTTCCATAGTCTGATAGCTTTAAGTGTGAAAGAGTTCGCTACAAAACCGGAGCGGTGAGAGGGAGTGGCAAGCGTTAACCTGTTGGCAGATCGCAACTGCCGGTTATGTGTCGCACTTAGGAGTTGGAAATTGGATTTAAGATAAAGAGGGGCGTTTGGGTCATTGAAAAGAGAATAAAGCGTGGAAAGGATTCTGGCATTGCGGCGAAGTGGAACAGGCAACCATTTAAGTTGAGTACGAAAGGAGGAGACGTGATCGTATTTTCGAAGATTGAAAATGAAACGTATGCCAGAGTTAACCAGCCGATCCAATTTGCTAAGAAGGTCAGAATTTAAATCAGAGGTACACACATCAGCGTAATCAATTAAGGGAAGTATAAGGGTTTGCACAAGGGTAATCTTAGTAGGGATAGGAAGAAAGTTCTTAAGTCTATAGAGAGCACGCAGAGAGGAGGTAACTTTACGGCAAACCTCATGAACGTGATTTGACCATCCAAGTGTGTTGTCGATATGCAAACCCAAGTCCTTGACACTGCTACAGAAAGGAATTGGGACACCCTCAAATAGAACTGGGGAAACGGAACCTACATCAAGCAAACGTATAAAATGATTACTGCCTACGATTATGGCTTGACACTTGTTTGGGTTGACCGCCACACCAAACCGGGCAGACCACGCCGCAATAGATTCTAAATCTTTGTTAAGGCCCGCAATAGCTAAGTCAACATCATTGATATGACATTGACGATACAGCTGAAGGTCGTCAGCATACAGGTGGTAAGAGGAATCAAGAAGGACAGTAATAGAGTTAATGAAGATAGAAAAGAGAAGAGGAGAAAGAATACCACCCTGAGGCACGCCCGTGGGGACATCACACCAGCACGAGACAGTTTCGTCAGCTTTCACTGCTTGCTGACGGCAACGAAGATAGGAGGAAAACCATTGAACAGATAATGGGGACAGACAAAGATGAGAAAGCAAGGAAAGTAGGACATCATGATCAACAGTGTTGAAGGCGTTGGAGAAATCAATAAGGACAAGCACAGTGATCATGCCACTCTCCATGCCAGCTCTAATGTCTTCAGTTACCTTGAGAAGTGCTGTGCTAGTGCTGTGCCCAGGGCGAAAACCAGACTGATATTGACAGAGAAGATTATTGTTAAACACAAATTTTGAGACTTGGGAATGAACAACTGCCTCTAGAATTTTGGAAAGAAAAGGTAATATGGAAATAGGCCTAAAGTTATTGAGATTAGTAGGATTCGTTATTTTAGGAAGTGGAATAACATAGGCCTTACGCCAGATACTTGGAAAAATTCCAGATTCTAAAGAAAAATTAATAATGTGAGTAATTAACGGAAGGATATAGTCAAGTAGCAAGGTCACCATAGTGCGACTGATCTCATCACACCCAACGGCATTAGATTTCAGCGACTTAATGACCTTACCAACGTGATCACAAGAGACAGGTGAAAAAGAAAAAGTGTCTAAAAGTAGCGGCGGTAGGGAAGAAATTTCAGAAAGTGTTAAAGTTTTTCTATTTTGATCTAAGAGAGAGGAGGTAGAGAAATGTATGTTTAAATCATTTGGGGAAAAAGACGAACCAGCAAGAGAAATAGTCTGTTGGCGTTTACCAAAACCCAAACTTTTGAGAAATTTCCAAACATCAGCCGAGGAAGCGTTTTCAATAGTGTCATGATAGTAACGGCGTTTGGCCACTCTTACCATCTGATTACAACGATTTCTGGCGACCCTATAAAGACCCCAACTCTCATCAGTCCTCAACCGCTTGAACTTACTGAAGGCACGATCCCGTCTTCTCATCGCCATGCGCACACCTCTAGTCATCCAAGGAGCAGGAGGGCGCTTGAGTTTAACGAGGCGGAGTGGGGCATGTACATTCATCAATGCGAGAATGGAGGCATTTAGGGCTGCAACTTTGTCGTCTACAGAGGGAGCCGATAACACTGTTTCCCAATTATTGCTCGCCGCATCACGTCTGAGAGCATCTTTATCAAGCCTAGCGAAACCGCGAATCATTACCCTGACCGGGCTCCGCTTAGCAGTGTGAACCTTAAAGGATGCATAAACAAGGTCATGGCGAGAAAAAAATGGTGCGGCGTGCTGGCCATGCTTGAGGACGCTGTCGAGTGCTGACGTCATGATCACGTCAAGCCAAGTGTCAGCCGAGGCATTGCTATTACGATGAGTAGGGCTAAGTGGTAGAATGGAAAGATTTAAAGAAAGAGTAAGAGAAAGGAGTTTAGCAGAACAGGAGCGGTTAAGGAGATTAGTGTTGAGGTCCCCCATAAGCACAAGGTTTGTGTAATCAGTACACAAAGGCTGAAGGACAGATTCGAGATCTGAACAATAGTTGATATTAGGAGGACAGTACACAACTCCAAGAACGACAAGGACCCCCTTTACACTAACTTCAACGAAGATGTACTCCGCTGAAGCCGAGTAAGGTGATGGAGACGAAGCAATCATCTTAAAAGGCAGACTACTACGCAAGTACATCGCAACACCACCGCCTCCTTTGCCCACACGATCATTCCTGATAAGAACATACCCCGGCAGGGCGACAACTGCAGAGTTAAGATTCGGCTTGAGCCAGCTCTCAGAGACCAGGATTGCGTCCACGAGGCTGTCAGAAAAAGTGTCGAGGAGGTCGGAGTGATGAGCAGGGATACTCTGCGCGTTAATATGACAAACATTAAGGTACTTCCTAAAAGGCTTTAGGTCACTGTCCAGAGATAATTTAAGGGAGGGAACATCGTGAAAAGAATCGTCATCTTCGGAAGAGCAAGAAAAGCTATCACAAGTATGAAAAGAGGCATCATCAATCATAGTAAAATATCTAAATATATATATAAAAAAAAAATATGAATAAATACCAAAAACAACAAAAACTATAACGGTCAACAAGTTACAAATAAATAATTACTAATAATATATAATACTAATAATTTAGCACCTTGCACATTCTGTCCATCCTGCCGGTCTTACAGATAATCACAAGAAATTAAAATTAAAATCAAATATTAAAACATTAATACTCAATTAATATATGTATATATATCAATTAAAATATTAATACTTCAATATGGAAAATTCTAGGATAAAATATAAAACTTTAAACTTAATACAATAACATTCCCACAGTCTATAACACAATATGTACCATTTCCGAACGAAAGCGAAAAACGGAACAGAAATGTCACTGTGGATATTTGACACTTTTGACAGTGACATAAATAAAGTTACTTTACTAACCGGAAGAAAACTACTACTAATGAGGGTCAAAGAAGAATTCACAACATTTACACAAAACAAAAGGGAAATTACATTTTATACGTAGGTAGTGAGTGATAAAGAATGGAACTACCGCCGCCTCAAACGAGAAGGGCCGACTTTAGCACTCTTTTCAGCAGGTTCAGGGGTCTTGAGCGGTGACTTAGGAGGTGTAGCAGGCTTATCACAGGACACTGCGGAGATACGGTCCAAGTCCTCTTCACGGACGATACTATGCCGCTTGTCTTCAACCTTGACAAAAATGCTACCGTCAAGTGACCAACAATTGGAGATTCCAAACCGCTTCCTGGCTTCTATGAACAAGGCCTGCCGTCGTTTCGTGAGGAACTCTGATACCACCAGCGGAGAGCCCTTTAACAGCGTCTTCTTCTTCCACACCAGCGCCTTCATTTGGTGGTCACTGAATCGCACCAAGATTGGCCGAGGCCGGCTCCCATTCTGTACACCCAACCGATGGCAAGACTGAAGTGCAGTGGACTCAACATTGGCAATACCTAGCTTGTCTTTTAGGGTCCCGGTGATTAGAGCTGCAGCATCTTCTCCAGGGACCTCGGTGACACCTCCAAACAAGAGACACTTCCTCCGGTACCGCATCTCCAAAGCATCGGTGGAAAGTAGTAGCTCGGCAACTTGTTGACGCAGAAGACTTAGTGTCCCAATAACAATGTCCCGGAAGACCTTGAAATCTTCTCCCAGGCGGCTGACAGTCGTGGGATCTTTGGAGGTCCTCAATTGCTCCTCGAACTGCTCCATCTTCTTGGACCAAACTGTTTCCATGGTCTTCTGCATCTCCAACACTTGATCCAGATGGGCCATGATTAGTGCAGAGTGTTCTTGTGTTTCATAGACTTCCAACAGTGGGAATGATAGTGACAGGTACAGATGTGAAAGTGCTTCGAAATTAGTGCATAAAACTTATCACAAACGTTCTCAGTGATAACAAGCAACAAATAAATTATAAATTCACAATGAAATGTTTAAAATTTGTATAAATACTTCATCATTATTTATTATGTTGTGGCTATTTCTGGAGTTTAAGTTATTTTTGTTGCGCACGGCATCTTTGTTCAAGTTACATCACTTTAAGTAAGTTTTTAATCCGAAAATGGAAGAATCTCGCGTATTCCAGTGTTGAATTTATCTAACACAATGTAAACATATGTCAAAACAAAAGTATTTTTAATTGTAGGAGTGAATAGTTGGAATCCATGACTACTTTTGCATAGGGCAGAAACACTTTTTTTAATATCGAGTACCTACATACACGAATTTGATATTTTGTGTAACTAAGTTCCGAAAAAATAATTAAAATTCTTAAGATCGCTTGAAAATATGCAAATAGTACATAAGTGTAGATGAACTTATCGTTGAGAAAAAGAACATTACCTACCAAGCTTCGATAATTTACAAATGAGATCCCATTTTTTTTTCTTCTAACCTCTACTTAGCGTACTTGTTGGCAATTTTCGGGACATTGTGCCCAGACCAGCATGATCTTTAAGTACCTAAGTCTGCGCATGCTCTCGATCTTATCAGTGGAAAAATTACTTTGTTTTTCCTGCGTTATCATTTTTTTATTCAAGTGTTTTCCTTACACGTGAAGCGTGAGTGAGTACTGAGTACATAGTTATCGTCTGATGCTTAATAAACCAACGAGACGGATGTCACGCAAATCTTCAGATCGTATTATAGAGATAATGCACTTTTATAATGCTATGATAAAGGGGGAGACTCTGTTTTGAACCATATCTTGAAGAGTTAGGTTGTTTTCAAAACATAAAATGCATTTACAAGAAATAGTTCAGTCGTGTACTTATATTTTACAGCTACTCAACTGTGGAAATAATTTTACCTAATCGATTA
Source organism: Nomophila noctuella (assembly GCA_958496325.1). NCBI lineage: Eukaryota > Metazoa > Arthropoda > Insecta > Lepidoptera > Crambidae > Nomophila > Nomophila noctuella. Next base: position 4,711,961 of record OY292488.1, read on the forward strand.
GACAGGCATGTACAAATTGATTTAAGTGTAAAAATATTTTAATGTACATTTTAATTTTTTATGCACAAAAACAATTATTATCATTTTTCTCATACTATTTGTAATATCAAATACGTTTTTGATATGTAACCAAAAGTGTACGTAATGTTTGAAAAGTACTGTCCACTTTATTATCAAGTGTAAATATAGACATAATCTTTTTTCAATGCACAAAAACAATCATGAACCTTTTTAAACTCTACTATTTGTAATATTTGCTTTTCTTCAATAGGCAACCAAAAATGTTCGCAATGTATAAAAAGAACTGTCCGCCTATAAAACCAACACGCGACATTAGTATGCGCAGGCGCAGGTCCTAGATCACAAGTTGTGTAATAAATCGTCTCTAGATCCACCGCAGATAGAGCGAGTGCCGGCATTAATCTTCCCATCTCGACGTACTGTCCTTATACTGATCGTTTTGTTTCGACGCGTTAATATTGTATAATGTTGAGTATTAATCAGACGGTGTGAATACTAATCGGGCACATGCGGGATTACAAATGTCCGATCTTATTTTCTAGACCTTACATTGTCTAGTACATAAGATTGGATAATACATATTTTTTGATGGAGTTAGAAATTAACACTAATATTTGCTTTGAAATTATTTATCGCTATAAGCTATTTATCTGACAATGTTTAAAAAAATCAAGAGAATTAATTTTATAGTGACAAAAACATTTTCCCTACGCTTTCTTCTTGTATCTTCGCAGTTACAAGGCTTTTCCCTGTGAATCATATTAAAAATCAAGGACAAGGTTCATAGATTAACAACAAGCTGACGCCTTCAATATCCTCGACCGACCAAAACGGATGGCTAAAAATAAAACATGGAAAAACGAACCTAATTATTATAAAAATAAAGCGTAATAGTCGGCCATGGCATTGTGAACCTTGCCAGTCGTTCCGATGCCATCCACGTATCGAATTATAGCAATCACAACAAATTATGTACTTCCATATGCATTTATTAAATGGTTCATTATACGTCCGTGGATTAACTGATAGCGAATTTTGGGCATCGCTGTGTCACGCGAGCTAAGTATAAACAAACATATTCGAATTTGTGAATTGACTCAAGTATGAAAAATTAACTACTCAACAAAAAGCCATACCATAAAAAAGATTTATTTAAAAAAGTATCGTAAATTAAAAGGGTTGAACTCCTATGTAGGTGAAGACCACTTAAAAAATAAATTGTATCCAGGACGAGAACTCTTAAATATTGTTACAACTGCAATCATTAAAGAAGTCTGTATTTGTAAAAACATAATAATGTCTGAGCCTATTTATACCCGGGTCTCGAATCACTTATTTTATTGGACAAATATGACATTGGCATACATGAGCCCGACAATACAGAATTAAAATGAATTATGGGCCGTCAACAAGACCTAATGAGAAGATGACAAAAGAGGTTGTTAAAATAATTACAGAAGCTTTATCGATGTTTACGAAATCGGAAAACAACAGTTATCGATTAAATCGAGTGCCCACTTGACAATTTGTTTGGGAAATACAAAAGGAAAGGACAGGCCTTTACCTCGATAACTTTCCTCAATGTAGAGATAAGGATGCCTTGCGTGACATAAATTAATGTTAAATTAGTTATTTGCACCTTGCACGTAGGAAACTGTCACGATATATAAAAAAAATATATAACCTGTCATTATTTGCCCCTAAACATAGCAAAGACTATGAGTACCTAACAACTGACAAACGCCTTTCAATAGTTTTGCAATAAGAACAATCGGCTCACAAATCGTTTGTAAAGTCAATGGCTCAACAATTATACCTTATCGGTCAGTAAATTATTAAAGTAGGAACTTAGTTGACGTACATGTTTGCGTGATAAATAGTTCTGGAAGGCCATGGTTCAAGTAGCAGCTTCGTATACGATCCTTTTGTGACTCTACAGGCTAATTTCAGCTTGAGCATAGCTATTTATAAATTCTTTTGTTAGTAATTACCTGTCAAGTTGCTTGTAACCAATTGTATAGAGCAGGTGTACAAAACATATTTTTGCTTCCTACACATTGTAGTGTAATCTATTTCTATTTCAATTGAATAGTTACGACGTCACTACAAGTTACATAAAAGAACAATTAGCAGACAGTCCATCATAAAATTACCATATTTGTGTCATGAGAAGGGTAAAACTTTGTGGAGTTTGCATTCGAACAGACTGCTCGTAACTATTCATAACTGTTGTGTTTCTGCTGGTGGGTACGGTCACCAAAGCTCAGTAAAGATTTTTAAGGCAGGCAATGCAACTGCGACTAGGGAGTTTTTGATGTCCATAGGCGGCTTGCGTACGTGACTTATATACGCGTTTACCTACTAGCGGCCGCCCCCGACTCCGTTCCTGTGAATTTCGGTTTCCAAACACGCAGGCTTAAAGCCTTCCTCAACAAATAGACTATCCTAAACAATATTTTTTAAATTCAAACCAGTACTTACTGGCATTGGCGCGTTCAAACAAACCAAAAAAACTGTAGCTTTATTATATTAGTATAGATAAAATGAGAACGAATACATTCGCTCCTAGGCATGTCAGGTGTCAGCCGAAGCTTACATATTCCCATTATTTCTCATGGCTATACGCATCTGCCTTGTAAAGAACCCCTTGTCATTGGTTGATTTTTACTTGTTATCCGAGCGCTGTATAAATTGCAAACATGAAAGCAATGTGTTAAGCAAAGTCACGACTGGCTCTTAAATCAGACGGACACCTATTTAATTTAATTTGGTATTTTATAATAGGCGTGCAACTTTGTTCAGAGACAATAGGTTATTATTACTTGCCCATGTTTTGGAGGTCTGATGTTTGGACGAAGACTGCAATATTTTTGCGGATATGGATAATGTCAAAATGACAATATTTAGTATACATATAAAGCAAAATAAGTATTGCAAACTATTTTGCAAAAATACGATTTTGACTTTGTAATAAGACTCGTAATTTATTTTAAACCGATATTTTTTTTATATCAAAGGTTTTATTATTAATATTGTTTTTCCCAAATGTTTTTAATGTCCAGTTCAATGATTCATTTCCCTACACGCATTGTTCTTTGATTGATCAGACCACTTCACCCTGCACTATGGGATTACGCCTCGGATTTGTTTAAACACACTCGTGTTTATTATTGTCAATAATATAATCAGCCTCATTAAACAGGATTGTTAATTGCACGTGTTTATCGACACCCACTCCACATTCTATTGATAACATTTCATCGTATTTTAAATGGATTATTAATTCAAAGCTTTCTTGTCATATCAACATATCCTACATCGATATTATTATCATCAAATACAATGTAATTTTTAATATTCAAAAAGTGAGCATCATTAAAGGTTTGCAATATCTTGATCTAATTAGGCGTATGGAGTACTTTGCAACTTCTGTTAATGACGTACTTGGTAAATAGCATTCGTTTGTCATATATTTAGAGTTGGTTGTAATTTTTTTTTTTTATAATTTGCAGAAACGCATTTAAATAAAAAAAATTTAAGTGAATCCCTTATATTAAAAAACAACAGAGTGATGTTTCCAACAAGTCGCGCGATAGGAATATCGCAAGTATTTGTGCTCTGGTCAAGGAGCAGTCAGACAAATAAATAAGCGATAAAAAATAATGGATGTTTGCAAGATTTATAATGTAGGAAATTTCCTTGAGGACTGTCTGCGAACAAACACGTCAGGCGTCTCGTAAAATGATCCATCACGCACAAGGCTCTAAACAAATTCGCAGGTGTAGCCTTTAGGGTTGGCACGAGAAGGTAAAAACGTAGTTAGTACACCCTCAGAAACTCAATCTCTAAATATTTCTTATTAAAGTAGGCTATAGAAATACTGGTATTAATGAACGGGACTAAACGCGATATTATTTATGTAGTAATGTAAACTACTTACTGCTTGACGTTTCGTCTACAACCGTGGATGTTAGCGGAATGTACGTTAGTCCCTTTTATGAATGTAGGGGTTATTGATAAATACCTAATGCAATCTAAAACCTTTTTAAAATTTGTGACAAAATGTTCAGCGGGGAAGGGACTCATGTTTTGTTTATGTCTGGGTCGTAAAGAGAATTTCTTAAAAGTAGTTAAAACTATGAACTTAAAATAATTGCGTTTTAAAAATCATCTATTTAATAATGGCAGCTTACTTATTATCATTGTTACATTTGTCAACTTATTTTATGTTATTAACTAAATTTTTGTTTAATTTATTCAGTTATAGTTTCTTTAATGAGGAAGAATTACGTCTTGAGAAACTTTACCAAGTGACAAGAGTGACAATCCTACGAGAAGATTAAAAGATACGCATGCGTGATTTAGTTTTAACTTAACACGACTTTTTGTCAACTTAGTTAGAACAAGGTCAGAAGCTCTTGTAAATGTTTTTCCATTGTTATCATGTCATTATTTAGTACGTGCCATCTCTGTTCGCTTCATGATTATGTATGAGTTTTTTCTTTGTATATTTAGTTGAAATGTCTAAGAACCAGTAGTTTTCACATCTTACAAAGATAAGCTTTATGTCACATGATGATACGTTGCTTATACAAGAATATTGTACTCGTAATAGTCGGATTTACTAGTTATGTTATACTCGTGTTCGAAAATGTGTTTCTGAATTACATAAAAATATTAAGAACAACTTAATAATACAGTAGAAAATAATTCAACCATAACCATTAAATTCACGGCGATTGAAAAGGTTTACCAAATAAGGTAGCCATTCAAAATTTTTAAAATTGATTTGTGTGCGTGTTTCAATAAAAGATTAAAATCTATGCATTTTTTGTAGGTAATATAGATCAACTTCATGTAATCCTAGCGATAAATATTGAGTGCTAATTTTACATTATTGATAAAGTTGGAGATTTGCTTAGTAGCATTATTAAATCACATATTATGATTCATTGTTAACATTCATTTGAATAGAGTATTTACGTAAAATATGAAGTAAGTATATGGTTTTTATGCTAGATTCGTCATATCTGCTGTGTCACCTGTCTCGTTGCTAGTTTCCGATTAATATCCATGTGTGTCTCACTTTATTTTTTCCATTAATTAGGTACCCACTGTTCAAAGTTCGACTTTTTCACGCATCTTGTGTACTCTGTGTGCATATACAAAGGTGTAGCCATACAAAAAAGGTAAGGCTTAAGATGGTAAACAAAATTATGATGGCATTATATTTTGGCAGAGACTCTTGTTACAAAACTTAGGGCGGCGGGTCCTGCAAGGGGAAAATGTAAAGTTAGTACTCGATTAATGGATATTTATAAAAGGATTTATATATATTATATTATTTATATATATTATATGATATATATTTGTATGTCTATCCGTTCCCTAGCATCCAGAGAACAAGTTTCGAGCTTAGTTTGGGGCTAGGCAATTGGTGTGTGTGTAGTCCAAGGCTAAACGCCTTAATTTTTTTTTCATTTATATATTACATATTTGGCTCGTGAATAATCTTAGGTAAAAATGTATACCACGCGTTCGGTGCTTTGATTTTCTTACATTGGTCACAAAATGTAAAAAAAACTTATTTTCTGGTATCATCACGAATTATCGATAGTTTTTAGGGATTAGAAAATTCCAAAATATGATCCTGGAATATTCAATTGCATGCTTATGCAGCTCACTTCAAAAACATAATAAAAGTATGATTAATATTATACTACTTCAAAATCATCCATTCATTAAAATATGTACAAGCAATGACACATAGCCAAACAGTTTAAGTCGTAAAAAAGCAGTTCGCGAAAAATGCACACAGACACTTAAAATTACTCACATCTAACAAAATGCAATTAGTCACCGATTTAAGAATCGCTTGCATTGCGAAAAGTTATCATCATCATATTATAGCGCTTCTCCCGGTTGCATCCTCGGCCATTGCCTTTGAGCCTAGGATACGTTTCGACTATGATGCTTGCAATGCGAGAAGTGGCAATAAAAAAAACAAGTTTTTTTTTTCATTATTGCAGAGTAATTTCAAATGTTTATATGTGTAGCTGTATGTACTACATATGTATATATAACGAAAGCGCATCAATCTGTATGAACCCGATTGTTATACGCGCAGAGTCATTGACGTACGATGACATCAGTTACGTTTGTTTGTTATAAAGTTAGTCAGTAATTTAGTAACACAAATCATGTTGGTTTAAAATTAAACAATGTTTCCTATAAAATAACGTAAAGAACTAATCATCATTAAGGCTACTGTCTTCACTTGCTTTTCATTTTAATCATTGAACACCAGCATTTTTTTAATGAAAAGAAATTTTATACTCCATTATATTTATTTTTTAAATTAGTAATGACCATGTTATTTTTAAGAACACAATTTATTTTTCATATTTTATTTTTAGTTCTAATTGATACATTATAATCATGCTTAAAACCACCTGACCTACTTGAGAGTCAGTTTTAATTATTTTCATAAAAACTCGACATTTGTAGAATGTTTCCAAAGCAATGTTATTTCAAGATTAATATCGTTAGGTCAAGTAAAAACATAATTGACACAACATAAAAGCGTGATTGAGATCACTTCCATTAGATCAGATAGCGCTAAAATTTTGATGGCTTAGTGTCAAAGTGACCTCGTTCCGAATCCGTGGTGATATAAATGTTACTGGATCTAGCCACACTTCGTTTGGCCTTAACTCGATCACACTGTCACTATCTCAATCAAGCATGATCGACTTTTTATAATATATATGTGGACCGAATGAACTTTAACGAAAACAAAAAAGTGTCTAATGTCATAAACTCATAACCAACGTTAAAAAGCCAGGGTTTGAATCGGGTGCTGTGAACCTTTTTAAAGACAAATGAAAACGTTAGAAAAGATTTTAAATATTAAATTTTTGCTGGTCTAAATAAGATTTAGGACTAGGCAATAAGTCGGTACTAAGCTTATGAAATAAAATTTTAAAACCATTAGCTTCATTTAGCTTAAGACTACAATTGCAATAGTCATAGTGGTGCAACTATCGCAGACGATAAGTCAAAATAATTAACTTGTAGGTAGGTACTTCATTTTACTCACTAAGTCGCTACCAAGAGGGAGTGTTAGTTTTCCTGTTAAGATTTTCTTTCGCTCTGAATACTTAATCACGTAATAATGATGGCTTTACACCAGTAATATAATCTCTAAGTACGAGTATACAGAAATGTTCCTGGAAGTTATAAGAGTTGTCATAACACCACCTAGCAGAAATTATTACTAAATAATTGCTCACGAATGTAGTAGTTAAATGTTGCTGTCGTTGAGAAATTCCTGGCAACATTTCAATCATAAGTCGTCGTAACCCACGGTTAACGATCTCTTACAAGATAAGAAGTTAAAGAAATGGGTATTAATAACATTTATCACTATTATAAAATGTATTTATTTAAATGATAAAAAAAAATATCACGCAGATGTTTCCATTACAATATACTATAAGGTAGGACGAACGAAATAATTTTATTTGCAAAATCGGTGGGCCCCAAACTAGGCATAGCCTGTATCCTGGATTTTCTTATGATTTGTATCGCTTTTGTGTTTAAACATTCTTGGAATAGTCGTTGTTAATTAATCAAATCAAGTTCATAATTTATTTCAATCAAGGAAACAATTGCTAGTTTAACGAAATGATTACATAATACTTCACGCATGAGTTTACTTTTAAATTCCACTTCGCGCATGTACCTACTAAAATACAAACGCAAGACTAGTTCATCTATCTGATCTATCTATCTATTAGTTAGTTTAAACCGCGCCGTCACACTTCACAGCTCATGGTTACCGATGGTGTACTAGTTATCGCGATAATAATATGCCATATCGACTTGCACCGAGGTCATGATGTGATATTGACATTGGCTTACCCGCAGGCTCCATATGCGGATATTTATTTGCATTATTACACGCATTTCCTCAATTTTTTAATACAATATGAGGATAAAAGCCGTTGTTCCCGACTATGATCCAAATGGTCTGGTTTCCCTTGTTAGGGTTTCGGAGGTCAGGAGACAGTCGGTCCATTGTAATAACCAAGGCTGGACAATTCAGGACCATAGTCTAAGCGTACCCTGGCAATGGCCGACGATGTAACCGGGAAAGGCGCTAGGATAATATGACCATGATGAAGAGTACTAACGATACGTAAGGCTTTTCAAATTAAAGCTGAAGATTAAGTCAGTTTTCATGAATGCATCAAGGAGTGACGCCGCCGATTAAAAATAAATTAGAGGATTTTATAGATTTCTTGTTTACATTGTGTAATGTGTAAGTCCTCGTGATAGGACTCTAAAATAAAGTAAGTGACAATTATTTTACAATGGTGAAATTATATTTACATTACAATAGAACTTAAAAATCACAAACAAAGTCGTAAATAAATAGCATCGCAACATATTCTAGTACCAATGAGTACAGTTCTGCAATCAAGGGTGATCTTTATTCATCATAAGAATAGTTGAATGATACGAATTATGTTAATGAGTGTATGTTATTAATTCACATCGCATACGAGCGCTTACAATTCTGTGTGTCAAACGCGGCTATTATTTTGATAAAAAGATGTAATAAATAGTATGAAAATGGTAAGCAAAGGTTTTTGTTTGCATTAGTATTAATGAAATTGTATAAATTTTAACCATGTTCTAAGTGAGGATTATTCTTGTAGGAGAATAATTAACTGATCTTTCCTGAATCATTAAGATGCGTCAAGGATTCAACGACGACCTTTCTCAATAAATTGAGATTTTTCTAGTTCACCTGTAATGGCCTACAGGCCTAATAATTTTTACATTATTTTCTATATTATTATTTGGCTGTTTTTGTAAACTGAAACCTGAGGAAGGCTGCAAAGGACATTATTTATTGACGTGATAATTATTTAATTTTATTAAAAGGATTTCGTGAATAATGATATAAAAATTACAGGAGAGAAGAAAAAGTTGACATTTGGTTGAGATGATGAGTGGAAGTGAGTGGTATATTGGAAAACTAGCGACCGATCGCATATCCGTCTTTGTGGATTTCGGTTTCCGCACACAATAGTGTTATACAATAGCTTAAAACGTTCCTCGTCTAACGGACTATCCAACGAAAAAAAATCCAATTCGAACCAGTAGAGTCTGAGATTTGTGCGTTCTAACAAACAAACAAACAACCTTAATGTACCTTAAGTAAATTTTTCACGGTTTTTCACGTAAGTTTTCAAAATATCAAACTAGAAACAGGGTAGGCAAATGATATGATGATATTTGGCTACCCATCCTTTACACCAGTGTGCCCCGGCCTTGCAAGGTCAGTGAAATGACCGGGGTGAGGCGAGCGAAGCAAGGTCGATCCATTAACGTGGGTGCGCCATCTCCATCCTGTCTAGGGGACCCTTAGCAGTCGCATCAATTTATATAATAGCCTGTGGAGTGGCCTGTCCACAGTGATATATGTGCGGTGGGCGTTCTGTTTAGTGTCTAGTTTCTTTGCAAAATTTGCGAAGAATTAAAACCTTCTACTAATTAAAATCTACTCATAAGCACAGATTTCATTATATGACTATTTTAAAACATAAAACTTCCCCGTCAATATACACTAGATTAGTGAAAATATGATCTATCGAAAGAGAAATATTATAATCAATACCGCAGATATTTTAATCGTCAGGTTAATAAACAAACTTTTATAAAATTTCAGCACGTGAGAAGTAAAAGTGGATGGGCTGACAGTTGCTTTTGAAAATATTAACATTAATGTATGTAAATTTTTAATTTTTAGAACTACTTGTTTTGCAGAGTACATTAAACGCATTTTTAGTTGTAACATTTATAAAAATTGTTGTTAAAAAAATTATAAGAAGTACTAGTTCCTCGTTTTCCCTATGTTTAAATATGAATGGTTACAAGATTGTTTTCTTGATGAGTCTAGTTTCTTAATGTGTATTTACTGATATGAGAGAATATATTGTTTAGTAACAAATACGAAGATATTGTTTAGAATCATATATAAAGATACTCTTTCAGTAGTAGACACCTTCAGTTAGTTTCGACAGCTGACATTTCACGAGAACTTGACATTTAATACTATATGAGATCGATAAGCCTACATAATCCAATGCGCCCTTTCTTTTGTATTCCATTCCACCCGGCTTTACACGTGTAGAATTCAGACACGTTGTTAAACTTCATTAATATTATTTTTCGTACAATATCTGCGAATCCCAAATTAAAATACTTGTGTAAGAGTCGTTGTTGCGTATATATGTTTAAAATGGTTTATATTCATAGTTTTTTCTTGACAAAGCTTAATGAATGCTAAGTTCTCTGTCGTTCATCAACTTCACAGCAAGTGAAAATACATAGACAAATGTCCTACCTAAATAAAACTTCTGAAAAACAAAATGCTATCGGCGTATAAACATGGATAGTGACATTTTTATAACTAGAAATGACGTCCATTAACGTCACAGACCACAGAATATTCATTAATTTGATTCATAGACAATTGGAGATGATACAATACATGTGTACAGTTGATTGTTGAATATTAATATGAATTAATAACGTATAAATTCATTATTAATTTTGCTCGCTAGATTTCCGTATTATTTAAAACCAATACCATGTAGTACTATGCGTAACTAAAGCTACGTCAATTCGTCACACATACCACTCTAGTATAACTAGGTACATTGATCAAGAGAATATGTATAGTATGAAACACGTGAGCATTGAAATGCCCATACAAAATATGTATGTATGGAATGCTTCGAAGATGGGTAGATTTATTTCTAACCGATAATTAAACTGTTTACTTAACAAGTTATATTAAGTTACCGAGTAAGTCTTGCTCGTTACCTATCTCTTTCATAAATACCTTTATAATCTATATCTATATTAGGCTTTATAATTTTCCATTGTAGAGCAAAGGCCTCCGTCATTTACATAAACTGTATTGCTAAGCTGTAGCAATATAAAAGCCAACATCAGAAAGACATATTTGACCCTTGAGATGGTTATCTACTGCATTCTTCAAAGTAAAATCACTTTTTGCAAACAATTATTAATCAAAACAACACTCAAAAACATAATGTACTTATGTTTTAATTTTCTGCATAGAAAAATTTAAATCGATTTTAATTGGTATAAACTTGTGATAGTAGCTTTAATACTTAGATTCATATTGGCATTCAGTTTTTTTTTGATAAGGGGGTAAACGAACGAGCAGATCAGCTGACGGTTAGTAATCACCGCTTCACATGGACATCAACAACAGTACATCAAGGGGGGTCGCAGATGCGTTGCCTGCCTTAAAAACTCATAACCCCCCCCCCCCCCCAACTGAGCTCTGGCGACCTTACTCACCAGCAGAAACATAGCGCAAAAATTACGAAGTGCTACTTCACTGTGGTCTTCTGTAAGGTGGATGTACATCCCCCCAGACGAGCGGCTCATTCGGGTGGAATTTCCACAAAGCTCTAGGCTCTTAAAGTACATAGTACCTATCGTCACGCCTGCGGCTGTTACACTAGTTGTATCATTTGTTACAGAACAGTATTAAAGGACACTGTGATAACATGGCCTATCCTTGTCCGTCATCGCATTGTTTCACCTCTTTTATCTCCTTCTGAAATACTACAAGGTCTCATTATTATTCTTAATGCTGTTCTATTGTAATCATGTAATCACAGCATGCTAAGATAATACTCGGAAACTGAGTAATTTTTCCCTACACGGATAGTTGAAGTTTTAGTGAGATTAGAAGTACTTATGTGTATTCCTTGCGACGTAGTATTGACACAATACATATATTATGGTTTACATTCAGGCCTGCCAATTTTAAAGTAAGTTATGTGTTATAAAGAAACTAATGCTTTACGAATATAACTTTACATGTTTCGGTTGTAAAAGATTTTTACTTCCATGTTATATTGTGCATGATGACAAAAATCTTCCAAATTGCATTTAGAAAATCGGTTCATCGATTTATTGATCGACCCTATGAAAACCCAAAGAGATCCTCATCATCATTATAGCGTTTGTCCCGGTCGCATCCTCGGCTGTTGCCTTGGAGTCCAGGGTCCGCTACTACTAGCCAAAGAGATCCTGAATAGACAAAAGCTGGTATAAAAAATCTAAAACAGGTAATTACTCAAGAAACTAGTCAAATAAGATCCAATTATTCAAATCGTTGGTAAAAAGAGCAACTAGCGTTCATTGTTCCAAGAACAAAAGATATAGCTAGCTACTCTCCTCGTCATATTTACCGGTATTTATCATAATTACATAGTACATATAAAACAAAGTCGCTTTCTTCTGTCTGTCCCTATGTTCGCTTAAATCTTTAAAACTATGCATCCGATTTTATTTTTTTACAAGATAGTAAATCAAGAAGAAGGTTTATGTGTATTACATGCATAATACCATTCCAGGCGTTTTTCGACAAGGGCGGCTAATCTTACGATCAGCTGGGTACGCAAGATATATGTATGTATTTTATAGTGCACAAGTGAGTGTGAAAGCACAGGTGCGTGCACTCCCTATTTTGACTGGCTGCTGCGAAAGTTGCTTAACTCTTTAATCGCAGGCCGAGCGCGCTTACCACTGCGCCATCGAGCTCCTCATGCATAATAGAGTAAAGAATCAATCATCCTTAGTTGCACCCGTGCGGAGCCGGGGCGGATTGCTAGTAAATATAGTTAGCTGCTCTACTCACATTTACCGGTATTCCTCATTACGAGAATAATACGCCGCAGGAAAGGTGAAACATAATCATTATATAATTTGTACCTCATTACAAAGTTACACGCCGCGACCAAGGTCAAAGATATTGAGCGCGATATGCGATAGCTGTGATGGATGATGCACGACAGTGCTTGCATGCTCTCAGTTTCCATGACTTTGTAGCGACGTCAATTTTTAGATCATCACCATTGTGTACTACCGTCTTTCACATGTTACACCTGACTGTAACGAGCTGCTTTTATTTAATTATATTTGGGCATATGCAGAAGAATATATGCTGTTCTGAACAGTTCAATTCGTATCAAAACGCGTTTTATGTAATTTTATTTAAAGCAAAGGTTTTTCTATTTTTTCCGCTCATCGTGAAAGATTGTACCTACTACCAAATGTACCACAACTAAATGATTAACGTCATTCGTGGTTATTTTTTTCCGCCGATGGTTTAAAGATACTGCATACTGCATGATTCGACATTTTTGCAAAACATGCACAAATACTTGTTAATCCTTTCCTACTGAACCAGAAAAACATTTTAAGGACTGGTTTGATTTCTTACGTCATAAGTAGTGATGGACTTTTGACGTATTTATCATTTAAAAATCGCGAAAGAAGATCTATACTCGTATTAGTTCGCTGAAAGGCACTATTTTGAAGGACTGACGTGAATGAAAGTATAAAAGCGATATATCATATGGATCAAACTCTATAAGAAGGCAACAGTCAGATTATAACGTCACAAATAGAAGCCGAGCCACATAAATACTAAAAAGGCGAAACGGCCAGGCCAATGTTTTTCGTACCATTCAATCACATCTTTTTTGTTACAACACTAACTAGTAGGCTAATATGGGTATTTTTCCATATTGAGGTTCCCTACCCAACCCATCCCAATGATTAGACAATTTTGTAACAGCATCGTTAGTAACAAAATCAAGATACGTTCAGTCCTCTAACACGCATCATAATCATCAAAAACTTGTCATAAATATATATTCGTTATATAATAACTGCTCTGCGTTCTTACATTATAGATTCTTACTGATATCGGAAATTCGAGTCAAAACAGTTTTGAAAATTAACAAATAATCAGTATTAGAACAAAACATAATTCAGACTAATTCAAATGCACCACTGCCTTAACCATAAATAGATAAGGATTATCACGAGTCCAATCCAAATACAGACCCTATTAAAAAAAAACAATAAGATTAGATGACCAATTGATCATTAATTCTAAACCAATCCGCAAGCCTCTTAAAGTAATCTCGAATCAGAATATATTTATTAATCAAACAACAACACACGAGTGTACCTGCTGAGAATAAAAATAAATAAAAGTATTATTGATAATGTGAGATGGTTAAAAATTAAAATAATGGAAGTAATATTAATCAATACAAAATGTTGACTTTTATAAAAAGTTGGATTAGTGAAATATATATAGGAAAAACGTAGAAAAATAAATATTCCCATACATATCATCTTTAGAATGTTAAATTCTAAACAAAAATAAAATGACTAGTTCTAGAGTAAAGGTCAGATTTAGCTAAAACATAACATAAAATATGTAGTATCCTCCTAACCTAGTTTCAGTTACGACGGCAATTCTTTTATATACTAACTGCGCAGGAAATAACTTTAACATCAGGCAACTTTATGGTCAAGTGCTAGCTTAGTCCTAAATAAAAAAAAAAAAAAATTAAAGTCAAAATAAAGCACTCTTCCTATTTATATTCTCCTTAACGGGAAGTTTGGTGGAACAGGAATCCTGGCATGATCGTGATATCGCCCAATTGCCTGGCGGGTGTAATTACACTGCCAGCTAACTAAAATGTTTTTAAAAATCGGCAGTTTCTTCAAAATTTGTTCCGAGAAACCAAAAACCGAATTCAAAATAAATCTCCATTTATGTAAGAGGGACGTTAGCAAGCTTTAGGTTCACCTGATAAGTGAACACCGCCGTTATGGACTGCTCACAAAACCATTATGTACTGTACAGTATACCTTGATTGAGCTCTAGAAAACTTACACGCGCCGATTTAAACGTAACATATCAGCATGAATTGCTATTTCAGTCTGACTTTGTGCACTAAATGTTTTTGCTGGTGAGTAAGGTCACCAGTGCTCAGTTGGAGAGGGTATGGGGTTTTGGAGGCGAGCAAATCATCAGCGACCCTTGTGTGATTGTTGATGTTCCTGGGCAGCGATGATCAATTACCATCAGTTGACGAGCATGCTCGTTTAGCGAACGCTTACTTAGAAAAAGAAATAAGCAATGAATCTTTAACGGGCCCGTTGGTCTAGTGGTTAGAGACTCTGGCTACAAGACCAAGGGTCACGGGTTCGTATCCCGCTAAAAGCAAATGTTTGTGTGACGAAGATCAGCATTTGTACTCGAGTCATTGATGTTGATAAAAGTACATATATAGGTATGAGTATGTCTATCCGTTCCCTAGCATCCATAGTAACAAGCTTCAAGCTTAGCTTGGGCTAGCTAGGCAATAGGTGTGTTCTATTTCATTTATTTGTCTTCAAATCCAGACTACAAGGCATGTCACAAAAGAGGATGCCTCTACCATCAATACATTTTCTTGCTGTTCAATTTTACTCTCGTAATTAATGTTACCAGCGCAAGGTCAGTGGTGTCGTGACTCGGTCCGACACACCTGCGTGCGATTTATTCGTGTCGCACTTACTTTAGCTTGTGGTTATCAGAAGAACATTTCATTGCTTCAACGGATTCGGAGAAGCGTTTTTCGAGTTTGGTTTAGTTCAGTAGATAATTGTTTGGGTATTTATCGTGCAGCTGCATGACGAAACTAAGGTTTTTTAGCATTTTTTCTATACCGAACTAAGGCATCATTTCTTCCGAAGATGAACATTTCAGTACCTATGAAATAAAGCTGCTTTTAAACGGATATTACAATCGTAGTATATTTTTTAACTACATATTTACAGTGTTTCATGAGTAACAGTCGCGTAAACCTAAGAAAGCATTATTTCAGTACCTTTCAACTTTCTTTTTGAGTAATTTCTAATAACGCTTACTTTAAGTAAAATTCGAGCTAGCCTTTTTTTTTTCAGTGTCTAACACAATATATGTGTATTAATAGGTTAGTTTAAAGTAAGGTTAGTAATTTGAACCATTAGGTTCAAATCTAAGTGTGCAGTAAACGAGTGTTTAAAACACATTTATGGGATTACTTATAAAATAACACAGATCCTCAAGTTCATAGCCATCTCCAATCATAAGCTCTATTAGGCAAATGAGATATTAATGCAAAGATCACAAATCGATTACGCAGAAAATACTTTGCTTGAAGTAACTTAATAATGAACGCATCCTCGAACTTAATGAATTATTAATATTTAATCAAGATGCATTTGATCGACATCACGGAGTTATTTAGTAATTGTAATAGAACATGCATGATTATCATGTCCTCCTAGCGTTTATCCCGTTACTGTGCGGGG
This sequence comes from Nomophila noctuella, assembly GCA_958496325.1. Lineage (NCBI taxonomy): Eukaryota > Metazoa > Arthropoda > Insecta > Lepidoptera > Crambidae > Nomophila > Nomophila noctuella. The sequence continues at coordinate 4,728,242 of OY292488.1, forward strand.
TCCGCTTCGACCATGATCGAGGATTTGGCGAGTCTGGTTATTACAGTGAAGCAACTGCCATCAGACCTTCGTAGCCCTTAGAGGGGAACCAGACAGATTGGATCATGGTTACAAATTTAGATCTAACTGAACTTAAGTCATAAATTATGCAAATGTGCAGGTTTTCTTGCGGTGTTTCCCTCAGCGCCGAGCTAATGGCACAATTCCACACATAGATTTTTGAAAAATCCAGAAGTGTGGGCCCGGATTCGAACGGAGCACACGTATGTGAGGCGCTGTCCTTCCACTATCACTCCCATGCATTATTTTCATGTAAATGCTATTTATAACTTTTAATTTCGTTAAATAATTATCCATTTGAATACCTGCGCTACTTATTAAAGTGGTGATTATAGGATTAATTAGCTGCTAACGTTCTACAGCTATTAGGGATACAAACTTTATAAATGAGACAGACCATGTTCTGCTAAACTTAAGCGTTTGTGATATGTAAAACTTTTATGTGACTATATAATTATTTAATTATGAAAGAGATCCAAAGGCTACTAGTGTTTAATTTTATGGCAGCCATGTTTTATTCTGTACGGAGTACAAACGTAAGGTCACATGATAATTTTATATTCGTAATAATAACTAATAATACAACGGGAAGCTTCATTTATGACTTCCATACAATCAGAAAATTCTGCATAGCATTCAGCTGTCAGTCAAGATAAGTTATTAAATATATAAACAGCTTTGGCGCGGAAATTAACGTTAACATCGGCAATTAATACCAATACGGACATTTGATTTTGCGGTGATATTGCCTCGGGTATTGGTGTAAATCGTTGCTGACTTACAGCCTCTTAAGTCACCGAGACTCTGTTGAACAAGAAACTAATTAGGTACAGCTGTACTTAACCACATAATCATTTAAAATAATAATACTGCGGAATAGACGAAAAATTCAATACTCAAAAAGGTTAAAAATACCAGCTATATCTTTTATAATCGAGCAAAATGAGCAAGTTTTGGAGAGATCTCAGCCCAAAAGTGGACTATGAAGCGACGGAAATTTTGCAGAGCTTAGCTCAATTGCGCAGGTAGGTACCCAAAAATAAATATTCTTTCAATTACCACGTGCTTAGACTCATGATACAGTCATGCCCGTAATTTTAATGGGTCATAAAGACCTACATGGAACACCTTAACAAATCTATGTAATTAATTAAATGTGCCGCATAACACAAGCTCACGGCGTAACGCAGGATTTGCTTTGGCAGATTTCCGAAATACTTTAGTTATTCTAATAAAATAATATTCAGATTAGAAAAACATCATATAGGCTTAGTATTGGAGATGTTATAAAATTATCAAAGTTAAAATTAAAAATTCATATAGATCTTCTAACTAGTTCCAGCGTTGGTAAACTAGCAGTCAAGTTGTTTAGTCAATTTTGAATGTGAGTGTTTTTACTATCATATATTACGAATATGCAAACGAGAATGATTCTAACGTGATGCAAAGTATTAGAAGTTACTACCTCAATGTTGTAAGTATAAGAGTTTAGCCAATGGAGATCAACAACTTGCGAGTTGTGGTAATATTCAGTTCAAAATAATTAATATTGATATACACTATGTAACCTAGTAAAAAACACTGTAAATAAAGTAAGCAGTAAAATCTTATTTAATTGATATTATAGCCTAATATGTAGTTCAATTGTACCGTATAAGGCGAGGCATTCCAGTATAACAGGCCCTTTCCTCGCTAGGTCGAGGAAATAGGTATTTTCCCAGAAGGTGCAATACTAGAGACTAGTCAAGGTTTTAGTTGAATCAACGTCTCATTAACGTATCTATTGGGCCCTTAAATTGACTTTTAATACTACATCAATATTAGAATCAAAGGCTGAGAGTTAAAACTAGCCCTAAAAGTGAAGCACAATTAGTATTGACGGGACAAATTTTTTCGAAGTTTTAACAACGTATGACCAGATTTTTCAGCATTTTGACTTAGTCTTGTGAATTGTTTAAAAACGGCTTCTTAATAGCTTGTACTTAACGAACTACTTTGAATATATAGACACAGATTGTATTAACAAGGTATTCCTCCGTAAAGATTCGAACGTAAGCTTTGTTTTGAATGTGTATTTGAATTCAGTTTCTGTTGTTACCTATTTCAAATTCACTAACTCACCGATATCGGCCGGGACGACATCTGTTGTCAGCTGGACGACAACTGACACTTCATACGTGTCGACCTCCAGTTTTCCTCCGCACTAGATTGAATCACACGAACGATAATCACCAGTCACGTGACATCACTTTACCACTTCTCACCGTCACTAGTTCACCACACTTATTCACTTTAGGTGTTCGGCTGTGACGCTTCCTTCTTCCGATTCGATTGTTTCGGTCGGTATCGATTGTGGATCGAGTTCTCGATTGTTTTTTTGTGCTTCCTAATCTGTTAGCTGAAACGGTTTTTGCGTTTGTTTAGACTTGGGTCGTTTATAATTTTTTATTCAAAAATGGTGAATGGTTTGTAACGGATTTGAATGTCCTTTAGTAACCATTAACCAGTCTTGATTATCGCTCTAAGTTGTTATTTAGATAGGTATTTGCTTATTGTTTACTTTGTAGTTGAAGTAAAATCTTACGAAGCTATAATATGTAATGTTAAATAGTTAACGATAACCTATCTACACCATAAACCATGGTCTTATTATTTTAAATTATATAAATGGATAAAAGATCGTATTTTAAAAACCTGTCAGAATTTACAGCAGCAGTCTTTTAATGAGGAAAATTATCAATATTTAAAGTCAAGTAAATACATGACATGTCTACTATTATATTAAATATGCGTTAGAATTAATAAATAACCTACAATAATTTGATTTGCCCTACAATATGATGGTAATAGTTAAAGGCTTTATTAGTATAGCCTAATTACTATGTACATTATTTTATAGGTTTGTATAATATAAAATCAAAGCATTGTAAATAACATTTTCCTCAACGGTATTCCAAATAAATGATGACAACCAGTATAAAAATAAATTGTTAAATAATCTAAATGATACTTTAAATGGAGTTGAATGATTGTGGTCGTTAATATTTTGTCAAGGGTTACAATCGTTAACAAGACAGTAAAAGATTCCACCTAAAATTGAACTAAAATGAAGTTATTTTTCCGTAATCTCAAGTTCATCTGCCAGACGGTTGTAATTTAACACGAATTTTCCCCGTAATATTTTGTCTCATAACGTACTTTTTTATGGTATGACAATAAGATAGCACCGCTGAATAAGAATGAAACAGACGAGGATAAAATATGTTAAAATCTAAATCATTTATTGTGGCGGTCGCCTTGTCTTGCAAGGAATACGATTGTCTCCGCAGAAAAAAGGAAAGATTTGTGCATTTTCTAGACAGATTTATAAATCTATAAACTCGTTATTATGGTCAACAAATTTTCATAATCAAACTAAAGCTTCGAGTTACACTTTTTATGAGTTAGAAGCGATTATGATTTATTGATTTAATCCTTCTTTGATGCGAATGATGTTGCATGATTTTGACCATTTTTTGTCAATGTTTTTCCAATCGATTGATATTATCGTGCCTACTTGTACCAGTAGCTACGTCAATGATTTCTTTTTAATTTTTAGTTCGAGTGACTCCTAACCTTTTTGTGCATTTGACACAAACGCATTTACGAGTGTGCATAAAAGTATTTTTGTTGTTCGGTGCTTATATTTGGAGTCTTTTAAAACGAGTGTTACGAATTCTTTAAACTTACATCTGTTAACTTAATGAAACTATCTGATTAATGAGTTCAAATTTGAATAAATGAATCTAAATTCTTAATTAGGTTTCCTGCCTGCCGATATCCTTATACCTATATCGCGTTTATTTAGTCAACTTTAGATAAAAATAGACATATTTCCAAGACGGACTGTCTAATTGACACTGTTCTAACATTAGTTATCTCGACGTCACTCTTTTTGTCACATGTTGTTTACGCAGAGCGTTGCCGAGTGTACTTAGCTACAGCAAATGTGATTTGTCTTGTAGCCTGACTTGAATGATATGAGAATGTACCTACAACATATATTCACGGTCGAATCTCGCTAAAAATACCACTTTTTAATAGTTTATGCAGAGTCACTGAAGTGTCTTCCGCTTGCATAAAATTCCCATCTTCATATCAAACGGAATTTAATATCGGTTAGCAATGAATTTTACGGGTTTTTTGTCACATATGTCTGAAAAGATCCAATTTAAATGTGCATTTTAAAAGTGATTCATTTTATATTTAATTAATATACAATGGATATCTTAGTATTCATTTGAAATATTTCAAAGCAAAATATAATGATGATAATGCAAACATGGATTATGGACACACAACAAAAATGAAAATATTATGTATTCTTTATGGCTTCTTTTGGTGGCAATCACATGAATATCAAAGCTAATAAAAATTATTGGAATATGGTCTTTGAGGTTTTATATACACACAGACAGCATAACAACCAAAATAAAAATAAATAAGAAAAATTCTCATCAACATTTGAGTAATTTGGTTGATGTTTATTATCATATGGTAACGACATCTTAATTTACTGATTAGGAAATATGAAATGGAAGTCGTTAATTGGCATATTCATGGAAATAAACCTTTGTTAATGAAGTTTTAATACGTGACAAGTGGTACCCGCATGATAAGAAAAATAGTACATTAAAAAAAAGTTTTCTTCCATTATTGCCTACGAGCGCATGGGCATTTACGCCCTTACCTTGAGCAAGGAAAAAACAAATTGATCGCGAAGTCAAGATTCACTTTTTGCTTACGCCCAGGCCACGTGATTGAGGCAATATCGCTAAGATGTCGCGCTCCGGCGCAATCCTTGAAAACAAGAGAAAAAATAAAGCAGACCTTGTCAACTGATGATTAAAACAACCGCCACTTATCACTCCGTGCCTCAAAATACCTAATTAACCAACAGGCACGCGTTAGTTCCACTGATAAACGCAAAGAAAAATAACGCAACGCCTAAATGACAGAGCAAATTGAATCGTCATTTCCGCTAATCTCCACTCGTTTAGTTCTGTTTACTGCAACAATCCTAGTGCTTCACATGTCGAATCAACATAACAATGATCCCAGAACAATAAGTGGAGATAACGTGCTTTCCGGGTAAATAATGAATCCGTATGAATATTCATAAGCGAGACTAATTGCGGGGATCACTGCTGCTGAAATCACGACAGGTTTTTCAAATCACAATTTTAACTCGCACCTGAGTCTGAGACGTTGGTTTTTCACGCGAATAGGCACGACAATGTCAAGAGCAAACACAATCTCGGTCGATAAGGAGGTTCATTTATCACTTTCAGCCCTAACGTATCGAGATGATTGCATCTCGGCGAGTCGATGCGAGGTGGCACGATAAGGCACTATGGAGCGGGCCGGTACACGGGTACTGGCGTGCGTCTCGCACGGTAATCCACGCGCGAATGCCGCCTCGTCCATTGTTTACGATTGTAATTACGTTTTCGATCGAGTTTGCAGGGCGAAGGCTCTGCCGGAAAATCTGGCGGAGAGGCAGACGTCACCGCGGCCGGTGCACTCGATTGATAAGTCGAGTGCCGCGATCGGAATGCGTTGCGGCCGACGATTATCGGCGCGTCTTTTGTGTTTTATCGCCGAACTGGGACGCGTAAACACAGGCTGGTGTTTTGATTGGGGTGCTTGGAATATTGTTTAGTTAGATAATAAAGTATTTAGAAATTAATTGCACCTAATTTTGTTATTGTGATATGTGTCACTGCATTGAATTGTAGAAGACTTGTTTCAAGAAGGTTTTTGAATACATTACTTGTACCAGTATGTTACTTGTTTGATAAGAAAATTGTTACACCATTTTATGAGGTTCTGCCTGTGTTTATATTTATAAAGTTGTTGTGTCTGGTAAGTAAAATAATTTTCCAAACCAGTATGCTGAATCTCATTATGTTAGCGATTCAATAGGTTAATTTTATGCTACAGTACAGGGTTACACAAGTTTATTCACTTTATATCTTCTTATTTACTGGAAAATTTGTAACACGTTTTTATCGTATTTGCATGCTCAATATCTATGTTGTTCATCTTCTACATGTCGTAAATTAAACTAGTTTCGTAAAAAGCTCAACAAAAACCAGACCAAAAAAGTGTGTAGACGGACAAATTTATGCAAAATTATTTATAGTCACATCAGTAGACGAGTTAAGGAGTTCATAATCTCAGCCGCTTTAGTGACCACTTGACGATACACGTGATCACAACTGTGAAGTGCGTTTAACTTGTCAAATCATTTACGGAAGGCGGTTTGTAAACACATGTTTTATGGACACGGGATTAAGTAAATAAAAAACAAAGTCTGGTGCATATTAAATCATTGGGTTCGTGATTATTATTTTCTGGTGAACTGTATTCTTCTTATGTATAGGGAGGCTAACGAACAGTAGTGTCACCTGATGGTAAGTGATCACCGCTGCCCACACACATCAAAACCACACAAGGATCGCAGATGCGTTGCCAGCCTTTAAGACCTCATGACCTCCCCAACTGGGCTGTGACGACCTTACTCACCAGCTATTTCACTGTGATCTTCTGGAAGGTGGAGGAGTTCCTCCATACATTACACATCTAGGTAGATCTAGGGAAGTATCCCTAGATGAGCAGATAATTCGAGAGGAAGTTCCACTAAGCTCTACTTCTCTTAAATTAATGAATGTAATTAATGTCATTCCTCTTATTAAAATTTAGTAAGTCAAAGGATCATCATCATCCGAGTGAAGTCCATTTCTCAAATGCTCCATTAAATAATGAGTGAATAAACGTTTTTTTAATTGATTGTTATAAATTAATCTCATTCAATGAATAAAAAAAGTTGATAGAATTAGATGAAAGGATCTAATATTTTTTTACTTTATTTAAAGTGTATTTTGTGTTCCTTTTTGAACCCATAACAAAACTAGTTTAGGTACAATATTTCCACACTTACCTCTTATCCTCGAAAGTAGGCCATACAATAACATGCAATGACATCTTCATAAACACATTTGAGTCATATGGGACTCGCAGTTGCATTGGTGTTAACCTTATGTGTCGAGTTATTGCCTATGACGTTATACCTGTTACTATTCGATTAACTGTCATTGCTTATGTAGGTGTACCTAGTAGTATAGTTTTAAATCTATACTAATATAATAAAGCTTAAGAGTTCGTTTGATGAAACGCGCTAAGGTCAGGAATAACTGGTTCGAATTAAAGAAATATTTTTGTGTTTGATAGTGCATTTGACGAGACAGGCTTTAAACTATTAATAGTATAACACTAAGTGTGACGAAATCTGCTGCAAGTCGTTAGATATGCCCTCACCACAGATAACATAAAAGACCCTCACCATACTTTGACCCACTCGACACAGGCTATGTGATGAGAGGCGACCGTCGCTTCACATCGCGTAGTAACAAAATTATCAACTTACGTCACGTCAAACAAAATAGTTCCACATTTTTTGAGTGTCGGGGCATAACGATTCAAATCTAAAAAATAATATAAAAGCTACTTGGAACATTATAAATAAAGAGACCAGTAAATTAAAATCATATGACGATAGTTATTCTTTGAAAATTAATGATATTACTTATAAAACAGACATGGATGTAGCACATGTAGGGCTTGCAATTCGAATATTCGAATATTCGAATAATTCGAATATTCGACTCATTTTACTATTCGAATATTTATTGACGCGTTATTCGAATATTCGAATATTTTATGTCCTATTGGGATTAATTAGGAAATGCAATCTCGATAGTCTCAAATCTCAAAAAATAGCCTAGGTGTTTTTCGATATTCTATCTCGACGGTCTATTATCTCGCTATATGTGATATTGATCGAGATCTCGACAGTTTTGATCGAGATTATCGAGATTTTAGGACCGATATTAAATGACCCTAAGCAGATTAAACTTTAGCGACTTTAACTTCTTAAGTTTCATCAAAAATGAATGTGATTGATCTCGTAAGTAATAATGTCTTCGTTTAATGTTCTTTCACCCCTTACAACCCTTCATGGTAAAAAGACAATGCTGTTTTTTGTAGGAGAGGTGGGGTTTTTTATTTTCGAGCGTCTATCAACCAAGCATGGAAATATTAGGGCATCACAAACGATACTTGCTTTGGCAGTATAGCTGTAAACTCAGTCCAAACTGAGTGTGACAGGTTTAGACTTTACACTTTAGGCCTACGCTTCATACATTTTTCTATGGGAAATGGCATCCTTTTTTTTCTCGCGTCTATCGGCCAACTATGGAAATATATATTTTTGAGGTCATTACAAACGCTATTTTATTTGGTAGTATATCTGCATACTCAGTCTGAACTGAGTGAGACAGGGTTGGAACTTGCCCACAATATACCCTCGCTTCAATATTTTTTAATGGGAAGCTCGATAGCGCAGTGGTTAGCGCACTCGGCCTGCGGTTGCTAAAGTTAAGCAACGTTCGCAGGTGCCAGTCATCGGATGGGTGACCGAAAAATTTCATCTCGATCTCCTACGTGCTTCGGAAGGCACGTTAAGCCGTTAGTCCTGCTCCTGATCTCTCTACGGTCGTGTCAGATTGCTGTCCTGTGATATGTCTCAGTTCGGACTGAGTTTATAGCTAAACTGTCTTTGCAAAACTTGTTTGTGATTATCTCTAGAATATGTTTTTCCCTGTTTGGTCGATGGACGCGAAATAATAAAGACGCCACCTTCCCTAGAAAAATTTAAGTAGCGAACGCCCAGTTTTTGTGTAAATGATCTAACCTGTCTTACTCAGTAAGGACTGCGTTTACATCCATACTGCCTGTGATAATATCGTTCACTGGGCTCTTAAGAATATATATTTCTATGTTTGGTTGATGGCCGCAGGAAAATAAAGGACACAACCTTCTATTAAAAAAAATATGGAAGCGAGGATACAAAGTGTTTAAGTTTCTAGCCTGTCTTACTCAGTTCGGGCTGAGTTAGCAGATATACTCCCAAATCAAATAGCATTTTAATGACCTCAAAAATATATATTTTCATTTTTCATGATAGGTCGAAAGACGCGAGAAAAGAAAAGTATGCACTTTCCCATAGAAAATGTATGAAGCGTAGACTTAAAGTGTAAAAGTTTAAACCTGTCTCACTCAGTTCGGACTGAGTTTACAGCTATACCGCCATAGCCAGTATCGTTTGTGATGGCCTCAAGACTAGATATTTCCATGTTTGGTTGGTGGACGCTTGAAAAAAAATTTCGAATAATATTCGAATATTCGAATATTTTTCGAAAAATATTCGAATTATTCGAATACCTGATTTCGTCGAATATTTGCAAGCCCTAAGCACATGCTTTTGAATCATTTTTCTCTGATATTCCTGTAGCCACTACTAGTCTTCTTAATTCTAGCCCAAAGACGGCTCAAACTCTCCTGGCGTCGAGTATAACTGAATGTCAGATCCCCTTTCATTTTGAATACATCACACAGAGTACAATCTTGAAAACTTACAAAGAAATTAATATAAAAAGAACTGAGGACCTTTGGGGAATTTCAACTGATATCATGAGATCAGTAATTTATATTATTTCACCTCATTTGGCCTTGATTTTTAATAAATGCATTGATCAAAATCAGTTTCCTAATCTCATGAAATGTAGTAAAATAATACCACTATTTAAATCGGGTGATAAAAGTGACCCATCGAATTTTAGGCCTATATCAATATTACCGAGCCTTAGTAAAATTTTTGAAAAAATTATTATGAATCAATTGCTTGAACATTTTAAAAAACAAAACTTGTTACATGAGAAACAGTTTGGTTTCACCAAAAACAAGAGCACTACCGATGCAGGGACTGCACTTATCAGACATATCTCTGATGCCTGGGAGAGTAAACAGAACGCTATAGGGGTCTTTTGTGATCTATCAAAGGCTTTTGATTGTGTTGACCACACTACGTTACTCATGAAGTTGAAACATTACGGTCTGTCTCCTACATCTTTGAAGCTAATTGAATCTTATCTCACTGACAGGATACAAAGGGTCCATATTAATAATTCAAATTCATCGGGGGCTAAGCTTCGCATGGGCGTGCCTCAGGGATCTATATTGGGACCTTTGCTGTTCCTAATTTATGTAAATGATTTGCCATATTTTGTAAAGAACTTATGTGAGATAGTTTTGTTCGCTGATGATACTTCACTTATTTTTAATACTGACAGAAAAGAAAAAACTTTTGACAAGGTGAACAAAGCTCTGTCACAGGTTTCGCATTGGTTTTCTAGCAATAATTTGTCACAAAATGCAAAGAAAACTAAATGCATTAAATTTATGATGCCTAATGTAAGACATACTGATACACATATTACAATGAATAATGAGCTCTTAGAAATTGTACATTCTACAAAATTCTTAGGAATCGTCATTGACTCTAAGCTTCAATGGGGCCCCCATATCGCGGCCTTGAGTTCTAGACTTAGCTCGGCTGCCTTTGCTGTAAGAAAAATAAGGCATATAACTGATATTGAAACGGCAAGATTAGTGTACTTTAGTTATTTTCATAGCGTTATGTCATATGGTTTATTGTTGTATGGTTCTGCTGCTGATATTGAGACCATTTTCATATTACAAAAAAGAGCCATTCGTGCAATATACAGCCTTAGGCCACGTGACTCGCTGAAAACTTTATTTAAGGATATTAATATATTAACGGTACCGTCACAATACATCTTTGATTGTATTTTGTATGTTCGGAAGAACTATAAAGATCTCCCGAAAAAATCAGACTCTCATAATTTCAATACTAGAAATAAGCATAAACTTGCCGTTCCAACAGTCAGACTTCAAAAAACAATGAAGTCATTTATAGGACTTAGTGTACAAATATTTAATAAACTACCACAAACTCTTGTTGAATTACCTTTCCATAAATTTAAGACTCAGATCAAATCGCACTTAATGAGAAAAGCTTATTATAAAGTAGAAGATTTTATAAAGGACAAGAATTTGTGGGTGTGACTTATGACCATCTCTGCACATCTACTAATTGACATTTTATATAATTTAATGACATTTATGTAATACAATGATATTTTTTTAAAAAAAGGCTAACTGTTGAGTTTCTTCCGGCACTTCTTCTCAGCAGGCCATTCACGTCGAAGTGCTAGTAGGGTAAAAAAATATTGACGTGCAAAAGAATTTCCTTGTAAATCTAATTGCTGAATAAATATCTTTATCTTTATCTTTATCTTTATCTAAGCCTACAAAACTTAATAAATGCATGTTAACATATTTCCTTGTTTTGACATAATTTCCCAGATATATTTATCTTATCTGCCTAGTTGAATGTAATTACAGTCAATTATAGTGAGATTATATAATTAATCCCTAACCATCATGATAACTGCACTTACAAGAGGTGCAAAAACACATGCCACGTGAATATGAGAAATGCTTATTTATTTTATCAATTATTCACTACGTAAAAATTTTAAAGATGTTTCTCTGCATGGTAAAGGCATCTGTCATTGATTTGTAGTCGAAGCTACAATAAAAGGACAGGATTTAGAGACCGTTATCTATACGAATATAACAAAGATGAAGAGTTTGTTTATTTGAAAACGGTTATCTCAGAAACTCTGGTTTGAATTGAACAAATAGTTTTGTGTTCGGTAGTCCATTTGTCTATAAGGGCTATTGCACAACACTAATAATATGTATGCGGAAAACGAAATCCACGGGGACTAATTCGCGGTCGGCCGCTAGTTGTGGTATTATATAAGAAGATCACGATCACTAACCTTTAACTCACTGGGGTTGGCAGCAGTGCAGCGGTTCTCCAGCACAGGATGGAGTTTAAATGAGATTCACAGACACACACAAGACACACAGACTGCAGGTCTTAAAATGTTATTTATAACTATTATTATGTTCTAAAATTGCACTAGATTTTCACACGAGTGAGATGTTTTCCAGAAAAAGCGTTTAGGAATATGTCAACGAAAGACGAAAAACACAACATGAATATCTCACTCAAACACTTGTATTTGTTACGACAAAAACTAAAGTGTACTGGTATGAGTTTTCAACATGGCACAAAAGTACCCACATTAATAAGAATAACCACAGAATATGAATTTATGCGTGTCAAAAAACTAGCCTTTTCCGTATAATTTAAAGGTTTGCAAACTATTCAACCATTTGATATAAGGATGATAAATATTTAAATCTAATCCGTAAAATTTCACACGACTTGGTATTGCAACGATGGCGCAAATACAAATAGATAAAAATATATATTTAAATTTTGCGCAAAGTTAATACTAATCAGTAATCATCTCGCCATTAAGTAAGTACTACCATGACGCAGCAAAACAAATTACAATATTAGCAGCTAAAATGTAAAAAACCTTGTAAATATGTAGACTACACTATACCGATAAAATAATAGGTTTAATTTAAAATATAAAATATTAATATTAATTTAAATTATGAAAATAAAAATGTAAAATAATAGGTTTTTGTTAGTTTTTCACAAAAACAGTTACTATTCTATTCACCATGTTTGAAATAAACCCGTGCTATTAATACAACTAACTTAAACATAATAATGTCTACAAGCATTGTTAACAAGGTAATTTGCTAAAATGCAATGCAAAGTTATATATTCCTGCGTTAAACATTATTTGGACAGTATTGTAGGATTTTATTTTATGAGTTACATCTACAAAGATAAGTGGAAAATCCCTGCAACCCAATCCAACAATGTATTTTGATGATGAAAATAAATACTTAAATATTTATTACTACGATTTATAAAGTATCGTTTGGGCAATTAACTAGGTACCTTCATTTGATATAGTTTTGGTTTTTCCGAGTTTTTAATTAATAATTGGTTACTCAATTAGATCTCCTTGGACTCAGTTATACACGAACATATAAGAAAACTAATGATTCCATTTTGTTCGAAACTTAATGGAAATAGAGTTTCTGAGAAATAAGGTTGTTTATATTTTTGTAAGTATTAACGACTTGCTCGGGGAAACCCGTATTAGATTACGATATCAGTCGTGAGACTAGAAAAAATTACTAGTGGTCTAAGATCCCGCCATACGAGCACCTTCATCGAGCTGGTTATTGGATGAGACCTATTTTATACACAATTTAACATGTCAATAATTATATTGAACAAGGGTTGCCTAGAAAATTTCAGTCCAGGGTGTGATTAATTTACACTTAAAAAAGTATATATTTTTTAAATATTTCATCGGCTTGGTTATTGAACAAATTCCATACCAATCGAGAGTATGAAGCCCATATAATATGCAAACGTTGGGTTGCCTCTTGTTTTCCAGTCAGAACTCTCGGGTTGCCGGGTATACCTAGTCACTTGATAGGAGCATTTTGCATCGGCCTGGTTATTGAATCAAATTTAAATGAAAATAAAGATTATTTCATTTTGAACACGGTGGTATAGGGTTGCCTGCGAAAAATCAGTCCAGAAGTAGGGTTGCCGGATTTTGAAAAGTGAAATATTGCCGCGATGAAAAACTATTTTTGATAGTGCAAATGACAAGGATAACGATAGATTTAGATATGCTGTGTATAATTTTGAAGTAATAATTACTAAAATTGAAGAATATGAATTTTATTTTTAACTGGCAACCGCCCGCAACTTCGTCCGCCTGGGTTTCGGTTTCCTCACACAGTGTTACTATAGATAGCTTAAAGCCTTCCTCAACAAATGGTAAGTGGAATATCCAACACAAAAGATTATGTCAATTCGAACCATTAGTTCTTGAGATTAGCGCGTTCAAACCGATCTGGATCAGGAGTTACACGTGTTATTGTGAGTCAACCATATGACGACATATGGTGTTGCGGGGTATTTTGTAGGCAATTTAATGTAGAATATTGCCGTCGTACATGATTTCAATGTTACCTAATGCAAAACACACGCAAAAGATGCTTTAAAAATTGAGTAATTTCTCCCTTTTTCCCAACATTTCCCTTCACTACGCTGCTCCTATTGATTGTAGCGTTACGAAAAGTATCCTATAATCTGCCCAGGAGTGTGAAGAATAATTGTACCAAGTTTCGTCAAAATCTGTAGTTTTCGTTTCTATAAGGAACATACGGACAGACAGATGACAGACAGACAAAAATTTTACTAATTACTTTTTGGCATCCGTATCGATCATTTATTACCCCCTGATAGTTATTTTGAAAATATATTTCATGTAAGTACAGAATGGACCTCTCGACAGACTTATTATTAGTATAGATTAATTATAGGAATCTTAAATCGTAAAATGTTTATTTGCTACAAATATACTGATGAAGAATACATAAAATAACAAAAATCAAAAATTCACACGAATAAATCATGAACGAACACAACATTAAAAGAAACACATTAACAGTCCTTCTCATCTCAAATAAAACAAAAATAGAAATTAAAACTAGCAGTTTTCGGTCATGACAAAGATCTCGCATAACGACCACTGTTATATATATATTGTATGTAATGTAAAAGTATGTATACTTCTATAGTAAATTGTATGTACATATTTCCTAACAACATGATTAAAACGTCGGTATCAGAAGCCTGAATTAAAATGCTTGCGCCTGGTTTTGCTTTAGAAGCATGAAAAACAATTCGCGTATCTGCCTTTTCGTGATGACATTCATAATTTCTCTCTTAATTTTTTTTTTACGGAGTTTTCTTGCTCGTCATATGAGTAGCAACGATGGTCGACCGTTAAAAAGTTTGCCAAATGATCGTTCTCCCAATAATCAGCCAGAAAAAGCACCGAAAGCCTCCTTAAACGAATTTTTTTTATCAAAAATAGTTTTTCATTGCTGCAATATTTCACTTTTCAAAATCCGGCAACCCTACTTCTGGACTGATTTTTCGCAGGCAACCCTATACCACCGTGTTCAAAATGAAATAATCTTTATTTTCATTTAAATTTGATTCAATAACCAGGCCGATGCAAAATGCTCCTATCAAGTGACTAGGTATACCCGGCAACCCGAGAGTTCTGACTGGAAAACAAGAGGCAACCCAACGTTTGCATATTATATGGGCTTCATACTCTCGATTGGTATGGAATTTGTTCAATAACCAAGCCGATGAAATATTTAAAAAAATATACTTTTTTAAGTGTAAATTAATCACACCCTGGACTGAAATTTTCTAGGCAACCCTTGTTCAATATAATTATTGACATGTTAAATTGTGTATAAAATAGGTCTCATCCAATAACCAGCTCGATGAAGGTGCTCGTATGGCGGGATCTTAGACTATAGCCATTAACGAATCATGAACCAGATTATGTAATAAAGTTGTCACGGAAAATTTTGTTTTCAAAATATATCAAAATCACTTCTTGTTACGTACATGATATATCGTGTCTAGCATACTAGATAATAGTTATCGTCAATTAGATCTTAATGTAAATTTCTGGTGTATTTTGTTTATTTTGTTTACTGGCGAAAATGCGCAGAAAATTAATTAGAATAGCGATAAATATCGTACCTACGTATACCTATTGCTAAATCACGTTTTATTACACAAAAGCATGACCGTTTTATGTATTAAATCACACCACTTGGCATCATATGTCCATCCAATAGTATGAATATCCCAGTTGTCCCCTGTATCGCTAGAGGAGGGAACAACTGGGAAAATTTTATTAAAAAATCCCTTTGAGACAAGGCTAGAGGGGACCAATGGGACACAGACAATAGTTTTGCCAACATGTTATAATAATTATATAATTTAGGTTCTACTGACGATGACGTACATGCCTGGCTCTGCGATCACGAGTTTTCAATAATGAGATGTATCGCATGTGACGATGATCACATGGCGATTCAAATACATTTAAAAAAAATATGCATGTATGCTTGTATGCGTAAATTTTCTATGTAGCTTGTCTTTTACTCATATACTTAATTTAAAATCATGTTATCATATCAAAGACAGGAGTTAACCTTAATCACCATACTTGCCAAATGCGGATGGTGAACCCGCATCCGGGCTATGTTTGGGTAAACCGCCACATATTTAAACCGACCTGGGAATTTAAACCAAGACCACGAGATCACTGCACGGTACTTAAACCACTAGACCATCGGGGCGATGTTAAGAGTGTTTTGTATTGATCTATGACTATTTACTTACAATCGCAGCGTATTCGAACACCATGTTTCTATTTATCCACCATTTAACACGTTACCTGAAACAAATAATGCAAATAAATACTTATTTAATGTTCACTAAATCTCTAAAAGTTTAGTATGAGGGTTTAAATTGGTCGATCAGGACTTGTATTTTATAAAGTGTTAAACATTTGCGTTGCAAATTATGGTAAGCAAGTACGTGATCCGATGTCGTGAAATACCTTTTAAAATTCTTTGTTGGGTTTGGACAAACACGTATTTCGAGTGGCAGTGAACTTGAAATTTAAGACTTATTTGGGTTTCGTCCAAAAGGGGTATGATTATCGAACGAGTGCTTTTACAAAACAAACCTACATAATGTACATATTTATTTGCTGCACTGTCTTGTATCCATATTGTATACAAACTTTACTCGTTTTACATAATATTATTAATTTATTGTATCAGGTTAAGCCTCATTGAAAACCATACGATAGTGAAAACTGATTACCATGCAGAAACTTAATAAAATATGACAATACAATAAACTTATCGGACAATTCAAGAATTGATCGGGGTCTAAATCATGGCCTGATAATCTTACCATAGAAATTAAATAAATATTTATCAAAGAAGCTTAACTTTTATCCTCCTAAAGTGTATATTTTCGCATTCAGAGCAAAAAAAATAAGGGTTTTTAAAACGATTCCACCATAAAAGGATTGATCGATTTCAACATTACAGTTACGTTAAAACCAGCTCTGACTAAGTGAATATTTACAAAACTGGACTCATATCGTTAAAGTCGATTGAATATAAATAATTCAATGAATGTAGTTTTATCTCTCATTCCTGTTTAATGAGAAGTTACTTAGTTAATGGTACTGGTATGGCTGTCATTCTTAAAGGGTATTTAAAGGCGCATCGTCGCTTTAAAATCAAAGTGCAATGCTTGCGTGCAAGGACATAAGCCGATACAACAAGGTGTGGCCACTAAGACTGCTTCCGACATAAAGTAAAACAATGCTTAATGTTTTCTTAGATTTACGCGACTGCTCATGAAATTAAACTTCTTTTTAATGGATAGAATCGCGGTATAATTTTAAAAAGCGTAAACTGAAAATATGTAGTTTAAAAATATACCGCGTTTAAAAGTAAATTTATTTCATAAAATGAAGCTGTTTTTATACTTATTTTTGAATCTATTTGATTATTAAGCTAACACACAAAAAAAAACTATACACATAATAGCGTTTTGCAATAGTTTTATCGCAAGGAGCATGCATTTGTATACCATTTTATTTAGAGCACAAAAACCTATTGCATTTAACGAATGCTATTTAGAATATTTTTTACTATTATTATTGCTTATCTTGAAGTAGGGCTTACAACATTTTCTATCACATGCATGACTGTTCCTTGTGAGTTTGTGTCTCACTTAAACTGTGCATCTTCTCATATGCTATGTACCTACGGGTCGTTGATGCTCCTATTAAATAAAAAGAAATAAATCACTTAATTAATATCTTCATCCCAGCTATTCATTGTGAAAATTAATAATGATCTATTTCAAATCCGATAAAAAAATCAATCACTTCGTCAACTCTTCTCTCCAATTTCATGGCCGCACACGAAAGTGCCTTGCCTTGCGCACGCGCCTTCGCGTCTCGATCAGCGGCCGCCATTACACTTCCGGTAGAAATTCTCAGATGTGGCAACACCGGTCGTATTAATTATTATATTGATTTACTCGCGGTACTGGTTACAAGGGTTATTCCTGAGAAATGGAAATTATGAAGACATTTTATAATGTAAATTCATTAAGTTTTAAAATGTGTAATGTGATTTATGTAATCTATGGGTGTGACTTGCCTGATAATAAATAATTTAATAAAATAATAATACTAGCTTTTTAACCAGGCAGTAAAGTCTACTTTTCCTGTGTTTTTCCGGGATACAAAGTAAGTTTTGGCCTGCTTGTAATTAAAAATTTCTTGTTCACGGCCAACTTTGTAAATTGGACAAATAAAGTATGGGCAGTCAGTTATTATAATAAACATTTAATGATTTCTAACCAATTTATTATTTGCATTAAATTACAATTAAATTGATTCAAAATATGTAGTTTTATTTTTAATTTAAGATAGGCTTGCATTCGACCTCGATCACACCTGATCGAAAGTGTAGATGGGGCCTAAGATGGAGCACGCTTGCCTAGTAGATACCAATTTAGTATTTTAAATAGACTTAGCCTAGTGAATACTTGAAATGAAATTCTAAATTATAATTTTATTGATGACTGTGTATCACTGGTTATGTGATTCAGGGAATGTACCTTTCTACTTTTACGCACGTGGAAGGACTTTTGTGACTTTGTCACTAGCATTACTAAGATAGTAAAATACCAAAGAGACAATAAACGCATTGTGAAGAAAAACATTATGTCATCATTATTTTATCATATTTATGTGAAACTATTGAATCTTCATACAGTTGTTATAATTGCACATTGTTGTTAAAATGCGTCAATGCAGTTTTTGAGGCGCACCAGCGAAGCAACTACCCATTTTCATAGTATCGCAGATATTTTTCCTGCATTTTAACCATCATCATAGTCTTAGCGACCGTCCCGGTTGCTTCCTCAGCAATTCAGCCTATTTTTTAAATTACTATTTAAAAAAATAGGCTGAAATGGCTGTATCTTTTTGCTTTAATAGACCTCTCACAAAAAGTAAAGCGAGCATGAATCCACAAAAACAGATATATATTGTAGTTTTAAGAGGTATTAACGCAGCTGCCACCCCAGTGGAGTTGTTTATGTTCATGTGTAGCGGTGATCACTTCCCATCAGGTGTCCCTCCTGTTTGTTTGCCTTTATTTTTTTATTTTATTATTTTATTAATAGGGTAGCCAACAAAACTTACACTATTGCTTACAAAGGAAACTTAGGTACTAAATTACAGTCTAAGTGCAGTTTTAATTATAGGCCACCACGGCATGCATTGTGGTCTGACATTTTTTTTTAATCTATTCTAACAATACATATTATATCTAACACAAAACAAAACTGGTTCAAAAAACAGAGCAAGGTAAGTAATTTCTTTGTTTTTTAATAACAACAGACCTTCACAAAATACCCTTCAGCTTTTTTTAAATTTGTAAGGTGTGTCCGAAAAGATGTCAATGTCACCGTCCTTGCAAATTTTATTGTACTGCCTCTGTAACCTATTCATAGTGGAGTGGTGTCCTAAGTTACTTTTTGACCCTCCTATCAAAAAAGGAACATATCTATCGCGGCGAGGCAACTTCAAGGGAACGTTAAAATTTATAGATTTTAGAAGCTTAGGACAATCTACACCTCCATTTATAATTTTGTATAGGAACATTAAATCAAGCAATTGTCTACGGCTAGCTAAGCTGTCCAAACCAAAGTATTTCAAACGTTCTTCGTAGGATGGAAGTTTCTTAGCCATGTTGGACTGATAGGAAAGATGCCACATAAATCTCTTTTGGATTCGCTCAATCCGCTTAGAGTGCACTTCGTAATGAGGAGACCAGACTTGGCTGCAGTACTCAAGTCCAGAACGGACCAAAGTTAAATACAGAAGCATTTTTGTGGAAGTCCTTCTGAACTCCTTCCCATTCCGTAACACAAAACCAAGCATCTGGAACCCCCTAGTGGCAATGTGGTCTATTTGCTTATGGAATTGTAGTTTTTTGTCCATTAACACACCCAGGTCCCGAATTGTGTCAACTTCAGCAAGTGTTTGACCATGTACCGTATATACCTGTGATTCGTTTAGTTTAGTTCTAGAAAAACGGATATATCTGCATTTATTTAAGTTTAAATATAGCCGATTTGTAATACACCAATCTCCTAGACGATCCAGATCCTCTTGCAATAGTAATGAGTCTCTTTTTTCTCTGATTTGCATACAGAGTTTCATGTCATCCGCGTACAGGAAGCAAGTTGCATATTTGAAAATAGACGTGACGTCATCTATAAACATATTGAAGAGGATTGGACCAAGATGCGAGCCCTGTGGTACTCCAGATGGCGACTCAAATTGCTCAGAGGAAAATCCGTTCACCACAACACACGACTTTCGCTGTCCTAGATAGGACGTGAACCATTTCAAAAGATTATCAGCAATACCAAATCGAGAAAGTTTATGATCAACCGTGTCAAAGGCCTTGCTGAAATCGGTATAAATAGTATCTACCGCTATGCGCGAATCAAGGGAATCCGATACTAGTTGCACAAAAGGGATCAGATTGGTTGCTGTCGAACGTGAAGTCATAAAACCTGATTGATAGGGTGAAATTGAATGCCTTATGTGACGAGACAAGACAGGACATACTAAGGATTCAAAAACTTTACCGAAAACCGACAGTATCGAGATGGGCCTGTAATTTTTAACAGGAAGATGCATCACCGGATTTGAACACAGGGACTATTTTGGCTTTCTTCCAGGTTGAAAGGCACCTGAGGCCAAAGATGCGTTAAAAATAATGGTCAGTGGCAAAGCAAGTGAGCCACTGCAGCGTACAGCTAGTAGAGCTGGAATACCATCAGGGCTACCATCAGGGCCTTAAGAAACATTTTAACAAACAATTTAACAGGACCATTTTCCCATCGAAATTCCACGGGAATCTTCCACTAATCATATCATAGCGACATGGAACATGACCTCCACGCATCACGCACGAGCCTGACCTAGGGGCGACGCTAGGAAGTGCACGATTGACTCATTTTCCTTCTCTCGCACTCGCACACGTGTGGAATACCAGTTATGACAAGGATAACGATGCGTTAATTTAATTGTTATAAGGTACATGTAGATATTGATATTTTACTGGCTTGAATCTTAGGTATTAGCTCTGAGGTATTACTACTACGTCTAGGTTGTGCATCGAGAACAAAATCTATGCGTCAACTTGGAGAAAATATTTATTCGTAATAGTAATAGGTATACACATTCAGTGATTTCTGAATTTAGTTTAGTTAGATCTGAATGTGTAACCATGATCCAATCTGTCTGGTTCCCCTCTATGGGTTACGAAGGTCTGATGGCAGTCGCTTCACTGTAATAACCAGACTTGCCAAATCCTGGATCATGGTCAAAGCGGACCCCGTATAGAAACGGGATAAACGCTAGGAAGAAAAAAAAAAAAAAGTAATAGGTACCTCGATGGCTTGAAGAAGCTTTTTAAAGTAAATCGAATCCCGACGCAGAAAAAAGGATATTCGTTTATGTTTGTTTTGTATTTAATGCGGGTAATAACCCGCATAACAATTACATACTTAGACAAAAACACGGTTGATGTCCGCACACAAGTGATACTTAAGCTTCTAATTCGTACTTTTATGTAATGTTTTCTGACATTCGATTGTTTTAGAATTGTGATAGATGCAATTCTACTACATTCATTTTGATATTTGATTAGTATGTGGCCCTATATTACTATACATTTACTTAACTTAACTACATTTACTTAAGCAAAATAAATATTAACTTATTATTATGTAAAAATTCTAGAAGCACTTCAATCACTTCCAACGCCTTAAATCAATTATAACTCAGATAAACTTGTCACATAGTAATTAGCTGTTTGACATAAACTAATTATCACCATATACCGATCAGAAAAAAAGTACCAACGATCTAATTACGATTAGAGCAAGATAAATGACTACACCTTAAGTTCCACGCTGTAATCGCTGCTATGCCTTAAAAACAGATTAATCATTCTTATCCAGGGCTATTTATTAAAAAATAGTGTCATAATAGTTTTGTTTACGGCCGATCTCGTAGCACGCGCCTAACTAGATTGACCTAGGACGTTAGGAAGTGACCGATTGTGTTATTTTCCTCGTGACTGATACCAAGTACTTTACACTTACAAAGATATAGTGACGCTAGATGTTCCATTTGGCAATGTCGGCTAGCGCTGTCGCCTTTCGGTCATGTGTCGCAGCTGAAGTGTATTTCGGGATTAAATTGAGTTTTCGTACTCGGATTATTTAAATTATTTGACGTTTAGGCTTAAAATTACTGCTTCTTTTTAATTTCAGTGTAGCAAAAGTTGTTAAGTATAAAAATTATATTAAACGCATTTCAATATAAAGTTGTTTTAAAAGTCCCATTCTTTTCTTATTGTTTCTTTATGTGAAATTTTGTTAAAAAATATTATTCTTTTGTAAATTAAACAAATTAATAAATCACTATCAAATACGACAGGTCTATGATTAAATTACATCTAATAACAATATTGGCAGGATAATAATAATGTTTATTAATTTATTTCATACACACAAAAATGTCTAAAATACTTTGATGTTTTATTACCTGATCATTTTGATATATAATATTTTATTTAACATCGTAATAACTATGTCTATGTTACCACCCAGACTCAATCTCAATATCAAATCAACTTGATGCTACAAATAAATAAAAAACATCGCTTCCATTATCCGTACATCTCTGTCGCTCTAACCGAAGGTTCTCGTCGTAGCCGCGCTCAAGGCGACCGCACAGCTCGAATAATAAAATCAGCTGGGCGGCAAGAAAGTGCATAATAATACTAACTGCACTGCATAATTGAACTTTGTTAGATCAATTATAATATCACCTCGTTGGTTTGGTGGTTTGATAACTTTGGCGAGATCTCGAGGCTACTATTTAGGAGGGTTCGATTTCAGGGTCGGGTAAAAGTTTTAATAGATTTTTTATAGGGCTATTCGTAAGTAACGAGATCTCGGCATAGCCAAGAAGGATTCATTCTTGGGTTAGGTAAAATTCGACTTGGATTTTCGATTAGATTGATTGTTTATCTTTATCTCTTGCGATATATTAGATTCCATATTTGACAAGAGTGTGATGATTGAGCCAGTTCCATTAATTTTACACGGGACCGAAGCCAACACTTAAAGATTATCTAGCTGCTTAAACCATCGGACCGATAACGCAGAGTTTGTGAAACCTGATATTTTATTAACATCTTTGTACCCATACAGTTATTAATGTCTACCTAATCCATACCTGTCATACAATAGACCAAAGCTGAGCTAGAAAACTTAAACGTCCAATCAAGAAATGATGCTGTCTGTTAAATTACTGGAGTAACGTTTTATGATAGTAATAGTGTATGTTGCAACAGTGAGAGCTTCTGTCCTTTCTCCCCCTGATGGCTGTTGTTACGATGATAACATGACAGGGTGTTCAGTTTCATCGTGAAAGAGTCACAACTTTTGCTTAAGATGTAGCATTTTACATCATTTGATACAGATTTTCCTCGTCACACAAAAAAGCAGAACATATGCGCACGATCGTATGGAGACTGGAGAGATGATACCATGACGACATGGATGGCTTCATAGGTACCGTGCAGCCTCTGTTTGTTTGAACGTACTAATCACAGTAATTCCTGGTTCAAAAAATATTTTTGTGTGGTATAGTCCATTCGACGGAATCCATTCCATTCCTCAAAATCCACGGGGACGGAGTCACGGGTACTAGTTTGTCCAATATGGTTGCAGAAATATTCCGTCAAACTTTAATCAGAACGATTTCAAATATATCATCTCGACCCATTGTAAATGTCATGTTCAGTCATATTTAAACGACCATATTATGTAGATCAGCTGCCAGAAATAGCACAAAGCGCTACACACCTTTCAAGGGTGGGAGAATATTTACAGGCTAATCGTTAGTACTAGTATACTGTCTGTGTGTAATAAGATTAGGGATTATATAATTTTGTAATAAAATAGAGTTACTCGAACATAGTTTAAAATTATTAAACGAATTTGCGACAAAAACGATTGAATGTAAGGGCTTCTATTCTTGATGAAATAAAAATATTCATATTACCATAAGCTTACGATGGGGCTTAGACTTAGATACAGTTAGACAATGATACATCTTTTACAAATTCACGTATGCCATAATAACGGTTCCGCATCCAAAAAACGGAACCTTTATAGATTCGTCATGTATTTCTGTCTGTCTGTTTGTCTGTTCATATCATTCAATTTGGAAGACACGTAAGGGGAAATAGAGTCTGACCAATAAAAAACAAATGAAGGAGAGTGCTAGCAAAATCCACACAAGGTGAAAATAACATGTCGCCTTATTATTTACTGTCTGAAAACCTGTGATCACACGATACGACTTACCTATTGTTACATTTATGTAATTGGGTTAATTGAAACCACGGGGTGAGGCGTCTAATAGACTGAAATTTTAGTGTAGTGTGAATATCTAACCACTGTAATTTGACCCGATAATTGGAACAGTGATAAAAGGTAATTTTGCGGACGAGCTAGCAAAATCGGTAATTGATGTAGAAAAGATTTTAGATAGATGATATCTAAACTATATCAGTATAAAGTAGGGTTGTGAATTTGTGATGTTAATACATCACCATTGTATTAATGACTGGCTAGAGGAAACATAAGATCAATGTTACAATGATGGGTGTTAGTCTAATCTTTAGTAGTAGGTCAATCCGAAATTGAACCCAGGAGGTCTCATACTTAAAAAAAACACCCGGTTATTTATTACCATTGAGGTCTTTGATAATTTTAAGTTAAACACGGAAAAATCATTTCTTATAGGTATTGTAGGCACTTGTTGGTGTCGTATGCGCACTGACAAGTGATAAACACAACTGTGGCAGCAATTAGCAAGTCTTTCTAGATTTCTAAACTGTAAAACCTAAGTGTTCACGATATGGCTCGTCTGACGGTCTGACGTGCAAATAATTATAAATTTGCGTGCAAATAGTCATGTTTGAAAATATTACCTTTGTTGTTATTCTTGAAAGTTTGCTGCCATCACTTTCACGTATACCTTACCTGTATAGTATAATAATAAAAGCTTTAATCCTACTACTATTATAAAGGCGAAAATTTGTATGTGTGGATGTATGGATGTATGAATGTATGGATGTTTGTTACTCTTTCATGTAAAAACTACTGAATGGATTTGAATGAAACTTTTCCACAATATAGCTTATACATCAGAATAACACATAGGATATTGGAAATCGAAATCCACGCGGACGGAGTCGCGGGCGACCGCTAGTTTGATATATTTCCAGTTTTGCCTAAATGGTTCGGGAGATGATTCTGATGAAAAAGCGAATTTTGGTCCCATCTTCCTAAAAAGTCATAATTGGGGAAACTGAGATTTTATGTGGCTTCTTTCCCCGAATTCATAACCGGGAGAAATTGGGAGCAAAACAGTCCCGTTTTCCCCCGATTTAACTTTCTACTTTAAGTTCCCTGTTCCGTAATGTGATGCCCAAATTCAAATCTAACCACAAAGCATATGGTTGAACCGAAGGTTATCCTATGGAACAATTGGTCACCCTTATAAAGCAGTAGGACTAGTGACAATAGGAATAAAGATTCGAAGTGGCTGCCCTTCTTCGGGACAGCCGAGGACATTCAACCACAAGGTCGTCTTGATATAAACCATCTGAACTTTGGATGCAAGTTAACCGGTCCTTCTGGAAATGTGGGGGACTGCTGTTTATTTAAGAAACGAGGTAGGTATTTGATCTTATTTAAGAAAATACTAAAATATTTTACTGAAGTATCTGATTATATTGGTGTGACTCCAAAAGATAAATCACTTTAGTTCAGTGAAGACTTTTTTATCGTCAGGAAAATGCCTTTACGCATATCCGTTGACTGCGGTTGTAGGGCTATGCAGGACTCCAGATCACCAACGGAGACCCAACTACCTGTTAAAAACCTGTCGGTGTTCCTCCATTGCCTTGGGATCCAAGGAATCTGGCTTAGATAAAGGCCTTAGGCATTAAGCATTTTCCGCGGTTCTCGCTCTGCTGGATCACTGGAGGCCTGATGACTGAATGGCGCTTTTTGACAAATGGCATTTTACTCTAAATCTGTCTGGCGAAATAAATACAATGACTATTATCATAGTTGGATTAAACCAAAGCTTACAATTCGAATAAAGTACTAAAAGGCGCGATTGCAACGTATGAAATATACCCCATTTAAATTCCTTCTTACTGTATGTAGGCTTTGGCAATCTAAAACAGCTCTTCATACAGCTATCGCAACTACTTATACCTACTTATCTCTAAGCCATTGAGATGGTTTACTATTTCGCGACAGGATATTAATTTCTACCGGTAAACGCCCTGCTTGAAAAAGCAAGTTCAATTTGCGTTCGAGTGCTAAAGAAAATAGCGGTACCGACATCGCTTGTAAGGAAACAAGTTTTCATGGTGCGAAATTGTATATGGTGATGTGACTTGGACTGTTACTCAATGGCTTAGGTCGCAACTAAGATGGATGGGGATATTCCAACGTTAGTTACTACATAGTTGCAGTTAAGTAGTTTTGTGAATGGCTGTATTCTTTAGCTTTAACATTGGAGCCGGTTAATTTCTAAGAGTATAAGAAATAGTGATGATTATTTTTCATCAGCAAAGTTTCGTCTATATCGGCCTATATAAAATGACTCGTACATAACTAGAGCTATTTCATAAGTTGAGTTTCCAAATACTGTTTAAATTAGTTAAGCAGCCATAGTCTGAAGTGTAAAGCAAGTCAAAAATCATTTTCTTTTCATCATGCAATAGGTAACAGCCAATGATTACGCAATAAATAACATAATAATTCCCAAGCGGCCCTGTCAACCCATACGTAAGAACTATAATAATCTATATTTAGAAAACTAGATCAATGTAATAAGAAATCAGATCGAAGTCGTATCTCAAGCGTGCACCGTTAATCTACTTATCATGCGATATAAGCTTGCAGGAGTGCAGGACAATGTTTTATTAAATCTAACACGTTGCGATGCCATTACTATTGGTACTCGATATAATATCGCGAACAAGAATTCAAAATAAAAACAAAGTTCTAAATAACTGTTTACAGTAACTGAGATCTGAAACAATGGGCATTGGTCAAATATTCTCAGAAGCCGACATGTTAAGTGTTGTCCTAAGATGTGAAAACTGGTTTTTGATAATCTTTTGAGTCCAACTATCTACCTTTGTTTTTATACTGTGTTTATGCATTTGAAAAGTATAATAGTGAGCAAATAGTAATATTGAGTAAATAAAATGATCCTTTTCCGTGTGGCAGGCATTCAGCGTTTATTACTCAGGACTTTTAATAACAACGGAAGCTGCAAAGGCAAATTGCCTGAGGTTTGAGGTGTCATGTGTTCTGCCGACTAAAGCGGAAAATTATATGATATTATTAATCAATAAGCAATTGGCAATCGTGATAATGTTTGCATGTGCCACGACATGCCAACGCTTCGTGTTAAGGTTACGCGTGGCTAAAGGGGAGGTAAGTGATTGTTTCCGCTTATGTCCATCATCTTGGTCGTTTGTTGCTTACATGAGTTTATTGGTAGATTCCCCTTTGCTTACAAAACTAATATATCCACGCAAAACTTGAAGATAAGAGCATGGTTATTTGAAACAGACGTTTTGGTATATCACCTAGTTAGAAATGATTTTTAATTTGTTAAGGCAAAAGAAAAGTTTTGACCCATTTTCAGATTTTGAAGAACCAGTACGTCGCGGAGTCGTTATTTCTGGGTTATTACCTTTTGGTATAGAAAGCATTTTACCCTGGTAAAAAAATATCTTTTGTCGGGCCAGCTCGCTAAATAACAAATATCACGTATATTTCACCTGTTAATATTAAACGAAAATCAATCGACAACCAATGGTAACCATAAAATCCATCGCGCACAACATTAGCAATGTAAATGAACAAACGCGTGCACTGTTGAGCAATGGGGTAGGTCAAACACGACGCGCATGCCGCTACGACTAGTGCTACCAGCTTACATATCACACATTTGTGATAGATTCCGATAGAATGTGACGTGTGTTTCTTATGAGGAATAGGGGAACGGCATGCCGTATGCATGCATGGCCGAGAATCGGTGCTAGATTCGGTGTATAAGCTACTTTTTAAGATGGGGAGGATCGGCAATGCTTTTTTTTCCGCCGTCCCGAAATAAAATATGTCAATTACATCAATTGCTCAGTGCATATTACAGAATCCTTAAAGGGCTTTTGAAAACACTATCAAGAAAACCGGCATGAAAAACAAGAGCGTACACGCCGTAGAGGGGTATTCAACAAAGACATGTGGAGCTTACCATCCCACTAAAACTGAAATACCAACTAAATCTGCGAATTTATCGGACAAATCATGGGATCCTCCCCGGACAAAGAATGAAACTAGCGGTACTTTTCATAACAGATTGACCTTGCCAAAAACTAAAACCAAAGTCTATATAGGTACTTGACACAATATACTTTGGTTGATGATATGTAATTTCATTCTGTTACGCAAACTCTTAACGTATAATAAACTATATTATGTTTAAAAAAAAACTATTTGAAATTATAATTAATTCTACACATAAATTAAAATTTTACATAATTACGTGAAAAGTGTAAGTTAATACTGCGTAACTAAGTTGATAGGTGAACGCAACTAAAACATTATTAAGTAAAAATCGAATAAAAAGTAAAAAAAAAAATACATTTCTTGCTGGATAGCCGGCGCGTTTTGTAATTATAGCCGCAGAATCTCTTGTTACAGCAGCTTCGATCCGTTATTCAATAACAGTGAGGTCAATACAAAAAACGATGGTTTTAAATCATTAGATATTCCGTCGTCATACATTGACCAACTCTTAAATTGACGCTTAAATTTAAAGCGACAGTCGCTTGTTTATCGTAGCGACAGCCTGTCGAAATGTACGTCATGTCAAACAAAATAATGCTACAGTTTTTTGGTGTCGGGGCATCTCCATTTATATAAATACATGCAAAAAACTATCAAAACATAACAAGACTAAAGCTTTATAATCGTGTCGGTGTGAGTAACGGTGCCTTGACAGGTTTCATTCGCAAACTTCTATTAAAACATCGTTAGCTAACCAGACGTGTAGGAGATTAGATTTTAATGATTTTCAGAGTCCATTTTAATTTATACAGTTCTTTTGTGATGGACTGTTTAAAATTATAGTTAAAATAGACATATTATGTCACTTGGTTTATACAATTTTGTTCAACAACTTACAACGGAGGTGTTCTCGATGCCTCTGGGTTTTCTTTTTATTTTTATTTCAATGATCTACGTTTTCATCATTATCTTATTTTGCCATTTTTATCAACTTCGACATGTTAATGTAAAATTTTGATAATTATAAAGCTTTTGTTATTTTAGTTTTATATAATTATGTACTATAGCCTAAAGCCTTCCTCGTCAAATAGACTATCCAACACAAAAAGATATATTCAAAACAAACCTGTAGTTCCTAACCAAACAAACAAACAAACTCTTCAGCTTTATTATATTCGTATATATTACATATCACAAAGCATAACCTGAACTCAACCACCCCATTAGCTCTATTATGGACATTTCAAATGGGTCGTACAACATCTGAACACTATTGCTAATTAATACTCGCCTATCGTTTCTATTGAGGTCCCGTCCCGATAACCAAGTTTTTTGCAAATTAAACGCGATGATGCATTACATAATCTGAATATTCATCACAACCTGCGTAATAAGGTGTCAAAGACTAGTCTACGATTGTTTTGTGGGAGACCCGACCTTATTTTGTAGACCATAAGACTACAGAATTAATTGAATTTGTCGTTAAAAAACTAACTCGTTAGAAGATAACCGGCTTTATAAACAACATCAAATAATGTCACATAATAAAATTGTGACCACTTACATACATAGTCACTAATTTCTTCACAGACTATTTTCTTTAAAAACTGCGCGTTAAAATTTGTAAGCGTTGATTTCAAACTAAAGGTTTATTTCTATGTCAAGTAACTTTAGTCTGTTAAAAACAACATTTATCTTGTAAACTCTGTGACATAACATTATGCAATACAGCATTATCTTAGCGTTGAAGTAACAAAACAAGTAATTTAAAATAACACTAAAATTCTATCTTCACTTTGGAGACTTGGCACATAATTGTTACAGTGTTAGAAAATTTTAATAGGACTATTAAAGTGGATTGTGGTTTTGATAACCACTACTTGAAAGTAGATGATACCTCGTTTAATGTTATGTGAAACAATAAGCATTTGCAGTTCTTTACAATTCATGGGATGAGGAGCTATAAAAGCTTCTAAGAGACGGATGGATCTACCCACACAATATGTTTGAGCAACTCTGCATTTATTAAGGCTGACAATATTACTAGAAATAATAGCATAGATATAGCATTTATAGGTAATTCATAAATGTTGAATTTTGTATTCCCAGTGGGAATTGCATCTATGACCTCCAAAATTTTTAGGCTCAAGTCGTTTAACAATTAGCTATTGGCTACGGAGACGGTAAAATTTTAGAGAATTTATGTTTATGTAAGCAAAATTGGTTACTAGGACTTGCTCAATACCACTTTTATTATGCATTCTTTAGAGTTAGACTGTGATATCTTGGCAATTTTTCACGCTAATACTAAGATTGCTAAAGTTTATTTGTACGTATTCGATTGCAGATCGATTGATGCCATTCCGACTTCTTAGTACCTTATAGACCTCTATTCAAACAAGATTAAAGTAAGCGATTGGTACACAAGCTGTTAACTTAAGCGATGCTTAACGAAGACTTGAGTAACATACGCATTAGCTTGCACGATGAAAGTGACTTAATGTTGATTGCAGGTGTGAACTAATTGCTAAAGGATGTGTCGTGAGAAATAAATCTGTGTTAATGATTTTCTTGAAAGCGACTTGCAATAAAACGTCGTGTTGGGAGAATATTCAAACAGGCCACGAAACTTTATAAAAATCTTTTTTTCTGATTCTATCGAACCATGTAATTTGGAAAAAAGAAAATCTTTTTGGTGCGGACACCAACCGTTTGTATTCCTTGCAAGATAAACATAAAATGCAGATGACAAATCTCATATAACTCACTAGCGACCGCCCGCGACTCCGTCCGCGTGGTTTTCGGTTTCCGCACACATAGGAATATACTATAGCCTAAAGACTTCCTCGTCAAATGGACTATCCAAAACAAAGATATTTTTTTTAATCGGGCCAGTACTTCATGAGATTAGCGCGTTCAAACAAACTCTTCAGCTTATTTACATAAGTATACATATATAGTAAAGAGAGCGATCTTCATTTCAACAACACTAAATAATGCTGCATAAAATCAATTTTAATGGCGGTTTAAATCCAACTAGCAAGGTTGTTAACTCTGGAGGCTGTGAAATATTGAAGATCCAGCGCAATTATGTTTAACTATCCCGAAAGCCTAAAGCTACCAGTTATGGTCATTATAAGAATAATTTCCATGTTGTTTGCCCACGTTCTGGTTTATTTCTCGATTCGCAAACTTGTTGGACAAGTCCAACTTACTTGCAAGTAATTTGAAATATGCAGTGTTGGGAGAAGAGCGTAACAGTGAAAGTTTAATTATACTACCATCCGTCCGCAGAGGCGGTAATAGATGACATAGTATTTCCTGGTATTTGGAATATAAGACATTTTACACATCCATAGCATTCCTATTGGACAAGTGTATGAGCACTTACAAAAAAATCCAGGGACATAATTCTTTCTTATTTTGACGCAACGCAGATACCCTCCATAACTGAAAGGTTACCTGGGCCATGCTATGTTATAACCAGGCTTGTCAATTCAGGATCAAAAACCGCAGCGTACCCTGGGGTCTGTAGAAGTAAAAATTATTAGGTTCACAAAACGAAAATATTAAACTGTATTTATCGCTACCATGTTTCAATAGAAAAGTTTCGGAACGCCCGATATTTTGATAATCAAGCAGATTCCTTAATGCTATCCATACTCAGCCTGCAAAGTGGGACATCGTTACGTAAGTCCAACTTTCTTAATTCTTAAAATTCGTACTACAGCGGTAGGTTTTTTGTAATTTACAAATATGTACAACTCTAGCATCTGTGTCTGGCCGCTCCTTAATTCTGACCTCTTGACATTACCTACTTATTATGTCATTGATGGAGCTGTGAAATAAGACATAATGCTCTCAAATCGTCTCATTGACATAATAGCTTAGTTTATGCGCATTAAAATTTGTCACCAA
Source organism: Nomophila noctuella (assembly GCA_958496325.1). Lineage (NCBI taxonomy): Eukaryota > Metazoa > Arthropoda > Insecta > Lepidoptera > Crambidae > Nomophila > Nomophila noctuella. The sequence continues at coordinate 4,760,601 of OY292488.1, forward strand.
GTAATTAACTTTGAAGATATCATAGTGTGTTCTAAATTCACTGAATTATCCTATTTCTTTTTGTGCTAGTGATTGAGGCATGTATAAATGACATATTATCGATTTATGCGATTAGTGAGGAAATAAGTAGTATCTGAAAAGTTAAAGGGGTAGAAAGGTTATTTACATTCTCGAAAGTTCCCATGTCGCAAGCTATTCCAAAACGATAAAAAGCATTATAACATACCGACTCACAATTACCTTTAGAAATTAAAAAAACTTCTTTAGTCGTTCAATTGATTTCTTTGATTTATTTACATTTCAATTGAACTTCATGTGCTAGTCTCTTATTAATACATAATCTAGTTACACAACACAGATTCGAAAAGTAGATCTGTCGGAAACCGACCGGATCTATTTGGTATCGTGAACTACTAAGGTCCTGCGCAATCGTATCCTGAAACACTTCCTCATTTGAACAGCAGTTAGAATCTGATGGAAATTATTTAATATTTTATTTTAACACTAACCCTTAAAATAAGTCAGAGTTCTCTGATTTACTCGTTCATTGAAAAAACCCACTCGGTGGAATGGATTTAACAGTATGAAGATCCACTACGAGTTCTCTAGTTGGGGTTTTTCTTTTATTTTCAATCAGCTATACCCTTAATATAAAAAAAAATTAGCATAAATACCGACGGTTATTTTAGAGACAACCAATATATTCAATTGAGGGAATAGTCAAATGAGAAGTTTAATTTCTTTTGGTCTATGAGTTTCGTGAGTATTCATTTTAGAACCTAAATATTTTCAGTCAAGTTTACAACTGTGAAACTTCTTAGATCTAATTACATGCGATTAAAACTTTACGGATGAATTTAACTGTTTAATAGGATTATTTTGTGATAAAAAGGAGGGTCATTAAATAGTAAACAGGAAGCATCATTTTTAACCGACTTCAAAAAAGGAGGAGGTTCTCAATTCGTCTGTATGTATAATATTTTTTTTTTTTGTATGTTCACCGATAATTTCGTCAATTATGGACGGATTTCATTTTTTTTTGTTGGATAGCGTTCAGTTCTGATGTGGTCCCATTTTCACCAGTCCAGGATCTTATGATGGAATCCAGGAGAAATCGAGGGCAACCACCGAAAATTGTATGCTCGTATGGTGTTTTTGTTACGTAATCATGTCTTACTCAGGTATATGCTTCAGGGTATCAACATCTGAAGCTGCTGTCCTGATGATGATGCTACAGTACTCCTTAGCGGTTAGGAGTTGGAAGGCAGAACTGCAATTTGGTCGATGGAAACTATTTAGTAATATGTAGGGCTTACATGTTGCTTGTGAGGTATGCTTGAATCAACATCTGATGCTACTGTGCTGATGATGAAGCTACAGTACTCCTTAACGGTTAGGAGTTGGAAGGCAGAACTGCAATTGGTCGATCGAATGTATGTAGGGCTAACGTGATACTTGTGTATGTAATATACACAAGTATCCAGACTCACGGCGAGAAATCTCGCCGAGAAGTCTCGCTGGGCCTTCACGCAAGAACAAAAAATTTATCCACACTCTCATTCACTCTTAACAACAACTAAGTTCCTATTAATAATTAAGTTCACAACGCTTTTACACAACTAAAAATCATGAAATAAACTGACTTTTTTAAAAAAAATTAAACCGACTTCAAAAAAACCGTCAACACAAAAATAAAATTAAAAAATTAAAAAATAATTCCTAATATCTATTACCTCATACTGTAATTTTCCTAAACTATGTTAAAGTAATCTTAAACATACCTACTAACTGAAGTCGGTGCCTGCCCAAAAACAGAAGAGAAGAAGCACCGACTTCAGTTAGTAGGAATGTTTAAGATTACTTTAACATAGTTTAGGAAAATTACAGTATGAGGTAATAGATATTAGGAATTATTTTTTAATTTTTTAATTTTATTTTTGTGTTGACGGTTTTTTTGAAGTCGGTTTAATTTTAGCTATATAAATTTAATCAGTATTGATCCTTGTAACTCTTTGAGGAAAGGCTATTAATTCTGTTAAGATACTCTTGAATGCCATATCAAATACTTCCGTAACATTATTTTGTTTGTGTCATTTTATGACTCATCGACAACATACATTACATTTGAAAAACATGTTAATTGTAACCATTATCGTAGTTAGTTAAATTAATAGTTGTTTCAAAATGAATTGAAATTTGGCTGCTTATTCATACGTTCCTATGTGCATTAATTGTATAAAAAAAGGTATACTCCATATGTAGGTACTACACGCGATATTAAGCTATTTGAGTGATATTCGCGTTTGAGCAGTAAAGAATTATGATTATGATATCCCAGGGAAAAAATAAAAGAATTCTTAATATACCCCTTAAAAGGTGAAGAATTCACATCATTTTCACACTTACAATAAAACAACATGTAACCTTTATCTACTACCAGTTATAATCTCAGCTGAAGTGGCACAATCAGGTAAATTATCCCACAAAATAAAAGATCACTGAAATACCTGACCACAAAGCTCATTCTTGACGATCCAACGTAAACAAGAAGAAATTAACGTGACATCATCTTATTAAGCATTCAAGGGACTAAATCAATTGACACGTTGACAAAAACAAATTAATCTTTGTTTCAATGAGGAAAGAGTTCAAATCTCATTGCGAAGGTTATCTATATCGGGGTTGCTGAACGCAAGTCAAGGTTTATTTCCGGATATAAGGAAGTTGCAGTTTATACTTATTAGTATCTCAATTGGTTCTGACGTTTAAGATATGATCGTGAGCAAGTGAATATATGTGATAAATCGACCTCGACCGTTTAAGGGATTTTATTGTTACGAGTATGTGCAATGCTTTATTTTATTCTGCTACTTCTTTGGTTCATATTCAAGCCTTTTTTCATCAGAGACGACCACTATACCCTTCTTTTAAGATACCTCAGCCAGGTTGTGTTCTTAAATATAATAAAAAAATATTGAATTACTAACTCAGAAGTGTTCGTGAAGAAATTAATAAATCAATTCAGAAATACTAAAATAAGGAAGACTTTTAAGAAATGCTTAATTAAAATATATATTCATGATAATTTATGGAATCGAAACCGCAACTTCATTTTATTTTTAAATTAGTAACAATGTTGCGAATTGAAAATTGATTAGTGATTATCAACGATTGTTCAAGATTTACGAGCGACGAGCTGTGATCTAAAGCATCAAGATCTATTCATAAATCATTCTTCTTCTATTCAATAGCACCTTATTGATTAACGATTGGCATACAGCATCAGTTCACTGAACTGTTTGTATGTTTTTTTACACGGAACTCTTGCATGACCCAATGCAGAGGTCACTCACTATGCGGCATGGTTGAGTTTAAATTAGTATGCGTACGAGTTTTGAGTTTGTGAAACTGTTATCTGATGAGTGGATTGATCTTCAATGGGTACTGTTTCGGCAACTTATAAAATATAAACGTTTAATTTATTCAAACGTTAATAAGACAGAAAACATAAATACGAAATACAATAAGTGTCTCTAATTCTCTAACTATATTATTATAGTCCTAAGCTGTTTGTTTCCAAAGCATTTTAGCATTAGAGTATTAGTCATTGTGAGAGTGATAAAAATTAGAGTTATGTTTTAGTAAAACATCGACGCTCTCGAAATCAAACCAGGTTTTCGATTACTTACCTTCAAATAATTAAACCAATGCATCTTCGAGGAGAAATATGAGGTGTTTGAGTATATGGCATGTCCCAAATTTCCAAAACAAGTTTTACTCGACGAGGACTCAAAATCCCGTGTCCCTTAAGGCACAGGTAGGTCCTTCAATCATTATGACGTCCCCTTTACCGATAACATGTGGAAATCGATATACCTATACAAGCTTTTGTAATTAAATAAATGAAAGATCTCACAACCACGCAGGGCCTATGATAGTACCAAAAGTACTTATATGTATTATTGTTCATCAACACGACAGTTACATAACAACGTTTTGCGTCACAGTTTCACGTGCCGTTTTTCATACAAAATGCAGCCGGTTCGATGTGACTTTTTATTTATGAGATAATAACATTAAAAAGTGTGACATTATAATTTTTTTCCTTTTTTACGAGCAGTAACTCAGTAAAATGGCTACTATTCGCGTGATCATAAATAAGACAAAGGAAAGATATAGCCAAGAAGCTATATATAATTTTTAAACAAATTACAGAGTTTAATCCATAAAATACATTTGCAGTATGTTCATAATTAATTGAAAACGACTAAGTAAAAGCGTTCAAGACGATCATTATCCAGTTTGTACGCTTGTATTCGGCAGAGGCTATGCCTAATCGATTAAAGTATATTTCGTTAAGTACTTAGTGGAATCTCGTTTCTCAGTTTAGTAGCTCATCTATGGTTGCTTTGGACTTTCCTACTTCTACTACCTCTTTTGCTTACCATCAGGCAGGGAGGAGCCAATGTACCGCGCTACTATAAAAAAATAAAAAAAAATACTATGCGATTCTCCATGTAGATTTTTTTTTTAATTTTCTTTAATATGTAGCCGCAGCATGATTATTTAAAACAAGAAAATTGCCAAACACACAAGGAAATAACGATTCATAATAAACGAAACATCAATTTCACAAATTCAAAATGCAACAAGTTTCACATTCTTAGCACTTTCATTTTTCGAATTTATTCATACTTCTTCTTTTTGCTTTAATAAAACACCAATAAAACCAAACATTCCGTTGATGACTCAAGCACAGGTACCTACTTCGTTTACTAAACAATTACACATTCGATAAACAGTTGTTGACCCAAAGTACCTACATGTGAAGAAATTATAAAACGTATCTTAAAGAATTGGCAACGGTGATTCCGTTAAGTTTAATATCCGAAAACGGTTATTTTGTAAAAGTCCACCTTGCGCAGATGAGGAAACTGGTTTCGTCTGGTGCGGAATATTCGGTTTTAACATAAAATTGCAGTCGGACCACTCCAGAGCAAAATGGACTACCAAGGGGCTGGGAAACGATAAATCCTTCTTATACTACATTGCTGCAATGAAGATGTTGTAACGCATATATTTAATCTTAATATATTTTACAAAAAATATAATATAATATTTTTTATAGTTTCCATGTGCGAATACATACAAATAACATACTTAACTATGAAATATATTTGCCATTCCGCAACACCAAATACCATTCTTTATAGCTATTGGCTTTGTGACTCATTAGAACCATGTTAGTATAACACTAAAAGTCTTATCAATTGCAGTTAAGAAAAACATTTACAATTATGTAGTTGAAAATGTGTGCGAGTTCATTGATTTAATATTGATCCTCATAATGGCGCATAATTTAACTATTTAGGATACAAGTAAAAATACGGAGCATAAAAAGCTACAATAAACGTCTATTAGTTGGGTTACGTATCCATATTATTAATGTTTTCAGAATTTCCTTGTACAAACGAGAAATAACACACACAAAACAATATTATCTGAAAAAAAACCAACTATTGTTGGATGTAAATCGCTAAGTCCCGCTTAAAGCGCTTTAGCTAATTATAAAAAATACTCAACACATCCTTACAAACAAAGGAAGTAATAATAAACAATCTATCTGTTCTTGATTAATGCTAGTGACCCTTGAACTATCGGCTAATGTGAACTTTGCACTAAAACATCTATTAAATCCCAACTAATATTATAAATGCGAAAGTAACTCTGTCTGTCTGTCTGTCTGTCTGTCTGTCTGTCTGTCTGTCTGTCTGTCTGTTACGCTTTCCCGCTTAAACCTCGCAACCGATTTTGATGAAATTTGGTACAGACAATCTTTAGACCCTGAGACAGAACATAGGCTACTTTTTGACCCATTCCAACCCCCCACTTCCCTAAAATGGGGGGTGGAAGTTTGTATGGTGTCATATATTCAAATGTCAATTCAAATATCACCATAGCAACCATTTTCGTTATTGTAGAAAATATATTCAAATGTCAATTCAAATATCACCATAGCAACCATTTTCGTTATTGTAGAAAATATAAATATGATTACCATGGCAACAGTTTTCATTATTGTAGAAAATATATTTATGATACGTAAACATTGTGATGTGTTATTAACATAGCTGGGCACCGTTAATAAAATAGTTAACTTCGTTAATCGTTAATCCGCTACAAAAAAAGTTAGCTTCGTTAAACGTTAAAGCGTTACATTTCGGAAGAATTAACGCAAGTTAAAGTTAATCGTTAATCCGTTAACTATGTGTAAAAATTCATGTTTATATCGTTGCGTTAGTGATCTTATAAAACCTGTTGGTTTGTTTAGGTTCTGGAAGTTAACAGGTTAGGAACAAAACAAAATACTTGTATAATTCAAATAGTTAAATGTGTAATTTAATCGTCGGACATTCATAAACATTAACATGTTGAAGGACTCGTCTGAAAGCGAGGCTCGTTTTGGTGTTTAAATGTCTTTCCATGGAAACAGACGTTCTACTGCATCGCTTGAGGGTATAGTAGTATTGTATATAATCAGTAGATAAATATCAATTCGCCGAGGAATGCAGCATCGTTGAACGAGTCTTTCGATTTCATGTCCAGCCACATTTTAACGAGACTGTGTGCTTTACTCTTTAAAGAGTTTGAGCTCTTTGGTTTTTCTATAGACTGAGTGACAGAATTAAAAAAGTCTTCCACGTCATCATCGTTGCTACGACTCCCTTCGCCATTTAAACTGCCACGCGTCGTCGCGCTCGTTCCGCAGAGCCGCCTAGCCGTGCGGTAAATAGTAGGCATTGGATTAACGATTAACGGACTTCTGCATAATTAACGGAAGTTAACATGTCCGTTAACATTTTTTAAAGTTAACTTAAAAGTTAATCCGTTAATCAAAATGTTAACTTCGTTAATTAACGATTAACGGATTAACGAGTTAATGCCCAGCTATGGTTATTAATTGTAAATATATAATATATGGAAAATCTAAACTACTTAAGTTAGACGCTTGAAATTTGGCATGCAGGTCCCTTAGTAAACTTGATACTTAGTTGCAAAAGGATATTGCAAAATTCCCACGGGAACGGGAGTTAGAGGGAAAAAACATTCCTATCATGAAAATCGAAATCCACGCGGACGAAGTCGCGGGCGGCCGCTAGTAAAACTATAAATGCATATTTGCATGTCGAAAATAAGATTTCAAGATCGAATTCAAAGGACGCGCATAAACATATTGGAATGTCAAGAACAAGGATGGTGCAGAAGGGACAATCTATACTGATATACTCGTAAAAGTTGAAGAATTTTTTGTATGTTTGTTTGTTTGAACATGCAAATCTCAGGAACTACTGGTTCGAATTGAAATAAATGTTTTTGTGCTTGATAGTCCATTTGTCGAGAAAGGCTTTAAGCTATAGTATAACACTGTGTGAAGTTTTTAAAGCTACATCAGAAACTTGGAGGTAAACAATGCTTTATGCCATTAATATCCTAACACAATTTTTATCTAACTGTTGGCCGCGACTTAAGGCGCACCAACTTCTTAAGTTTGTTAAAATAATTATTAATTCCGACCAGCAAATCCGCACACAAAGTGTTATACTGGAGCTTAAAGCCTTCCTCGACTAATGGATTATACCGCAAAAATATTTTTTCAATTCGATCCTGTACTTCTTGAGATAAGCGCGTCAAACAAACAAACTCTTCAGCTTTATTATAATAGTATAAATTAGTGCAGCACAAGAGTACTTCCAACAACTCAGTCACGCTTCTTTGCCCTTTGTCTTATCGGAACTAATATATGGCACTACTTCATAAAGACATCTATGTCCTCAAGCGCATGATCAGAGACAATCGGCTCATTAAAATATTCACGACAACCGCATTGTTTGCCGACCAGTTACAATCGTACTTTCGAGAACATCGGAAAATACCTTGACCTAACTACTATTGATAACATGAGCCTTTGTAAATAAACTATTTTGTCTGTTGACTGTACTAATCACATTGTGTATAAATAACACGTTATTCATTTCAATGACTGTTGTTTGATATAATATTGTTGTGATATTACTTTTGTCAACGGTTTGTAAAGGCTATATTTAGAGTTGAGAATTCATGATGATTTATTTTTTAATTTGTTGAATATAATTTTATTTTGCAAACAACTTTTATAATTTAGTAAGGCAACAACCACTAACAAATCGGACTGCTAGTATTAAAATTTTGTTTTGCATCAACACAAAATGTCCCTTAACTAAAAATATATACATATCTATCTGCAGTTCCGAATTAAATCAAACTATCACCATAATAATTAAGTAATTTCGACACTGCGAACCAATCCAACTACATAGTTCCCGTTCGGTCATACTTTATAACATTGTACAAAGGTTAGGTACCTACATCGGTATGCATAAAGCGACTCTGGTAAAAGCGAAATCGTTGTTGGCAAGTTATTGGACTTGCCGGAACGAGCCATAGCTCAATATACAAAAAATATTACAGCTCTGATAATCTATACTAATAAATATAAAGCTGAAGAGTTTGTTTGTATGTTTGTTTGTTTGAACGCGCTTATCTCAAGAACTACTGGTCCGATTTGAAAAAATATTTTTGTGTTCGATAGTCCATTGGACGAGGAAGGCTTTAGGCTATTGGAAATCGAAATCCACGCGGACGGAGTCGCGGGCGGCCGCTAGTATGAGGATAACAGCTTGATGCACACCATATATCTAAATCAAACTAATCATCATACTATCTCATTATTTATCTAGTAACTATGAAAGTTTGTTGGTTTTGGAAGTTTGTCAGTTAATCAATAATGAAATTTGAAAAACAGGCAGGGTATGGGCTGACTTAGGTGAAACGATTTTAATCACGATTAAATGCTCCCATGGGATAAACCAAAATTCATGAGAACGAAGTCGCGGGCGGCCGCTAGTAATATAATTTCATAGATAATGCACGTCTGATCTTCATGCGTATTAATCTAATCGTTTGCACGTCTTAATAACACTGTGAAAATTGGAATCTTTATTGGAAAGTTTACACTAAGTTTAACGTACGTACATACATATACTTATATACTTAATCCAACTCTCGCCGAAAGGGTGAAAAGGTTAAGTTGATCAAGTATCAAGGCCTGCCGTTGAACTCTTACGAACCTGAACTCCGTAATCTAATAGGTCTTAGCCAGCATGTATTCTAATATATTTTTCTCTTTTTAGGGTTCCGTAGCCAAAATGGCAAAAAAACGGAACCCTTATAGATTCGTATGTCTGTCTGTCTGTCTGTCTGTCCGCCAGTCTGTCACAGCCACTTTATTCCGAAACTATAAGTACTATACGGTTGAAACTTAGTGAGTGGATGTATTCTGTGAATCGCAACAAGGTTTTCACACGAAAATAGAAAAAAAATGAAAAAAGTGGGGGGTCCCCATAGTCCGAACTGAAACTCGAATATTTTTTTTCATTGAATATATACGTGTGGGGTATCTTTGGATAGGTCTTTAAAAATTATCTTAAGGTTTCTAACATCACTTTTTTCTAAAGTAAATACTTTGCGTGACAGACCCTTCCAAAGTGGAAAAAAGTGTGTCCCCCCCCCCTCTAACTTCTAAAATAGGAGGAGGATAAAACTGAAAAAATTATATAATGTACATTACCATAAAAACTACCAACGAAAATTGTTTCGAACGAAATCTATTCAGTAGTTTTTTAAAAACGTCAAAAATAGAATTTGTACGGAACCCTCAGTGCGGGATTCCGACTCGCACTTGGCCAATTTTTTAATTTTGCACTGTTTTGAATAACAAATTACTTGCTGCCATTTTAATAAATTAATTTTAAAAACTTCTAATAAGGTATCCTCTAATCATTGTACTTACATACACTATAATTTACTGGAGCATACCTTATTTGAATGATATTGAATTGTTTATCATGAATCACTAACATAGATGATAATTGACCATGAATAGATCTGTGTTGTCTAAATAAATAAATTGTCTAAAAAAATAAATTGTTTTGACCCCATTATAAGAGTATAAAAAATCTTGAGTATTTACATAAGCAAATCTTATTTAATTTGTTTTCATCTTCAACAGATAAGACCGATTGCGTAATTTCTGATGATGAGTGAGGAAGTACAGTTAGTGCCAGATACGAGTAGATACGAATAGATTGCGTCTATTTATTTGAGTACCATAGTAGTGCGATCAGGGTACTCAAATAAATAGACGCAACTGTCATCTTTTTTTTTTTTTATGTCATAGGCGGCAAACGAGCTAGCGTGTCGCCTGATGGTAAGCAATCACCGCCGCCCATAGACATCCGCGACACCAGAGGTATCGTTGATGTGTTGCCGGCCTTAACCCCATACCCTCCCCAACTGAGCTCTGGCAACCTTACTCACCAGCAGAAACATAGCACAACAGTTACGAAGTGCTACTTCACTGCGGTCTTCTGTAAGGTGGAGGTACTTCCCCAATCGGTCAAAAAGTCGACACATTCAAAATGTCATAAAGATGACAGATCTTTATCGGTTCAGTCAAAACGCCACAAAAGTGTTACGCCTAAGTGTCATTATCTATCAGGCTCTGACTGTACTTAACACTTTAATAATCAACAGCAGTCTATCAAAATATTAATCACTAGCCACGACCGTAGTTCATTACAGACCACCTATTATCGCATTTACGTAACACCTTTTTGCTACTTTTCGCCAAGTCTCCGACATGTGAACATACAGTTCTTTAGATCACCAAACTGACGACTGGTTCGGAATCACCAAACCGGTTGTTAGTTTACGTCAGTTAACAAGTTAACTGTTACACCAAGAGGTCGCGGTTTCGATTCCCGCAAAGGACTAACATTTGTCTTTATAATAGTCTTATTTTAGTAAATAAAGATAAGTGGAATTCTTCGTTGTCATTTTATAAGTCAAGAACGGGATCTCCTACCCAAACCATAATTTAAGGGTTTGTTCAGACTATTTAGTCGAGGGTTTATGTAAAGTTTACACAAAATCGGTCGAGTCGTTCTTTATTTACCAAACGTAGCGAAGCACGTACCAGGCCGCTAGTTAAATATGTATGTTACTTGTACTGGTCTGAGTGTTAATATATTTAACTATATGAAATTACTTCTGGCACTGATATCCGTAACAGAAATGCTTATGCAACTTAGCAAGGCGTCAAATCAAAGTGTCTTTTAAAACAAAACTTCCGCCGATATTAATGACCAATTACAACACTCGTCTAAACACGTCCCCGATGACCTTTCAAAAAGACTTATGGGTGTTAATTATGCAAATTTATTTTCTGTAACACATACTGGTCAAATGCTTGCCCAATGAAGCCTAATTAAATGTTTTCTAGCCATATCTATATGTTACATCGATTATAATCAGTTGGTCCTTATGAATTTGAATTTCGAAATAGCTTTTTTTAATTTGGTGACATTAATATATTTAGGGACATGTAGATAAATCAAAAAGTGCTAATTTCGGCGGCGGCGACGGCTTTCGCTAAAACAAAAATAGCTGTTGCAATAAAATTGACTTACATTAATCAATGAACGCCTCAATTACCGAGTGGTTTTCTACCGGGATGTATTTTCTATAGGAATGAACTCGAGGTCCAATGTTCAATTCCTGGGTCTGGCAAAGTTTGTGTCGGTTCTTCCGTACTCAGCCCGGGTTTGTAATCACCAATGCGTATTCGGCAAGCGTGGTGATTAACAATTGAACATAAATACTATCTTCTATTTACTACATAAGGTTCTACATTAGTCATTTCACTTTATTCAAAGCAATGGTCATGAATATATACATATCTCCACGGCCCTGTAAGCAGCACACGTAGTCTGTAGGGATAAATTGGCAGACCAGTTAGCTTATTGTTAACTTGCCAACTCCATATCCTGGAAAGTGCGAACCGAGTTCGAGCAACGGTACATACAAGAAGTTGAAAAAAACGTATTTTGTCGAAGGAAAACGCAGTGCGATTGTCTTCTTTCGCTTCGTCGATTATTTTTTATTTATTTATTTTATTATTAATTTACGTTATCCACCTCGGCATCAAGCATGATTATTGGTTTAATTCAGCCGTGTGTATCGTTACACAAATCAACTGAGCATGACAAATGACAAATGCTATGCTATTCGCAAATTCACTAGCGCTTGATTGTGGGAAGACTATTGTGTTCAAACATAACAGTTTTTGCTGGTCAGCAATGACAGACATATTATAATTATTTTTTGGCAAAAAACACACTATATCGTCTAAAACTTATGGGGAAAAAATTCAAGGCTTCAGATTTTACATGAGATACTTACACATCTATTCAAAACGTGAGAGGCAAAAACTATTTCAATAAGTCCCTGATAATAATTTATAAGTCACTTCTTTAAATGTAGCTAGACTTATGACTGAGGATCACGATCGTAGACACACTTAACCTACAGAATGAAGAAGAACAAAAGTCATAGTAAATCATCAAAGCGGTCAGTTCCACTTACGTTTAAACAAAAAACTAATGCCTCAACAAAAACCGCACCGAGAATGCAGCAAAAAAATCGACCTTCACCGATTCAAGTTGGATAACGCATTTTCCAATTTCCATAACACCGCTCCAGTTACCTACAAAAGTGTAATATTATGTAAATCCCAGTCTGATATAATGTGTACGTGAGCCTGACCTGACTTGCACTTTCTAATATACTTTCACAGCTATTGTGTGACTGTGACGCAACAGCATTCGGCAGTCAGCCGGAGCGTCATCAACACCGTCATTTCACTCATCATCGATGATATTATATTATTTATTATCAAAGAAGCAGGTGCATAATCCACGCGTGAGTGTAAAGACACAAAAACAGACAGTTGTTGGCTGTGATAAGGGCGACAAGGTACTTGATTGACAAGTTTGACACGGCACAGATCTCAGATATTTGAATTATTCTGAGCAATCATTATTCATTAGTCGGGCCCAGTCGGGCTCAAAAGTCATTGCTCATGGCAGTATTTTTTCCTATTAGAGGAAAAATCCACAACATATTTCGTTTGTAAACAACCCGCAAAAACTCTAGGCGGTGCCGCGTACGAGTCTGTTCAAGCATTCGTGTGTCACTGGATGCGGAATGTGTTTCCATAAATTTAATACTATCGGCCACCCGCGACTCCGTTCGCGTGGATTTCGGTTTCTGCACACACAGTGTTACACTATTGCTTAAAAAATGCCTCGAGAAATGGACTTTCCCAAACAATAAGTTTTCAACTAACAAACAAACAATTTTCTCAGTTTAATTAAAACATTATTTATGCTTAATCGTTGACTTTTGATAAAACCCAGTATTTTAGTAGGCAGCAATAGTGCCAAGATGCACAAGAACCAGAGAAATGGTGACATATCGTGTCTGAGGCCAAGACTCATTTTTGGGCGCTGATCTATCGAAGTAATTAAGTAAGTACTATGTATTATTTTTGTGAATTTACTTGTACATATATTATCTAAGTCCTAAAGACTCTTAATTATTATAATGAGGTCTTCTTTTCAATAAATTGATACTACTCAAGTTAACGTTCATAATAACTCGTTTGAACTATCCATATTAATAGACACAAAAGTTGCATAATATTGCTAAATGTCTTTTCTACCGATATCGGCGTAATTAAGACTATCTGTCAACAAAAAAAACATTTTGCAAGGAACATTAATTATCGTCAGATATTATTTACTCCTCAATTGAAAGTACTATACAATTTTATGTTCTAACGAAGGTTACATTACATTTAAATAGTCGTGTTTTATTTTAAAGTAAGTATGTCAATACCTACTATTGTTTTTAACGATTTCTAAAACTAACTAAGCGTATAACATGATTAGGCTTAACGGACCATGAAAATTACAGTTTTGCTTCCTTAATTTGATGGACAGCCATGTTTCACATAAAGCTAATTTAGTGCTTAAAATTAGTTAAGTGGATGATAGAAGAATTTGTGTAAACAACCCTAATTTGCATCGTTACAGGAAAAAACGCTTTGAACTTGAATAAATCTAAATAATATCATCTTATAATAGCGATTTAGTTTGATTGTACTGTGATAAATTAAACACACATAAGTTTAAATTAGGTGTGTTCTGGAAGTTTTATATTTCAATAATTAAAAAACAAAACGACATTAAGCTCCAATCATATTATCAAGGGTCACTGACACTAAGGCTCATATCAATAAATCTCACTCAACTCTGAGCTCGATCTTGAGTGTGAACTAGATATGTCATTCTCATACAAAACAGCACCTCAAGTTCGAGCTCAGATTTGAGTGCGATTTATTAATACGAGCCTAAATCTATATGAGTAGTTCAAATGCATAGCTTACATAACTATTAGTAAGTCGTTCATAAAAACTCACAAAATTAGTTATTTACTGTCTTAAGTTTTTCAGCACTACTTTTTTAAGGAACAGACCATATTACATCAGTAGTACCTACTAACGCATATAGAATAATTTTATCAGAAGACATAACATTCCTCCATTTAGACGACTGCCTCTTATTATAGTCAATTCAGTCCAGTGGAAAATTGTCAGTTGGCGTAAATTTTCCCACGTTCAGTTTGTAAACAAAAGGAAGTACGGTCGAGCCATGCCACAATACACAATTTACAACGATCGAGTCGCTAACTAAGAGTATATTGTAGCGATTTGACAGATGTTAGATTGGTTTTTCATATAAAAATGTTGAGTCTTATCATGGAAATATGCAATTTATTTAAAAAAACGTCGGTCATTGTGCTTTATCACTACACAGTATAAAACAGTGTCGCTTTCTTCTGTCTATCCCTATGTATGCTTTAACCTTTAAAACTACCCAACCGATTTTCTTTCGGCTTTTTTAGACAAATATTACAAGTTAGTAGACGCTGCCGTATGAAGCCAGAGCGGGACGCTAGTCAGATGTATAATAGTTGATTTCGATTAATCGACGTACACGTTTTAATACTCGCACTTTTATTAGTTTAGTCTGTCCCTTGTAATTCTAAGTTAAGTCTCAATAGCGTATGATAACAACTGGCCCCATTGAACGCAATATGAATGCAGTCAGGTAAGTCTAACGTCGAAGTCTAGACCTTTCTCGAAACACTGATCATGCGACGGAAAAACCAGACTTTAGTACATTTGTATACATGGTGTGTAGTTGCATACTTCAAAGGACTTTGTACATTTGTTATCCTGAATTTTCTTTAATAATCTCACAAAATATTATTATAATGGATAAACGACGGTTATCACAAATACATATTATATTGTGAGTGAACACTTTGGAGTTGGCTTATTGGAAAGGAGTTATTTGATCATAGAAATATAGTGAATGCTTCAATTCAAATTGTTGTATGACAAATTGATTAATCAAATGCAAAAGCTAATTAAGACTTAATGATGATGATGAAGAATGACATAAACTCAAAGAGAGACGAACTTCTTAGCTATCCATGGATTCTCCGTGCGGGTGCCGGGTCCATAGCGTGGAACAGAGAGGAATGTCAGTCGGCGCCTGGGACTTGCGACCCAGCGTGTAGGTTTAAGGGGCCCCTTCCCAACCGAAAAGAAAGATAATAAGTATGTAATATAATGTATGTAATGAAATATAAGAACCAGTGTTAGTTGTAAAATGCCTGATATATATAACCTTCCTAAGGTACGTCAGCGCTCCAACAATAATTTACGACTGTAATTGCAACAACTGTTTAGCAAATAAAATACACATGTGTGTATTGAATGAAACATATTGCTGACGTTATGCCGCTCTTGTTCATGAAAATTAATTAAATTCTTAGAAAAAAATATACATATTTTATAGAGACAATTTAATGACCAATATTCACAAAACCCAGCCCAGTTCAACACCATTTTTGTAAATTCGCAACAATTAAAAGTTTCAAGAATATCTATTAGTAAAGTTATCCTCCAATGCAAGTCAAGCAAAGCAACAACAGTCTCGCACACAACGTTTTAAGAGAAACAAAAATAATCATGCACTTACATATGTTCAGTTATAAAAATATCAACAAAAATATATAAACAAAGAAACATTAATATGATCTCCAGTGGCTCAGGCAGGTATCGAACCCAGCGCCTCTTGTACTAGTATTAATACTTAGCATGTAAAAATGCTTAAAATAAGATACAAAAATATATCAAAAATAAACAATGAAAGCTAATCATGAGGATAATTGAATTCTTATTACGCTATCACAGTCATCAGACACCATTTGTGCGTTCTTTCATTACGCACTCCATGAACTAAATTTGTTTAATATGACGCTGACTGTTTGGCGCATGTTCTATTTACCCGAAGGTTATATTTACATAGTTTAATTTGCGTTATTCGATTAACCAATTACCATGTGGACAAGTATATTGGTCAATCTAAGAAAACTAGTTGTACTCACATAAATTATAGTATATTCGCAAACGGTATTTGTATCAATTACCTTCTCATCTATGCCAAGGTTTATGAGGTGATTTTGTTAAAGTTTAATGTCAAATAAAACATTAAAGGTCTGACCACAATGTGACGACGACCGATAAATTATTATGATCATTCAACAAATATTACGTACACGTTACGTTTAAGACATGCGCGTTTTTTTACTTTTTTTTTCCACTGCTGGGGTCTGATTTTCGAAAAATGTACGTAAATTATTGAAATGAAATAAGCTTAATTCATTAACAATTAAAAAAACACGAAGCATTGACAAGCTCAAGAACCCGAGAAGTTTATGAGCTTTGTTCTTTTCCTATACCAAATCAGTTCAATATTACCTTATCTAAACAACATGACATTGATATCGATTACAACATAGAACCTTGTTTTATCCACCTATTCTAGCTTATGCGGGTCATTAACACAATATTATGTGGTAACATTATTATTTGAAAGACTTGCCGCCATACGTTAATATGAAATGGGAAGGTGCGTGTATCATAAAAGCATATAATTATAATGCAGGGCTCCGAAAGATGGGATTACCAAATTATGGTAGGTATATCTCTGTTGTTTTCTACCTCACCGTTTTGGCAAACAATCACGCAACACACCTAATGGTATGCCATCGCTGGATATTATTCCCATACTTAATTGGGAAGCTTCCTTTATAGGGAAATAGAATACAAAGAATAACAATACAAATATGAATAAAGAGACGGTAAGAAGTAGGGATGCAGTAGTAATAAAACAAATTATTGTGAAAAAAATCTTTTGAAAACCCCCATTATTTAAACTTGTACATTTAATGAGTTCCTTTAATATATCTGTTACCGACGATAAATTATATCATTGACCACTAACTGCCATCGAAGCGCACCTTTGACGCTCGATAGTACCATCGATGAAAACAATAGGATAAGTTTTCCCTCGCTACCATTATCCAATTATGCAAATGAGCTATTTTACATAAAACGTAGAACGCATCTTCCGTATGACATAATTATACAATGCGTTACGTAGATCATAATACGCAACTAGTTAACGAATGACCGGAGCGAAGAACGCTTGGCAGGTGATGGAATAAGGGTTTCTTGCATAAGAGCCTGTCATTTGAATAAATCGTGTATCAATACTATTGATAATACACTACCTATGCCTATTGCCTGTCTATAATGGCGATGATCGTCTATTGTTTGCGGTTTAGTTTTTATCGACACAGAACAATTATCTACCTATTTTGCATAAATAATAAATAAATAAAAATCGTTTATTTCGGACAGTGATCCATATTTTTGTTAGTAACAATTCCCTTAGCCTATGTTAGTAAAGTACATAAAAATAAAAATAAAAAATAAAAATAGAAATAGCATAAATATAGCATAGTAGCAACGTAATTATTTTGTGGATGACAGTCTGCGTGATGACCACTTTACGAGCTACGCTGAATATATTATGCATTGTTATACTAGAGTAGGTGCAAAGAGCATTCTGTTAGGACTATAAATAATGACAAAACAGACGAGATTGAGTACCCTTTTATAGCACTATACATTTCTTTCAGCTGGTCAGAGAAGTCTCATATTTTTCTTTCACTTATTAATTTTTAGCAAAAAAAATTGTAACATAAAAGACAGATGGACACAATCTGTACAGAAAGCGAAAGTCCTTTAACTACTCAAACATTTATTAAAATGACAACAGGATATTGAATGTGTTGGGAAGCCAATAATTCTTACAAATCGTGATGCTGTGAATCGTGACTACTTAACAATGACGCTGGAATAATGAAGTGGTCTGTCATTGCCTTCCCATACAGCCGAACCATGTTGGTCAATGATTAATTGTGCGATTTCGTCTCAAGATTTCCCTTCACTGCCAACCGCGCCTTATTCTGAAGCTCCTTCAAACTCGTCGTCTTTTCAACGTGAGACAAATGGTTCTGATTCTTGAAAACAGTTTTTTTATGTGGTAGAGAGGCAAACGAACAAGAGGGTCACCAGATAGTAAGTGATTACCGCTGCCCAAGGACATCAACAACTGGTCACTGATAAGTAGTCAAAAAAGTTTTATAAGAGAGTAAGACAATAAAACAACCATAAAATATTTGTTTGGTGATGTGATGGCTTTTCACCAAATGCTTGCCTTTGTTACGAAATCATACTTGACCTTTTATCATCCTATATCTTAATCTAGGATCATTTCTCTACGATTCATGTCAGATCCCCCATTCATACTGTTATTTTACTTCATAGACACTAGACTAGACATTATATTAAAGTCAACTTTCAGTTTCAATAAACATATTTTTTAGTTACTTCATGCAAATCCGGAAGAAGTGGTATATCATTTGATGCGAGGAGATCATAAATTGTTAAAGGTCAATTAATATACTTAAGAAAAGGTCCTTTACGATTACGAGTAATATACAACAGGTTAGGTGAGACAAGATTAGGAATTATATTAGACACGTACCGGAAGTGTGTAAAAGTGATTAGTGTAAATGATAAAATCGCCTGTTTAATGTTGCATGTTCTAAGAACTTAGGAAGTCAATATACACATAAGGTGCCTATCTTAAAGGATTTATTCATACGCGTTCGATAGAGACGTTTTTAAACATGCATTAATTAACACATCTAATGCCGGCTTAGGATAGTAGGTAGGTAGCTTCTCCATCTCCAGTGTGGACCTTATTGGCGTACCCACCAATATGAAGGCCTACGTCCAGCAGTGAACAGACAGACGAAGATAATGTATCATCACCATATTGATTCTAGATTTTAGAAAATCAGAAGTTTCCATTCCATGCATAAGAATATGAGTTTTGTATTGTCAGGCAAAATTGCCATTAGCCATATTTGCATTGTGTCATATGTTACAGTGAACTCATCAGTTCATTGCGCAAGAACATGGCTTTTACGAATTCGTAGTCGGCGTCTGAAATTCCACATTTCGAAATCGGAAGGCGAAGATTTTGGTCCAAATGCCAGCAGCACAGTAAATGTCAGAACATTTTGAATTCCGCTTCTTGATACAATAAAACACTAAGATAACATTCGAACATCCATAATTTATTGTTACGCTAAATGTTTACTGAACTGTTATGAAGATCGATGGCGGGTCAAAGTTTACGCGTACTTTATTCATTTTCCAAGTAATTATTCATAATAACTTCTCTAACCACAAGTTAGTAAACAGAATGCTATTTGAGATGAGCATTAAGTCGCAACAGAGTATTTAATAAGCGCATTTGAAAACAATAAATAACTTTTTTAATTTACATTATTCAGTTTGGATAAAATTTCACATTCAAAAATTACAAATAATTAAACGACGAGTCAAAAATTCTTCCATAGTGCAAATATTTCGTGCAATCCGCGCAATCATACATTTTTCCCATTAACCACAGAACATTAGTATTGCGTCGGCCTAACGTTATTATTAGACATAGTTAAATTACGGTAACACGATTGGTTCTAGCGTGCGGTTATGAAAATATTACCTCTGTACGGCAAGCCGGTGTTTTTAAAACATTACCACTTATTGATATACAAGTTGCCTTGTAGCCGATACGCTCGTCTTATAAAACTAGCTTAGCTAATAACCAAAACACTTTCACATATTCTTTAGACTCTCTGTAGGTCATTTCGTAACCTAGGTACGGAATTAATACCTACGTAATTTTTGAATAAATATTATTTAATGTGTTTATATAATTATTTCACGTTTGAGTTATTTATAGTTTCCCTGTTATTTGTAGTTAACCGGTTTTATTTTTTCTTCTGCAATTTGACGTCTTGTTATGCAAATAATAACAAAATTAGATAATTATAGGCCTTTTTCGGGCAGTGAATTGGGAAGAACAGCCCTTCTACATGAGAATATTTGTATCGAAAAACGGGAAGATATGGTTGAGGAGAGCATACATAGTTAACATCTAATATAAGGGCAAACCTTTATCTACGGGTGCATAAGTTTCACCACAATATCAATGGTCATCAATCTATCCGGAGGTAAATATTCTTTTTTCTTTTTATTATCAACAAACTTCGCTTAACTGTTAACTTCTTGTTAACATACAACACTGATATTGCAGACATAAACTGTCTGCATACTTAAAGTGTTTAGCATTACTATCTAGCTCTTCAGGCACAACAACTGTAAATGTTTTATATCGAAATAAAATCGAAATAAAATTGTTTTTGGCGACAACCAATTGAAATCTTGAAAGGCACCTAACCTTACAACTAACCTAATACAAAATAAGAGATGTGGTGAAGAGCTTTTTTTTGCAGGACTTTTTAGGGTACCCAAATTTAAATATCGCATTTTATACTTAACTGTTTGGTTAAACTTATTTAGCGTTCGTAGAGTGAAACCAGAGCTATAAAGGAAATATTATGTTTACACAGTTTATAAGGCTGTTATATCGCACCTTGTTAACTGCCTCCGATCACGGTAGTACTAATGTGTTTCCTATGTATAGTGTTGTATGTAGTACATTCGACTTGTTGACTTTATACAAGTGTACATGTAAATATTACTATTTTTTTTCCTATTGTTAGTATAGGTACCTTATTAAGATGTAAAACAAACAAAATAAGGAATTCACTTTTTCCATATTGGTATTCAAATCAAGTGATTTCAATAACAAGGTATCGCATTATTTGTCTTCAAGTAGATAATTGATTATTTATTAAAGGTAAAAACAACTACGTCTTGATTGTTGCATCTGAACTTATCAAAACTTTACAAAACTGATTTTATTGAAAAAAAAAGAATTAGCCATTTCAATGTATCAGTATTTAGTAATTTCATTCTTCGAGTTGACTACACCGCAAAGTCGCAACACTATTTCCCTGCACTATAAATCTTACGTCATTTCAGCGAACGCGGATAAGCGAAATTATGACACTTTAAAATTGCATTTCGCGTCTCATTAAATATCATAAAGTTAAAATTTATCCGAATTGTACCATAAAAGTCAATGTCCTATGTCTGGCAATTAAAATGTGTTCATTACGTATTCTATATAGCATGTCCCATGACCCACATTAGGAGGCTCGGTAAACAATCTATGGCCTTTGGCTCAACTTTGGTGATTGTCGCGAGCATCATTGGGAAAGAGTTATTGTTATTGTGACTGGTTTAGGTGGAGTAAACAAACCTAAACAAACGATGTGACTCACCAGAGGTCGCTAGATTAGATCAAATTGATATCTAATAGAGATGCCGTAAGCGTCTCGACGTCCGGTATGTCAAAATCTAGATATTTATTTGGCAATCTGTTGATCGATATGATATTGTGGTACAAAATGTGCTCTCAACAGTTTTGCGTAAGCAAAATATTATAAATAGCGGCCCGTCACGCGGTTTCACCCGCGTCCCGGGGGAACTACTTCCCGTACCGGGATAAAATATAGCCTATGTTACTCTGGGTGAATGTAGCTTTCCAACAGTGAAAGAATTTTTCAAATCTGCCTAGTAGTTTCGGATACTATTCAATTCATACAAACAAACAAAAAATCAAACCGTTCCTCTTTATAATATTAGTATAGATAATGAAATATATAAACACCATACGAAAATTTTAAAAGCTTCTCCTTCTAAAGACTTTCGGTGTACCTACCTAGATAAAAAATATCATTTCATGCTTCACTGATTGGTTAAACTTATTATACGACTAGCGGCCGCCGGCGTTAAGCCTTTCTAGTCAAATGGACTATCCAACACAAAAATATTTTTTCAAATCGGACCAGTAGTTTCTGAGATAAGTGCGTTCAAACAAAACAAACAAACAAACATACAAACAAACTCTTCAGCTTTATATATTAGTATAGATAGAAAAAAAACTCCAAGCTTAATTTAAAATTAAATTAAATAAGCTCGATCAAAACATACTATTTAACACAAACTAAACAGGCACTAAAAATAAAAACATCAAAATTTTTGCAACAATGCATTGACAACCCCGATCGTTAAATATTTGTCGCTAACAACCATCTCACAAATGGCATGCTACAAACGTATTTCCTATTGTTAAACGCCAAGCAACGTAGCACTTATTCTAGTCGTGAAACGCAACCAAAATGTTCATTGTCTGCACTAGTGTTTTGAATACTAGTCAAATGTAAATATGCACTCATGACGAAACGAGTGAATATTATCAACTAGTCTGATTCTAAGTGTAGGAACACACTAAGCAGAAAAAACGCGACCGAAGTTCAGCGTGACTACGCCTGCACTGTGTTTTAAATGATTGCAATACTCTTGACGAGACCATTTGTGTAGTGATCAGAGACACTGGCTACAATACCGAGGGCCGCGTATGATGAACATCGGCATTTGTACTCGAGTCATGGATGTTTATAAGAGTGTTTAAGTATGACTATCCGTTCCCTTGCTTAGTTTGGGGTTAGGCAATTGGTTCGCTAGTTCAATGACTTTCTTACATATTTATAATTTATTAAATGGAAGATGGAAGATAACACACCATGCCGAAATAACGTCGCGTTTTACTGGATAGAAAATGCATTGCCGCCCAACTTCGATCCCGTATTTTCAGCCTGTTGTTTTTCTACACTTATGACGAAACTAGTGGATACTAGTGGATATTATCAACGCGTATTCAGCAAGTCTGATTCTAAGTAATGTCCAACTGCAGATTTGGGTTAATGAGTCTCGGTGACGGCGCTAACTAGTTTCCAATCAGGTGTAACGCGATATACACACGCACTTGTAAATGTCGAACGAGCATACAGTCCGCTCGATTTAAGTTGGCCGAAATAAAAATTGTGGTAGGTAGTGAAAAATAATGCTAATTATACATTTCATTTTCAAAATGCTTACAACCACCTAAAATAGTCAAAATCAAAATATACTTTATTTATATAGGCCGCTGCAAGGCACTTATAAATCGTCAATAAAATAGTATCACAATAGAATGACTCGACCACCGACTTCGTAATGCAGTCATCTACCGAGAAGAAGCGGCAAGAAACTCGATAGTTGCTCTTTTCAATCGCCAATTTTTGTCCGTACAATTTGTAATAACATAGGTGTACCAGGTCATATCGATGGTTATATAGTCTAGTCTATGTCAATTGATGAAATAAAGAGTTAAAATTAGAACTGTGACAATCATCACGTGAACACTTGATTGTAAGTGACACATACACAACATTGGATAATGAGTTGTAAATATTCTCACTTAAAACGATCCAATTAGCATTTAGTTTTGTGTTAATTCTCTTACGATCTACCATAAAAGTTAAGCTCTACGGGTCATTTAAATAATAGTGATGGGGGTAAGATCTGCTCGGAAAGTTTTATTCATCCCGTGATTACGATTATAACAAAGTAATCAGAGCGCTGTTAGTATTTCCATTTCCACATACATAAATTAATACTAATAAAATGATATGAAGAAAAGATATTTTAAGTCACCGTTAGAATGATAGGTACTGACTAGATGCAAAATGGTATTCGATGCAATGAAAAACAAATTGTGCTCGATCCTTTTACAAAACGTTTTACTCAATCTAACCTAATGCCTCAAAATTATGACCAGGAAGTTTAGGTGCCACGTTTATATACATATATGAAGAAAATTATAACAAATACCTTATCAAATGTTTTACTAGTACTTGACCAGTGTCTTGTTCACGTCTGTTCTATTGTTTAAAGCCATGTTTAAATTCATTATAAATAGACAAATTATTAACAGGGCAGTCGGACGCATGGTCGGCATTACGCATGCATTCCTTCATATAATCTTATTAACGTTTATAATCTTATTAACGTTGTTAATTTTAATGAACGCTAATGCGTTTGACGAGATACGCCCACGGGCTGAGGTCCTACGCATCCAGATTTATAGTGTTGTCCACTATGCTCCCGATATCTTCTTTATAAGGTAAACTTAAAAAAATTGGCCAAGTGCGAGTCGGACTCCCGCACTGAGGGTTCCGTACAAATTCTATTTTTGACGTATTAAAAAAACTACTGAATAGATTTCGTCCGAACTAATTTTCGTTGGTAGTTTTTATGGTAATGTACATTATATATTTATTTCAGATTTATCATCCTCTTACTTTAGAAGTTAGAGGGGGGGGGGACACTTTTTTCCACTTTGGAAGAGTCTGTCACGCAAAGTATTCGCTTAAGAAAAAAATGAGCTTAGAAACCTCAATATATTTTTTAAAGACCTATCCATAGATACCCCACACGTATATGTTCAATGAAAAAAAATATTTTCAGTTTCAGTTCTAACTATGGGGACCCCCATTTTTTTATTTTTTTTCCTATTTTCGTGTGAAAACCTTGTTGCGGTTCATAGAATACATCTACTCACCAAGTTTCAATAGTATAGTACTTATAGTTTCGGAACAAAGTGGCTGTGACAGACTGGCGGACAGACAGACAGACAGACAGACAGACAGACAGACAGACATGACGAATCTATAGGGGTTCCGTTTTTTGGCCATTTTGGCTACGGAACCCTAAAAACGGGATGTCACGGTGCCAATTTTTGATTGCAACATTTCTCAGTTATTTGTCACTCTTAACATCCTGTATACTTAAACGAATAAATAATGTAACTCATAATTTCGGTATTAGTTAATTGGGCTCAAGATATTAGAATGTATATTATGTGCATATTAATGTAGATTACAAGTAAAATAAACTGCACTCCGGCGATTTGAACAACGATGCGAAGACCCATATTAAGACTTTGCCCACTTGACCCATTTTAAGATAAAAATATGAACGAATACAGCACAACAAAGTCTCAGTTCGAGATGTATTTATCAAATCTCAGTCAAAATCTTCGGAATACTCAAAATATTATTTAAAAAAAAGGAAAATTAAACATCAAATTGTCAACAGAAGACCAATGAAGCAGCACTATGGTACAATTGCCTCCACACAGGGTCAAGTACGCGAACCCGGTTATATTATGATGCTGTCACAATCGCTTATGCAACCGAACTGAACCGATTAGGTACTGTTAACGAGACCGTAGATAAACTGAGCCGGTCAAGTATTGGTGATTCGATTATTTGGGTTTTCTCTTCGATGTACGGTCAAGCCAATTGTTTCTTTTTTTTAACTTAAGGTTGTATAATGTATAACAGATATATTCACACGCAAAAAGTTGATGAGTTCAACTTATTTTAATATTTATCAAAAACATTTTTTTTGGCTTTTTACAGATTATCTAGATTGTCTGATGTTACTAATAAATAATTTTCATATGACAAAATAGTCACCCGTACAATATACCTGTTTTTAGGCCACATGACTCTCATGCAAAAAGTCGACGAATTCAACCTTATTGTGATTTTTGTCAAAACAAGTCTCTTGGCTGTAAGGATTATCTAAATTGTCTGGAGTTCCTAATAGAGTATGACTGTACTGTGAAAGTACAGTACAATGTTTCAACAGTTCTTTTCTTGACAAATATTACATTCTTCGAACGTCTTTTTTAAAAATGCTTTTCGAACCTAATATTATTTCACTCTAGAATAGACAGACAAACAGCGCAATATTGCTGTAAAATTAAACAATCAATCGGTTCGGAAAACCCTAGTTGATTTACAATGCAATGCTGTTTTGCAAAGCATGAAGTTGAAACGGCTTTTGTTTACTAAAGTAGTGGAATCAACGTAAACTTGGATATTTCCTTCCATTCCCGGTATGTTGACAGGCCCGTTGGTCTAGTGGTCAGAGACCCTCACTACAAACGTGGACGCGAGTTCGAAACCCGCACGGGGAAAAAAATCCGTTCCCTAGCAACCATAGTGCAAGCTTTGAGCTTAGTTTGGGGCTAGACAATTGGTGTGTAAGTGAAGGAATTTATTTATTTTATTGAAATCATTAGCGAGATGCCACGAAATGCATCTTAGGCTCCTATAAATAAATCTCAACTCTGAGTTGAGTGCGATTAATTAATATGTACGTACGAGCCTTAATGTCAATAAATGACATAAGGTATTATTCCTATGGCATAAGGGTTATTGTAGGCGATCAAGAACCAAAGCGCATGACTTCCAGATTTAATTTGAGATGCATATCTAGAGATTTCTTAGGCAACGTAATTGCAAAAAACCGTGGAGTAAATTGATTACGAATTATATCGACAGACCATAACTTACATGCAGTCTCTACGTTTGGAAATTAGAAATTATTTTAGTTCATAAGGCAACGTTGAACTGAATTTCGCAGGAACATGACATTTTCTTCACTGGCACTTCACCTCGTGGGTCAGTATGTTTGTTTGACAAATGTTTGTTCAGTTGCAAAAGAATTTCGCTAAACGTTTTTTAGTTACAGTTGCAATGTTATTTCGCGAGATCTATGCTAACATAATGCTCTAAAAGGTAGCAAAGCAATCAATCATACGAAAACATTACAATCTTCTTTCTATGGTAATTAATGTATTTTTATTAAATGGAACAAGGGGTGAAATTTTGTTTCAATCACAGCTTAACTTCATGAGAAGAAGTCATGTTTATTTAAGAACATACATTCAAACAAACTCGTTAGCTTTATTTTATCAGTATAGATTGAGCAGCAAAATATGCCGCCGATCAATTTCCCAGTACCTCAAACACCACTAACTACGCACATACAAAATGAAAGTTCATTATTTTGTTTTCCCGCACTTATACATAATACGCACTAAAGTACTTGTTTCCGAGAACTCGGCGGCAAGAGCTATAGCTCTCCGAACAGGTCGCCAATAAAATTAGAAAACCAAATACGGTATGCTAAGACGCGAATTCCTTACAGTTATCTGCAAACCTGTACCGAACTTGCGAATCAGTAGCGTCTATTATGGAATTATTATAATAGTCTGCTACTTGTGAATGGAAGATTGTTTTCTGATCTCTTTATATCGGTCTAACATACCAATTGACTAACCGTAGGTAAACTAAGTTTGAAAAACTTCAAGCGAGAACAGATAGACATACTGAAATACTTTTATAAACAACCATGACTCGAGTGCAAATGCTGATGTTCATCACACAAAAATTTGTCGCTGGTGGGGTTCGATTCGAACCTACCGTCAAAATCAAAGACCGTGGGTTATCGTGGGTACCTAACCACTAGGCAAACGGACCTGTCTAATTAAACAATTAGTTTGAAATTATGTTTAATATTATACCTCCGGTGCAATGATTGACTGTCACCCAGTCAGCATATGTGATAAAAATACCGCGGGCAAATTAAGGGGATTCAATTTAAGTTATCATCACCCACAAAAAACAAATGCCTCGTGATGTGTGCTCATCACTAAAATTGCTCGAATACTTGGATGTTTATTTTAGGCTTCAAGGATGATCCTATATTTCAAGTTAGTTGGTTTCTTTCCAATTTAACTAATTTCATTCGATCTTATCAATTTTCTATTTAAAGTTGCATTGTCAAAGTAGCTGACATGAAAGTTTAAAAGTGAATTAAAGGTAATAAAGTGTTAAGAAGTCTTTCGCGAAAAAAATATCAGTAGGTAGATGGTTGTTCTAATTTAACTAAAATAAAAAAAAGAAAGATAAAAACTCTTTGCTATTGGTGTTTGATACCAACCAACAAATATTTTGATAACTACAAACAACAAATGTGCCATTTAAAAGGCAGGCCGCGCTTAATGAATATGTTGTAGATCGATGAGTAGCGGTAGAGAACTTGCCATCGTAAAGTATGTATAAAACACTCAGAGAAGACTAACTACCCTGCGGTGATTGTATAATACTGCGAATATACTCGTGTCCCTGACATTTCCTAGCAGCAGGATTTCAATAAAGATAAGCGTATATAAATAAAAATATTAATATCTGTTTGTACAGAACCGGCTACATAAATATTTCGCATTATCTGCCTTTCTAATTAAGTTACTTGACAATTAAATGGGATTACTGAAGCTTGATAACTAGATTTCGTTCATAAACAGTCCTGCAATAAGATTCATTTTGCGAAGCACCTAGCTAACTTGAAATGAAGATCTAGCAACATTATAATTTAAAGTAATTTAATAAAGCTGAAGAGTTTGTTTCCCCGTTTGTTTGAACGCGCTTATATCAGAAACTACTGGTTCGAATTTAACAAAAATGGTGTATTGGATAGTCCATTTGTCGAGGAAGGCTTTAAGCTATAGTATAACACTATCTGTGCGGAAACCGAAACCACGCGGACGGACTTGCGGGCGGCCGCTAGTGTACATAATAAACTTAGTAAATATTTGTTTTATGTCATTCATAGTAAGAGCAAATCGTTCAAATAATGGCCGTGGTATATATTCTTTCTTAGATATTCAGCCGATTGGAAATCAATAACTACGAGGAAACGATTTACCTAAAATGTTTGAAATCGCTTCGATTACGGAACTCATAAGTAAACGACTCGAATGTGGAGCAAGCACTTGACTTTCAATAAACCGCATACTAAAGATTAAAACTGCGGACCTTAATCGCACTGCAATAAAGAGCAAAGTCGTGTGGATGATTAACGTTCATTATTCCGCGATTAATTTTATTAACAATCTTTAAATTGTGGGTCGGCGGATAAAAATCGTTAACCAGTAAACAGGCACGTATTCAACTGGGTTCAGTAAATTTCGCTGATACTTTGGCAGTAACGGAGTGTTAAATACCTTTATTACTTGGTTAAGTTTAATGAGACGGGGAAATTGGCTGAGTCATTACCACGCTCGGTGGTGACCCTGCCCTATGCAGCTGGGGTCGTAAGTTCAAATCTTAAGCAGAAAAAGCAATACTGCGGTTTTAACATTTTTATTGAGTTTATTTCATTTTCATTCAAATTGATTTAGCATATTCGTTGTTCTGACGCTAACAGAATGCTTGCCTGATTTTAATTTTTTATTAAATTTAACTTAATGATTCTTCCTTCTCTCAGGCACATATGTATTAAAATACAGTCTACTCAAATGCAATGGGAACTAAAAATGTTACGTACTAAAATATTTTCTGATTTGAAAATAAGGAGGTACTAGCGGCCGCCCGCGGCTTCGCCCGCGTTAAATTCGGGGTCGCACAATGTTCCTTTTCTGGACACAGAGGAGAACTCGAAACGGACTTTTACACGTTATACGCTTACTCCCGTTCCCGTGGGAATCTGTTTCAGCTAAACTATACATTTACTAAGCTATCTACATGCCTAATTTCAAGCGTCTAACTTGAGCAGTTTCGACTTTTCATACTAATGTTGTTTCCTGCTAACTCCAGTCTCCAGTCGGGAATTCCTTTCTTAGTGCACCTACGGTACCTAAGCTACGTCCATTCCTAATTTTAAGTGCCTACGTTAAGCCGTTTAGGCTGTTCGATGATATGACAATCAGTCAGTTTCTCCCTTTATATATTTAGATAAGAAAAAGTTTTTGAAAAACAAACTTAAATTCACTTAAAAGTAAAAAAATATTTTACTTTTAAGAATTTGCCATTTGCCTTAAACAAAGTAACTGAATCTTTTTTTTTGTTTTTAGGCAGGCACCGAAAGTAATTTTTAACCGACTTCAAAAAAGGAGGAGGTTCTCAATTCGTCTGTATGTTTTTTTTTTTTTATGTATGTTCACCGATATTTTCGTCAATTATGGACGGATTTCAAAAATTTTTTTTTTGTTGTGTAGAGTTCAGTTCTGAGGTGGTCCCATTTTCACCAGTCCAGGATCTGATGATGGAATCCAGGAGAAATCGAGGGCCACCACCGAAAATTGTATGCTCGTATGGTGTTTTTGTTTCGTAATCATGTCTTACTCAGGTATATGCTTCAGGGTGTCAACATCTGATGCTGCTGTCCTGATGATGATGCTACAGTACTCCTTAACGGTTAGGAGTAAGAAGGCAGAACTGCAATTTGGTCGATGGAAACTATTTAGTAGTATGTAGGGCTTACATGTTGCTTGTGAGGTATGCTTGAATCAACATCTGATGCTACTGTGCTGATGATGAAGCTACAGTACTCCTTAACGGTTAGGAGTTGGAAGGCAGAACGGAAATTGGTCGATCGAATGTATGTAGGGCTAACGTGATACTTGTGTATATTACATCCAGACCCACGGCGAGAAATCTCGCCGAGAAGTCTCGCTGGGCCTTTACGCGAGAACAAGAAATTTATCCACACTCTCATTCACTCTTAACAACAACTAAGTTCCTATTAATAATTAAGTTTACGACGCTTTTACACCACTAAACATCATGAAATAAACTGACTTTTTAAAAAAAAATTAAACCGACTTCAAAAAAACCGTAAACTCAAAAATAAACTAAAAATTAAAAAATAATTCCTAATATCTATTACCTCATACTGTAATTTTCCTAAACTATGTTAAAGTAATCTTAAACATACTAACTGAAGTCGGTGCCTGCCCAAAAACAGAAGAGAAGAAGCGCCGACTTCAGTTAGTGGGATGACCTAAAAATTTCATCTCGAGCTCCTCCGTGCTTCGGAAGGCACGTTAAGCCGTTGGTCCGTCGCCTGATCTCTCTACGGTCGTGTTAGACTGCTATCCCACCGAATTATGAGAGTGAAGGAATAGGGAGTGCACCTGTGCTTGCGCACTCACTTGTGCACTCTAATATATCCTGCGCACCTGGCTGATCGTAAGATCAGCCGCCATGGCCGAATACGGCCGGAGGATATTATATAGATAGTATATACCTATGTGTGCGGAAACCGAAAACCACGCGGACGGCACATCAAAAAACATCCAAATCAGTTCACCCAGGCAAAAGATATGAGGTAACAAACATAAAATAAAATACAAACGACTTGAGAAACTCCTCCTTTTTTTGAAGTCGGTTAAAAAACCTAAGTTACTCACCATCCCTTCAACTTTCTCCCCTTACAGACAACCATACAGACAGCCATACAGACAGCCATATATATATATATATATATATATATATATATATATATATATATATATATATATATATATATATATATATATATATATTATCCATACTTATATATTTATTTATAGTATATATGTAGTATAGTATATAGTATGCATAGTTTAGATTTTCCATACAAACTTCCACGCCCCATTTTAGAGAAGTGGGGGGGGTTGGAATGGGTCAAAAAGTAGCCTATGTTACTCTCCATCCCTTCAACTATCTCCACTAAAAAACTCACGTCAATCCGTCGCTCCGTTTTGCCGTGAAAGAAAGACAAACATACAGACAGACAGACAGACAGACACACTTTCCCATTTATAATATTAGTAGTAAAGTAGTAAGTAAAGTAAGTAATAAGTATGGATTTCAATAGTCTAGCAGGTTTTAACCCTTTTTAGTTGATTGTACTACTATATCCGGGCTGTCTCAACTTACATAATAACAAATTAAAATAAACAGACAGCACAAATAAGCACAACAATATCCATAAAGTACTACATGCCACAGAACATAACCGCATTGTCAATCAATTTAATACTGTTGTTGTCGAGATAGTTATACAACGTAACAAAATCCAACAAAGAACATAATTGTTTACTGGCATTTTAATAAGAGACTAAACGTTTGTGATTTTTGACATAAGATAATTATGCATGTGTTGTATGAATCGTAGTTATTTAAAAAACTAAAATCATTTGCTTGTACGGACATGATTTTTCACGTTTTAAAGCTTATTCAACTAGTCCATGTTATAGGTAGGTGTATTGGTCAGTGATTGTCAGATTTTTTAATAGCTTCTTTGACCAGCAGTTTATGTGGACTATCTTAGTATAAGTATTTTAAAGCAAACTCTAAGCAATGGCAATATCAAATAAAAATTTTAAACATCCGTATAGTCAGAGCTGCATTAATGTCTAAGTGTAGGAACACTAGGCTAAATTTACCCGACCGTAGTTCGGCGGCAATGCATTTCTATACAAAATTACGCGACGTAATTTCGGCATAGTGTGTCACCTTCCGCCATTTAAAATACATTGCAGGTGCAGTCACGCCGAACTTCAATCGCGTTTTTTCCACCTAGTGTGTTTCTTTACTAAATGATTCAGTATTTCCCGAGCCACGTGCCGCCGACAAGTTACAAAACCTTTCACAGAAGACAGATTATTCCGACTCTGAGAGTAAGACGTAACAATCTTTTAAAATTCAAGAAAGTTCAAGTCTTAGATAGGATCATTCGTACGCGCCGGACAGTACAAATGTAATAATGTCGTTCGACAATTGCCTTTACAGCCAAATAGTCCACTTCCTACCAAGCCACGCGTTTGATCACCGCCGAAGGAAATTTGCATCTGCCACAGCACGTACAGACTTCCAGTAGGTTGCGTCATCTACATTCGGACAATTGACCGGTAATTTTAAACACTAAACGCACCAAATGAACATACTATTGCCTTGTTCCAGGATATTAACCATTACAATCAAGTAGATTTAATTTCAGTGATTAGTATCTACAATGATGGGTATAACTTTAATCGACATCTACGTTTAGCAGTCCAATTGGACGGATCTGAATGAAATTTGGCCTGCAGGTTGATGTTTTGACGTAGGCGTCCACTAAGAGAGGGATTTAATAGTGGACGTTTCGCACGTTCGTACGAATGAGTTTCGTGCAAATCGACTACTAAGCCATTTGATCAATTCGACTCCCAAGGGGATAAAATAGTGAAGAGAGAGAAAGTTTGTACGAAGAAAACGTAATCTAGTAGATAATATTTTCAATCAAAACTAACAATCAAACAGAGAATTATGTAATACATCCTCATAATCAATAAGCATTACCGGCGACTAGGCGAGGCCACAAATCGGGTGTGCGATGGTGTAAGAGCCGTCAAGAATTGAGGTAATCTCCTATTATGTGCTGTTGTGAAGGCAAGATAGGCATTATTACAATGCCTCGTACGGTCAGTGTAATTACTACTAAACAATTTTCATTCCGAACCGTCTGCTTGCAAGTTTAACAACACGCAAGTTTTATCTTTTCTAGAGGTTCTTCGGAACATTTAATGTTAACATTTATAAGACGTAAGCAAATGGTTGACGAATAATTCTGTTTGTCCTTGCGTGGATCTTAGGGTCATTTCTGAAATCAAGTAGACCTTTGTAAAAAATAGTAGCTTATGCATTTTTGACACTTCGTAAGTAATAAAATCATTTTTAACCGACTTCAAAAAAGGAGGAGGTTCTCAATTCGTCTGTATGTTTTTTTTTTATGTATGTTCATCGATAATTTCGTCAAATATGGACGGATTTCAAATTTTTTTTTTTTGGTTGGATAGAGTTCAGTTCTGAGGTGGTCCCATTTTCACCAGTCCAGGATCTGATCATGGAATCCAGGAGAAATCGAGGGCAACCACCGAAAATTGTATGCTCGTATGGTGTTTTTGTTACGTAATCATGTTTTACTCAGGTATATGCTTCAGGGTGTCAACATTTGATGCTGCTGTCCTGATGATGATGCTACAGTACTCCTTAGCGGTTAGGAGTTGGAAGGCAGAACTGCAATTGGTCGATGGAAACTATTTAGTAGTATGTAGGGCTTAAATGTTGCTTGTGAGGTATGCTTGAATCAACATCTGATGCTACTGTGCTGATGACGAAGCTACAGTACTCCTTAACGGTTAGGAGTTGGAAGGCAGAACTGCAAGTGGTCGATCGAATGTATGTGGGGGCTAACGTGATACTTGTGTATATTACATCCAGACCCACGGCGAGAAATCTCGCCGAGAAGTCTCGCTGGGCCTTCTCACGAGAACAAGTAATTTATCCACACTCTCATTTACTTTTAACAACAACTAAGTTCCTATTAATAATTAAGTTCACGACCCTTTAACACAACTAAAAATCATGAAATAAACTGACTTTTTAAAAAAAATTAAACCGACTTCAAAAAAATCGTGAACACAAAAATAAACTAAAAATTAAAAAATAATTCCTAATATCTATTACCTAATACTATAATTTTCCTAAACTATGTCAAAGTAATCTTAAACAAACTAACTGAAGTCGGTGCCTGCCCAAAAAAGCAGAAGAGAAAAAGCACCGACTTCAGTTAGTTTGTTTAAGATTACTTTGACATAGTTTAGGAAAATTATAGTATTAGGTAATAGATATTAGGAATTATTTTTTAATTTTTAATTTATTTTTGTGTTCACGATTTTTTTGAAGTCGGTTTATTTTTTTATTATTTGCTGGTTAAATTTTCTTGGGTAATTAGTAATCTTGGAGAAATGCAAGTTACTGGTTATCTGTAATGTCTCAGTCTAGTTATATAACGGCGCACCTACTTGTGCATACTCGAAGTAGACATTGAGAACTTTACCGCCCATGTAAAAGTATAATTATGGGTGTTGTAACTTCAAATGTAACGTACATTTTCTAGAAACGTTGCAAATGGACTATCCAAAACAAAATTAATTGTTCAATTCAAACCAGTAGTACCTGAGATATTGCGTTCAAAGAAACAAACTCTTCAACCTTATTATATTAGAAGAAAATAAGTTAAAAGTATTTCAGGATAGATGGTCCAAATATAAGGAAAAACGTCGTTGGAACCTTGTCACCAAGAACTAAGTAGGTACCTTACTCTTCTCATTACATTTGCATCGACTTGAACTTATATTTCTTTGTCCATGGATTGTATGAATTGCTGCATCCTTTTATCACTTAACTTAAGCTCATCCTCTGTCTTAACTAAAGTAAATTGTTAAAGTGTCGTCACAATCACACATGAGCGATGAGTATTGAATATGTCCCTTGGGGGGAAAGCGCCTCAGATTATCTTTGCCCTCATTGTCTTCATTTGCTTTTCACTTGTCATATCGCTAGTGAAGTCTCATAAGTTTGCTCATGCAAATACGATGATGCCAAAATATAATGGTACACAAACAACTATTCGGTTTCTCTAATCGGAAGTCAGTATAACACCGAGTACATATTTGATTTGATGTTAATTGTGAATACTTAATTACATGTTGCAATATACATAATGCAATGTTTGGTACATTTTCGAAACATAAAATACTTATTTAGAGCTTCACATTGATGTCAAGTGATTAATACAAAGGCTGCCTTTTAAGTTCTGTCGTTTAAATATTTCCCGCCGATTTTGAATTTCGAACTATAGAATAATCAAAATTGCTTTATTTAAGAACGTGAAAACAATTAAAAGTGTAAGGATTAATGCTTTACTTAAGTCGCAACATCGTTCTAAACCTGGCAGGTCGCGTAGAAGAATGCTTCTTACTAAGGAAAATACCTGTGCAATAATTTTCTTCAACTTTCGAAGTGACCTGACACGACTTTAGTGTTTTGAAGTACTATGATCTGTGTACCACAAGGAAGTTCCATGTCTGCAGACTATCAAAAACTGGTATTTAGAATTCCAGCGTGGAAACTCTGGTCTCAGTGACAAATCCCGTGAAGAACGTCCAAAATTTGCCTTCACTGAAGTTAACATCGTTGCTGTGAGGCGACTAATTCCCAAATATCGTTATATAACATATCGAGAGAAAGAGCCTTTATTAGGCATCTCAGGGAAACCATTCATAAGATTTTTCATTAAGAGTTTGGTGGGAGAATGCTAGTTTCCCGTTTGATCTCCCATTTGCTTTCCCACGATCAAAAGGTGGGTCGCGGCTAATGGTGTAAGAAAATTCTTCCAAGGTAAGATTGGGAAGAGTCGAATCTCGTCTACGATATCATCAGTGATGAAGAATCATGGGTCTATGCTTACAATCCTAATTCCAAACAACA
Source organism: Nomophila noctuella (assembly GCA_958496325.1). Classification (NCBI taxonomy): domain Eukaryota; kingdom Metazoa; phylum Arthropoda; class Insecta; order Lepidoptera; family Crambidae; genus Nomophila; species Nomophila noctuella. The sequence continues at coordinate 4,796,823 of OY292488.1, forward strand.
TTCAAGAATATTTATCTTTCAAAACAAGGCGATGCTGACCAAAGTTGTTCGCTCTTGAAGCATTTCAAAGGAGACGGTGGCCGCGATCGACGCAAAAAACTCGCCACGTTGCGACGATTGAACTTGGTTTTCGTGGAACGGTTAATGAAGAATAGTATACAACAGTTTGTTCACCAGAAGTCATCTCCGAACTTAGGAAATCTCACCCTGAGCGACGCGTCATCTAACACTATGACAATGCGAGCTCACAAAGCGTTCGACATACGATTGAGCAATTGAAGCATAAAAACATTAAATAAATTTACCTAACTCGGTACAGACCTGACCTAAACCCTAAAGAATCCTTTACAATACCTAAAATTTAAAAAAAACTTTGTGGTCAAAGATTCTAGTCTGGTGAAGAAGCAATTGATGCTTCAAGTTAGTCTAAATAAACACCCTCACTTTGGAGTGAAATTAATACTTAAAAAACTAATTCGAGCAAATGGAAAACTGCATTAATCTACGTAATAAATACTCTTTAAAATAATAACAACGACAAAAATGTTGTAGTTTTGTTTCTTTGTTCAAACGACAAAACTTAAAAGGCAGCCCTCGTATTCCCTAATGATATATGTTTGCTTTATTTAATTTTCGTTCTGAACTACAAAAATAAATTAATTACTTATATCATTCACACATTAGAACGAGTGAAACTATAGTGAACTAAAATAAAACATAATATGACACAAATTAAACATGGATGCAGAATTCATTATAGTACGATCAATCAATGCCAATACAATCATTCATCATGATACGCTTCAAAGAAAGTAGTAGAAATTCTATTAACACGCTCTTGATAGCCAATAATCAAAATTCTAGCTCTCATAATTTATTAAAGAAATTTAGTCTTAGTAAATTAGCAACATCGAAAATGAATATGAACAAAACGAATGCTGAAAGCTAATTTTAGCTCTTTTACTTGTATAATACTAACACAGTCAAGGTTATTACCCAACATTTGGATAGTTTCAAAATGCGATATGAATCTGTAAATTATTGTATTATCCTTTGTTAAATTGTGCTTGTGATTAGGCTAATGTTTTCTAATGGGTTACTAGAGCGCTTTATCGCTTTTAGACGCCTCTTAAGATTTAAATTATGGATAATTAACAGAATTAGTGTTTGCAAGCAGTGCTCGAAAATATCTAAATGTCTATTAAAATATCAAAACCACTGCAGCCTTCGTAGAAATTGTTACCATTCTACGCTATGAACATAATGTCCATGGTTTATGAAGTAGTTTTATTTAAATAAAAATGCTAACAAGTGATATTTTGAAACCAGATCTAGCTCAATGGTTTAAGATGAGCACCGCTGGAATACCTGGTTTTAAAGCAGATTAGATTGCGCTTATCAAGAATTGGAATACTTTCTTTAAAAATTATATCAATGTACAAAATGACAATGTAGACTGAGTTATATGTAACAGACAATTGGTTGACTGATACATATTTTTAATTATACAACATGACAGTCGCTTTATTATTGCTCGTAAAGGACCTGTATTTATTCATAAAGAATATTGTCTGGAACAATTTAATCTATTGCATCCCGATGACAATACGCAGAGCTTATCTTTACTGTACTTTGGCCAGCAGTATCAGCATCTCTTCGGCTGATTTTCAATAAATGACGACGTCTGATGACATTAATTAATATATCCAGGACATGACTGGACGAAATAAGCAAATGCCATTAAAACCTATTTTGTTTCTAAAGTAATTCTTTTACCGGGTCAAAAAAATCGGTAAAGTTTTAATAAGTTTAAACCCTGCCCGTGATGCCCCCATTCCGAATTACCTCCGGCCGACATTCCCCACATTGAAATTAGGAATGAACACCCAAGATTCACGCAATGTGGAGATATACTGGCCGGGGGCAACCCGGAATGGGAGAATAATAGCCGAATCAAAGCAACTTGTGAGGAGAACAAAATCATTGAAGCAAACTTTACTCCAAAGAAAAAACAATAAATGTTGTTAGTTTTCTTTTCTCCGCATTAGTGTGAATATTCTCTAGGCTAACATTAGGTTTGCCAACCACCTCGTATTTGAACACAGCATGTGAAACCCAGCTATCACTGACATTAGGAACGAATGCAAATAAATAACCGGTAATCATTAAAACAAATAGTCAACATTTAGCCGTCGTGCATTTCCTAGCATGACTAGTTTGACAAACAGGATGTTATCTGCACAAGAGAGATTAGTCTGATTGATTATTTTTTCCTTTCCATTCTAATGGGCGTTGGCGACGTGTAATATACCCATTAATAATAGCTTTTTAAGTGTAGAAGTGAAATTACAACGTCTGACCCACTATCTAGTAGTAGTAGTTTATTGATGTTTGATACAATTTAAAGAGGAAATTAGACGTTAAACTCGTACGAGTATAGAATCTATCGGATCCTGTATAATGACAGAGTACAAGAATGAAATTTTGTCATTTCAATTGAAAAATAAAATAATGACGCTGAATTATGAATGCAGTATATGTAGAATGTAGAAGTCAACACTCAAACTATTACAAATCAACATATTTTGTCGCTTAAACGTCTGTAGCTGTACGCTTAAAATTGCGATAATAGTAAGGTCGAACTTCATAATTTTTTGTTATTCTTCAACATCGTTACCAAAGCATGTTTTTATATGATCAAAATAAATTGATTTTATCAGTTTCTTTCTACCTACTCCATTAACCGAACCGCAGATCAAAATACATGTCAATATGATAGATGAATTTCTTCGACAATCCTTAATTGTAAGAATTGTCGAGTAACCAAAGGATAACCTGTTTATATCTCAGTATATAAAATAACGAAATCTTCGACAAACTTCTTACCCACCTACCTGGGCCGATATATTTTATTTACAAAAATATATGACTGCTATACAAATGATCTTACTTTATTTATTCTTATTTTTTGTTCGAATATCACGTTATTTTTTGTTTTTGGCCAAAAGGATCTTGAATGCAAGGCAGGAAAAGAAGACATTAAAATTTTCTTTCAGATACCTAAAGCGTAAAATTATGCAGTTAATGTGATCGTAACTTACCACTCGAGTTCGTATTATCTTAGTTATGTAGCTAAATAAAGCAAGTGATTAGTTTGCCCTTTACATTTATCGGAAATGTTATGCCAATAGGAACCACAAACAATCTTGCCCATAACCATAACTAACTCATAAACAAATCGATGTCCACTGATCACTTGCCCTTATAAGTACATCCTAGCGTGCCCTGCTTACAAAGTCTACAGATAATGTATCTGCTAGCTTCGTTTCCAAACATACAAAGCAATCTTATCAGTACGTGTCGGAACATAACATATCAATTTGGAATATTCATTACTGTCACGGATTTCTGAGTCACAAATAAATAAATACACAGTTATCGGTATAACTACGGACTGTTTAAGTGTCTTTGATAGTAAAACAACGCAGTTTAATATGAACTAAGTACTAAATTGTTTGAGAGATTGAAATGTAAGAAGTAAAATTTTTTGCGCGTAAGATCATCAGCATCAAAAACAAAAATACAATAAATTAACAGATTCGATTATTATACTGAAGCAACTATAACTCGATACAATAATCGATAACCATAAAACCAGGCATTTTTGTTAGTTACTGATTAAAATCTACAATGGCTTACTCTGTATTAATACTTAACAATAATTTCGTAAGATCAAGTTAGGGCTGCATTACAAAATTTTAGTCTACGAGTAAATTAGACTCTGTTGCGCAAAGAATACACCATTCATTTAAATTTTATATTCACGTACACATGTTACATTATTCACGTACTTTTTACGCTCTAAATACATAATGGCAAAGAAAATTTATAAATTAATTATCACATAAATGCGGAAGAAAAGAAAACCTGATTCATATAAAAAATACGGCAAGAAGTTTCTATGGCCGACTAAACTGTAGTTAGAAAAACTGGTAGCTGTTTTTACGTAATACTTACTACATTTTAATGTAACTTACGTTACAAGACAAGATTCAAATTATGTATGTATACGGATATATGGCGCGAGGAACTGATGACCGCTGGGGCAGAAACATACTTGAATTGTGATAAGAAGAAGAACCGAACAGTATGTTGGTCGAACTCTAATTGAATGAAGGTCACGGAACGATGTAAGAAGCGAGTTTCTTGCAAGCGGACTCGATGGCAATCACAAATTACGAACTGATGGGCGAAGCGACAGAAACAATTCTAAGCGATGAGGGGTTGATTAAGAAGCAAAACGCTGCGTGGGTAGTCGAAACATGCTGTTAAGAGGGGGTGTCGAAAATATCGCGTATTTTCAAACACATTTTAAACCTTGAAAATGAACTTCAAATGACCCGAAAAAAAAATCGTAGATATTTAAGCATAGTTCCTAAATTTTTATCACAGAAAATTTTGAAAAAATTGCAATTTTCATTGATAAAAAAAATCTTGAAGTTGCGTCTGACTTGATTTTTGGTTACATTTATTTCCGAGACGATGCATTTTGGTGAACCAATATTTTGGCACATAATATCAAATTATATTATCTAAATACTTATCACAGAACATTTTGAAAAAATATCATATTTTACGAGTAATTCAAAGAAAACTAGTTTGGCGCTTACTACGTTCATATTCCGCGCAGTAAGCTATCGTCTGTCGCACCTGGCGCGTGCTCACAGGCATGTTTTGTTTCATCGGTTAGTCGCAATCTCTCCGTTGAGACGAGAAGACTATGATGCAGTGCTCTCCCGGCTCGAAAAAATATTTCGTTAAATTATTACAAGGGCTGACGTGAATGACGCAACGGTCGTTGGTAGTATATGCAGGAAAGAACGATGCTTTTAACTAGTCGCTTGTTGGTAGACTTAGTAGCAGTTTATAATTGAAAGTCCACAATTGCAGCCTAAACTATTAAAACCTTATTTTTTATTATTATCGAAGTCTTTTACTGTGAACAATAAATAGACGAATAAATAAGGTGTTGCGACAATTATAATATGATAATAATATATTTTGGTATTACTGTTAGTGGATAAGAGATCTACTAAAACCTTTCAAAAAATGGTGATTAAAAAAGCAACTTTCAAGTATCTTTTCGATAGAATTTTTCAATATCTTGTTTTTCAAAATCTACATAAATAAAGTATATTTCGATTTTGATTTCGTTGACGGGGATTAGTAGTGTGTCTATGTGTGTGGGAATCGTGCAACTCATAGTAAATTATATTATAGGTAAAGATACGTTTATTTCACCGAATTGCGATATATGCTACTCCAAAAAAATTACACTGTATTTTAAAATCTAAAATTGTGTATTGCATAAATATGTTTACCTACGTTTTTGAACTAGTACAATAAGTTTGCAGAATTTAGAAATTAAGAAATACCACCCATTCCCTAAAAGTAAGTAGTACTTCAGTACCGAGCCCCTTACTGTGTTGGTACAGAAACGGAACTATACATTGTGGCGATGCAAATGAGGTCTTATTTCAAAACACGTTAAAATCAACCAGACCGCAATTATTTTTATGCAATCATTGTAAATATAGCACATTGTAAATTAATTAATGTTCATTAAATCTACTAGCAATTAAACGGGCCTGGCCGTTCTCTGGAAATGGAAAATACAAATAAATCTTTTTTTAAAGATTTTTTTGTATTGCCATTGGTTTTCAGATACGTCAGTTAAATAATTAAAAATCTAGAATAATAAGAATGACATGGTTCTCATTCTTATTCATGTGCACAGCGACAAGAATTTGATAAATTCACAAATTATTGTCGACGTTATTTAAAAAATCTTGTATCTTGTAATGTCCTTCTCTCTTTGAGCAATTCTTTATTATAAGTCTAATAAGATGTAAAGGTGCCAAATTACGGTTTACGGTTTAAGACATTTATTTGTCAATTACAGAATACATGTTATTCACTTTCACTGAGAAACACTGGATAACAATTAGTAATTATTCTGTACGTTTAACACAAGCACTAGTAGTAACTAAGTAAATTATTTATTAGTAGATCTGAATTTATGTTAGTATTTCCTTAAGTATTAGGTCCATTTTTCTCAATTTTAATGAGGGTATTTGTCTTAATACACACAACAATACTGCGAGAAAGACGAGTCAGTCACAGTTCTATTACGTATCGAAAAACAGTTGCTATCATAGATGCCATTTGCTGCCATGTGTGAGGAATCATGCAGATTTAAACATTTAAAGTATAATCAAAAATTGGAAGACAAAATTAAAATTTAAAGATTAAATTAAAATTCACAAAGATTTTGTAGTTAAAAAAACATATTATACAATTATTAATTAAATAACTTGCGCGTACCTTTGCGTATTAATAACTACCAGAAAAAAGTACAATACAAGTCACTCAAAGCATAAACAAAATAAATCATTATGATACTAACATTTATGTACACTAGCTTTCCACCGCTTAGTTACGTCATCCTGCTTCCAATACTCTCTTTGACAATTTTTATCTGATTTACTTTGAATACTGTGCGGAATCGCCCGAAACAAATTGAAGTGGCGACCTCTGTCTCATTGCGTTGAAGTCATAGGACGAGAGGGGGCCGAGGAAGAGCGCGGGTGCGATCCGATGGGTGTCGAAATTGATGCGCCCTCTTAAGATTCTGGCCACCATTTAGGAATTAGAAAATAACATTAAATTCCAATAAGCTTTCAAGGCTTACCGAAGTAAAAAATATGTTGTATTAACTAAAATACACCATTGTTTTTGCACGCTAAACAAGATATTTGACCGAAGGCCAAGGTTTTGTTTTGATGAATTCGCAAATATAACACTAAAACACACAGGATAGATTACTTCTAATATGCCTACGAGTAGTTATATTAAAGAACTAGCACCCGCCCGCGACTCCGTCTGCGTGGGTTCCGGTTTCCGCACACAGTGCTACTATAGATAGCTTAAAGCCTTCCTCGACAAATGGTAAGTGGACTATCCAACAAAAAATATTTTTTGGCATCAGTATTGATCACTAATCACTCCCTGATAGTTATTTTGAAAACATATTTCATGTACAGAATTGACCTCTCTACAGATTTATTATATACTAGCGGCCACCAGCGACTCCGTTCGCGTGGGTTTCGGTTTCCGCACACAGTGTTACTATAGATAGCTTAAAGTCTTCCTTGACAAACGGTAAGTGGACTATCCAACTCAAAAGATTTTGTCAATTCGAACCTGATAGGCTAGCCACTTTGACGAATTCGCCATCCGCTTTCGTAGCGACTTATATCTCCATCCCGCTCACATAAATATGCAGTTCGTGTACGGGGTGGCAATACATATTATAAGTCGCGACGAAAGCGTATGGCGAATTCGTCAAAGTGGCATTTTGGCTAGCCTACCAGTAGTCCCTGAGATTAGCGCGTTCAAACCTATCTGGATCAGTTACACGGGTTATTGTAAGTAAACCGTAAAAGATAGATAGATGCTGTCAAGCGATATTTTTTAGGCAATTTTATTTAGAATATTTCCGTCTTACATGATTTCTATGTAACTTTAACCATTAAGGCTGCACACGAGACAGAAGCTTTAAAAATGGAGGAATTTCTCCCGTTTTCCCAACATTTTCCTTCACTACTCTGCTCCTATTAATTGTAGCGTGATGAAAAGTATCCTATAATATGCCCAGGAGTATAAAGAATAATTATACCAAGTTTCGTCAAAATCCGTCGAGTAGTTTTTGTTTCTATAAGGAACATACAGACAGACAGACAGACAGACAGACAGACAGACAGACAGACAACAATTTTACTGATTTTTGGCATCAGTATCGATCACTAAATCACCCCCTGATAGTTATTTTGAAAATATATTTCATGTACAGAATTGACGTCTCTACAGATTTATTATAAGTATAGATAATGATTTTCAAATGATAATAATAACTAAAAAGCCTTATTGAGTAACAGTCTTTATCCCAAGTACATTACAAGATTTTTCAATTTTGAAATGATGAATATTTATTAGGCATAGAGTTTACACGCGTTTTTACTGGTAGTAAAATTGTGCAGAAAATATCTATGTTGAGCGCAAAACAAATAGTATTCAAGTTAAAGCTAATTGTACATGGAATCAGAATTTATTGAAAGGCAGTTAACAATTCAACATAGTTATTGGGTATTGGGTTGTTGGCGTTTAACTATACAACAATGATTAATGATATCATGACAGTAAACGGTATTGGTAATTAAGCTCATAGATTTAAAACAATCTTTCATAACCATAATAATTTTGGAACATTATGATGAGGAAATTATAACTTTAGTGGCCATAAACTTTAGATTGGAAATCTAAGAAACACAATGTTGCCTCACAAAACCAAACTTCCACCAAAACCAAGTCAATCGGTTAAGCTAATAAAGGTGACAATATTACATAATGGTTATAATTCAGATTATTATGCACTTCGCGGATATTATATAAAGTATTTGCATAATTTATTTCTTTGGAGACATATTTGAACTTCTTGAACCCATTAACTGCATCAAAAGGCCACGAGATATTAACAATTGCAAGCGAGCCCGTTTTTGCAGAACTTACCAACAGAATTCCGCAAAGGTTACTAGATGGTATTGGTAAAGGTAGATTACTGGGTAATTTAACATCATCTAAAGGCCAAATATGACTTACCTACAAGATTCAATTTTCAAAACTAACACGTTATTATAATTCAATTCGTATGAAGTCATTATTTAGTAGACTCGATGGCCGTTAACTAATCACTTCTAAATTGCGAGTTTAGAATAAGCGTTGATTGACGTAATGCTGTTAAAAGTTAAATAACAAGATACTGTAAGATAGCCGCGTTCATTATTTTCTTACTTGAGCCACTTGTTGCTTTAAACATTACGGAGAAACATTGTGATTTTGAAGCACAACTTTTAAAGTTTTATCGAGTGATATTGAGACTTGATTTCAATAATTACATTGTAAGCAGGTATAATACTCCATCGCCAGAATGTTACCTTAATAATGTAAATATTTGTGCAGGATTCTCTTATGATTTAACATTGCTCCAATTACCCAAAGCGTAGTATAAAAAACTGATTGTTATGATAAAAAAAAACTCCAGAAGACAGGTATAGGTTCACTTAAGGAAACTTTAATCTCTTAAACCAGCGCAGAAATATAAATAAACCGAAAACATTAAAATTAGCAAGAAATATTGCTGTACAAGGATCTTAACCGCTTGATAATGTACTAATGACCTTAACACTTCATCGTTTATTACGATGTATAACAAAAACGATATTAACGATACCAAAATATAACTCAAACAATCATTGTGATGAAGCTAATTAAATATATTGGTTCAGTTATCTTGTGAATATAACTGAGGGCAAAACAATAAGTTTTATTAACATTATCAAGGATAACGCCTTAAGCGTCACTCTGCAAGACTCGCCGGTTATTTGCTCAGTTTTGTTTTTGTTATTGAAGCCAGATGATAGCTGTGGTATGAACAAGCGTGAATGCATTGATCATTGTTCTATACTATAAACTAGTGATTCAGAAGAAAAGCATTGAGTAACTACCAAGAGAAATGATCCACTAACAACGTTCCAGACGGAACAACTGAGATAGGTAGGTATAGATTGTATATTTAATTGAAAAATTCTATGTTAATATAAAATGCCTCATTTAGTTGAGATCACGAAACATCGTACGTTTTAATTAGAGACTTGTCAGATGATAATTACATTTTGACATGACGTTGACGGTTGTGTGTGAAGTGCCCAAAACCGATCTAAAATTGATTAATCAATGTACGTTTAGTAGGTACATACCAACGTATTAACATGGTTTACGATTTTTTTTCTTTTTTGATGTAGCTATCTATCAGGTACTCTCTATCAAAAACTGCCAATTTTATCGTCCATGATAGTTCAGATAAAATTATAAACGTAACTTTTATCTCTCAAAATTGCCATTCAGCGGTAACATCAGTTGTAAGTGAAATTCAGATGTTGCTCTGCGATGGTTATCCAATGCCTGCGACGAGACGAAAGAGAAAACGATGAACATTTTGTTTGCACAAATATTTCGTCCAGTCTGCGGCGCGGTGCAGGTTCTAAAGTCGCTCGTCCAAGTTAACAGAGTGAAAACAGCTCGCAATAGGCCGGCTCGTTGCGTGATCTCTGCCACTAACACCTGGTCGTTATTGCAACAAACCTTGTGTTTCAGCAGACTATAATTGTTTCTAACCATTGTACCGAATTTTTGTTTGCATTGTTCACAAAGGTCAAGATCGGCTGGCAACGTGAGCGCTCATCGTAAAAAAATCTCCAACTTTAACCTAAACTCTCGATCTAAACCAAAGGCCTTCTCGTTGCACTCACTCATTTGTTATCATTAACACTCACCGGCTAATTTAAAACAAACAATTTCATTGACTACGCTTATTTTGTTCATTGTTCTCAAACAGGTTGTTATAAAAACTGGCTATTATTCGCGTCGCGATGACGGACTAACCTGAGTCCTGGGCATTTTGCAAGTGGTGTATGTGATGGAGATGCGCGTAGTAATGATGGTGGTGCAGGATGCATTCCAGATCGGTGCAATTCAACATTGTCACGGGGCACCGGCTTCACCGGCAGTCACTATAAATGCACTTTCACAAATATATTGCACTGGCACTATCGTTGTCACATCACGTCATCTCCTGGTTGTTCGGAGCACTCATGGGCTGGTCCATAGGCGCCGTACGGTCTGCGCCGGCGCCCGCCGTCTACCGCTGCATCACGTGTGGTTGTTTACGAGCGGATGGCGGGAAGATTGGGATGTTCACGTTTTCGCGCAGATGTTATCCATCACTGCGGAATGTGTATGTCGGTGCGTGGTCGGGCGGTGGAGTGAAGGCGCGGCGTGTCGGTGCGCGCAGCACTGGTGGCGCGCGGCTGAGTACTGAGCGCGTGCGCTGCCACCTCCCAGACTCCCGGCCTCGGGCGCACTTGTCGGACCCTGGGCTATCATATCACTACACCAGTTGCCCTCCGTAGGATAATGCCGCGTTCAACGCCCGTTTCTATTATCATTTCCAAGGAAATGTGTCTTGGCGCTTCATTTGCGTGCTTGTATCGAATAAATGGCTTTATTTTGTTGCATGTGTTTACTTGGACATTATTTGTTTTTTAAACTCTTTATAGTCTATAACATCCATACCAGCTGAGTTCAATAGTAAATAATGCATAGAAATTAAAAATGTTGCAGTTAAAATAAAAGTGTTTTCTTTTAAAGAAACTAGTAGGTACGACAAGTTCTATGGCCAAATAAAATTGAAAGGAAAGCTTTGGTTTGGTAGATCTTTTCAAATTTCAATTTTCCATCAGTCATTCCGTTGAATAAAACATTTAGGTAGGTATGTGCCCTCATTTAAAAATCATCTAAATTTTTTTTGTGTCAAAAGACCAAATAAATCTCACTAACTCAAAGACGTGCTTGTCTATTCTATCCGACACAAGAGATTTGCCGCGATAATAGTGTTGTTCTTTTGCGGAAAAAAAACTCGCATAACCAAGTGCGATGCAAAATTTTCGCGCGAGTGAAGGCCGCTAGTTGTTCACCGTGGTCGCAGATACACTTTCAAGCGGACAAGTGAACAATACAGACGGTGTGTGTCGCCGTTGGTGGACGAATTAGGTGTTTGGCGTAACATCTAATTGTGAGACATTTTTAAAAAGTACTTATTATTTTTATACTTCCACTTTCTCATATATAAGTCACTCCGTAATCACTTGACATTTGGCATCGTCGCGTTGCAAAGGTAGGATATTATTTTATGGACGCCATCCATGGTCTAGATTTATATAAATTGATGGGTTTTTCATTGTTAGTAAAATCATAAGTCATAAGTCATAAGTCTTTATTTGCTGAATATGGTAACATTTAAAGATAACATCAACAATATGTAATTAAAAGTTGACAACCGGGTTCTGTCTTAAATATTAAAATTTTATATTTTGTTTACGAGTATAGGTACTCGCAACTTAATAGCGCAGTTTCAAAGAGGTCAGGGAGTATCCAAATACGTTACTATTTGTAATATGCTAGTTGTAATTAGAGTAAATATTGGCTAATATGAGTTTAAGTATTATCATCATTAACTTACAAATACCTTAACTCGGTTAGCCATTTAACTAACAATACTACATTATTGTGTTAATAACCACAATCGTTATTTCAATAAACATTAGCATTATTTACCTTCAGCACGAATTCATCATCATCATCCTAGCGTTTGTCCCGGTCGCATCCTCGGCCGTTGCCTCGGAGTCCAGGGTCCGCTTTCCTGCTGCACCTACTCCACTTCGCACGGTCTTGGGCATCCAGGGTGGAAAGACCATTGGCACGCATGTCATCTTCAACGACGCACGAATTATTATATTTAAATGTATCCATGAGCATTATTACCTTCAGCAGGAATTATTTTAATGCATCCTAGTCCAAGTCTAATCTAACCTAGTCCAATCCCTGATATTTATATCTCTGGACATGATAATGTCCAAAGATACATATTTACATTATTATCCTCAAAGTAACGAAGATTTTGTTTCTTTTTTTAATTTATATTTTATTTTCCAATTTCGAACTCTTCGCTCCTTTGACCGTCGTCTAAAATTACAGTATATTTTTTTTCTTTTATTTTGGTCATCGTTAATAAATCTTTTATTGTGTGCTTTAACTGCAACATAAGCATGTGCGGATGGGCAAGTGAACGTATTGACGTGTGTGCAGTGCGCAGGAGTCACTGCGGCCTCATTGAGCGTGAGATACATTTGAGACAGCCTTCAAACGTATCTATTATTGAACTTATGTACAATTAGAGAATACAAATGAATGATATTATATTATTTGTATATGTTGTATACAGACAAATTATGTTTTTGAGTAAAATTTCTTTTTCTTTTTTATTCAGACGTGACATCATATACCAACAAAAAAAAAACTCGATTAAGCAAATCCATATCTCATTCCACTTGTGTTAAGAGTTGATACGAGTTGGTCGATTATTTATAGATGATGCAAACAGAGAGTTCATCTTTGACTCTCAATAAATATTTGAAATTCAAGCCGCGCCTTCTCAGCCTTCCGAATAAGCCCATTTATAAATGGCAATGGTATTCAACTCCTTGCCTTCGTAACTTTGTATCATAGGTAAAATGTCACTATAAACTACAACGAAGTTAATAAATCATCGTTGTATGGGAGCGGTCTACCATTGCCGTCTGCATTTTACAATATTGGGCAATCGACACATAAACGCACGCGTAAATTCTAGCCTACAATCTTTTAGATAACTAACAACAGGTTTTAACGTGGCTTGTTACACATTAATTTATGTGAGCGTAATAACTAATAAAACAAATAAAAATTTGCGTTATTGACCAAAATATATCTTTAATCAAGTTTATTAATATCTGGTAATAAAGCATTTAAACAACCTAAGTGTCGGCTTCAAACGTAAAATCCTACTACTATTATAAAGGCGAAAGTTTGTATGTGTGGATGTATGGATGTATGGATGTTTGTTACTCTTTCACGTAAAAACTACTGAATGGATTTGAATGAAACTTTACCACAATATAGCTTATACATCAGAATAACACGATATTGGAAATCGAAATCCACGCGGACGGAGTCGCGGGCGGCCGCTAGTGTATCATAAATAAAACATCTCATTCTAAGGAAAAATCGTGCAGACGTAAGCCAATTATTGATTTACTGCTAATTGTGGTCTCTAGATTGTGTAATCCTTGACATGGCGGTATTAAATCGCAATCAATTATACCATTTTATTGTTATCCGTGTGTTCGACATGATTTGACATAATGAGCTGTTATAAAGCCTGACTTACACTAGACTACACAATAGATACAGGTTCGGTGCAACATACGGTGTGAAGTAAAACGTATAAATATCGCGGTTTAATTTATAACTACATATTAACAAAGAAAATACGACGTTTCGGCTAACTTTCAGCAGCTGTGCTTTCACGAAATTACTGAGTTCTTATTCGTCACATGTCATTTCAATTATTGCAATTCAATCCCCAACTTAACATTAACTTTTTTCATTATTAGTTATTATGTTCCTATATCCTATAAGTAAAGTTTAAATTTTTTCAAAAATAATAGTTGCGTAATTCTAAGAAAATATTAACATGCGTTGTAATTGTATATTTCCATTCCACTTACTCCTAATGCTCCCTTGACCTAATGGTTTATGCATCTGGGCAAGACCTCTGGAACGTAGGTTGGACACAGTAATTGGTGTCGCTATTCTCGATTAAATACCTTGTGTTTTTGCTCGCAATTAAACAGGCTCGAAACCCATCACATCATTACGATTTTCAAAAGTTCAAAAAAGGAAGAAGGTTGTTAATTTGTCAACAATATTTGGGCATTTGTAAGTCACTTCAAATGTTACTGAAGGGACCGATATTATTGAAGTTTTTCTTGCGAATCCATTAGGCTTTTTAAATATGGATAAAATCAGACTTCCTCACCTACATATTTCCGACAGTTTCATTATGTACATAGCCTAAAACATATTCTCTTTGTAGTCATTATAACATCGTTTACTTTATTCAAATGGTGGTCTTTGGTTAATTGACCCTTAACACAAAATAACGCAGACAGAGGTACCTTCGAATGATGAATGTGTAATACCAAGTGCCATAATATACCGAATAAAAAAACTTTACTTAAAAAATTACCTCTATCAATTCTTAGAACATATCGGTTACATGGACATGAATAAAGTGCGCGTGATGAGATTAAATTATTATATAATCGATAAATATTTAAGAGTTTGTTTCCTACTCGATTATAATACTGATTAGAAGGTCATATTCAATTCATATGGGTATCTATATCCTATTGATTAAGTGTTATTATAATATTTTGAATTAGACATTGAAAATCGAATTTTATTTCTATGTTGATGACGTAAGTGTGCAGGGCGAATTTCATGCCCTACAGATCATCAAAGTCATCATTCATTAGTAGGTACTCGGATGAATGATACTCGGATATGTTCATAAGGGATAAGCCAGATTTTCGGTACCTGATCAACGAGTGCAAGGGCCAACAATTCTAAAAAATAACATGTGAAAAGGTTTCTTCCCATGCTCGTATTTTTTTCTAACATAAGATACACCTATTGAAAAACTTGAAATTCCAATGATGCGGCTCCTTCTTTCGCTTTCAAATTTAATTGCAGAAGAAGACATGAAACATTTTGTCTAACTGCTTTAATTGCATTGTTTACGAGCGAAATTCTGTGTTGCATCTCGGAATCTCTAGAGAGCCGTCTGCACGATTAACGTTCGCACAAAGTATAGGTAACAAATAACAGTGAACCCGAAATATTATTATACTACTGTCAAAAAAAAAAAACTGCTAAATATCCGGCAAATCTTATGAATAATCATAATCACCAGCCTGATATATTCCACTGCCAGACCAACGGCTTAACGTGTCTTTCGAAGCACGGAGGAGCTCGAGATGAAATTTTTCGGTCACCCATCCAATGACTGTCCTCTGCGAAACTTGCTTAACTTAGCAATCGCAAGCCTAGCGCGCTAACCACTGCGCCATCGAGCGACCACAGTATTAAGTGACATGAAGACACAGATGACACTATTGTCCATCTTTAAGGTATATATCACTTAATCCTACGACTGATAACTGTAATTTTTCCGTCGTAAAAATACAAAATATATCGTATATTTAACTACAATATGTGCGAAGATTGTTATCTGCAATCTCTAACGTTGTGTCAGTGTCTTTAAATTACGTTCTTGTGGAAATGCGCGTACGCATCCGATCGACGCAGGTGCTCGTACGAGCTCCCTTTATGGCGATTCAATTAAATCGGTTTTGACCGATGTTCCTTACAACCACCACAACTTTTTCACCCACACATCACTCGTACCCTCTCAACAATAAAGACCATTTTCGAATACCAAAAAGAAAATCTTTACCTTGCCGACGCAGTGGGTCGTTCACCTAACAAGGAGTTAGTTCGACCTAGAAATGGTCGACGCCCTTAATTATGTTCGATAGCCATAATGGAGGACTTCGAGAATTTCACAATTACGTTAGAAAGTCATTTGCGATAACTGGCTAGTGACATCTTCATTAGGAAAGGTTCTAATTACTCCTTTCCGTTTTGTTCAGAAGAATCTTGTACTGGGAATCGGTGAGACTTCGTAAAGCATACTTGGGATAATAACATTTTACGACTTACGTGACTGAAGCGTAAACGCCGGTAAGCCGCTTTTGTCCATAAACTAGAGACTTCTGTGAATCTCGTTCCTAACCCTACGTTTCATAATAAAAATTTAATAACTTGCTCAAAGCCTTAGCCGATATTTGAAATTCAAAGACCAACAAAGCTTTAGCTTTACAAGTACTTTAAAAACAATTCAAACCCCGAGACCGTTTGTATTGGTACTCTATATCTTGGAGCCCGCGCTGATGCGTGGCTCGTCATAATCGTTTACGTTGATCGACGTCTGCCCAATTCTGAGCCCGATGGTAATTGCGCGATTTTGTTTCATCCTCACCTTTTTCTCTTTCATAAATATACATACATGAATAGTTCTTAGGTTGTTGGCAATCTATAACCAAGTGCAAAATTTTATTTTAGTTCGAGTTTAAAATTTGAATTATAAGCGTACATAACTGCAGTATCATCATCATTCACAGTACCTTATCATACTTTCTTCTTCCACTAATCCTATCAGCCGTCAACACTTTATTTACTCCTTTCTGCAACTCTATATCTTGGAGCCCGCGCTGATGCGTGTCTCGTCATAATCGTTAACGTTGATCGACGTCTGCCCAATTCCGAGCCCGATGGTGCGGTAATGGCGCGGTTTTGTTTCATCCTCACCTTTTTCTCGAGCCCACTGAGTGTACAGGCACGGCTCAAGTTATTGATGATACATTTTTTCGTCGCCAACTGTACCTACACTTTTTGTTGACGATTTGTGATGTATGTTGAAGAATGAAAAAGGTTGGGTGAAACTAATTTCAATGATTTTAGTACGGTTTTTCCATAATTAATGTTTGAGGAGATAACTTGATTGTGAGGGATCACCAGATCCTTCGTTGCTTTGCTGCATTGCCATACTCATCACTCATATCAAATTATCATTGAACATGATATCAAATTGAATTAACATTATTCTATATTTTAATACTGATATAATAAATTGTCAACATGTTAAAATATCTTTAAGTTTCAATTCAATGACGGTATGTCATAAGCAAATACCAAAACAGATGGTCCCAAACCAATATTTACATGCATAAATTTACCCATGACCTCACTTATATTTTAACCTTAGATAATAAGTAGTAAAAGTATTTGCCAATTATTATGGCCTTCAATAGGTAAAATATAGTGACCGTTACAGTGCAGTCATGTATTCATCTCGAGCTATGTTTACCTCACTTCAACTCTGAATATTGATGTGGTTAAACAAAATATAGGTGGACAGTTTGTTGGGATATCTATACTATCTATAATTTACTAATATTATAAAGCGGCAGTGTTTATTTGTTTGAACTCGCTAATCTCAGGAACTCCTGGTTCGAATCGAAAAATTATTTTTGTTGGGTAGTCCATTTTTCGAGGCAGGCCTTAAGCTATATTGTAACACAAGCGGCCGCACGCGACTCCGTCCGCGTGGTTTTCGGTTTCCGCACACATAGGTTTGCACCTACTATAAGCCTTCTTCGTCAAATGGACTATCCAACACAAAAATATTTTTTTCAAATCAGACCTGTCGTACCTGAGATTAGCGCGTTCAAACAAACAAACTCTTCTGCTTTAGTACATTAGTACAAAAACCGCAATCCACGGGGACGAACAGAAACAGCAACCATTTTTACGCTATTTTGTTAGAATATAGTAAATCACCGGGAAGAAATTACCCCAGAACCTTTATTTCTGACAGTGGAACTAGTGAGAATGAGCCAAACGATATTCTCGTCCCTCAATGTAATGACTTAATAAAACAATTTATGCCGTAAAATAATGCACATAGCAACAGATAATAAAATCGTAAAACTCAGTAACGTAACTGTGGAGAAAGTAATTGTAAATTATCTGTACATACGCTCGGACAGAGAATGCCACATAAAAGCAACAATGGGCTATTGCATCGGTTCTCTTTAGCAGATTTTACCTGACAATGTGAGTAAAATGCAACAAAACTCACTTTATGAAAGGAGAAAGGTTTTGTCGCTTACGTTCGTTAGTAGGCGTTGTTTTACTGAAAAGTGACGTTTAGCACCTCATCACCTCAAACAAAACTCGAATAGGTATTATTTATTCTATCAAGGCTTCATAGAAGCTCTAATGAATCGTCAGTTACAATAATATGACATCTAGGTACCACCAATTTGGAAGGAAATTCACTTTTTAATTACCTTATATTTTTAAAATAATGATTTGCTGTCACTCGGTAATACATTACTTCTGTTAGTATTCCGTCGCCTTAGTCGCGCAGATACTTACTAAGTTATTATTTCTATTAGTATAGGAGTTTGCGACTTACTGCATACCTATAATATCCTCAACGATATTAAATTTTTCTTTCATATTATATAGAATTACTGAAAATTAGCATCGTCTCGTTAGTAAGGTACCTAAACATTTTTACACTCGTTTTTAAACTGAATGTGCATTTTGAATTTCATGTTAAAATATTGGTAATTTTATGCAACAAATATGAATTTGAATAGTCGTAGAAGTCGTTCATAACAATAACAAACACACAATGACTTTTAAGGGTCGACGCCCCACGTGAGACTCCAATTTACCATTTAGTTTGCATAATATGTACCTACCTATTCAAACACTGTTTAGTGATTTAACTATCTACCATCTATATGTATATGCAGTAGGCTTTTTTAAATTAGGTATATATTATTTAATCTTTCTTGTTGCAATGAAAAAAACCGCTACCACGGCAACACACTCGTATTTTAATAATCTGAAATACCGATAAGTTATTCATCAAAGAAGCTATTTTTTTCAACAAAATAAACATATTTAAATACTTAGCACTTAAATTTTGTGTTGAAATGGTGCACTAACACGGATCACGAAAGCAAATAGAAAGCAGACAAATACCTATCCAGTAACCGAAAGCTAGATCCTACATAAATAAAAAGTCATGCTAAATACCAATTTGAGGGTATTTGACACACTAAGTAGTTTGTGTGCAAGTAGGTATAAAACCTGATGCAATGCACGACGAAGGTCAAAGAATATAAAGTTCAAAAATAGAAACAACCGGTTGTGTGTTGCAAATGTTTCAAAATTAACCTGTTAAGCAATTCCTTATAAGGAACATGTAATGTGACTAAAATACGACACAAATCTTTGTCTTATAGAAAATGCATTCAACCATATCCGTCAGTGAATATAACTTTCAAAGCGCAATAAAACCAGACATAAATAAAATTAATTGCTTTGCTGTCAAAATTGTTTCTGAATCTAGAACTAATCGAACTACTAATCGAGAAAATTAACGAATATCTTTAACTAGCGGCCGCCCGCGACTCCGCGTGGATTTCGATTTCCAATAGCCTAAAGCCTTCCTCGTCAAATGTACTATCCAACACAAAAATAATTTTTCAAATCGGACCAGTTGTTCCTGAGAATAGCGCGTTCAAACAAACAAACATACAAAGAAACTCTTCAGCTTTATTATGTATATTATGTTGGTACTCTTACGAGATCACGGGTCCAAAGGGACCCGGTCCTTTGAAGCATGCGTGGGGCCAAAGCCAACAGCGCAGAGGCTTTTTGTACCATTTGATCTAAATGAAATGTGTACATCTGCCAGGTTCTATCTCTGGCTAAATACAGATCTAGTCAAAGACAGCACCTGGCAAATGTAAGAACTATTGCAAAATTAAAAGAAAAACTAAATCCAGGTCTATTATGTGTAGTTGGATGGTTTGGTCAACTGGGCTATTGGTCGAGACAACGGACGTCTGCCATGCAAAATGTCTCAAATTTTTCTCCTGGCAGACGGTGACTCGCCTCCCACTAGATGGGCCCCCCAAAACAGCTACCACTCTAAGCGGCCACTAGTGTCGCGGGCAGCAAGGGAGCAACACCGGCGTGGTTGGCTAAGGGTGCCGAGAGGTGTGCACCGGTTTCTGGATCGCGTTAGGTCGGTCAGCCGTTCCCCGCTATTACGCAGATTGAGCACTTCCACCCATCAAGCATATAGCTCTTGCGCTCCACTCTGGACGGCCAATTAAGGCAAGCCAGAGGTGGGGGAGAAGATGGTAAGGTTCCCCCGGAAGGTCTCGGGTCCGTTGTGTCGCCACACACCAACAGCTCGCCACTAGCTGCCCTGCGGAGACTGATTGCATTGATGGAAGTTGTAATTCCTCAAGGAGGAGCTCCAACTTCCACCAATGGGCGATGGGGTCGTCACATCCCTACGCTCTTATGTATATTATTATTATATTAGTATAGATATAAACAACTTATTGCTCCGTAAATAAAAAATAAGTTTGGCAAGTTGTTAGGTATTTTACCACTATGGAGAGTCCTCAACGTATACAACAATTTATAAATAATATATGACCAATCGTTTGGTTTCTAAATATAATTCAAATCATGCAATATTATTTACTTAAGTAGCAGGCACTTGTTTGCGTTAAGATACAAAGTAAACAACATACAAAACATGTCGCAAAACATCAACATAATTTTTTAATATTTTGCAATTATTAAACTGGTAACCCATGTTAAGCCACACAGTTCAAATCTCTTCTGTGGACAACCAGACCTTACCGAGACAGTGAAAGTAGAATTCTTTATTGGATTTCAATCGGCCAATTAGATAGCCCATTGGAAGATGGTTCAACATCCATACACAAAAATCCCAGAGACGACAGAATCTTTTAATGACATTGGATTTACCTCTAGGTAAATCCAATGTCATTAAAAGATTAGATATTGAGTTCTAACTCAAATCTGAAATTAATATCATTTTTGTAATTATTCGGAGCTCGTCACGAAATTGTCGATATTGTCATCAGTTATAAAATAAATAATATATGAACAATAAGCAGCGACTGCCGCTTCAAGTTTTAATGCCAAATTCTGAGCGGCTCGAAGCATGGCAATGGCATACGATTTAAATCTACATACCTATGTATGTTAAAAACCATATCTTTAGTTAGTCGCGTAACACACTCCCGAAAACGAACTCGGCAGCCCTAAAGCCGCTTACACACGCTCAGCATTCATCCACATATCTACGAAAGCGTCCACTAATTGCTTCGAAATAAGGCTAATTAAAATAACAATTGCCGTCTCGATGTATCACCGAGCGGCGAGCTCTGAGCGGGAGAAAGTGGGCTGAGTTGTACGCGGATTAACACATCGGATATACGATGCGCCGGAGCGTAAGTGGACGTATCGATTCGATCAAGGTATTGTGCACTTGGAGCACCCAATTTATGAACACTTGCAACTTTTTTTTGCAGCTAACTAGCAGACGGATGGCCTGCCCTTTTGAAGCCACTTTGGTTGCACCTCGATGGTCTAATGGTTGAAGCGGGTCGTAGTCTCGAGGTCTTCTTGGTTTTTAGTGATTACCATACCGCATTTGACATGCGTGGTCGATAAGCCAAAACTCATCTTTGTAAGGAAAACATGATTTCAAATGATGGAGGCCTGGGTCTTGCTGTGGGACATTAATAGGCATATTTTGGCAAGCCTTGTTAATATTTTCGTAAAGCAAATAATATGAATAGGTGTTCAGAGTCGCACCCTGTCAGGTGCTGAAGTTGGGGGTGCTCAAAGTGGACTACCTCGTTTGATCGTATGCGCTCGATTATGAATGATCTTCTGAAAAGTCGTGTATGTCTGTTATTAGTAAATCCCTCACTGATAGTAGCGTTGTTAAATATGTATATACGAGTATTTTAATGTAAAATAACAATGAAGTAGTATTTCTTTGTGAAATTATCACAAGACGTAACCCCCTTTATTTACTTTTTTAGAATACATTCATGATTGGCGCTTGAAATAGAATGTAATTGTATACGAACAAACACATCAAGAATAGAAAAAGATCATCATCTACTCGTGAAAAAAATAAAAATCATAAAGTCGAGAGTAAGTGCAAACTTCCAAAACCACAAATGATTGAAAACTGTTAGACATTAATAGGTTCACTCCTCTATCTACCCAATACTCTGTATTAGCCATGAAGTTTTATACTTTTTGCTTATGACACCTGATAATTTACGGCTGGAATAAAAAACGATTTACTAGGTTCTTTAAAATATTCACTGTTTACCAATGGTGCTTAATAAAGCCCAACAAAAAACATTATATTCAAAGATATCCATCAAAATTTGCATGAAACCAGCAACGAAATACTTGACGATCGTTTCAACACGCAGATGCCTCCTACTACAAGTTTACCACTTCAAATAACTGGTATTTGAGCCTTGACCTTACCAAATAACACAACAATGTAAATATACATGTTACTGTATTAAAAAACTTGATAATCTTCAATAGCGGCGGCTGTATTAGTTAGAAAAGCCAGCTAAATTTTAAACGGCAGTTGCCAAAAGCCTAATCATTATTGTAGAATTAGATATGTGTTACCATTTACCAATAACCATTACCAATACTGAAGCATTTGTTAAAAAGTAAATCTTTTATGACCCTGACAAATGCAAACCAGGTGATAAATAAATCAGATTTGTTTGTGTCCATTAATTGGTGTGTGTGCATACAATTTAATTAACATTCATGAAGTGGCAAGATCTAGCTTATACTCCAATTAAGTGCACTTATTTTTATATAAACATGAAATATCTTTTAATTAAGGGGACTTGTACTCACGCTTTGTCGTGATTAAACATATAACAATGTAGTTACTTACTCCAGTTTTGATTGTCATGCAGTAACGCTTTTTACTTGAACAAGTCAATCTGATTTATTACCCTAGTTACTTTGCTTGGGAACTAAAGAACAAAGTTTTGTACAAGACAGTGGGCATGTTTACACGCTGGTCGTAGCCTTGTTCCAAATATCGACTGTTTACGAGTACTAGACTTATGTAGATATTGAATAGGAATGTGCAGTGAGTGCAGTGGTTACCAATGTCAATATGAGCCTAGGATACAAAATAGCAAGTCTTTACATAGCCGAGCTCACATAAAGGTAATAGTGGACTGAAGAGCTCTTACAACCAAATATATCGTAAAAAGAATTTATATATTTAAACACGATTTTAATATACTATAAAGAACTAAAGTTAAAACACGGGGATTATCACGTGGAAGGTCTCGTGACATTTGCATGATTCCTCTCCTGCAGGGAGCTGCATAACCCGATCGTCCCTGAGCATATCCCAAGTGTTTCCAAAAAAAACTTTTGGAGAAATGAATATAAATAATTTACTTTCTTCGCCGAATTTAAGTAACAAGGGAAATTACAATGCTCTACACTTAAATAGAGCAGATTCAAAATTAGTGAGGGGAGGCCTTGTATGTTAGTCAGTAGATCGATTTGCTCTCTAATATGGGTGATAGGTAAAACCCAAATGATCTGTTTGATCACGATTGCGTCTAAGCTGACCTGCCAATTTTAGAACTTGTTTATCATGATTCGAGTCCATTACTGAGAATGTAAACTTATTAAGTCGTTTCACACGATCCATTGGGTAAGCAATAGTCATTCAATTCTTTCATTAACATTGATGTCAATAAGACAAAAATTTTTTTCAAAGCCTTATTGACATGGTACCCATTGCCCACGGATCATTCTTTGATTTTTTATTAATGAAAAAACGTCGCAAAAGAAGTGAAAATATGTATTATTAGAAAATATTCAAAATATTTTCGCTCGTATTTTTATTTACCTATCCACTTTCATCGTCATTATAAGTAAATACTGTCCACTAGTTTGTCCTTATTTCGGAAAATTCGCCAACTCGCTCTTAGATCTACAATTCTACACGAATATCCAAGAGCATAAGTGTAGATGCAGTTTTCGCATTGTATGATAACTACTTTCACTTTTACTATTTTACATGAACATGAACCAGTGAGTACTTACTGTGTGACCACGCGTAAAGTATGACATAGTTCTAGCCAAGTCCGGTGAGCTTAGTAATGACATCCTTGACACACAAATATTGGCTCTTCTCAGCTTCTCACGTGCTTCTCTACATTATAATGCTTAATGATTTGTTTGTGTTGTGTAATGTCATTACTTTCGTATTTTATTACGATTATGAGTATTAGGAGCTTTTATGTTTGAATGAGTGATCTTATTGGCTTTTAAAGTGGTACCTAAATGAATTCGGTTATTAGGTTTAATCCACTACACACAGTCCAATGTTACTGTGTTAGCATTTAAACCAATAACATATAGATTTTTGTAGTATTCAATTTTATCTTTGCATTTGCAAAGCGTATGCGTATGTTATGTCCTATCATGCAATGAACGTTTTATATTAATAACTTATATGTAAATAAATTAAAATTTACATATTTATATTTGAATCTTACTATACTTACAAATTCGTATTTACCCATCAGTCCAAAAACTAAACTCACACTTAAATAATCCCACCTACGTCCCACTTATTGATGTTATATTTTAGCATGAGTAACTTCCATTTTCTTTGGTATTTGCTACATTCCAATAAAATATGGTGAACATCATCAATTGCACACTAAAATAATCAATATGCAATGATTACTTCTTCGATCTGCATTTTCTGATTGTCATAATAACCAATTGCCTCTATCATAGTAGTTCATGGAGCAGTAGCTAAGAGGTCCTGACTTCAAATACATAGTCAGACGAAAAAAGTTATGTCAGTTTTTTTTTTGATATCTCAACTGCAGTCCGGTTGCCTGTGTGTATGGTCAGGAAGACAAATGTGAATTCTAGCAATCTCGTGATTTTTATTTATGTGATCCAAAATGCACGTAGAGTAAAACCGTAGGATAACCTAGTGATTGTTGTTAATTTATTAATATATTCCAGGCTTTGTTCTAAAACAACCGCATGCTTAACCAGACTTGCAACGTGTGGATCAACAAATACAAAAGTTTTTTTGAAACACACGTTAGATAACACGTGCTAAAGAAATTATTAATATTAATGCAGCTTTGACGCACATTATGTATTACAAAAAACATCCCATTCATCACATAGGGGGGGGGGGGGGGAAACCGAGTTTAAAAAGTGTGCAAGTAATAGGTAGTCTTTAATATTTGATATATAATGTGAGGTCATCAAGCTTTGAAAAAGGCACAAAATTTATTCTTATTATGTATATGGCCTCTTTTAGGTATTTCACCTGAACGAGATAAAGATATTGTGGTAACCAAATCCTTGCAAGCTGTGTAGTTAATTAGGCAGTGGAATGCTAAGATATTTTTTTTTCGAGCTCCGGTTTTAGGGTGTTTTCACGGCGTTCCAATGTTCCTAGTTAAAATGTTTGTCTTAATTATAACTTTTTGATAAGTTATAATTTAGAAAACATACGGGTCGAATTGAGAACCTCCTCTTTTTTTGTAGTCGGTTGAAAAAGAGTTTTAAAAATGTTGGCTTTGATCTTTGCCTACGACTATTCTGCAAAACCGTTTTGAATCCCATTACTAAAGTAGCTCCTATTTTTTATTGCCCAATTTAAATGCTTTTACGTCATTGTTACATTAAAATTCATGTGCCGGCTCGCAATTTCATCAATGCTTCTGACGCTTATGTAATAAAATTAAATATGTACACATATATTACAGATAAACTCGTTGCTTTCTCTGTTAATGAACCTTCCTTGCTACATATATTATTTAATATAAATCAAAATAATTATATTATTACTATACTTCGTGCTATCTTAGTTGTATATTAACATCGAAGATTAAAAAAATGGATTTAAAAAGGATATACAGGATAAATATTCGTCATTCAGCTTTTAATTTCAAAATTAATTTTATAGATTTTTTCTTCAAGGTTTATTCTGGAGCTTATGTTCTGGTGAACTTCCTCTACAGAACTATAATCTGCCATCATCAAGTTTTGGCTTCACACCCTGAACCTTGAAATAATTGAACACGTACGTTGATAAGTTATAAACACCGCGATAAAAGTCTGATTCACGACTTGCTCTAGGCAAAACGATAAACATGAGACATGCTCAAAATTAATTCATGGCTGCTTCAGTTAAGTTATCAATTTGCGAATTTAATGGCTGTGAACTAAAGATTAGCTTCGTTAATTGTAATTTATGAGGGCCAAACAAGATGTTCTATGAGACTTAAATATTTAAATTAGATGCAATCGAACATTTTAAAATAGTAATTGACTGGTTTGATCGAGCGTTTGGCAGTGACCCTGCCATTACCACTAATTCAGGGTCGATGTTCCTCATTGATGGGAAATTTCAATTTTGTTTTTGTGATAGTTTGTTATAAAATGAAGCTGTACTACATGACAAATCAAGTAAATTTTGAAGGAAAGTAACTTATCAAACCTACGAAAGTTTCACGAATTCCTCTAGGTAGAGATCCAACGTAATAAATTGAATAACATTGGCTAGAAATTAGAAGGACACATTGTATTGTGTAGGTATACCTACAAAAAACAAAATTAACAATTTGGTCAGTTTTAACAATTTATTTTTTAATTCAACTTATGAATGACTTACTTGAATGAATTTATGAAAATAAATGTATCAAGTTTTCCAAAGCCAAAGTATCTTTTATCTAGTCGATTGTAGGAATTGATATAACCGTCACACTTCTGCATACATACGAGTTCATATAATGTGTTAAGTGTAAGATTTTATAACAAAACCTGAACGCAAAACTTTCTATTTCGACGAAAGTGAGTGTAGCTCGTAAGAATCCTAGATTTTTTGCTGTTACTAACAGAAATCCAATGAAGATCTTTTTGTAATGTCTTTGTGAGTATGTGTTCGAATTAAAGTTTTGCAAGTATGATATGATCGAATTGGCGTTACATATAATATTTATTATTGTAACATTCATTCAAGATTTTTTTAAAGTCAGACTTCTGAAAAAGAATTAAAGAAACAAAGAGTTGCCTATAAATACTATTTTACTGACAACTTGTAAATTAATTATAACTTATTTCATTTGATAGACTACAGCCTTCCTCGTCACAGACTATAATTAACTCAACAATACATAATAAATAATGTATTATATTAAAATTAAAACACTTGCTTGCATAACAATAGGTTTACCAGTGTACAGAAAAAAAATAAGACATCTAGTAGATAGGGGGTTTAGCGGAGATAACTAAAAAATTTCATTAAAATATACATGTACGAGGGCAGTTTGATAAGTTCGTGCAAAAATAAAAAGTATGTTACTTTTTGAGGTAAACCTTTTTAATTCTTCGACATAGACTCCTTAGAGGCTTATACACGTAATTTAACGCTTTTCGAACTAGTTAATCCTTTCCAAATAATAGGATTTGTAAAGGTCTAAAAAGTAGCCAAATTTTTCAGCCATCACCTCCTTGTTTGAACAAAATCTTATTCATGCAAATATATTTTTTTAATAAAGTGACAGATTATAGTCAAAGGGAATCAATTCTGTAGAATAACAGGGATATGAAACAAATTGGGCGCCTATTTCTACTTATTTTGGGACCACAACTTCTGGGGTGTGGGCTGGTACATTTCCATAATAAAAAATGACTTTTCCAGACAACTTTCTCGTCTCTGAATGTTGGTGAATAATATTATGTACTCGTTGATTCGAGATGTCCATAGCACTAGTAATCTCATGCATCTTCACTTTTCTGTCATCTATCACTATGTCATGTATTTCAACCAACATTACTGCAGTAGTACCCTCTACAGGACGTCCAGATGGCTTAGCATCACTTGGACCCATAAGATCACTGCAATTTTTTTAAAACACTTGATAATGTAAGGTGCAGAGTCTCTATAATATTTGTCAATCATCACTTTTGTCTCCTGAGGAGTTTTACTTTTCAGACAGTAATGTGAAATCACCACACAAAATTCTGTTTCACAAAATGTTCTGAAAATCACTCGACTTCCTTTACGCGAATCAATGCCAAACACAAAGAAGTGGGCCGATCAAGCTGAAACTTTGCGTATGGTCCTCTAAAAGATGCTAGTAATCAAACATAAACTCAAAACGAAGCAATAGCATAAGCTCTCGGACTTTGCACGAACTTATCAAACCGCCTATGTATCATATGTTTATTTCTTTTACCAGTCTTGGAATAAAATGTAACAAACCGCTTGATTTTGAACTCAAGTGTAATTAACATAATGACTAATACCCATGACAGACTGTGTAAGTACAAAACCGAACAATAGTTAACCGTGGCAATGTAAATTACCATCTACCACATAACAACAAATAGCTGATAAAATCAATAACACAAACGATTATTTTAATTACAAGTCTACAAGCGCAGACTTCATAAGCAGGGGCAGATTAATAATAAATCTTTTTACGCACGGCGGCGGTGCAGTATGCCGGACTCGGAAATCCCGATGTACTATGAAAACAACCTCAAGAGAGAGGGTTGTCGCAAAGAGGGTCTCAGCATGGTTTATGTTTTTTTATACATCAACAATACAGACAAATCATAATTCGAACAAGACGTATAGAGATTTGGACGTAAAGGCGATGTATGATACCTTACATACCTAGTTTTTTAATATTATAACAAGATTTCTATATCTTAATAAAAATATATCTTTACTAAAATTATAAAAAAATAACTGTCACCCGCGACTCCGTCCGTCTGAGTTTCGGTTTCCGCACATCCTCGACAAATTGACTATCCAACACAATTTTTACTTTTCAATTCGAACCAGTACCTTCTGAGGTTAGCGTTTTATTCTATTAGAATAGATAAACATACCATGTTATGTACGTACTTTGGACTATCCCGGATAAGGGAATTATCTTATCTCTGACGACACAATAAATTACATATTTCCATACGTCATGCGTAAAAAGTCTATAAATAAATTTCCAATTGCGTTAAGAACTTGTATGTTCTGGTATTTCCTCTGTGGATCTGATTTAATTTTAAAAGTTCAGTTGTCTGACCGGTGCTGTTGCGGTGAGCGACGACATTTAGTCGGCGGTGAATTTTGTCTGGGGGAAAAATATGGCATTACTACAGAAGGAGGTCTATATGATCGACATAACTACATTAAGATTCATACTTTCATCGAGGTGGAAGACTGAGTTGTAATGATCCGACGCTAAAGAGCGGATATATTGTTCCCAAGAATTGGAGTGAAAACATATACAATATGATAAGAACATTTTACGAGGGGATATTACAATTTCCATCAACTCCTGGAACAGTTCATCATAACAGTACCTCAAAATAATCGGAAAACCTTAATCATCATTCTCATGTTCATAAATGTAGCAGTCTACTGCTGGATGGAAGTAGGCTCTTAACTAAGCCCTTTGTTGTCGACGCACAATTGTTTTTTCTTTTTTTATCTTATATGGAGGCAAACGGACAAGAGGGTCACCTGATAGTAAGTGATCACCGCTGCCCATGGACATCAACAACACAGATGCATTGCCTATTTTTAAAATCCCATACCCTCCCCAGCTGACTTCTGGCAACCTTACTCACCAGCAGAAACATAGCACAACAGTAACGATCCTATTTCACTGTGAACTTCTGTACCAAATTACGTAATTTTATTAATCTACATAACATAAACCCAGCCCTGGTCTTCAGAACCGTGGGAAACACTAGCTCGTCTACACACGAAAGAGCAAAACAATGGCAACTTCCCCAATGTTTGTGTAATTTCAACGAAATGTATTGATAACAACACGACAGCTGATGCGCGGTTGTAATGTGAGTGGACAGTGTCGGTTGCACTTTTCATTACTTTTCACTTGTCGAGATGACGTGAAGTGAAGAAACTGGAATAATCAGTGAAATGGCTCAATGATCCTTCATGTTGTGGCCAATTCACATCAAGTGGACAATGTACTTTTAAAGAAAAGTTTTCGTGAAAAGACTAGAGGACGCGGGTTCGATCCCCGCACAGAAAAAAGCATTTGCGTGCATGAATACCTATGTCTCTTTGTTCTGGTCCGTATGCCTACCTATTTGTATAAATAAAAAATATTGAAGTATGCCTATCCGGTCCCTAGCATGCATAATACAAGCTTAGAAGTTAGTTTGGGCTAGGCAATTGGTGTCTAAGTCTAGGCAAATGAATAAATGAAGGAATTCATTTATTCATTACGCTGCAAGGCAATTTTGCAAATGCATTCGACGGGATAAACCTACAACACATTTGAAAGTACAATAATTTTTTGTGCAGTCCAATTGCTTTCAAAATCAATGATCATTCATCATTTGCCTGCCCTGTTCCCAGTTTATCTGGGGTCGGCGCAATATGTCGACTTCTTCCATACCTTATTATATTTCAAAATCAATGATATTATTAATTTATCCTTCAATCGTGACACTGAAACTTCTAGAAAACTACGAGACGGAAGGCTGGCCGAGTCATATGAGTTGTGCTAGTACTAATTAGACTGCGAGGCATTATGTTACATGTGCATTCGAGGTGATCCGGTACCGGCCTCCGGGGATTGGATGCCAATTACCGCCTGTCGAGCCGCTTTGTTGCTCTTTTGTTTCTATCCATACTTAATACTTAATTACTTAATATTACTTATACTTAATACTTAATATACTTAATACTTAATACTTAATACTTAATATACTTAATAATATTATAAATGGGAAAGTGTGTCTGTCTGTCTGTCTGTATGTTTGTCTTTCTTTCACGGCAAAACGGAGCGACGGATTGACGTGATTTTTTTAGTGGAGATAGTTGAAGGGATGGAGAGTAACATAGGCTACTTTTTGACCCATACCAACCCCCCACTTCTCTAAAATGGGGGGTGGAAGTTTGTATGGAAAATCTATACTACTTATATATAGACGCTTAAAATTTGGCATGCAGGTCCCTTAGTAAACTTTATGCTTAGTTGCAAAAGGATATTGCAAAATTCTCACGGGAACGGGAGTAAGCGGGAAAAAACATTTGTATCGTGAAATCCGATATCCACGCGGACGAAGTTGCGGGCGGCCGCTATCCATAATTCCATACTAATCCATACTATACTATACTATATATACTATTACTATATACTATATTACTATATCTAATATATAATATAATAATATTATAAAAATGGGAAAGTGTGTCTGTCTGTCTGTCCGTCTGTATGTTTGTCTTTCTTTCACGGAGCGATGGATTGACGTGATTTTTTAAGAGGAGATAGTTGAAGGGATGTTGAGTAACTTAGGCTACTTTTTAACCGACTTCAAAAAAAGGAGGAGGTGCTCAAGTCGTTTGTATTTTTTTTTATGTTTATTACCTCATAACTTTTGCCTAGGTGAACTGATTTGGATGTTTTTGGTTTAATTTGAAAACTGGTGTTTTGGTCCCATAGCAATTTTGTCCCATTCTGACAGTAGCATCCGTGAAAAAACTAAATAAGACTGAAATTTACATTTAGTTTATGATTAACAAATATATATACTAGCGGCCGCCCGCGACTCCGTCCGCGTGGTTTTCGGTTTTCGCACACATAGGTATATTATATATATATATATATACATATATATATATACACATAGGTATAGCCTAAAGCCTTCCCCGTCAAATGAACGTGTGTGTGTTAATATTACTATTATAGTTCTACTAATATAATTTTTTTACTGACTTCTGACCGACTGTATTTTTTTATATATTTGTATCCTTATAACTTTTGCCTGGGAGAACCGATTTGGATGTTTGTGTTTTATTTGAAAACTGGTGCTTCCAATTTGGTCCCATAGCAATCTGGTCCAGTTCTGACAGTAGACAGTGGCATCCGTGAAAAAACTGAAAGTCTGAAATTTACATTAAGAACGTGCTCAACAAATTGACCGTCCGTAAAAGGCACTGTCTCATATGAGCAGCACAATATTCGCAGCATAATAATAACTAAATAAGGTCTACCCATATTTAGTTACCTTATTCAGATTAACATAAAGCAAAAATTAAAAATAAAAAATACAAAAAAAAAACCGACTTCATAACAAAAACCTATTAGAAAACAAACTTAAGTGCACTTCAAAGTAAAAAATAATTTTCGGTGCCTGCCTAAAAACAAAAGAAAAAAGCACCAACTTCAGTTACTTTGTTTAAGGCAAATGGCAAATTCTTAAAAGTATAATATTATTTACTGTTAAGTTGATTTAAGTTTGTTTTTCAAAAACTTTTTCTTATCTAAATATATAAAAGGAGAAACTGACTGATTGTCATATCATCGCACAGCCCAAGTGGCTTAACGTAGGCACTTGAAATTAGGAATGGACATAGCTTAGGTATCGTAGAGGTGCACTAAGAAAGGAATTCCCGAAATTCCCTCAGGAACGGGAGTAAGCAGGAAAAAACATTATCATCATCATCCTAGCGTTTGTCCCGGTCGCGTCCTCGGCCATTGCCTCGTAGTTCAGGGTCCGCTTTCCTGCTGCACCTACTCCACTTCGCACGGTCTTGGGCATCCAGGGTGGAAATACCAGTAAGCAGGAAAAAACATTAGTATGAAAAGTCGAAACTGCTCAAGTTAGATGCTTGAAATTAGGCATGCAGATAACTTAGTAAATGTATAGCTTAGCTGCAACAGATTTCCACGGGAACGGGAGTAAGTGTATAACGTGTAAAAGTCCGTTTCGAGTTCTTCTCTGTGTCCAGAAAAGGAACATTGTGCGACCCCGAATTTAACGCGGGCGAAGCCGCGGGCGGCCGCTAGTTATTGAATACGCGATTAATCGCATCTGTTTATACTGAGGAAGTGTACTGAGCTGAGCAATTAGCTCAGCGTGCAAAAGTAAGGTTCGAACTTAACTAATCAGAGGATATGACTTTAAAATGTGATCTAATTAAAAAACTGCGTTTTCCCAATGATGATGAATGAAAAGAAGTATCATTAGAAAAAGAAAGAAGACGACGAAAGAAAAAACGTTTATTGAGTGTATAAAAACATCAAATTGCACCAAACATAACAACGTTAATGTTAAAACTTAACCGCAAAGAAAATCGGTATCTGTAGGACTACCTAAAACTTTAGGTAGTAGGAATACTAATGGTACTCGTATCTATGCATAAATAAAAGAATCCCCTAAGATAATAATTAACGTGACAAATTCAATTAGTTATTCTTACGCAGCAAAAGAGTTCCCCGCTTATCTCAAAAGTACATTTGTCGCGGAAATGAGTGTTACAAATGTTGAGACAAATAACAAAGTAAGATACCCAATTACACGTATTTGCATGTTCATACATTTGGCCATGAAATTGTTACGGAAAATGCTTTTGTGGTATAAAGTCACCTTCACGGTAATTTTCCTTTGGAAAATACGGGTGAACTAACTTCACATAGTTATGGGTGATTTTAAGTTCACAACCGACTTTGAATTAATTATATAAGTAACAGTTAAATTGTATAACACCCTGATTAACGATTTTTTTCTGTTTTGAATCATAAGTATTGCGTTTTTAGGGTTCCGTAGCCAAAATGGCAAAAAAACGGAACCCTTATAGATTCGTCATGTCTGTCTGTCTGTCTGTCTGTCTGTCCGCCAGTCTGTCACAGCCACTTTTTTCCGAAACTATAAGTACTATACTGTTGAAACTTAGTGAGTGGATGTATTCTGTGAACCGCAACAAGGTTTTCACACGAAAATAAAAAAAAAATAAAAAAAGCGGGGGGTCCCTATAGTCAGAACTGAAACTCTAAATATTTTTTTTCATTGAACATATACGTGTGGGGTATCTATGGATAGGTCTTTAAAAGTTATTTTAAGGTTTCTAATATCACTTTTTTCTAAAGTGAATACTTTGCGTGACAGACCCTTCCAAAGTGGAAAAAAGTGTGTCCCCCCCCCCTCTAACTTCTAAAATAAGAGGATGATAAATCTGAAATAATTATATAGTGTACATTACCATAAAAACTACCAACGAAAATTGGTTCGAACGAAATCTATTCAGTAGTTTTTTTTATGCGTCAAAAATAGAATTTGTACGGAACCCTCAGTGCGGGAGTCCGACTCGCACTTGGCCAATTTTTTAAAGTAAGTGCCAACAACGCCGGCGCCCTGCCCCGATACCGAGACGGTTGCGAAAAAAAATCTATAAGTTTAGCTCATAAAATTCGCGAACTAGCACTTTTCATAGTTTGCGATTTGCAAATCCATCTTTACTAATATAAAAATGCTGAAGAGTTTGTTTGTTTGAACGCGCTAATATCAGGAACAACTGGTTCGATTTGAAAAAATATTTTTGTTTTGGATCGTCCATTAGACGAGGAAAGCTTTAGGCTATTGGAAACTAAAATCAACACGGACGAAGTCGCCGGCAGTCGCTGGTTATTTTATATATCTGTCGTCTCAAATGTCTAAGCATCTTAGCCTTAAATGTTTGCAGACATTTCGACTTAGCTCACAACAAAATGTATTTAAGTTAAACTGAATGAGCTAATATGTAGTTTATTCCAAACATGTAGGTACCGGACAATTGTCCCACCTTCACAATATAAATCAGGCAAGTATCAGTTCAGACGTCTCTTAAAATGACCTTAACTAATACACGACCTGGATGCTAATTCCGTGTTAACTGTCTCTTTAACTCCTTAAAGCTGCTAGTAAGTGTGAACGGGATGCAAAAAATATATCAAGAAAATTGTTCTTGAATTATCTTGTTGTAGCGGTCAATGCGGGCTTTTTATCGTTAACAAAACTAAAGTTTCCTGCAAAGCGTATTAGATAACAGCAATGATTGATTAAAATTAAGGTCATGTTTTAATCATCAGTAGTATTTACCTTCCCAACGGCTTATTTAAAATAATAAACTCATATAGAGTTGATCATAACAATGTAAATATTCCAAGTGAATAACATACATATGAAGATCTAATTATGAGTCAATGAACTAATGTTGCAATGCTCAATAAGTCCACAAAAAGTCTCCACAAAACTGATATCCAAAACTGTTAATTCTAACAATCTTCATCGCTTGACTCTAAAGCTGAACTTCCTTTTTCTCTAGGACTTCATAGTCTTCATAACATATATTTGGGACCGCTAACCGACAGCAACAAGTCACTTAAATTACCATTGTGCTCCGGCATAAAACACACATACGTTACAAGATATTGTTACCAAACGGAGGTTGGGTAATTGCACATAATATTCAAGTCACGCGTGACATT
This sequence comes from Nomophila noctuella, assembly GCA_958496325.1. NCBI lineage: Eukaryota > Metazoa > Arthropoda > Insecta > Lepidoptera > Crambidae > Nomophila > Nomophila noctuella. The sequence continues at coordinate 4,832,258 of OY292488.1, forward strand.
GTTTGCAAAACAACACGACGAATTGGGAAAGATTGAGTCCCATAGAGAAAGAATCATTACACTAGGATTCATATAAATTGACCAACGCGCATAAGCTATTTTTAGGTCCCGTTGTGGGTTGATGCGAAGACAAATTGTGGCAAGAGTAAAGCTAATATTGACATACAATTTGCTAATATTTTTTTTATCATTCTGAAGTATACCTGCACACCACCACCATTTTTGGTCATATTTCGTGAATCGTACTGTACTGACTGAGGTACCTACACATGTGCAATTTTTAATGTGTAAAAGTCACTTCAAACAATTTCCTCATAGAGTTAATGCCACAGTATTGCATGCTATTTCATAAAAGTAATATTTATTTTATACAAGCGCATTGCGGACCCTTCTTTCATAACTTAAAAGAACATTCATTTATTAATAGGTGACTACTTTTATGCTGGCTTCATTGCTAAATGATAGTTTTTGATTAGTCAGACACACGTTTCTCCCTGTTCCATAATTTCGCCATAAATACAAGCGTTTGGCATTGTTTGGAACAACATAACTTGTGTCGTAGTAAATCATCCTACTATCCAACGCAAAAAATGGGACGTGAACGCGCCATCACTCCTAATCAAATCTCAGCCCTACAATGGTTTTTAAAGTTTCACTTTACTGCCTTCATAAATGCAGTAATATGACTGCAGTTTAGTGAGTGCAGCCGGTATTGTGAAGAAAGCCTGCATTCGCCAATTTGATATTCTCGTCTCGATTCGTACGAGGTGCGTCGTTGCCGGTTAGAACTATGGCTGCACGTTCAGACTCCACTTCAAAGTTTTTAGTTGTTAATAAAAAAATAACTTGCTTTTAACATGTTTCGGCAGCAAGGCTTAATTGTTACTTAATCTTTAAATGAGGTATTCGCAATTCAATTGAATTTACACAAGATGCTTTTAATGAACTGGTCTGGAAGAATCTGACTATACCACAGGAGTAAGTCACTAATGTGAGAGCCACAGTAAATAACATTTACCTACATGTAAACTACATGCTCAGTATACCAACTTACTGGGAACATCTTGTATTACTAAGAATGGTGCCCTCATTAAGGCAAAAGAAATAACATTTTCCTCTCTTATATATTTGTCAGTGGGATTCAGACCAACGATTTCAAGTGTATTAGGCCAGGGCACTACCATATGCATTTTAGTAGTAATTCTAAACACGACCCCTTAAAGTCGAAAATCATTAAGAGGGCGCATCAATTATGACACCAATCGGATTGCACCCGCGCGCTTCCTCGGCCCCCTCTCGTCCTATGACTCCAACGCAATGAGACAGAGGTCGCCACTTCATTTTGTTTCGGGCGATTCCGCACAGTATGCAAAGTAAATCAGATAAAAATAGTCTAAGTGAGGGTATAATTAAAGCAAAAATTATAATAAATTATTTTATGAATGCTTTAAATGAGTTGTAACGCAAAAGTACCATTACATAAGGGAAGTAATATAATTATTAATTCTATAAAATGTTTCTTATCACACAGAGTACTACACAATCTCTGTGATTTGCCTTTACCTACATCTATTCAACGTTAAAATAAAGAATTGCTTAATAAAAAAACATTTTATAAGAAACAAGATTTTTTTAATTATCTCGACAATTAGTAATGATACATGAGACTTACGGCCTAGATAATTGTAACGTATCTTTAAATTAGACCCCATCTACAACGCCACAAAGAATAGTTCCGATGCGATTTCATTCCGGGCGATATCCCTAAATTATCAATTCCTATAAATTGATATACTTAAACAAATACGTTATCATATTTACGCAATGCAATCACAATTTAGATTTCAAAATACAGTGTCATGTTTCATTTTGTCATAAGCATGCTCCTCAATTCGGTTAAAATAACTTCTCCTTACCTATAATATCACTAACTAGGCGGTGTACGATTCCCACGCAGTAATCTATCGAGAAGAAACGGCAGGAAACTCGATAGCTGCTCTTTTAAATCTTCACTTACTACATTTATTTTGATTAGTCTAAAAATGGAAAGATAAAGTCCCAACAGACCAAACGCCAAATAAATAGAAATGCTCACTTGTATCTACATTAATACCAGAAGAATGAGCAGACCTTATCGTGCGTCTGTATCTGACGATTGCGCCGAGAATGTGCAGCTCGCGACTGGTACGCGAGCTAAGCGCGTGCAGTTACTGCAACCGTTTGGTGCGCCACTGAGACGAACTTCTTATCTATCCATGGATTCTTCATGCAGGTGACGGGTCCATCGCGTGTCAGTCGGCGCCTGGGACTTTCGACCCAGCGTGTGATCCTTCACCGATGACATTCCTCTCCCTTCCCAACCATATTTGGTATGAGCTGAGTAAAGCGGCTTTAGTTGCTCTTTTCAGTAAGGAGCTAATTTAGATCTTGGTAATCCTAAGTCCTTCAGTAGGTTGTGGAGAGATTTCGCTGGTTTACATCTCGCACCCACTTCCACAGCATACAACCGTTCTGTATAACCATTTTTAGTTATCTCGTTGGTTAGGTCATAATACTTATTTGTTTTAAACGCGTGATCTTTGGGAATGTTTGTCTCCCATGGAACAGTAAGTTCTACCAACAGTACGCGCTTAAGTTTCCTAGAATAAATGAAAGGTCTGGGCTAGACGACGATAACGCAATGTCTTCTGGAATAGAGAAGTGCTTTTCATACGTGTCCATCATAATCTTCCAATCTGGAGCTATTATGTACACATACATACCTTCGATTTTTAACCATGACCTGAACTTTTAACCTCTTTTTTGCCGTTTTTTTTGGATTTTTTACGTTGGTTCTGCTTGTTCCCCATTTTAATAGGATTTTTTTCTCCTAAGCAAAGAAACACCGGTTTTCTCGAATCAGCGAAGTGAAAATTTTATGAAACAAAACAAGCCTGTCAACTCACGTCAGGTATCAACAGGCGTGAGTTTTCTTAGTGAAAAAGGTTTCATTTATAGAAAGGACTTGCTTGACTTTGAAGTATGCATTTAGATTGAAAAATGAAAGAAAACTTTTAAACCATACATTTTCCATCTACTTATTTATGCAAAAGATATTTTAAATAGTCTATTGCCGCAACACCTAATTTATTTCTCCATTTATGGTACTCAGTAAAAGAATTCAAGGACAATAGAATATAAGTTCAGGTAGGACTTGTAATTATGTATATTGTATTTTCATTAAATTTATAAACTGCTACCAAGGCTACTAACAAGCAAAAGCATAATTATTTCTTGCATATACACTACCCACGGCCGCTGCGTCATTCACGTCAGCCCTTGTAATAATTTAACGAAATATTTTTTCGAGCCGGGAGAGCACTGAATCATAGTCTTCTCGTCTCAACGGAGAGGTTGCGACTAACCGATGAAACAAAACATGCCTGTGAGCACGCGCCAGGTGCGACAGACGATAGCTTACTGCGCGGAATATGAACGTAGTAAGCGCCAAACTAGTTTTCTTTGAATTACTCGTAAAATATGATATTTTTTCAAAATGTTCTGTGATAAATATTTAGATAATATAATTTGATATTATATGCCAAAATATTGGTTCACCAAAATGCATCGTCTCGGAAATAAATGTAACCAAAAATCAAGTCAGACGCAACTTCAAGATTTTTTTTATCAATGAAAATTGCATTTTTTTCAATATTTTCTGTGATAACTATTTAGGAACGATGCTTGAATATCTACGATTTTTTTTTCGGGTCATTTGAAGTTCATTTTCAAGGTTTAAAATGTGTTTGAAAATACGCGATATTTTTTACACCCCCTCTTAAAACGTTTACGGTTTAACTGCTATTTAAATAAATTCTTCACGTAAAGTTCAATGTTATTGCTACGAATAGTTAAAAATGCATTAGATGACGACTGCATTCAAATGATTCACTTAGCCTCGTTATACTACGGGATTAAAGAATTAAAGGCATCTTATTACCTACTTATTCCATAATCTCGTGTAAGGAAAAACCTTTTAATCAGGTAATAACAAGATAGCTTCCCAAGACACTTTACCCAAAAATATGCAAAAAAACTGAGGCAATATGATTCTGTAAACAAGTATTCAGATATCCAGAAGCGATACTTTACTCTCAGTCGTCTATAGATTAATGCATCCATACCTCTATCCAATAAAGTATGAGTACTATATAATCTATCGACATCTCTAAGTTCATTGTCACCCTTGCAAAATCAAAAAGCACAATAAACCTACTTAATTCATTTAAAAATTAACGACAGACACTTTAAACGTTAATAGCCCCAATAAAGAAAAATCTGTGCCAAGCTAATCAAGCTATGAAATCGGTCTGTAAGACTAGATGTCTATGAGTAAAAACTCATTACTATCGGCAATTGAACCCGCGACCTTCGCGCATAAGGTGTTGCATCACTACTGTTCATTCATAGCTCGTCATGTGACTCGATAAAACATTTCGTGTGATCATGATTGACCTCCCAACCCCTCTTATCATGGTCTAAGGGAATACACACACCTTATTTCTATGTTACATAACTCATTTAAGGAGCTTTTTTTTCTGCAGTAGGAGACAAATTGCATGTCATCAAAAATAGGAAACATGATTTTTCACACAAGAAATTAATATAAAAATCAAATTTAATATCCGAGCGTAACCGAGGATTACGATTTCCAACCAAACTTTTGGCAAGCATAGTAATTAAGCCATAGACTTTAATTGTAATGATAACCCGATTCACATTATGGACTTCAATTCAGATGCAGTGGGACAACAATAAAATGTTTTTTATGTTAGTAGGCAGCAAACGAGCAGACGGATTGCCTGATGGTAAGTAATCGCCGCCCATGGACACCCGTAACACCAGAGGAGTTACAAGTGCGTTACCGGCCTTTAGGAAATGAGTACGCTCTTTTCTTGAAGGTGAGGAGGTCGTATCGTTCCGGAATTACCTCAGGCGACAGTTCTTCTACAGTTTGATTCCACAGTTTATTCAAGGATGAAAAAATAGTCACAACATGGTGTGCGCTTAGCCTAGAGGATGTGCGAAATGGGTACCGTTCGTCCTTATTGCTAAATTACTTCTCTGTTCGCTCAATGCTCGCTTCTAGACTGTTCCCTGTGGCTATCGCCTCGCCAGAGATGTTTGTTTCGTTTTATACATGTGTGTGTTTTATAAAATAACCATATCTTTAAATATCACACATTTATCGGCTAGATTAAGAAGCTGAAGATTTTTGCTTGGATGAAAATAAACATGCGCTGACAAACAAAATTATCAGACGAATGAGGAATAAAATTTATGTAGTAGATCATAATTTACCCAACCCAAGAATCGAACCCCTAATCCCTAATGAAATACAGCAAGCTACTACGTTAAGAGTCGATCATCATTATTGGTAACATTTTCGGAAACCACAAATCAGTCGTAAGACAAGTTTATATTGCCGTAGGTAATAAATAAGTATTTGGACAAATGTTACATTCGACCGTTGTAATTTGACACGCCATAAAACAAACAGCTTGAATTCTTATTATTTATGTGAAAAACGCGCACATGAGCCTCATATATTAATATCTTACACAATGCAACTTGGCAGGAATGGAGCCTATAATGTCGCAGACCCAGAAGACACATATTATGTATGTATTTGATTTTTTAATTAAATAACCAAATAACGCAGGAACAAAACGACGATAAGCATTGAAACACTTCACCAAAGAAGCGATCTCGATTGAATGTTATTAAAATTGCAGTAATGACATTTGGTCCCACCATCGACTACATCGAGATCACGTGAACATTTCACACAGGATATAACATTATCATAAAATTATTATGGAAATTACGAAATCGATTACATACTCGTCAAGGAAAGTCAACTAATTAAACAAAACGCGCCGTAGTTACTGAATCCAAGCTCCATTTAATCAATTAAAAGTCAAAGTCAATGTCAAATATGTTTATTGCAAAACCATATTTGACTTTGACTTTATACTTTAATTAAATCTAGATTATCGGCAGGGCTGCCACGGGTGGATACTAACCACTTTTACTTATATTAAGGTAATGTCTGTAGGAATTGTAGGTAGATCTGGGTTTATATTACAAAATTAAAAACCACCTCGAGTATAAAGATACACTTATCCTATTCTTATTAAACAGAGGAACAAACGAAGGTAACAAGTTGATGTTACATTTTTTTTAGGTTTGCTCCTCTTGTTTCTGTTGTTTTTACCTAAGATGTAAGGCCCAAAATCATACTACATATACAAAGTTATTAAGTATATAACCTATTCAAAGTATATAACCTATTCAAATATGTATGAGCATAGCCAATAGGCTACATCGGTCGCTCGCATGGTTTCATTATCAAGACGCTGAATTATTTTACACAGGTTTGTTTTCAAGTCCTGGAAAAAACGGATTTGTCACAAAAACTTGTCAATCCAATTTATACATCTTCATTAAGCTGGTTGTCTAAGAAATATCAGCGAAGCATTGAAAACTCCTGATTAATATGACCGCCTTAACACAATCAAAAGCAACAAATGCCAACAAAAATTCACAAGGCGTTTTAGTTACAAAGCTTGTTTTCGAGTGTTCTATGTACTTTACGTAGGTAATTTTATGGTCCACGATTTAAACGTTAAGTCAGTCATAAATCAGTTTGAATATTAATATGACTTTAATTCAATTTCACATAAGTGTAATTTCCTTATATGAAACCGAGTTATATTGGCCATGAAAAGCCACGGTTAGTCTTTGGCACCAAAATATAATAGCTTCCTTTATTTTAATAAAATAAAAATACAACCATTTGCAATTTAAGTTTCCTCGAGCACAGCTGCTGTGACAGATATGTCACAGCATTTTTAGCGTTAGTCTAGAAAGATCCATGAATATACCGACTAACACTAAAACATGTTATTTACTTCTTACTTATCTTATTAGAGCCTACAAATTACTATTATTGTAATATAGAAGACCTTGGGTAGAATTGAGAAATACTTATCACAAACAGATATATCTATGCATACCTACATTATCTGGAGCATTGCAACATACTAATAATATATTTGCGAGAAATTAGAACACTTTTTATCTCAAAGTGTATCTTTATGGGTGCATATTATATACCTATACTAGTTTTACATAAACATTAAATTCGTATGAAAATTTCATCTGGATTATGTAGGTACTCTTTAGTGAATATTTATACTTACGATACAAAGCCATAAATCTACATACGCAAACTTACCGACAAGACCTATAGTGAGCAACCATTTCATTAGCTCATAACACCGTGTAAAAGAACTGGAACTGGCCTAATAAATGTATATCCAAACGTTTTCACCAAAACATCAAAAATAGTTTTTCCCTATAGGTTAATATTGCTCTTCTGAGAATAGAAGAAGATAATCGTTTTTGTTTTGTTATAGGGAGGCGAACGAATAAGAGGGTCACCTGATGGTAAGTTAAGTGATCACCGCAGCCTATGGATATCAACAAACAAGGGTCGTAGATGCGTTGCCTGCCAAAACGCATAAGTAGGTATAGGGAAATATTTAGATGAATAGATAAGTATGTAGATTCTATAGATAAGAATTGTTTTCTAGAAAAGTAGGACCCAATTGGCGCTGATTCTGTGTCATATTATTTAAATATTTACCCGAAACTTTGTTTGCTTAAAATCCCATGAATCTGATAAGATTGTGTGTATTGTCTTAGCGATCGCCTTTACAAAACACTATAAAATGGTGGTTTAGCGATTCCTTTGGTTAGTTATTCGGAAGGCTCTCGGAATTTTCTAATAACGGTTACAATGAAGGCCTATATTTTTTTGACGTTTTTGGTAAGTAGTATTCCCGTAAGACTTACCCTTAATTGTTGTACCAAATACCTACATAGGGTAAGGGTATTTATTCAATATTATAGTATAGACTAGTGTTTAAAAGTATCAGTGTGTGGTAGCATCAGCTCGATTTGAACCTTACGAGTATGAAAATACGAAAAAAGACTATAAAAAAGTTCCATTAAAATAAGTTCGGTTTTAAATCTATATCTATATTAATATATAAAGCTGAAGAGTTTGTTTGTTTGTTTGAACGTGCTAATCTCTTTTTAATGTTGAAAAAATCCACGCTGTTGTAGTCGCGGGCGGCCGCTAGTTTTTACTATTCCCGTTGTTAATGTAATAATACAATATTTTCTTAATTACAGATATGTTCGGCTTGGGCTGTCCCGGCTGATGTCTCTCTCGTTGTGCGCCAGAGTCAGCAATTGGATCTCTTTAGTAACATGAGGTGCAGTTACATTAATGTTTACCCCAAACCTGTCTTTCCTACTGGTCAAAAATAGGCATAAGTGCACATGGTCAACGGGCAGGGCCCCGCGATTGATTGAGGCCCAAAAACTAGGGGCGCCATTGTTTGAGGCCTAAAGACTAGGGGGAAACGTAGGGGGGAACGCCAGAAGGCGGCCCCACGTTTACCAAACAAAAGCTTTAAAGTCCCGTATGCTCAGGGCCTCTAATAGGTGAAAGATGGCCCTGGATTTCCCTTTCATTATTTTGTACAAACGAATAGAGCGGATTTACTAAAATAATTTCTTGTGTTACTAAATTCGATTCCCCGGTACATAATAAAATGACAGGCTATTCAAAAAACTCCAACGTACGTACATTTATGTACTTTTATTTACACAAATAAGTACTTTGCAATTAGAAATAATGTTAGACTACAGATAAAAACGTTTGTAAAGAGTAGGTTTTATACCTGTAAATAAAGATAAATTACTAATTAGTGAATACCGATTTCAGGCGCCTCATAGAAGACCTAGTGCAAAACCTTCTAAATGCAGCCAACGATGCTTTGGAAGCCATCCGAATCTTCGAATCGGGTCTTTTAGAACAAGCCAACTTGATCAGGGTGAAAATCCTCGATGAAGTTCAAAAGCTAAGGGAACGGGTGACCGCTGCCATTCAAGGGGTTGTGGACAAGATCACTGGATCCAGCGCGGCCGTAAGAGATTGCATTACTGTAAGTATACTGATGTATTATCCTTCTATTCCATCGTCTCCTACCTACCTAGGTACATTTCGTACCATCGAAACTTTCTAAATCACGCTTCTCTCCCTAAAAAAAACAATCGGAGTTGGATCAGCCAATTTAGGTGCAAATGCAGCTGTCGGGCGATTGATTTTCCAAATTGTTTTCAAATAAATTAAATGTGATTATAGCTCTTCAGTAGCTTTAATTGAGTTTTGTTTTAGTTGCTAAAAAATAATTATCACATTTCCATTCCGTTTTCTTAATTAACTTTGTACTAATTGAGAAGAATAGACCTTCCTAATTTTCTTAATATGTATCATGTTTTACTTTTTTATTTCAGTCACACCGCAGCGATGCTAACGCCCTCTTAAATGACACATTGGCGAAGACCCTCGAATGCGCAGACGAACGCATCGCCGAAATAGGTGTGCAATTAGAAAACCTGAAGAACACAACTAACGGAGCCATCGAATTCGCCAACACCGCTTTAGACAACATGAAACAATGCGTAGAAGATAACTCAAACAATGTGTTGAAGGTCGGGTCATGCCTTGGATCGGTTGCAGTGCAGACCGAGGTGAAGGGAATCGTGTTTGCAACACAAAGCGGGATTTCCGTAAGTACCTACTTTATATGAACTCCTAAAGAACTTCAATAATACAAGCTATAATAGATAAACTGATGAACGTTTGCTGCAAGGTACGAACTCGAAAAGTCAGATAGTTCAAAAACGTAGATCTTCGTTTGTAAAGGCAGTAGGTATGATGCTACCATCTATTTGATAATAAATAGAAATAATTTTCAGAAGTAGGTATAAAAATGTGTAGGTATATTTATCACCTACTTACCTAACAACTCCAAGCGCACCAGGAACAAACACAACAATTAATATAGACTTGCTAACTCTGCTGCGTCCATTCTGTAACCAAAGGAAAACGAGCTTTATTTATTAAACAGATATGGTTGTAAATTGTAATTTTAGATCGCCCGTCTCAACCTGGCTTTGGCTACAATACCGGCCGCATTGGAAGTCTGTGCTGGTAGCAACCTGGTAGCAGCTGGTCTTGTCACTGCCAAGATCGTCATGGACATCGGAAGCTGCTCGGCGTCATCGGTGTTCACAACTCTGACAGGGAACACCGTTTAAACGAATGCATTATTGAAAAATTGATTGGAATAAATATATCGTATTGCGCACCTCAGATTGTCTTTTCTTTCTATATTCGTAAGCGAGAACTTAAAGTCCATGCAAAAACTAGTTTCATTTCAAAAACAGGATTCTGTTTTGCTTTAAATATTGACGTTATTTATGTCTCCAAATAATGATAGTTTGGTTATTTAGAAGGTAATACACAAAGTTATAAAAAGCCAATAATAAAGGGTCTTGATAATTTCTCCCCTCTGTTCTGTTAGTTAATCAACAATCGGGAGAATAGCTTCCTTCGGAAAATGAACTCGTGACCGTAAACACGTAAGCCAATAGATCAAATAGACCTCAAGTAGGGAAACATTATTTTCTAACATTGCAATTACAACATTTATGGATAGGTTCAATGATTGATAATACAAATCAGAAGCTCATTGGTGACTCTCTAAAATTGAAGTAATTTACTGATTAAATCGCCACTTAACCGTTGCTATAAATTCTAAGGATCTGATATTAACTGGACACTACATTATTATCAAGATGCACGGTGGATTATCCTTCCTGGTTCTTTTGCTTATATTTCACGTAAGTAAAAAAATTAGTATGTATACAGAGGGTCTGTTTAAACCTAACTTGAATTTATATTTCAGAATGTTTCAACCAAAGAAATCATAAAAGATGCAGAAAAATTTGATAAGTTGGATCGCCAACATGACTTCTACTACCAGCTCATGGTTTTAGAAAACAGGGAACGCAGCATTGCAGACATATGGAACAACATAAAAAACAGTGCGAAAATCGCCTGGAATTCCATAAAACAACTTGCAAAAAACACAAAGGAAAATATTAAGATTTTGGTGCAAAACGTCAAAGACCGTGCCATCGCAATCACTCAATCTTTCGAAGAACGGCTAAAACTTCTTACAACTAAAATTAGGAATATGATACAAACATTACTTAATGATGAGAATATCAAGAAATGTTTCCAAGTAAGTTTGCATATTATCTTTACAACCAATCTCGCCATTTGCTCCAATATCGTCAAGGATAGTATAATTTAAATATTTTTCTCGTTTTATTTTGCAGGATGAAAACCAAGCTATTAATACAATATTGATGGACATCGTGAACCAAGTAACTAATTGTATATCAAAGAAAATAAATGGCCTAGATGCTTTAGAAGACTATAGAATTCTAAATACTGTGCTGAATGAAACCAATTTTATGGAAAAAATTGAGGCGCAGCTTAATGTGTGCAAACAAAACGGTGAAGTGGACATAGAAAAATGTCTCCAAAATGTACGGGAGGAAATTCTGAGAGAAACCGAAACAATAGAAGCTGAGGTACTAAAAACCGTAAGTAAATCGTTATCTGTAACTAAAACACCCTACTCTTATCTCCTACAAAACTTGTAAAACTTACTAGCAAAGTAAACCATATTCTAATAGGTATGAATCCATCCAACCAAGTATTGCAGATTAGCAAAACAAAGCTATTGAAATAAATTAAGATTTTTTATTCATGTTTTTTCGGTGAACAGAAAAATAAAAGCATTAAATTCTTATTCAAACCTACTCTTGAAAGACTAAAGCCACAAACTTATGTAAAACAGCATGTGTCTTTACACGAACATTATTAACATACAGAAGAGTTAAGCAAAAATGTATTTTTGTCTTTCAGAGAGTAACATCAAGGAATTTTGCTGATGATATTTTGGAAGCTGTGATCACATGCTCAACAGAGGGTCTTATACAAGCATCTGCTGTTATCGTGAATGAAATTCTTATCATCATAAAATGTATCACGCAAGTGCAGCCGTAAAACCAAACTATTATTAGATTATTGTAACAAAACAAGATAACGCATCAAGAAAATACATTTATTCGATCAAATTCTTGTTTTTTATTTTAATCTGGTGTTTAACTACTTACTTTGCTACATCAAATAAAAAAATATTGTTTGAAAATACTTTTAATCTCATATCTATAAATTATAAAACATTTCGGCACGTCTGAAGCGAAAAACCTTGTCATATTAAATTTCTATCGAGGACACATGGCATGGCGACCTCCGTCAACAGACAAAGTCACACCTGTTATATTACTAGCTCCTTCACTCGCAAGGAAAACAATAGCCGACGCTATCTCGCCTGTTGTTCCTATTCTTCTCAAAGCATGCGTTTCTTCACACTTCTTTAAATAGGGTAAGTTCGCCGGTTCGCGTCCATCGCCCAGTTCGCGTCCACTTTATTTTTAAATCCTCGAAAATAAGTAAACTGCTACATCAATCAAACGAAAAATCAATACCACTTATACCTGTATGTCTAATAGGCTAGCACATATAAACAAAAGGTCCGTACGTCAAACCAAAATAAAATGAAAAAATAATTTGTCCTTGCTGTTCAACAAAAAGTGCGCGAACGCGGGATTTTAAGAAAAAAAATAGTGTGCAGCGGCGCGTTTGATGGTAAGTATTTTATTGTTTCATATGTATTTTGGGAAACTGAAATAGATTTAAACTTTTATAATGAAAAAAGGAATAATATTAATTAAGAATTTGTTTATGTTTTTTATATTTAACTAATAAAATAAGGTGGACGCGAATTACTACATCAAATTTAAAAAATTTCCACTTTGCGTCCGGGTGGACGCACACTATAAACATAATAGACCAATTTGCGTCCACTATGTTTTTTTGTTAAAAACAATTGACTTTCTTGTAGTAATAATTTAAATGCTTAAATTCTTAAATGACAAGTGGACAAAATTTATTATTATCTTATTTTGTCTTCACTAACAACTTTATGATTTTCTGGTAGGTTACTGCGACGTTGGTTCTATGGTGTCCTTAGACGACAAAATAATTCTACCATTAGAAGATATTGCATCAAACTCCAATATTAAGTGATGAAAAAGGAGTCTCGTGAAGGAACTTACTCCAGAAATTCCTTTGACTTCATCATCAGCACCAACTGTATCGCCACCATCTTTATACCCTCAGAATCTTAATTACAACCATTTTCAGCCACTACACAAAAGGGAACCACTGATCTTTTTGAACACCACCTGGTGCTGACCAGCTGACCAGTATTTTTTTACAATGCTGGAAAAGATAATCCCAGTAGGTACTCCAGCAACAATACCTTCTGCTGCATGAAGAAAATATTAGGATGGAAAAGCAGAAAGCGCGTTATTATTAATCAATACTGATCTTAGATTAAAATTAGGAGCCATCCATTGCCGTGGAAGGGTGTCCTTAAAAAAATCACGAAATGTCACAAGGGGGAGGGGGCGTAGTAATATGTATGTATATCATGTTTATTTTGTTTCCGGCAAATATGCTATACTTATCCAAAAATTGGCGCGTTAAATCTGTGGTGTGAAGACATTCTTAATAAAATTATGTTCATCTAGTGTTGTAGCGTTGGGGGGGGGGGTCTTAAACCTCACCAAGGGGGAGGGGTGTGGTCAAAAAAACATCACATGATAAATGGACGGCCCCTTAACAGAACTCATAATGTTCATCTTTAAAGGTGCCAGCACTAGTTAGGTTCCTACTACATAGTTAATTTATCTTATTTTAAGTTCAATAATTGTAGCGAATTATTTTTTTAAAGTGATAACAATGTTGATTTTTCATATTTATATTTATTCTTAAATAAAGACACTGATAGAGTACAATCTTTCTTTTCATTTTTCTTCATATCACCCCTATTAATCCTTTACAAAGCTGGTGGACGCAATCTGGTCCATGGGTGGACGCAATTTAGATTTTGTGGACGCAAACTGGGTAAAACGCCAAATTCCGATATTTTTATTTTTTTGGAATAAATACAAAGTGTTTTAAGCTAATTTGAAAGTTAATCTTAAAATAGACTATATAATGAACTTATTAAATAATTTTGAGATAGATACTAGTGCTCGGATATTTTTATTTTCGCCGTCAAACTTGGGAACTGCACTAAATGGACGCAAACAGGCGAAATGACCCTACGCTTGATAATCTTCGACGCTCACACCGCCTCTCAAATGGATGTTCGTTTCTACTACACCAGGATTAACTGCATTCACACGAACTCCCTTTGCACCCAATTCAAGGGCAACACATCTTGTAAACTGATCCAAAGCTGCTTTAGAAGTACAATATGCTAGTATATTCGGAAATGACCTTACACCAGCGACACTGGAAACGTTGACAATATTACCTTTCGTTTTTATGAGGTGCGGTACAGCTAACATAGTCAAGTAATACGGAGCACGAACGTTTGTTTTCATTATCTTATCGTATTGTTCTAGAGACGTCGATTCTATCGAACCAGTAGTCATGATACCGGCATTATTTACAAGTACATCTAGCTTCCCAAACTTTTCGATGGAGGTTTTAACCACTCTTTCAATATCACTTTCAATGTCCAAGTCTGCGACAATAGTGAGCGGTTTCAATGTTCTTGGGGATTTTTCTTCGCATTGTTTCGCGACTTTTTCCAAGTTCTCCTTCTTTCTTCCAGTCAAAACTAGGATAGCCTCTTGCTGCGCGAAGTGAAACGCGGTCTCTTCGCCAATTCCGGAACTTGCGCCGGTGACGAGCACAACCTTGTTCGCGAACATTATGATAATGAATGGCAAATAAAGTTCAAAATAAATTTTATCAAACTCACTGTTTATCTTCCTCTATTGCAATAAAATACACACGCCAATCGGCCGGCCGCCCGGCCGGGACTACTCTACACACACACACACACTCACACACACACACATGCCTTAATGTAGGCACAGATTTTCGAACACAAATAGAGTAGGTATTTATATTACCATAAAATAATTTAGAAAGAGAACATACAAACGTATGTTTATGAATAAAACCTCAGATATATGCATTACAGAAATATGAAAATAGTAATCTCGATAACGTTAATTAAAATGATGGGTTACAAGAACTACACATACATTAATAGATCATTTGAAATGTTAAATGTTGATGCAATATTTACACCCTAGTTGTCTAAAACTTGAAAAGGTCATAATAAGATTTATTTAAATAAACAAATCCCATTAAAGTAAGTTCAAAAGTTTAAGCCCTAAAAGCAGTCTCTAAAAATCAACATTTAAAAGGTAGGAATTGTAAACAACTCACCTAGTAATGAAAGCCAGTCACATTATATGTAGATCTTTTAGTACATTCATTTCATTTCATTTCAGTACACAATATGTAGATCTTTTATATCAATTGGCCATGAAATTCTGAGACAGGTAGCATATTTTGTCTGTTTACTCTGTACTCAGACGATACTTATAAAAATGCTATTGTGCTTGAAACCAAAAGCTTATATTTCAAAGAGAAAACTGCCAACTGCAATTACAATAAAAAACAAATATTTAAGATCAACATAGTATTTAATACAATAAACACTTTATAATATAATGTTTAAAATATGATCACATTGCCATGCTAACCCAACACCTTATAAAATTTCATGTTTATCGTGGACACATTGCATGCCTCCCACCATCAACTGGCAAAGTCGCACCAGTTATATTACTTGCAGAGTCACTCGCCAAGAATACAATAACAGATGCCACTTCTTTAGGTTCACCGGCTCTACCTATGGCATGAGTTTCAGCACATTTCCTAATAAACTCTTCATATTGCTGTTCGTTCATGCTGGACTTCATATGTATACCTGTCGTTATCACTCCTGGATTCACAGCGTTGACTCTCACACCTTTCGGGGCAAGTTCTAGTGCAACACATCTTGTAAATTGGTCTAGTGCTGATTTAGACATACAATATGCAAGCACATTGGGGAATGATCTCAAGCCTGTCACACTAGACACATTTACAATATTCCCTTTAGTTTTCAGAAGATGAGGAGTAGCCAACATTGTTAAGAAGTAAGGGCCTCGAACATTAGTATTCATAACTCGGTCATACTGATCCAGAGAAGTGTTTTCAATATTGCCAGCTTCTAAGACTCCTGCATTATTAACAAGTACATCAAGTTTTTGAAATGTATCAATAGTTTTCTTAATCACATTTTCCACATTAATTTCTACATTCATATCAGCAATTACAACTAAAGGTTTCAATCCTTTGGGTGATAAGTCTTCGCATACCTTTGCAACTTTTTGAAGGTTATCCTTGTTTCTTCCAGTTATAACAATAGATGCTTCCAATTTAGAAAATTCCTGGGCTGTCTCAGCACCAATACCTGAACTTGCTCCAGTGATCAGCACAACTTTGTTTGCAAACATTGTGGAATTCTGAAAAAGAAAGTCTAGTTAATAATATCTTTATTAAAAAAAATCTTTTTAAGATTTTCTACTTGATATTTAGGAAATTATCGTGGACGTTAATTAATTTATTAATAAAGTTATTTAGGAAGATTTACATCTAAAAATTAAGTTATTAGCTTAATAAACAAACCAAAACTCTTTAATTTTATTTCAATATGCCGGAGATAGGTACACCTACTTACGTGAATGATAAAAATTACCAATTTATCTCCGTATTGACCCGCAGAAACACAGTAAGATAAGGTTGAACTTGTTCGATAAAATTCTAAAAAACTTTCCTGCCGCCTGCTTGCTCTGCTTTTCTTTCCTTTTTTTTTAAAGAATGACTTTGACTTTGACATTTAGCTTTTCCTATTTGTGGCATTGAGCACACAGTTTTCGCCAGATAAATGTTATTTCTGTTGATTAAAAAGAAACATGATGAAAAATAAAACAGTTAAAATATTTGAAATTTTCATACAATTTTTTTGCATTTAAAATCCTACTACTATTATAAAGGCGAAAGTTTGTATGTGTGGATGTATGGATGTATGATGTTTGTTACTCTTTCACGTAAAAACTACTGAATGGATTTGAATGAAACTTTACCACAATATAGCTTATACATCAGAATAACACAGACATAGGATAGTGGAAATCGAAATCCACACGGGCGGAGTCGCGGGCGGCCGCTAGTATGTTATATAGTCATTTCTAGGGAATGCAATCTCGTTCTCGCGAGATCTCGTTTTTACGAGATCTCGGCCTATTTTAGCGAGATTGAATCTCGGGCGAAAATGGACGAGATCTCGCGAGATTTACGAGATTGAACTTGGATTCTTGTTTATCACCAAAAGGCGAATGCTGCATAGTATTCATGGTTGCCATTCAGAAATATGATAAATTGAAACAGAAACTTATAATAAATTCGTAGAGTTCAATTCTTTACATGAAAAATATTTTCAAAATAACTCAGGGGGTGATTATTGTTCGATACTGATGCCAAAAATGCAATCTTTTTTGTCTGTCTGTATGCTCCTTGTAGAAACAAAAACTACTCAACGGATTTTAACGACACTTGGTTTAATCATTCTTCATACTCCTGGGCAGGTTATAGGATACTTTCATAACGCTACAGTCAATAGGAGCAGAGTAGTGAAAAGAAATGTTGAGAAAACGGGAGAAGTTACTCAATTTTTTAAGCTTTCGTCGTTTGTACAGCCTTAATGGTTAAAGTCACATAGAAATCATGTATGACGGAAATATTCTATATAATATATAAAGTATTCTATATTAAATTGTCTAAAAATTATCCCGCAACAGCATATGTCTATCTTTTATGGTTGACTGCGGAAACCGAAATCCACGCAGACGGAGTCGCAGAATAGTACTCTAGATAGTAGTTACTAATTTTCTTTAATCTATTAGAGTTTATTTGTCATCTTAATTTCTACATTTTAATTTTTAACTTAACAAACATAATATACGAACTGTTTTATTTTTAAAAGTTATTTGCTTGGTTTTTTTTTATATAATTAAAAAAGAAGACTGATATAAAATAGATACGTAAATTAATACTTTTAAAGCTGTTAAACACATGAAAATTTAATAAAATAAGTCGTAATAATTAATGTTGATTTCACAATAACTATCATTTTCATTATTTTCATCCTCATTCATGGAAATTTTGTGATTTTCTGTACGAATTAACAGTCAAAACTGGCAATCTCGCGAGATCTCGTAATTGACGAGATCTCGCGAGATCGTCGTTCGTAAACTCGCGAGATCTCGACGGAGCCCTAATCTCGCGAGATTGCATTCCCTAGTCATTTCATTAACTTTGACAGAAAAACAATAATGTTTGTCGTGTAGCTTGCATGTGGCCTAATCCCAAATGAATTAAACGCAGCCTTATAAAGTTAGAAAATTACGCAATTAATATCTCCTTATTTTAAAAATTCAATAAAAAGGCACAAATAGACAACGCCACTTAATGCTTTAGAAATTAAGTAATTTTGCACTGTTTTAGTGACTAAAGAATACCTTTTATTAAGAAGTACCAAGTGAAATCTTTGAAATATATACAAGTAGCTGCCCGCCCCGGCTTCGCCCGTGGTACTTACTTACATGTATTATACATACAAACCTTCCATAAGAATCACCCTATCTATTTAAAAAAACCGCGTCAAAATCCGTTGCGTAGTTTTAAAGATTCATGCATACATACGGGCATACAGCGAAAGCGACTTTCTTTTATACGTTGTATTGATATCATAAAAATAAGTTCTAATTTATAATTGAGTTATTTCGTAATTGTGTTAATTATTTTGTATGAAAAAAGTTTTTGGCTTTTTTCTTTCGTGGCGGTGAAATTCCATAATCTAAGGGTGAAAATGTGAAATAGGGTGATTTTTAAATTGTAACAGTCCAGAGCCAAAAAAGAATATATTAAAAAAAAACAGAGAAAGAAAAGAAGTGAAGTGAAGGTGAAGGAAGAAGCGTTGTTGTAATCAGAAAAATATGTGATTTCGATTGATATTTTCAGTTTAATTTATATTATATTCTTGATTCTTGATGTTATAGGGATATTATTTCAAGGTTAACCATGGCGTCTTTACCTTCAGCCTCAAAAGTAGAATCTTTCGACGAATTCTACACAGAAGTAAGTAGTTCTAAATGTCTTCTTACCACATTGTCATTTAGAAGTTCTGTGAATTTTACCTTTATTTGATAAATTTACGTGTGAGTGATTGTTTATGTTTGTTTTTCAGGTGAAAGAAATTGAGAAACGTGACTCAGTTTTAACACCAAAGCAGCAAATCGAGAGACTTCTACGTCCAGGATCTACGTATTTCAATTTGAATCCCTATGAAGTGTTACAAGTTGAACCAGATGCTTCACTTGACGAAATAAAAAAGAAATACCGTAGACTATCCATTTTGGTCCATCCAGATAAAAACATAGTAAGTGTAGACAATGTTGACTATTGTATGAGTGTGTGTGGGTGTGATTATACCTTGCCATGTGATAGAATATATTTTTTCCAATTTTTGAGTAATAACATTGAGAGATTTAAGTATCGCATTTAGTTTGAAATCAAGTCAACAACATAGCAAGATTGTGCAATGCCTTTCAATAGTTAGATCATTGGATAACTTGTACATAATCAATGATTAAATTCAATAAAACTACTGGTCTTAGGAATCAGTATGAATGTTCTGTTTTTTGTGTTGTTGCAAGAAGAACTTCGTTTGTTTAGTTTAGACGGTTACGCCCGTCAACATTTCCTTTTTATCCGCAGATGGGAACCATACCCTGATGAGCTGACGCACCGATACATAGGTAAGGAACCAAGTTGCGTGTGGGAATGAATGAAAAAATCATCAAAAATTAGTAAAGATACTTAAAATTCATAGATAAATATCCGGAAAACAAAATGTTTTAGAAATCTTATATAATTTGAAAAGTAACGCCATTACTGGTTTCAATTGCAGGATGATTCTGAACGAGCCCAACAAGCATTTGAAATAGTAAACAGGTCATGGAAGACTCTGGAAAATGAAGACACCAGGAAGAAATGCTTGGATATTTATCAAGAAGCTAAAGAACGTACAGACCATATGGTGTGTAAACATTTTAAACAATTAACTAATTATTCCCATTGTAGTTTTTATTGTAAAATATTGTTTTTTATGGGATAGAAGCTTGCAAACATTTAAATGCATTGTACCTTTTAAACTTTTCATGTTTGTTGTGTTCAGTAGAGTATTGTTAGGCCATTTAAATTGTAAGACCTTGAAAATAAATGAATTATTTAATCAAATGTTGCTTGCTGTGTGTGTATTATAATTAATTTAACATGAACTAAAATTATGTTGATAACAATTTTGGAAATACAATTTTTAATTTTTTTTTTGGGTTTAATGATGTTTTTATCAATGATTTTTATTCTTTTTTACAGATTGAACAAAAGAGGAAAAAGCAGAAGAAGGATGGTCGTTTAGCTGAAGGTATACCAGAAGACGATCCTGTCAAGTACAAACATGCAGTATATGTGATGACTATGAAGGTAATTGTTGCTTTCTCAACTAATGTGACTATAATTTTAATAACAAGAGTTCAATAGTTCTGTAATTATTCATCATGTTTTTTGGTTGGCCATTTATATCTTTAAGAGAAACATATAACTGACTCTTCAAAAGGAGAGTTGATGCCTTAAGGGATGTCAGCACAGTTGTAGTGCCCCTGGTGTCGCTTAAAGAGTGCAGCAATCACTTACCATCTGGTGAACTGTCATACAACTTACATCAAAATAAAATTGATTATAATATTGGAACTTGTCTTATGTTGAGTAACAGACAGAGACCTCTTTTCCACTGGGCACAATGGTCATGTCGCAGGGTGCCACAATCGTTTTGGGGCCCCACAAGTACCAAACCCGAGGTTTAAAGACCAATGTGCCCAGGGTCTCTTATTGGTGAAAGACCTAGTAACAGTAAAAGTTTAATTAGATTTTAAAACAAAATTTCAGTTATTTGCTGACATGGAACGTAAGAGGCAGCATCTCGAAACTCGTGACATGGAGGAGAGGAAAAGAAAAAGAGAAGCGGAAATAGAGCAGGAGGAGCAAATGTCTTTTGAGAAGGAATGGGCAAAGAACTTTGAGGTAAGGAATTATAATAAACTAGCGGCCCGCCCCGGCTTCGCCCGTGGTACTTGTCCACTATTTATACATAAAAACCTTCCTCATGAGTTACTCTATCTATTAAACAAAAACCGCATCAAAATCCGTTGCGTAGTTTTAAAGATTTAAGCGTTCATAGGGACAACATGGCAGAAAAAGCGACTTTGTTTTATACTATGTAGTGATACAAGATATTGTTAAAACTCCTTGTTTTTCTTAGCAATAAGAACACATATGTTTTTCATAATGACATGTGTCTATATACATTGTTTTTCTGTCTCATAGTTGTCACCTTTCGGAATAAACGTATTTAACCACTACGCCCTAGTTTTCTCTCCAAAAATAACTGGTTATGGGCCCAGGTGTTTAAAACAACAGTGAAATACGTTGCTAGTATCAAGTGCTATGGAAAATCCATCGGGAGATCAAATGTCGAAGACGATGTCGACGTCGACGGCCCCGGCACAATTGATAAGCAAACTGAAAGGGAGTTACAACTTTAGTAACTGGCTCTTTGCTGTACAGTGTTACCTCACTGACCTCGACCTATGGGATATCACCATAGAGCCGCAAAACCTCGTTGACCCTTCAAAAAAACGAAAGGATGAAAAGGCACGAGCTAAGATATGTCTACTCTGTGACGAGTGCGTGTACCCAGTTATACGACCGGCCACGTCAGCCTATGATCTAATGAACCGGCTGAAAAAGGCATATGCGGACAGCGGATTATCGAGGCGAGATCTTACGTCAGAAAATGTCATATCGGCTCTAATGAAGGAAAGCGCCAGAAAATGTGTACCTATTCGACCTGAACCTAGCACTTCGGCATTGCAATCGAGTGAGCAGAACAAGAAGAAGCCCTTCTGCATTTACTGCAAGAAGTCCGGGCATATCGTGTCACAGTGTAGGAAGGTGAAGGACAAGAAAAATAAGACTTCAGTTTCGGCAAAGAAAATTTCAAATTATACGTCCGATCTAACACTTTCATCTTGTTTTTCTAACATCCCTCTTTCAGGATCACAGGATTGGATCCTAGACTCAGGTGCTACCACACATATGAGCAATAATAGGGAGTGGTTCGAGACATTGTCACCTCATATCACCCCGATAACGGTGGCAAACAAAGCCAAGCTCTATAGCAAAGGTAGAGGTAATGTAAATATTAATATTTCTGACAATGTAAATAAAATCACTGAAGTTCTTTATATTCCAAATCTCGCAACAAACTTATTGTCTGTTAGCCAATTAGTAAATAAGGGGTATGATGTTCTGTTTACATCTAAAGGCGCAACAATATCTTTGAGTGGCAGTTGTCAAGTGACAGGTAATGTCATTGCCTCGGGCTCATACCATAAAGGCATGTTCAAACTTGACGTAAAAAGTTCTCAAGCCTTTCGTACTACCACAAAAGATTCTTCTATGTTATGGCATAGACGCCTTGGTCACCTCAATGCAAGAAGTATGCATATCCTGAAAAATAAAGGAATTGGCGTGAATTTTAGCGGTAATTGTAAAGAAACTTGTGTCCCATGCCTACAAGGCAAACTTTCAAGGAGAAAGTTTATTAAATCGCAAAGTAAATCGAGTAAAGTCCTAGAATTAGTCCACTCGGACTTATGCGGACCGATGAGTACGCATTCTTGGGGCGGAGCATTATATCTCCTCACATTTACAGACGACTACAGTCGTAAAACTTACGGATATCTTTTGAAATCAAAAGCCGAGGTTTTTTCAAAATTTGTGGAGTATAAATTCTTGGTTGAAAACCAAACTGGTGAAAAAATTAAGATTTTACGTTCGGATAATGGTCGCGAGTATGTAAATAGGGATTTGATTAATTTTCTCAAAGAAAATGGTATCATCCATCAGACTACTGTACCATACACACCGCAGCAAAACGGTGTTAGTGAACGTGCCAACCGGACTATAATCGAAAAAGCCAGATGCATGCTCAAAGACTCGAATTTACCTTTAGCATATTGGGGTGAAGCAGTAAATACGGCAATCTATATCAAGAACCGTGTACCCACCCAAGCCCTTAATAATAAAATTCCAGAGGAATTATGGACCGGGAAGAGAGTCGACCTCTCTTACCTGCGAGTCTTCGGATGTGAAGCTCATGTCCTTATCCCGAAAGAAAAACGGAAGAAAATGGATTCCAAAACGGAAAGTTGTATATTCGTTGGCTATACAACTGAAAGCAAAGGCTATCGCCTTATCAACCCTGATAATCCTCGTGCGATCATAATCGCAAGAGATGTTGTCTTCATAGAGGACAAAACAAAACCCAACGTTAAAACTCCGGAACCAGATGAATCAAATGATCATCCAAATCAAATAGAAGTCTCTGTACCCCTCGACCCTGCAGTAAACGAAGAAGAATCTGTTCATCAGCCCGTGTTTCAGCAGCAACGAGACGTACAGTCCGAGGTTATACCTTCATTGGAAGAATTGGAGCCTGCTGTGGATGAACCTACAACCTCTTCTAGCTCCCCTACAAACGAAGCTATGGCAAGGGAACAAACAGAGCGCAGATACCCCCAACGCGACAGAAGTCAACCTGATAGACTCCAAGCTGGTTGTTATCTTTACCTAACTTCTGATATGGAACCCGAGACGTATAGAGAAGTTATACAGCATCCACAGAAGGACAAATGGCTAGAAGCAATGAATGCTGAATACACATCTCTTATGAATCACGGAACATGGATTCTAGTCGATCGGCCGTCAGATCGGAAGACTACCAAATGCAAATGGGTCTTTAAAATCAAAAAAGACACTAGTGGGCAAACTACAAAATACAAAGCCAGATTAGTTGCCAAAGGTTTTACTCAAGTCGCAGGAGTGGACTATGGTGAAACTTTTTCACCAGTGGCTCGTCTATCATCAGTGAGGCTTCTATTGGCATACGCAGTTCATAATAATCTGCAATTACATCATCTTGATGTAGAAACTGCATTTCTTAATGGAGATCTTGACGAAGAAATATACATGGAACAACCGGAAGGGTTTACTGAAGATCCAAAGAAAGTCTGCTTACTGAAAAAGGCATTGTATGGCTTGAAGCAAGCTCCTCGACAATGGAACAAAAAAGTGTGCGAAGCACTAGCCACCTTATCGCTTACTCAAGTTCCAACTGAACACTGCCTCTATATCAAAAGAGATGGTAATGACATTTTGGTTGTTGCCGTGTTCGTTGATGACTTCTTTGTATTAAGTAGCAGCGATCTCATGAGAGAAACCTTTAAAAATGATCTCAAAAAGATGTTCAAAATCAAAGATTTTGGTCCCCTTCGAGATTGCCTTGGTATGCGTGTCATACAGAGCGAAGGTTGTACTACTCTCGATCAGACCAAGTACATCGAGAAACTTATTACTAAGTTTGGGATGAAAGACGCAATACATGTGTCAACCCCATTAGAACCGGGCCTGAAACTAACTCTATCAACAAAGGACGAAGAAACTGAAGTCCCTTATCAGGAACTTATCGGCTCTCTAATGTACATTGCGATATGTACAAGACCCGACATCTCGCATGCAGTGTCGTACCTTTCGCAGTTCAATGTACATTACGGGGGGGTACACTGGAGGGCCGCTAAGAGAGTCCTTAGGTACTTAAAGGGTACTAAAGACCTAAAGCTTCAGTTTACGTCCAAAGGCCAGCCATACCCAACTGGCTACGTCGATGCCGATTTCGGTAATAACCTCGTAGATCGACGATCATTCACTGGTTTTGCTTTCATTATGTGTGGTGCACCAATATCATGGGAAGCACGCAAGCAGCGGACAGTCGCGCTTTCTACAACAGAGGCTGAGTACATGGCCTTAGCAGAAGCTTGCAAAGAGGCGATTTACCTCAAAACTCTCATTCATGAAGTTTTCGCTACATTGCATCCCATCACCATCCATACAGACAATCAAAGTTCATTGAAACTGGCACACAACAATACATATCACGCACGAACCAAACACATAGACATCAAACACCATTTCATTCGAGACGCACTTTCACAACATTGCATTGCACTGCATTACATACCCACAACAGACATGACAGCCGATATTTTGACCAAACCTTTGCCGAGACTGAAGCACTGTAAATGTGTTCAGTTGTTAGGTTTAGTCTAAGTTTATATCGATCTAGTCTGTAGGTGTAGGTGTAGTAGTTGTGTATAGATAGTGAATAAGTCGGTGTATATACAGGGTGTCTAATTTTGTTGTTCAGTGTTTTTTATACAGGATGTGTAATTTTACTGTTTAGTGTTTAATGTACAGTTTCCTTTGATATGTCATTATACCTTGTGTATATTTGTATGTATATAGGGTGTTCATATTGCGGGGGGGTGTTAAAACTCCTTGTTTTTCTTAGCAATAAGAACACATATGTTTTTCATAATGACATGTGTCTATATACATTGTTTTTCTGTCTCATAGTTGTCACCTTTCGGAATAAACGTATTTAACCACTACGCCCTAGTTTTCTCTCCAAAAATAACTGATATCTCTACATAGATGGAGAACAATTTTTTTTTTAATTGGTTTAAATGATATTTTCCCAATACCTATATGTAGGAAATGAATTATTATTTTACTATGTTTATATTTTTTTCAATATTTGAGACGTTTTAACAAATACATAGTTTAAGAATTTCTAAGAAGTGGATAAATATCTTTATGAACACAACTTAGACTACATATTCTACTTATTAATTCATTGATTTTCCTACAATGTTCACATGAATAGCAAAGGAAAATTGCAATTTTACAATATATCAGATATATAATTTGATTAGAAAGAAAGAATCTCTTAATATTGATTGAATATAAAGAAATTCTTTTAATTATAACTCTCCAACCATCCAGAAATGTCACATCAATGCTGTATCATATTTAAGCTATTAAATTAATTAACTACCCGTATTAAATAGCTGTCTAAGTTAAATGTTGTGCTTTTAATTACAAGCTTAGCAAACATTTGGTGCTATAATTTAAATTATTTAATTAACAATTTATTTGTAAGTTATTGTTCATTGCCTAAATTTGCGAAGAAGTTATACTTATTTGATTATTAATGTTGATTTCAGGAATCTCGACAAAACCGTGTGGACAGTTGGAAGACTTTTCAATCCGGTGGGAGCAAAGAGAAGAAAAAGAAGAAGATTATGGGTTTCAAACCACCCAAGCCAAAACCAGAGAGCAGATAACTCTCCCTCATATCCTAGTATTAGCTTAGCGGAATATTTCTGATCTTTGATAGCTGTAGTAGTATCATTAATATTACATACAAAGTTGTTGTGAAATTGAAGTGAACACCAAACTATTGCTATAAAAAGAAAAGATACATTTAAAACAATTTGCCATTATGAAAGCTGTTTTGGATTCTCTTCTGTAGTCAAATGCATGATTGTGAAAAGCAGTGAAAGTTGATAGTTTGGAATTTTGAAACTATTATAAATTGTGTATAAAGTAACATTTAAAGAAAAGTAAGGGTGGCTATCAAAGGTTTGAAAATTGTCATAATTATAATTACTTATATAATTATTGTAAGAGTCTGTTGGAGACATTAGCCTTACTTTTGGCATTAGGTTATGTTTACTATGTACAAGTTACATAAACATGGTTTACTAAATAAACTCTATTAAAACAGTATCAATCAATTTGTTACTTATTATTACATTATAATAGTTAAATCATACTATTGACATTACACAGTTTATAAATTACTAGCGGCCACCTGCGAGTTGGAAGGCGTGGAATTAATTCAAAATTTCATCCCCTATATTATCCTATTGAGGGTAGAATTGATCAAAATCCTTTCTTAGCAGATGCTACGTCATAAAAACAACCTGCATGCCAAATACAAATACGGTCTTTGACTGACAGGTCAAATCATGACGTCATAACTTAGTATTGTCAAATCAATACTTTTTAAGTAACTATAATAATTATTTGATAAAATGAACAGTAACTTTAGCATAATCATAATATTTTTTTTTTCTTTAATATCATAGTTTCAAAATTTATTTTAGATGCAGTCAAACCAAACACCCAGTTGCGGCCCGAAGGCAGTCACCAATATTGTCATGTTTTTTTTCTGATATCTTTTGTATACAAACCGCCTGAAATGATCAGTGTGCAATGCGAATGTGTAACAAAATTATGAAAAAAAACGTGTCATACTCCCCAGCAGAGCCACCTTCATAAATAGCGGTCAAATTCATTTCGAAACAATGTACCTCGAACGTACATAGTGTACATTCGATTTATACAACTGTACTTATACAGATTTGCGAAATAATGAACATCGAAAGTGGCTCTGCTGGGGAGCATACTCCCTGGCAGCGCCACCTTATTTAAAGTACTTAGGATTGATGTACAGTTGTAATTTTCATGAAAATTGATGTACCTTTACTGTTTATTATGTACGTGTTGAAAAAATCCTTATCAATTCAGTGGTTCTTATTATTTTTACTGTTGTAAAATTTTCATACAAACAATATTTATTAGCAATTGTTTCGATCTATGTATTTATTTCGTTGCTAAGTTAATATGTGTAGGCACTCAAGAATAAATATTATGGCAGAGGAAGAGACGAACTTCTTAGCTATCTATGGATTCTCCGTACGGGTGCCAGGTCCATCGCATGGAATAGAGAGGAATGCTAGTCGGCGCCTGGGACTTTCGACCCAGCGTGTAGATTATAAGGGGCCCCTTTATAGTATACTAACGATCACCTTCACCGATGACATTCCTCTCCCTTCCCAACCATATTTGGTACGAGCCGAGTAAAGCAGCTTTAGTTGCTCTGCCCAGTAAGGAGCTAATATTAGATCTTGGTAATCCTAAGTCCTTTTAAAAAACGGTGGTCGCAAGCGGACACCTAGTGGACAGTCCGTTCAAATAGTTCTTCCTATTTGTACATCAAATTGAGAAAAATGACATCAGCTGAGACGTTGGATGCTTTGTTATTTCATCCTTAGATTTTTGTGGCTAAAATAAGTATTTTATAAAACGCTACAACGCGCGGCACTGCGCTGAAGTCTTTAGTTGTCCTAGCCAGGCCCTATCATGCTGTGACATGCCAAGGGCAATATCATGACGCCACTCCGCTCTCATGTTGGCGCGTTTCTTTCTTCCAAGTGTCAGCACTGATCCGAAACTAATACCTACTGGAAATTAATTTAATAATTTATACATTTTTCCTCTTCCATAATATTTATTCTTGAGTGCCTACACATATTAACTTAGCAACGAAATAAATGCATAGATCGAAATAATTGCTAATAAATATTGTTTGTATCAAAATTTTACAACAGTGAAAATAATTAGAACCACTGAATTGATAAGGATTTTTTCAACACGTACATAATAAACAGTAAAGGTACATCAATTTTCATGAAAACTACAACTGTACATCAATCCTAAGTACTTTAAATAAGGTGGCGCTGCCAGGGAGTATGCTTCCCAGCAGAGCCACTTTCGATGTTCATTATTTCGCAAATCTGTATAAGTACAGTTGTATAAAACGAATGTACACTATGTACGTTCGAGGTACATTGTTTCGAGATGAATTTGACCGCTATTTATGAAGGTGGCTCTGCTGGGGAGTATGACACAAAAAAACGTGCTATTACAATCCTTACCGTAAAAAATCGCAATAAAATACAAAGGCAGAATAGACAGTAACATATTTTTTTTATCGACACCCACGGACTAGTTACTAGTTACTAGTCCGTGTCGTGATCTTGTTTAATATAATTAAAGACTTACTATTCGGAAAATATTTTTACATTGAATCTTAATAAAAAAAAACATTGGAAAGGAAATTATGGAAAATATTTTGTGTCGAACTGCACAAACCAGTGATTGGTTTGCAACGCAATAAGAGCGTGCAGACCGCACACTAGCGCCGCCAATCGTTTTAATTTAATTGTTAAAAAAAAAAGATAATTATGTAGATAGAAAAACGCACTGTAGTGCACTAAAGAATAACATCTATGATTTTTTGAAATCCGCATTAAATTACTACGCAGCAAATTACTTTTCATACGTAATGATGGCCATGATCTTTAAAATGGCCAAAAGTGGGCACTTCTAGCAATATTTTAGATTATGACAACCTAATGATAAGTAATGTAAATTCACTTTTATAAAATCATAAATGGTATTCTTTATTACGCAACAGACAGTTATAACGATTGGCGGCGCTAGTGTGCTTTCTGCACGCCCATGGGCAGTTTGTCGTCAGCTGTCAGTTGGCGCGCGAAACAGCATTTTGTTTTTAATTCTTAATTTTGTTGTTAACAGTTGTTTTATGATAGATTTTAGATAAACGCGTGACAAAATTAGTGAAATAGAAAAGCAAAGTGTTAATGGCATAATAAATAGAAACAGTGTGCAACTACTTCAGTTCATCAGATCTTTTGAAGTAGGTAAGTGGTAACTTCTATTTTTGTCTTGGATAAGTAGTGTAATCTACAAATCTTATTATTATTTGCAGGTTCCATTTTTCAAATTGTCATAAAGTATGAAATATACCAATTTAAAACGAGAAAACATCTTCAAAATGTGTTATAGGTATTATAACCTAGCAGAATTTAAAAAAAGGTTAAATTGCGTTCGAAGGAAATCTGCAAAGGAATATTAATGAAAAAATAACAGGGGACGGATCCATTTAATATTTACTTAATTAATATTTTATTTCATTATTATTTTACATCAAAACTAGTTTAATGTTAGGGTCGGGCTCGTATTTGTGTTTGTGCGTCTCAAACAAGTCGACGAGTTTCTGTATGTACTGGTGGTGTAGAGCGTCGATTTCTTCTTTTGTCGGTTCGTAGTTTTGCTTTACGTGAATTGGTTCACCAACTGAGGAAAAAAATAAAACTCGATCGGGTGCATAATGTACACAGTACCATCTTGATTAAGAGTGAGACTCCAAAGCCGAGAAAGTGACGCAGAGCGGAGATCTGCCGTAAGTAGTCAATAGGATTTCAATGCTGAGATGGCTGCTAACGACACATCTCCACATATCCGCTATAGTATACACTAGCGGCCGCCCGCGACTCCGTCCGCGTGGATTTCGATTTCCAATATCCTATGTGTTATTCTGATGTATAAGCTATATTGTGGTAAAGTTTCATTCAAATCCATTCAGTGGTTTTTACGTGAAAGAGTAACAAACATCCATTCATCCATACATCCATACATCCATACATCCACACATACAAACTTTCGCCTTTATAATAGTAGTAGACATCCATACATCCACACATACAAACTTTCGCCTTTATAATAGTAGTAGGATATATGTAGCACCCACCCTTGTATAACACCCAGATCAGACCAAATAGAAATATTCATGTAGGTAGATATACAAATGTTCTCACTGTGTGGGGATCGAACCCGACATTGAGGATTATACCAAGCCGGTCGTCGTAAGGTTACGGTGAACCATAGATATCGCTGCGGCACATCGACGGCATCGAATCACAGCGGCTCAATGACCTTGTAAACTTAAAACTCACCAACAATGTAAACAGGAGTGCGGTAGGCCAACAGGCCAAAGCTGTATTGGAAGAAGCCTCTTCCCTTAGCTGCGACTGGGGCGATGCCAGTAAAGATTCTGATTTTGTCCTGCAATGCCCTCATCCAGGTGCCCTCGGGGTAGGGACAAGTTTGGAACACTCTCGTTTCGCCGAAACAAAACACTGGCACGACAGATGCGCTGTAATAATATGGAGTGGTATTCAGTGACGTTTTTAACAAGAAAGGAGGTTTTCAATTTCCCTGTAAAAAGGTACCTAGGATACTTTCTAAGATGATTTAGTTGTGCTATAGTAGCAACTCTTTATTTTGAAGAAACTTTAAACAGTAAACAAGACGTAGTTTCTGTTTTTGTTATCGACTGAAAATCAAGTATGTATTCTAAATTATTGTTAATTGGTGCAAAATTTTACGAACCACTTACCCAGTTTTAATTGCAACTCGTGCATAGCCCTTCTTGTTTTTCAAAATAACATTGTACACGTCGGGCTTTGACATCATAACTTCCTCCGAACCGCCAATATTAATTGATAAAAAGTTGCCTTTAAATTTCTTATTCATTAGATAAGTGATACTTTCTTCCGAAGCTGATACTGCTCCACTGGCAAGGCAGACTTCTCTTAAGAAAGGAGCTCTAAATCGTCCTGGGACCATCGCTAAATGACTCTTAATCCCAGGAAAAATTGTGTCAAAATCTGCCCCATTACTCAAGAAGGCGTTGCAGGCACCAAACATCACTTGTCCGTGAGGGTGAGTTGGTGCAATATAGTTCTTTGTCGGATCTAATTCGGCTGTTTTCACTAGCTTAGTAGGGGAGTACTGGCATGCGTATCGACATAAGGCCGATTTTCTGAAAAACTCCCATCTGAAATACGAAAAGAAAAACTTAGGTATAAAAAACAATGACCATGATGATATATGAGATATGTGTAAAGATCACTAATGGATCTTTGTAATTGTCTAATGTCTTGCAATTAATAGTTATTATGCTATTAATAGTCGAATATAAGATCTCAAAGCCAAGCCATGGCATATTGTAATAATCATGAAGAGGTATTTAGTAAAGAATTTCTAGGTTGCTGTATATAAGTGTCGCCTCTTGTTGCTCTGGCAGTGAACAGAATACCTAAATTACAATTATTAACTGCACTAAAAAGCTTACCTTCGCCCTCCACGGCTTGCCACTTCTGTATCATTTAGTATGTACATTGTGTACAGTAGTCCGACCCACCATAACTGGCTATATAGCAACTGGTATAACAGTACGTAGGAAAACATTGGCAAAATAATTCCCGTAAGAGTTAATATGAAGACTGATAAGGTTTCTAGGCGGCGAGACAACGGTACATTTAGTGGGGCCCATTTGATCCCAGTATCCCTAGAAACAAAAAAAGAACAAACTAAGTAAATTCAGCTAAGCAAATACAATTTTGGCAAGAACATACTTTTGTTTAAAAGTAGGTATAATGCTGTAGGTACCTATCTAGGTAAAATCTATTAAGACATTTGGGTTATTGATATTGATATGTAAATAAAGTGTGTTTGATAAGTCTGTGGAAAGTCTGAGAGTAGTCTGTCTTAGAAGCCACACGCAAAGTTTTAGATTAATCAGTCCAGTTTTTTGAGCATATATATATGTAGTCGACAGATTTTTAGAAAATATACCTATAATAATTTCGTGGGGTGACGGAAAACGGTACATTACTTTCTGAAAAGCAAAACGCCTGGTTGACTGAAGTAAACATTATGGGGGATCTGCGCCTTATACTAGAGCAGTTAGACATCTTTTGGGAATGTGGTGGTATTAGATCTTTCGCAAAATTCCTACCAAGTCTCCGAAGGACTAAAGAACCACTTATCTAATACCAACGTCGCATAATGCCTATTTTGCTAAAGGAAGGACGAAACTTGAAGCACCACGAAATAACTCACTTACCTTTTTTTGCGGCATTGTAATCTATTTAATCGCCTTTTAAAAATCATTTTCAGTTTATGGTAAGGTGATAGAATTGTAGAAACTTTTCGTCTCTTGTCGGGTACTTTTGGATTCTTTACGTCATTCCTTTGGTCTTGTTTCTTGCTACAATGAATTAAGGGAAATAGCAATCGATTTATCCAGGTTTGTAATCGATTACAATGGGTCTTCGAGGAGGAGATATCCGACATGAAGTCGCTTAATCATGACGTGGGTTTTAAAATCCGTTTTCTGCGTCATTATCAACCTTATAACTATGATTATCGGTTTTAGATATGTCAAGTACGTTTTTTGTAATTTTCTCCGTAGTAAATTGCGTTAGGGTTAAAATACCATACGCATTCCGCACCTAAAGGCGTCGGTTCTGCTCCTGATCATGCTTCGATTGTGAGTGTGATTGTAAGTAAATCCCTGTCCCATCCCACCAAGCTAAGATAGTGAGAAAATGTATGTGCCAGAGCTAACTCACTTGTGAATATCCTGCGAAGTTGGCTGGATATTACATAACCGAAATTCGGCTCGAAGGACCTCAAGCTCGAAGAAAATAAGAAGATTCCAACTCACCCTTTACTCGATGTTTTTGACATTTTGTTGAATTTGAATATACGAGATTACATGGCAATCTGGTGTACAATTAGACAAGAACTGTTCTGAGAGGTAAACGTATGTATGTCTCTAACTTTAACTTTATTCAGCATTGACATCATCGCGCATCGGTCAAAGTTCTTGCATATGACCTCTTTGTTGTTTATACATTTTTATTTTTTGTTGGTTTTTTTTTATAATGTTACTTTGTACCAAAATAAGTGCTTGTCGTCAAAATTATGGAGGTGAATTGGAAAATTTTAACATACTACGGTAGCTAAATACATAACATACGTTTAATACATATGTTTACTGTAACGTCAAGTAGGTATCAGCTTAAATGTCCCAATGCAGAGCAATGGTCTCCATCGTTTGAAATATATTTTTCGTGACAAAGATGGGTTTTGGCATAATCAAATAGATTTGGCAAATGCGGATTGATGATCACAACCGGGTTGTGTTCGGAAAAACTGACACCGACCGAACCGGACCTGAACTTAGGTGTATTTAGGGTTGGTGCAATATGTGATGCCACCCATTTATATAATATTTTGATAATTTTACATTTGGCCGCCTAGCGCCTGCCTGATCCCAATCCCCCTTGGGGATGCTATTGCTGGTGGTTTGCCCTCCACCATGCGGGACCTACAGGGTGCCATACACCGGGCGATCTCCCGTAGCCGAGTTTTTACGGACACACATAAAGCAAGATAGTGCTGACACAGGCCAGAATGGAAGAAAATAATCCCATATTTCAAAACAAAATTTATTATTTTCAATTTAAATCAAATAATGAAAGATCACTCGATGTCTTCGCATTCCTCCACCATGTCGCTTGGCGGGCCCGGCTGCGCTGGCGGCGACCAATTCAGGTATATAGAATCGGTGTATATCAGCATACCGAAGGAAAATGCGAACCTGTTAACAATAAGAATTATTTAACACCTTTATGAAAGGCCCTCTGGTTACCAAAGGTCAGTTATGTGAAGTAAAGATTCTATTCCTATGGCTTTGACAGTTATTTCAAATAACAACTTTACAATTTTTGAATCGTGGGTTTTTTTCACGTTCTGCCTAATAAAGTATATTATATTAAGAAACCTAACGCTCTTTGTTCAGCGAGTGGATCTCTTTATATTTAAGACTAGCGGCCGCCAGCGACTCCGTCCGCATGGGTTTCGTTTCCGTAAACAGTGTTACTATAGATACCTTAAAGTCTTCCTCGACAAATAGTAAGTGGACTTTCTAATACAAACGATTTTGCCAATTCGAACCAGTTGTTACTGAGATTAGCGCGTTCAAACCAATCTGGATCAGGAGTTACACGTGTTATTGTGAGTCAACCATGAAAGATAGACATATACTGTCAAGTGATATTTTTTAGGCAATTTTATGAACAATATTTCTGTCATACATGTTTTTTATGTAACTTTAACCATTAAAGCTGCACACGCGACAGAAGCTTAAAAAATGGAGTAAATTCTCCCGTTTTCCCAATATTTCCCTTCACTACTCTGCTCCGATTTATTGTAGCGTGATGAAAAGTATCCTATAATATGCCCAGAAGTATAAAGAATAATTGTACCGAGTTTCGTCAAAATCCGTCCAGTAGTTTTTGTTTCTATAAGGAACATACAGACAGACAGACAGACAGACAGACAAAAATTCTACTGATTGCATTTTTGGTATCAGTATCGATCACTTATCACCCCCTGATAGTTATTTTGAAAATATACTTAATGTACAGAATTGACCTCTCTACAGATTTATTATAAGTATAGATATAATAATAGATAGATAGAAGAAGAGTAAACACGAGAATTGTGTCTTGGAGGTGCTGATACCACGCGCGTGGATTCTAACACGTTACTGTTTTTTTCGGTACAACGAACTTATCTCTCTCTTTTTTTTTTTACTTTTTTCCTAATTCAATGGCGTTTGTATTAAAGAATGGGGCAAAATAAAGAAGAAGTAGCCTATCCAACTTTAAGGTCTAACTTGGGATTCCAGCTACAATATTTTTTCATTGCTTGGTATTCACACTTCTGTTAGGTATTTTGTTTAAGATACTTACCAGAGCGCGCCAGCTACCAGCACCTTATTGTAGAAGCTTTGCTTGTCTTTGTACCAAATTTCCCACGGGCCGCAGGGTATCGGCAGCTCGTTCATGTGTGCGTCGCATTCATCTGGTAATAAGATGTAATTTAAGAGTATTCTGGCAAATAAGTCAACCTCACAGATTTAAGATCACAGTGAAATAGCACTTCGTAACTGTTGTGCTATGTTTCTGCTGGTGACTAAGGTTGCCAGAGCTCAGGGTATGGGGTTTAAAAGGCAGGCAACGTATCTGCGATCCTTGAGTGGTTGTTGATGTCCATGCCATGGGCAGCGGTGATCACTCTTGTTCGTTTGCCTCTCTATAACATAAAAAGAACTTCATCATCGTCTTTAGGGAAAAGAGTAATTAACCTCATTGATGTGTTCATGCAGTAAGGGTGGTAATTAAAGTGATTTGGTAGTTATTTTCAATCTGCCTGAAACAGATAGCTTCGGAGGCTACACATTACCATCAGAGGTCAGCTGATATACCTACATAATTTACAATTGATGGAAATAAACTTATTATTGTTCTGATTAAGAGTCGGGCAGGGCTGTCATTTCCTTTGCATCGATTTAAATATATGCTTGGCCCAGCTTTGCTCCTAAGTTTCTGAAGCAATTATTATACGTGTGTTTACACGGATCATCATCATCATCATCCTAGCACCCCTCCCTTGGCCATAGCCTTGAAGCCCAGGGTACGCTGCAACTATGATCCTGACTGAATTGGCTAGCCTGCCTGATTGTTATAATGGACCGACTGTCGTCTGACCTCCGTAACCCTTACAAGCGAAACCAGACTGTTTGGAGCAAAGTTGGGCCCAGCGGGTTAACGTGCCTTCCGAAGCACGGGATGATCATTCTTATCGCAAAATCAGGTGATGCAAGCCTGCAATGTCCTTATCCAAACTGGGAAAACCAACACTTAAGTGAAAGTGTACCCCGTGGGATGTGAAGCCAAGACTTAAGATGTTTTTGAGTTATTGTGATAACAGAGATAAAGAGTTGAGGAGTAACTCAAACCTGATTGCGATGCATATCTTCTTACGCCTGATTTTCTAGTTGCTACTAAGTTAGTCGGGAAACGTCTCCTCAAACCCAAAAATCTTGTTGCCATTTTTTCAAAATTAGTTCCTTTTGGTTATTACGTTCCAATCACAATATTTTACGACAATTTGTCAAACTGTCACTTTTTATTTGTTTTCAAGGACAATAATTGCAAAGACATTTCGTGTTATCTAGGCAGTATCTTATAATAATAAGAGTTTCAATATTCAATTCGATGAAAAATACCGTAGCTCAAAAGAAAACTCTGCAAATTAATATTTTTATTACATTTAAACTTATTACTTTTCAAATTGGCTGGACTGAGTTTCTTTATGAATACCTGCAAACTTAACTGTACCGTGGTACCTCAGATAAGAGAATTACCAACAGAGGGTGGTACCAACTCTTTCTTCAAGTCTAATATGAAAGACTGACACACGCTTTATCCAGCACTACCCTCTTGGGATCATACGCGGGTTTTATACGACAACTTTATTATAAACTGATGACTTTGAGACTGCTGAAACTCATATAAAAATCTTCAGATATAGCTCTTGGCGTAATAAAAACTTCACCCACTCGTAATAAAAAAATCCGTTACATTGCGTTAAATATTCCAAAACTTTTATAATAAAAGTGCCCCTAGAGAACTAATGTGTTTTGTAGGAGAGTGTCATTATCAAAACTCTATACGAAGGTACTTATAAGTATACTTTTATTGACATCAATAATGTAATTTAGTTTGAGTTCACTGTAATAAAGTGGGGCAAAGACGAAGGGGGAGCTTCTCATGAAACAACTAAGTTTGGGTCAAGTCATTCTCCTTAAAACATAATTTCATCAAATGTTTTAGTGGTGTGTAGGTAGGGTTTCAACAACGCACACTTTTTGAATATAGGACTCTCGGATTTTTGACCTTTACCACACATAAAGGTAGTTTAAACTACTTCTTCACCATTTTCCTGCAACTACTATTTATTATTTTAAGCCTCCGTGGGTTAGAGTTTAGAGCACTAGGCTCAAAATCCTCGGCGGTCGTGGGTTCGATTCATGCGGGGAACACTTTCACTTTGTGCTGGTTTTCTCAGTTTAGTTAGGACATTGTAGGCTTTATTTACTCGATAGTTCGATATGCATGATGATTCAAAAGAACAGGGGTAATAAAACAACCAATGAAATTTTGAAAACAATATCAAATTTAATACATAAATAATATTTATGTACTTTCTACATACATGTTTTCGTCTATATATTTACATTGAAACACATAATTTCTCCTAATTTATCTAGGTTTTCACATATTTCGTCATAAAAATAATAAGCAACTGAAAAACTCAACAAATTAATATAAAATGTTACGCAATAAACATAATAATGCAAACATAGAAAAAATTTAACATTATACAAAATAATTTACATACAAGTATTTTCTGCTATGGGTGCGGACCCGATTCCTATAAATACATGATTATTGACAAAGCAAGTAATCATGGTCTAATATTAAAATATATTATCTATTAAAATCTATCCACGATTCCCATGAGCATAGACGTATGGGTACATACTCATAATGTTAATAGGCCTACTTAGCCACACTTACAACTCGTTGCAACATTGGGGCACAGTTATTACTGGAATAGAAATCGCATAGGTGAGTTATTGAAACCACCAATTGGAAATGTGTTCGAAATTAACAAACATGTTTTGAAAAATACACACAAATTTAGCAGGTAAGGATCAATGACTTTATTTTTAAATGTGATTGCGGCCCAATCTTTTCTTTTATGTTATTAATCGAGATACCTATTAAATTTGTATTTTACATCCAATACATTATTGCAATTAAAATATATACAAATAGGTTACGAGAAATTCATTGAATTTTCTAAATTACACTAAAATATTTAACAATAAAAATATTTTAAAGTAAAAAATTTAATATACTTCTACATAATTAATTACAATTTCATGGAATAACTACCTGAACGATTTCCTTAAGTTTCACACCCATTATTTGTGCCTCTAGTCATTGTTTCTGCACGTTAAACTATTATCTAGAAGGATGAACTAAAAAAATCCTCACTGACCTTTGCTTTGGTAAATTAGTTATCCTATATACCTTTTCGGGAATGTACTCAAAATGTTTCATTACATTTTATTAAAAAACTTGAGTACACTCGCAAACATAACTGTCTGTATGCGTCGGAGATAATTATATTTAGCTAAAAAAAGAAAGGCCAGGGTCGTAGGATGCAACCGCTTTACTGAGACTACGACCAACTTCTACTCTTCTAATTGACTAAAGCCACATTAGCAAAACCAAGACTAAAAGCACATTACAATATAAATGTACATTCTCCCATATTAACGCTAGTACTTATCGGAACAGACTTAACTCGGTCCATACTTAATTGACCACATGGACTGACATATACGCGTAACTTCGCATCTTATAATCAACACATTTCAACAACCAGAGAATAATTAACTAACGGGCTTAACTAATCATGAGATACCTCCGAGGAGCTCGAACATTCTACAACACTCATATAATACAACTATCGATTTAATTTTTCTTTTTTTACACATAATAATAATCGAATAGTTATTGGATTTTTACGTATGTATATTTGGCAAATTGTTTTACATTATAGTTCCCGTCACCTAGGTAAAGG
Source organism: Nomophila noctuella (assembly GCA_958496325.1). NCBI lineage: Eukaryota > Metazoa > Arthropoda > Insecta > Lepidoptera > Crambidae > Nomophila > Nomophila noctuella. The sequence goes on from OY292488.1 coordinate 4,871,361, forward strand.
GTCGACACATTCAACTCAATCATGACTTTAAGCCAACTCACGACGAAATAAAACTATTCATTTAGCTATCTACATAATATTTTTATAGAATTAAAATTGTGTGATCACCACTCCTGTCCCTTGCCGCAGCGTGTGTACTCGTACCCAAAATATGTTCGTACTTACTAACATTAGGTACAAATCAATTTATAATTAGTTTTACTTATTAGACCTATTACATTGTCAACGAAGAAATAATAATTTCTTGAAATTATAAGAAATGATACTTTTTCGTCACTTGATAAGACTGTCGATTTAATTTAAATAAATATGGTATCAATTAGGGTCAGTTTGATGTCATATAAAACTTTGCTCAATGCCTGTACTTTCCCAAAAATGTCTTCGATAAAGATGAATCAACATTTTAACATTAATTTAATCCATCGTATTGTCAAAAATTATGAAATAAATCATTTGGTGTAGTAGGTCTAATAAGTAAAACGAGACAGTTATACATATAATGTACTTACAATGGAACGCATTTCATGAATGCATGTATTTTGTACGTCAATTTATGTTTACTTAATTTTTGAAACTAAAAGTATAATTTAAAATGCTGTATCCAAAATAGTATTTATAGCACCATTATCAGCTGCAAATATACATAATTTAGTATAAAGCAGTGAATAATTGAACTTCATCGACACAAAGGAAAGAGCCATGCGTAATAAAATTGGTGTCATTAAAAATATATATAAATGGACGCCAAATGTACAAGAATTGACTTACGATAAACGCACTAAATTGAACACTTATGGGCTAAATCTATCACAAACAGTCCATTGAGGTAATTCATAGAATGAATTTTTGTTAAAGTTTAAGGGCTAGCCCTCAACACTGCTTAACTATGAGTAAAAATTCTGCACTTAGTTGACATAGTTGCTTATCAAAAAAATAATATCTGGGACTAGAGATCTGACTATGACGGATATTGTTTGTGCGTCAATTCCATAAGACGTAAACTCCTTAAGGATTTACAAAATTCTTTGAAATATGAGCATAGTATTTACATTATCTCCAAATATACTAGTAGGCACTGTTGTCAGGGTTAATTTAACAGTTAAAACGAGAAGTTGGTGCATTGTAAAGTTGTTTTAAAGAAAATGTCAAGTTTGGTGTTGAGCAATGTGTTTAAGAACAGTGTTTTTGGTTACAAAATGGCATGTGTTTGTGTTAACATGTAATAACTAAACCTACACTACTACACTGTTATGCTACTATTATGAGAAAGATATTCATACAACCACTAAATTGTATGAAAGACTCGGTATCTAATGCAACGATATAAATTTTCTACAAAAATCCAGACATTAACATTTAATTGGCCCACATAATAAAAATATTTAATGCAAATGACAGGTTTGTTGTGGTACAAAGGTATGGCATATCTATGAAATTACGCTACGAAATAAAGATGGCAATTTTCCATAAACTAGAATAATTCATAAGCATTCTAGAATATTGCTAGGACCGTTCAGAATGTTGCATACTTTATGCAATCTGCGTGCAAATCGACGAGATAAAATTGCTGTCGTTAAAAGGAAAATTCGAGCCTGAGAAAAATTACTGTTAGAATATACAGTGTAACTCTCCATTAGAATATACTCGTACATAGATCACAACATTTTTGTGGAAGTTACGTTGTAGACGTTTCAATATACAACCGAACTCATTCAATCTCATATTATGAGATTTTATACGACAGCGATTTTAACAGACGGAAGTTCACATGAGGGTGGGAACACGCTAGGCTGAAATTATGCGACCGAATGCATTTTCTATACAAAATTACGCGACACAATTTCGGCATCTCTTGTTTAAGAGTGTGTCATATCATGAACACAACGGAACGTAGATTCAGCCGCGTAAATTCGGTCGCGTTTTTTCCGCATAGTGTGTTCCTACACTAAGACAGTATATAACAAGTATATTCCTTAAATTCAGGGGACAGCGAGACGATGGTCATTTAATTAAAAATTCATCAGGATTTATTCTATTCCACTTACATCTAAATTTCAACGTCCAAAATATCACTTCATATTATTCAATTTCACACTTTGATCGTCAGTTTTTTCTTGCCAATATCAAATTTAACACTAGTATCAGTCTCCACAATAACTGGTCTTCTTGATTTTGGTTCATTCTTGTGATGATCGTTGTTTTTGAACGCTGTCTCGATGTAGCATCCTTGTGGATGCGTTTCTATAAATTCCTCTTCGTAAATACAAGTGGTCAGTTTCTCAGCTCAAGTGCATCGATTTTTACGAAAATCGCAACTTCGATTGATCTGAAACAATGAGAAAGTAAAAATTAATTTAAAACATTAATAACAGAATTCAAACAGATGAATGACATCATTTGGGTCAAGATAAATTCATAAGCCATTAAATCTTTGATTAAAATGAGGAATATAAATTTCTAATTATGGAGTGAATTGGTCAGTGTGTACTCGTATCTCGTGGTGTATATTGTGTGACTGTAAACAAATGTGTTTAGTAGCTAGAATAGAGAGCAGACTGGCTACTACGAATCTTAAAGATGACTGTCGTAGATTTTCCGATCATTATTTTGCACAAAAATATTAATGTGCAGAACATTTATCAGGTATGTAACTCTACAATACCGTATTTGTCTGACAGGTCAAATTACTTTTAATAAACGTCAAAAACGTATGTTTGTAGCAAAACTGTATGAAATACTAAGCTATGACATGAAACGTTAATAGTGTCAAATAATTTGTTTTTTAGTTCCGAAATAATTTACTACAAACTGTATTAATTTATTAAAAGCGCCACGGTAAACGTGCTTATATTTGAATTACTTCTTTAATGTAAGAGTTTTATAATTGATTTTGAATGCAGTCGAGTACCCAATTCAGGCCAACTTCATGGATGGTTAAGCTAAGAAGTTAGTTTTACTTTATTATAAAACGCGAGCGTTTGTAATCCCAAGTTACTCTAAACCGTAATTAACTCGCGACAATCGTCTAAAACCGTCTCTACAGCAGTAATCTCGATGTAATTCTCACTACGCGTCTGCGGATCTGGATTATCAGCGTTTCTCGTCCGGGCAGAGTTTGTGCTGAGTTGGTGGTGTGTAAATCGTAACCTGCCCGCCGTAGCGTCGCCAAGTCTGCGGCGCCCCGCGCCCCGCCCGCCTCCCAGGTGACGACTAGGGGCAATGTCGATGTGGATATCGATAGGATGCAATTGGAATTTTTGTGGCTTGGTTTTTGCATGAAAGTTTTTGTTTGGGAATTTCGTCAACTGTTTGATTATTTTTTGCAATTTATTTTTAAGCATTTTTACATTCAATATTGATACCTTCATCTTAACTTAGATGTGCTGGGTTGAATTCCCCGTCTCAGATCCGATAAATATTGCTTGGTGTAGGTATAATAGTTTAATTACGATTAGTTTTTATGTAGGTACCTAAGTCATTCCTTTTGATGGCAATTTCCATCCGTTTGATGACTTACGATGAGTTTTTGAGAAAGTAATTTCCATTTGATAGACTTTTTCAAAATAATTTGATATCCTACGATTCATGAATGTTCTCTTTCTCGATTTATCAAAGATCCTGGACTGGCTTTTGGTAAGTGTTAAAAATCATGCATAGCATCAACAAAATTTACTTAAACATTTTCTTTATGTTCAGAAGGAAACACCATGTTTAAGATACAAATATTCTTTTGGTTAAGACATTTAATATTCCACTTTTACTTTGAATGTACTTTTTTTTAAAATATGTATTTGTATTTTATGTAATTGAAATCCTGGTAGAATTTTAAGACAAACAGAAAACATAAATGTTTACCTTTGTTTCATCGACAAAAATCCAAAATATTTGAGTGCATCGATACCGTCCCCACCCCTAGCAAACCGCGATAAATCTGTCGCATATTCAGCGATGTAACAGACTTTCTCTGCGTGACTCATTGCTCAGAATAAAGTGAGTTGCTCTTAATACACGATGTAGATAATTGGCATACTTATCCCGAAATAACATCGCCGTAAACCCAGCTTACGCGAATAAATAAACTCGGGTATACTCCGGATTAACTTCTAGTCTGTCGAATTTATTGTCGTGTGAAAGAACTCGCAAAGTGTTATTGGTAGGTTTCCAAATAGGCTTGCTAAAAATTTACCTTTGCAAGTCACATATTTGTGAGTAATATAAGAATGAAGGCTATATAAATTTATTTTATTTGTTCTTGCTGGCTTTTTACTTTTGAGACAAAATGACTTTTTAACTAATTTTATTTGAAATGAAAACCTATTTTCTTTTTGGCTTTAATAAGTTGCTAGTATACGTTAGATTGGACTTTGTGGTATACATTTTTACATGGATTGTTTGATGCAAAAAGTAAAAATTATGCAAATCTAGTATTTTCGGGCTATATATACTGTCATTTGATTTCTATAATTTATGCATGTGCGACCTGCAGCCAAAATAAAATGTCGCTGTGTTTAGATTATTATCATTAAAATTTTTATTTTTGCACGTTTGAGTTAAAATATTATTATCCACTACTGTTTAAAAAATTGTTGAATTCCGTCAACAACACAAATTCATATTTGAATTTCGAAGGGAATATTAATTTGATTGGTAACTGCGGACCAACGAGCACCCCCGTGACAAAAGTACCAAATTAACATGTTCCGCGCGGCGTCCCCGAAAAATTCCACCGAAAGTTTTCCGATTTTTTTCGTTCCACAAGACAGTGTGACGATAAATCCAGTTTCGGATGTCACGGGTTATAAAGCATAGGCGTTGTCGGTTATCGAGTGAATCCGGCGAGGCGGGGTCGGCTCGCGCAAATTTATTCATACCGAGGCATTTCGAGTTTTCGGCCTCCTCCAGTCCTCAGTTATTTAGGGCACACTTCCTTTATAGCCGCGATTGCTCGACGCGATTTGTAACACTTTCCTTTTAAATGCCCCGAGGAAAAACGATTGTCATGGCTTATGAGGATTCGAGAAGCCGGGATTTATATGCCACTTCTAGTTTTATTGGGCCGAGGCAAGTGGCTCGATGATCAAGTGCTTTTACTATCGGGTTTTGACTTGGAAATACAATTTGTTTTTAGAGCCGAGACAAATGGAAAACAATTTTCATATTTAAGTAAATACCTTTCATATTAAGAACAACGTTAGATTATTTTGTGAGCTGAGAAGGATACTTCGTGTCATAATATCCCATAGAATATTTTATCATGTTATGTAGGTTTTTTTTCAATATAAGATTATAAGTTAAGGATACTTTTGAATTTTATTGACAGGTACTCAAACAAGATAGGCTTGATAGTTGCAAAATTAGATGTGCTGTAAGAAAGGTAGAAGAAACTCGTAGAAGAAACAAATAACATTTAGCTTTGTTGCTTTGCTATGAATTGCTATAATGATGTCATAATATCGACTCAAAACGATTGATACGAACGTTATAATGCCTATCCCCTATAGCCGATTTGCCCCGGTTTATGAGAAAGTATATCTATAATTCAAGTCATACGCAATTTTCACTATTCATATCTTTATTATAGCTCATTGGAATATATTCAATTGCATCTGAAATATACTATTGCTGGCTATAACATATAATTTTATATTCTACTATCCGTTTACTAATGCTAGTAACGCGGGTAGAGTCGGTTTACCTATCTACTTATCGTAATTGGATGGTTACAATAAACTCTACCTTGTAGCATTATCTACATATAACTAGTACTTAGTTTTTGGACATGCTTCCAAATAATTACTACTAGTTTATTTAATTTAATTTATTTAGTTTTGTTTATTTTAATTTAATATTAATTTAATTGACATTTATTTAACTTAAGTAATTTATTTATTTAATTATATTAATTTATTTAATTTAACTAATAATTGGTGTGAGCGCTTCCCGAATTTTACAAATAGTTAAATTAATGAAATGTTCGCCTATCAGTAGAAAACAATGGGTCAGAACAAAGTTTAATAATGATTTGTTTAATTGAAAAATCTTTGGACTTCTCTCTTACTTATCTAGATCAATAATTCATCGAGAACTATTAGGACTTCGTAATAAAATAAGGTTTGGTGGCATGATAATAAACTTAAGTTTCTTGAGCGAACTGGAAATGGAAGGAAAATATAAAATGTATCGCGTTTGCAGTATCCACGCGGACTTTGAAATAAATGGAGGTGCCGTTACTCTACAGTGCATTTTCAAAGTGCTATGAAATTTTTTTCCTAACAAACTTTTTATGTATTTGAATTTTAAAGTGATTGATATATATTATTAAACAATATATTTTATAATATTAGACGTAAGTTTTAATGTACTGAGATGTTGTTTTTAATTTGTCAATAGAATATTCTTAGGCTATTCCCTATATTTTATTTATTACTTTACTCATGGTTGTCATTTTATTCAGAACATTTTCTTACATTTTGTTACAAATACTTTTTTTTTGGTAAGAAAACCAACAGTATTTTTTAAGAGATTGAGCTTCTTCTTAGGCCTGACCTGGACTCGCCAGTTCTCGATACTCGGGAACTCTATGCACATTTTTTTGCAATTAAATTAAACATTTTGTCAGTATATCGATACCTTAAATCTCAAATGGCGTAAGCGCCAAATTGGTCAAAATGACTTTTGAATGCAGTTTTATTCAGTTTTTTTTTCTCTATCGATCTGTATATTTAAAATCCTGAAATTCGCAAAAAAATGGTCATTACGACCCGATGTTTTTTATAGATTTGAACACTTTTTATAAGGTAAAGAGGTCGTAAGCAGCTATAAATTTAATGCATGAGCAACGTCAGGGCGTAACGAGATATTTTAATACATTAATATGGCGTATCACACATAGTCAACTTTATTTGGTGGTTACGCCCTTAGAAATTATTGTAAAGTGAAAAAAAAAAGTAAAAATACAAGGGGGTAAGGGACATCATTTTTCGGTTTCGGCGTTTACACCACACACAATTTTTATTATTGAAAGGCGTTTACACCCTATAAAAAACACGATCTCCCATAAATTCATAAAAAAAATACAAAATAAGGGGTATTTTCTACATCTTTTATTGAATTTGGTACATTAAACGGGTAAGAGGATTTTACGAAACAAAATAAAATCAAAAAAAAGCAAAGGCCGAGAGAATAAGAAGGCCTAATTCGATTAAGCAGTGTAGTGGTAGAAAAACGACCCTTATTCTTAGCAACAATGATTTCTACTTATATTAATATAATATTTGCGTAATAATCAACTTTAAAATTCAATTAAAGTCCTAATGGAGTTAGAAAAGATTACAAAAATTTTATTAATTTAAGAATCAATGAATCAAGTAGCTACGTTCAAAAAGTAAGAGATTTAGAAAGCCTTAATTTAAAATAATCAGTCAAAAAATTTAAATTGAAACTATCAAAAACAATCAAACATAAAAAACAGTATTTTTCTGTGTCTGTAACTCCGTCCTCTATATCAGTGCCTGGTAATACATCTGGCACATCTTCTGCTGTTGGTAATCGCGGGTGATATTCTTCATGATATGTTTTTGGGATAATGCCGTCTGTGCACAATTTTAATAATAATTTAGGAAATCAGAGTGAGCTGATACGATGACATTATAAGGTCGTGGTGTCTTTCTTGCTGATTAAAAGTATATCGGTCATTGCGATGGGAGGTAAGAGCCCATCGCAATGGTCGTGGCGTAGCTACTTGATTCATTGATTCTTAAATTAATACAATTTTTGTAATCTTTTCTAACTCCATTAGGACTTTAATTGAATTTTAAAGTTGATTATTACGTAAATATTATATTAATATAAGTAGAGTTGCTTAGAATAAGGGTCGCTTTTCTACAACTACACTGCTTAATCGAATTAGGCCTTCTTATTATCTCGGCCTTGGCTTTTTTTAGATTTTATTTTGTTTCCTAAAATCCTCTTACCCGTTTAATGTACCTAATTCAATAAAAGAAGTAGAAAATACCCCTTATTTTGTATTTTTTTATCAATTTAATGGGAGATACGACCTTAATCTCAAAAAAATCGTGTTTTTTATAGGGTGTAAACGCCTTTTCGTCATATTTTCAGAAGTCGTAACCGACTTCTATTTTTTAAAATATAAGATTTAGGTGCAAATAGTTCTAACTGAAGCCTTCATCTCAAAATTCTAAGAAATTTGATGTATAAAACATTTTTATAGTATTAAAATATATAAAGTTATGATTTAAACAAATATTTTTTTTTTGTTTTTTTGCTCTCCTGAAAAGTTGTGTTTTGGTGGTTACGCCATTTGAGATTTAAGGTATCGATATTCTACATTATTCGAATGTGCGAGTTTCGGTTCCCCGTGCAAGATTTGCAGCATTTGGCCTATCGTTTGTGTTTGGAATTCTGAAGTGTATATAATATACGTGTACGTTTAGACATGGATATTCAAATACCATTAATGCCTGAATATAATCCGTGTCTGTACAACTTCTATGCGGGGTTTGAAGGCTACGTCGTCGTAGCAAGGGCGTTCAGTGCCTGGATACTTTCCCTAAATATGTATATCGATGCATAACGGCCAAAAAGGCCTAACCGCCACTTCACAAACTTTACAGGAGAGAGGATTAAAGACGAAAAATTACGAAAAAAAATCATAAGTCGTTGGGTTTTACTTCCTAAGATTCCAAATTTTAGGTGTAAATATAAAAGATACTTCTCTTCAAAATGTATTTATTAAAGTATTTCAAATCATTCATCTAAGGGTGTTTTTAGTCGCTTATGCTCAAATGGATTTATTTTTTTACAGCAAAAATGTCGTAACTGCATTTACCAAAAAAATTCATGTTAGCCTAAGCGACTTAATTGCATCTGTATTTTTATTAAAATTGCTTAACCCACATTAAGCCAACATAAGAAGTGATTGACGAAAAAGTCTTAGTGTTAGCGAAATACTAAATATACAGGGTGTCGCAGATAACCTGTACCAGCGAAAGTGTGCGACCAGGGACACCAATACCCATAGATTGAATCATTTATTTTGAGAAAAAAATGGGATAAGCGCCACATTGCATAGAAATATGTGATAGGGCAAATAATCCTAAGCGCCATATCTTATATTTGAAAATTGCAGCCCGAAAGTTTTAAGCGACATTTTTGTTATTTATTGTTTTCAAGCAAAATTGTTTAAGAAACTTTTTCAAAATATTATATTTCCTAACCACCACAATGAAAAAAAACACTAAATATTGGGCGCTTAGGACGTAAAGGCTTCGAGCCTTAATTTACCAACCGCTTAAGCGACAAAAATAACGCCCTAGAGAGACGAAACCTAGAAAGAACGACGCAGAAAAAAAAGGCGATTCCAATGATCTATATAAGTCGATTTCGCAAAAAATGTCGCTTAGGCCATTTTGGCCGTTAGGCATCGATATGTACAAGTTTGTTTTCTAGCTAGGTAGTCCCACAATGCGAGGTTAGCATGTTACAGGTAAGGGCGGTCGGCACCTTTTGTTTTTCATAGGTTAGAGTGAGACTCCAACAAAGCTAAGATGTGTTCTGTGTGCTGTGTCATAAGTAGCTAACAGGATTTCAAACTGTGATTGACCAGGTGTTAATCCAAAATCCTATTGGCTGATAACGATACATCTCTGCTCCACAGTACACATCTTAGCTTTGGTGGAGCCTCACCCTAAGGCATGAACATTAACTATGAAGATGATTCTCTTTCTTTCAGTCTTTGGCCTATCGTAAGGGTTCACGTTTCCTGAATAGTGTAACCGGATATATATGTGTATATGAAAAGCCATATACTATGTATATTAAAATACAGTTTCTAAATTAATATTATTCGTCTCTTCAGACTTTCAGCGAGGTTCGTTGGCTGCGTAGCATGCGTGGTCGTTACCATTGGTTTTTTTAGGAAAGTGCCTTTATAATATTATCGCCTAAGTGTCCATATACATTCGTATAAATGAAATATTTTGGCTGTATATTATCGTCTCTTCAGACTTTCTATGCAGGGTTCGCAGGCTACGGCGTAACGGGTGGTCGGCACCGTTTGTTTTTTAGGGGAGTTAACCTTTATTCTCCTATTATCGCCTAAATACTTGCGTACGTACAAATATAAAATTTCCACTGTATATTATTTGTCTTTTCAGACCTCCTATGCAGGGTTAGCAGGCTACGACGTAACGGGTGGTCTGCACCATTTGTTTTTTTAGCGGAGTTAGTCTTTACACTCCTTTATCGATTATATATCCGTAGAAGAATAAATGAAATGATTTCATCGTATATTATTCGTCTCTTCAGACCTTCTATACAGGGTTAGCAGGCTAAGACGTAACGGGTGGTTTGCACCGTTTGTTTTTTTTTGCGGAGTTAGCCTTTACACTCCTTTTATCGCCTATATACTCGTGTACGTACGAATAAAATATTTCCACTGTATATTATTCGTCTCTTCAGACCTTTTATGCAGGCTACGTCGTAACGGGCGGCAGGCACCTGTTGGCAGAGGGCGGGGCGGCAACGCCCAACGCCCTCCCCACGTGCTGCGAACTTTGCTCGCAACTTCGTACGAAGCTGAGCCAAAATAAGCCTTTAAGGTCGTACTTGTGTTATGTAATAGTTAACGGTTGGCTTTTTTAGATTTTGAGTCCCTCGATGAGAGTTAGGATTGGGATTGTGAGGAAAGTCTGCAAAGAAATTGAAGCTTTGAATCTGGCCGATATTATAAGGCTGCCTTTTGACCCAATTTGCACAGGAATTTAAGATTTATTCACTGTTCTCTGTCTGAGTCTCTGGAAAACATTTTCTCTTAACGTCTATTTAAGTTATTTGTATCAAAAGTGCCAAATATTTGTTTACTTAAACTTTCAAGTTAAGCTTTTGAGATCAGCACCAAGCATCTCAAAAATTAAAGTCATTAATTCAATCAAGAAAATTAGAAACGAGTTTGTAATTTAAGAATAACATCGACATCCTATGTGATAATAATCAGAATTCTTGTATCAAGACACGTGATTGTATCAAATCCTTGCGCATTGTACCTACATCACATGATCAGATTCTGTCAATCAAACATTGCATGTGACAGCTTATGTATTTTGTTCTTTTACTTAAAATAATTTAAAATATTTATTGTATTAGTTTCACCAAAGATGAATCTTGCACCCAATATGTTTTTACTTGAACCCAATTATTCGAAAAGCTCCTCGATTAGCTATTAAACCTATAAATTAAATATTCCCTTAAATAATCTCTAACCCTTATAAATAAAAGTCGATTGTTAAGAGATAAAAAATATTAATATAAAATATTTCTTAAATCTAAAAAAGACCGAAGTTATATAATCGCACCCATCTATCACACTCTACTACGATTATAAAACTAAAAATGATTTTAACAATGACAGTCCCTGCTTAAAAACGAGACCGCCTAACCATTATAAAAAAAATGCAACATCGAATTCGAAATTCAAATCACAAATCTCGTCGATCGCCAACTTCGAAATCCCGATCCCTTCAACTTAAGCGGCCTAATTTGCGTCGAGTCATAATCGCGTACATTCGGGGGCCCGCAATAAAATCATAAAATCGTTAGCAGTGCGGGAGCGTGCTTCGGCCGACAGTTAACACGTAATCCAATTTAGGAGAGGCCGACATCGACGAAGAATGCTAAAACCGCGCTCAACCAAATTACAACCAGTACACCCCACGTTTTGCCGCGGACGTAGGGAAATTTTCCGATTATCAGGGTTCCGTCGTTGATGTTAGTTGGGTGAACTTCGTTTGACGTTGTTAAGAAAATTGATAGATACTGTTTAGATAGATACATAAGTCTTGAGTTGGATATTTTTTAACAAATTAACGTTAGGCCACGGCTTTTCTAAAGTAACTGATGTGTTGTTCAATGATTTCCGTGATACATAGTTACTTGTATTTGCAAAATCTGTACGATCTGCAAAATCAAAAGGTGTGCATTGGACGCTTCAATTACTAATATGAGCACATTTTTTATATATTTGCGAAAAAATATTCCACAATAAAAACAAGTGATCTATTTATTTTTGCCTTTAATGTAGTACGTACGGGTAATAAACTAAAACAAAACATGATGTTAACAAATTTTGCACTTTAAACAATCTTCTGTACCTTTACACCTGAGACATTCAGACTTGTTATCAATTACCTACATAACGATTATCAACAGCTTAAAATGTCGATATCAATCACGATTTCTTTCATTTTAGCCGCACATATAATTTATCGGTCAGAGTACGGGTACTATATCCAATAATATCTACAATATCTTTCCATGCTCTAGTTGTGAAGATATCAGTTTTCCTCAACTGACGTAGATGTTCTTAAATGCACATATAGTTTAACCTCTTTCCATGGAAAAGTTAAACGTAAAGTTACATTGGTAAAGGCACGTATTATTTTTATTTCACGTATATTTTTTTACTTTTTGTAAATGAGGTAAATGTAATTAACTAAAAAAAGAATCTACTACATTTACCTAAATACGAATCATACTAATATAATAAATGTGAAAGTTTGTTTAATTGGATGTATGTCCGTCAATCACGGTCAAACTTCTAATCGGATTTTGATGAAATTTGGTGTAGGTAGGTTACAGGCACTTTTAGGTGATAGGATAATTTTATCCCGATTAATTGCTTTAATGGGATAAAACAGGCGTCTCGATCACGTGGGAAAAGCTGCGGGTAAAAAGTACTAAAAAATAAAAACGATTTGGATAATAGGCCTAAAATTGATTCATCGTTCACGTCAATTCGCACTTAACGTTGTGAAGGCAGAACCGTTTAATAAGACAAGAGGACGTGATAAAAATACCGGCGTCGGCGCACAGAAGTCACGTAAGTACCAAGTAAAGTTGACAGCCCTAACTATGTTGGCCCTCATTTAAATAAATGATCAAACTCAATCTGTCAAACAATAACTGAGGCCAACTTATTGGATATGCCGAGCTCATCCGCCAGACTTATATTGGCTGCGAAAATTGCGAAACTTTCGAATTGGCATTTGAATTTTTTTTTTCATGGGGTTAGACAGGATTGGCTTAGTCGAAGCAAGCGTGTTTTTTTAAATTACAAGATTATATTTGAAAAAAGAATATCTACAAACACGAAGGAATCTTTCATGTTTGTCGATATGGACAACTTACTTTATGATCAGGTGTTGTGCGATTCAAAATAGTTTTTAGTTTCAGAGTTTGTGAACTATTAGAAAGCGACTTTTTTATACTATGTAGCGAATCCACAATACATGGCATTTTAGTCTAGTGAACACGGAATAAGGTGCACTTTATATTCCTTACCCTCGCAGTCCGATGGGACAGGATTGAGACACGAATGGAGGGAAATATGATAATAAATAATGTACTCAACATCCTTGACGATATTGAGGACATTTTTCACATGCTATTAAGCTCAAGCTAAGCTGATATAATGTGTATTAGATTTTAATTTATGACCCATACTGGAAATTAATTCATGTTAATATAAATATTTTATGTTACATTCCCTTGAGTAACAGTACATGAGTAACAGTCGCGTAAACCTAAGAAAACATTTTGTAATACCCTTTCTGGTCCGTAAATATTAAAACGAGTATACTTCTCCAAAGGTAATAAATCACAATCACAATTTTCAAGATCTGAACACACCATAAATTCAATTAAAGAATATGCACTAAAATTTCGTGATAAATGCATAACATCGTCCATCAACATCTTAGGCGGCAAATATTTAAAGTATACATACCCAAGGCTACAGTAAAAGGAAATAAAAAGAGCAAAGGAGCTTTTTATTAAGCAGAAGCGAGGGGGGCGAATATAATGAATAAATTCCGCGTAAGGGCCCCCGTAACGCAATTGAAAACTTTTAACAAGTGCCGAGAAATCGTGTGTAAAGGTGGGTCGCACCTAATTACGAGGCTAGCTGAACGGAATACAGGATGAGTTGAGAAATTTAAACGCTCCCGCCCGCCAATCGGGGCTCTTTATGAAAATCAGCTTGTTAATAAAATCTCGGTGTTGACCGATGACTTGGGTCTGGGGAATTTATTTGGCGAAAGAAATTGAATGTTAAATTAATGTAAGGGCACATTGGAAATCTTTAAATTTTTGACGAGTCTCATTAGGCATGTAATGTTAGAAATAATTTAGTCTGATCTGAACAAATTTTAATATCACCGCTAAAAAAACTTTTTTCCGTATAAGTTATTTGAATTTAAGTAAGGCATATCTAAAAGCAAAGATTTCTACGAAATAATAGGTTAGTAATTGAAATATAAATCTTTTAAGTAGAGTTATATTGGATGTTGATTGAAATGGCTTCCACGTGCCTCCTAAAAAGGGTATTAAGAAAATATCATGTTTCATTTAGGAAGAAAAATCTTTAGCAAACGTCCGCTCCCGCCATTAACTTTCCAGCGATCTAGTTTACAAGTATTAAAAAATTAACAGGATTTTTCATCCGACTCACCGTCTGCCGAAGACGTATTCATTCTTTTGTAACCCTAAAAAACAAGTCATTACGGGAACCGAGTTTAATCTAGCGTTGTATTCTGGCGATTTTTTCGTGGTGTTCCATTATTCGGGAGCGATCGTTCGGCTCGCCGCGGCGGGCACCGTTTACGCTAAAATGATATGATTAATTACTGGGACCGGTCTCCCTCATTAGTGAACAAATAGGATCATTCATTGGTGAAATTGAATCAGGAGCTCCAGCGAACCGCGCTCGATCGCAGTCTAATCATAATAATTATTATTCATACGAACAAATGGTTTGAGTTTTCTATAGACTTTTTTATCGGAACTATGCATTTGTTTAATGAAAATACGCGCTTTCAATTTTAATAGACCGACAAAATTCGTATGCAGAGCCAAGTTGGATTATCGAGGTAATTCGTAACGCAATCTTGAGTACAAGTACAAATCTCGGGAAAGATTGCTCGTGAAAGGGACGACAGCCGTCTGCAGTACAAATTA
This sequence comes from Nomophila noctuella, assembly GCA_958496325.1. Lineage (NCBI taxonomy): Eukaryota > Metazoa > Arthropoda > Insecta > Lepidoptera > Crambidae > Nomophila > Nomophila noctuella. Next base: position 4,886,391 of record OY292488.1, read on the forward strand.
TTCATGGGATAATATAATTTGCAAAGAAATACTATTGGATGGTATATCACCTAAGGCTTTCTCTCTAGGTTTACATAAAAAAGAGAGCATCACGTCTCATAATCCACGTACAAAGAAACATAAACATGAGTGATGTACTTATCTTTTGTAATACCTAATGTCGTAAAGCTGAATGACGTGGGGAATTCGCTCCTTCGGATTTTCGGAGGTCGCGAGAAAACTGGCGAGCGATAGAGACATCCAGAATATTGTTAGACATTTGTAAGAAACATTTTGTGTTAAGAAATTTTTGTCAAGTATCAGTCGCGATGTTTTGGTAACTTTTGTCGTAAAACTTATAATTGCGTCTTGATAATGTAAGTATGAAGTACGAACTTTAAGAAGTAAAAAGAGTTTCAGGGTTCAACCTTTGTTAAACGAAATTCTGTAATTTATAAACTTTGACGTGTAGTAAAGCCCCAAAGGCTTTTGTTCATATTTTTAAGTTTGTCCAAACGGCTCCTTTAAGTTTGCTTCTTAAGTTTGGGAGTTGATATTGGATTTTCCTTTTCTGTTTATTGGCTTCCAGACAGTTCCGAGCTTCGTTTCTTTGATATACTTTCCGAGAATATGAATTACTATGTGGCGTAAAGACAGTTGGTGATGTATTAGGTAAGTTTTAGACGGTTCTGGGTGGCAAGTGATTGTGAGAATTCGATCCCTTTTGGCTAAGGTGGGCAGATAGCCAAACTTTTCGCAGTGGTTGCTCCAACGCTTTTGAATTTTATTCTTTAACGTCACTGTATAGGTTTCAATAGATTTTTTATTTTCCAGTTTATTTTTTTATTTTCCAGTTCCTAAGATTCACCCCGTTATAACGTTATCGAGTGGTAAGTAAAATTAATTAGAATTTGTAAGTCTCAATGCATATGATGAGAAGCTCGAGCAGTTTGAAATATGTATATCCGAACTAAAAATACTGGCTTAATATTAACACAAGTTATTGATGTCAGACGGAAAAAAACATATACTTAAATTAAAAATGTGTAAGATTCTGTACCAACCTTTTATTCCAATCGTAGTATGCCACTCTTAAAATTCCCCGCGCCCCCTAGGTCCAAACAATAATTCAGATTACAATACCCTATCTATATCACAAGCTTCCACCTAGCTTAGCACTAAAGCCCTACACTAACACAATTGACACTTCAACAACGATCGGTAACGGTCCACTTAACTTAACGCTAAATAAAAATCTAACATTAGTTAACATGATTAAACGAACAAAAAAAATCTCGACTACGACGCGAAAGTAACAAAAAACTTAAACAGTAAAGTTCGTGTCTATATATATGTACAAATAGGAAAGGTGGTCACTCGTGTGAGCTGTGACGTGGATCAGTTAGAGCCGGTGAACCGGTGTGGGGGTTCAGTGGACCCAGGAGGGGGCTGCGGAGTACGTGGTCCGAGGCGCGCCGCCTCCGGAGAGGGTTGTGGGCACGGGCGGCGCGGGCGCAGCGAACTGACTCTCCGCCTCCGCCGCCATCGCCGTGTGTTGCTGCGGGAAGTTGAAGTCGAGCGTGCCGTCCATGCTCAGCTCATGCTTTATCACCTGGCAAAAAACAATCAATTAAAATCTAGTTCTCACTGGCAGCAAGCAATATGTTTGACGAGAAGTTTCACAAATTCTTTTCGCAATGTGGAAAATTTTGATGCAATCCAGTTGGATGGCAATAGCAATGATAATTGTTAGTTATTTGGTTTTATTGATTTTCAGTTCTTGCATTAGACTCGAGAATGTTTATGGATTACTTCTTAATTTATTTTCTAGCTAATTATTATTTTTTTTGGCTTATTTTCGTCAGATCTGTGCCACATATCTACATACATATGTGGTATAATAATCTTCTGCAGTACTAATTAATAGTTTATTCTCGTTCCACGATCGATCAGCAATATATATATACCTCATCGACATTGCAGTCGAAACCGTGCTCCAGATCTGCCCCATCACGGTGGTGGGGCCCATCGCACCGGTCTACACCATCAGCTCCTTTCATGAGTTACTAACCTCATCGACATTGCAGTCAAAGCCGTGCTCTAAAGCTTCGATGTTGAGGTCCTCCGCTAAACCAGTGTTGAGGGCGCCCATGATCTGCCCCATCACGGTGGTGGGGCCCATCGCACCGGTCTGCACCATCAGCCCGCCGTTCATGAGCGCCGCGTCCGACGTCGACACCATCTGCGTTTGCGCGTTCTCTGTAAGAGGATTGTAGGGTTAATCTTTGCGGAACAACTTAGTTTTCGGATTTGTCATCATTAAATCACATCTTATCTAATGCCAAATGTGGCCGTTGATGGTAATGTTGAAAATAAGATGAGCATGTCATCATCAATAATGGGGTTTCGATTAATCACCACGCTGCTGGCGCTTGCTTTCGATCTGCGTTCGGATAACTGACAAAAACTGTAGCTCACCCGAATCGTACTTCATAAGAAGTACCAGTTGATATTATGAAGACACATAATATCAGCTATATCACATAATACATATAGATATACATATATTATGTGTCTTAATAATATCAGCTGGTGGGTCGGCGGGTGCATCCTGAGCGGCGGGTGCGAGTACAGCGGGTGCTGTACGCGTACCGGTAGTTAACGCACCAGTGTATGAGCGGCGTTACTATAGAACGACGTACCCGTCTGCATAATATAGTGCGGTTGCGTCTGGTGCTCCTGGTGCGAGTACAGCGGGTGCCGTACGCGTACTGTGGTAGCTAACGTACCTATATGTGTGAGCGACGTACCCGTCTGCATGCTATGTAGCTACCGAACCTATGTAACATCGGCTTCATTATAAGCCAACGTACCTGTCTGCATAATATCAGCCGGGTCGGCAGGCGGCGGCGGCCTCACGAAGTGGTCGAGCGCGTGCTGGTGCGGGTGCGTCGGGTGCGCCGGGTGCGCCGGGTGCGAGTACAGCGGGTGCCGCGGGCAGGCGCCGTACGCGTACCGGTAGCTAACGTATCTGTGTGTGAGCAGCTTTATATAAACCGACGTACCTGTTTGCATTATGTCAGCCGGGTCGGCAGGCGGCGGCGGCCTCACGAAGTGGTCGAGCGCGTGCTGGTGCGGATGCGTCGGGTGCGCCGGGTGCGCCGGGTGCGAGTACAGCGGGTGCCACAAGTATGCTCCGTACTACGTACCGGTAGCTCACGTATCTGTGTGTGAGCAGCTTTATATAAACCGACGTACCTGTCTGCATAATATCAGCCGGGTCGGCAGGCGGCGGCGGCCTCACGAAGTGGTCGAGCGCGTGCTGGTGCGGGTGCGTCGGGTGCGCCGGGTGCGCCGGGTGCGAGTACAGCGGGTGCCGCGGGCAGGCGCCGTACGCGTACCGGTAGCTGCTGCCGGACGACGATGACGACGTCGTCGGAACGTACCTGTGTGCGGGGAGCTTTATTATAAACGTTTTGACATGCCACTTAATATAGTGGTTAGTAAACCTGACCAGAAAACCGAGAGTTATCATCATCGTTACCAATAGTCTGTTGCAGTCCACTGCTGGACATAGCGCTCCCTTAGATGAGGAGTTTTGCCCATATTCACCGCGCTGGGAAGTTGGTGGTTACAATATTCGTATCACTTTGTTATTTTTTACACGGCAATTGATTGACAAGTCCTAATCTAGACCGGTAGTACATAGCGCGGCCGGTATTTAAAACACCTAACGGGTAAGGTGTTACCAGGGTTGTTATTCTTTAGTTCTAAAGGCGAACACCAGTCTTTGAGAGTTATTTTGATTCTTCAGAATTAGATATATTTACTTTACTCTATGAATTAGATATTTGAAACGCCAAAAACACTTTTTAATTTTAGTTTTATTCTGTTAAGGATGAAGAGGTCGTCGTTAAAAAATAATTTAAAATAATTAACGGTTAAATGTACTCGTACAGAAATAAAAATTGTATTCGAAAATGTAAGAAATCTAAAGGAACATTTTACCTATAAAAACCCGTTTCCTACTCGGCAATAATTATTCTAATAACACTGGGAGTAACAGGAGTTCACTGAGAAGGTTAAACTGATAATAATGGAGGTGACTTTGTAGATAATAAATACATCACATACATTGTATTTTTTGCTAATCTGTCAGTAAGGACGTTAAAAACTTTGGCTATCCATAATGGATTAATATTCAAATCATAATAACCTGAGGAAGTCCTTAGATAAACTTACAGTATTTTCTAAGGCAGCAAAGCTTTCTAGGACTAGACAATGGCAAATACTATCAAAATACTTCACGGACGAAGCAGTAATCAACTTAAGCATATACGTCGTAAAAAAAACAAATATAAGGTGTTTCCAAATATAGTGCAAATATTTTAACGTTGAATTGGAAATTTAACAAATTCTGATATTTAAAGTCAATCAATGTAATTAATATGCAAGTTTTCGGCCTAAGTGAAGAATCGAAAAAATACAAACTGTATCTGTTTGTGTCTAATATTTGCACTAAATTTGGAAACACCTTATAAAATACTAAAGCCAGCTAAATACTCACGTGTTTAGGAATGGATCAGCTCCCTGCAGCTTCATGGAGTCAGCCAGCGTGCCAGCCAGCTGCTCCTCTTGGACGTAGTCCGCTTGCGAGAAATCTGTGCTCGGCGTGAAGTCAGCCCCTGATGTGTACTCTGAGGCCCAGTCAGGCTCCGTCGCGATCAACGAGGGTATGGGAGACAGGCGGCCGCACGACGACGCGTTCGACGGAGCCCGCTGACGGAAGTCCGGCGACAACTGGAAACTGTTGCTACGCGCAAGCGAACAAGCGTCAAAACATAATCAACCTCAAACGTCCACGGAGAAACTCGGGAAAATTCCAATAGGCAAAATCCGAATTCCACCGTCCACGTCCAAGGGGCAAATAATCAAAATTTATAGCAGAAAGAAAACTTAAAGCTAGTTCATCTAATAGGATCTCTCTAGACAGTATAACACGGAGTGTAATGGGAAACATGCAAATCTAATGTCTATTTAGAGGCCCGCTAACATATAAAGTATGCTAAATGAAGCGATCACCATAACGGGTTCAATGGTCAGCGTAGAAATATTTTTATTGCTACAAACAATGACAAAAATGGTATGTAAGGAATGGGCTATCGGCTCATTCCTACAGCACTCGAGGACCGACTGTCCAAAATAAAAGTTATGCCCGTAATCCCGATAGATATTCGGCAATAAAAATGTTAAATATCGGCGAAATGACGAGATTCAGCGTCCACATAACTCATCATCTAATGGTTGTGAATGATTTAAAACCTTTTATCATAAAGTAGCAGTGTTGCAATAATTCAATTTTATTAGTCTGGTCAACGCAGCTTTATGCCGATAGTTTTATTATAGCAACTGTATCATCGTACCTCGCTTTGTTTCTCGCACTAATAAAATTTCAATATTGCAAAGCGAGCCGTATTTAAAATGTATTGAGGTTTTCCGTGGATTTGGCAAAACTCACTGCTGTATTACCCGTGTAGGTAAGTTATTATGCCTTTAAAGTCGAATTAGTATCGCTATCCACTACATCCGTTCGGGTTGACATTGTTGGCATGGTGCCATGGTTCTTTAAAATGTTCTTGCATCTGTAGCTTAGTCTGACCGTGGAACTATTGTGGTATCTAAGTTCTATGCTAAGCTGGCGGCCGCTAAGTATTGTTGGTATTTACCTGTGCAGTGGTGATTCTGGGAACATGTCTAAGCTTTCTGAAACGGAACTGCTCGGGCTAGGAGTCGCGTCAGCTGTCACACCATTCCTTAGTGCCTCGGCCTGCAAATATTATTCAAATGGTTGTTTATGTGCAAGTATGGATAACACATTGAATTCTATGGATCGGGGTGCCTACCGCGCCAAGTTTACAAGTGAGAGTACCAATACACCAGTCGGACTTAACAGAGTTTACCAAGACTCGGTTAGAAGAATCGCTATTGTATACCATAATACCGAGAAGAATCTATTATTGTTGGTACACTTTATCCGGAAATAATGAGACGTGACAAATAAGTTTCAAATTAAATATTTTAACCTGTGGGTATTAACCCAGACCTTAATTTTATATGCAAATAGTTTTCATTGCATACAAATTGAGTATGCGTTAGCAAAGATAAGAGTAGGTACGTTTTAACAACTAAATATTACGTTACGTGCGTCACGTTCAACATTAATTACTAATCAAAATGTAAAGACAGTGCAATCGAATTCTTATTACAATGTGTATAACACAATTCCGTTCTACGCTATTTTTGACAACAACATTCATGAGATTGTGTCTCATATAAAGTAGGTTGATAAATACTTCTTAGATAGAAATAGTTAGAACATGATATCTTCAGGAAAAATATTCAATTTGGATTTCAAGAGTGAACTAACTACGTACGTAGACTACATTTTCGATATTTTTTTAATCATTGATTTTTCCTCGATACGCGCGCTCCCATCTAAATGCATCTTAATCACAAGAAACTTTATCGATTTATCTAATGCTTTCATTCACTGACCTTTTTCTTAACCCTCCCTCTTCTCTTTTCAAACTTGGACGTCTCCATCGACGCTGCGCGCCTTCTCACCGACTTGCCCGGCTTCGCGTCAGGGTTGATCATCCACCACGACGACTTCCCCGTACCCTCGTTCTGCACCCGCATAAACCGGTTGTGCAGCGATAGGTTATGCCGGATCGAATTCTGAAACCAAAAACCCAACGTTAACATCTCGCGAACAAACCCTTAACTACATCCTAGAAAGAAAATCGATTTTATCGCTAACAAAATCGAGCGCAATTTGACATAGCTAGACCGCACCCTCACGAACCGGTTGTGCAGTGATAGGTTATGCCGAAAAGAGTTATACAACCAAAAACCAGCCGATAAGCTCGAGAGATCTAACTCTTAATAACATCCTTCAATAGAAAATCAACTAAATCACTATCCCAATTGAGCGTAATTTGACATAGCTAGGCTGCGCCCGCATGAACCAGTGCAGCGACAAGTTATGCCGAATGGAGTTCTGCAACCGAAAACCGCGCCTTTAACATCTCGAGAGATCAAACCCTCATAACATCCTTCTCTAGAAAATCAACTGTATCACTATCACAATTGAGCAAAATTTGACATAGCTAGGCTGCGTCCGCATGAACCAGTGCAGCGACAGGTTATGTCGGATCGAGTTCCGCAACCAAAAACCGCGCCTTTACATCTCGAGAGATCAAACCCTAAACATCAACTCTCAAAATAAAACCAACCTTATCACTTACACAATTGAGTGCATTTTAACACAACTGTCACATAACAAATGGGATATTAATTCAATAAGCATTTAATGTAAGTAGGACGTTAATGATATTAAGAAAACTTATGCCGCCATGATAAGATCGAGCAGTTAACTGTAATAAGACACTTTAAAGTCCATCAAGATTTTAATTGAGCAGTGAAACGTTTCACTGAAAGAACATCAACTGAATTTTAAAGCATGATTCTTTAATCTCAGTTATCATTTCTGAGATATTATCTTGGTGCTGCTAAAGATGTCATGAGTTGTAGTCATTTAAATAGTTGCTGCTATGTATGATTTATGTCATGATATTATATATAATATAGGTATCTATTGAGACATATGTACAGGTGGGATATTTCTATTCTTGTGTGAGTTTTTGTGTGAAATAAGTATTTTAACGTAATCCTTTACAAATAATAATTTATTTCGACTACTTTGTGAAACTTAGTTTCCGCCTTCGGGCTTGTTGGTTGATATAACTTGATTGCGAAAGGCTTGCTTGGTTTTAACTTGAAAAGGGTCTTTAAAGTAGTGTAGGTTTTACCATTAAACAAGCTGCGTAAAAACTAGAGTTAGCCAAATGGCTAACTCTAGTTCAATGTTTTATACTGAACAATTCTTACAAGGGCCAATGAATATTTGGAAATGACGACCTCACGTTATAACAACGCGTTACTAAATTGCAACTACGAAGTGGTTAGACAACTAAAAATAGTCAGTCATAAAATGTGGAAGGACGCATCCGGGCGTTCTCTCGTATGACCACAAAAAATCTATTTTAATTCCCTCTACCGTGCAAAGTTAGTGCAATAACGTGTCCTATCTCACACCGGTAATAAAATCTCACAACTTTTTCCCGTCGAAGGAATAAAAGCAACCGCAGGAACGAATGAAGTTTAGCAATAAAAGAGTCCATAAATAATATCTGCGTGCCCACTGAGAGACGGCACTTACGTATCGCGTCATGTAAATAATATGTGGCCGTTTGCAGCAAAAAAATCACCGTAAAATTTTAAGTACTCTTCACGGACGATTTAACAGAATGCCATTCGTTTAAATCGTCCCGATGGAATGTGTTCTTCATTACTTTTTCTAGTTATTACAATAAATACTTCAAGCTCAATCTTATTTTTTTTTAAATATCTCTGGACAGAGATATTTAACTTACTTGCTAACGGACACCGACTTTTAATAAGTAGATAATGCCTATTTCGTACATATATAAGATAGATTACTATTTTTGTTAGTCACTTCCTTACCTTCGCTTTAGGATGTGTAAAAATAAATGGATATTATTATGCTTTTCCGCTAATTCTCAAGTAGTTCCAAAATCGCAAGGACATTGATAATAAAGGTTGGTTACTGGCGAAGTTATCTAAAAGTTATACGTTAAAGATAGACGAAACGAGTCTTTGCTAAAGATTGAAAACTTGAAAATTAAAAACAGATTCTACCTGTATATTGCACCTCTTTCCGAAACAATGGTCAGTTCGAAATAATTTCGTCATTCGCAATCACTCCCACCTAATAAAGCGTATCATCCATCCAATTAAGCCTACGTATTATACAACAATTGGTTCTGTTCATAAATCGAGTAAATGTGGACAAGTCCGCGATTTATCAAGCGTGAAAACACACGCAACAAATGGCCTGTCGACACTTTGATGGATTTGTCGCCACCAGCCCTTACCACGATCGCGGCCGCGTGACAAATTAAGACGCGTTTGTGAATTATACAGCCGAATTGGGTAGGCTGGGACATGATAGTGGTCACTATAATTAACATGGTTACACGTTTTTTTGTCACCTAATTTAAATCTTTTGAGTCTGTCTGAGACCAACCCTTTGAAACGAGGTTTTAGGATTGCTCTGTTGTTTCTTTGTTCTGAATTGACATGATCGCTTATTATATTTAATGAACATTTAAATTTTATTATAAGAAGCTACAATCCCATTAGGGACTCATTTTTGTGCAGCTACACTGGGACGAAATATGCGCCAAGATCGTATTTTGGATCTGGCCGATAAAGTTATGCAGAAGTCGTTATATCAGATCACATATTAGCCATTCAGCTGGTTCATAATAACTTTTATGGTTTAATCCTAATTATTAATAATCATATTTTTGCCTCAAAAAAAAGTACAGAGCTCTTAATTTACAAAGTGACAAAAGAGCGTGAAAACATGATAGAGAAAATTACATTGTTATTAAATCACAGTAGGCACGGGCTCGCGGCAACTTTTACGATGCAAAGTAATTGGTCGTATCTACAGCCGTCAGGTTTATTTCACGAAGAAATCAGAATACCCATCTAGATTTAGTATACTCCTCGATTTATGAGCGTGGCATTAATATTTATCCCTGAATTTCTCCCTGGCATAATTTCTCGAGTATAATTTATCGTAGAGATAGTAGTATGGTAGTGTGCTGACTGGCGGTTAAGGTTAATCGAATTTTCTGCTCATGTGACGTCACGTTGAATACTCGTAATTCACCTGTTTTTTTCCCTGCGTGTATATGGTTTGCACGGCCATATTTCTCTACGCCCCAGTTGAGATTGAACGGGTACTGAATGCGATACTTTGTAGATACAATGTGATGTAGAATGTTTTGGATGTGTCTTGTGAGAAAATGTTTGTAGATTTTTGTTTTTGTATTTTGGGTTCTTTATTACTAATTAGTCACCTTTTCACTAATCAGATGGTGTCGTACATGTCAACTAAGATTGTTTTTTTTTTACCGAAATATTGAAAAGGGTACCCGGCACACGCACGGAGAATCCATGGACATTAAAATTAGAAACAAAGACTATCCATGGATAGCTAAGAAGTTCGTCTCTCTAAAAAAAAGTTTAAATATTTTGTTTTTACTGTAAATGACTATACAAATACATATCTGTAAATAGTTCAAGAAGCAAATCACAACCTGAATTAACACAAATCACACATTCGCAGCGTAAATGTCCCAATTCCGGGCACACAAAGCCTCCCATGTAACATAATGCAAAATAAACTTACATAACTATCCCATTGTCGAGGAGAAATGCGATCATACTTTCGGATGTACAACATTAGTGAGGAAATACGCATGTCTCTTCCAGCGAAGTGAGCATGTATGGGGGAGCCGTAAGACCTGCCCGTACTTAGAAATTTGTCTACGGCAGGATCTCCGGCGCCACTCCGACCCTTATGGGGTGAATTAACCGTCTACCGAAGCACTCCCCTTTAATGCTCCACCGAGTTAAATTTCGTCGAATTTCCACCGTTGTTATAAACGTTACGCAATCTAATCGAATGGCTTATGATTCCCGATGTTTATGGTCGTCACGAGTTGTAGAGTTCTTGTGGAGATCTTTTAATTACGTTCAATAAAATTTATAAAGTTGTGATCGTATTTTTTGCCAGTTCATTAGACGAATACGTCTAATGAACTGGCAAAAAATACGATCACAACTTGCTAAATAAATATAGCAAAATGGTGCTAAATATAGCACGCTACATTTTTGATTACAAGCGGCAACATCGTTATTTAGTAGATACTTAATGTTTCTTTTTTACTTTGTGTTTAAGTTTTGGTAATCACACTCATACCAATTTTATCAAAAGAAAGCAATAACTTTTTGTTGAACATGAAAAATGTATATGCTGTCTGCTCCTTTTATGTTTACATCAAAGAATCATTTGCTACAGAATATTTAAATGCACTATTCCGTATGTATCTGCAATTCCGACTAGATAATGTTTAGAAAAAAATATTTCAAAATAGACGCTCAAATTTACTATTCCTCAGTTATCAACGGTATTGGACAGAGCAATAAACAATACATAAAAAACAAAAACTCACAGTTCAATTTTTGAAATTCAAATCAATTTACCTACCTCGTCCAGTGAAGGCATAAAATCTCTACATGATACGTAAAACCGACAACGGGCCACCGAAGCGGTCTTGAATTATTCAGTACAGCATTATTCTCTTAGGTTGACACACTGAGTGTACAACGATGGACCTTCTGAATGAATTTTAATGTAGCTCTACAGAACGATTCAGTTGTCATTTCCTATAACTACTTAACAATAGTACTGAGAAACGTCAGAAAGTTACAAGAGAATGGTGCGAGCGCATGCACTGAATAAGGCTTCTGGGAACGTCCAGTTTAGTTATGTATGAAATGAGAACCGGTGGGTTGAGTAGAACCTTATTATTTATTAAAATAATATGGCTGATTATTTATCGGTTAAGCCTCTCGAAGCATTGACCAGTTCAAGAATGAATAAAAACATTAATATAACTTTTTTCAATAAACTCGCAAGTGATTGGTTATCTAAATCTTGTTGTTTATTAATTAAATGAGTGTGTTGTTGTCCAGAAATTAGTTCGATCTTTTCGCGTAGGTACACCGGAAATCATATGATGAGAACTAATTCATATGTGGCTTCGTTTTTTAAAAGATTTAAAAAGTCCAGAAGAGGAGTTATAACTACACCCTGTGTTACCCCCAGTACCTTGAGAAATGCGTCACATTCAAATGAATGCGCATACGAACGCTCCATGCGGTATTAGATGAATGAAATTATGGCACTTACCGAACCTTGCTTACGCATTACTTATGTATATTTTGCTAAGCGGTTGAGTTTGTAACCTTGTTTCTTTTGTGTTCCAACAAAGTAACTAAGTACCACTACGGAAAATTTTAGAACGCTATAGTTGTTAAGGTTTGAATATTGTCAAAGAAAGTCGAGGTGGTTTACCTACCCGTATATGTAATAAAACGAAAGAAAAATTACTTCTTGATAGTTAAGGCTGAATTATAAATTGTGTCAAAAGGAATCCCAAATCTCATAAAAACGTTTGATTTGTCAATCACGGCACATTCCGCCGAATTCGAAAGAGCAAAATTGAATTACGATAAAAATCGAGAAGTCGTTCCTCGAACCTCTAAGTGCGAAATCAAATAATAAATAATTCAAATTAGAGAATCGCGATTACACAATAAGAAGCGGCGGTTGTCGCCGCGCCGCAGAACGTGACGGCCCCGTGAAATTCGGAAGAAAATCCAGTGACGTGTCAACCGCCAGTGACAAATTTAATTATTCAACTTACCGAAACGTTAGCAAGATGACTTTTCCACGAGCCGATAACTAAGTAGGAATAAATTCACTTAGAACTGCCGAAGCAAAGTTTAACTTAATAAAACATTGAAATTTTCGTAATTCCATTTTACTGAGGTCGGAATCCGGAGTAGGCCTGATTTGAATACGTCATTACGCACAATTTTCTAGCCCACCTGTCGACGAGCTGAATAACAGAGTAATGAGCGAGATCGAACCATTTCTGGAAGCGAATGTCTAAGCAACTGTTGTGCGACGTGGGATTATACAATACATAATTGTAGCATAAAGACCTGCTTCAAGAAGTTTTTTATGCTATAGGGAGGCAAACGAAGAAGAGAGTCACCTGATGGGATGTCACCACCGCTGCCCATGGACATCAATAACAAAGTTTGCAGATGCTGTGACTGCCGTTTAATCCCATAACATTCCCAACTGAGCTCTGGCAACCTTACTCACCAGCAGAAACATAGCACAACAGTTACGAAGTTAAGATGGAAGGAAATAATGGTTCGAATAAAACAAAACTGTTGGATTGTCCATTTGTCGAGGAAGGCTTTTATAATATGTGCGGAAACCAAAATCCACGAGAACGAAGACGCGGGCGGTCGCTTGTTAGTAAAACGTGTAGTTTATATCATGCGTATGCACGAGATGTATATTTTTATCGCTCTAACTATCGCCGCGCGCACTAGCCACTTGATATTTTATCGCATTGATAACTCGCGATAAAGCCGTCCTTATAGGAGCAGGCCCTGATCTCCTGAGTGATAGCTTATCACGTCCGCGTGATTCAGAACATCATTAATGCAGGTTAATTAAATTGTGTTCCCACTATCACGGGTCATTTGTAATAAATAAGCCAAGGAACAGGCTGTGAGGTTTTCCAATACAAATTATCTGGAAGTAGGTATTCTGAGACCTTAATTACCGGTTTACCGATTCTGAGTTTTATGCAAATACGTCTGGAGATATTCATAATATAAAGCAATTTTAATCTCGTAATTAATAAGGCAAAGTGCGTTGCAAATGTGATTAAGTCATAGGTAATGCCTACAATTAGTTATAGTTTGCGCGTGTAAGTGATTAGGCTTGTAAATTAAATACCGATATGGAAGAGCTTGCATTTATATACTTTGCTGTATTAGTTTTTATCATCAAACCGAATACGATGTATTTTTTGCTTTGTTTAGAATACAATAATATTACTTAGAATTTTACTTACGCTGTTTAAAACTTAAAATTAAAAAAAAACAAATCAGGTTTTTAAAATTGAATATTATTTATTTCGAATTGTGTAAGTTGCTTTATTATTGTGGATGTGACGACTATCGGTATCTTTTTCATGTATCGTCCATACAGTTCCTAGTAGTCGAGCTAGAACCAACCGACCATTGGTCCTACACTGCCCGGAACATTATAGTGATTTATACGGCTCAGAGATATAAATCCAAGAATCTGGGAACAGAGAACGCCTACCCAGTTTTCCTATCTCCACTTTCTAGGTATATTTACTGTCTGTTTAATGACCCTTTTCTCAAGTGGAATGGTTAAGGATGGTTACTAATACGTTTTACCGTGATGTTTTGATCTTTTTTTTGGTCAAAAAATGATTGTTAGACTTTCTGATTGTATTCTATCCTGCTAGCACCTAACTAATAAGTAGATAGTGTGTATAATTATTTTAAGTGTTAACCAATACAGTAAGTATCTGTAGAACGAATCTGAAATAGACATAAGAGATAATCATATAAAATATTTGAGATCAAAAAGAACGTCTGTAACAAGTCACAAATTAATTCTTCACCTTAAGAAAATTCCTTTACATCCCCCGCCTAATATATTCATAACATGTAATGTAAAATATTTCCATAATTAATCAAACACTAACAAGGTCAGGTTAACTTGCTTTCGAGTTATGAATTTCAAAATCCAACATCAAACATTGTAACAATGCATTAATTTACCGTTTCCGAAACGGAAAACGGATTACAGAGTTGGTCACAAGTTGCTTTTCCGAAGGTTCTGTCACCTTTGTCGTCATTGTTCGCTTAATTGCCACCTGTTTATTAGGACTTCCTTAAGAAATTGTCGCTTATTGTTATAACCTGTTTATTAAATCCCTAAGAACGGCAAAATTGCCTAAACGAATGTCAGTACATGAAAAATCTAATTTGACTAATTTTGTCACATATTAAACCTCCAACGGAACTTTGTCTTAAATGAAAGATTAAAATACAAGGAAACTCGTAGATTATTAAAATAATAATTATTACATTGTTTAAAAAGTTAACATTCAAAATATTCTGAAGGACACAGTTTTTCACCTAAGTAACATATGGACCGCATAGACCCAATTTTTATAAAGCAAACTTAAGAGAGATTGGTCAATTGGTGGATTAAGTACCTATAAAACTCTTCTGGTTCATTCTATATCTTACAGATAAACGAATTCTTAAGCAGTCATTGTATTGAAGTAGATACATTAAGAAGTATATCTGTCCCATTTTAACTCGTTGAAAAATTAGGTCTCGGACCATATGACATGTGTAATAACATTGGCCTCGCTGGAGTCAAACTGATATCAAATTATAATTAGGTCTGATGACGTCACCATATCAATGATCGTATGGACGGCGTCGATCGCTACACATTCTACACACTTTTTTCAGTTTATGTTTTTGATTTTAACTGCATTCTGTTTGTTCCTGATGATCATCAGCATCATCATCATCATCAACCTGTCGCAGTCCACTGCTGGACAAATGCCTCTCCTCTCCATGACTGCATACTTGTATTGATTGTTAATTTTAATACGTACAAGAATAATGAGACAATGGAATTATTGTTCGATTAGTTTCATTAATCAGGTTTTGTAGGTAATATAAAATTAAACAATAAACGTTTGCTTTTAAATCAAAGAAAAAATAAAATATACTTTGGACATTGATATCATAACCGCAAAGGAATATTTTAGATACCTATTTCAATAACACAATAGAAAATGAATTTAGTCTATAATCGCGCATTGGTAAGTTGGCTTTTTACTGCCAACTCACAACACATTATTGTTTAAACCAATTTCTACTACAATATGATTAAAAACAAGTGCGTATTTTTTTCCAACGACTATATATACTTTAACATCAGACGCGACAGATGTAAAACATCAGTCTGTAAGTCTGTAATCAATAAAAAGCTCATAACTTTTACGCGTAAACAGTAGTTTCCTCAAATACTAATCTGTAGTATATTGGCACAGGTCCGATTTTGAAACAAGACAAAATTTACAATCCGTACTATTCCCGTAACTTGGCATTTGACATCTGCCAAATTATTCCTGACGCACGCACTTTAATTCATCAGGAACAAAACTAATTGCTCTGGCTGGTAAAAAAAATAAATAATTTATGCAACGAGCCCGTGTGAAGTAGGAACTTGGCGCGGACCCAGATCTAAATCTGACGATCATCGCTCTTGACCCCACCTAAGATCTTTTGCAGTGTGCAATTCGAAGAGTTAAATTGAGAACCAGGAAACTTTTTGCAGTGTTACTTTTAGTTTTTGCGATCTAATCGTGAAAACAAAATAATAAGAAGTAGTGGAGTGCATGGACTAGGTTTTTTTTTAAATTTAAGTAATGTGTTCTTACTTGAAATTAATTTCAATAAAGTTTTTACTCACAAAGCAATCATTGAGTACTTTTGTTTGTATAAGTATCGTTGTGTGCGTAAGGGTTTTTAAAATGAATTTTAGAAAAGGTTATGCTTGAAACGCATCAGCATAAAAGTTCCTTTCAACTCTCCTTCAGTTATAAAGAATGACTGTATAAAATTCGCTTAGTGAATTCCATTGTCAGCCAATGACGAGGGAAGATTAAAACATTTCGGCGTATAATAACTATCGAAGCCTAAGTGTTCTCGAAAAAAAAATCTTGAAAAAACCGAGGGGAAACCTATTTTCCTGCCGCGAACGCAAACACCTATTCAATCCTTCAAAGGGCCGCGATGAGGCGGTGGGAGCGGTGAAATACCAACTAGCGGTGCCAGTTTCTTAATGGTATTGTAAGAGAGCAAAAATACCGTTCTAGCGGTACAATGGTGCGCCGAATATTTGCAAAGGGAAAGATTAATCGTCCGTTCGGTGGGACGCACTCGTCGCGCCTCGCGGCTTCCTCTGCTTCTCGAGTATTAATCATTCTAACGCGTCATTGTCGCTCGCCTCCTCCCACGCGTGAAAACTTCCTCTGCTAATTAAATTAAAATTAGGGGCCCGTTTGACGGATTACGCTCGAATTTTTCACTCGAAGATTTTTCAACATTAATTTTTACAAATGCCGCGATATCCATATTCCTGATTAATAGCCGTGGACGAAAGAATTTCTTTCTACTTCTCGCGGCGGAGGAAGAAAGAAGAATTACACAAAGCTTTCAGAAAGTGTGATGTAATCTCGGCCGTCGTTTCCATAAACTTAATGGCGAAGTATCACAGAACTTACATATCGCTGTTATAACAACCTAACTTGGCATATTTGTTACTCCCTCAGTCAGCATATTCGCGTCGAATGACCGCCAATTTATGTGAAAAGTTCCACCGGTTAGAGCATGACCTATCTGCGGCAATAAAACTTTTCACTCGTCAAGCTATCGCTGTTTCGAGGAGAATATCTTAAGTAAATATGCCAGGTTAAAGTTTTCGCGCGAAACTTTATGGTTTGAAAGAGCTATGTGTCAATTCCTGGATTGAAATATGGCGCGGTGTGCATCGGTGGCGCGACGCCGCGTTTCCGCGCCGCCGTCAACGCATGCATCGTAAACTGTGCATACAAATTCGTCTGCTCCGAACATTGCTCGTATTTCAACCTGTAAATGGACGTTGCGCTTAAAAACGTCCACACTCGTACGACGATTTTATCGCGTATCTGTAACGAAATCGGGCACCTTGACAGATAATCTACGCTGCCGATATCGGACGTTCACCTATCACCTTTGGGAATGAGTATGTGGAATTTACGAAAATGACGCAGGTTTGCACTTAAAAGGTCATTAACATCGACACATTTGGCTATTATCGTTCGGAGCATTAAACAAAATCAGTCGCATTTATCATCGATATAGGTGATAATTGCATTTAATAGAAACCCGAATCCTGGGGCATTGATGGCATTTTTATGAAAGTATCACTTGATTTATGTAGTACATAATATATCTTAAATTTGGGGCTATACGCACAGAAACCTATGCTTTTCGATCAGGAACGTATACTCAAATATTATGAAATCAGAGTCGACCCTTATTCCTTCCAGAACAAGTCGCGTTATCGTTTGACATATGCGATGTAACATCTCCCATTTGTCGGTCGGACGCGTCAATACGTCGATAGTCTATTAGCGAGGTGGGTAATGAATGCGGGCGATACGTCACAATATATAAAGCTAAGGTGGCCGTGCCCCGCGTCGCCTCGAAGGGATAAGTAAATACGCCACTTAGCGAATTGCTCTAGGTGAATCGACGTAATTAAAGTTGGTTTGTCGTAGATTGTACGTGTGCGTTCTTAGGGTTAAACTCGTGAGCATAAGGAATCATAAAATGACTAAAATTAACGCATGTAGGTATGTGTTTATGCGAACTAGGATCAAGTATTGACAAATCGATAAACGGGAAAAAATCTTGTCAAAAGAATAGGATTGGACTTGAATACACACCCTTAGCAGTCCCAATGAACGCTACCACCATACCATTTTTACTACCATTTTTGCTACTGAGACTTTACTCGACTTGACTAGTAATGGTTTTACATGTAATGTCCAGGTGTGGAATGAAGACTTAACAGGCTGATGATTGGTTTTGAGCTAGTCTCTAGTTAACCCTTAGCTACCGCAGACAAATTCTCAAAGCATCATGTTATAAGGATGGCTTTATGCACCCATTCAACTATAACCACGTTTGCTCGCTTTAGTGGTTAAAAGTAATTTACACGTGGTCAGTCGTGATCAGATTGCGGACACGCGCCGTATTAGCGGAGGATTTGTCTAGCAATTGCTGCAATTATCATAGCGTTTCACTGCAGCGGACTTCGCGGAATTGTACTAGAAGTGCCGAGGGAAATATGCAAGTAATTTTTAGGGTTCCGTAGCCAAATGGCAAAAAACGGAACCCTTATAGTTTCGTCATGTCTGTCTGTCTGTCTGTCTGTCTGTCCTGGCTCGTTCTCCGCCGTTTCTGAACCGATTGCCACGAAAATTTGTGGAGAGATGTATAGTGATAATTCAAGAATAGATTTTTAAAATAATCGAAAAATAATTATTTTTACCCCCCCTCCAATACAGCGAAAAGTAAATTCGAAAAAAAAAATCGACTTACCCCATCGTGTGGGGTATCGTTAATAAGGTATTTTTAAATACAATAAAACTTGCCTTGAAACTATGTGGATCTAACACCCCAGTCTCGAGATATATTAATACAAAGTTAAAATTAGAGCGTCCCCCCCCCCCTTAACTTTTGAAATACTATTACAATAATTCTGAAAAAAATGTCCTGCATACCTCCAAGTAAGTACTTTCAACGAAAACTATAGCGAACTCTGTATCATACATAGTTATTTTTATACAAGTCGACCAACTTATGACGTGCAGTTGCCCTTACTAAATGGCGTCTTAAGCGGTCGGGCCATCTTTTAACTACGGAACCCTTTCATGGGCGTGTCCGGCACGCTCTTGGCCGGTTTTTCATTTAATCTATACATTTATTAATTTAATAAAAGACGTTTCCATGCTATACTCGCACAAAAGATAAATTATTGGAATTATTAAATAAATTAAATCAATTCAAGATACATTATATATTTTCGTGACGAAATTTAAAAACACTTGAAAGAAGGAGATAAACAGCATTGTTGAAATCTTTAATAGCAAAAATCACGACCATACGAATTAAATTAGACGACAGATTACAGGTAAAGAAATAAATTGCCACATAAGAAATGAAATACAAGTTAAACTTTGATGTCGAATAGATCGGAAAAGCCGTGTAGCTACGTATATCCGTAGTAGGACGTTTTCTTTCATTTACCCGACATTAAAATGGAGCTATCCACCGAGCCCTACATATGACCAATAAATAGACGGAAAACCTTATCCGGAATTATTTCCGGAATCACGACGAGCTTTGGATGTCTCCAGTCGGAGATATACGACGTATATATACGAATATACATCCATTCGTATTACGTATAAGTATACGTTCATTCGTACGTATAACGTATAAATATACGTAAAACACAACTTCTACACAACTCGCCAGGAATGTAAGAGTAGTTTTGTGAATGGAAAGATAAGGGAGGATTTGCAACTGCGTAACTTAGTTTCCTTGTAATGTAAGAATATCTAGGTTGGTTTTCCGTAGTAGTAGAGATTTTGGGAGCTCTTTCTTTACTTACATTGTTAAACTAAAATTTATATACAGTGTTTCGTGGACTACCACTGATAAGTAACATTGATATTATCGAAATTAATAAAGATAATATGGTTACCTTTTTGTTACTGCAAGTACTTGTTAAGGGTTTTATTAAAAACGTGCAGATGGCCATTTTCATTTTAACCATTATCTAATCCAGCCCATTATTAAATCGACATTTAAATTAGAAATAGTTAAAATAAGAATAAATAAAAAAACTAAAAATGTTGAAAAACGTTTCATAACTTCGTCATAAATATTGTATAGATTACTTCTATAAATTAATTTCGAACTAGGTCACTACTCGGTGTGATCAAAAACTAAATAGTTTAGGCACTTACGAAAATGACTAACTGGGCACTAACAACGAGTTTATTTGATTGTACACTCCAATTGTAAAAACAGCACGCTATCCTGACGTCATATTCCGAATATTAACTACCAATAGGATGGTGACATATTTCTCTATTACTTTACAATACTTTTCTACAAATTGAAGACGCTTTTAAGCATCCAATGTGATATGTTTTCCAGTAGCTTGTTTTCCATTATTTATCAGATTTGTGTTCTTAAACACTTTAAAGTAGAAATTAAATAAATCCGTTAATTTAAAAAAAACTTCAATGATTGTTATTTTTATAAAAAGGACAGATAACAGAAAAAAACACAATAAAAGATTTCGTCGCGAAAAAAAAAGTTACTCAAGTCATCACTACATAGTATAAAACAAAGTCGCTTTTTCTGTCATGTTGTATGTTGTATGTCCCTATGAACGCTTAAATCTTTAAAACTACGCAACGGATTTTGATGCGGTTTTTTTAATAGATAGAGTAACTCATGAGGTAGGTTTTTATGTATAAAATCATCTATTAAATAGTGGACAAGTACCACGGGCGAAGCCGGGGCGGGCCGCTAGTAGGTAAATAGAATTAAAATAATAAATATTTTGACTTAGGAGGCATTATACCTAGGTATAGTCACTTCTTTCGCTCTGGGCCTAGATTTATTACATAGTTTATGAGCATTGTCTTTTAATATTTCTTTTTGGCAGTTAAATAATCCTTGACTGTTGACGTAACCAATATGTCTAACATAATTGCGCGAACACACTCGTGACGTCACATAATATTAACAATCACGGAATCCCCGCATTCCCCATATCCCCACATGTTGGAAAATGTACGATCGGTGTCGTTAGGCGTCCGCGCGACGCGTCGCAGGTACGTCGCTGGCGCCGCCATGGGCTTCTGCCAGATTAATGGATCATTGCCCCCCCACACCCCTGATGCGAAACTACTGTTCGACGTTGCGACTCCGCGAAATGAGGTTCAACTGTTTAATTAGGTATTTGACTGCATACGAAATAAATTATGACAATACTAACAAAAAAGACGAAATCAAAAATTAAGCACAATTTTTTATCCTACAGGTACTATGAGCTTTTAACAGTTTATAAAAACTAATTGAAATTAAAAGAGTATTGATTTGACACTATAGAAATGTGACGTCACACTTCAATATTTCATACATTCTTTCCTACAAGGTTAGGTTTTTGACATTTAGAAAAAGTAGGTGATTTGACCTGTCAGTCAAATACCGTATTGGAGGTTCAGAAAGCAAGGTTTTAAAATGATGGCTAGAACATACGGCATAGGTAGAAGCAACAAACTATTCATAGGAGTATCTCTGAATTCTTACTACAAGATGAACATAACATGTTGATTTTTGGTTCAAATATCAATGTTGGTCGTTTTGGAATTAAATTGTATGTGATGTCGACAGTGATGCCTTGGTCTAGAATTCGATTCCAGGTCTGATCGATTCAGGAAAGGATAATAATAAGTTTTAATTTCAGAATCATATGCAATCTGAAAAACATTCCAGGTTTTTTTTATTATGTGTTATTTGGAATGGCGACGATGATGTGTTCTATGAAGAATTGAATCAGTAATTAAATCATCGACTACATTCCAAACAAATACCTACTTTACCTCGCTTACTAAATTTAAGAACCCCGAATAACTTCTATGAGCCATTACGAACTTCAATAGCAAGAATGTAGTCGTATTGCTAATAAAACTGTTGGTAAGATTTTTATTATGTATTTAAAACTTTATTGCACATAAAGATAAAATATACGAACTGAATGTCAAGAGGCATTCTCTACCTCAACACTAATTAAGTTTTTACTCCTCAACTATTTGTTGGTCTGATTGTTGATACCTACATAAGTGATGAGTGATTGAAGTATCGGTTTATACAGCATAGTAGAATTTGGCTACTTTTTGGCCCTAAAAATCAAAATTTATAATTTCAACACGAACTTGACACTTAATTGTGTGGCATGCTTATGGGTGTTTTTAAATACGAAAATCGATTCTGATTTGCATTTCTAAACTTCTCACAGACTATTTAAACTAGCACACGTTTCCACTTGCCAGCCAGACGCCACCAAAACTAACGAAAACCAGAAGATTGTATACGAAAGTATAAAATACCATGCCAATTAAAGGTTAAAAGTAAAACCTCGGTTGACCCACTGAGCCGGCGCCATAACCTTCAATCTCAAGTAGCGAACTTACATTTATGCTCGATAAAACACTTCGGAACGGCGTCTCGTAAATCACGAAGACATCGAAAGTTACGCGGCTAGCACTTAAAGTTTAACAGACAATAATAACTGGCGATGAAAAAAGACACGGCCTTCGTTGGTGGGGGATAAAAAGTAATGTGGCAATAGTGGTCGGAAAGGGCTAAGTTGGTGAGTGGGTAAGTTTTGAGGGATGTTGTAATGAGCCGGCGGGACAATCGATAAATTTGAATGTTCTCCGGCGCCGCACGGCGACTTGCAACTTTTTTCGGTAGCAGGGGGAGCGGCCGCCATCGCGACGCCACGCGGATAGGCCGCTCTCCATGGCGGATGCGAGGCAGTGGAAAACATTTAACACGGTACAAATTATTTTTAATTTCCCATTAACGCTTAAATTAAACACACTAATGTTAAAAATGTGACGACAATGAAGATGTTTATAAATCGCAAATCAAATACAAAAATATATTTAAAGAGGCACACAGATAAAAATGTCTAGCTGTAGTAAATACAACAAATCAGCACTTATTATATTGTTTATCCACTTTTAAATCGTACTGTTATTTTAGTTTACTAAAAATTTAGATTGTTTTAGAACTGTTAGTATGATGCAAGAACATTATAATTTCTGATGATAAGCTCCTGAAGGTACCTTATGGAACATTCGCCATATTTAATAATATCAAAAAAATCGAGTAGAAATCAAATAAAAAATATCTTCATTGTCACATTTATTAGCATGAGTGTGTCTAATTTGAGCTTTAATGGGAAATTTAAAATAAGTTGTATTGTGTGAAATATTTTCCACAAGCATGAAAATAAAATATCTTATTATATTAAAATATCTTTGCTACGCTAGTCGGGTGGAATGCGACCCTAATGCAGGGCTGTCTTACGCCATTCACAAGATTAGATAGCTGCATCTATAGAGAGAGGTCTTTAGGTAAAATAATTGATTCGTCTTTGGTAATACAATTACTGAATTAGATTTGTGTTAGTTAGACTGTTAGTAATAAGATCGTAGTTATTATGATAAGAGATTATTAAGGTTATTAGAAAGAAAGAAAGAAAGAAATCGTTTTTTGAGTGTAAAAAATGTACATCAGATTCAACACAATCATAAACTAAAAATTATTACAGACAAAATTAGATTAATTTATACACTCAAAAGGCCAGTGCTCAGCATATGCCACGTGACGTTGCACGTCCCGTGGCGCTGGTATTCTGCATAGGCCTGTCATGCAAAACGAAACATTAGAATTCGGTTAATATACATAATTATACATCATCATCATACATATGAATACTATAATATTATAATGGCAATTTACAATAATAGACATGTTATGTGGCTTTATATTAAATAAGAATAAGATTTCAACTTACAAAGTAAAGTTATTTGAAGCATTTATTTTGTATACTTAACGTTAATAATTAGTTTCATTCATGAAAATTTTATCGAATCTATGTATCACACCTTTATTTAAAATTCAGCTGAAATATTTACACACCGAAAATAATGTGAAATGTTGTCACATTGAAGGTTGTATATTAAGTCGTTGCGTTGCGTAAGTATACGTACTATTGTTATAGAAATCCGTATAAATACCATGTAGAAACAAATTAATAATATTAAGTCGTCATAAAATCTCTGTTACAGCCCTATAAATAAGCAGGTAAAGGAGCCAGTAGGCGAACACGGAAGTGATAATCTTAAAAGTTAGATTGACATAGTTCTGTCGTATAAAACTAGGGAAGTTACAATGTCAGGCTATGAATATACGTATACTGATTTATTGGCTCTGGCACTCTTTCAACTGGTAATTGGGCCGAAATACGTAAAATAGACGGATGAGAGAAACTTTTTACGGCTTAGTACCTTAGGGTGTCTTAAAGTTTTATTAGGTAACATTCTTAAAGTGACAACTAGCGATAGAGAAAGCGTATTGACCTCGATAGCTATGGTAAGAGGTTTGAGCTTTAAACAAGGAAAGATGGAGATTCAATTCAAAGTTAGATGAAAAATTGTTATGCTATTATGAAGGAATTTGTATTAAATCCTTCCTATAAATACATTAGAATTTTTTTTTACTATGTTTCTATTAATAATTTTAATAAATAAATAACTCTAAATAATACCGAACCCATGAGCACGTATGTATCTATGTATGAATGTTGATGGTGTGTTATGTATAGCTAAATTCGTGTTATGGGAACAGGACCGTGCAACAAAGGCCCCGTTTTGCCATTGACAACCTGCCATAAGCAAGGGACTGTATGGACAAAGAATACCATTATTGGCTCCTATTTCTTGTATGTCGCGGGGGCATTGATACGGAGTCTATATTATAATAAATCTTACAAGTAAACTTATAACTTCCCAGATTATTTCCCATCGACTTCATTTATAATTTTTGTGGATCATTTACGTATTACAAAATTATTTGAAGTTGGTAAGATTTATCATTATCAAAGGCGTTACGGTAGAATGATAAATTTATTTCGGCGCTATAAAATACCTAACAGCAAAAGCTTCCAAAGTATTGTTGGAAACTCTCGAAGAAATAAGAAGTTAAGAATCATACGTAGCACTAAAACGAGATCGATTTAATTTCAGATAGAACGATTACATCAGCGTAGGTGAAACGAGGGTAAACTTTTGTATATCTGGAGAAGTCGGGACGAACTTAGCACTCACAATAAATTACAAGTTCCCTTCAAACGAGAATGGATTAAAACTAGTTGGTGAAGTGCGGCCCTGGGAGCGAAGAAACTTTCAATTTTTATGACAAATTCAATTAGGACGAGATTTATGCGTCTCTGTCGCACCATTAAGCCATTACTTACGGAGTAAGGGAGACAGTAATGGTCCGCAAGCTAAGCCTTTGATTACCAAGTTTTGGCCGTAATTTGTAAATGCGTTTCGTCCAGCAACTAAAGTGACATTAGCGTTAGTTTTACTTTTGTAATTTGTATTATTTACAAGTGTATATTTGGATTCACTTTCGTTAATGGAAAATGTTTTAGGGCTCATAAGGTAGGTATAACATGAGGAAAATTCCTCTGTCACTCTTTAGTATTTTAGAGTTTTTAGGACGATAAAAAATCTCCATACTTTAAGATTTGTTCTTTTTCATAAGATGAAAAATCTTATCTCTACTAGAGCCTTAGACAGACAAAGAATAGTTTTATGCCTGAAGACGCCACTTGTGAAATCGCAAAAAGATGTCCTTTGGGAAATGGTTACTATTGATTATTATGAAAGAATAAAATCTGCAGTAGTTAAGAAACGTTTATCTATCAAATAAACTGCTCATTAATTTAAGGAGAAGAAGACGTTAAACTTTTTACATCCTCAGTGCAACAACGTCGCTGAGCCAGCAATTCTTGTCCAGTCGGACGTTTTAAACTCACGACGCCGGTCCAGAGCTCACGCCACCAAATCCCATTACCGATAGAGATCTAGCGACATCGGTGGACAATAAAATGGTTCCATCATATCTGAAACTTTGCCCCATAATGAAGCGTATGGGGCGGATGCTTTACGACAGCCGTCGGCGAATCTTTATTGGTAGCGGACCAATTTAGATAAAAGGAAAGAGCTTTCGCCCTAAAACACCAGAGATAGCAGTCTTAACTATCGCCAAGTTAGCGGTAGTTAATCCGGTCGGTTCGCGAATAAATCAACAGTCGAAAGCGATAAATTCTTTCGCTCACGGTAATAGGTGAAAACTATTAGGTCCCCGGGTAATTTAGGTGCGGAGCTGAAAAAATATGAACATGCCTGCGTGGCGCCGGCGTTGACTTAGCAAACTTTGTTATGTAGGTTAATTTTGGGGAAGTTTCTGTCATGAATTATAGGACTTTTCCATTAAATTAATTTGGTCGGATATCTTTATTGCGCACTTTTATTTCAATGGATTTCGAAGGTTAGATCGAATTGATTATGTAAGGGACCGCTGCTGTTTTGTTTTTTTTTTAAATAATCAATTTAATATGCTACATTGAAGTATTTTTTTATGTTCTGCATATTTTGATATAAGGATAACATCAAAAATCATTCGCACCCTGTTACAAAGAAAGAACATTGATGATAATAATGACTTATAACTATTATCACTTTACTTCGTTACGCAATAAAACATGAAGTCAGTTTTGATAATTAGGTACAATGGAATCACTACTAGTATAAAACAAAGTCGCTTTTTCTGTCATGTTGTCTGTTGTATGTCCCTATGAACGCTTCAATCTTTAAAACTACGCAACGGATTTTGATGCGTTTTTTTTTAATAGATAGAGTAACTCATGAGAAAGGTTTTTATGTATAATATCATCCATTAAATAGTGGACAAGTACCACGGGCAAAGCCGGGGCGGGCCGCTAGTAATCAATAAGAAAATCCCCAAGTTATGAAGTGCAATGTAAGATACAACAGAATACTATTCGCGGGCGAAAATTTGTAAATTTTCCCTCCGATATTTCACAGACACACCACTAAACAAAACGTCTTAAAATGCAATGGTCCGTGCCGAATAAAGAGAAATCACGAGAGTGAAGATGTCACACGAACAAGGGGACGTGGGAGTGGAAATATTCGGAACATTCTCACCCCACACTCGCATTATGGAACCAAACGCATTAGTCAATGAACCAATGACATAGAAGATGTGGTCGTTTTTATTAATATTTTCTATTACTTTATGAGAGAGAAATCAAGTGTTCTTTTTTGGAAATTGAACATTGCAGATGACAATTAACGAATATCTTGCTTTTTATTGAATTTAAGAATAAACTTTCAATTTCGGTTTATAATTCTGTTTCTTTTAATGAAAAGAACTAAATCGCAGTCTTAATTTAAAACATGTAAAACATCGAACTGAAATGTGATAATGAATGTCATTGTAAATCAATGACCCCACATAATCCCGAGACTCAACTGATCCTAAGTACACAGAGACTTAATAAAACGAATTACGATTCTTCACGGCTTTATCATTAATGACTTTTAAATTAGAAGCCAATAACCTAACAGTCGTCGAACTACACATATAATTTAACTCTATGCACGCTTACTGAGAACTGAAGTCAAAGTCACTACTTTGAGTCTTTGCCTATACTATCATTGCCCTCCTCCGAAGTATAATTTTCCTCTGGATATCGGTGTCGCGGAGTCAAGATAAAATCCACTTATAATCTTGCGTTACTTCTTCCAATTATACCGTGACCAATCAGGAAGAGCTTAGATTAATTCATTTCCCGCGAGGAATAGGGCTCTCGGTAATGTGGGCGCCTTCGACGAAATAGTAGCTGTATGTCGTTCGCGGGGCGCCTGCTCATTCGGCAGACGACGGCCGCCGACGACAGTCGCCTCTAACTCTTTCAGATTTCTACGTCGAAACTTCGCGAATTTTCGACAAGTTGCCTCCTAAATCTTTTGGAAAGGCGATCTGTCGATGGATGAGTTGGGAACGCACTTTAACTTACAACTTTGTAGATTCCGCGGACGTGAAAGACAAAATTCGAGTCGCTGAATCTAGAGAATTTTTGTAGATAAAGTAAAATACCAAAATATATGTTTCAGATGAAATATAGGTCACAATATATTTTTTCTTAGTGGAATAAAAGGGATGATCCTTGTATTTAAAATAACCAAAAAACGCTCCCAAATTGCCCGGTCTTTAAGAAAAAAATACAACGTTCATACCTATTTATACAAAGAGCGACACAGAAAACTTTCACAAACAAATTATCGTAACAGTTAAGAATATTTAAGAATTTCCCAAACATCGTATCCCAAATCGCTACTTTTCCCCGGAAGAAATAACGTAATCCACCCATCTCAAAGTGGACTTAGCCAAATCGGAGTCTCCCTTTCTTAGCTTGTTATCTCATATCCTAAAAGTTTAAAACGCAGGAGCCATCGAAACGGGAACTTATTAACTCGATGCGATCGCCCTAGTAGAAACTGCTCCCCGATAAAATGTTACAGGAGGCGAACTTTCGACAAACTGCAAAAAGAAACTGAAAGAAGTTTAAAAAGAGAACCCTAAATGCGTTTCTACTTAGTAACGTAAAGCTACCGCGCTAAACGCTCGGCAACCGGCGCTGCTTTGCTTTCTTCCTAATCAGGTAAAACATTTTCAACTTCCAGGTACGGTTGAAGTAACAGAAATATATTACTTCTAAAAGCATCATTCCTTTATCACAACTGAGAGATTTGTTTGAGAAGACAATTACGTACGGCGACATGTAAAATCTGCTAAACTTTACGTTTAGAGCGTTCAGAAAAATAAGTTTAAGCGTCCCATTTATACAACACAGTTTGAAAAGAAAACACATTTCAGTTTTTAGTGAAAGGTTTCGCAGTTCGCATTTAAAGATCGAATTAAGTTTTAGATCGGGGAGAATCCGTCGTGGGAGATCAGAAATTTACGGATTCCGTTTGGATTTATTATATTTGTCCGTGCTTTATCGGACGCATTGAGAGTGACGTTACAGATACGATTTAAAAGTTTACACAATCAGAGAGCGTTCGTTCGCTTTGCCGGGTTCCCTGCTCATAACAACTTGGGACTTGGCGAAATATGGCGTCTCTTTTTATTGTGCTCAGGTACGGTGCGTCGAGTTTTATTCTTGTTCCGTGTAAATTTTTATGTCGAATGACATGTTCTCGTATTACAGATATGCGAAAACTTAAATTGAACGGACCATGAGCGATCGTAAACCGTGGAAATTAATTTTCCTCATCAATAAGTTATGCGGATAAATCAATTTAATAGATACTTACGATTTTATTGGTTGTCATTATTACGGAATGCTAGCTTTTGGTCCGTAGCTTTGTTCAGGTATAAGTTATTATAAGGTATAAGTATTGTGCAACGTCAGATGTCTCAGAATACTATATTACTCTTAAGGTATGCCTGGATTTTCCAATAACAGGTATTCCCAATAGCAAAGACAGTACAAATTACCTTATTAGTATCTTGATAAGTCTTTCTTTACATAGCTTTGAGAATTGCGCATTTACAGAATCTTACTACAACTTGCTCCAATGCTTCTTTTGTGCATCACATAGACCAATATTATTTCAAGTTCGGTAGGCAGATTTAAGAAGAGATACTGTACTTTATGAATGTAGTAGCGGCCGCCCGTGACTCCGTCAGCGTGTAATTCGGTTTTCGCACACATATGTATAAACTAAAGCCTTCCTCGTCGAATGGACTTTCCAAAACAAAAATAATTTTCCAAAACGGTTCAGTAGTTGCTGAGATTTGCGCGTTTAAACAAACTCTTCAGCTTTATTATAAATAAATAAATAAATATTTCACAACATCACATACATTGATCTGACCCCGTGTTAAGTAGCGTCAGCACTTGTGTTACAGACATCAGAATCAACAGTGGTATTACAAATACGAGTATACTTAAATAGATATATATGTTACGGGCAACGTGATTAATCGGGAATTATGAATAAGGGCCGGCCTTTATTAATAATTCCCAAGAGCGTTGGGCAAAGTGATTAATTTATCACTTTGACCGGCCCGTATTAATAATTCCCGACGCCTCTTGGTCCATGTAATAAATCAGTGTTTGAGATGGCTTGTATTTATCACTTGGACCAGGCATTATGATAAGAAATGTTTAAGGGTCACAAAAAAAAATAACCCTAACCTATTTTAGACCACCTAAGAAGCGGAAGACTAATGGATGGATATAGGTTAGGGTTATTTTTTTTTATGACCTTTTAAAATTCCCCTAGTCACGAACATAACACATGGTAACGACTTTTTATCTTATGTAATATTTTTATCTAAATAAAAGTAGGAAGTTAATTATATCAATAATTTTATTGCTTTTTTTAGTGTTTATTTTTAAATGTTCAATTGATGTGTCCTTTAACTTTTCATGTTAATATTGTAAGTTTAATAAGATTTAATTAGCAAAAACACTTCAAATAACCTTTTTTATCACTTTGCCCAATATGGGTTGGGAATTATTCATAATGGCCGGGAAAAGTGATTAATTTCGCTATTTTTATCACATTGCCCAATTGAGTAGGGAATTATTAATACAGACCGGGAATTATTAATACGGCCCGGGCTTATCACATGGCCCGTAACATATATAACACCCAGACCAATACAAACAGACATGTTCATGCACACAAATGTTTGTCCTGTGCGGGGATCGAACCCGCGACCTCTTGCGTAATAGGCAACATCTTGACCATTACACCAAGCGGGTCGTCATATTATATTAGTATAGAAGTATAGATAGAGCAAAGTAAGGTATACAAAATCATAGTTATATCTCACGTATTATCCTCGAAAGTAACTAAATTGGCAGGTACTCAGCGATTTCCGTGATAGACGATAATTTGCGTATCTAACTTAAGTAGCAGACCGGCGAGGCGACCATCGCACAAATTGACTTCGGAGTAACAACGACACGTGAAGTGTTTGATATGGTAGCTTTGTGTCATTTAAATTAAAAAGTAAATAAAGGCATCGTAGAAAGAATTGAGTAGAATATAGTTTTAAGGCAGGAATTTGTTTTATTTTATTCAATTTTTTCGAGATAACCGGTTGAAATTAAAACGCCTCTACGGATTTTTCCATGCTTATTATTTACCAAGAGCTTTGGAGTTACAAAAATATTGAGATGCCTATTCAAATAAACCGGATGCATCTACCAAGCGGTATTTTTTTTATACAGTTACTTTAAGCTCTCTCTAGTATCAATGTGCATGAAATATATACTATCAGAATCAAAATCTAGTACACTCAAAATAATAAAACATTTACAATGGGGTAGGCACATTGCACTTCTACGCGTCAAACATCCCAGTGAAATGGTAATAGGCCTCAATAGTGCATGCACTTAAATCCGCAGATCATGTTAATTGTGCAAATTAAATGAGTATTATGATTTCTGAGCCTGAAACTGCCTGAAACTAAGAATTTCTTATTTATTTATTTTTAAAGGACTTATTTTGCATATACTAATCTTTTGATAAAATCAAAATCCGTTAGGTAGGTACAGTCAAAAGAATCAAACATTTTCAATCGAGCACATCCACGCTTCTAACATCCCTGTGAAATGGTAATAGGTCCCAGTGAAGCCGGCGCGGTCGGTGCAACTTGCATGAGCATGCATTACTAACCGCGGTTCATGTTAATTGTGCAAATTACGCCCATTTTATATAAAAACAGCCTTCGGCCCGAGTTGAATTATTTAAACGGTCACCTAGAGGCCGCGGCTTTAGCGCCGGCGGAGAAAAAGAAAAGAAAAGTTAGTTCGGTTTTCTTAACAGGTTCAGTTCACGCTATGGTTTCGGAATTTCGTTGATGGTCTTATTAGGACGACACTAATAATGTTTTAATGTCTGGGTTAAACATTAGAATCTGGGGGCACGGCAGTGCCCCCGCCAAGTCGAGCGCGAAGCAAACACTGCCGTACCATCCTTTACTGGAACCATTTCGCCGCATTTTCAGGCCCCTATTTGAGAACCTTTGGATTGGACCAGAACGCAGAAATTTTCATCATCCACTTAGCTATGATAACATACTTAAAATCCAAAATTTCAAGTCTGTGGGACTTATAGTTCCGAAGTTAAGCGAAAGCAAAGTTTCGCATTTATGATATGACACACACTCACTCACTCACCTACACATGATCATCAAAATAGAACTAGTACTTCCCATAAACTCAGAGCGCTGAAATTTGGTACAGAGTTAGGGTTTAATAGCCACATAAAGGGAAAACTATAAAAACTACCATAATCGAAGATCTGGAGTACCTGGTGACCCTGATTAGAAAACACAACAGCCCAACCAAACTATTAAAAAAATCGACATACCGCCTTGACAAAAAATATTTAATTTGGCTAGCTGCTTCAGTTGATGTCAACATGGGGGCACGGTAGTGCCCCCGCCAAGGCAAGCGCGAAGGAAACACTGCTGTACCATCCTTTACTGGAACCATTTCGCCGCATTTTCAGGCTACTATTTAAGAATCTCTGGATAAGACCAGAACGCAGAAATTTTCATCACACAGTAAGAAATAAGATAAGGTTTCTACAAAAAGAAGTGAAATCCCATCAAAAACATTCTGTAAAAAATCTAGCCAAGTCTCGATGGAGCTGCTTGCTCATCTCTAAAAAGTAATGAAATCTAGAAAAAATGGTGCCAAGCCTACGGTTCCTTACTACGATTTCTTCATTATTATAGTAAGTGTTGTGTGACTTGGCCGTTGAAGGGTACTCAAGGGTACAAATCCAGTATCAAGCCTTAATTTTCACTTGTTATTCAATCAACGTTGTCAAATTGGCAATTTTTCATCGTCAATGGGTAGCGGTTCTGGCGACAGATTGGTGTAATATTGTCACAGAGCACCTGGTTCTGTGCCCTTGTGTTCCCTTCAACGGCCAAGTCACACAACACTTACTATAATAATGAAGAAATCGTAGTAAGGAACCGTAGGCTTGGCACCATTTTTTCTAGATTTCATTACTTTTTAGAGATGAGCAAGCAGCTCCATCGAGACTTGGCTAGATTTTTTACAGAATGTTTTTGATGGGATATATCTTTCATAATTTGTGAAACTGTAATAAGTACTTTCAATGAAATCAGTTGATCTGTTTAAATTAATATGTGCAAACGGGTTTCGTGGGTATGTTTGGTATGTTTTTAAATATTTTGCGGAAGGTTATAAGGATCTTGTTTTCGTAATACAGTAGTAAATAACAGTGATACCTACT
Source organism: Nomophila noctuella (assembly GCA_958496325.1). Lineage (NCBI taxonomy): Eukaryota > Metazoa > Arthropoda > Insecta > Lepidoptera > Crambidae > Nomophila > Nomophila noctuella. The sequence goes on from OY292488.1 coordinate 4,919,612, forward strand.
GCTCATACGAAAGCTTTTAACCTTTGTACCGTTTAAGATTTTATGACTGTATTAGGTCGAAAGCGATAACCGCAGTTGGCTCGCTTCAAGATATATTATTTATTTAAATAAGGATATCATTTTTATATTGTGAATACGATGTGTCAATAAATAATAAACATTCCTCTATCAGAATCCGTTAGGTGTTTTGAAAGATATAAGCAAACATACTAACATAGTGACAGACAACGGGAAGCAACTCTGTTTTACATGTACTATGTAGAGTTGAATAAAAAAGCCTTAGGTAGTTAGGTGTCCCAAAACAACGATTGCGTAAAAAATATAAAGATCAAAATGTTCGTCATAAAATAGGTACCTAGCTGCTGAGAGTATCCGCCAGCTTTAATCGCGGAGTCGTTGAAAACTACGCAGTTATTTCTCAGATTGTATTTATTGAATCAATTTGATCCCATAGTAGCGTGGTAACTGTAAGAAGCCAGAAAAGCTAAACGAACGACCTTGACTCACTGACGGCACGTGTAATAAGCTTGCAAGTCCCGACTGGAGAGGGAGAAAACTGAACCTTATTCTAAATATCATAGAAGTTAATTTATAATTCAAGTGAAGTTTTAAATGTACTCAAGCGAACCTAGCCACTAAAACATTTGGCATTCCTTTAGTAATTACAAATTTAGCGTGCAGCTCTCAATCTGAATATTCAATTCGGGTCTAAAATGTCGACATTACCGGGAATGAGACACGGTTTGGAGGAAGCCTTGCCAAAAATAGTAGAACGTTGAGTGGAACGTATTAAATTTAGAAGCGGACTTAACTCGTATGCATAGGTATTTGCATTCCTACGAGCGGTCAGTATTTATTCAGGTAGTGTCGCTAAAATAAAACTGCACATAAATATGATTAAGGCTTAATCCATACTTAAATACAAAAAGAAAATGAGGTGCATTTTATGCCAACGCATTACATTTAAAGTTACTAAAAAGGAAAAAGTAGTTTTAAAGCAGGTAAGTACAGGTAATTTTATTTGTAGGGCAAAATAAACATCAATATTTCATATAAAAAATTTAGACACTTCGTGGAACGTTTGATTACAAAGTAGCTTTTCATTTTAGATTCACGAAATACTACATTATATGTAGGTATAAATAATTTACCGCTAGATACGAAACGTTGACACTTCATTTCACTTGTCAAGCACCAGAATTAAGTTTTACTTACGAATATATTTCACATCACAGACACTGAAGATTAGATTAGCTTATTCCTCTGATACTTACGTATCTAAGGGCACTAATCCCCGATCTCTAGTTTCAAACATGTATCCAGGGGTGAAAGACCTCCGGCTTATTTTATATCTGAACTAGCGGCCACCTGCGACTCCGCCAGCGTGGTTTTCGGTTTCCATACTATACATACCTAAAGCCTTCCCCGTTAAATGAACTATCCAAAACAAAAAGTTTTTTTCATATCGGACCAGTAGTTCCTGAAATTAGCGCGTTCAAACAAATAAGCAAACTAATCAGCTTTATTATATTAGTATAGTATAAATCTGAATAAGTTAGGCTCTAAATTGAAGGATCCGTAGATTTGGTCAACGTCCTAAAGATTAACCTACGCGGCAAGGTTGCTGAGGTGACATTGCACTCGGCTGCGCAGGCGGCGGTGATCTGGCGCGAACGCGTGCTAGTGCTGCGAAACCTATCGACATCGATATTTCTGTTATCGATGTTTTTCGATTTTTGCGATTTAATGTTAACCCTCGTAGCATACATAACAGTCTCTTAATACATAATAATAATAATGTAAACACTAACAATGACTAATAGGGCAAACGAAAAAGTAAGTAGTGTAAATTTATCACTATAATGAATATTGTGTTTAGTCCCATTCGGTCACGATAATGTGGAAAGAACTGTGTTTATAAATAAAATACATAATTAAGGATAAAAAAATATTTAGGATATAGAGGTGGACATATTTTTGAAATAAATATTGAAGTAACGGAACGCTTAAGAGACAAATAAACACATGTGATAGTTCTTGTTTAAGTAAATTTTATTATTTATTTACAACAGGTGATAATTACTATCGCGTAATTAGCGACCTGGGCATCCCAACATGCATTGTTGTTTTTGTTAAATTTACGCATAACTTTCAATTTATACGCTGACGGAAAGATGTTCAACGCGTACTTGTTCAAACAACAATTGCATGACACATTTAGGAAGTTGTCAAAAAATTTCAAAACATCCTATCGACAACACAACATTTCTCTACATCACTCGTCGTAAAAGCGTAATGCTGCTGTTACAAGGCCATAAATTTTCATAATCATAACTATTTATTTTTATTTGCGCTAGTTTTTACTCTCAATAAAGGTTGCGAATGTCAAGTGCAATCTTCCACATTTGGTGGACGATGCGAAGGTCGCAATCACGTGGGGGGCGATGCAGCGCGCGTGGGGCATGACTCGTATCTAACATTAGTGCAGTCGGTGCACGTTTAATGCACTTTTAATTTAAGGCGTCCTTAGTAAATATCAATATCGCATATATCTTCTGATATAGGTATCTGAACCTTTGAGAAATTGGTCAAGAAGCGCTTTGGAGTACCAGAATCCACGATGAAACCACAAATATTTTTCCCTAATAATATCATAAGTGCCAAAGTAACTCTGTCTGTCTGTATACCTCTCAACCGATTTTGATAAAATTTGGCACAGACAATTAATCTTTTGACCCCGAGAAAGAAATTTTGCTACCTTTTATTGCGATAAAGAGGGATCTGAAATCCACGCAGACGAAGTCACGGATGGCCGCTAGTTTATGACAAATACTACATTGATCGAAGGAATCAATTTTTTGGGGTGGAAAAGTTACACGAAGGTTATCCGATGGTCAGTGATCACCACTGCCCATGGACTTCAAAAACAGCACTCGAGTCGCAGATGCGTTGCCTTTAAGACTCTATACCCTCCCCAACTGAGTTCTGGCGACCAAATGGCTTACCTACTTTATGATAAAGACTAAAATTTTATGTAAGTAAAAACTATGAACCTTATTAATTATGTTTAGACACTAATAATGTATATATATAACACACAAGAAGACACGAAACAAAGTTTTCTTGAAGCCACTACCTTCCTTTTAAGACGAGTCTAAAAATAGTAACTCTAAGACTCTTAACCAAAGGATAAAAAGGAGGCAGCATGATCTTGAAATAATAGCATGCGACGATAAATCAAAATCATCAATTGAGTGTTAACGATGACAGATCACCTGGAAAGGTTGACGACCTGCGATGGATGAATTTTGGCCGTCCTATTGTCTACAAATCATGCGTCTGTATTCAGTTGCATTGTTAAGACGGCATTAGGAAATTCTAAGCTTGGACCGAAGTTCAATGATCTTCACATGGACAATGTATGTGCCAATATGTTAGCGAAAGAATTGTTTGAAACAAAATACGACTGGAATGCTATTTGTTAAATGTTTTTTTTAAGAATATGTTTTTTTTTTCGCATTTTGACGGGAATCATTACCTGTTGAAGTAGTTATAGTACCCACATATTTTAACTGTGGAACTGTTATGGAATTTTTATTCTGTGTCTATATTATAATAATTATGCATTAGGTACAAGTCGGTTTATTATGACCCTATACTAATTATTTCAGTGAGTATTTTACACGTAAAAGAGATCGGGAAAATATCACTAAGATATAAAAGTTCTGTTAACAAAAATACATATTTTCACAGGGCTTGCGTCGCTAATTTAATTACATTCTTTTACGATTTTCTCATCATTTGTAGGTGTAAAATAACATAACAAAAAAACGTCGTATCACATTTTCACACAAAAACTAAAGATAAAAACCATTATGTAAATATATATTTTATTGCGCTAAACTTTACGAGTTTCCACGGATAACTTTACGCTCTTACGCGGCAGTTAAATGACGAAATGTAAATAGACGAATAGGCTTCGGGAATAGTGAGGAGAAATCAACATAAATTTTAGAGAATACCATAATGCGAAGGTGTTTAAACGGTTGGTTGGAGATCACGGCGAGATTGTTGGAATCCCGAGAACGTTGCGAGATCCGTTTTATAGCTTCTAGCTGCATAATGTACCTATCTAATGTCTGGTGGAATTTGGCAGAATGTACGTTTGGGCGTTAAAGCTCAAACGCTTCGACACTATGATTTGGGAAGAAATGTGCACTTTAATGTTCATATGTAAAACAATACATATACTGAAGTCGAACTATGAACTTATGTTTGGTCGCATAGTTGTCTTGTAAGGAACACTATAATAACGAACAGCGTAAAATGTTCTTGTTTCAAATCCGGAATCGGAACAATACCATGCAATAGTTTAAAATTTCAAAAATCGTTTTAAGAAAAAATAATAAAAAAATCTAAGATTTAAAAAAAACAATTTCGTATCATTACTTTGAAAATGCAGTACATTTTTGGTCTAAATTAATTTTGAATCAATTCAATTCTGATGTCACTCACTATCACACAATAATTAATAAGTTGTGTTATCAATTCCAAATGGGGCCTATTAGATATTCATAAATACACAATGAATCAGCGGAACGCATTTTTTATTTCAAATACCAGGGCCGAATTTTTTGTCGCTCATAAAATCTTATGCCTTCCTAGTTTTCCAAAGAGCCAAAGGGCCTATAATTTCGCATCAGTTATGTAACGTGTGGTAATTTATTCCAATCTACCGGTTCAAAGGCCCTTTAACTGTGAACGGCCTTGGTTAAGTTAAAACTACTACCTGGAACTTATTTCCGCATATGTTTAATCTTTGTTATGGTTTAGGGAAGGCGATTATTTTAAAACCCGATTTGCTCCGAGTATAAAATTATCCGATGAGTTTTTTTCCTTGGCGCTTACCAGTACTTTTTGGGTAGCCTTCGTTTATGGCATGTTCTTATATTGACCATAACCTTGACTAATACTACGCATTTGACGAGATCAGTTAACCTTACTTTTTTAACATATAAGAATTTAATTATGTAAAATAGTACAATTAACAATGGAGATGTTGAGCGGTTAAGTTTTAATAGTGTGCATAATTGTTTCAGGCGTTTCAGATCACAAAATAATTACTATGAGTTGACTTAAACCCCAGATATCTTTGTACATAAATTCGCCTGCATTATAGCAATACAAGACTGATAAATTTTCCAAGACAGAAATACGGCCCTATGAGATTAACACGTCAATGATTCTTTGCTACAGGCACCTTTAAAGAGAGGCCAATATAATAAATTCATCTTATCGGAACCGCGGCTTATTACAGATCATTGAGACGAACGATTTAATCCGATTTCGATAAACGTCCGCGCCCTATTATCCCGAGGCTGCGCAAAATGGATATAATTTTTAGCCTGGACTTTTTTCCTGGCGCACGTTGTGGGAAAATTGAATTTTTTCCTATGCCTCAGCGGACTAATTCGACTAATGCAGTTAGAGCGATGCATGCCCCGTGTAGGAGATAAGTCTGGCTTCTGCAGCGCGAAATTCTTCCTATAATTTGTCGGGATTAAACTTTCTGGTAACTGATTTTTGGTTTTTTGTCTGGATATTCTGAACGGCCTGCTAATGATGGCAATAGAGGTCTTTTAAAAAAAATAGATGAAAGATTATATTTAATTAGTAACTTTTGAATATAAATAAATACATTAAGAGATTGCACTGATTATCTGGAAGTATAATAAACATAAATAATTTCAGTTTAAATCAATCCGTATAAATATAATAATCACAGTACCTAAGTATCTCTTCAAGGAGGTAAGTTCAGGGCTATTAGTTATGAATTGTAATAATAAATTATCTGTTACTAAGAAAATTATTACTTACTTGAAGTTCTAGGGATGCGTATAACTCACAAGGAAAATGATAATAAAATATTTTGCTGTACAGAAAATAGGACCAACTTTGTAGTTGAACCATATCCCACATCACATTCTCGGCACAATATAGATTGAGTTATATAAATGTTAAAAATGATTAGTTACAATGTTTGTAAAAAAAATAGCACTTAGCAATATCACGCAAAAATAATTGATTAAAATCAATTCATAACTTTAATTTAGATAAAAGACGTAGAAGTACCTATTATAGCTTTGAGGCAACAGTATTCGAAACGAAAATTCTACTCTCTATGGGAACATTCCGATTCTAAACTGACTGTTCCGAACTATAAAGTTATGAACGATAACAGTAACAAAGAAACGTGTGAAGTTAATTGTACTTAAACAACATTGTCTATACTTATAATAAATCTGTAGAGACGTCAATTCTGTACATTAAATATTTTTTCAAAATAACTATCAGGGGGTGATTAGTGATCGATACTGATGCCAAAACTGCAATTAGTAAAATTTTTGTCTGTCTGTCTGTCTGTCTGTCTGTCTGTCTGTATGTTCTTTATAGAAACAAAAACTACTGGACGGATTTTGACGAAACTTGGTACAATTATTCTTTATACTCCTGGACATATTATAGGATACTTTTCATCACGCTACAATAAATAGGAGCAGAGTAGTGAAGGGAAATGTGGGGAAAACGGGAGAATTTACTCCATTTCTTAAGCTTCAGTCGCGTGTGCAGCTTTAATGGTTAAAGTTACATCAAAATCATGTATGACGGAAATATTCTTCATAAAATGGCCTAAAAAATATCCCTTTACAGCATATGTCTATCTTTCGTGGTTGACTCACAATAACACGTGTAATATCCTGATCCAGATTGGTTTGAACGCGCTAATCTCAGTAACAGTTAACGTCAATTTAAGATTAGTGCACATTTGGCATAACAGATGGCGGTAAGACATTGCGGAACGCGAGTTCGCCTTAACCGCGATGACGAGATTTTTTCTCGATTGTATAAGAGGTTTTAATGACAGCCCATATTCATGCATGGTTGGTCCACCTGATTCGTTTGTTTTACTTATAACTCAAACTCATTAGTGCGCTCGGAGTATTTTTTTAACAGCAATAACTGGTTAGATTCGAATTGACAAAATCTTTAGCAATCTAGTCACACTGTGTACGAAAACGAAACCCATGCGGACGGAGTCGCTGGCGGCCGCTAGTATTTCAATAAACGTTCAATTTACCACCACTCAACACTCACAATACGAGACGTCGAAAAGCGTTCCTTCAAATATTCACCACGAAGGTGTAATTGAGTCATTATCGCGTATTCATTCATTTCTAACGTAACTCGCAGGACATAATCAATGTTAATAACAGACCAGTAATAACAGCACAGCGCTATCTTCGATATCAGCTGTACGATTCCATTATGAAGGAACACCTGTGTTGGTCGCACGTTTTGTAAAGGGTCATACAAACAGGGGTTCTTTAATTGAACAAAGTAAAGAAAGTATTGAACGCTGACATGCAATAATGTCTTGTTCAAAACTCAAAATACGTAAGCATTTTAAAATATCATCTGACCTTGGAAAAAGAAAGAAACCGTACACACCAAATGATCATCGCATAAATTGGGATTTGATTCCACGAATCTCTGCACTAAAAAAGGTTCACTATTTATGAACTGCACCACCGAGCCAGTCATAATAAAAGGTGTACGCCATGAAAATGAATTTCATGTCCACAATAAGAATAAAATAATGTGGAACAAAGAGAGATCCAATTAAAATCCAGTGAGTATGAAGAGGAATAAATTTTCGCCCACGTAGAAACACTACAATAGAAAACCCAAAAAAAGCTTAAACATTAGTTACGTCACCAAAATAGGAGATCGGTTTGAAGTTCACCAAACCCGTACATCAGTTTAACGAGATCGTAATTACCTGTAACAAAGAGATTTTATAGGTTAGTTAAATTAACATAAGAGCAATAAATTCGACATAAACTTTATTTCCCCATCTTGTCGGACCAAAATGAACCTATACTTTCGGTTGGCCATTGGCCAAAACGGGTGCAGACGTTTGGTGATTTTTGCATAAAAGTTATTCCCAAACGCATTTGATGAATAAAACACCGTCATGGGAAGTTCTCGACCTTTTTTTTTCGGGTAAAATTTATCGATGCAATGTATATTTATAGATCAGGAACAAGTTGAAACTGAGCCAACGTCTGCCAAGTTAGAAAACTGCTATTCGAAGACACGAAATGTGGTTTTTGAAACTTTAGTCTTTACTGCCGTGACTTTCGATTTTGAAGTTGGCATCGAGTTATCGGTCATTCGAAAATTATGTAACGGTTTGTGACGTTAAATAGATTGTGAAGTTATCGAATTGTTCTTGAATTCTCTGTTTGAGATAAGAAAGAATATTATTGTGAAAGACTTAAATTAATGCGCGCTATTATGAAAACTTCTATATCATTTTAAGTGAGAGCTTGTTCTATCTATTGCTTATCTAAGTACAATATACTCGTCTGTAGAGCCAATTTGTGCAATAGGGGTAAGGAGTCACAATCAAGGAACATAATTATCGTCTTATTATCGTTAAATATTTTTTTAGTATCAAGAGTGTTATCACTTTTGCTAAGTAGCCACTGCTCTCTTCATAACCCGTAATCATTCACTGGAGATCACACATCGGAGTCACAATTGCTCTGCCGCCATTAAAACGTCGAAGGGCCATTCATATGGCGCACGAATGAACTGGCACAATAATTGTTGGCATTATACATGTAGATAGGATTCCACGCGGAAGTCATTAACGCTTTGCGACCTTCGCTCACGGGACCGAAGTATCGCTGGTGAGTGACTTATTTCCCTGATGATGTAAGCTAACTTGATAGTCACAGATTAGTGAATATTGACCTATTAACGAGCATAGTTCGTGTTTTATCAGGGTCACGTTCTTGGTCGCACCAGATGGTTTAATGATTTTGTGTGAAAGTTGGATAGTATTGATTCGTGATTCATTGCTCCATTCAACATTAAATTAAACTTAATTTAATTACTTGAGTCGGTTGATGTTTTAAGAGGTTATGATGTAGCACCTACATACCATCAATTTGTAGGTACTTAGGTCCATAGGTGAATATTAATTCGATCTTGTCTTATTCATGGCCGTGAGATGTAAGACTCTATATTTGTATTTATTATGTTCAACTGTCAATGAACTAGGTTTGAATTTTGGAGTTTAGGGTCAACTTGCCTTTCTTTCTAGAAGTTAATGAATAAAACGCTAATCACACATAAAATACAAAACGTGTGTAATTGCTTTATCATTTAACTTAACTTAAAATGTCTACGAACGAAATTCAGTGTGGAATATTGTGCTAGGTTATGTATTTATATTATCACTAGCGGCCGCCCGCGACTTCGTCCGCGTGGATGTCGGTTTTCATTATACGAATGTTTTTTCCCGCTAACTCCCGTTCTCGTGGGAATTTTGCAATATCCTTTTGCAACTAAGCATCAAGTTTACTAAGGGACCTGCATGCCAAATTTCAAGCGTCTAACTCAAGTAGTTTAGATTTTCCATACAAACTTCCACCCCCTCATTTCGGGGAAGTGGGGGGTTGGAATGGGTCAAAAAGTAGCCTATGTTCTGTCTCAGGGTCTAAAGATTGTCTGTACCAAATTTCATCAAAATCGGTTGCGAGGTTTAAGCGGGAAAGCGTAACAGACAGACAGACAGACAGACAGACAGACAGACAGACAGACAGACAGACAGACAGACAGACAGAGTTACTTTCGCATTTATAATATTAGTTGGGATTTCAACAACCTTGAGGTGTATCTGTTGTAACGCAAACCCCACGGTTTGATTAATTCTTAGATAACTTTATCAAATAGATCGAATTTCAGAATAGATTGTCCTATATTCAAAACGAATAAGAAACATGTGACGAGATTGTATGAGATAGGTAATAGATCTAGCACTTTTGCGCTACAAACACGAGAGTAATATTTTATTCCTTAGGATCAGCCACATTATAATTTACATGGAAGCATCAAAATTTTTCTAAATACAATAAGTCCGTCTTTTCTGCCTAGAAAACTACATATTTTATAGAGCATTTCTACTTTCTATGGTCCTTAAGTTTATTTTCAAATCGTCCTCGACTTCACATTGCAACGAGATGCGACCTGTGTTGCTACGTGTTCATTGACAACACTACTAATGATTTTTTTTTAAATATCACAATCATATTAAACTCTTACTGTCCCAACCAAATCACAGCAACTCAATAACCACATTGGTAGAGCACGCAGTAAAGTAAATGACTCTCTCAATCAAAATCGTAATCGTATCTCCTCAACATCTTTTTAGATTCTAGAGGTTTGGAGATGTGATCATGTGACATAAACATTTTCCCGCTTTTCGCATCGAACGCGCGTTCATCGCCAGCCATGCGTTTTGCGTTTTGGTGTGTGATTAGAGGTTGTTATCTAAAAAAACGCGCGAAGCTTCCACCGCGGGTGGCAAGGCCGTAGAGCACGTGGCTGAGGCGCCTGTTGCTACGCCCCCCCCCTCCCCGTGCGACGTTGCCGCTCCGACGCGCATTGCTGGCTGGCAAGTGATTTGGATGTTCTTTAATTTTGACGACGACTAATCGAAACGACGTACTTATGTAAATGCTGAGTTGTGCAGTTTGGCTGTCTTATTCTGGTGGCGAGTATTTGGGATGGTGATGGATTTCGGAAATACTTTTAGTTTTCTTTATAGTACCTAAATAAGGTTTGTTATTGTTGCAGGTTATTCGTAGCAGATAAAGTAAATAAGGTAAGGTTTCTCAATTCAATAATTTACAAATTACAAACTTGATTTCTGTTTGCAATCAGATTTTAGCTACCTAGTATCTTAGTAACACGGGAAAAAAATTACATCATCGTGCGTAAGATTTAAAAGCCGGTCAAGAACGAATCAAACCGGCACCTCAAGGATCCCTTCTACGACAGAAAGATCTAGAAGTCACTGAAACATTTGGAGTGAATTTAACTCATTTCTTTTTGTTTGCATAAAGTTTACTATCTCGAAGTTGCCATCCTTGAACTTTGAAGGATCTCTTCTGTTGTTAGAGATGGAAAAGGACTGTTGTTGCTGTATTAAGATTCATAAACTTTGCTCTGTGGTCTTTGCATCCATTTAAATAGGTGAATTGGTAAATTTAACTTATTTAAATTGTTACCTATATATCCCAACAGTGTAAAAGTATGTCAAAGGAGATATAAGTTGAAGAAATTATTGATTTGACATTTTTTTAAGTACCACTACTACCTTGGTAGTAAACACAACTACACTTGGTAGTACCACTACTACCAAGATCATACAATACATTTGTAGACATAAACAGTTCATGGGCCTATGTATTCTGTTTAGAATATCAAATCTGCAGCTTACCTGACATCGTAATTGGTGTGCCCGCCCCAATGAATTTACTTCTGAAGTATTCTTGGCCATATTCCGATAGATACCGTTAAATTGTTCTGTAAGTTAGGTATATAAAGTAAGTAAATGAAAGAACAGGTATGTAATAAGTGGATCCATCAATACCATTTCCAACTCTTGAATTTTAAGACATTTGAAGAAGTGCGTGTTAGGAAAGTCTCAATTATTGTAATAGCGACATTTCATCGCGTGACGTGAGGCCAAGCCGACATGTCAAAGGTTTTTGCTAAAAATAATCGAGTACGCCTCGGGCGAGTGTTTATAAACATTCCGTGACGTAAGCTATTATAAATACCCTTCAAACGCCATTTCTTGTCACAGCCGTTCGACTGTTAATGATTACGGACGATAAAAAATGTATTTCCACGCTTGGAAAGTCTTTTAATCTTAACATTTGAGGTTATGAACTTTCGGACAGTAAGTGCATAGATAGGCGAAAGTGGGTGTAGCTTTTTAATCACTTCTTTTTTCTCTTTTGCTAGTTATGGCTAAATGCCATAATAGGAACCATTAAAATTCAAGTGATTCATCGCCAAAATTAAAAATAATACCCCTATCATATTGGAAACCAATTACTTAATAAGAAGAGAAGATCAAAGTATTTTAACAGTTCGGGGTCGTTTTATTATTTTGGTTTATATTTTTACTTTTTTTAAACAAAATATTGTAAGTTGTGTACTATTTTTTAGTTTTGAGATAAAAAGTATTTACATATTTTCACTCGTGACTTTACGACGCTAAGATCGTTCTTGTTTCTCATAACAAATTGAATTTTCTTATCTTAGTTTCGTGTAATGCATTAATCAATCATGTATAAATACAGATGTCTACCAACTTAACATTAGGTTCCCATGAGCATTTCGGTTGTTGATATCATTTACAAGCCAAGGGCAAGATAAGGTGTTAGGTATCGCACCGTAAAAAGAACATCTATTTTTACACTGGATATTATAGTATTCTTCATGGTGTCATCTATGGTGCGCAAGATAGCAACTATTTTTAACTAAAAACATGAGAACTTCCATTTTTAAAGACAGGTTGAGCTTATTAGAATTTCTACTTGAATGAGCCGCTTGTCTGTGGGGATACACTTCCACAGTACAGAAAACCACAGTGTAGGTAGTAGTAGCGCTTTTAAACTGTTTTGCTATGTGTCTGCTGGTGAGTAAGGTTGCCAGAGCTCAGTTGAAAAGAGGTTTCGGTTTTAAAGGCAGGCATCGCAACTACGATCCTTGTGGTGTTGTTGATGTCCATGGGCAGCGGTGATCACTTACCACCAGGTAACCGTCAAGTTCTTTTGCTTCCCTATAAATACGTAAAATTAAAAAAATCCTACCGATTAACCCTATACTAATGTGTCAACGCATTTGGTGTTTATAAGCTAATAATCATTAAGTAAGACGTATTATTAAGGCAGTAACTTTAAACAGATTATTATCTCTGACAACTACATGGAGTTTAAATAAATAATCGACTTCCTTTTTAAAACTGATGCTTTAAGGTCAACATTATTAATAACTCCAACTCCAGTTTAAGTAAACAATAATCACTTTGTTTCACTTTTTATTAATTGGTTAATAAATTAATTAATTTGGTAAGCAATTAATGTTACGTTTCGACCGATTGTCTGTACTTCAATTACCTACGAGGATATCAATTTATTTACGAGAATTGGTTGACAATTTGACTATTACCAGTAGAATGCTTTATAGCTGATAAATTGTTAAGTAATGGTATGATTAGCAACTGTAAATTTTAGCTGACTTAGTTCGACGCCTTAGTCATTGTGCTAAAACCTACACTTTCATCATTAATGGTCGTGTTTGACTTCTATGAAGTCCATTTTCCTCTCCATTTTTCCTATATGGAACGACATGATGTTCCTGATCTTATTATTATTAAGGTTCAGTGACCACTGGTGCGTCTAATCCGACTTGACGGGTGTCAATAGTTTCCGTCTGCTCGCTATGCTGACTCAAGTGGGGCATCGCAGGGAGGTATTATTGGGCCCGTGTTTAGGATTCCGTTTATGAAGTTTTAAGATTACTGTGACATCAACATTTGATACTCTCGTTTATATCTTTAGTTGTTAATTGGTTAAAGTTTCATATTAGGTTAAGCATTAAGAGAAGAAATAAAAATTTCTGATTTCCCATCAAAATTCACAGGAAGTTGTTACGTAGATGTTTTATACGCAACATATTCGGTACCTAGCATGCTAAAGTATTAATGTACGAGAAGATATATAAAATCAAAGCATCATCTTCGATCACAGAGTAATAATCACACTTAATAGTCTTGGGCTTGCGTTCAAAATGCACTGTTGCGTTCAATATTACATGTGCCTTGCGTTCTTTGATAAGTAGTTTGACTAGCAAGTTTTTACTAATATTCAGGTGTGACGATCATAATGTCATTAAAGTTTTTTGTGTAGATCGGTTAGTGGACATTAGCAGTCTAACACCCTTGAATGATAGAGCGGAGATACCTATCAACAATTTGGAGTTGATCGCTGTAGGTCACGCGATATTTACATTTGACATTTGGTCTCGATATAATACTCAATCAAACATATGGGCGTGTGTGAACTTTGAAATTATAGAATTACTGGTGACAACTTAGTGGAAATGTGAACTTCAATCACTGATTTAGTACTAATGGAAAAGGAAATTTCAACAAATTCTTTACTGTTTTATGCCTGAAATGATTACAAACCGACAAAGTAGCTGGCGCTTTCATGATTTTGTATGGATGGATAGATAACATGTAGTGTACAACTGCGTATTGTTATCATCATTTGAACACTTGGATTTGTTCTTATCTAATCCAAGCATGTTGTGATCAAAAGCCAAGATTTGGCATGTCAAACTGTTTTATTGCAGCGATCGCCACACCTCCACGTACTTATTTCTAAATATGTCTGTTTGAAATGACACTTGTTCTTGTAGCGTAACTTTTTTCATTATAATAAAATTTTAACCATTAAAAAATCAACCCCTCCCCATTTCTCTTTTTAGGAAACGTTCTCTATGATGTCATTAACTTCTCTTTTTCGTTGATTTATTTCATTTGGAAGTTTTACAACAAAAACTTTGTCAAACGAATCATCTTCTTTCACTTTAGTCTCGTTTGCAAATTGTATTTGTAGTATGACTACTATTTCCTGTGTAGGTACATAACAAGCGTGACATGGTAATTCTGCGTGGACTGGCTGATAACATATTTATACATCGTTACATATTGTTTGACATATGACGTGCGCACTGTCGGGTTATATTTCCATTACACGCAATGTTTTGTGTTAGATATCTGTTAGGTGCATAATCGTGACGTTTTTTGTTTACTGCGGAGTGTTCGTTATGAAATGAGGCTTAATAAAATCTTTCACTGCGAAAAGACAGTTAAATACAAGTTTCAATATAACATCCCACATTCAAAAAGACAGCATTTGGCACACGGAAAGGCTATAGAAATGTGTAGCAATACTTAGATGTGGCATTTTAAGGACAGATTAATATTTAAAATACGAAAAGCGTATTCACATTCAGGATAGGATAAAATCTTGGAATATTTTAAAGGAATTAACACCAATAACAAAATGTATCCCCATTCTTCCAGAAACAGTCTTTTGCTAGAATAGTTGAAAATTTTGCGAGATAGGATAAAAACCCTTAGTCGTCAGAGTTGTTTATAATAACGGGTATCTTAGAGCAATTCTGAGAACTAAGCATATTTCCAGGGCGCACCAAATAAGTGGAGCGTCGCTCGGTCCACCCGTTGCCATGACGACGGAGGCGCGGCGCCCGCCAGCCGCCCACGTTTTGGCGCTTTCTTACTTTTTAAAATGTCATCTTCGAAATATCGAATAGTTGTTTCACATTGTTCTTCAGCTAGTAAAACAGAACTCAAATGTAGAATCAGTGATAATGAATTCATAAAAACATTAATTGTTAATGTACGAAGAATGTTATGTCTGACTATTGACCCTAGAATATAGGATCAATAAACTCTAATTACACAGAGGAAAACTAAAATTCTTAGGATCTATCTCATTTGAGAATGCCAATTTTAATCTGTTCCGAACTGCGCTTTGGTAACTCATTTGTTTTGTGATTATTCAATCAGCGCCATCCCTACACAAGTTGCAAGAACAAATTCTCGGTTAGACAACCCGATCGAGTGCTTAAGGTACATTTTAGATTGCAAATGGATTAGCGAATTCCAATCGCGCATGATCTAAAGAAAAGTAACATCTCGTGATCTCGTCTCCCCAAGGTGCGGGCTTAATTCGCACATAATTCGGTGTGGGATGGGATTGAGCGGCTTAATTACATGCTGTTTACACGCCGGTGGGCAATCGTAATAGTCCAGTAATTGCTCGGGGCCGCAGGGCTGTCGATTGGGAGAAAACAATCTTTCGTTTTTAGATTGTCGCCGTGTTGGAAGATGTTCTTAATCTTCTTGTATTAGTACTCTTGTAGGGAGCCTTAGAGGTCCCGTTGAAGTGTTGACTTATGTAAATAATTATGTTACTCGTATGTACTTCAGTCTGTTATTTACATAAGTTCTTATACATATAGACATAGTTATCATTGGACAAGAAGAAAAAAATATTTTTAAATATTATTTTTGAATATTTAAACAGTAAGCATGTGGGCAAGAAGTAAATGTATTTTTTTATTATAATTTTGCTTTTACACTCACTTTTTTAATTCTCCCTCCTTGATACTTTTAAAATTCCATGCTGTTTGTTTCTGTTTACTTAACATTATCCAAGATTGTAATGTCAGATACTTTAGTCTCCCGTTATAAAATAATAAGAGAAAGGATGTTCCAGTTCTGAGATCAAGTTCGTTAGGTGCATTGAAACGACGCCATTCGTGTAATGGAGCAAGGGCGGACCAGTCAGTGCGGGCATCTTTACGAGGATCTCCTCAATAGCTGCACTATTTAAATTTTAAATTTAAATTCTCATTTTGGCTAGTTAGTTTAGGATCATTCCACGCCTCGATGGTTCAGTGGTTAAGTACCGGGCTGTTGGTAGAGAGCCTGGGTTCGATTCCTTGGTCTGGCTTTGTGTCGGTTTTTAAGAACACAGCACGGGTTTGTGATCACCAATCCGCATTTGGCAAGCGTGGTGATTAAGCCAAAATCCATCTTTGTAACGATAATAATAATATGATTTCAAATGATGGAGCTCTGTACCCTGTAGTCTGTAGTGGTACATTTGTAGGCTGATACCTACTTTTAGGATATTTATTTTTTATAAGTGAACAGTGGCGATGTTTCTTTTTACATTTAAATAATATTTCCATTTTAGTTTGTTATTTTATGAATTACTTTTTAGTAAATGAGCAACAGCATTGTATCTTGTATCGCCAATGGAAATTTTGGTTAAGTCAAATCGGCATAGGTATTAGGTACTCGTCTACCGGTAAACGAGACCTTGAAAGATTAGGTATATAGTTGGGAAAATTAGTCAAATATGATAGTGGCGTTGCTTTGGAATCCTTTTGATAGGTAGACCTACGTAGTAGTTTTATCAATTTCGAATACTTTTCTACTTCTAGTCATGATAATAAACAAATTATTATACATATTTGTAAGTTTTCCTTGAAAACTTTTCTCCAATTTCTTAGAATGTTTACACGTGACGACTACATTCTGTCTCAAGGTTAGCTTTAATGTTGGAATGGAAGTGTTTGAAAACAAAAACAATGGGCTTAATGCCTCGTCAGTACTCGACGATACATATTTATAACTTTTACAATGTATCAGACTTTGGTAAATATAATTAAATGTGCTAGTTGGTAAAACCAGCTCATGGAATAATCGTGTATTTATTTAAGGATTAGGATTTCTAGGTGACAGCGGGGTATACCCTTTGGCATATCAGGAAGTTTATACATATACCTTAATTCGCAAATGATTCAACTTTTGACTAGATTTTTTAAGAGTCACTTAAAACTTCACGCCACTTTAAGGTTGCGTAGGGATTGCACCAAAAAATATTTTGGACAAAAAATGGAGTTGGCGGATTTTAAAATTAAGCTATGTCAGTATAAGGGATGTATCAAAAAGAACTTTAAATCACACATTTTGTAGTTTGTTGTGAAAATATGTTTAGAGTTTTCTTGACCAGTTGGTAGTAATTTGAACAATAAAGTATTATTGACGTCTTTAAAATTGTATTAGTCCAACCATTTAAGAGATGTTCAAAGTCAAAAAAATCTTATCTTCGCAGCCATTTTAGCACAATCCTTATCTCCATTCGACAGAAAATTGACAGATTCTTCAGATTCAATCAGCTGATAACGTCAAAACGCGAACGTTATTATCCCTTGCTTCTGTGTGAACGAGGCTTATGGAAAAGTACGACGTCTGTGCGGTTTCCGCGGGTGGTGGGTGGCGGGCAATGCGCATGCGCGGGCACTTGTTGAGTCCACGTGGTCGGCACGAAATACGTACGCACAGAAGACGATCTCGATACAATCGCTCGAGCAACGAAAACAGACACGACAGCGCACCGACGCGAAATATCGGAGCATTTCAAAAATGGAACAGCGAATACATCATTCCGCATGTCTTGGAAGATGAATTGTTTTTAATTAATATTGGCACATATTTTAAAATAATATACGGGGGTACAACTTAGAACAGTTAAATAATTAAGCAATTTGAAATCATTTGAATCAATACCGAGTTGCCTCGGTTAATAAGTGAAGAAACCATGATTTGTTTTCATTCTCTTTTGTATTAAATTCATTCTCAGCAACAAATGAAACATCTAGATGTAATGCCACTACCAAGATAGTACTGCCAATGTTGTGTAGGTATAAAAATCGAAGGACACACATGAGTTTGACTTCTGTGCGTTCCCATTTCGTGGTGAGGGTCACCTGCCGTCGGTTTGATGTCGCGAGCCCATCCTAACATAGGTTCGTGGGAAATTGGATGGCGCTTTTATTTTATTAAGACGGCAGGCTTTGTGGACGCGCGTGTCAAAGGTCGTTAGTTCATGACCTAAAGAGTATTGGAAAATTTGAAATTAGAATGTTGAATTCTAGGGACCCTGGTAGAGTAAGTATAGAAACACACTAGGCCGAGAAAACGCGAACGAAGTTCAGGGGCATAGCATTTTCTTTACAATATTAACATTAAATATGACGCACTCTTAGTTAATGTTTTCTTGGGTTTACGCGACTGTTACTCATGAAATAAAACTACTTTTAAACGGATATAATCGCGGTATATTCTTGAAACTACGTATCTACAGGAAACCACTCTTAGTTGTTTGATATATTGCGTATTGTTGTTCACGATCTTATACAGATTTTTGAGAAGAGCTTATTTTAGGAATATTTTTCGAGATTCTTCTCGCGAAAAACTAATCCGGCAATTATTTCACTGTTTACGGTCATAATTTGTTTTCAAGGTTCTTTACCTTATATAATAAAAAGGATTAAATTATGGTTTATTTTTATTCAGTTCTAAGCTACTTATTTTTTCTGCTTTGTTATTATTTTGTAGCGCTTTAGTAGAGTAAGTTGGATTTGGGCGTAGATAAATATTATTGTGCAAAATTTCCAAGAAATAAATACAAACAAACAGATGTTACCCTACGATTGAGACATGACATTAGGTCATTTAAAGCCTCCGGTTTTTAAGTTCGGTTATAATATGTTGAAATCTGATAGATATTTTACTATACGTGTTGTCTTGTACTAAAACGCTTAAGGCCCTATTACAACGCCTTCGGAAACTACATTTGTATGAGCTCAAATAAGAAAATTATATGATAGGTAATGTGTAGCAAAGTTATGTATATAATATAACTAGCGACCCGCCCCGACTTCGTACGGGTTTAACTAAGTTTATTAGTGTTTCTCTACTATATTATGCATGTATAATACATAAAAACCTTCCTATTGAATCACTCTATCTATTAAAAAAACCGCATCAAAATCCGTTGCGTAGTTTCAAAGATTTAAGCATACAAAGGGACATAGGGACAGAGAAAGCGACTTTATTTTATACTATGTAGTGATACACATATAATACACTACCTGCTAATTTTATTTATGTTTCGGTTGTTCGGTTGTCAATCTGTAAGTCTATTTTTACTACAATATATCATAGTTAAGTCTCGCATATTACATTTCCTCTTAGATATAGTGTGATAAAAGTCTTATAAAACAACAAGTGCAATGTTATTGTTGTGACCACGTGTAAACCGCGGGAGGCATCTGTGGGAACGACTGCGTGTGTTGTTATACTTATTATGTTTGTTATGTTATTAGTAGATAATCTTATCACCTATGTTCAACACGTTTGCTGCAATGTGAGAATGGATGGTATTAATTAATATTGACATTCGGTATGGTGAATGGTGAAGTTAACTGCCACAGAAGTTATTATAGTAGATCAAAAGGTCGCGAGTTTGATCCCATCACGGGAAAATTTGGTTGAAAGAATGTGTCCGTACTGGTATGAGTGTTACACAAAGGTATATCTTTTAAAGTAGGTACCTAACTTTATTGAAATAAAAAAGCTAAAGAGTTTGTTTGTGTGTTTGAATGCGCTCATGTAAGGAAATACTGGTTGGATCTTAAATCTGTAATACACGTGCTTGAGCTACTTACCACCGAGTCAGATCAAGGTAGACGTGATGTTGGCAGACATTTAAAAAAATGGTTCAGGTAATCAAGAACAGTACGACGCAATATTATTTAGCCTTGGGAATTATTTTCACAGGTACGGCCCTAAGCTAATTATAGCGTAAGTCGTAGCGGTAACATTGGAGAAGGTAGAAAATTACGATACGAATAAGTTTTTCGAATGGCGTATTGATCGAATCATTTAAGGCGTAATTAAAGATACCTTATTCTTAAAAAGTTATCCTGTTTACTTTTAAATAAAATGAAAATTTGGACTTCAGAATTTTCGTACATCGTCAAAATTACCTAAACGGTACGGTTTTCGAATGTTCCATTTCTAACTACTCAAATCAAAATATTCGTATTAACTATACTGAACACGAATCTATCATTATTAAAAACAAAATCAACATGCATACTCCTATTACCTTATCTGAATGTTCAAATGGCCATCAGTAAGCCCAAATTATAAATTAATAACCTCAAAATGATCTCGATCCAATCGATAAAAGCGAGCAACGAATTGTTTTCACGGATCCACGGATGAGTGGAGCGCCGCAAATAGAGTGGCCAGCATGACCGACGTACTCTGACTTTTTATAATAATAATAAATAATAATAAAGTCATTTATTCATTGCAAAAAAAAAACAATACAATACAAGTCACACAATTAGTACGCAATGAATGGGAGTCCACTCAGCATTTGTCGAGGAGCCCAGCGGCTCCACGACGCTGATCTTCCGTGGACACCCTTTTTGCCAGGGTTGAGAAGCCATCTTTGTAGAAAAACCGCGCGAAATAGAAACGTTGATGGTTTCGACGCATAACGTCGCCACTTACGCAAAATGTCATCCCGAAAAATGTTGACGATTTTGCATAATGTCATTTATAAGTTAAAAATAAGTAATGCAAACCTTTTATTTCTCAGGAAGTCTAAGTTAAGAATTACTACCCTTATTAAGTTTCGGATATGAAGATCCTTACATGTATTGTTATTTTCGAAAACTTGTTTGGTTTCGGTTTTCATAACATCCGTAATTTTTATCATTAAAAGGCAGTCGATTCCAAAATAGAAGTCTTAGAGTGTTTTTCCCGTACATAACAAAATTACGAATAGGTTTGATAGTTATTAAAACTTAGGACTGCTTCACATTCGTATTGATGCGTCTGGCATGTATGTTCCGTATAAGGCAGGCTAGAATGCGATAGTTAATATATGTGTTTTTGAAATAGGGACCCAATGAGCGTATGGCTCACCTGCATTAAATACCCGTAGAAATATACATACACAATAGTTTTTTATGTGTTAGAGGACAGCTGAGCACGTCACACAGACATTTGAATTACTAGAGATGTCTAAGCAACGATTGGCTCTGCAAACTCAGCGAAAAGCAGCATTAATGTCACGCTATTATCTTGAATCTTAGAAGGAGTTTGAGAAGTATATAATTATAAATGAAGATATATTTAAAGCAGAATACATTTAATAGTAAAAGCACATGATAATGATAAAGATGATTGTAAAAGACGACTTGAAAGACGGTTTTGAAAGAAGCCAACAATCAGCAACCATCCTTGTGTTGTTTCTGACAAACCGTCTTCAATCCGTACGTAAAGATTTCTCCTTGCAGTCAGACAATTAACCAAAATTTACTCTTTAAACATTTTTATTCCTATGAACAATGTTGATCAAGATCAAGACTGCTACAAATAGTTTAATCCGCTTGACTGCGTAGAAACGCAACGTTGTCTAATTTTTTATCTCTCTACAGGCCGCTGGGTGTAATAAATTTAAGTGTTTCTACCATGAGGGTCCTGTATGAATTTAATTTCATTGTTATTATGGCTTCTAGTAATTGAAGTTCAATTTTTATTTTATTATGTTTATAACAATACAATACGAATATGTAATAGGTAAGTATATACATAATTTACATTGGAAAGCTGGCGCTTAGAAGATAAAATGTTGCATTTTTTTTATCTCATAAAACTGCATACATTAAATGCATTTAAATGACAATAAAATAAAATGTCCCAGATATTTAATTTATGCATCAGATGCATTTATTATAAAACATATTTTATTTATTTACTATTTAATCAGATGTGACTTAAGCCATCTGTATTAATACTTTTCTTATTTATAAATTTATAATAAAACAATTCGTTTCAAAGGTTAACACATACTTTATGAACAAAAAAGTCATTGGAATTACCTAGTTTGATGTAAAGGAACACTAAGAATATCAAACCAAAACTCTAAAGAATGTTTTTAAATATAAACCTGTTGGCAGACAAGCACTCAATCCGGTCGATTTTAACCAGCTAGAAGATCGCAACTGTTCCGATCCGTTCCGTTTTCCCATCCGTCGACGCAACTTTAAAAGGTGGCTCGCATCGCCGGCCGGCAAGGTTGCATTCGTCACAAAGTTAGCGCTTCTTCTTTCGCACGGTCTTGGGCATCCTGGGTGGAAAGACCATTGGCACGCATGTCATCTTCAACGACGCCAAGCCAGCACTTCTTGGGCCTGCCCCTTCTTCCGGGACCCGGCGGTGGTGGCATGGTGAGACATTTGTTTCCCACGTAGCTGGCCGGTTTCCGTAAAACATGGCCGTACCAACGTAGGCGACACTCCTGTAGTTTATCTGCAATATCACGGACACGAAGGCTACCCCGGATGCGTGAGTTCTTAATGCGGTCTTTCCGCGTCACTCCACACATCCAGCGCAGCATCTTCATCTCCGTGACACGCAGCATCTGCTTGTGTCGCTCAAGTACAGGCCACGTTTCACTGCCGTACAAAAGGACGGGCCTAATGATGGTCTTATAGACCTGTCCCTTCAACTTAACCGGCATTTTGGGGTCACAAATGACACCAGTCACCTCACGCCACTTGGCCCAGGCTGCTGAAATGCGGGCTTTGACGTCGCAATCGATGTCGCTAGACGCGTGAAGTACAGATCCCAGGTATTTAAACTGGTCCGTACGCTCGACCAAGTCACCGTCTATGCGTACGGGTGGGGGATCTGTGTTGCAGGCCATGTATTCAGTCTTCGCCACGTTTAGTTTTAGACCGCCGTTCTCAAGTGCCACCTTCCACTTTCCCGCTCGTCGCACCAGTCGTCCCCTGTAGTTAATTTCGGGTACACTTTGGTATCTCACGTGAAATATTTGATGAAGACATATCAAAGACGTAATGTTGAATGGAATTGCAGTTTATTCTCAAACGAAATAAACCCTGACTGGATCTGAATAACTCTTACACTTTCTTAAGCAAATATGTCTTTAGGGACATGATCTACGATGATGATTTTATAAAGATAAGATCATGCATCGTTTAACCGTCTTCTATATAAAATAACTTCCCGTATCAATTGCTTACAGAGCAGTGTGTTAAAAACCCAATGAATTAATTGACATTGCAATGTTCCCGATGTAATCTGCATGAGTAGATTATTGACCGACTACAGATAAGATAATATCTTATCTCATTGTTTTACGACTGGTGATTTATCGCATTTTCATCATTATTTAAAACTCGCCGACGTGTAATGAACTCTTTAGATCCAATGTCGAAGATCGTGACCTTATACCGTAATTTGTACCTAATGTAATGAATTTGAAGGTTGGTTTTTCAACCAGTAGGTATTGCTGTTTTTTTGTGGCAGTGATTAGGTACTCGTATTGTAACTGTAGTTAAAATCATAATATGTAGTATGTGGCAATGCCGTAAACTTATGACTTTAACTGCAGTTTTTAGGTATGGTGATATTGATCAATACCTAATAACTGTTTCTCTTCACACTTCAAAAGGATTGAAAACCCCTTCGTGAGTTAAATTGCGTCGTTTTCAGGGTCTGACTGGCTAGATTTTGCAACAAAAAAAATGTATGTTAAGAACTTGTATGATTTATTAATTAATTTATATGCACTGTCAGGTGTAATTAGTAAATCTGCTACACGATCAAGTTAAAGTAAATTAATAAATATGATAATTATAATAAAGCAGTTGTATGTCTACAAGTTTTGTCGATATTGGAAAGTAAGCAATTAAGTGAATTGCCAATAATTGGAATAATAAACTATGTATATTTATCGATGGAGGCCTTTGCATGGTAATGGGCTATTAATAAATGTTATACTTTATCGGTTAATTTCACACGTTAAACCGGAATAATCTTATGTAAAAACAGAGCAAGAGCAAAATTAAAAAGTTATTAAGTGCTAGATAATTTTGGATAAAATTCTAAAATGCTCATAAATACGAATAACTTCAGTGATACCTCCCAGGAGTATCTGGGAAGTATCACTGAATCAGTTACTAAAGATTCCTTCAACTAATTTTCACATGAGAATTATAGAATTTCAAAACGTTTAGAACCAGTAAATGACGCAAGTATCCATCGACATGGGTCGATCAGCTCAGGGCCCAAAGCACGTCTTACTTTAGACCTTATTATTCAAGACAAAAGGCAAGTCACGCGCACATAAAAACAAGAGAAAAAGTTGGCTACCGGACCGACCCTTTTCAATGCTGGAACATAATTTTAAATTAAAAAGTAACAATGAGAGTTGATACAGTTACGCTGTCAAGGCCACACAGTTACCGAATAATGTAGGTACGATTGCATATCGAAAAGGCCAACGAGATTTGTAAAAGTATTTTTACCGTACGCGTTTCGGTAAGTGTGCCGGAGCAATAACCAAACTTACGGGATCAAACTTCCACAAATGTCCATACATACAATAAAAAAGCTCATTTCAACTGCTCAACACCATACAAGTAATAAAAGGAGGTTTAATTACTTTTAAATGTTTGCTCGAATTTTCATAATCAAGTTTAAACTTGTAAAGCCATATTATTTTATAGTGCTATAACTTATTTTGTAAAACGTAGTTAAAGATATCAATGAAGGAAACAATTACACAATTGGGTATGCAATTGGCAAAATGAGAGCTTCATAAAAACTCGACAGGACACAAATTAGCGTCAATTAAAAGAAGATTAATCCAATATGGTGGTGTCGCTTACATATGAAGAGACAAGTAAATGTTATGCGGGAAAATAAAGGTCAATAAACTGTTCTTAGTTCGGCTGTTATGCTTTGATTTTGTCCGAAAGAATTAATCAATTTGTTGGAGTTTCATAACATTTTATATCCGAATTGTCAACAGAAATATAGCGATTTAAATGCAAGTGTAAAATAAATTAAAATTGTTCTTTTATTTGCATTTTACTTAAAAATACAAAGTGTTACCGTATGTGGTATAGGTAGCATACATATTTTTAAATTGAACGATTTAAAGAGTACTCTGCGACGCTTACAGTAATGAAATAGGTACATGTATAGTGTTTTTATTTAATGCATTTCCTTCATTTTTAGGTCGCGTCGATAAAATGCAAAAACGCAATTATGCACATCATTTTCCTTGCCTTCAATATGTTGTATAATAATGAGTTCTTTTGTTCTTTAAAATTCAAATTATAAACAGACTTATAAAAGTTTACGCTTGATAACATCTCTATCGTCAACTTCGTATACATCTTGTTTTGTTCATCTTAAAGTTAAAAACTGCGAATACCAAAAATACAATTAGAAACAGTAAATATTAGGAAACCATAGTATTTATCAAATTGAATATTTGATGTACATATAATTATTATTTGTAATATTGAAGTCTCTGACGTTCTGGGAAAACAGTTTATTAAAATTTACGCTTTGTTTTGCCATATCAAAATTTCAACTTCCAGATTCGATCTACATCGTAAAATTTTAACAAGTGGAACATAATCTTCAATTTAAAAGTAATCACATTTTAAATGGTGATTTAAAAATTACACGCTAAAGTATTTACTACAGACAGAATTTCTGCGTGTAGCAAACCACGTGATTAGCTAATGTAGTATGTTAAACTTCATCTTTAGGTATTGTTCAGGTTCATTAATTTTTAAATCTGCTAGTAATCCGCAAAACGTAGATGTTTTGTTGTATTATTTGTTCATCATCGGTTGATTTTTAAAGAATTTGTTTTAATGCAGATTTTCCTACATATTATAATCTTGGCTATCATTAAGACATGTAAAAAAAATCTTTTCTTGTCATTAACAATTAAACCAACAGATAAACTGACCGTAAATAGTATATCAAACCTTTGAAAAGTATAGAATACAAATGAAAGACGGAAGCATTTAATAGCCAACTATTCAACTGGTAACCCTGACCTTGAGAATCATTCTACAACTTGCTCATCACGTAAGAATAATGAAGTACACACGTGTACTCGATTCAGGCCATGACATGACTTATAATAAATTTAAAGGGAGCAGTAAACCTTTACTAGTCTTTGTATCGTTCGGACAATTTTTGTATAACACTCGAGCTTAACGTGACTTTCAAGGGACGAAATCTTAAGTCTTATCGGACAATCAGGTGATTCAAGACTTTAATTTTTATTTAAGCTGAGTAAAATGCTTTACGCGTTTTCAAACCTGATCGGGGCCAGGGTGGTGTGTGGGACTCCCAGCATCCTAAAAGGATGCTGCTCTACTCCCAGTAAGAGTGAGGGTGGGGTATACCCACAAAAGACATCCACGATACTCCCTCTTTTCCATACGTAGTGCCGTGGGAGGTGATTTAATACTGCAATGTCCTTACCAAACTGGGAAAACCTACACAAAGTGAAAGTGTTCCCCGCGATATATGAACCTTTTAGAGCCCAGCCTTCTAAAAAGTAGCAGCAGAGGTAGTTATTATAAAAATGTAATGGAAGCAGAAACCTTTAGGTTTTGAATTGTTCAGTAAAGATGCAAACATTGAGTAATTTTAATTTATACACTAAGATGTTTGAATACTTCAGTGGGAAATGACGTCAAGACGTACCTTGAATTTCACAGACTGGTTGACCGAGAACTAACTATGAGTCGTCTTTGCCTATTTCAGACAGAATTATTATTGAATGTAAATTACTTGTCAATAACATTAGAAACGTTGAGTTTGATGACATTTTCTTCATCGTGCGTATTTAATAGCTACTTGTATGTACGACTACGAGTATAGACCCAACAATGCGGATTTGATTCCTACTTTACGTTTCTTTAGCAGCACAAGAGGTTTTACGACTACGGCCACAATATAATTTACCTGTTTCATCAATAATGAAAGAAAAGCATAATAAAATTAAGAATATTTTCCATTTTATAATATTTCTATAAATCTTCGATTATTTTAATGATGCTTCTTTTTGGTTATTTACTGTTGATGGTAATTGACCATAACAAATCCAAAACACTGAGTATAGAAACTACGCCGAAAAAACGCGACTAAAGTTAGGCGTGATTACGCTTGTTATGAATCTTATATAAAAGATGACACACTATGCCGATATTACGTCGCGTAATTTTGTATAGAAAATGCATTGCTGCCGAACTTCGATCACGTATTTTAAAAGTGTGTTCCTACACTCACTAGCACTTGCCTACTCAAGTGCCTTGCGCGTGCGTTTACCGATGCGTAGACCAATCACTAATCATGCATGTAACTGCAATAAATATTTATCATTCAACCTTTGTAAAGATGGGAATGGGTGATTATCATTAAGATTACAGTAATCAACTACAGTTAATGTTTTACAAATTGTATTGGTTTTTCGTTTTTGTTAAATGGTTTTTAGACCTTTGTTAATTACGATGTTGTTTTATTTCTCAGTATATGATTCTAATGAGCAAGAAAAACCTGATTTGATATGACAGATTTTTTAATACTACGAAAAATAAAAATCCATAGACCTTCATAGATCTTTTTCCCTGTATCATCTCTACATCTATACAAATATTATAAAGGGGAAAGGTTTGATTTTTTGTTTGTTTGTTTGTTTGTATGAATTGAATAGGCTCCGATCTACTTGGCAGATTTGAAAAATTATTTCACTGTTGGAAAGCTACATTCACCCAGAGTAACATAAGGCTATATTTTATCCCGGTACGGGAAGTAGTTCCCCCGGGACGCGGGTGAAACCGCGTGACGGGCCGCTAGTTATTTATAAATAAGAGTTTGTTTCTTTGTTTTGTTTATTTGAACGCGCAAATATTACAGGACCTACTGGTTCGAATTGAAAAATGTTTTGTGTTGGATAGTCCATTTGTCGAGGAAGGCTTTAAGCTGTAATATAACAGTATGTGTGCGGACACCGAAATCCAAGAGGACGAAGTCGCGGGCTGTCACTAGTATACTATATTCAAATGATATTTTTAGGTAATATTAAAAGTAAAAGATACACATATAGAGAAACGATTAGTTTGCGCAAGTAAATGTATTGGGCCTTGGTAACACATCCTCCTACAAATAGGGACTTAGCCATGACTTAAATGTTTTGTGGTTTGTTGCAGTGTTTTCCTCCAACCAAGTGACAATATTGAAGCCAGCTGCTTGTACGTAGTTTGACCTATGCTCCGGCAAATACTTTTGACGATATTGAAAGGCATTTTCGCATATATAAAAAAATTTGCCGTCTGCATTGTCGGAGTTTTTTTGCGTACGTTGATAAGTTCAAGAGGTAGTTATTTTTGTAACTGCATTAATTGAAAATGATTACAAAACAGATTTGCCTCCTTCATGTTGGTTTATAAAAAATTATAAAAAACGGTATCTAGTATCGGTTTCGAGACCATATTAGACATTGATAATAATAATAAATAAATGCTTTGGACTAACACACCAACTGCCTAGCCCCAAACTAAGCTCGAAACGTGTTCTATGGATAGACATACTTAAATACTTTTATAAACATCCATGACTCGAGTACAAATGTAGATTTTCATCACACAAAAGTTTGCCATGTAACTAGGGGTTCTGACCACAAGACCGGAACGGACTTTTCAATTTCTAAAGTAAAGGTTTATCTAAAATACTCTCCACAGTACACACAGCACTATCTATTATATTAAAAGACTCGATAAGGAAACTAATAGCTCAACAAAGCTATAATTAGAATGCATAAAAAATATTCATAATTCATGTCTCACTGACTAAGTCGTTGGTTCATTAGTACAACCACGCTTCAATAGCCAGTGCATCTCGATAAAAACGTTTGACATGAATGATCACATATTATGAATTTATTATGTCTTAATTGCTCGATTGTGATTTATTGAGCAATACAATAAAATCCCGCGCATTGTATTAGTCTTGGCTGGCGCCAGAGTCGTGCTAATACGAACACGTTGACTAACCGATTGGTTTAGTGGTCAAGAAGTTTACTATTAGAACAAGCGGTCGCGGGTTCGATTGGACGGCCCGCACCGGACAAACATTTGTGTGCACGAAAATGTCTGTTCGTTCTATGTATCTGTTTAAGTAAGATTTAAAAAAATAAAAATTATTTAAGTGTATCGTTCTGACCTCCGTATCGCTTACAATAGTATCTACTTGGATCTTAGGATCATGTGACACACATGAAGATGATAATTATGATGACAATAAAATGTCAATAAATCTCGCCGCGATTGTCAGTATCACTTCCCTGTGGAGTAGTGTTTACAGCTCGAGTTGCGCATTCCGACAAATTAACGAACACACTAACAGACAAGCCGACCGCGTTAGCGCCAATTTCACATGCGTACAGATATCAACATAACGTATAGGTAATTAATTTATAATTACGATGTTTAACTGGTGACTCGTCCCAGGTTTTGACGGGTAAAATTAAGTTGCTAAGATAATGATGCACGAAATACGTCAGTTTTTTCAGTGTAGTTGAATTACTTGATATTCGCACTATGAGCACGACGCATTTTTGTATCATTTCGGAGTATATGAGTTGTAAGTTTTTGATAATAAAACTTAGCAGCTTCTTGTACGAGTAAAGTATATGAGGACGAACATACCTGAAACAAAGAAATATTCAATTAAAATCAAGAATAATATATTTAAAAACACTATTTTAAAAAAGTAGTTTTCAGTGTTCTTTTATGACTGCACTTACATTTAGGTAACACAAAAGAATAAGATAGAAAATAAGCGCATTTTAAAGCGAAGTTTAAAACGTAAGTCATGGCTTTCTGGTGATTTCCAACCAGGGAGCCATTCTGAAAGGCAAGGATATTTGACGTACACATTGGGTCTGACGTATGTTCTAAAGGGTCAGGGAGTCAGGTCCGACCTATCATACAATAAGGTCGAGGTAGTAATTATGACGTAGGTATTACACAATTATGACGTGTGCTTCAGGAATAGATAATTATAACAAGCTATAATCATTCAGACTTTTACTTTGTTTCACCGTTTAAATATGCAAGGATTTCCGAACAACATACTTATAAGACCGTCCATTTCAATAACTTTCTTATCATTTTTTCGTTTCTACGAGTATAACGATAGGTGGAATACAAAAGACAATGACCATAAACTATTTTATAGCATGTACAAAATGGAAGGGCAGTGAAAGACACTGGACTACATTGGCATGGTCGCAATGTATTTAAAATGAAACACTACGGCGCGTAATTTTGTATAGAAAATGCATTGCCGCCGAACTTTGGTAGAGGTACTTCATCATCCTAAGTCAGTTGTAGACGAGTGTACCGGTCTACAATATGTTACTACTCAATTATGGTCGCGGATGTAGCGTGGCGCCGGAGTCAGTATCGGCGCCCAGTGAACAGACGTAAGTAACTAGTTTTGAACATGATTTAATTTTATGTAGATAGAGGTGCGCCAAGTATTAGTGGGAAAGAGAAAAGCGTGACGTATGTACTTCTTTTTGAGTTGGGACCATTTAGATTTTGTAAGGCATTGCAGGATTATTTTCCAATTAAGGCCGTCGACAAAAAAATCAATCTCTTTGCTTTTTAACGCGATTTAACACCTATATTTCCATGAAGGAGACACTTTTGTGGCATTAATTATAATTCGACGATGTAGTTTTTGACTAGAAAAATACATCTTCCAATGAGGAATAATGTTAGGATGATATCTGACATATGTTCAAACACCAACCTTGAAATCTGTAGTGACAAAAATAAATAATACGTTGGATGCTTAAGTAAGATATATGTATAAATATATTATTTACGACTGTAATTGTTTTTTTATGTCGTACCTACCTATTTTATAAGACATAAAAATTATGGCTACATTTTAAATGGCTTCCGAGATCATATCTTGATTGATAAGGCGTTGAGTGATGTTAAAGTTAAATTATTATGAATTATACACTTCCTATATTATAAATAAATTGAAGTATTAGGCTGAATTGTCTGTAAATGTTATACCAAACATGGTGTTGTACAACCAAATGTAAGATTATTAAATTTTTTTGAAAACTCGATTCTATATTCGAAATAGTATCGAGTAGATTCTATTGACGCTAAAATAATATGGATGCGTAGAAACAGTCCTTTTAGAAGCCCAATGTAACAACAGCTGACGGCTGACTTTAACAATCATTTTAAAATAACTATTTCAAGAATATAATTATTCCTAACTTGCAAACTAAAGCTATGGCGCCTTGACATTGTAATAATATGGACATGTCGATTCACGTTCCTCTTAATTGTCTCTGGCACGTTACGGTCGTCGCGCGTACGTCACAACGTCACAACTACACTACACGCGACAAGTAGTAAACCACGGCATTGTTTACTATGGCGCGTAGTATAAACACACGCGTAAAAATATTTCGTTAAGTTACTCTATTTAGATCGCCCGACATAATATTTACTGTTGTAATTTATTCATTGACAGAATCGGGATCTATAAATACAACGGAATGAGTAATAATTAATGTCCTGGTGTTCGTTGGAGGCACGTTGAAAGCGAAATTTGAACGTGATTTAGTTTGCTATTATTGTAGGTTTTCAAGATATTGCGAAGTTTGACAGTTGATAATTCTTCACACAATCTACTACAATCACAGTCATATTAAATTTTGTACATTATTCCTACAGACTCCCAGGGTGGACATCGATACTGTTTTAAGCCCATGATCAGCCGATGTTCAATTTTCAGATCTCTGTTTTTGCCACCGCAAAGAGAAGGTTTTTGGGTGAAATCCGAGCTTGCTTTTGTAGTGATATTTGTGTTGTACCAAGATTAAAAAATAGTAAAAGTTGCAGCAAAAATTAATTTATCGAATTATCTATATTTTGATTGATTAAACATTCATAGCATGGAGCGAACGTATGAAAGACTGATGATGATGATAATTCAAATGACGTCAATTAAACACATTAACGCTAAAACGTTTCCGTTAAAGTAAGCAATTACGAATTGAATATGATTAAACTTGACTTAAATGAAACGCAATACCTTGAAAATAGTGTTCAAATTATCATAAACGATAACTGCTTATAAGCCGTGCTGAATTTAAGGTACTATTATCAATTTGTGAACTAGATTTTTTTATACGATAAAAATATAACGAGCTAAAATTTTTCTTCCGACATAATGGCTCTTTGATATTATGTCATTGATCATGATTTAATTTTTTAAATTTAAGTTTTTCGTAGATCATTTTACTTATGAAAAGGAATATTATTGATAATTCAGACTTTAATTTAACTTAATAATCAATAAATTATAAAACTGGTAAGTTTTAAGAATCTCACCAACACTTGCAAGACTCCCAACAATCTATTACAAATATTAATATGTACGGCAGGGTCCAAAACCGTAAAAATATTGGTATTCCGTAGTTCCGTACTACTAGTGACGGAGTACGGCCCTACAGTACGAGACTCATAATCGTTCGTTTAGCGCCGAGCGTCGCTACAGATTGTCGCCGATGCACGCGGCGCCTCTCAAGGCCAGCCGCCTTTCGAGCGGCGGAATTATCATAATATAACAAATATACGTGTACATACGTACAGATAACTGGCTTTGTAGGGCTGTCTTGACGTGGGCCACGTGGTCGAACCACGCTATTCGTTTTCAGAGGAGTGATTGTAGAGACATTGAAAAAAACTGGCCGATGACGTTGTGCTACATTTTTAATGGTGTAGTTTACTGACTGTACTTACTGTTATTTTAGCTTATGCAAGAATAATTTGTTATCATTATTTCATCATGATTAGACTTTTATTATTTTAATATGTCCTGAAAGACGACACCTTTTGGCTGCAGTAAAAAAACGTTTTGGCGAATAAACTACAAGAGCAAGCCTGAAGTAGTAGAGAAAAATATATAGATTTTGTTATAGTATGACTTGCTGTTTTGAAGATAATAATGTTAGTAGATCTCTTTATGAACCTAGGTAGCCCTACTGACTGCCGGTTCGGAATTCGTACGTTTTCCTGCTGCGTAACTAAAGTCGCCGTTTGTAACGCCATAATTATATTGATAACCTCACTGGTTTGACTCTGAGCTGTGACGTTTTTAAACAATCCGTGTTTTCGTAGTAAAGGTGTTACCGTTAGATATGGCATGGTTTGGCAAAACATATTAATTCTGTTAGTTCGTCGTTATTAGCCAAATTTTCCGAAATTTATTTGTTTTATATATTATTTAAACTCCTTTAGTTTATGTTGAAAAAATAACAGACTCATGTTTTTGTATTGCGGAGGGACTTATACCTACAGTATGTACCTCACTTGGTTATTTTAATAGTTAAAGTTACAAGAGGGAAATGATTTTAAGATTGAGGTGTTATAAAGATGATTATAAATCTTAGGTCTATTTCTATTTTTCTATTTTCATCCTAATGTCTATCTCCACTTAGCAACTTGTCAACAAGTTCAATCTGAGCCAGAAACCTAAGTAGGTAATATCTTTTATTTATTTTTTAAATATTTATAGGAGTAGCTTGTTCGTGACAGAACCTAAATTGAATAAGCAATAGTAGATATTTACTTTTGTCATTGATTTACAGTTTGCAAGACAATTTAGCCTTGTGTACACATTATCATCTGGTTGGAGGTTACTGACTCGAAGACACACCTCCAACAAGAACTAGATGTAAGAAGCCTAGAGGAAGCTAGCTTCTTTCATATAATAACACTACCATACACTTAATTTAGTTCTAAAAAATTTAGCCCCATAGCTCCAAAATTGAAAAATTGAAACGAAGGGGAAACTGGGAACAATATAGTCCCATCTTCTCCCTGAATAAAATTGCATTATATTACAAACTAGCGGGCGCCCGCGACTTCGTCCGCGTGGATTTTGGTTTCTATATCAACTTTTTTTCCCGTTAGGGGTGGATTTTTGAAATAATCTTTGAAAGGGGATGCCTACGTCATATTATCTTTATGAATGCAAAGTCTCAGCCCGATCGGTTAAAAATGACAAAGTTTCATACTAAAGTTCATCCCCTATTTTACCCCCTTGGGAGTTGGAATTTATTAATCTCATTAATTAGGCGATGCCTACGTCATAGTAGCTTTATGAATGCAAAGTCTCCAACCGATCGGTTAAAAAATGACAAAGTTTCATACTACC
Source organism: Nomophila noctuella (assembly GCA_958496325.1). Lineage (NCBI taxonomy): Eukaryota > Metazoa > Arthropoda > Insecta > Lepidoptera > Crambidae > Nomophila > Nomophila noctuella. Next base: position 4,954,104 of record OY292488.1, read on the forward strand.
GTTCATCCCCTATTTTACCCCCTTGGGGGTTAGAATTTATCAATCTCATTAATTAGGCGATGCCTACGTCATAGTAGCTTTATGAATGCAAAGTCTCCAACCGGTCGGTTAAAAAATGACAAAGTTTCATACTACCGTTCATCCCCTATTTTACCCCCTTGGGGGTTAGAATTTATCAATCTCATTAATTAAGCGATGCCTACGTCATAGTAGCTTTATGTATGCAAAATATCAGCCCGATAGGTTTAAAATTGACAAAGTTTCATACTACCGATCATCCCCTATTTTACCCCCTTGGGGGTTGAATTAATCAAAATCCTTTCTTAGCGGATGCCTACGTCATAACATCTACCTGCATACAAAATTTCAGCCCGATCCGTCCAGTGGTTTGGGCTGTGCGTTGATAGATCACTATGTAATCAGTCAGTCAATCAGTCAGTCACCTTTGAGTTTTATAGATATAGATTCTAATCCCAACTAATATTATAAATGCGAAAGTAACTCTGTCTGTCTGTCTGTCTGTCTGTTACGCTTTCCCGCTTAAACCTCGCAACCGATTTTGATGAAATTTGGTACGGACAATCTTTAGACCCTGAGACAGAACATAGGCTACTTTTTATTTCGAAAAAAAGAAATCCACGCGGACGGAGTCGCGGGCGGCCGCTAGTGTAAAAATAACTGATATTGTGTGCTTTATAGCAATAGCGCGTTAAGAATGACAGCAATATTATAACTACATAATATTCTCATCATATTTAACTAAACAGTCTGTAGGTATGATGATAAATAAAACCGTGAACAATGTAATACGATGACGCACTTCAAGTATAAGTGGGGAAAATAATAAAATCTATTGACTACAAAATAGGAAAGAATCTTGAACTTGTTTAACTTAACCAAATAAATATATAAAATAATGATCAAGATAAATAAATTAAGATTGAAAAAATATAAAAAATGACACATAATGATTTTGTTATGTTACGTAACTAAAGTAGGCTCATATGTTATGTACAGACAGATTCAGAAAAGATACAGATCTTACCAACTACGTTTTACAATAACAGATCGTATTTGCATTTTAGCAACTAGGTAGCTACTACGCAGTTGTATGACAATAATAACTCCATTGATTTATGTATGTACTCGTACGTTCTTGAATAGAATGCACAGCTTACGATTGACATTTATCTCCGAGTTGTACTGGCGCCTGCGCCGAATAGTTAAAATTTGTTCTAGGTTTTTAAATGACTATAATAAAATATTGAACGATCCCTCTTCGGTCGGATTGCCTGTCAGATTGCTGTCCCACCGTACTGTAAGAGTGACAGGATAAGGAGTGCACCTGTGCTTGCGCACTTAATTGAGTACTATAACTGCACTCATTGTTTGCAATATATTATTTACTAGAGACCCGCCCCGACTTCGCACGGGTGCAACTAAGTTTATTAGTGTTTCTCTACTATATTACGCATGTATTATACATAAATCCCTTCCTCTTGAATTTCTCTATCTATTAAAAAAACGTAGTTTCAAAGATTTAAGCATACAAAGGGACATAGGGACAGATCTCTAAAAGAAAGCGACTTTGTTTTATACTATGTAGTGATTATTCATCAATGTACTTTTATCTTTAGCAATGAAATCTCTTACTATTATAACTTATGTGGGATACCATACAAATTTATTTTACCTTTAGTACAACCCCGTAAATCACCTCATCATAATTGCACTTATCGCGAGTAAACTTAACAGTTTAGGTACTAATAACTTCTACCAACAACTACTTAGCTATTCATATACATAAATGCCACTAAATATGTGCCCATTACGATATTAGTGAAGGCCAGTGCTACCTCACAAAGTTGCATGGCCTTCAATAGACGCCGGCCAACGTGATGGCAACTTCTTTAAGTCTAATTAGTTCCTATGATTTATCACTTCAATTATGTTAAGCAGGGCTGTAGTTACACTATATGTAGTTTCTGTGGTGTTGTTATAAGGTGAGAAACGGATGAATGAGGAGATATTTAAAATCGTAAAGCATGTGTTAAAAATAAAAAACGATTTTAATAGTTGGTACACTCAACATGGGATTCTCAGCTTTGAGAAAAATATTTTTTTTTGCTATAAATGTATGGAATCCAATAATACCAAATATAATACCAATTCCTAAAAGATCTATAAAAAAATATTACCAACAAACAAAAATAATTATTATAATTCAATTCGAATAAAATTACTGCTTCTCTAAAAATAGCAGAATCAGTTAAGAAAAGAACTTGATACTAATTAAGTGATAACCTATATATGACAGTAGCTTCATGAATAATCATGTTAAAATATGAATTAATTAGGTTTAATTTGCCAGAATCTGGCGATGTTAAAAACACTTTTTTTATAATCTACGAGATTTATCAGAACAATTGTTTTGTTTTTGTTCTGTGAATCGTAAGTAAAAGAGTTCATAAATATTTTGTTCATATTTTTACAAAGTGCAAAGGTTAAGTTTCTGTAAAAACAAGAATTATATCGGTTTTTATGTATTTGATAACATATATTTATGGGTCGATATACATAATTCTTGTGGTTATTTTGACCAGTACATCAAAATTTTTGATCTAATCACATAGGGATACAAGGAGTACACTGATAGGACATTCTGTAATTTATTAATCTGACCTCTACATGTGATTGATAAGTCAAAGAGATTACTCACTAGATCCTTATTTCAATTAACATCTATGATTCCTTTTGCATAGAAATCTATGCGTAAAAGTATACTCCTTTACATAAATACGGTTCATAAGTTTTAATAACTATAGTAATATAATAAAGCTGAAGAGTTTGTTTGTTTGTTTGTTCGTTTGAACGCGCTAATGTCAGAAACAATTGCTTAGAATTAAAAATGTATTTTTGTTGTAGTCTATTTGTCAAGGAAGACTTTAAGCTCTGTAACACTATGTGTGCCTAGATTGAAATCTATGCGGATGGAGTCGCAGGCGGCCGCTAGTGATATGGGAAAGAGAGAGAGACGAACTTCTTAGCTATCCATGGATTCTCCGTGCGGGTGCCGGGTCCATCTCGTGGAACAGAGAGGAATGTCAGTCGGCGGCGCCTGGGACTTTCGACCCAGCGTGTAGGTTTTAGGGGCCCCTTTATACCTAGTTCCCTTTACAGTACTAACAATCACCTTCACCGATGACATTACTCTCCCTTACAAACCATATGTGGTTAATACGCTACCCATTTTTTCGGCTAATCGCACCAACCACGTCGTTTAATGGTCTCGATAATATCTAAGGTCACATTGCCCTTGCCAGTTTCAGATTCAATGAATGACGTTGGGCTTATAAATGTATAAGGTCGAAATACATTAATATTCGATGACCATTTTATATCTTTGAGCACCATCAGTTTTTGTCCAAACTTCTTTTTTACGTTTTTATTGTAATCGGGTGTCTCGTTATTCTTTTTCTGCATGTGAAAAAATATGGCGGATTAAAATTTTAGGATTCTAAGAACAAAATTTTGTGACGGTCTGTACCAATTTAATTTGTATATATATTTAAGCTTATTAGGTAGGTACCGATTTTTTTTTAAAGAACTGGTTCTTTTCGATTTAACGTGACGGGGTTTAATCAAATCATATTATGTGCTATAATATGTACTTTTATGATAGATATTCCACCAAAAAATATTTGTTTCCACATTTTTCTCACAAAGATCTCTTCATTGCAAATACTTTCTTTTTTCTTTCTACCTTAGAACCTTCGAGAGGCCCCTTTTCACGCCAGAATCCTAACGTTTTTAATAAATTACCATAATTTACGTAAAGCTAGCTACTCAGACTTCCTAGGTCGATACCGTTAGCGGCCGTCCATAGACGGACATACTCAACTGAATGTCAAGTTGCTTCTAATATTTCAAGAATGGAACCATGCAACATCAATTTGGTACCATAAATAAGAAGTATCTAGTTATAAGGGGAATAAAGTCCGTAAAGTCTGGAAGCGATGTTTTTTACCCATTAGTGATAAAAATGGAAACTTATTGTCTACGCCAATAACTTCTGTGCTACCTATCAAGCTATTAAGCAGGTGGCAATGACATATCGCGAAGATCATAATTAATTTTAATTGTTTAATTAATTATGCTGCTAAATATGATAAATTATTCCATTCGTAACTATTAAAGTGACATTGGCAGAGTCAGCAATAAACTCTAGAAACTAGAAGAATACATTGAGGCTAAACAATATTAAAAATAAATTCTCACAACTAAGAAAAAATCTCAATCCACGCATGCCCGATCGCTACGCGTAAACATTCGCGAAATGTCCTTGAATGAATAATAATTATGAAAGATAAACAAAGACGAGTGTAAAAATATGAAAAGTAAGTTTTCAATGCTCAATATTAAAGAGTGGCCTTGATAAAAGTGAATTTGAAATTGGAATGCATAATTTTAAAGAATTTCAATTGGAATTACTTAAAACTGAATAGGTATAAAACAATCATCCCAATTGAATACCAAACGGATGGTTCTCTTGTTATTGTTTTGTAGCGAACGTTTGTGACGACATAAGACCTATGCCTCTACATTACGAATATTGTTTGTATGGACTTATGTAATATTTGACGTGGCACATTATTACATCACGAGAGCTGAAAACAATTGAAATTGCTATCAAACTAAAAAGAATGTGAGACTTAATCAATATGCATGACAACATTTTAATCATTCCTTCGTGTCGTGACAATTATTGAAAATGTAGAGCGATATAATTTATCAAAGAATTTTAGTTTGTTTTAAACAACTCCTTACTTATTTAAATTATTTTCGTAACATAAACTTCATAAATAAGATTCGTATACTTACACAAATATTATACGAGTTATCAGACTCGTAACAATGAATTAAAATAAAACATTTCAATTTAAAACGTGATAAAAAATAGAGAGTTTCTACTTCAAGCGCAGACGATTTCATATTCCGAACGTTTAACTTTAATTTCATATTTCGAACGTTTAAAACAAGCGAAAGATCTCGACCGCGCGAACTTTATCGGCCAGTGCGAAAAATAAAAACAATTGCCGCTCGCAATTATTTATAAGACGCAATAGAACTGGATTGGGCGGTGGGGCGGGAGCGGCGCGCTGTGACGCGGCGTGTCGTGCAGAGTGACGCCTGCACCGTAAACAATTTGCTGTTTGTAAACAACGAAGCGTAAACACGACCACGCTGCTTAGATGTCAATGGCGATTCGCGGAACTTGTTCGTTATGCGATTGTACCGATGCGACCTTTTTACATGCTGACGATAGTGCCATATCGCGGTTCGCGAAAGTGCGTGTTATCAATCAGTGAAAAAAAAACATTTTGTAATAAAAAAACACTTTTTATTATAAAGGCTATTATAATGAGCTTTCTTATCATTAAAAGATATAAATAAATGCAAAAAAGCATGATGTCAGTAATTCGTTGAAAAAATAACTATAACAAGCTGAATAGGAGTGTGTTCAAATCTGTAAAGTAGTAAGACTAGTCAAATATCTTATAGGTACGTTTGAAACGCACGTAAATTAATATTTATTTCCAGTTCTAAAGATTAATACACTCAAAACCACTTTGGCGATACTGGTAGTGTTAATAATAATAATAATTAAAACCCTGATCTTTAAAAATATTTTTTATTACAGTAAACGTTTGAGGCAGGACAAGAAAAAAATCGGCAAAGAGGTAAAGTATTTAGGTAACCGAACATAAATTATACGAAACAAAATGATGTCTCCAAAGAAATATTAAAACTAACACTCTTTAGACCGCACACAAGCTTGATGTCATTGTACAAGGTCAGAACACAAATAAAAGATATTTTTAGAACCATTCTACTATTCTATTACTTATATGAGGTGTACATTTAGCTGGTGCTACGTCACGATCACCACAAGTTGCTTCCATTGCTCACTAATTGCAAATTTGGCGTTTATTGTCTAGATTATTAGATTTGAAATTGTTAAAAGAATTTATATTTTCCAAAGTTGAGAATTTATCACCTTTTTAGGGTTCCGTAGCCAAAATGGCAAAAAAACGGAACCCTTATAGATTCGTCATGTCTGTCTGTCTGTCTGTCTGTCCGCCAGTCTGTCACAGCCACTTTATTCCGAAAGTATAAGTACTATACTGTTGAAACTAAGTGAGTGGATGTATTCTGTGAACCGCAACAAGGTTTTCACACGAAAATAGAAAAATAATAAAAAAAGTGGGGGGTCCCCATAGTCAGAACTGAAACTCGAAATATTTTTTTTCATTGAACATATACGTGTGGGGTATCTATAGATAGGTCTTTAAAAATTATGTTAAGGTTTCTAATATCACCTTTTTCTAAAGTGAATACTTTGCGTGACAGACCCTTCCAAAGTGGAAAAAAGTGTGTCCCCCCCCTCTAACTTCTAAAATAAGTGGATGATAAAACTGAAATGATTATATAATGTACATTACCATAAAAACTACCAACGAAAATTGGTTCGAACGAAATCTATTCAGTAGTTTTTTTAATACGTCAAAAATAGAATTTGTACGGAACCCTCAGTGCGGGAGTCCGACTCGCACTTGGCCAATTTTTATCGATATTATAAACGAACATCAAATTTATAATAAACTGAGGAATTTGATCAATAGATTCAATATCTCTTTAAAAATGCGAGATTATTGTATAAGTAAATATAATTTACATAAGTGCTTATTTTTCAATAGTTTTGACGTAAGTGGGTCGAATAATTACGTTGACACGTAGGTACCTACGTTGTTTTGCAAACAAAGACAAGTCGTGAGTTGTCACTTACTCTAACTAAATGATGGCAAATATTGGATAGACTATTTGATATCAGCAAATTCCTAATAATTTGCTGATACATAAATCAAATTCTTTTATATTTTATTATAGTCATATTTAAATTACAATTGGTGTGTTTTCAGATTTCAAATTAATTACCAATTATGTTACCTTTTACACTAGTAGTAATTTAAAAGTCAATTGAATTATCGTACATACAACTTTGGTAAGTAGAATTCACAATACCAAGACCTTGTTCATTGTAATAAGTATACCTACTCAGTATTGAAGACTGAAAAATTTAAAACTATGTATTGCTTTTTGCAAAATAGTTTGGGGCTCGTACTCAAGCATAATTTTATTAATTTCTTTATTTTGACATTGACAATTAAATTAAAATAATGACACAGATGCATGTGATACGTAAATACGTAATACTCGTACCTTGAATAGATTTGCATTAACTAAATGGCTAATTATCACATACCTTAGATTACAACGCAGTTTGAAAAGGGTGGCTCCACGACTGTTTTAATGTGGCAAACACCCACCATGGAAAATGCCATGGTATCAATATCCGTGTGTTGATGACACATAGTTTTGATGTTTACTGTTTAATCCAGATAAGAACCAGTCTTGTATTGACTCTCGACAGGCCAAAGGTCTCAATAATCGAAATGAAGCCATCGTTACAATGTTGATTACCGGTTATTCACCAAGCTTGGCAAGTGCAAAATGATAACATTACTAAGCATTTTAATGAACAACATGCTTTTGTGATTTTGCAATATCGCTCGACTCTGTATAATATCTATCTTTCAACTGTCCCTAGAACTGATATTATTTAACCTGCTTGTAAGTGATCACCGCTACCCACGGACATCAACAACCGCACAAGGGTCGCAGATGCGTTACCTGCTTTTAAGACCCCATACACTCCAGACCTGAGCTTTGGCAACCTTACTCACCAGTAGAAACATAGCACAACAGTTACGAAGTGCTACATCTCTGCGGTCTTCTGTAAGGCGCATGTAATTCCCCAGACGAGCGGTTCATTCGAATGGAAGTTCTACAAAGCTCTACCTCTCTTTAATCTTAGTAAAGGAAGCTGCAACAAGACAAGTGTATGCCGCATGATCGGAACCCATCGATCAACTTTCACTTGCCAGAACAGCGGCTACCGTGGCAGTGCGACCTCGAAACTTTTGCTCTTGAACACATTTCAAATAGAAATTGGACGAGTTGATCGTAAATCAACCAAATTGATTCTATTAAAATTTAATCGCTCCCAGCTCTTATCCGTGCTGGTACATTCTGACATTCGCGACTGTCTGCTGGAATTCAGAGCGTAGCAACTAACGTAGGAAATGTGCGAGTTATGATTTTCTTTAAAATTATCTCGTGAAACTTTGATCGGATCTATTTGTTTGTGCTAAATCGTGATGAAGCATCTGTAATTATGAACACTGAAAAGTTAATAATTACAAACCAGGACGGTAAGTATCGAATTTTAAAATAAATATAGGAACTTATAGATATACACGGCACATACCCATATCGACAAAGTATGTATTATGTGAAGAAAGTTAGTAACTATGAATACGTAGAATAAATAGGTATTATATAATCAATATTCGTAGGTATTCGTATTCGTAGGTATAACTCATTTTATAAAACTTCTTAATAATCGTTAAAACAGCGTGGCTCATATGCATTAATATTTTATAATTACAAAAAACCCGTTAGCTCAGTTAGTTTTTATCTCTTCAAGCAGAAGTTAAGATACTAGAGAAAAATATTCCATATCCAGTATCCAATAAAACGTTATATGATATGACCAGCTATTATCGCAAGACCACATTTTCCAGTTTACTACAATGTAAGTACTTCACCATAATAACGTTCTTATTTTAATCAGAAAGAAGATACTACTGATGAATAAACACCGGAATATACAGTGAAGACTTGGAATCAATTTTGCATAATATAAATTATTCACTGGCTTAGTTTCTGGTCATGCCATTATTATGATTATACCAATTTCACTCCTATATGAATATCGTCTGTTGGAACTTGGAGCTAAAATAAGCCTCAAGTGTGAACTAGTAAAAATAATAATAAAATCCATTCGGTGAACCAAATCATCTAATGCTGTCAAAATTTGAATTTCTTTTCCTCATGCTAACGTGAATGACATTACAAACGAGATGAGATACGAATATCTTCAGGCCGAATTAATAAACCTAGCACGCTCGCAATTATGAATACGAACCAAGGTCTGAGACGTATGACGTTCATCTAAGTTTTTCTATAATGTCGAAACCGACCTTGTATCAGCTCTATAAATTAGTCATTTTACTTACAATATGATCTTTATAAGACGTAATCGTTAATTTACATAATCATCTACCGAGACCGGTTGTAGAACGCAGCAGAATAGCGGCGTAGCTGTGATGTGGCGTTGAGGAAAATGGTTGAAGTAATTAGTTTTAGCCTATTTAGAAATGTGAAGGCATGTCTTACTTGGTTCTTGACAGAGTGTGTCCATTGAGGGTAATATATTAATTTGATATTGAATTTAGATTTCTAAGAAAATGCATCTTGCGATTATTTCCGAAGAGTAGTGACTGCATAATAACGTAAATGTTGTTATTGAATTTATCTTTATTCCTAGAGAAAACAGCGTGAGCGTATTGTAGGTACTAATTTATTCGTTTACGTAAGTACGCGTGTACTAAAATTGTAAACAAATAGGAATGTAGTATAATTTCACTTAAAGAATATTTTGCCATAGATCTAACATAATTATCATAACGCAATTTAAAAATTACAATAATTCAAAAAAATTGATTTGTCAACATTGATGTTAGCATTTTTATTGAAATTGTTTTTAATAGAGAAGTACATACACATATTTTTTCATCTACGTGTGAAATCATGTTCTTAACTGCCACGAACATTCAGTGTCGCCCAGTCGGATATCCACTATCATCGCATTCATAATTTCATGATTGAACGTTATTATTAAGACTCTTTCGTCTAATTAAGGTCGCGGCCCTTCAATTACTTAATTGCCATTAATCCGCCTCTACAACCAAGACCTTAAGGTCTATTATTGAATGCAAATTACAGTGACGTCAACTGAACGCGAGGAAATGTTTCATTGCAATCACAATTACAAGTTAATCGTTCAGAATTAAGAGAGATAAGTCGTACTAAAGGTGCGACAGTTAAATTATAATTGGTGTAATCTATTATTGAAAGTTCCATTGAGAACGAAATGCTATTTCACTCGTATCATTTCTGTGGTATTTCCCAGCATTATACAATGGTAAATGTTATTCTGAATATGATATTTGGGAATAGAACATTAGTGTAATTTTGATATTATTCTATCTCGTTTTCTGTGAGAGCGAGCTGGTTATGTATAACTTGACAGGGGTGCATCTATAACGTCTTTGCACTTTACTTGGGGCTACCCTTTTAGGACAATACGGTCTTCTGTTGTTTCATGCGAAGGCTCATAAAATAGTGCAAATATGGGAATCAGGCTTTCATTTGTTTTACTAGAAGCATTCTTGCTGCATCATAAAAAACGGTCTAAGCTATTTCACCGTGCAATAAATTCCGTCTATCTCCAACTTGCACCTGACTCCACATCCTGCTAACGTCAGTTTTTATAGATGCATTAATGACACTTTATTATCTGGAATGAATCCGTAATGAAAACGGAACTGGTTACAAGGCGGTGAGCACACGAGACGATGCGGGTATGAAACGACGTGCTATAATAATATCCACTCATCTACAGTTTAAATATAAAACCGGTCTCGGCGGTGCGTCGTTGTGGAATTTTTCGCTCGGCACAGTTATGTACTGAGGTGTTATTCTTGCATCGCTTGATGGATAGACTGAATCACGTGACGCATCAAGTTATCAACTCGCTCGAGTTTTGTTTTGCAAACGGGACGCAATCAAGCAAGACGTCCATCTGATGGTAAGTGATCACCGATGGCCATCGACATCAACAATCACACGAGAAACGATGATGCGCTTCCTGATTATAAAAAATATACCCTCCCCAACTGAGCATTACCAACGTTAATATAACTTCCTTTTAAAAGCAGACGAGTAAGAGGTTTCCTGATGTATCTCAATGCTATGTACTGCAAGAACTCAAGAGGACTGTAAATGCATTGCATGATCGTAAGTCCCAAGTCTTCTTAATAGGGATGTTGACACATTAAACAATTAATTTTACAACATTATTGCTCAAAATTAACGTATTTAGGTAGGCAGTATGCTGGTTTGTTGTTGGAAATTAAGTTATATTCAACAAAACCTATCTAGCATACCTAGTTAAAAACTTAGTTGACATCAAATCATAAAACGTTTAAAACTTAATTAAAATGTTGACATATATTATGAATATTAATAATGTAATGAATTTATTTCATGTCCTTAGTTAAACATTGTGTAGGTACTACGAGCGATTGCATAATTCTGACCCAGTAGCGTTAGTTTTTTCATTTGTTCGTTTTATTAGAAATAGTTGATTGCGTTTCTAGTAACTTTGATCTTACTTGCTTTAATTGCAACATTTATTAATATCGAACAGAATTATTGGACCGGTAACTAATGATGACAAGGAAACATTAAATTTAAATTAAATGGCAGGAGGAATCTAGTATGTTTTGCCTAGATTTCATCCTACGTTATAAGTTATACATATGATAATAATAGAAATACCGTTAGGTCTAAAAATAACTCAGAGCTGGCCAAACCAGATACATAAATAAAACTTTGAATTACAACAAAGATCCGTTGTAGACTTGATCATCGCTTAATATTGGCGAAAGTAGAAGCACATTGACCAACTATGGCAAAATGCAATAAAATTGCTTTGTGGTACGCAAAATGACGGCCTAATTTAATGTATTGCCGGTTTAATCAATAATGCAATAGGGATGTTGACACAAATCAATATTAATTTAACAACACTTTTTTTACATAAAGAAGACGCATTTTAGCATCTAATGTATTGGTTTATTGTCGTTAACATGTTACATTAGGAATTTTAATCAATTAAAATTATAAAGTGAATTACTCAGTTGACATCAATAATGATGACGTGTGATATTCCCATGCAGACGTCATAGGTAGGAATCGTTTCGACACTTAATAAAAGAAAGTCAAATGACTGGACCTGTTGGTGTTGAACATCCCTATTGCCAATCTCCAAAGCTTAGTCAGACTTTCAAAACTCATTGACATTTTTGCATTGCAACCCTTTGAATGTGTTCCCGTCACGTATTTATTTATGTTATGTGGCAACCCCGAGCCCATTCGCGTGTCGCGGGCGAATCGACAGCGTGCGATCGGTCCAAATCAGTAGCAGTAATGCGAAGGAATTTTATATTTCCGCTATAAGCAGTTTGGGACCCAACACTAAACGCTCCGCGATAGCGAGTCATTTCACTAAATCCAATACATTTTTTATTCATGAAACGATTGACGTTTGTATGTTAATTCGGCGAGGTCCCGTCCTGAACGGATGAAATATTGAATTATTACCGAAACTCGGGGATATGTAGAGGAGGTCTGCTCGATATTAATCCGACCAGAACCCTGGCAGGAATTCAAATAAATCGGCTCCGTGACAAACAAGACGTATAAATCAATCAGAGCAAGGTGGTGTGCAGTATTGCAACCGAGGCGCCCCCTGCTCCTCTTTACATCAGAAGTGGAACAAATTTGTATCGGCAAATTTATGGCCAAGGTTAACTAAACTCGTTATGAGTTTCAGGTGGACCGTTTTATTCGCAAGTTTTGATTTATATTATTCACCTTTTTTTCTTAAAACACTGATGTCGAAACAAGGTGTGGAGTGATTTTGGATGGAAATTTAAATTAAATTAGTCCTTCCTGTGATTTATGGTCGTAATAAATCTAAAAAACTTCATTTTATTTCTTTATTTAACCGATTTTGTCGTTGTCTAATAAATCAATTTCCACCTACTTATAATTCTGACTGACTTCTCATTTCCAAAATATGCATAGTATTCAAATTCGTGTTTGCATAAGTTTAATATTTTTTGCATTCAAAAGAAAAATTAATTCCAACAAAAAGAATGACATTGTCAATCGTAATTCGAACAGTGGAAAGTTTTAAACCCATAGTTTACTTATAAAGATATCTTCATTCGTATTAAAGAACAACAGGATCATAACTATCCGCCGACAAGTCAATGAAAGTACATCGCGAAACACGTGTCGACTCGTAATAATGTAGCTGTTAAAATTATAGTCCGTTCCGCGAATATAAGTCATCCAAAACAAAGTTTAATGTTACAAGCGTAGGGTCATCTCTGAGTAATGCTGGTGTTATGGCATGTTGAATCTTATTAATATTACTATAAAATTCTGAAAGTTTGTTTGTGTGGACGTTTGTCCGACAATCACACTTAAACTACTAAACGGATTTTGATGAAATTTGGTATACAGGCAGAATATGGACTGACTTAGGTGATAGGATACTTTTTATCCCTATTAAATGCTCCCATGGCATAAAGCAAAATCCACTAAGAACGAAGTCCAGCTAGTATTATAATAAACTTTAAGTAATCGTGAGAAGATGGCGTTTTAAAGCAGTTTTATACACCAAGAATTTTTTTTCTCTGTTGGATACTATAGTATCCTCGGACGGTTGAGTGGTTAAGAGCGTAAAAAATAGAAGTAACAATAAGTTCAAAATAAACGCATTGAGAATTAATTTATTTTGTTTTTTGACAGCCAGGAGGCAGGATGCATTTGCATAGATAATAATGAAAATTAAATAAAACTAAATGGTTTTTGGCGCCAGCATCTCATGCATACTGATTAAATGTGGTTGAAGCATTCAATCTAAAAAAACCTTGATATAAAATTATCTGCCTACTTCAAGTAACAACTTAGTCAAGAGACTAAATGAAAATAAAAAATTAGGAATTCATACATTTTAAATGAACATCTTACACATAACAACGTAGGATGTATTTTAGTATAATCAAAATCTATCAAAGGGTATTTATTCTTTGAAATAAAATGTAACCTTCCCATCATTTCAGCACGAGGGTATCTCTAACGTTTTGTCGCATTTCAAATAATAGTTTTGAATATTTAATTGTTTTTAATTTTTATTAATTCGATTTCTGTATTAACCAAATCCAATAAGCATTATTATGGTTTTGATAGCCCTGATGGCGTCTCAATTGTTCAGCGGCGCTTAATTCTTAGTGTTTACGTTCATACATCACATTACGACGTTTGTTTTGTTTGTGTGTGCGATTGAACGCTTCAGTGGGAAATATAATCACGTATTATATAGGTACATTTACTTTTCAACTCTTTTTAGATTACAAAATATTCCGACCACGCTAGAAAGTAACAGCTCATTAAAATGTTATATTGAAAAATGACGCACGTAGTATAATATAATATAAACAAGATCCAGTGCACATCGACACAAATAAGAAATATTGAGCTGATATATTAAAGTAAGTATATGAATCCAAAGCAAGCCGTAATAATAAGTAAATTTCCATATCTTATCGCGGCCGCTCGGCTCCAACACATTGCCACTGATTTCTGACACCGACTGTCCTTCATGTTTTATCTATATTGCTGCCTTAACCAATAAATGTACGAGTTTAAGCGGTACCCGAGTAGCGATGGAAAACGAACCACAATAAAGATGAGTAAATTGTAAATCACATAGTAAAGGGCGTGCCTCGGACGATAATTTGTCCTTGATATAGTTATTCAAAAGATATTTTATCGAATTCGGCCTCAGGGAAAGTTTTTGACACTTTATTTAGTTAACGATAGGACTGACAGACTAATTTGGGATGATACTGCTGTTTGTATAGAGATAAAGGTCTATAAAGTTGTACTGTGTAGGTGGAAGCATTAATAACTGTCGATAAGTAGTACGAGTACTTATGCAGTAGTTTAATATCTGGAACAACTTGGTGGTAATGAGGCTGTTAAACATTGTGCATACTTAAATTATAGTGAATTATGTTCAAATAAATAATACAAACGGCTGTAACTTGGTTTTCTTTTGAGATGATTGATCTGGTGATTTTATTATGTTGGCTTATAATGATTGGATGTAAAATGCCTAGGCCCAGATGTTGGTTGTCATTATTTGACGACGTCTACTTAATTTTAGTTCAAATATGCCATAAATGAATTCTGACGCCATCATTCTTTAAAATAAAATAAACAACTAAACATTTCATCGGATGAGGTAATATAATGATGACTTTGTTAAACTACCTACAGCTATAGTCCTACCGATTCGTTTCAGACAATTCACGTTAAAATAATGTAAACATCTGCTGAACATCAATGACTGACAGACGTAGGCGTCAAACCAAAGTGAAATTGACATTGGAATTATTTGCTTAATTCAACGTACCTACCCAAAGATGGGATACAATCATTATTATCAAAATTGATAAACTGTGTCTGATCTCCACGCAGTTTTATTTAAATGCAAAATAAACTTTAGTAAAATTAACTGAAGAAAATATCATATTTGAACTTCAGACCACGTCAGACAATAAATAAATTTTAACAACATATAGCTGTGTGGGTATTTCCAAGGTTACATCTGTCATGTCACCACTGTTGATGTTTCGATAGGAGTACTACGTATATATATAACCTATGTACTATTGTCTAGTAAACCGTTGAATAGATTTTATATGGTACATAGTTATCCAATATTTAAGGTGACAAATAACTTTTTTTTTTAAATATACCTTGTCTATTAGATCAACAGGTCGCGGACATTTGTGTGCATGAACATGTCCATTTGACCATTTGTAGATTGAAAAGTATTTAAGTTTGTCTATCCTTAGCATACATAAGCTTCGGACTTAGGGGCTAGGCAATGACTGTCTGAGACCCAGGAACTTATTATTTATTAATTTATATGAATATTCATAAATGTTTCAGACATCATAAATAATACTAAAGGGAAATGAGTTTCTGTAGTATTATGTACAATGTACAATTGTACTGGGGAGGGCTACTAATGACAATATCTACATACATTATATTATTCAGCCTCGTTGCGTGCTAATGCCAACCGAAGTAACGTAAAAATGGACTCGTAATATTTTAATCAATTAGCGAGCGAATAAAAATAAGAGAATCATCATCTCTTTATTTATATCATAGAAAAAACTTTTTATTAATTCGCATCAAAGGAATTTTAATTAAAAACCGAATTAGTATGTGGAGTCACATTAGTCATTACATAAATCATGTTTAAGCGTAGTTGAAAGTAGAAAACTGTAGACGATTTATCATTATATTATAGAAATATCAACTGAGTAATGGCTTAGAATAATATATGCTGTTAGTTTTAATTGTTTTATTATTCTTGTTATTTGAATTGATAGCATAACCACTCGAAATACTACATTTCGTTGACATTTCGATGGTTAGGGGAATCCCCTCATATTAATACACAGAAAAATCACTTTTACTGTAAAAACACAACGAATAAAAATATAGGAACATAGTCTTTGCTTCCCACAGTGGTTGAAATTACTGATTCTCTTCTCACAAATAAGTGTAACTAGTAAATGAGAACAACATTTCTTCTTTCGACATTGTTCGAGATAAATGAGTTATCATAGTATTTTCTAATTAAAACCTTAAAAATCTAACATTATGCAACCAAATAAAAAAGCTATATAAATTTATTCTGAAATCCACTAGTAGTTATTATGTTGGACCGGTGTTTGGTAAGAATGAGAAATTACATTTTAATTTTTTCATATAATTATTGCAAGTCAATTTAGTAGTATAAATACCTTATTATGTACAGCAAACATGAATGATCGTCATTATGGTTTTGTTATCGGGTTCTTACCACTGTGCAAATAAAGCATTCGCGTTATCAAGTAAGATGGCGCTCTGTAAATCAATGTAACCTCAATTACTTATTAAGAAAGGTCTCGGTTGGAATTTTCCTACGATTAGGTAGAATAGAGATTATGATGTATTATGTTACATCTAGGATCATATTTGCGCTTCTGCTTACTTTGATAGTGTCACACAATGCGCGGATTAGTTTTTAATTGTGATATTTCCCTTTTATAGGTATACCAATTTAGATTGTATTGTTCCTTATTGCTCCAAAAATAGAAATGTCTAGACGTCTTTAAACGTTCATTTCTTAAAAGGCTTAAACTTCTACTATAGATTTGTGACAGAAGTCGACATTTGAACAACCAAATAACAAATGGACCGGCTTAACCAGAGAAGCCATGATCACTCATGAAATTGAGTGTGTTCTTTCATTCTGCACCTTTAGGTTAAACTACTGATTTATTCCGTAGAGAGACAATGATATATACTGACATTTGTGATTGCAGAAAAAATCTTTTGTTCTTTCCTTAAATTATAATGTCATTGCGTAATTAAAAAATCGCCTAAAATTCGGTTCAAGCCTAGAATATTCTAGAATCTTCGCAGGAAACATCTGAGATAAGTACAAGGAGTTGATTTAAGTGAAGGTGTCCTAACGGCTCGCGTAACGGTATCACGGTTGTCTTGCCTTCATTTGCTATTCGTGGACCTACCACCGAATCCATAAGGCGAATAAGAATTTCTGCGCACGAGTCTTTATACACGGATGTTGTTTTAGCCTGTTGCGGTATGTTAGGTTAATAATAGCTTGATCGCGTAGCTGATAGTGACATGGTATGAGATGAGAATTGGTAACCATTTCTCATGCGAATCCAGGGCATTCAAGCATGCCTGAACGTCACGTGTAATCTTAGGTTTATTATATCACGTACATATTATGCCAATGACTTTATTTATTAGTGTAATCATTAATGATAAACTGCCGTTTTCTGGCATTATATATGTAATTTAGTTATATTTCTTTAATATTTTTGAATACTAAATAAATAACCTAACATTTTAAACATTTTGCTTTTAGCTTTTATTACATAATCAAATATTTTTTAGAAAGATAAATATTAGTCTTAAATTAAAATATGTACTTACTGTCGACCGTCATAAAAGTGATCAATTAGAATTTAAATAAGTTCCTAGAACTTTTTTTATTGACAACCTAAAATTACTGAGCACGTGTTAACAGTTTATATTTCATTCACCTACAGAGTTGACACGTTGTTCGTCTTTATCACACGCATCGCGCCGACACGTAAGAATACGACGCACCACTTCAACACTCTGCTAATTAACTAAGCTTACAACAGCTAAAGCACTATAAACACATTCTAGACTTTATACACCTGTGTTAAACTCTAAAACCGCGCGGCACTCCCAACAGTTGAATGGGCATTGTATGCGTAAACATTAATCAATGCCATGGGTACGCTTCCGAAGGTCGCCGAGTTCGTGGCAATACGCAAATCTTCAATAAGCTAGATAGCTATTTCGATTTGCTTCGTGAAGACGTAAATATGGCCGGTGCAAAGATATGAGCAGATTTTTTTAAATACCATCACGCGACCGTCTTATCCGAGAGAAAACAGATTTTCTATTTTGGTATTTGAAATGAATTCTTAAAAATTGGAATTGTGAATTTTTAAATTAAATAATAGAACGAACTTTTTTATAACGTAACAGATTATGCTCACGTGGCATAGAGAAAAAAATAAAACAGTCTTTGGAGTGTAAGTAGTAGCTCAAAGATCAAGATTGATCTGAAAGTTATAATCATTCGTATTATCCACCTACGATATCGCTGTCAGTTCGCAGATAATACTTGCCACTGCGCATATTGAATTTTGTAAGACGTACTGGTTCTACGAATGTGAGCAAGTAATTAGACTGTTTTGATCTATATCTTAACTCGACTATTTTCCTGTTATTATCGCCAAACTGTTAGTCCCGTGTTCTTAATTTAGTGTTTAACTCTTAACTTACTTATTGAAACGTCATGGATTAATTAGGATTAAAAATAAGTATTGCTAGATTGCTGACAATGTATAAAACTATGGAAGCCAGCTCATAACCGCAGTGATGTAATTTAAGGAAATAATTGTAATATGGACTAAAATTAACGCCATTTTAAGGCAGACAATGAGTGCTTATACAAGGAAAATGGAAGTTTAAATCATAATGAAGGCAAGACAGTTAAAATAGTGCTGTAACAAATACATAATCTTAAATCACAAACTAACGTCATATGCAAAAAACATGCAGTCAAATCTACTTTTAAAACACTTAATATCTCGACTCGTAATGCAAGGGCTAATACAATATCGAACAATCATTGCGTACAAATAGTTACCACTGTACACTTAATTGAGCAACACGTGCTACTCAACCCTTCAATTTACTGAAATTTTTCCCGCGTTGGACATATTTCTATTGTTGCTGGCTTTGTGTTCCGAAATAAAGTAAAAAAATACTGGCAACAAACACGGTTTAGAAAAAAAAACAAACAAATAGTTTGATGCAAAGCACAAAAGTGTTATTTTGTCAATCGACGGTCTCTCGTAGTGAATAAAAAATAAAACTATGTGACTAATGTGATGGCACAGTCCTGAAAGATCATTCGGATGGACACCAGCCAAGTGAATCATCCGTGGAATGCCCTTAAAATTGTTTAAAAGTTTCGGATTCGATGTTTCGCTGAAAATCAACGGGAAGACGGAGTGTAAATAGTTTTATAACGCCAAAATGTTGTCTGCTAAATGAATAGGTTATTTTTGATTGTTACGAAATATTTAAAGACACCATTTGGCACTGCAACTAGTAAAATTGCTCCTACATTTCTTTACATAAATGCAAGTACAAAACATTACGCTAAAATTACATATGCAATCATTTTCACAAAAATACGACCTTTATATTACCTACGTATGTTTAGTCATTGAACATTATCACTATTCAGATGTAAATGAACAAACACTACCTTCAGACGTTTCATGTTGTGCTCACATTTACTTTGAACTATACACGAATCATTGAAATGGCATTAACCTATCTTCGTTTATATGTTGAGGCTAATTAACTTCTCCGAAAAAGTATTATAGCTGACATTGAAAACGAGGGAACTCATAATCTAAACAAGATAATTTGAAAACATGTCTAATGCATCAGAATTTTTTTATGATTTATTGAAGACTCAATAGAAAAAATAGGCTGGCGCTACGAAAAGAATTTGATGTTGTCATGAGAACGATATGCGGGAATGACCCACTTTCAAAGGTATTCATAGAATGAATGGACTTAAAATATTTATTTTAGCTTTCATTTCATAATAATTGCAATCAAATCAAGTGTCGAATTATATTGACTACACATAAAAAACAGAGCTCTTTCCAAAATTTACATTTCAGATTAGACCCAGCAGAAGCCAATTTGTTTTCTGTCATGTTAAAAGATCACAAGGCATAAATTAAAAGGAGTCACTCAGGGTTCACTTCTAGGTCCCATTCATTATAGTTTAGTTTTTTTTTTTATAGTGGTAAGAAAAATAACTCTAATCGCCATGATGATAGATGCGACACCATAATAGTGACCTACCCATTGGCATCGCATTGACCAGCAAGATAATTCATCACGCTTCACTTAAAGGAGTGCATAGTATAAGTTGGTTAAACACGTATACGCAAGTAAAATTGTTATAAAAAAACCTTACCTTCCATCCAGCCGAAGAGTTGCTGTCTCCCTTATCCTTAAAATATGGCACATTCTGGACCATCCACTCGTATATCTGCGACAACGTGAGTCTGTTGTCTTGCGCCGAGGTGATGGCTTGCGTGATGAGATCGGCGTAGGAGAGGTTGCCCCAAGCATTGCGTCGGGAGGAGTTCTTTTTTGTGCCCACTGAGGGAAGGGGTGGGGCTCCTGAAAGAAGAGAGATCAAATTAATTGGAAAGTTTTGGATGGATACATAAATGGACAAACTAAAAATAGTTCTTCGTTCTTACGGTTTCTGTATATGATTTTAGTCGTAGTACGAATATAATAAAAAAATAATATTGAAGTTTTTTATTTCAATTCCATCAAAGATGTTGTATTTATTTTCTCTTTAATTTCTTCGTTTATTCTCATATTTTCTTTTATTTTTTTTTTGACTGCTCTCACAAACCATGATGAAGAACATTTTTTTTAAATATTTACTTAATTGTGAAGACATTATTCTTCCTCTAGTGTCAAAAAAAAGAGTTAAAAATCGTAAATTGCCAGACTTATGACCGTAGTAAGCGAACGTCATAAATATCATGTCATTAAGTAAAATTATAACCGTAGCCTGCCGTGACACCTGTTGTCTCTAATTAGCAGTAATCATTAACTGACTCAGGTCAATTACGGCCGCTTGACAAGTTCCTTAGGCAGCTCGTAGACTCGGATCTAATACCGTTACTTGACTCATTAGCTGGTTCTCTTGTCAACGAGAGAAACGTAGGATTGGAATCTTTGTTCTTGAGGAGAATTAAGTTCTTTACTAAAACATCTTTAGTGGTTAGTTCTATTTTCTGAAGTTGTTTTAAGGCTTGTGAGATATTGTTTCTCAATAATATGTGATTGCATGGTTATTTAATTAGATCAGAACTACTATTTTTGATTTTATTTTAATGTTCAAAGGTTCTTATGTATTGTGTAGGTATGTGTATGTTCATTCTTGATTTTTAATGTGATAGGTTTCCCACTTGTTCTAAACTTGTTTTTGTACATATCGTGATATAATTTAAATAAAATTATTTAAGAGGATTATAGATTATTAAATAAGTAATTCTCAAGGACGGTATTTTCAAAAACGTTAAAATTATGTAAGCGAGTCAAATAATTAGGAATGCGGTTCAAACACGTATGTTAATATTGTTAATTTATTATAATTAAAGCAAAGTTCGTCGCTTCCATAGCACTTCGTGGAGAAAATTAGTGGGTTAATTTTTTAAATACGAGTAGATAATGATAGCTTCCAGGAATGTTAGTTTGAAGTACCATTTTGAATTACAACTAACACTATGGGCGAACATTGTTAGCTTAATTTTTCTGGACCCTTATTTCTTTTGCTTTTTTTTAAATTGCTTAAAAATATTATGGATGAAGTTGTTTGCAGACTTAACACTGAATCTAGATCCGATAAGGTGTAAAACTCGATCAAACAAAAAAGAAAACGGAGAAAAGAATATCACAGAATATGTGATGTTTGAATGGTGAAGACTTTTTGTATAGTGCGCGTTTTCAGTCATTTCTAATACAACATATTGCTAGTAAATGCAACAACAATGTTTCCACAGAATGCGTTTATTTGTGTAGTCATTAAAACGCTGACACAGATACTCTTCTATACATACGTATGTATGCACCTGTTGTCTATATGTCTAGTCTAGAAGTTTATTGCGCTTATAAACTTCTTTGCGTATCAATAAAAATTGGACGAAAGGTTATGCGTGCGTTTTATTGCAAACTTAGTACTAACATTGACGTAGGTAATTTTCCGTTGCTTGCAATAAGTTTTTTTATCATTAAATAATGTATAATGTAAATTTATTTTATACCAAATGAGATTACAACGCACTAGACTTGTTTACTATAGAAATTAATGAGATGGCAGTTATTTTCGATTTTTACCATTGCGTATTAGAACTGTAACTGCCTACCAATAATATAAAATACTCTCAATACTAGGCGTAAGTAGAAAATAAATGATTACTCTTTGTTATTGATTTATAAAAAAAAAATCATTATAACCCCCAAAAAGATCGTGTGCAAATTGAAGGCAAGTTAACACATTGACATACTGACTGTTTTAACCATTTCAATCAATAAACAATTGATGGCAGATTTTAAATTTAATGAGAACATACGTACAGTTCACATTTGCAAAGCAAATTTCAACGAACACGGTACTATGCAACAAAGTCAAGGATCCGAACTACAATGCACTTGACTTATGAACTCTCTGTTCGTCAATGGATCGGCTCGAAGCGTTTAAGTGCGTATTGTGAATAGAAACGTAGATATGTAGTTTCAACGACATTACATTGAAAATAATATTTAAAAGTTTGCAAACAATATTATATATATTTTAATATAAGAGATATTTTCGTTCACTTTTAATTTGAAATATGGTTAATCTACTAATACATCTGATATTACTACTATATGTTAGGATATTCTTATGTTTGCGATTTTTCGATATGCAGTTTTAATTGGTGTTTGACAACTGTCTAATGGGAAAACGATAATATGGTTAAAAAAAATTTTTTTCTAAATTTTACCACAAAAACTGATATGTGTTTTAGGTTTACGCGACTGTTACTGATGTAATAAAACTTAATTAAGAGGGATACAAATTCAAGTACTTTTCAACCGCCTAAAGAAGTTTTATTTCACAAAATTGTTTTATTTAAATTAAAAATAGACATGCTTTAAGAAATATTTATACATATCTTCTGCTTGGACGGTGTTATGGCTTCGTTGGTTGAATTCACTCAAAGTTATATAAATGTGGTGAAATTAGAAATTTCTCCCTTAATTGCTTTTGTAATAGGTAATAAACGTTTATTAATATCCCAGTTTTTAGAAATGACGTCATATGATTATGAACGTTTAGAGATACCCTCTCATTATTTTGAGTTCTGTGTATTGTAAATTTATTTATTTTTTAGGATTTAGTTCTCTTTTAATTCATATTGCGCCACTACACATTGGACACCTTTTTAAATTGATAAAACATTTACTATTTTGTGTTTTCATGTAAATTTTACAAATATCCCAAATAAAGGACAAGAACATAAATTTTATATAATTCATTTTTTTCACCATACGAAGTTTGTGCAAATACTTTTTTTATCCAGCTCTTGTTGACTAACAGTAGGTTGTAACGAGCCAAAGTGTAGTACTACGGCGTGTTACGTAGGTATTTACTACACGATACACATTTTCCGGTTCAACGCAGCTCCTTGTATTTGTATGTATTATGCTAACACAATAATAGACGACGTTAGACATTTAGTATAAAAGACGTCACTAATTTGTATTATTTGCTATCATCGACTAGAATAATTTGTGCTGCTTTTTGAATATCTCTTTTGTGAAAATAGCATTTGAGAAGTGATCACGAATTTAAGACAATTTGGCGAATGATTTTGTTAAATAGCTATTTATTTAATTTTAGTCTAAGCTGGTTGTCTCAATTGATCTTTATTTTTTTAATTAAGTCTAGATGTTCAATTTGATGTCTAGTTGGATCATATCGTAATTATTTTTATAATATTTTTCATGAATGTTTTAAGCCTTTATTCATAACCTTTTTCATAAGTTAAACAACTCTCTACTTTCTACTTCTAGATACTCGTAGGTGCTTGTACTGAATTCTTTTGAATGTTTGAAAGTGTTTTAGGTTTACTTTTGACAAAGATGCCTTCAATACTTTTTTTTCGGTAAGATTACATTTCCTAAACTGAATCAAATATTTTTTGCGTACCGTATTGAGGTTAATAACAATCATAACTAGTAAGAAAGTTTCTTCTAGTTAGAAGAACTATACGATTGACTTCTTTGCAAAGATATTCAGGTTAATCAACTCCATTCTCTGAAAGAGTGATTTCTTCGAAAATTCTGGATTCAAAGATATTATTTAATGGTTTTATCAGCCTCTTTTCTTCTTATAAGAAAGAAAACAAATTCCATTTATTCGCTGATGTTTCAAACACCTAGATAATAATAGTGAACAGTCTACAATTTTAAATGCTAAGCAACATTTATTGTTTATCGTTCAACTTCTTCGGTAACAGGATATCAACTCCTGACTTGTCCAATTTGTTAAGAGGTTTCGGTTACGCTTGCTTTGCATTTAATTGTGTCAATTTGTGTCCAATTAATATGGGTAAGCTAGTTATTGCATTTGTGCTGCTTTCGTGAATTAGCAATACGAACAGACCACACTACATAACTTTGGTTTGTTTACCTCTTTTTGGGATTAGTGTTATCGTTCAATGATACCTAGATTTGTTTGTCTTTTATCGTCTACCCAAACGTTTATTTGTAAACATTCAGCATTCCGTACGGGCACTACCTACCCACCTACTTTTTCATAATATCCCTGTTAAATATCGTGACTCGCTGACTTGAAATTCAATGTTATTTTGTTATTGCAGTGGTACACGAACGGAGCGTTGGGAATACGTGGGCGACCTAAATAGTCGCGCGTATCGCGACCGCGACCCCAGTATCGCGTCGGACAAGTGATATTTACCGCTCAGATTTTGGTTGGAGTTCTTCTTGGAGCCGGTCTCGTCGATCGGCTCGACGTAGTTGTCGGGCCTCGGCAGCGGCCACGTGTTGGAGCGCGCGCGCGTCTGCGGCTCGAAGCCCACCTCCGTCAGCTCGCCCAGAGGCTCCAGCTCGCCCATCGTGCCCTCCAGCTCCGCCAGCCCGGTCTGCGACGACCACGGGCTCTGGAAGCCGCCGCTCCCCTGTAGAGACATTTCGACGCCTCGATTTCGATCAGTGGAATTTTTTGGAAGGTGTGTCGGACCGACCGTTCATCGGCGCGTGCCGACACCGGCCATTAGCATCTCGGCGCGCTCGCCTTTCTGATTTTTCAACAGATTTATTTATATTTCCAGAACGTCGCCGGACCCGAGCTGCGATCCGTAGAGGTTATCTGTCTTCTCCTTATCGGCTCTGTTATTCGAAGCCAATAACATGTGGCGTCTCGCTGTTCATAAACAGCTATGTGCGCAGAGCTTCGGCCGTCGGACCGCTCCAGAGAGGCGATTTTCGCTAAATATAAGCGCGGGCGAGGCGGGGGCGGGGCGCAACCACGTGAGCGACTACGCGCCGATTTTCCAATTCATCACTGGCGGACTAGAGGCGCGATAACCTTGTAACGTGGCTCGAAACGATGAAAAAACACTAAAATTACTCTAATACGACGGCCACGAGGGTCGGAAGGGCTTATGTCAATGTTGTCACTGCGCAAATTCGGCGTCCTTCCTAGTTCGACGGGCACTTTACAACTTTTCCACACTGATAAGAGTTATCACTGGTCCTGTTTTTCGATCACACACTCTTTCGGGCGGTAGGAGGAGGTGAGTTCGGGGTTCGGGAGCACCGAAAGTCAGTTGATAAGAGTCCACGCGGTCGGGTGTCGAGGCAACTGCGTAATAAACGGAGTGAGCGCGCGTGGTGCGGCGAATCGTCCTGGGCCGCTAGCGGTCGCACGTACACTGAACTACGTCGCGAGGCGCGCCGTTTGGTGCGAATTCCGCTCGGCGGGCGCCGCGCTGGCCGTGGGAGGCGGCGGCGGCGGCGGGAGGGAGAGGCGCGATAGAGAAGCGCTGTGGCCGCGCTCGGCCGCGCTCGCCGCCGCTCGCCGCTGCTCGGGAGCCGCGTACGTTTATAATAGTCCGAAATTCTTTTCACTGTTTATCAGAGCGTGTGTAGGCCCCGCGTCCTTGATCCTCGCGCGCAGGTTGCAGCGGCACGTGTGGCGCGGCCGCGTCCGATGCAACGATCATCTTCGATCGCTCTTGTCAGATTACTGATTACTTTTTTTTGCAGCCGTAACCTTTGCAACTCATGCTGCGGTCTCACGTTGCCTAAACTTTTTGCTAACATTTGTTTGGAGGAACGGGCGACTGAAAAACTTTTTTGGAAGTTATGTAGTCTTATGAAGTTTAATTTGATTATTAAATGCACTTACGGAATCATGCACATAACATTAACAATATTCCAATAAGAATCACATTAGTTGAACTCATTTCTATTATAAGTACTTGGTGAATTCAATAGAAGATGACAAACGAATCATGAACACCGACACTGCAAGTGAGCAGTAGGTATAATGAGAATAACTAAATTGTTAAAAAAAATAACTAAATTTTCCATCGTCCTTTAGGTATATTAGATAAACTTTCAAGGTGTCATTGAATTGCAAATAAAAAGTGGGGTAATTTCTAGCCAATATTTTTTTCTATACATTATCAACTTCTTTTATATAAATTCGCCATCATTATTTTGTCTTAAATAGACAACTATAATTGGATTGGAATTATAATTAACTACCTTCTTATCACTGACATAAAGCTATGATAAGACGGAAGATAATTAATGCATATATAAACCGTTTGGAAATGTGCTTGAAGTGCATTAACTGATAAAATGTGTACAAACTATTTTATATCTTTATTAATTGGTATAATTTGTATTTTCATTTAAATTAGTTTCATTTTAATCAGCAGGTACCAATAAGATTGAAATACAAAGTTAATGTTTTGTTACAAATAATTACTAAATTATTAATGTCAATTAACATATTTTATTTATCAATCAAATACAATGCAATGAATATAAAACTTACCAAATTATTTAATGTCTCTAAAATGTTAAAATGCCTATTTGACTATACTTCTGAAACTACTAATAAATGTGAAATTTGAGATAATTGTATAAAAAGTGGCTAATGTTTCTTTATGGATAGTGATCCTATTAACATCATTTTAAAAATCTTTCCATTAGTTACAAATAAAAATCTAAAAACATTCCCGTAACGTTATTGCTACGTGATTCCCGGTCGTAGCAACACCCTTACTACGGGGTGTTTCTGTAGCCATTAGTCGTAGTCACTGTATTCTGTAGAAGGTTCCATAATAATGCGTTCCTAATTTGCGATTTATCTTTTCTTGATCGTTATGATTTTTCTCAAAATTCATAACGTCCCGTAAAAATACATATTATATATAATTAGTAATATATGTATTTTAACTCTTCGCAAAGACGACATCTTGGTAAAATTTCATTTATTACGTTTGTTTGTCTTACATTATTAGCCTATTTTTCATAATCTCCTGTTTTCTTCTACTGAATAGACTAATCAATTTTCAATATTTAATACACGACGGTTTCAAGCAGACTTGAACTCAACTACTTCTTAAAAATCAATAATAATAACTCAGCTTACTGTTTGCTTGAAACATAAAAGTTCATACTGAATTCTTTAGTTATTATATAAATCATTTTAATAAACAATAATATTATTGTAATGGTTATTAAATACGCGGCGATCAATATCAAATTACCATAAATATACAGAGAAAAAGTTTATTGAAGCGAAGTAGTAGTAGAAGTTGTAAAAACTTCCGGGTGCATTTTTATCTCCATTTAACCGAGGTACCAAATTGAATCGACCATAGCGCCATTATAGGCAATTACCAGTATTAACAGTGACCCAGCCTACATAATTTCACCTGCAAGATTTGTATCAGGTGTAAATGATAGGGCGGCTAATAGATTCTTAGGAGAAAGCGTAGGGCCACAATTAAAAGGTTCGGGCATTAGGAAAGATTAACTGGACACACATGTTGCTGTTCTCTCGGTACCGGAGGTGTAATTATTGATTCCGCTTTCGCGATAACGTGGAAAGTGAAAATACCACCTATTTCCAAGACACATTAATTTTTTTTCATATTAAAGAATTTCAAGTAAGTCATTCAAAACGTCTAGTTACATCCAGTGAATGCCTTGGTAAGTTTTTTTTTTAAATTAATTTTCTGCTTTGTAAGTAATTCCTTGGACACTGGAACAACGTGACATTATAGAAGGAGAAAATAATAAGATTACAAGACTTACACTGATGGGCTAGTTCCTACTTCTACGTAGGCTGAATAAATAACCTACTTCTTTTTCCTTTTCTTTCTCATTTTAACAAAAGTTATATTTAATCTTTTAACATTATAAACAAAGAATAAGAGGCCTTACCATCAAGTCTTAAAGCGATCTTTAAACGAGTGAGTAAAAGGGCTGCCGCTTTACATGATGTAAAGCGGCATCTCTCTTACTCACTGGAATCCGTCCTGCTATAACGGCTGGCAGTAAGCCCCCAGGTCTCGGTAGCTTAATTGGTAAAAGCGCCAGCCCGGATTCTAAAAGGTGCTGGGTTCAAAACCCCGCTTGAGATGAGATGATTTTTTCATTGAAAATAAATTTAAAAAAATTGAATTTGAAAGCAAGCGTGTTCAGGTGCCACCTAGTAAATGATCCCTGCTGTTTGTGGAAAAGAACAACTGAACAACCCCTAATACGAATCTGAGTATAAATGCCATCTCCATCCCCAACTGAGAGCGATTTTTCCAATTTTTATTTGATTTAATTTAAATACAGAGACAGTTCAACAAGAATTGTTATCTTTCCCTTAAATGTATTTTGCCTGTCATGAAATATCTTCTGTTTATTGTTTTAAAAAGTAATACACAAGCTTACCTACTTTTTTTTTTTGTGGAGAGGAATGCATTTACGCACCATGACGCCGCGGGCTAGCTAAGCCCGCGACCGTGTGTGGGGCTCGGGCGCACAAAATAAGCGCCCACTACCCACTAGACCCCTCCAGTTCCCCCTTTTGCTCGCATCAGGATGGGTCGCTGCCAGCCGCCACGTGGGCGGCTTATGTACCTACAAGCTTACCTACCTACTTTGTATCTTAGTATGGCGCTTGCATTAATGTTGGCATGAACTTGATGCAAGTCGCCGAGGATCGAGCTGAGTGGATGGAGAGCCCTAGGAGACGTCTATGTCTAGCTGTGGACTGCAATAGGCCGATGATGATGATGATAAAAGTTGGTACAGCTGCCTTATTTAAATTATTTGGAAAGTGATGATGAAGAAATACAAGCTCGCCATCTTAAGATAATAAAACGCGTTTTTCTTAATGATTTCACTTGATATTTTAATTTTATTTATTTCTTGAACTACAATTTGTGCAGTAATACATGCAGAGTATAATTATCTTTTCTCTATTCAGTAATATATCTATTATTTTGAAGATTCAATTTGGTTTGGATGTAGGAATGTGCAAGTGAATAAAGGATTTCTTAATAAGTGGATATATGATTTATGATTATGATTATTAGGTAATCTTTATAAGTACTATGTATTATGTGATCATAAAAAATGGTTCACTACTGAAAGCTACGCAATACGAGAGTGAAGCAAATTATTTGTCACACAGCAAGGTCAAGTTTACTTCGTGTCATTTAAAAATAACAAGAACATTAAAAAAATAATTAATGTTGATAGTATATACTGATACTACTGTGATTATGTACAATAAATTCAACAAGTCTGTCGCCAACGTCCATACCACGTTGAAAACACCGGTTCTCGTCCGATCACCGAAGTTAAGCAACGTCGGGCGCGGTCAGTACTTGGATGGGTGACCGCCTGGGAACACCGCGTGACGTTGGCTTTTTGCTTTTTTTATTTATTTCTTTATTAATTTTATCATCCTGTTATCTTTACCATCTGCCCGCCAAGTCGATACGTATTATCTTTTATTTTTGTATTTAAAGTTAAGTATTTTATTAGGTAATTCATATATTTTAAGAAGCGCCCTCTTTTGATGCGAATACCAAACATCACTTTTGTTGTCTAGCACACCACGACACATAAATATACTTAGAACTTGTTTCCTAATAGCACTAACAGATGGCGCTGTAAAATTTTCCTAATTTTCGTCTGTTGATAGGTAGACAAAATAGATGGCGTTGCTTTAGATTTTGTTTAGTGTCGCCTATGATGGTGGTGTCCTTCGCCCCTTGCTCGGTGTTCATAGAAAATGTGAAATCGGGAAAAGCCTTCCTGGATACGGTTCAGTCGCTTCGGGACTCTCAGTGCGCGAACTTCGCTTTCCCTTAATAGGCATAAATTTCCTTGCGAATTCACTTCAAAGGGTTAATTTTCAATTGAAATAAGCGTTCTGCTTTCTAATATTGCTACAGAATGTTCGTTTGAATTGATATTTTAGTGTAATTCGGTCAGTTTATTTTTTTGAAACCGTGAAAGAAACTTTTAAACTATTATATAAGCGGTGAGGATTTCCGAAGTCGATCGAGGGATAGAATGATCGGTAAGTACCTACAACCGGAGTTTTGTTTTTATTAAGAACTGAAGTTTTCGTCGCGACGAATTTCGGAGGCTTTTGACGATTTTCTTTCCTTTGTTCGCGTAATATTTGCCGTCGTTCGTTTTATTTGAGGATTTAGCTGTTGTAGTACCTACCTACTTATTTAAATTTAAATTAGGTACCTTTATGTCGTAATGTTAAATGTTAAATAAGAGGGTAGGTAGGCATTTTATCATTATTTTGTTGGTGAATTAGGTTTTTATCATTGAGGTATTACAACTACCTCAATGGTTTTCATTGACTTTTTGATGAAAACACTGTTTTAATTTTGTTATCATGTTAATTTTTAAAGATAGAATGGAAAGAATCAAATGCTTTTCATTTTTATATTTCCGCACAAAGCAACATTGTGCATTCGTGGCGTTTTCAGTAGGTTATTTGATTTTTAACACAAAACTGACGCTCTGGTATTTTATAGTCATGTTATTTGTTACTCTTTGTGACGTTATTCATCCAAATTAGTTTGTTCCTGTAATATTACCTACATTTAAGGATCGGAACATTGCAAAAGTAATTTAAATGAAACTATACGATTACGGTCCAACCTTATTTTATCTGTGATTGAGTAATATACGGGTACAAACGGTACCCTGGTTTAATAAAGGAAAGGTGTTTGTCCCGAAATCGCGTCGGCCTGACCCAAACGACATCATCTGGGAGAAAATAAAAATACTTAGAACGCGCAATCTTTGTGCTCAGACACATTTTTGTGTCGTTTTTATGATCGCGATAAAAGCAGCCGGTTTGGAAGCTGACTTTCTATTTATCCGCTTTTTTTCTCCGATAATTATAACTACTACTTACGTACGCGATTTCGGCCTCGTTGTCTACACAAGCTACCTTAAGAAGGAACATGGTATTCCCCAAGGGTAGCTTATTTATCTTCTTCAATAAATTTGGCAAAGTGGATCCTGAACTCCGAAGAAATGGCCGATGACCGGGACGACCGCTCTAGAATGATGATGATCAATAAAATTGGCAGCTGCTTGGTAATACATTTGTAAGGGTAAAGTTTTAGTACTGCTCAGGGATCCTCGTAACTTGTGCGACTTTTTGAGTTGCCTTAGTCTCTGATTGGTAAAGACCAACCAGAGATCTAGAACAGGCCTGATCCTTCGTTAGGTTAATTCAAGTAAATTATATTGATTTGCTACACTCCAGTTAGGATCTTAGGATTGCAGTCCACGGACGGACGGCCGAAACAACGTTGCATTAATCACAACTATAAAAACAATCTCAAACTTATATGCAAAGTTGAAGTTACCTCAAGCATCATTACAATGAAAAGTACGAATAATTACAGCGGTCGGATTCTATTACCCCTCTCGATCAAACTGTGCCCAACTAGTTTGTCCAACAGAAATAATTTTCCTTGTTATACCTACAAATGTAATGACAGGATGCTGGGATAATTGAGAGCAACGTTTTGCCTTTGTAACACAATTGGAGCCACACGTATTACAATCCTTTAGTATTTGAAATCTTTGTTGCACATTGATGTGGAAGTTTAACACCACTTAAGCATATTACCAATATTACAAAGTGTGATGGATTCAAATTAACAGGGAAATATAGGTTTTGCCATTATTACAATAAGGTACAGCTTAGCATTTTAATTTTATGAATTCGACGAGAAAGATTAAGGAATTGACAGTTAATTAAATTGGCTTAAAAGATTTTTTTACAATTACTTGATTGCTTCCATTCACTTGATAGATTTGCTTCTTCGCAAATATCGAACATAAATTGATTGACCATCTTATGACCTACTGAAATGTTTCGTTTTTGTTAATACAGAACATAATATCACGACTTCGAAATATTGATAAGGCGACGACACTCCTTTCAATAGCCATTCATCCTTTCCAATAAAATATGTAGGTACTGATGTTCCAAATCCATAATAACTTCTTCGGGGCCGGTTAGCACCCGCGATCTGCGAGAGACAACAGGTGGTGGAGAAACATCCCCGGGACATAACACCCCCCTTTGTCCCAGACGGCCAGCGCCCGCCGAAATAACTCTGGAATTTTGTGAGAAAAACTCCGGATGGGGGAATAAAAGCTCGGAATAAGATCGATAGGCGGCCGGGAGATTACGGGAAATCGCTTACTTTCAATCGCTTCAAAGTACAAAATACTTTCTATGATGTATGGATTTAAACAGTAAACAGGAGGGTAGTAGAACAACCTGAATCTTTCGTCAAGCAACAGATAATTTTAACTTCCCTATGGGATTCCCAAAGAAAGCTTAATTTCGATAGTACGAGTACTAGGGATATAAAGGGGAACTTAGGCCATTCTTTATAATTATTTTTGTTAAAAATAGGCTTGCGTTTGACCTCAATTACACCTGATTTAGATTGTAGATGAGGCCTAAGATGGAGCACGCTTGCCTTGTAGATCTGTTCCATCTAGCCTTGAAGATATCCAGGTTATAAACATCCGGAAACAAAAAATGCTGAAAGGAGTTAGAGGTAATCATGACTATGTACACTTATAACATTAGCGGCAACACTAGTGTCTTTAACGGTACAGATTTTGAGACACTTTTGTAGGGAAAAGGAAGTAGTAAGCTAGAAATCGAGAACGTAAGACGCAACTTCAGGAATGATCCTTTACGCAGGTGCCAGCTAATTTCGCGTACGCCATTTATCAAGACAGAGTCATAACCTTCAGAATTGCTGCTACGTGGATATTTCGGCGAAAGAATATATTCTTCGCAAGGCGTGAAACGTAATTTTTGCTTGACTACTTTGAAAAGTATTTTTCAATCGCAAAGGTCGACCACAATAGGTAATTGATAGTCTCTTGTCAGGTTCATACAATCATCCATATGTATTATTTCATGTTACGTTTCGAGGTATATACAGGGTGGAATCTTGAAATGGGTTTTGTTCGGCAGGTACATTAACCGTTAGAGTTACAAGAAAACGTCGTTAGGCAACCATCCCTTACTTTTTGAGATATTATGACCTACATTCACAGATTTTGGAAAAAAGTTACAGTCAGCAAAAAAAGTGCTGAAACTGGCCAAATTTTTTTTCATGCCAATCGATCCTATTTTTAATTTAAGGTTTGACTACTAGAAATGTGAGAAATAGGTTTCGAAAATTTTCAGTACCAAATGTATGGGAATAGTATTTTTTCCGATTTTTGCCATTTCCAGTACTCAAACCTTAAATGGTCTGATACAAAGTTTTGATTCATACATGAAACAGGATCGAATGGCACGAAAAATTTTTTTTGGAATTTTTAGTACAAAATGTATGGGAAAAGACATTTCTAGTACTCAAACCTCAAATGGTACCATAGAGTCATTTGATCCTTACATGAAACAGGATCGATTGGCATGAAAAAAACTTTTTGCCAGTTTCAGCACTTTTTTTGCTGACTGTAACTTTTTTCCAAAATCTGTGAATGAAGGTCATAATATCTCAAAAAGTTAGGGATGGTTGCCTAATGACGTTTTCTTGTATCTGTAACGGTTAATGTACCTGCCCAACAAAACCCATTTCAAGATTCCACCCTGTATAACTAGCTAAGACTATTGTGTTAAAGTGCTATTTCATTTTCGCGGTAGGCCGTGATTGGTACAATATTATTAGTAATGAAACTTCTATAAGGAATCTAATGAAAAAATCAATTTTGACGGATACTAATAATTTAACCAGGAAAAAATCTACCCGGGCTTGCGTGTTAACATATTGAGTATACCTTAGGTGAAACAACATAATATATTTCATAGAATACGTTAATACGTCTCTTTCCCTCGATTTGACCTTTATGGACGAGCAAATTCAGATTGACTCAAGTAATATTAATTTATTTATTTTACCTTACATGTTTGAGAGATTCTTAACGCTACCCTGGGCAACGTCCATGGGCGGAAAAAAGATCAAATGTAGGTAAATATAGTAATAAAAAATATGTACACTTTCAACAAATTTCTTGTAGGAATAATTTTGCTACACCTTCCCACTTTCCAAGTAGGAAAAGTGTTAGAATTACAAATCGGTACCTCCCTTTCAAGTTGTGAAACTTGGCGTGTTGTTGTCTCAAGTTGAGATACGAGCGGAATGTAATGAGTTTAAATTCGAAACTCAAACTAAAACATTTTTTAAAGGCAGAGGATTTAACATAATTTTGTACTATTAGTGTGTTGAAAATTTTTAAAGAGTCTTATGGATTCTGTTTGAGTAATATACGGTTAAAGACAGGAGTCTAGAATTTAGCGGTACAAAGTACAACTTCAGTTGTGTTTTGTTGCTGAGAGTTGCAGATAAAAGTTTGCATTTAATTTAGGGAAAAAAAAAGCTTGTTATGACGGTTGATTTCGTTTGAAAAGTTACAAACACGAAATTTAAGAGGGTCCCGTCATAACATACCCAAGGTTGTTAATTCCGCGACATTTTCAGACCACGACGGCTTAACCACCGTTTCTAAAGAGTAGGTCAAATTGTAGACTGAGATCCTTTGAAACCAATCAACAAACAAAAAATCGGCCAAGAGCGTGTCGGACACGCCCATGAAAGGGTTCCGTAGCTAAAAGATAGCCCGACCGCTGCTTAAGACAACATTTAGTAAGGGCAACTGCACGTCATAAGTTGGTCGAAATGTATAAAAATAACTATGTATGATACAGAGTTCGCTATAGTTTTCGTTGAAAGTACTTACTTGGAGGTATACAGGACATTTTTTTCAGAATTATTGTAATAGTATTTCAAAAGTTAAGGGGAGGGGGACGCTCTAATTTTAACTTTGTATTAATATATCTCGAGACTGGGGTGTTTGATCCACATGGTTTCAAGGCGAGTTTTATTGTATTTAAAAATACCTGTTTAACTATACCCTAAACGATGGGCTAAGTCGATTTTTTTTAGAATTAACTTTTCGCTGTATGGGAGGGGGGGTAAAAATGATTATTTTTCGATAATTTTAAAAACCAATTCTTGAATTATCACTATACATCTCTCCACCAATTTTCGTGGCAATCGGTTCAGAAACGGAGAACGAACCAGGACAGACAGACAGACAGACAGACAGACAGACATGATGAAACTATAAGGGTTCCGTTTTTGCCATTTGGCTACGGAACCCTAAAAAGGCGAAATGCCTTCGAACAAATTCTTGCTTTCAGAATCTCGGAAAA
Source organism: Nomophila noctuella (assembly GCA_958496325.1). NCBI lineage: Eukaryota > Metazoa > Arthropoda > Insecta > Lepidoptera > Crambidae > Nomophila > Nomophila noctuella. The sequence continues at coordinate 4,990,054 of OY292488.1, forward strand.
ACATTTCGTTTTGAACAAGGTACAAAAATATTAGGGATCTTTTCCTCAGACGTCTGTCGTCTTTGTTCAATAATCCAGGAACCGAATATAATATTCCTCATTCATATTTATAACCCAATTTTTCTTTTTATATTTCTACAGTTTTTATGTCTCGGAGACGAGCGGTAACACGATTACGCATCAGTCTCACTATTGTCTCTGGAAATGTTTCCTTGAAAATGTATCCTTCCAAGTTTTTATTACATCATGTAGATTTTCCTTTATAATTTTAATGAAACACGGCAGTTATGGCGGCAAGACTGAACAGTTTATTTCATAAGAAACATCGACAACAAAGTTAACCATAGACAAAAGTATAAAGAGGCACAGACAAAGTATAGATCAATTGGTAATGCAATGAATAATTTGATATTATTTTAACACCTCCACTTATCAAAATATTCATTAGAATACAAACAAACCAAATAATTACCCTGTCTCAATAACAGTTATCTTTAAACAAAAACAAAAAAACAACAAAAATTCAATAAAATTAAACAATGCTCTTAAGGCCTAATTCTTTAACAAAATGGTTATGCTTAATACTAGGTAAACCTTTTGTTAAAAGGTCAGCTGGCATTTCAGAGGTTGACAGGTACACAATCTTTACAATATTATTTGATACAGTCTCTCTAACAAAATGATGTCTGATATCAATATGTTTTGTTCTCCTATGGAACAAAGGATTCTCTGTCAATCTCTGAGCACCCTGATTATCATTATACAGAGTAATAGTGTAATCACAGCTTGCAATTTCAGACAATAGGTTTCTTAAATAGATAGCTTCTTTACAGGCTTCTGATATTGCCATGTACTCACTCTCTGTACTTGATAGAGCAACAGTTTGTTGTTTTTTACATTCATATGATACAACAGCGCCTGATAGTACAAAACAAAATCCTGTATAGGATTTCCTATCTATACTATTAGAGCCCCAGTCAGCATCTACAAATCCTTTTAAGTTTTCATTATCTTTTACATACAATAATCCATAAGATTTAGTTTTCTTTAAATATTTTAATATGCGCTTAGCATGTCTCCAATGGACTGAACTATAACAATTATTATACTGACTCAAATAACTGACACTAAAACTGATATCTGGGCGCGTTAGGACTGACAAATACATCAAGCTTCCTAAAAGCTGCTGATAAGGGTACTGTTTCTCAACATTTTCAGACTTATCTAATTTTAAATTATATTCTATTGGAGTATCAATACACTTACAATCATACATGTTAAATCTCATTAAAATATCATCAACAAATTGTTCCTGGTCTAAAGATATACTTCCATCTGCATAAGTCTTAACCCTCATGCCCAAACAGTTTTTAACTGGACCTAAATCTTTCAATTTAAAATTCAACATTAAATCTTTCTTTAATTTATCTGTCAAAGAGTTACTATTAGAGAAAATGAAAAAATCATCGACAAACACTGCTATATAAATCTGTTCCTTATTTACCTTTTTACTATATAAACATGGCTCTAACTTTGACTTAAAATAACCTAAAGATAACAAACATTCATTTAGTCTTTGATTCCATGCTCTAGCAGATTGCTTTAATCCATAGATAGCTCGTTTCAATTTAAGAACAGTATTACTTTTACAACTTAAATTAGGTGGAACTTGCATATATACATTTTCACTAAGAGAACCATTTAAGAATGCAGTTTTAACATCTAAGTGAGTAACATTAAAATTAAACTTAACACTTAATGCAAATAACAGTCTCAAAGTAGAGTACCTTAGCACTGGTGAATATGTCTCACTGAAGTCCACTCCTTCTTTCTGGGTAAAACCCTTAGCCACTAAACGAGCCCTATAACGCACTTTATTATCACTTTCGAATTTCTTTTTGAAAACCCACTTACACTGAACCACTCGGTCCGCTTCGGTTTCACTCACAAACTCCCAAGCCTGGTTTTCTTCAAAAGCCTGGAGCTCCTGCTCCATAGCCTGTCTCCACATCTCCTTCTCCGGTCCTTTCATCGCCTCCTCATATGTGATATCACAATGTAGGGATTTCTGCTTATCAGCAATACTTAGATTGGAAAAACCATACCTTTCTACTGGTTTTCTGATGCGTTTACTGGGTAATTCAAGAACTTCTGTTCTTAAATTATCATCATCATCATGGAAGTCATCATTTTCATTGTTGGAGTTATGTTCAAGACCAAATGTTGATTCAAAACTTGTTACTTTCTGACCTTGTTGATTTGGTTGAGTATCATCCCCCACTGAATCAACGTTCTGGTCTTGCACTTGAATCATGCATTCAGAATTGATTTCTGGCTCAGTAATGACCACATCTCTACTAGTAAACACAGTCCTTGTGTCAGGATTATATACTCTGTATCCTTTTACATTGTCTGGATATCCTGTAAGAATACATTTTACAGATTTCTTATCCCATTTTGTACGCTTTTGTTTAGCAACATGTACCATAACAGTGCTACCAAATATCCTAATATGGCTGATATCTGGTTTTGTGCCAGTCCATATTTCATATGGCGTTCTATTATCCAACGCAGCAGCCACAGTTCGATTCTGCAGGTACACTGCCGTATTAGTAGCCTCACCCCAAAACTCTTTTCCCAGGTTTGCATCAAATAGTAGACATCTTGCTTTTTCTATGACTGTGCGATTGAACCTCTCAGCTAGTCCATTTTGTTCAGGGGTGTATGGGTTGCTTTTCTGGTGGATAATACCGGCACTGTTAAGATAATCTCCAAATTCCTTATTGCAATATTCTAAGCCGTTATCACTTCTTAATACTTTAATTGTTCTCTTTGTTTGATTTTCCACCTGTGCTTTATATATCTTAAAATATTTCAGAGCCTCATTTTTGTGTTTCAAAAAATAAACAAATGTCATGCGACTTTTATCATCAATAAATAACAAGAAATACCTTGCTCCTCCTATTGATGTATTTTCCATTGGGCCACATATGTCTGTGTGCACCAAGTCTAGCAAGTTACTGCTTCTGTGACCACTGCTTTTAAATGGCAAGCGACACTGTTTGCCTTCACAGCATGTTGTACACGATGCCTTGCTTATATCTACTTTTTCATCAAATGACATTCCCAACACAGCATTTTTCATTTTATTCAAGTAATCCTTATTAATATGTCCTAATCTGCGGTGCCATGTTATTCCTGACACAGCTGATGCAGCCAAATATTCCTGGGATATCAAATTCATTTTGTATACCCCATTGACCAAGTCTGCTGTAGCAACTAGCTGTTGGTTTTTGTTGTAAACACAACAGCCTTTATCTGTGAAAGATACACTGTTTCCTTTTTTAATTAGTTGGCTGACTGATAATAAGTTAGTAGTCAGAGATGGTATACAGCATACATCTTCTATCACGATGTCGTACTCGCAATCATCAGTTGAAGTCGTTATTTGCACATTGCCAGAACATAATACCTTCAATTTTTCACTGTTAGCTACGACGATTCCTTTATTTTGTTCATATCTGGCATTCTTAACCCAGCTTTCATTTGCTGTTTGGAGCAAAACGATCAGGCAATCCCGCCAATAATAATGACCCTGTCCATTGATCATTTATTTCAAATCCCGTTCCACTCAATTTTTGAGCTGTGTCGATTATCTGCGTCACATATGACGTCATCGAACTGCAATTATCTCGCCGGATTGAAATCAAATTTCTTAATAGACTTATTCTTCGAGAAAAGCCGCTATCATCAAATAATTGCTGTAGTTTATTCCACAATTCTTGCGATGATTTGACGTTTTTGACATGAACGTATAGCGACGGGTCGATGGTCATAATTAATTTGGCTTTTGTTTTTTCGTCATCCGCGCTCGTAATTTCTTTTTTCGTTTCTGGCTTGATACAATGTTTCATGCCTTCGAGAATTAAGAAATTTTCTGCGGCGAAACACCACTCCGAATAATTATCGCGTCCCTTGAGTTTCGGCACATTTATAAGATAGTTAGCAGCCATTTTGGCAATCAGCTTCTACACTTATACACTGCGATAAAACGTTCGGTCCAGTCAGTTCACAGCTTAATCGCACTGAATACTGTCTTTTAACACTTGCTTTACTGCAAAATCCTTGTTAAAACGACTCAATACCGCGATTATTTAATGAGCGTACGGCCCATAACCTAATGAAACACGGCAGTTATGGCGGCAAGACTGAACAGTTTATTTCATAAGAAACATCGACAACAAAGTTAACCATAGACAAAAGTATAAAGAGGCACAGACAAAGTATAGATCAATTGGTAATGCAATGAATAATTTGATATTATTTTAACAAATTTGAATGATCATGTGCACGTAGATTATAAATAATAACAATATTAGGAAAAAGAAAACTTTATTAATAGAAGTATAGCGTTTACAGTAGGTAATTGAAATTTAATTGTACACTTGAAGTAATTAACTCTCAATAAATGGATAAAATATGTCTGACCAAAATTCAAGCTAATGCCAGTCTAGAAGACAACCGTGTGCCTTTTTGGAAAAGGTAAAGACGACCGCAAAGCATGGCCAAGCCATGTACCTAGAATATCTCTTCCCGAGGATATCGTAAAAAGTGACTTAGTTACTTGCCGGGAGCACGGTACGAGTGGATTTGTCTTATGCAACGACTGTTCACCATTCTGTGTCCTTGATCACATGCCTGCCTAGCGTATTATGGGCAATGGGCATGTCGCCCACCAGGGTGTGGCGTACTTCTGTACTTTTTTTAGAGAGAGTAAGAGCTTAGAGTCTCTTCCACTTGAATGAGCCGCTGGTCTGGGGAAGTACCTTACAGAAGACTGCAGTGAAGTAGCACTTCGTAACTTGTTTAGTATCCGCGCTAAGCCGGGACAAGCCGCTAGTTCACTATATCTTTTGTTATATAGTGAACTAGCATTTCATTTAGCAAACAGCCGGCCCATATTTTACTATTTTCTGGGCGTCGAGGAACGTCAGGCTATTGTCCAGATTAGTGAATATTAAGAATCACTAATCCCGATAGACGCTTATCCTTCCAATTTCGCATACCGTCGGCACTTCTAAAGTCGTCGGGGATAGCTGACACTGGCTTGCTCCGATAAGGAGGAATCCACTTTATCTGTCGGGTACGGCGGTGCCTATTTACTTTGCGTATCTTTGCACTGCGCTCGATACAAACAGCTTTACAAAAATACCGATAAAATTCTGCATCGCTAGGAATATGAATACACACTATTCGGTTTCGAGATGGTCTTTAAACTGGGTACGAGTATGGAAGAAGTAATATTTTTGTATTACTTGTAACAACATACAGTAATGATACTAACGGCTATGGATAGCTTATATAACTATGTATGTAGAATCAAACTGTGTCAAAGCCATTGCCATAACATTGATTTTCTGATATTAAAATAGTAATTCTCATGGTAACTTATGCAAAAGAATTAACTATGTAGATCGATTCAGCTGAATAATGTATTTCATTTCATTTCTTACAAAAGACCACGGTAAAGATGCACTTCGTCACTTTTTTAGTGCCCGTACGAAACCGAGACGAGCCGCTAGTACATTATATCTTTTGTATTCTATTTAACAAATACCCGGCTCATAATTTACTTGTTTGTGGGCGTGGAGGAACGTCAAATAATTGTCCAGATTAGTGAATATTAATAAGAATATTAAGAATTACTTATCCCGATAGACGCTTATCCTTCCAATTTCGCATACCGTCGGCACTTCTGAAGTCGTCTCGGGGATAGCTGACACCGGCTTGCTCCGATAAGGAGGAATCCACTTTATCTGTCGGGTACGGCGGTGCCTATTTGCTTTGTGTATCTTTGCACTGCGCTCGATACAAACAGCTTTACGAAAATACCGATAAAATTCTGCACCGCTAGGAATATGAATACACACTATTCGGTTTCGAGATGGTCTTTAAACTGAGAACGAAGTATGGAAGAAGTAATATTTTTATATTACTCGTAACAACATACAATAATGATACTAACGTCTATGATAGATAACTAACTATGTACAATCATACTATGTCAAAGCCATTGCCATTACATTGGTTTTTCTGATATTAAAATAATAATTCTCATGGTAACTTATGCAAAAGAATCAACTATGTAGATCGATTCAGCTGAATAATGTATTTCATTTCATTTCTTACAAAAGACCACGGTAAAGATGCACTTCGTCACTTTTTTAGTGCCCGTGCGAAGCCTGGACGAGTTGCTAGTTCACTATATCTTTTGTATTTCATTTAACTAACACCCGGCCAATATTTTACTTGTGTCTGGGCGAGGAACGTCAGGCTATTGTCCAGATTACTCAAAATCAAAATCAAAATCAAAAATATCTTTATTCAAATAGGCATACAAACAAGCACTTTTGAATCGTCAAAACTAATTAAAATAATATAATTAAATACATCTTAATACATATATATGTTGTATATACAATATACTGATATACATATACATATTTAATATGACTAAATGTTAAGTAATTTGTAATATACTAAATATTAAGAATCACTAATCCCGATAGACGCTTATCCTTCCAATTTCGCATACCGTCGGCACTTCTAAAGTAGTCTCGGGGATAGCTGACACCGGCTTGCTCCGATAAGGAGGAATCCACTTTATCTGTCGGGTACGGCGGTGCCTATTTGCTTTGTGTATCTTTGCACTGCGCTCGATACAAACAGCTTTACGAAAATGCCGATAAAATTCTGCACCGATAGGAATATGAATACACACTATTCGGTTTCGAGTATGGAAGAAGTAATATTTTTATATTACTTGTAACAGCATATAATAAAGATATGAATGGCTAAGGATAGCTTGTTTAACTAGAAAAAAACTATGTCAAAAGCCATTGCCGTGATATTGGTTTTTCTGATATTAAATTAGTAATTCTCATAGTAACTTGTGTCTTTCGTTATTTACACGATAAGAGCTCATAAAAAAACATAATCTACAACTGATTTGAAACCAATTTCCTGTTTCTTAATACATTAGCAAACACAAAGTTTTCTTCGTCTGATAGGTATGAAATATTGAATCAATTGTTGGGTTCGGTTTTTAGTCGTATTATCAGTTCTTGAAAATATCTTGTGTTTATTCATTTACTTTTTAACTTAATATCGTTCAGTCAGTGGTTATGTACCTACCTGTAATAAGGAACGATTTGTCTTGTTATCATTAAGAAATGGATATTTCTATAGATATCTCTTTTTATAATAACAAATCCATATTCAAGGTTGTCACGTAAAATGCCGCAAAAGGTATCTGAATCAACGTATCTTATTCAAGCATCGATATTGAAATCATAAAAAGCTTCAAAGGAGCACATAACGAGATCCTACCGGCTTAGGGTTACCAAAGAGGGTAAAACGTCGGAAAAAAATAATATTAATTCAACTTTAGATAAAAAATATTTTAATAAAATTACAGCCCAGCGTTAAAACTAAAAAGTTTCTTTGAACTAAAGTTATTTTAAATTTAAGTTAAGTCCGACTTATTTTACGGTAAGAGTTTTAAATTCTGTGCAATGCCTTACTTAATTATCTTCAAAGTTTTGTTAAAATCAATGTTTCTTCTCAAGATATATATGATATCTGAGTTTTGCGATATATGTTTTCGGGTGACATAATCCTTCATGTGGCAACCCTGGCCCTTCGGTTAAACGGGCCCAGCTTACCTATGGGGCGTTGAGTGTCGAAAATATAGGAATAAGTGGAAAATCAGTGTCAATATCCCATAAGTTTCTCGCATATTCAGTGTGTAAGGGGTAAGGGAAGGTCTTACGATTGATTCTGATCGAATATTTTACACGGTGTTTTCAGAAGATAAGCGTCGATCGTCATTTGTATTGATGTTCTTGTGATAAATTATCTTTTTAAGAATATTTACATTTATAAAATAAAAAGACATTATTCACAAATGTCATGGAACATGTTTGGTATGAATATAAAATTATTTCTAAGACCACTAGTACATGCTGACAGTTTTATGTTGTTGATAGGTACTAAAGTTTTCATTGAAATGACATGAAATAATTTATTCAGCAATTTGATTCACTAAGTCAACTCTTTTGTACTCAAAACTTTTTTCACCCTACCCTCGTAGCCTGCTGAGAAGAGACGCCTTAAGAAACTCAGCAGTTACATTAGGTTGCCAAAGCCTTTAGGGGTAAGTAACTATTTATTTACCTACCTCTCAGCAGCTTAGCAATTTTCTTGCATACCTCACCAAAGGGGCATATAGTCAGGCACTGAAGCAAAGGCCGTTTCGCCATACCTAGTTAATACGTACTAGTATGCTGGTAATCGAACTAGACATGCCTTAGGCGCACGTCAACTATTTTACCAAGAGGTAAAGGACAAAGCCTAGCCTTTGCTATCCTTTTGTCAATATGCTGAGAGCAATAAGGCTTTGCGTTTGCAATTTCCACCTATAGCACGAGACTGGGATGTTGCATAGATGAAATTCGGAGACTCGCTTACAATCACTTGTATTAAGAGCACTTTGCACCTCAATATGCTTTGCGTGTTTGTATATTTGCTTAATGTTCAATGCAATGGATATGTTACCGGCAATCTGTACAATCCGGCATTATACACAATACCTAGGCAATGAATAGAATCCCAAAAACGTATAGGTGATGTATGAAATATTGTGTACTTTATACTTTGTCTAGGTATTCTATACAATACCAAATACGCAGCCGGTAATGTACGCAATGAAGAGTGGAACGAGGATAGTAATGTTGGGTATCGTTCGAGAAGTGTCGAAACGATTAAATATTAGTCTACCTTTAGTAAGATAGAGGTAGTTTTCATTAATTCGATTTCTATAGTATCAAAATGATTTTAAATATAAAATATTTTAAAGGGTTTACAAAAAAAAAAAACCCTAACCTACTTTTTTTTATCAATCAAGTTAGTCTTCCGTCCCAAAGATTGTAGGTTAGTTAGGTTTTTTTTGCAAAACATTAAAAATAAAGACCAAGATCTATTCATTTCCACATTGCCTGTGCCACAATAGGTACTCTAAACAATCCCTAGGCATTGCATAGATTACCTCGGTAAAGTATGCAATGGAAAATATAATTCATAGTATTTCATACATTGCCATAACGCCCCAGGTATTCAATGCATTACCTAGGGAATGTATAGAATACCTCGATTACATGCTTTGCCGGTAACAGATACATTTAACCTAGTAAGCAAACGCGGGGCCCAATTTACAATTACTTTTGGCTTCGTTTTGTTATCGTTAGTTGACATTTATCAATAGTGACAATGCCAGAAAGAAAATATACACTTCCATAAGTTGATATTTTTTTTACTGTTTCGGTTCAGCAAACTTTCATAACTGGAATGCACATTAGCCATATCCACGGAAAATTAACACTTCCTTTTAGTATTATTTTTGTAGGTGAGAATTTATAATGATGTAATTTTTAAATAGGGAAAGTTACACAAAGGCAAGTCGTACAAAACAGCTCCAACTAAATTTAACCCGAGTCCCGATGTGCACCGAAAATAATTGCTAGGAAACACACTCAACTCTCGGCGAAATTAATTCATAGCCCGAGCCACGTTCGTTACTGAAACGAGGTAGAATACTCGCGAACACGTTAGGTGTTGTTAATTGCTCATCGGTGAACTGTCACAACAGTTTGTCGGCGCCTTTTGTTCCCAAGTCCGCTGGGCGCGGAACATCCGCTATGAAACTCCGCGAAATGAGTTTGAACATAGATTGTGTTAGATCTGACAGCACAATGAGGTTGAGATTTGTATAAGTAGTAATGTTAGTGTAGGAGAGAATTTATAATAAGTTTAATTATATATGAAAAGATACACAATAAGACGTTGCACAAAGCATATCCAACCAAATTCTACTGGGTCCCAGTGTGCACTGAAAATAATTTCTAGGAAACACACTCAACTCTCGGCGTAATTAATTCATATTCCACGTTCGTTACTGAAACGAGGTAGAATACTCGCGAACACGTTAGATGTTGTTAATTGCTCATCGGTGAACTGTCACGACAGTTTGTCGGCGCCTTTTGTTACCAAGTCCGCTGGGCGCGGAACATCCGCTACGAAACTCCGCGGAATGAGTTTGTAAATAGATTGTGACGGATCTCACCGAGCAATGAAGTCGGGTTTTTATTATAGGCAATAACGTTAGTGTAGGAGCGAATGTATAATCAGTTCAATTTTAAATATAAAAGTTACTCAATAACACGATGCACAAAGCATCTCCAACAAAATTTTACCGGGTCCCAGTGTGCACTGAAAATAATTTCTACGAAGCACACTCAACTCGCGGGGAAATTAATTCATATTCCACGTTCGTTACTGAAACGTGGTAGAATATACGCGAACACGTAAGGTCTTGTTAATTGCTCATCGGTGAACTGTCACAACAGTTTGTCGGCGCCTTTTGTTCCCAAGTCCGCTGGGCGCGGAACATCCGCTATGAAACTCCGCGGAATGAGTTTGTAAATAGATTGTGACGGATCTCACCGAGCAATGAGGTCGGGTTTTTTGATGGAAATATCGTTAAGGTTACGGTTATAAAGTTTTGGGAGTTTATGAAGTTTTTATTACTTGGGTTAAACTTATTTTCTTGACGAAAATGCTGGCTTATTATTGTCACGTCATGTTTCAGCGCTAGGCAAAAGATATGGCTTCTAGTTTAATTTATTGCAGCTACCGGCTCAATCAACATTTGGCTTGCATATTATAATAACAAGCAAGAGCTTTGTCGGAAAGTTAAAATCTTCTTTGTCCCAGAGGGGCATTAAATATTAAGTAGCCCGTAAGTTACGAGAATTATTTTATAGTTGGGACTGCTGCCTATAAGCTACGACGGATGGTGTATCTATACTTTTAAATTTAATCCCGCTGATAGTATAGTTATAAAGGCACAACTTAGCGAAATCACAATGTCAATTCTAGTTGTCACACAGACGAAGTAACAGTCGCATTGTAACCGGCACGGAAACGTCCAAATTGTACCGAAACATCCAAATTGGCCATCCAGAAGAGCTGTCCAAGTTGCACCGCGCAAGACCGCAATATTCTCCGATGTGCAGCGAAGTTCGTCTCCCGAGGGAAATACGGGTTCACTTTGTTCCAATTTAATCAGGAGGCCGGAACATCGCCGGTGTAGTATTTCACACTCCGCAAATAAATTGAGGCATCTTCAAAATAACGAACGAGTTTACCATCATTTTTGCGCTTTGAAGTATTTTTCGATACGGGAAAATACGGAGCTGGAGCTTTTGATCGGAGCGTTTTAGACTACGCTCAATTTAGAAATGAAGCTATTTTAAAGAGCTCTAAATTAAAAGTGCTCATAATTTTGTGAGGTACAATCGAAAACTCAATTTTATCCACTGTTGAGTACACACTAGACGGAAAATTAACATCATTAGAAATAGAAGGTAGTTTTAGTAATTTTATAAGAGAGGTTGACACTTGAATTTAAGATGAGGAGGGTTCGGGATTTTTAAAGCAGGCAACGCAACTGCAACCCTTGTGCAGTTTTTAATGTTTTGACGACCCGCTTGGTGTAATGGTCTGGGTGTAATGGTGGTGGTAAAGATGTTGCCTATTACGCAAGAGGTCGCGGGTTCGATCCCCGCACAGGACAAACATTTGTGTGCATGAACATGTCTGTTTGTCCTGGTCTGGGTGTTATATGTATCTATTTAAGTATATTTGTAATACCACTGTTGATTCTGATGTCTGTAACACAAGTGCTTAAGCTACTTAACACGGGGTCAGATCAATGTATGTGATGTTGTGAAATATTTATTTATTTATTTATTTTATTTAATGTCCGTGGGCAGCTGTGATCACTTGTCATCAGGTGGTCACCTCTTATTCGTTTCACTCCTGAAAAAAAAGGAAAAAGGAAAAGTAATTTTCTTCTACCTTTTTCAGTTTTTATTCGCTACAAAGTGTTTAGTGTTTGTTTTTATGTTATTTACTTAACTCATTTAGTCCCAAAAATTGTAATAAACAAAATACCCAACGCTTTTAACAACGTAACGCTTGATAGGTAATGAGATTACCCCACAACATTAGACATAATAAAACGCGTGTTATAAGGCCGAGGGGAACAGCCCGTAATTTGCTTTGCAAACATTCTCCAAGTTCAATTTATCACTCATGACATGCGAGTTTCTTACTCGTAAACCTTTAATTTGTGACGTGACGGGCTAGTTCCAGGGATGGGAAAAACTGAAGGCTTGCGGAAAATGTTTACAAACCTTGAACATATCGGCAATAAGATAATACATGGCACTTTACAGCTAGATATATTAGGTGTTTATTGAATATAAAATATTGCAATTCAGAACCAGATGTTTTGAGTGCTGATGATGTTGATAGTCATAACCGTCATTCGCCGCCACAGTCCAATGTACTCAAAAACATTGGTGCTTCACACTAATCTACAATTAAATATTAAAGTAACACAAAGTCCTATTAAAATCATTTAAACTGTAAACACAGCTTGCAAACTAGACATTGCCTTTTCCAATGAGTATTAGGAAGTACTCAGTGTAACGAGAACAAAAAACAAACGACTCCCTCCAATAAAAACACAAGCCTACCGAAGCAGCCTTTCATCACTGCCGGCTCTCGCAGAATAGAACAAAATAATCACAGTATATACTGGAATGTCTCCACTCCAACAAATCTACGGGAATTGCATACAGAGACATTAGTGCGAGCTGGCTTGGTGCCAACGTGCACAAGTTAAGTTAGAACACGCCGTAACAAGCTAATTTGGAAAACATAATTAGCTACATGCAAACAGCGATAGCGTTGCCTGTTTAACGGTTATCTCTGCCGAATGTTGGAGTTATATGTTGTGGGTACATGTTATGTAAGGGTTATTTTCATTTTAGTTGGAGTTATTTGTTTAACGTCTGTTATGTTGGGGTTATTTTCATTTTAATTTGGTGTTGGGGTTATTTTAATTCAATGGCACGGCATTAGTTTGAAGGTAGATTTCGCTGGCATGATCGTAACTGGATAAATTCAAGCACTATTGCAAACGCTTATGTCTTTTCTGGTCGTGTTCCAGTAATATAAATGTGAGAAACACTAACTTCAAAAGTTTGAAGTAGCCGAATGCGGCAGCAACACTTCATGCGATGCTTACTCTTTAAACTCTCTCTTGTTTTTAGTAAGGCATTGCTAGAAGCTGGACCGACAAAACAGTCATCCTTTTAAGAGAGGTAGAGCTTTGTGGAAATTCCACTCGAATGAGCCGCTCGTCTGGGGAAGTACCTCCACCTTACAGAAGACCGCAGTGAAGTAGCACTTCGTAACTGTTGTGCTATGTTTCTGCTGGTGAGTAAGGTTGCCAGAGCTCAGTTGGGGAGGGTATGGGGTTAAGGTCGGCAACACATCAACGATACCTCTGGTGTCGCGGATGTCCATGGGCGGCGGTGATTGCTTACCATCAGGCGACCCGCTAGCTCGTTTGCCGCCTCTGACATGAAAAAAAATAATAATAATGTGACCAAAAAAGAGATTTCATTAATATTGGGAGGAAATATTATTACGATCAATCTCATTAATGTCACTTTAACCAATAACAGTATTTAATAAATAATTTTCCCTCAAAACATCGTTCAATTAGTTGCCATCTTGTGGTTCCTCTTATCTTCGATTTATTTTAATAATTAAAACATTGTAGCATCTAAGACGGTGTCAAGGTTATATAATTCAGTGATACCTGAGTTGTTGCATACTAATATCATTTATAAATAGATCAATAATCATCATCATCATCATCAGCCTGTCGCAGTCCACCGCTGCTGCTGAATAGATCAAGAAAACAATATAATGCTTTCTTTGGTTAACGCGAGTACCACTTAATTTATATAAAAAAAAAACAAAGCGTATTACTGCCGCGGTTTAATTATAACATTCATAGGCATAACTCACAGAGGTCAAAAAGATGATGGAAAAATATATTATCGTCAAATTGAAATCCGCACATGACATGTTACGGAAAAGATTGCAATTATGAGCAATTTACGTCTAACGTCGCTTCCAAAACGTCGGTGTACGGAACTTTTAATATGTTTACCAGCCGTCAGTCTGACAAGTGAAGTGACGTATGAAGAGGGCGCCACCCAATATCGCAGGGCCAGGGTCGATCGGTACCAACTCAAGCGTTTATGAGATTCCCCTTTTTGATTACTTCTTAGGGTTCCGTAGCCAAATGCCAAAAAGCGGAACACTTATAGATTCGTCATGTCTGTCTATCTGTCCGCCAGTCTGTCACACCCACTTTTGTTCTAAACTTTAAGTACTATACTGTTGAACTGAAACTTGGTGAGTAGATGTATTTTGTGAACCGCAACAAGGTCTTCGCACCTAAATAGAAAAAAAATAGGCTTCCCAAAGTTAGAACTGAAACTTGTTTTTTTTTTAATAGATCTTTAAAAATTATATTGAGGTTTCTAATATGATTTCTACTAAAGTGAATACTTTTGAGAGACCTTTCCAAAGGAGAAAAATGTGTCCCACCCCCCCTCTGACTTCTAAAATAAGAGGATGATAAATCTAAAATAAATATGTAATGTACATTACCATAAAAACAACCAACGAAAATAGGTTTGAACGAAATATAGTAAGTATTTTTTTTAATACATCAAAAATAGAATTTTTAGAGAACCCTCAGTGCACGAGTCCGACTCGCACTTGGCCGATTTTTAATATGAAATTCCTAATAAATCCCTATTTAATCTTAATTAGAAATGTTTGTTAATGACAAACCAAACTTAAACGGATGATCGCGGTTCATTAAAATCTACATATCAAACTCAACGCTTTGATTACTTTAGCAATAATGGGATGACAGACTCATTTGTACTTTAAAGGACGTTTCAAGAGTTGTTATTAATCACCTAACTTTGTGACGGAATAATTATGGTACATACTTAGTTTTTAAATATCAAACTTCCTGATTTGTTTACTCATAAATTTTGAGTAAACAAATCAGGAAGTTGAAATCATGAAGTATGAGTCATAATAATAATACTTTAATACGGTAGATATGTTTTGAAATAGAAATGCTAGTGCGTGAATGGTCGTGTATGTTTAAGGATATTGTGTAGGAATTTGTGACATCCCTTGTGTTTAAGACTTTACGAAATTAAAATATCAGAAGAAGCCGCATAATGCTTACATTAATAAATTTAATTAATAAAATTAGCTCAAACTGCAGACTGGCCCACACAAATTTCTTAGTAATCAAAATAAAAATGAAATAAGGGCTTCGGTCGCTATCGGGCGCCTAATCAGCTTACGACTCCGGACTCTGCGAAATTAAATTTGTCCATAGACGAGGAACACCTCGGGCGGGGAGAGTTTACCAAGGACCTTGTACGGTATAGGGTTTATATTCATAATGGCCGAGGACCGGACGAAGTGGCGAGCGTTTAAAGAAGTCTGTGAACAGCAATAAATAAAAAAATTGATGATGATGACGATAATAATACTCAAATATATATGAATCTATAATGTCTTACAATGATATTCATGCAATTTCCGAAAGCATCAACGGAGCTCGAGGCTCTCCGAATTTAAATTTGTCCATAGGCTCAACTCGAGCGTTTGGAGAAGTCTACGTCCAGTGAACTGCAATGAGCTGATAATGATGGCATTCATCATCTCATCGTCATATCGTATTCATATCGTACTCAAATTATATTTTATTATATACTAGCTGCCCGTCCCGGCTTCGCCCGTGGTACTTACTTACATGTATTATACATACAAACCTTCCTTAAGAATCACTCTATCTATTAAAAAAAACCGCGTCAAAATCCGTTGCGTAGTTTTAAAGATCTAACCATACATACGGACATACAGCGAAAGCGACTTTGTTTTATACTATGTATTGATTTGCATTGAAAACATTGAAAAGAAAATAAACGATATGGGCTCGAACCCGAAATTAAAGTATACTTTCGTAATTCGTATTAACCTTTTTTCCCACAAAATAAAAAACAAAAAAGCGTTTGGCAAGATTTCGGCCCCAGCTAATTGTGCCTAAGTAAAAATACAAGATACGTTTGCTAATACGACCACTTTCGTAGCGTATCTAAAACAATTAAGGGAGAACCCACGAGAAATGGCCTTCAATTCAAATAAGACTAGTACTCGAGGGTAATGGGCTGCCTCCATTCGGTTAGATAATATTAGTGAAGTTCCGAATATCCGTATCTGTATCTGCGGATATCTGCCGAGACAAAAAATAGCTGTATTCGTATCCGTAAAGATATCAAGCCTTTTACGCATCCGTTTTTACTTTTTTATTGAGGTCCGTATGTACGGATCTTTACACCGAATATCCGTTTTTGGATCCTTATCCGCGGATATACATATTAGAGATCCGGCACATCACTAGATAATAGATATCGCTCCAATATAATGTACCGAGGTACCTACATGAGAGGGTAGAAGATAATATCTAATGAAACAGAGTTATTGCATGCTTTATAGAACTCCCGTTTGCATAGAACACTTTATTGAGCGGAAAGTTACTTTGACGTTCGGAAAAGGGAAAATGTTGTGTGTATTATCTTACGATGGTTATTTAATTAGTTCATATTTGGTGAAGTATAAACATATATTTTGCTTTTAATTATTACTGAATTATATTTCAACAAGACCGTAGACACGAAGATATTATGGTATCTTTTGGTCAGGTAATTTTTTAACCTATCTTCTATTAAAAGGTCACAATTTTATTTGGCATAATTTACATAACACACATAATAATCTAATTGCACATATTTTAAATATAATCAAATACTGGGATTACAACCTTATTAGCATTTAACAGCTGGCACTACAACAAAACGAATCGACGAACTTTAAGGATGGCCTAAATTTACTGACCTTAGCCCAAAGCCAGATTTAATAACTAGTTTCAACTTAGTGATAAAGTTCAAAGATTAATCTTCGTTTATGGGCTCATTTTAGATATCGTAATGTTTTAGCATAATAAATAGCAATAGCAATAGTTGTATTAATGTTAATAAAAAATTTAGACTCATTCTTTATTTGTAGATAGGCTATTTACTTACAGATACCGTTGTAATGAACATAAAACTTTACCTAAAGTTTTCCTTGATTTACGTCACTACTGCTGAAATAAAAACGGATAATAATTGCGTTTTTTTTACAATATAGGTACCTGACGTTTCGCCTGCTTTCCGGCAGAAATAACTTCTCGGCCATTAACTTTTATGTATACTTATTAAGCTGTAGTATATTTCTTTGTTTGTTTGTTTGTTTGTTTGAACGTGCTAATCCTAGGAACTACCTACTAGCTCGAATTGATGGCTTGAAGCTATTATTTACTATATGTGTGCGGAAACCGAACTCCACGCAGACGCAGTCGCGGGCTGCCGCTAGTTTATCTTTGTTTTTGAAGAAGTCTCTATAAAATATTTGTACACGTTTGTATATTCTTTTTGTTCACACTGCTCGCTAGTGTGCCTACACTTTTATTTACAAGTTAGAGTGCCTTGCCTCACTCTTTGCAGTGTCAATGCAGTGATGTTTCATATTCTCTCCTTTCGGAGCTGTGCAAACATTTTTATTTTGTGTGTTGTTATAAAAATACTAACTTTCCGCCCGTGGCTTCGCCCGCGTGGAATTCGGTTACATAGTGGTATATTCTTGTTTTCTCTCGGGAATATAATATTTTCCTTGATAAAAAGTACACTATATCCGGACTTCTAAATTTACGACTGCAAAATTTCAATGCAATCGGCTCAAAACAAACAAACGAACATACTTTCCGATTTATAATATACCTAGGTAAGGATGTTTTAAACTAGCCCGCGACTTCCTTCCCCTGGATTTCGGTTTCCGCACACTTATGGTATATTACAGCTTTTTAGCAATTAAAGCCTTTCTCGATTAATAGACTAGCCAACACAAAAATATTCTTCAATTTGAACCAATAGTGCCTGAGATTAGGCCGTTCAAGCATACAAACAAACAGACTCTGCAGCCTTATTATATTAGTATGGATTAAAAATAAGATCATTAAAAGGTGTAACGTTATCGCTTAATCATAAATCTATCCCATACATCGGCGTCCGGGCGACATGTAGTGTGGAGGGTTTCCATAAATCCTGGCGAGTAATGGGACGCCCCGGGACGTACCCCGAGGCCCTGACCGCGCTCATTAATTCCCGCCACTTCGGAATACACTGTCACTGTCGTCTGAATAAACTTGGATTTTGTATGTGTTAAGTCGAAATAATTTATTGGTGTAAGGAATTTAGTCTCTTAATAAAATGTTTATGTATTTTCCTGTAAAATTAATTGAGAGGGCGGAAAACCACTCGTAACGCTATCTGAGTTGTTCCATTCTGCGCTTAAAATCTCTTCCTATCATTTGTGTTGCTTTCAATCATATGTATTGTGTTGGTGTACCTCTGGATTAAACCAGACCCTTTTTTTAATCTATAAAATTGTCTTGAGTCGATATATGAAATTTCAATATCAATGATAATAGCTCCATATTTTTTGACCTAACAGTAAGATCAAAACCGAAATCGGTATAGCATATTTCTTTCGGAAAAATATCATATTACTATTTACTTACCTACTACCACCTCTCCTAACAGCATAATCTACCCTTACTTTGTAAGCTAATAGTTTCAACATGGTTCTTACTTTATGGCGGTCAGTAAATCATGGCAAAGATAACGGCCCTTCCCACCTCGTTCAGGTAAGCCTTTCTCGTAATAAAGCCACTTAATATTTCACAGGTCACACCCTTCTCGGGGGGAAGGATTTAAAAAACAAAACGCACAATAAGCGGCTGGGAAGTTCTCGAACAAACGAGGTTTATCTCTGTTTTAGAACGGAACATTTGTTATTGTTGGCAACACCGGTTGCGGCGCGCGGCAGCTGCCTGCCCGCCACTGTTATAGGGCTGGCAACATTTTATTTATGAGATTAAGGTAGAGGTTAAAATCAGCAGTTTTGGTTTTTTTATGTAATAGGGAGGCGAACAAACAAGCCAGTCACCTGGTAAGCAATCACCACTTTCCATGGACATCGACAACCGTAGAAGCGTCGTAGATGCGTTGCCTGCCTTTAAAAAACCCATGCCCTCACCAACTGAGCTCTGGCGACCTTCCTCCCCAGCAGAAACGAAGTACAACAGTTACGAAGTGCTACTTCACTGTGGTCTTCTGTATGGTACGGATATGGCCAATTTAGTCGACACAGGATATATTATTTTAGTATTTACGGCGTTCGTGTACTCCTTTCTCCATCGCCAGATGCCGTCACCCCGCTGAACAGCATCTGACAGTAGTTATTTTTTTTCCTCCCATTCCTTCATTTAAACCTGATCTGATCAGTATCTGAAAACAATTCGTTTGTAAATGGTGAAATACATTTTCAAACATATAACCGCCCGATATGTATTTATGTCAGCTGTCATAAGCTTAGTTGTGTGAAACATTACGGGCGGAGAGATCTCAGATTAGTACCTTACCTCAAGTTATATGGGCGATACCAGTTAAATGGTGGCGTCATTATAAATGATGTAAAGAGTGTAAACTAATCAAAACGTCAGATTGAAAACCTGATATGGAGATAAGAGACCGTTCGTTCGTTCCCAGGTTGAAGTTTTGACAGCCCTTGTAGCGCCTATCCATAGCTTTTTTATTATAGCTGAAGAATACACAAATCTAGTCAGATGTCGACCGGGCAGTTGAAAATGTCCGGGATACCTAGTTCAGTCTGAGCTACGAGGCTCTTTTGAATTCAAATTGAAGAGATACGAACTTCACGCTTTGTCTTTCGATTTCGTATTCTGATTTATTCTATCGGGGCTGGCTATTTGTTACAGATTAGTTAAGTTTACTTTACTTAAGTATATATTAAATAACAAAGCGGATTTTGATAAGCGATTCTACTCATATGACTTTTGATAAAGTGTTATCGGCGAATTGTAATGTAGACAGACGTTTTTGGAAATGTAGTAACTAGTGGACCCCGTATAATCATCTCTAATAGGGACTAAAAGCCATATGTGCTATAATAACCTTGGTCTCAAGTTAATTCCAAAAAGAGAAGGGTTTGATTTTGACATTTACATGCTGATATTTTTTTTCCAGATGACGTTTTTGCCTGGGGATAACTGGTCACTTTATGTTTACCTTTAAATATATACATATCTAGGCAAAATAATAGGATCCACTTAGATTATTTTCAAAATAATTCAAGGACATTTTCAGGGAATCTAAATAATTTAGAAGAAAATCGATAGAAATAACGAAATTAGCCTTACAATAATGGAAGGGACGCTGTCTTAAATATTGAAAAAGAATACAAAACGGAAAATAAGTGGAGAAAATTTCCCGGGAATAAATAAAGGTCTGCAAATTCTATAGGAACACTTTATTAATTTACGCCGAATAAACAAATTTACACTAATTTTGTTCATGATCGTCGTTACTAACGCATTTTGAGGCTTAATGTGCTGGTGATAAGGTTGAAAATACGTTTCGGGAATCTCATTTAGTGTGGAGTGAAAACGTATTGCCCTCAGGGGGTGGGGTGTGGGGGGAGGTAACGAGGGTAGAGCCTATCTGGCAAAAACTATGTCAGTTCATGACGATAGTGGCGGCATAACTTGAACGTATGTCATGTGCGATGTAAGCCGGTGTTGCCAATATATTTATGTTCGATAAAAGATCGCGTAGGACGCTTAAAGCATAATGTACATATGTGTTGGAGAATGTTTGTTTCTGAACTAGTTTTTAACCGGGTTTGCACACGTTATCAAGATTTGTCACATGGGAGCATTTTATCGGGATAAAAAGTCATTTCCTTTCCTATCACCCTGCCTGATTGACGGAGAAAACATCCAAATAAACAAATTTTCACATTTATAATATTAGTATGATTCCATTTAATTTGCTGGAAATAAGAAAACTTTTGAACAAAGATTTTAATATAAATTTTACCATTTTTTTTTTCATTACCTACTGAGTCCCACATGATGTGTTTTGTTTGTTTGTCATTTTTTACACTTAAGATTACTGAGTGTAAGTAAATCGTATTTGCTAAAAAAGACATAGAGCGACAACACTGGTGTACGTCGATTAACTCATCATCACCACGGTAATACAGAATTATACATAGCGATGTTGGGTCGCGACAGTTATATGTATAAGGTGTAACAAAATATACTGCAAATATTTTAAGGGCGAATCGTTTAGTGGAAATGTAATAAATAAGTCTAGTAAATTGTTTTTGTTAATACGCTAGTTTCCGAGAAATTAAAAAAAAATAGTGAATATTTGAGAAAAGTACAAAATTTGTCATATGCAAGACAGCTGGTCGTGTCTTATCAGTGAAATACAATTAATACACTTGTCCTGCCCCAAAAGGCAAGTGGTGGGGAGGGGGCGAAGCTTACAGGACGAAAAGAGCAAATTGGCAGAAAATGGAAAATTTGGTAGGCTTAATTTCGACTTTTTAATATCTGATATTGATTACATTGCCACTAAAGAATTCGCCCTTAAAATATTTGCAGTATATTTTGTTACACCCTATATTACATGGCGGTTTCTATTTAAGCATTCGCTTATTCGTGTCATCCTCATTATCTATGTCTTTATGCGTATGTTACTGTGCGGTTATCTAAGTTTCATCCCTCTGTGTTGATTCTTTTGTGAAATAATTTCCTTACTACATCCCGTAACAAAACAATTTAACGAACTTATTCATTACATATTACAAAATTATCTTCTAGAGACATCTAGTTCTATCTCAAATTATTAAATAAAATTCAAATAGATTTTTCTGCCAGTTGCTTAACAAAGAAACTCTTTTGCACAGCTTTTTTTTTAACCTGTCAGCACTTCGACGTGAATGGTAGTACAGTACAGGATAGTATTTACTAGTATCTGGTAGACTACATAACAAAAAATATTATTTCAAGAAAATACTTTATCAGACTATTTAGCGACGTGCGAATTGATGTTTATCATAACGATTATTGCAATATTTTCCTCTTGGTGGCTGAAAATAAATCTTCTGTAGCTTTAAAGATTAACCGACTTCGATATCTAGCGGGGGAAAATTAAAAATGCGCCAGCCAAAATAATAAATCACTCGATGATCGCTTATGCAGATAAAATCCAGGGAAGGTGCATTAAAAATACTTTTATCAAGGGAAAGCTTTTCCATGTTGGTCCGTTTTAGCTTATCTATATTAATATTAATATTAAAAAGCTGAAGAGTTTGTTGTGTGTTTGTTTGTTTGATCGCGCTAATCTGAGGAACTACTGGTGAAAATTATAATATTTTTGTGTTCTTTTGTGTGTAATAGTACATCGTCGGGGAAGGCTTTAAGCTAAATAATAATAACACTACAAATGGAAACCGAAATCCACGCAGATGTAGTCGCGGGCTGCCGCTAGTATTCTACATTTTCATCCCTGCGATATCAATGTTAATAGGAATATATGAGTCGCCCATGTTCGAGTGGTACAGTCTAATGAAGACTAATGAAAACATAGTGGGCTTGATTTAAGGTCAATTTATGTGCGCTTTCCATTTTGTAGGGAATTCTTAATGAATGAAACTACGCTCATACTCAAAGGCGCATGTTCAAATGATTTGAGCTACAATATAGTAGGATATTGGAACATGCTACCTGGTTAAGTGTTCCTCAATTGCAAAGGCTGCACTGAACGTTATATTGTACGTGGATGTTTGCCAACTGAATTCAAATAAATAAAACATTCCCCTAGCTCAATCCAACCAATAGACAAAACCCTAGTCCAATAGTCAGAATTTGTTGTACAAAATATTTTGAACAAATACTGGTATGGTGCTTGGGTGAAACGGACAAAA
The DNA here is from genome assembly GCA_958496325.1 of Nomophila noctuella. NCBI lineage: Eukaryota > Metazoa > Arthropoda > Insecta > Lepidoptera > Crambidae > Nomophila > Nomophila noctuella. The sequence continues at coordinate 5,013,025 of OY292488.1, forward strand.
TGTTTTGTTATACAAATCCCGGTACGAAGCTATGGGGAAGTTCAATAGAAATGGTTTGTCATTATTACTACTGTGAACTAGTACATTTTAATCGATACAGGGAACACTAAAAGGGTTCCTTGTGATTTACAGAAGCGCCATTGTATAATGACCCTTGAATCCGAATCTTGGAAACCACCGAGAATGCTGTCTAAAATGAAAGTGTGTAATTTTGCTAAAATTATTATGTGAAAGATATTTAAAGAAACCTCGTTTAGATATTAAAATTGAAATATTATTATGAAATAATTTTTGACAAACCCGTTGGTGTGGTGGTCTGAGATCCTGGCTACAAAACCAAGGATCGCGGGTTCGAATCGTGCTACAGGCAAACGTTCGTGTGATGATCATCGATCGACACTTGAACTCGAGGCACGGATCTTTATAAAAGTATTGAAGTATGTCTATCCGTTCCCTAGCATCCATAATACAAGCTTCGAGCATAATTTGGGGCTAGGCAATTGGTGTATAAGTTCAATGCATATATTTATTTATCATACTCTACTTTATAGAAACGATTTGATATAATTACATGTACTTTGAACAAATATGGTTTGACTATTGGATATTGATTCAGTTCTCGTGTGACGTGGATTTCATATTTACATATTGGGTTCTGTTTGATTTTTTACCGCTCGAGAGCGAAACAAATTCATCCAATCATTAAACTGAAACCAAATAATTCAGGCAGCGAATTTCGTATTTTCAAACGCAACGATGAAATTCGAAACTAGACTGGAAAAAGGTTTATCGGGCCAAAAACCTTTTGTACATTCGATATGGTGGGTGCATTTATAACAATTCGAATGTTTGGAATATTCGTACATGCTTTTCTGTTATTTGGGCGCGTGGTTATCCATTATTCCAGTTTATATCTATATTAAATGTATGACAATGTACACTTCATTTCCGACACCATTTAATCGAATTCGTCATTAAAATGTGTTTGAATCTGGTAAAAACAGAAACTTTAAGTTACTTATGCCAATAGACATAGTATAGTCCATTTCAGCTTTAAAAAGCCCGGTGACAGTTTGCCTCCAAAGAAAAATAAAACTATCCAAAAGTACTAAGAACCTTAGAAAAAATATAAAATCACCCCATGGAACCTATTGCCTTGAAATTAGATTTCGAATTAGAATTAGTATTCCTGTTACAGGGACTAAAGTAGTTAGTAGGTAAACTACTAGTACCCACAGGTGAAAATACAACACACCAAAAGAAGTTTCTTACTTGCAACAGAGGTAACCCCTAAGGAATTCTGCATACATGAATGCTAGTTCAAGCTTCCCTGCTAAGCAAACGAGTACAGACTTCCAGACTGACTGAATAAACCGAGACGTTTTAAGACTATAGATTTTACTTAAGCTTACACTAGAGCTGAAGTGGGAGTGGGCTGGCCAAGTAATAATAATTGTGCGCGTTTACCGCTAAAAAGTGTCCTTTTGTCGTACCAAACAATTTTGAGGGCATTCCTCGCGTTGGCAAATCTTCTGTATGGGATCCTAGGCGTTGACGTATCGAGCGATGTCCAGTTTCGCGGTCATTTGGAGGGAAAAAGCGCAGTAGACGCCCTCAGGCAAAGATGGCTGACAGGAGCTGGATGCGAGTCGCCGAGGATCGGACTAATTGGAGAGCCCTAGGAGAGGCCTATGTCCAGCAGTGGACCGCGATAGGCTGATGTTGATGATGACACTAGAGCCAAGATCAATAATTATGTTAGACTAGCGGCCGCCCACGATGTCCTCGTGGATTTCGGGTTTCCGCACACATAGTGTTATACTACAGTTTAATATTATACTACAGTTTAAAACCTTCCTGGACAAATGGACTATCAAAAAAACTATTTTGATTGGAACCAATATTTCCTGAGATTACCGAAATCTTCAGCTTTATTACATTTATTAGTATAGATATTCACAGATATGAAACAGCAGTAGGTAATTCCAACTATTGAGAACTATTCAATCATTTGTATTGGCCATTTCGTGAGGTGGCGGCCTATTCACGTCCCACACTAAGCCGCATTAGCCATTGACCATGCTATTGTTACTGTAATGCTTGTCAAATCCAGGTTTGAGAACAAAAGCGTTAGGTTCAACCTTAGGTATAAGATACCTTAATCTAGGATGTATCAAAGACCTGAGGAATTGAATTGGTTTAAATCAATTTTCAAACCAAAGTATGCCTGGAAAATAAATATTACTATCAGCCACATAAAACCGCATAAAAATCTAAGGTTTTCTTGTACAATAATTGAACAGAGTTCTGAATTCTGTCAGTTGAATCAGAGAGAATTCATTGGGGCACCCTCCTATTCCCTGAATTTTGTAGCTTTGTATGCAGTACTCCAATGTGCTACTACAACCTTAGACATTACACACAGAAATTAGGTACTTTACGTGCTTTCGAGGCACGGAGATGTAATTACATCGCCAACTTCAAGACTACTACAACCTACAACAGAGTATTTCGCGAATTATTTCTCAACGTGCGTGTACTAACTAGAGGGACCATCTTGTAATTTCGACACCAATTAACATTTAGATCTACTTAATATTCTTACGGTAAATGCCTATATTGTTAATTCGTCACGCTCCGTTTTCTGAAATTCGGTTAAGAAGACCTTCAAAATTATAGTTCATTTCCTTCTAGTTTTGATATAAAAGAGTGTGTTGGATGAGTTGTTATCATTTCACATTTTTTGAAGGTAAAGAAGTAACAATCAAGATGTTCGCGAAGGTAAGCAACAAATATTATAAACACAAAAAAAACTAAAAAGTCGGTGCTATTTCTCTTTTGCTTTTGGGCAGGCAGGCACCGACTTCATTTAGTTTGTTTAAGATTACTTTGACATAGTAAAGGAAAATTATAGTGTTAGGTAATAGATATTAGGAATTATTTTTTAATTTTTAGTTTTTTTGTGTTTACGATTTTGAAGTCGGTTTTATTTTTTGTTAAACATTTAGTTATTTTATTTTAAAATTTTTGTGTTACTTTTTTGTAGATACCCTTAGTCAACAAAACGAAAAGAATCGTTCAAATTGGTTCATAATCGGCGGAGATATTGCGTATAAAAAAATTCATCCCCAATTTTCCACCCATGGGGGTGAAATATTTTCTTCAAATTCGCATGAAACCACCCTTTTGATAATACCTACTCAACAAAACAATAATCGTTCAAATTGGTTCATAATGGGCGAGATATAGCGTATTAAAAAGTTCATCCCCAATTTTCCACCCCTGGGGGTTGTTTTTTATTATAAAATTTGAATGGGACCACCCTTGAGGTATTACCTATAAGTCGAAAAAAGAATTGTTCAAAAAAGTTCATAATTGGCGGAGATATCGCGTAACAAACATAGAAAACAAAAACATACGGGTCGAATTGAGAACCTCCTCCTTTTTTTGAAGTCGGTTGAAAATAATATATTTTTTTAACAAAACTATTATTTTAGTATAAAAAGAAATCTTATGGATTCCAGATCGCTTTAGTCGCTTGCTTCATCGGCCTAGCCTACGCCGGAGTTCTACAGAACCCTAATCTGAACGGCCTCTATGGCGGCTATGGCGGCTACGGCGGCTACGGAGGGTACGGCGGTTACCCCGGAGTCAACCCTGGAGGAGTTGCCACGTCTTACGTGACGTTTAACAAGCACGTTGGAATTCGTGGTCCTTTCGGTGGATACCCTGGCGCGTACAATGGTCTTGGCGCTGGCTTTGGCAGTTTGCCTTACGCTGGCGCCAATAGACTTGGCGCCCCCGGCTATGGAGTTCATGGAAACGGCTATGGCGCGTACGATAGTGGCTACGGCGCGTACGGTAGTGGCTACGCCGCGTACGATAATGGCTACGGCGCGTATGAACACGGCTATGGCGCTTATGGTAACGGCTATGGAGCTCACGCCAACAGTTATGGTGCTCCTGCAAATGTGTGGTAGAAGAAATGGAAGGATTGATAAAAATAAAGATTGGAGTTGTACTGAAAATGATATGAAAAGATCCTGTAGATGCACCTGTGCCAAAATGTACGCTTAAAGAAACTTTTTATCTTTTGCATATTAATTATGGTTTTGCAAATAACTCTTGCTGTCAGTTAATAAATAAATGATGATTACTCTGTTATTTTTTGTTTTTATTAACTTTGACATTTCCTGAGCACTGTTAATTTTTACACATTTCAGGTGGTATGGAATGTAAGCTAGATTTTCTTTAGTACTTATTAAATTCTACATCAACAAAACTGTGTTAGTGTATAATTTCAGTTCGTTTTAACAACTTTTAGTGTTCGGTATACCCAAAATTAAATTCGTTCGCTAATCCTAACTAATAACAATGACGGAAGTGGGACATCTATCCGACCGATCTTCCTTATATTTGGGTACGCATCCTTTAATGGACATAAACATTATCCCATTGAATTCGTATCAACACCCGGGGGATATCCGTTTGTTATTAAGATACAATGCCCAATAAAGGGCATGTGTCTCAATAAGAAACCTTAGTTTGACGTTATCTAGCCCTTTATGTAATGAAAAATATACTTTTACAATAAACGCGAATCTGAGAATTAATGTTGCCTATGAAATCTTGAATGTTAATTATTTGTGTTGAGGAAAACCTGCATAGCTTGATAACGCTGGCTTTACTAAATAATCTAATGATTTATGAATATTTCACCGTTATTTTTAATTACTCCCTACTTACCATAACAAATCATTCTGCACGACGGAATAAGGGCGACAGAAATCGCGATTTAATTTATGTGAAGTATTAATATTTCACATTAACGGCCTATTACGACGGTGGTGTATAAAATTACCACAAAATTATCCCAACTATTCCCAACTATTAATATTATAAATGCGAAAGTAACTCTGTCTGTCTGTCTGTCTGTCTGTTACGCTTTCCCGCTTAAACCTCGCAACCGATTTTGATGAAATTTGGTACAGACAATCTTAAGACCCTGAGACAGAACATAGGCTACTTTTTATTTCGAAAAAAAGAAATCCACGCGGACGGAGTCGCGGGTGGCCGCTATATTTTATAAGAGACTCGAGTTCAGATTTCGTTGCTAAACAGTACCCGCGCAGCTAATAATTACATCGTCAGAAAACGGGTGATATATTGCAAACGAGCAAGGCTTTACCGTTGCTGTAAAATATTTGAATAGTATTACAAAGTGAAAAATATTAACATATTTTAAAATATGTTGTGAAATATTTGTTAAACTCCCACTTAATAATTGCCGTACTGGATTAAAATGGCATATCGAGTTTATATGTAGCGTAGTGGCTCAACGGGGAAAGTAACCAGGAGACATTTCTCACCAGTGAGTTATAGCGGTGATACCATGGTTAAAAAGTGTTATAATACCATCGACATCTAATTTGATGTTTTAAATTTAGTGTATTCTATATCAAAATAATATAAAAATTTGTTGCAATTTAGTTAAACTCTGCAAGATATCACCACCTCACTGGAAACCGTGTGATAATATTTTGTGAAGCGTTTCGCCGTTTATATGGGGCTATGGGAGCTGTAGTCATTAAAGGCCGGTAGCGCATTTGTGACTTCCTTGGTGTTGGAAATGTCTGTGGGAGCGCGGCGCAGTAGTCATTTAATATACGGTTTTAGGATTTTCCCATCTCTCCGTGCGCATGTGTTTTTTCAACGGATTTTCTCTAATTTCAAAGTTTTCATTCTGCTGAGGTACAAGTTATATATATTTTATTATACGACTACAAATATTTTTATATTATAGCTTAAAGATTTCCTCGATAAATTGATTATCCAATACAAACAGATTTTTATAAATTCTTACCAGTAGTTCCAGAGATAAGCGCGTTCAAATAAATCAACTCTATACTATATTTTTAAAGAAATCAGGTGCCCGTTTTCGGACTTAAAAATTATACACATGATTATAATTTTTTGACTAAAATATGATTATAACACATCATATTTTACTCTCCTCCTAACATCGGTTAACAGAATTCACAGTGTACCGGTTCGTATCGCCCTGTCAGCAGAATCCACGTAATGGCCTCTCAATTGCTTTGATCGTTTTTCCGGATGGGTAATGAATTATCTCGGTCCAATAATCCTCTCGGCTGAGCGGTCGGCCTCCTCTATGTAACTAATATTAAGCCCTCAATTAAAATTGTCCGTATAAAGAGGTATTCCGAGTTTTGGATCCTCTCCAAACTTTTTTCGATTTTGCTGGCTCGGTTATTTTTAGGTGCAACGTAAAAGGCTACGAATACTGATACATTGGATCGTTCTAATAGGATTGGGGTCGTAAGAGTGTCTGAGCTAGGCTAGTTACAATTCTATATAGGAGATCTGGATTGGTTCCTAGATCTCTCTAAATTGGGTCTTTAAGACTGTATAACCTGAATCTAAGATCCAACCTTAGAGCGTTTGAGATTGTGATCAATAAAATATATCTTGAACATTTTCTTCAATTCTTATTCATTGTTTTAGAATATTTACGCTTTTCGATTTTGAAGTAAAAAGGCGCAGCATTTATTTTGTGTATCTCTTTTGTGTCTTTAATGATTACTAGACTGTTAGTCATATGTGTCCTAGCTTCCATAGCACAAGCTTCAAACTTAGTTTAGGGCTAGTCAATTGGTGTAATAGTCATAAGGGTTTATTTATTTATTTAATAATCATTTATGACGGCCAAATTAAGCCAACTTGAATGTCATCTTTTAATTTATCCCCAGTATGAAAATTCTTGCCAAAGTCTGCTCATCCGTATTCAACTTTAAACTAAGTATTGAGTGCAACTCACGGCTTCATCGTCGCCCGAACTTAATCCAGACATTTGATATCGTTCCCCGAACTTGCCGGGAATTTCCTAGAAGCAATCAGGTGGCAAAAGCTCCTTTAATAGACGTTTGCAAAGTTGGTAGATTAGTGAAGCCGTAAATGGAATGGCATTGCTTCGGCCTTTGATCTTTTATATTGAATTTTGATGTTTTAATGATATTGTTTATCGAAATAATGATTCCGGTGCTTCTGTGCGGAAAGGAATTGATTGTACGTTCACTATATATATACCACAATGCCATTGTTAGGGGTATGCCTTGAAAACTAGAGCTTACCTCAAGTTGCTTATACAGTTGTAAGATTTTATAATGGTAAAGCGGACCTAAACGCATTTTCGTGTATAAAGTGACTTCAGTGCGTTCTTGAACATAGTACTCGTACTTAGATAGTTCTGCCGGCAGGAATGGGACTTAACCAATTTTGTTAGTTCAAATTCCGGATCGAGCACAGTTAATTTCTGTCATTCTATGACGAATCAGTTATTTTATAGCTAACTAGCGGCCCGCCCCGGCTTCGCCCGTGGTACTTGTCCACTATTAAATGGATGATATTATACATAAAAACCTTCCTCATGAGTTACTCTATCTATTAAAAAAAACCGCATCAAAATCCGTTGCGTAGTTTTAAAGATTTAAGCGTTCATAGGGACATACAAAATACAACATGACAGAAAAAGCGACTTTGTTTTATACTATGTAGTGATTTTGATGGTTATCGAAATTCAGGCGTATGACAGTCTTACATCTTTATAAATGTGAAAGTTAGTTTCTTAGGATGATTGTCTGTCAGACACGCTGAAACCACTCAACGGATATTGATGAAATTTGGTATTCAGGCAGGGTATGAGCTGCTTTAGGTGATAAAATTTTACTTTTTATCCAGATTAAATGCTTCCACGGGAATATTGATAACGCGGTCAAAGCCGCGGTTAAAAACTAGTAAATGATAAATATGCTAACAGGTTAATAATATCGGATTCTTATCTGATCAAAAGTTTTTTTCCTCTTGACATATCATGTTTGATCTAATTTATTTGCAGCAACTTTGCTGATATAAGTGTATTTTTTTGTAATCTTGTTTTTTTATGTAATATCGTAGACCGCATAGTTGTTTCACATCAGGCAACTGACAACAATGTCAAGTGCTAGCTTAGTTCAAAAAAAAAATAGTAATTGTTTGTTTCCCTTAAATGGATAACTGAAAACTAAATAACATCTCTTTCTCTTGGTCCAGGTATCTGGCACAACCACGCCAACACAGTGGGTCAGTCGGGCGCGGGCCGGGGCCGATAGTACCGAGGAGCGCGCGCGCGCCGGCCGCCCCGCCCCGCGCCCCGCCACCACAGCCCTGCCGCCATGGTGCGCGACAAGAAGCTGCCGAGCAAGCAGGACTCGCAGAAATGTGAGTAGATCATACACAAGACTTATATATATATATATAGATATATATATATATATATACATATTATACATATTATATATTTATAATATATATTATATATATATATATACATATATATATATATATATATATATATATATATATATAACACCTAATACACTTAGATAATTTACATAAGACCTATAGAATACTTAAGCGGCCGATAATATGTACATATAAGCGGATCGGTGCGTGCTCCGCTACGTGGGGTAAATCGTGGGGAAAGAACCACTCGACTGATTTTGTGCAAACTTCACAGAAACCATCTTCTAAATCGTCCGAACAAACTCTGAAAATTTAGTTCGGATAGGGGAGCCCGTTCTTTAGATATAAGGTGACAAACAAAGATTGTATTATTATTTCATTATTAACATCATCATTATCAGCCAATCGCTTTCCATAGCTGGACGAACATAAGCCTCTCTAAGGTCTCTGAAGCCCAAACCTCGGCTATCAGCCAGCCTTAGAGCATAAATCTTCACTCCACCAGGACATACGATAAATATTTACAAGGACTGAACGAGACCAAAGGAGATTTAAATTTTGTATATGTGACAAATGAGCCTCGGCAATTTAGCCCAGTGTAGTCATTGTATCATTAAATTTAATTACATTTGTCATGATAATGCACGTTTTAAGGGATCCGCATTCGGATGACAATTAATCTAACAGATTAGCTATTAATTTATGCTACAATCTCCTATGATCTAATTGCCTAAACGTTATCTGACACCGTCGATAAATTGGTTCGGTCTCGAAATCCTAGATTGGCCAGCAAAGAGGGCAATAGCTGACAACTTCGGTGCTAACGAACAGACTTGGACGGTTTAATAAGCAGAGCCGTCAGGGAGAGGGAGGGGGGATTATACAGTCTCTTAGGCTGGATTCATACGTTGGTCCAAACATTGGTCACAATGCTACGACAGGGATATTGGTTCCAACGTTGTAAACATTATCCACCATTTGTTCTATGAATTCAGGTAGAAGTAGGTAAAAACGTTTTGTGTCTCCTAGTGAGGGATACAGAAACTGAAGTCTTACAAATGGACCCCACTGGTGGAAACTTAGGATCCAGATATTAAGAAAAAAATGTAGAGTTCAGTCAAACTTGAACTTGAATGGTTCTAATTCCTTTGAGTTCATTTTCCCTCATATTCTTCCAGTGATAATCATAATAAAGTAGCACTTAACTATTGGGCTGTATTTATATCTGTGTTGGGCCAATGTTTGGCCAACGTCTAAAGCCAGCGTAAGACATTAACGAGGCGCAGGTTTATTAGTACTTCGCTCAGCTCACCTCTGTTGTAGGATGTAACTATCAAACATATTATATATATCCCTATATAGAGGGCTGGAGTAATGTACTTTTTCATTACTGTTATATAACCCACAAAGGTGGAATCTCTGGCTACTTTTTGGCCATAAATATGGGAACTAGCACACTTGGAAACAGAGGCATAAATATCAGAGGAGCGTTGTATTGCGGAACGTAAAATGTCTCTCTACGGAATAGACCGCAGTGACTATTTACCAAAAGCTCACACTACGAGGGCAGTTCAATAATTACTTAGCCTAAATATGAAAAAAACGAATTTTTAAGAAAATTTAGTGTTATTTTACAACACTGTCTCCTTTCAAATCGATACACTTGGCACCGCGATGCTGCAACCATTTTAACCCATCCAAAAAATACGATTTCCCGAGGTCTTCAAAATAGGCCTCTGAGGCGGCGATGACCGCATCATTCGACCCAAAACTTTTTCTGGCGAGTGATTTTTTCAAATTTGCGAACAAGAAGTAGTCACAAGAAGCCAAAATTAGGGATTACGATGGATGGAGCAACAATTTGTAGCACAATTCTATCAATTTGGCCATGACAACGGCGACGGTGTTTGCCGCCGCGTTGTCGTGGTGGAGCAGCACTTTTTGCTTTGCCAAATGCTGCCGTTTTTTTTTTAATTTGTCGTCGAATCGGCCTGGTAAGTTAGAAAAGTGGAGCCCCATAGTCGTTTTACCCTTCTCGATGTAATCGATGTAGATCATACTTCGTGAATATCAAAAAACAGCGGCCATTGCCTTTCCGGCCGATTTAACAGTCTTCGCCTTCCTTAAAGCACATTTGCCGGGAAAAGTCCACTGTTTCGATTGTTCCCTGGGTTTAGTGTGTACCAGCGAACCCACGCTTTGTTGCCGGTCATAAAACGCTGAAAGAACTGCGCTGGACAGCGTTGCAACAGGGCCAAACATGTTGCCGATGTTGTCTTACGGTTGCGCTTGTTGGCAGGTTGGAGCAAACGCGGCAGCCTCCGCGCCAACAACTTTTTCACACCCAATTCATAGTACAGAATATGATGCAGTGTTCTTTTTGCAATGCCCACAGTCTCAGCTATCTCGTGAATCTTCAATCGCCGGGCTGCCAACACGATAACGTGGATTTTTATACCATTTCCTCCGTTGAAGCCGTTTTTAGCGTGGGTTTGCTTCGCTCATCAAAAACCGACCTGCTGCTTCGATCAAATTCATTAAACCAATTTTTGTCGGTCAACATGGAAGGAGAAGAGTCACCTTTCACAGCATTCAAGCGCTCTTTGATATCCATGCGCATTATCCCTTCCAAAAACAAGAGTTTAATCACTGAACGATTTTGTTCATTTCCATTTTTGTAAAAACCGTCCGACATGCTCACTTCCATAGGCTGTCAAAATAAAACAAATGAAGGGAGAAGTCTGAAAAGTCCTCAGTATACTTCGAAACGTATTTACTGCACGATAGTAAATGATTTTTGAAATAATAGCGGCATCTGGCAGCGAGGCTAAGTACTTATTGAACGGCCTAGGTATCTTTGAATTCAACTGGATTAAAAAACCTAGCGTGGAAACATCAGTGTTCTCCTTGATTGCAGAATCACAAAACTAAGAAATGTTTTTAGAGTGCTGTAAATCATTAGTATTAATGTCATCAAGTTTTATTCCCTCGGAAAGCTTGAACACCAACCGTACCCAGTACTTTAACGAGCTAGACAAATGTTGCGTAGACCTAACATATAACAACAATTCAGCGGCGTAAGATCGGCATCATGAAATATTATCCCAAATAGGTAACAATATACTACGTGCGCACGTCAGAATGGAAATAAAAGGACGAAGAAACGTAAGTTTTTCTGAGAAATATTCCTAGAATTATTCTAGACATCACACATTTTGTATTCAATCGCTTCTCTCGGGCTCATGTTACAGTATGCGGTCTACGGGCTTATCTAAGCCTTTTATTCGGCGACCCAAAAATATGAAGGTAATCGCTCTTCGTACATTTACAAGTATGCGCCTTCATAAGATTTTACGATGTCGTAAGTAGGTACTTGCCTTTTTTTGTAAAGTTTAATATGCAACTTTTACTTTTATTTGGTTGAGGCTCGTTGGTGAAAAGCGCCACTCTGGAATAAGCCAGCATATCTTGAAAGCATTGCCCTCGAAATGATGGCTAATCAAGATGCAAAAAAACCAACATCAGCTTCCGCAGATGTGCCGATCTCATCTCTTGCAAATGTTGCTCGTACTTCCTTACCTCGTTACATTTCCGCGTTGAGTGCAGATACGAGTCCGATAAATGGTTTCATTACGGTACCAGTCGTTCTGGTTACGCCTTCGAAGTTTGCGTTGCACTTTCGGCAACATTTTAGTTCCGTGATGCACATAAACTTCTCTATAACTCACTTCTCTATAAGAATAATTGCTCTTAATAATCATCATGCTAAAAATGTTGCCGAGAACAGTTACCATTAGTAAATACCAAAGGTTACTTCCTTTCCTTATTAAATCACACTAGAACACGTTTCTCTCGAAATGAAGGACAATCTAGGTGGTAAAAAAGATCTTAAAATCCAACAGCAAATTCCGCAGTGATCCGATTCCACATATTCCAAATTTACTTACTTACATACTTCCTAACCACGTTTGTCTATTTAAGGTGACAAAAAAATCCGGAGTTCCGATTTTATACTTTTGCAAAGGTTCTTTCCTTACCTACCATTTCTGTAGAATGCGTCGCTCTCAAAATGAGGGCCATTGAAGGTGGCGCAAAAGATCTTAGAATCCAACGTCAACTTCCGCAGTTCCGATCCCATCTCTCGCGAATGCTGGAATGCTACATCCGCGCGGAGCTTGCAGCATTTCCTCGAGTGCAGATATGCGCCCGATAAATGGCTTCATTACTGCACCAGCCGTTCCGGTCCCATCTCCCGGAGTTCGTGTTGCATTTTTTGTGGCGTTAACAAAAAGACAGTGGAAATAAAACTCTGCGACTAAAAAAGACTTTACAGCTTGCCCCGATAACTGGTGTTTGAATCAAATAAAATAAAATTACAACTAGGAGTCATACAAGTGGTTTTCTAATAGGTAATGGCCACGGTCCACGTCTGTAACAATTGTTTTATATTAAATATGTGTTGTGTATGAGTATTGAACTAGAGTTTAATTGTACAATAAATATGATGCTTATATAGGAATTGAGGATCGTAAGAGATAAGAATAACGGTACACTTAATCTATGTATGAAACGCTTGATTACTTTCCTGCCAAAACAGCAATCAGATCTCGCTCAGAAAGTCTGTCGTAATTATGATCGTGTTTTAGCTTGAAAAGACTGAATTACTCGTACCGTTTGTCTGCGGGATTGAAGGGGAGCGCCGGAGGTACAATTGCGTCCTGTCTGTCGTATTGCGACCGGCAATCGACATCGGGCGCACGGATGCAATTTACTTGCACTGGTTGCACTATGCAACTGCCCGCCGTTTGATACGGGACCAGTATTTTCAGTGAATCCTGTCTATTTCGGTCGGATCGGTTACGTTAGCTGAAAGTTGAGTGATACTCACAAAGGGCAGTTATTGACGTGTCAGCATGTATTGTTTTCTTGCTATCGTTATTTTTTATTTGAGTGGAATTCTTTTTTTTTTTTCAATATCATTATATTGTTTGGGACGACATCAAATCATGTCAGTTGGCATGCCAAAAATATTCATTTCTGCCATCCTATACACGGTTCATGAGACGATGGTTGTTAGTTCTCATAATATACACTTTAATGCAACATAGACTACACTTTAGTTTAGAAATACGAGTAGTACGAGCCCGTTGGTCTAGTGGTCAGAGACCCTGGCTACAAAACCAAGGGTCGTGGGTTCGAATCCCGATAGGGGCAAATGTCGGTGTGATGAACATTGGCATCTGTACTCGAGTCATGGATGTTTATAAAAGTATTTAAGTATGTATTACTATGTCTATCTGTTCCCTAGCATCCATAGCACAAGCTTAGTTTGGGGCTAGGCAATTGGTGTGTAATTCGAAGCCATTTTTTTTTTTTTTAGTAATACGAGTATCTAGTCGTTTGCCTCCCGTCTCCTGTGTAGGAACTACTACATACATATATAGTAAACTCCTAGTGCCTAACCTGTACCTATAATTGATGTACAAATTGATTCTATTGCTTTCGGCGTCTTCCTTTGTTAGCCAGCCTAAACAGGAATGGGAGTGTCATTGCAGTGCACCAGCAATTTGCAGTGTTGAATGTCCCGAATGCATTCACCTTAGTGGATAGCCTCAAACGCTGTCTGAATTCAGTTTAGTTGTACTCGTATGTTCTATCTATGAGTACTTTTAAGTTGTTAATTGACTAAATATAGGTTTCTGTAGGTAACATTTTTAATGAAAGAAATTGATCCAATATTCCTTAGTTGCCTCCTCTCATATTGAACCTACAACATACCTACAGTCACTTAGTTTTGTTAAGTCATTCATCTTTATCAATGTTTGCATTCCTATAAGATCTTGTTGCTCTAGATGGCTTCGATTTTATGCAGACACTGTTTCAGACAATAACAATCTTTACCCGGCAATAAATAAGCAATATAATCTTATTGAACAACTTTGTAGTGCTTCATAAGCAACAAACACTACAAAGATGTTTAATGGAGGCAATTTACTTGTTGCGCCTGTTTCTCTGTTTTGGCATTGCTTCAACTATCTAACATTGCATTCAGGCTTTGTTTAATGTTCAGTATGAAAATAAAATTGCTCTTTACGAATGGTATTGACTAGACCCATATGTCAGTTATAGCATCATCATCATTATTTTAGCGCCTCTCTCGATTGCATCCTCGGCTATAGTCTCGGAGCCCAGACTAAAGCCGATATACTTAAAACGGCTACTTAAACTTCTGATTTCTGCATCAGAATCAACAGTCGTATTACGAACTAGCGGCCGCCCGCGACTCCGTCCGCGTGGATTTCTTTTTTTCGAAATAAAGAGTAGCCTATGTTCTGTCTCAGGGTCTAAAGATTGTCTGTACCAAATTTCATCAAAATCGGTTGCGAGGTTTAAGCGGGAAAGCGTAACAGACAGACAGACAGACAGACAGACAGACAGACAGAGTTACTTTCGCATTTATAATATTAGTTGGGATATACTTAAATAGATACATATAACACCCAGACTAGGACAAACAGACAAATGTTTGTCCTGTGCGGGAATCTAACCCGCAACATCTTGACCATTACACCAAGTGGGTCGTAAAGAATTTACTTAGAATAGTAAACTTACCTCAAGTTTCGACAGCGGTTTAAATTATAATTTTGATAGTTTGACTTGTAGCTATTTGTTGTTCAGAATACCTTGAAACTGAATAAATTATATTCTGGTCACGATCTTTATAATTTCATGAAATTCCGTTATCAAAGTTTTAATCTCCCTAATTCAGTAGCCGATTAAGCTTACTTAGTTTTAAACTCGGAGACCTAATTTTGAAATTCCATTCCGATTTTCAATTCATTGTGTAAGCAAGATTTGTTGTACGTATAAAATTAGACCCTAGGCCGCAAATATCGCGTTTGAATTGCGGCGGATTTACGCCTGCAATGTATTCTAAATTATAGATGACACACCATGCCTCAATAACGTTGTGTTTTATTCTATAGAAAATGCAATGCCGCCGAACTTCGATTGCGTATTTCCAGCCTAATGTGTTTCTACACCAAAAACAGACAGGTATAAACAACTTTCTTGTTTACAAAGAAGTATTAACGTAACATCAAATGAAACTCTAACAATAAAATTTAAAGATTCTTATCCGAGTTCAAAATTACCTTATAAAGAAGAATAAAGCCTAGCTCCTATTCCCCCATTAAAAGGGTACGACGCCGTAAAAACAATACAAATACCTTTTGTAAAACAATGCCATGTCCCTCGCAATTAATGTTTGTTGAAGTTTAATAAACGGGACAAGGTACGGAAGCCAACTAATTAGCAGCAGAAAAGTCTTTGTAAGCTCTTTTTAAATGTATTGAAGGCGGCCGTTATTAAACGTGAGACATAATGGAGAGGATTTTGGCTTTAGCATCGCATGGTTAGTTGCTGTTTTATTGGTTCGACCCGCTTGGAGTAATGGTCAAGAAGTTGCCTATTAGACCATGAGGTCGTAGGTTCGATCCCCGCACAGGACAAATATTTGTGTGCGTCAACTTGTCTGTTTGTCGTTGTCTGATATCACAGATATCTGTAACAAAAATGCTTCAGAAACTTAACAAGGAGTCAAATCAATGTATGTGATGTTGTGGAATATTTACTTATTCATTTATTTATTGGTAGCGTGATAAGGTCGGTATACCTCAAACCACGAGAAGTTCTTGATGTGAGAAAAGAGTGTGACTTATAGACTCTTCGAAAATATGGACTTTGTTGAACAATGGATATTAACAAACGCAATTTAAACCCATGTCAAGAAAATTAACATTAATCCACAATAAAATACCTAGCAGGCCCATTTAAAATAATATAAAATATAATTTAAAAAAATATAAATAATAATATAATAAAGTTAGTTGATTCTGTCCCATAATGCCATAAGATAACGATGTCTAAATTATGTAAGTTGCATTATAACCTGAACATTAAAAAAACGGAAAAAATATTCATTGCCATTCATAATTTACGGCGGCATCCACTCAAGATGTAATATTACTAAAAATATCATAAATTTTGAAGTAATAAACGGTCCCGGTATAAAATGGCGCCCACCGAGGGGTTATGCGGAGATGATATAAAATTAAAATAAAATATTCAGGAGATGTGCTGGTGAGTACAGCATTATTCGTTAACTACTGCATTAAAAATATGCTGTCAAAGCGAGTAGTTAACGGTTCTCCGGTTCTCATTTTTATTTCAGTGGACAAAAAAAATATTTTATTTTATTGGTGTATAATATATTCTCATCGCTATATCTGCACATGTCAAACAAAATAACGCTACAGTTTTTTGGTGTCGAGGCATATCTTACGACTAGCGGCCGCCCGCGACACCGTCCGCGTGGATTTCCTATCCAATACAAAATATTTTTTTTCAATTCGAACCAGTAGGCACTGAGATTAGCGCGTTCAAACAAACATACTCTTCAGCTTTATTACCTAAGCATAGATTTAAATCTATGATTTAACGGGAAAACTTCTAACATTGCAGAATTACTTACTCAGAATCTTCTGTTAATTTCCTCCTAGTATCTAGTTTGCATCCGATCTTCGAGCTCAAGAACGGCAAGGGCGTGTTCAAAATGTATTCCCGGCTAGTGCAGACATGCTATTCGGTTAACTGCAGACACACGGAAGGAAATTGCGGTGAATACATTAGGGAAGCACTTTCATGGCCCTACACTGACGTTTGTAACAAAGATACGAAATCACACTATCAATCTAAAGCAAATGATATTCGTCAAGGTTTGGCGTCAATGTACTACATTCTTTATACGATGAAAAAGCAGAACAAGTGTTTTTGTTTGTTTGTTGGAACGCGCTAATCTCAAAAACTATTGGTTCGAATTGAAAAAATATTTTTGTGTTGGATAGTAGGTTTGTCGAGGACTAAGCTAAAGTATGTACACTATGTGCGCATATATAGTACAGTATATATGAGAAACCGAACTCTACGCAGACGGGATCGCGGACGGCCGCTAGTGTACTTATACTAATAACATATAGTGCATTTGATCATTTGTTTGTTACTTAGTGTAAAATCAACAGGAGACATACATTTTTAAGATGCTTTCCACAGGGTACCATCGAGTAAGCAAAGCTGTTATTTGCGTGATGTACATATTATTTTGATAAATCCATACATACTTAGCAAAATTATACTTAGCGACAAAATATATGTACAAACAGACGTGCGATAATTATGAACCTCTTTGTAACATTCACAGATGTGCGGTAACATGTACCTCTTTGTAACATTCTATTTCGTACATCAGTTATTATAAGCACTATCACAAATTAGCTAGAAACATGATTACTTAACGTACATGACTGGCTTGCCTCTTCTATGTATGAATGAAAGAATAATAATTCATTATTATCGTAGTCCATTTAGTCTTATCTTCATTATTCGCAACGACCCTTGGATATCCTCACCGAGTAACATGGCTTAATGAGTAATAAATGAACATACAGAGTAGTTGAGCTATTAAGAGTTTTATCGCTTCCTATAATTAGGTTTTTCCTTTACCATGTAGGTCAAGATAAGGTATAAGCAGACGTCATTCATTGAGATATAGGTGATTAAAATATTTGATGTCATCCTTGTTGTTCATATTAAATGTTTTTGATTTTTATCTTGGTAGAGGAACTGATTGAACGAGTTTTCTTTTGATTTTGTCGGCTTTATTGCCTATTTATAAGACATATACGCATAAATCTCACAAACGGGTTCTTTAAACTTTAAGCTATATGTGCGGAAACCGAAATCCACGCGGACGGAATTGCGGGCGGCCGTTAGTTTATTTGATATAAAAAAAACTGTTTAATTATAATGACACCATTATCATACATACCTTTATTATTACGTACATGGTTTACCTAAAAAAACATTATTTGAAAATGTTTTTTCCCTCATCCGAACATAACCATAACATTTTGTTTCCCGCTTACAGAAATGCTAACAAACAAGTTTATATTATGTTTTGTTCCCTTCTCCCTAACCCAGGGTAAGCCATCAAAAATGACATTGCCACAATATCGCTCTGTGGATGTTAGCCACCGGACTGGATAATTTGACGCCGGATTGAAGTAACCGAATACGTATATCTCTGTCATTCTAAAAAATACCATACAATCTACGGCACAAAGACGGTTATAGCTAAGCAGATTTTGTTTCAAAATTTGGCTCGAATATTGAGCACTTTCTAGTTTCAATATACACAAGATATTGCAGTTCCATAAATAATGATGGATATAACGATATTGGCGAAGCTGAAACAGGCGACTCTAGTTTGTGAAGTTTCGTGAAACGAGTATTTTTATAAAGTTTTGTGGTAATAGGGTGTATTTTTGATCACAATCCGTAGACGTGTTTGGCTCTATGGAATGTAATGCCACCTAGGTTTGACTAGAATAAAACAAAGAAGATATCCGCTGGCTGTTTCTTATGCCTGTACATTTTTTCTTTCTATACTTTTCATTGTTTCTCTAATGTAGGTACATTTTAATTGTCATAAGTGCTTTTTGTAACTGATATCTATTACTGGCCACGAAAAAAATATCTTCTGATTTTAGGTACCTAGTTCTTTAGAGATTATTTAAATATGCATAAAGAACGTTAAAGTAATGTTACTGGTTGACCTCATCTCTGATAGCGGTAATACTCGTAATAACTACATTCTAGTAGTTAGCTACATTATGCGCATGCACTTGTATATAATTACACGCCCTGTCAGGAAGTGTGATAAACTATGACGGAATGCAATAGGTAACAAAAAGTCTGAATTAATAATATTGTTCGTTTGCTCAAAGTGCAAATCCTGCCGATTGCGATTCTTCATTAAGCGCAGAAGATGCTCAACATCAGAATTTTATTCAAATAAGATACTTACAATATATTTATCATTTTAATGATAACAATTATGGATAAGCATTGACCCAAACCATTACAACCATTCTTCATTGCACGCAACAGCCAAAGGAGAAATCCGTTTCTCATACAAACGGGGGCCTGGATGTGCACGGCTACAAATTGGTCACCGATTAGAACACTTCAAAAGATTAAATTTGCCCAATTTTAATAGCTGAATACAACGGCCAAATATGTTAAAATCATGCATGAATATTCATTATTATTGCCATATCTATATGGTGTGACATCAAGTGATAGGACTGACATTGACGTATGACGTAAAACCAAAATGCACTGATCTATATATAAACAAGATATAGGTCAGTGCCAAAATGGCTCCATTTCAATTGATACTGCTCGTTTAATCGATCAATTGTTTGATTTTATTATTATCTTTATTGTGAAGACGTAAAAAGTAGATCATTATTAAGATATAACGAATATTACAAATAATAAATGATTGTAGTTTTTCAAAATGTAGCAAAAAGACACTGGAACATGATGCATTTAATTTAATCGCCGCTTATCGATTTTCTCTAATCGATTATTTAATCTGTTATGTTATTAGGTGCGTTTTTGAAGACAGTTAAAAATTAAAAAATATAGTGCTATGTCGTTTATAAAGTGTGTTTGATAATGTAAAATATATAATTATGCAATTAACTTAAGTTGGCCAAAGCCTATTCCGTTGTTATTTATAGAGGTTAATTAACAAAAATTTACAGTTTTTTTGGTATATAATTTATCCATGCACAATTAAGCCCAAATTGGATCGTCTCCTTTCAACAAAATTTTACAACGGCAATTGTCAAATATATACTTACACAAAAACTGTATGCAATTAAACTGTGACATGTGAATTCAGTCTTAGCAAGAACACACAGAGCCTTGCAAATGTTGACAGCTGAGCCAATCCAGGCATTCATGTTTGACCTAGGAATGTGCAATACACGCAAGAGGTTAGACCGTCTTGGTCAACTATCGGATTGGTATATTGCTTTATTCAGTTTGATGAGCACACTGTACTGTGCTGCAGTCAGATAGTTATTGTTTGTTTTTACAAAAGATGTGTTCATCTTTATAGTAATTGTATAATAATTTGACAAACATTGGTGTTGTTTTGTAGGTATAAACTAAATAAACAATATTAGCTCATATACAAACATATAATGTATATATATGAGCGTAATTTTTTTTCTGCTCTTTTTTAAGATGGGGTAGTGATAACGAAAATCTGGTTTGGTTATGGTAAAAATTAGCAATAATTTGTGATTGTGGACCACTGTTTGAGAAGTCAAAACAAATTCTTTAAAAATCGCAGGTTCAATCCTCAAACAGTACTAATAAATAATTACGTACATGTTACAGTTTTCGGTCATAAATAGACCAACGCCAGAAGTTATCACAAACCTACAATACAACACATACATTTATAAAAATACTTATAAGATGAATAAACAGAAATAATATTCCGGCCAAATATAATATTAGCAGAGAGCTCCGCCGTTTGTAATTAAGTACCTCAACAGATGTTCTTCGAGATAATATGGAAATACACCCCAAGCAGCAGTTAAGTACTCATAAATAATTGTAAATTAAAAGTTTACTTAAATTGGATGGGTTTATGGAATAAGGAAATTATAACCAGCCAAATATAATGTATCTGTGAGGATAATGACAAAATTGTAGAAGCTACTTAATATAAGTATCAGCCTATTAATGTCCCACTGCAGGGCAAATGCCTCCATCATTTGAAATCATTATGTTTTCGTTACAAAGATGGGTTGTGGCGTAATCACCACGCTTGCCAAATGGTGGTGATCACAAACCCGGGCTGTGCTCAGAAAAATCAACACAAATTTTGCCCGACCCAGGAATCGAACCCAGGACCTCGAGACCGTGGCCCGGTACTTAAACCACTAGACCATCGAGGCGTACTTAATATGAACACATTTCAAAACTCAACGTTATGTAGAGCCATGATTTTAAATTAATTTAGTATCAATGTTTATCATTATCAGTTTCTATATATACTATTACCATATTACAGTGTACTTATTACAGCACCAAAAAAATATTATTTCGGTACTGATGGGTACATATATTTTTGGCAAAAAACGTATACCAATCTTAACATGAGCCTATATCGAAATGTGCTTTATCTTTCTAAACCTAATCAAACGGAGATCTTGACTCCACCACAATACCGAATAAGCAATAAATATTGCTTAAAGTGAAAAAAATCCAATAAAAGTGTCCCGTCGCAGGTCGCCCTTCATGACACCTCACGGCCATGACTCGGTCGCAAATGGGATCTCGTTTCTTACATGCTATGCTCGAGTGTCGTAGTCATTTGTACTGAGCATCATCATCATCATCCTAGCGCCTCTCCCGGTTGCATCCTCGGCCATTGCCTTGGAGCCCAGGGTACGCTGCGACTATGATCCTGAATTGACTAGCCTGGTTATTACAATTAGTCATTTGTACTGAGCATATAAGTATCATTATGAGCCAGGAATACTACTGGAAACTACAATTTGGAATATAAAAATGCCGTTTGTACTATGTAGCTACTTAAAGTTAGTACTATTATTCCTTGAGTCATATTGCTCATTACTGAGGGTCGTGATCATTGTATGAAATGAAACACACAACAACTCTCTTGGCAATTGTAATGGATTGGTTTGCATTTGCCTTCTCCATTTCATACACTAACTCGTAGTGTGTAGGTTTCCTCACGATGTTTTCCTTCACCGTACAGCTGGTATGAAATGACGCACAGACCAAACATGGTTGTCCGGATTTGAGCCGTCGGTCGACTTCATGCATGTGAAGCGGCGTTTTTACCGAGGCTACCGAGCTGTTATTATTATTGTTAAAATCCAATAAACTTCAAACAAGTGATAATTACTTCGCCTGTGTGATGTATGAATCCTATACCTATTTTATTCGGAATCATCTGAGTTTGTCGCACCCCCGTACTTAGTTGATCCAGTTAGAGTTCCAGAGGATTAAAATTAGTTGCAACTGTACAGTCATGAGCACCAACATGTATATACATTACATACACATCGACTCTTATGACAAAGCAGTAAAGTTCATATTTGAATGTGTTTGTATACATGTTGGTGCTCATGACTGTACAGTCGCTAAAATTCAACATTACAAAACAAAAATTTACTTTACTTTTAAATCACGACACACAGCTGTCGTTACCACACTCGTCCTACCCAAACAGATGATAAAACCTGCCTTACTCAGCTTCTGTCGAGGGGTGTCAAAAAAGGTGTTGGTTTTTTATGTCACGGGTGCGAGTGTTGTTTAAAATTCAGCCACATTAGAAACGTCGTTAGCGCAGTGCCGGGGCATAATGAGGGCGCGACGCAACCTGCTCCGGGCGAAACACTGCCCTATATATATTTTTAAAGTTAGCTTTAGTTTTTTTGCAATTTCATCTTATTTAAAAAGGAATTAATCTTTCTTTTCTTTCGTAATCGTCATTAAGCACACTAATTATGCATTTATAGCTTCTATATACACATATCTCTCTACGGTCGTGTCAGACTGCTGTCCCACCGAATTATGAGAGTAAAGAAATAGAGAGTGCACTATCACTTGCGCACTATAATATATCCTGCGTACCTGGCTGATCGTAATATCGGCCGCCATGGCCGAATTCGGCCGGAGGGGTATTATTATACATATATTGTTGTGTCTGTTAGTTAATAAAATTTATTCTCTCTTCAAAGATAACTAACACAATTGTATGGTCTTCCAACAGAGGAAATTCCCGAAAAGTTCTGCTAAGCCAAAACCTTAAGTTCATAAAACAAAAACATGATTTATATAATAAAAGATTTAATTTAAATGACATCTATAAATCAAACAATTCTCCAGTCACCCCTGGTAATGAATATTAATGTTAAATCACAATGCCGTTTCACGGTAATACAAATAATGCCTATAATATATTTCACGCCTCCACGCGTCGTTGCTTCAAAATAATTAATAAATTATTAATTATGTAATGACAGGACTTTGTAAAAGAGTTATTAAAACTCATAACGTAGTACTGATTGAACTATTTTGTAAAAATTCAAAAGCTTTTTTGATAAAATAAAGATCAGATTTTATGAGTCCCTAATTAAAAAGTCGAATGGGGTCGAGATAACGTTTTCAATTTTACATGGATCTTGGAGTGTCTTTGAGTCTTTGCGATGACTATTTATCTACTACCTATAGCCTCCTGTAACGAACACATGATTTCAAATGATGGAGGCCTTTGCCCTGCAGTGGGACATTAATAGGCTGATACTTTACTTTTCTTTATAGCCTCAAAGATTTGTATCAATGTTTAAGATATTAAAATACCACTAATAGGAGCTTCTGCGACAGGTTAGGTCAGGCCGATTAAGATGAGCTGCATGCTTATCTATGTCAATGCAATTAAATTGACATTAAAAACATACGACAACGGTCCCGCAGCAATCAAATCACAAAATCGGGGCGCCTATAAAAAAACGAAAATCAAACTCAGCGAACATAAACGTTTATCCGTGGTAGGTGCAAAACTGCTACGTCATGAGCGATAATCGTAAACTCGCCGGTGATAACGGATACGATACCTTCATGTAACGTGTATCGTTATTCTGGATAACGGTATGTTCGACATGGGGATGCTTAATGTACACACGAGTTCAGGGCTGTGACTTTCGCATTCATAATATTGGAAGGGACTCATACTAATATTATAAGTGCGAAAGTACATATTTACAGCTAACGGCCGCCCGCGACTTCGTTCGCGTGGATTTTGGTTTATCCTATGGGAGCATTTAATCGGAATAAAAAGTATCATAGCACCTAAGTCTATATACCAAATTTCATCAAAATCCGTTCAGTAGTTTCAGCGTGATTGACGGACAACTTTCACATCTATACTTATAATAAATCTGTAGAGAGGTCAATTCTGTACATTAAATATTTTTCCAAAATAACTATCAGGGGGTGTTTAGTGAAGGATACTGATACCAAAAATGCAATCAGTAAAATTTTTGTCTGTCTGTCTGTCTGTCTGTCTGTCTGTCTGTCTGTCTGTATGTTCCTTATAGAAACAAAAACTACTGGACGGATTTGGACGAAACTTGGTACCATTATTCTGCATACACCTGGGCATATTATAGGATACTTTTCACCACGCTACAATCAACAGGAGTAGCGTAGTGGAGGGATATGTGGGGAAAACGGGAGAATTTACTCCATTTCTTAAGCTTCAGTCGCGTGTGCAGCCTTAATGGTAAAAGTCACATAGAAATCATGTATGACGGAAATATTCTACATAAAATTGCCTAAAAAATATCCCCCAACAGCATATGTCTATCTTTTATGGTTGACTTACAATAACACGTGCAACTCAAGATTCAAATTGGTTTGAACGCGCTAAGCTCAGGAACTACTGGTTCGAATTGACAAAACATTTTGTGTTGGATAGTCCACTTATCACTAACCATTTGTCGAGGCAGGCTTTAAGCTATTGTATATTCCTTTATTTTATCGTTGTAAATATTGTGCTAGCGAACTATTTAGTTCTATAATGTGCCGATAGATGGCGCATCTCGCTAGAGGCGCGGCCGCGGATCTGAATCGCGGTGAACAGATGGTTTCTCAAATGTATAAGGTCTCCAGATTATTGTTAATAATTATAATCTAGGCGGCTTGCTGCTAAATTTTAGTGTGGTGTGAGCCTTCCGCTCCCACAATTGCCCGGTTAAGCTGTTAAGGTAGCCTTCTGCAACCAAAAGCGACGTCCGACCGAAAAAAAAAAAAATTATAAGCGCTTTCCATCACTTAATTTAACTATAATTTGACTATTATTGCTATCCTGAGTAATTAGTCCCATAGAAGTGTGCAAGTTGACTGCATGCATGCATATAGACCGTTGTTTTATTCAGCTATTTTTAGTAAGACTGTGTGCGGAAATCGTAACCCACGCGGACGGAGTCGCTGGCGGCCGCTAGTTTATAATATAAAATAAGATATACAAAATATTTATTTTTTGTCAATTTCCAAAATAAAAACAAATGAATTAAATAATTTATTCAGCAAATTAAACCACTTATTAAATTCTTTTGCACGTCATTATTTTTTCGCCCTACCAGCGCCTCGACGTAAATGGCCTGCTTAAAAGAGACGCCGCCGGAAGAAACTCAGCAGTTACGCCTTTGTATTTATTCGTATGTTACAACCCTGCTACCAGCTATTTGTGTATTTTTATTTTCACACGTTCACACACATTTCATTGAGGATTCGAATAATAAATATCGTAGTGAGCAATATTTTTTTATCTAGTATTATTTATCTGTTCTAGTGAAGTATGTATGTATGTATTACGTCCACCGGGCTGATTCGGAGTGGATGAATGTGAATAAATACAAACGAGCATGTTATAAAGTAATAGAGGAACAATTCAATCTTATATTTCAATATGTTTTTTTTTAAATGAGAGTAATATATGAGCACTTCATAATGATATAACCAGAATAGATTAGAACAAAAAAAACTAAAACAATAAACAAACAAAAAGCTATAGGGATATCTTGTAATACCAAAGTAGTTATCATTTTGTAATAAAATTTAAGAAATAGAGAATGCACCTGTACTATATAATTTTATGTTGTTTTTGAAACCAACTCAAAATTCTGGGTCAGTCAAAATTCTGTATTAAAAATACTTTCATATTCAAATAATTCGATAAGTATTTTAGTATAATACAGAAAATACCAAAAGTAATTGTCAGTAATCTAGATGCTAATATGCTCAATATACATTTTCCAAATGAAGGTGTATATTCTAATTAGGGATCTCAGGTAGGGCCTGTAATTTTGCAAACGCAGCATTGCTCTCGGGGCGACCATAGCAGTAATTACTATTATTTGTATTCGTATACTGTTTTGGGCTTTAACAATTAGCTTTAAATACTTACCCTTCTGCAAATAGGATCTTTTGCCTTCATATTTTTGCCCGTTTGGATCTTTAGGTAACACTATAGTAAGCATAGAGGTATGTTACAGTTATAATACGACCCGACAGACTTCATCCTGTCAAAAAAAAATTGTAATCTGGCAGGGCTGTTTTTAGGGTTTTCCCGGCAATTATTCGATTTTTTTCTCGCCGTAATAAGCATCCTTGGACTTCAACGAACGTTTAAAAAAAGGATTGGCCAAATTGGTTCAGGCGTTGCTGAGTTATGCGCTTACCAACACATTTTGCGACATTTTTATATTATATAAGACACGCGGCCACCCGCGACTTCGTCCGCGTGGATTTCGGTTTCCACACTCATAGTGTTATACTTAAGCTCAATAAAGCCTACGTCATCAAATAGTCTATATAACAAAAACATATTTTTTCAATTCGAACCAGAAGTGAGATAAGTGCGATCAAACCAACAAACAAACTCTTCAGCTTTATTATATTAGTGTAGATAATCATGTTTGGCTTTTAATGAGCTTTTGTGCTACTTGCATTTTAATTTTTTTAAGTATTAAATAACATTCTGTGCATTTGGCTTCCGATGTAACCAGAATTCAAAACACTACAAATTATAATTGTTCCACGAAAACATTCCGGGTTTTCAGTCGCATAAAAAATATGAAATATCAGTTTTTACGAATAACAGGTTACAGGCTAAATCATTACAATTTTGAACTGTATTTTTTGTCATTAAATGTCAAATATCGAAAAAAGGGCTCCGCCGCGACAGTTTTCACTGCCGTGACCAGGATTCGAACCTGGGTTACTACGGCCACAACGTAGGGTCCTAACCACTAGACGATCACGGCTACCGGAGCGCATGCCAATTTGACGAAATTTGGCATTCGTTTCAATATTAAGTAGAATACCTACTTTCACTTCTTACTACGCAAACGAAGCAAAAAACAGCTTATTATGTAAAACAGTGATTATGTAAAGTAACGTAGGTATATAATAGATAGATAATGACAATGTTTTTTTTATTTACGGACGGTTAACTCTGACAGTTTTCGAGTTTGTTCATACAATTCGATATCGTGGCGTTTAGTTATTAATTAATCGGAGAACTATTTATATTTAGTGACCCGGCTTCTTGATAAGTGAAATATAACAATAATTGAAAAAATAAACTTATAGTTACGTGCATGCAAAATATAGTTTGGGAATTAGTATTAATTAGTACTGATAGTTCTTCCAGAAAACTTATAGTATGGCTTCGAGGGCTGCCTTATAAAAACTCATATTAAAAAGGGGAACACTGATTTAAAAATTGTTTCTCTTATCGCCACCTGGGCCGCATGCAAATACCGGCCAGGTACAAAAAATAAAAAATAAAATTCAAAAACAGAACGCTCCCGTGACGTCACAATATTTAACACCGACAGGCTATTTGTGCAACGTCACACGACACAGCGGTATTTATTGGCAGAAGCTGTCGATCAATCAAAGAGGACAGCTTTTTGTTAGCCCTTTTATCATTTGCCAATTTTCATCAGTGTTGTAAACATCATAGCCGTTTGATATATGGACTTTTTTGTTTTTTTTTTACCCATTTAGAAGGTTAAAAGAAGAATATTTTTGGTATTTTATTATAGGCACTTTTTGAGACAAGCGAAAATATGTCATAAAATGTGATTTACCTTTAGTTTCATTCATTTCCATTTCAGAAAATGTTTCTTGCCCCTGCTTCTTTGTTATCATTATTTCTAGTGCTAAAAAGAAAGACTTGACTTAACGATAACATACTTTTAGATAAATGTATCTGTAAGTCTCTGTAAATTCTTTCATTGTACAAATACCAGCCGTTTGAACTACATACTAGCCCCTCACGGAATCAAAATTAATCAAACTACCCGTGCAAACTATTAAACATCATACTTCTGTTATTCTTACCCAAATATTATTTCAACGTTCATCCTCTCCCTGGCCAAAGTAAGTAAATTAAATCTAAACCGAGATTTTGCCGCGTTAATTTCACAAAGGAAGCTTCTGCTTGTTGAAACAACAACAATAGTTAGTGTAACATAGGTACAACGCGATGTTTGCCACTGAAGTATTCGAGGGTAAGCATCCTTAGAAGGAAATATCTCGAGCGGCAAAGGAAATATTGTGTGCAAGTAACCAAAACAATTGGATTTATTTCAAACATTCCGTTAAGAGTCGCAGCCGGTTAGAATGCGGTTGTATTTGAACCTCTTTTCTCGGATTCACAACTGTTAAGCTCCTCCTTCGCTGGCTCAAAATGAAACACCTCATGCAAATTTTGTTCAGCTAAGAATTTTCCTTCAGTTTCACAAGCGAAATTTACAGCATAACGTGGTTGCTACCTTCATTTCTTGGGCACATTTATATTAAGTTATATTACACAGTTAAATGTATAAATTAATAATAATATTTGGGATCATAATTCATCATTGAGCATATAAAACTTCTATCCTGTTTGAACCTAATCGATGAATAAATTTGTGATTTTTCCTTTGAAGTTAATTCCTTTCTTAGCCAAATTCCATTTCGATAAATTTTTCACGAGTTTAAATAATAGAAGACAAGGTTAGGGTACCAATAATAGTAAAAAGTAAAAAAGTCAGACCTTCCACAAAAAACTAGAAGCGCTCAAAATACCAAAGCCAAAGGGGTGAATAAAAAAGGTAAACGTCAAAAACAACGAGTCAGTGTTTTAATACTGGGAGCTCTCGAACAATAGTAATTGTGAATGACAGGCCACAGCATAAGGGATGGTTTAGTGCGGTTCCGTTCTTTTGAGAGTATGTAACGAACTTAAAGTCGATACGGATTGGATACCACCGGATAGGCGAGAGCAGAGGAAATGGATATCTTCTCACCATATCCGAACGAAACATTTCATGGGCTAAGGTGTACGTATATACTCGTATATATAATAACCACGTACGATTTTTTTTTCAAATGAAAGTCTTTGCTTTTTCTTCACTACAATTTATAAAATACTAAAAAAGTATAAAAATGTTAGTTGAAAAAAAATGGAGTAATGAGATTTGACACTTAGTCCTTTGATGAAGATTTGCTATTTTCACTCCCAAAATACGACTTTCAAATCATACCATACGGTTTACTAGTAATTTCCAAATATGGACTACATTCATTGACATGATTGTAATATCATTTTTTATGGACTGATGTTACTTCTACGTTTAGTAGATTTTTTCTGTAAATCTAATTGCAAAATAAATTCTATCTAATACGTATACAATAGAATCGTATCCAAGTGTTGTAAAATTATGAGATCAAGTTCAGTATGAAATGTTCAGTACATTATTATCTTTTGGGCTGATACTTGTGGCCAGAACACCACATGATTTTGGTGTGGGCAATACCGTTACATTGTTACATTATTCCATTGTCACTAATAAATTAACGTGCTCTAACCATTATGCCTGCTTGTTACTATAATATGCCTACAGCAGTTTAATGGCGCAACGAAATAAATGACAGTGGAGAAGATCCTATGCTGTGAAATAAAAGGTTCGTGTCTGGTGTCATAAGTGTTAAAGGTTATTATACAAGCTTTTAATGTTATGGTTCTCCGTAATTAAGGGTTTGTAAGAGAAGAAGTCGTGACACTCGTAAATTAAGTAATATGTTATTAAGATCTTTAAAACCCTAGAGGTTTGAATATAATGTGACCAACATTAGATTGAAACCCAAAAACATGTTATGAAAACACGCACACCAACCATTACTTTTACAGTTTACGGTCCTGTTATAAAAAAACCGGCCAAGTGCGAGTCGGACTCGCGCACCGAGGGTTCCGTACAAACCTGCAAGGTTTA
Source organism: Nomophila noctuella (assembly GCA_958496325.1). Classification (NCBI taxonomy): domain Eukaryota; kingdom Metazoa; phylum Arthropoda; class Insecta; order Lepidoptera; family Crambidae; genus Nomophila; species Nomophila noctuella. Next base: position 5,043,108 of record OY292488.1, read on the forward strand.
CCAAGTTCGTTCATTACGACAATCGAGTCATAACTATGGTATTTTTATTGCAAAATGAAATTCATAACATTACTACATTCATAATGGGGAAAGATGGAGGAGCACAAATTAAATATATTCTTTGTATTCTGTGACGAGCCGTTTGGTGTAATGGTCGAGAAGTCGGCTACTACACCAAAGGTCGCGGGTTCGATCCCCGCACGTTACAAACAATTGTGTGCATGCTATAAGACGTTGCTTCGTACCAAATTTCAAGATTCTGAGTTCACGGGAAGCACCCTGTAGGTTTTGATTCCCTTGCAAGTGTCGAAAATTTGCGGCATAAACAGCTGTATCTTTTGATTGCGTTGGCTTAGAAGTTTGATTTTTTCACAGCTTCAAGGGACAGTAGACTTGAGTAATTGATGTAAATTTCAGCTTCATACCTCCACGCGTTCCTGAGAAAAAGGGTCTTGACAGACGGACGGACGGACAGACGGACAACAAAGTGATCCTATAAGGGTTCCGTTTTTTCCTTTTGAGGTACGGAACCCTAAAAATAAATTGTCCCAACGAGATTTGAGATAGGACAAGTGCACCTGTACTTGAACACTCACTTGTGCGGTAAAATATTTCCTGCATAGTCGGTTATCATAAAGTCTGCCCAACGTGCAAGTGTTTTCGGCTAGCTACGAGAAGCAGGGCTATAATATTCGGAACAGAGTTTCAGCTAGCTAACCAGGCTAGTTACTGCATATTCTATATACTGTGAAATTAACTGGACAGTGTAAATGTGACTACACGGGCGAAACAATGAGCCTTGCAAATTGCGTCCCTGACTCTGAAATTGCACTGATGATATCCGTATTTTATTCCGGTGGTAGAGCAAATTTGGTACTGTAATTACTCTCCGGATTTTCCTTTGACACTATGCAGAGACATTTTTCATTTGTATTTTACCTGTTAATTACTTTCCATATGTTTTCTCAGCCGATGTTAACAGACAAATTCATATATCGCACACCTAGAAAAAGAAAATATTGTAAAATTACTGTCTTTTTACCATGGCAAGAGTATGCGTTCTAAACTATATACTCTCTAATGACTGGAAAAGGTTTTGTTGTAGTTGAGTTATTCTTATTATAGTTGTGCAATATACGACATGGGTAGTGAACACGGAACATGAAAATTCTTTTTTGTATTCTGTCATATCTATTCTGTCATTCTGGTGTAGTAGCAGACTTCTTAACTAACTTTTGCTCTTAATTGGTTATGGATGTGAAACCTACCTTAAATACAAATAAACTCAAGTAAACCACTTATTGCCCACTTCGGATGGCAAGGTAAAGAAACTTTCTACCTTTACCATTTAGAAACATTCGATTAACTTACCTATGAACTAAAAGTTCATCATTGAAGTGTTTCAAACTATACCCTCAAGTTGTACAAAATCAGGCTTGTTGCTATCAAAATCACCCCTAAATACAATTAAAGTTCACGAGTTTACTTATTTGTGTTACAAGTTGACGGGAGAGCCCTATACAAAATATATCAGGCCCCTAGTTAGAATTTAAATTCACTTAGACAAACTCGAAGTTGTTCATTGATTTGTTTTGATTTACTTTTCGTGTATCTTTAGCCTTTGAGTCCTGGTACACTTTGCGTTTTAGATCTTGACGGGTAACTTAGTTCCGGAATATGAGAACGAATTTTATCTTAGTGTTTATTCATCGAAATCTATTGAAATCATTGTTTAGGTTCTTGAGCATCGATGTCCAATATTGTGATTTTAATACCAAGAAATTATTTAGGGAGCCCTTTTTTGATTAACTTAAATTGGTTTATAGCGCAGGTCTATTTATATTGTGTTCATCATTTCGACTCTAGTTAACCAGATGAGTAGCTTTCTTGTTCTTCTTATATTTATTGAAATACCCCAATTACGACTTTTATTTACAATACTAGCGGCCGCCCGCGACTCCGTCCGCGTGGATTTCGATTTCCAATATCCTCTGTGTTATTCTGATGTATAAGCTATATTGTGGTAAAGTTTCATTCAAATCCATTCAGTAGTTTTTACGTGAAAGAGTAACAAACACCCATACATACAAACTTTCGCATTTATAATAATAGTAGGATATTGTAATATATTTTGTACTCATTGTAGTTTCTGCATTTGAAACGACCGTACTAACCATTTAGTAAAAATTGTAACTGAAGCCTCTTAAAAAACTAAGTTATCGATTCTAAAAAAGCTATAGTCGCAATTATCCTACACACAATGGTCCAATTATGTGTTTTTTAAATGGATATTATAATGATTCAAATGTAGATTTATTGGATACATGGGCAACACATAAATATATGTGTTGCCCATGTATCCAATATACATAGTGGATGATTACTCATAATTTCCATGCTCGGAAAGAACACGTTACGTCAAAATTACGAAGCTATCTACACATACTAAGTAGAATGGACGCAGCTATTAATTTGATCGGCCTTTTGTTCATTTTGTAGGTGGCTGACATCGACCCTTAACCCCGAAAGGGTGTACAGAGTACTTAAATCCTAAATTCAATCAGTGTCCACTCGTTGCTAATACTCGGCTTGTTACATCAAGTTGTGACGCAAAGTCGGCACAAGTTTAATTGAAAACCGAACCTCGATAATTCGTTTTAATAATTATTAAGTACATTGTTTGGTCCCTTAGTCGTTTGTTCCCTTCATAACAATTTATAGAAATGTTTGAAACAAATATTGCATTATTGCGTTATCGGAAATACTTTGAAAGATCTCCGATTTTGCGTTGTGAAGTTTTGGCTTAATGTGTTGAGACAAAGACTTTGATTGATTGAATATTTTGATGGAAATTATACTGACACTGATTTTTTATAACAGTCCTGTTTGATTTGTTTTTCCTCTGGTATGAAGGGTTTTCTTAAGCTAGACAAGGAACTAATATTTTAAGTACTAAATTCAATACTCACTAATGAACGTGGAACGCAATTTTAACTATCAGAAATGCCCTGAAAGACAAAGCATAATAATTGCTTATCTCCTGCCAGTAGAAGCCGTTTCATAAGCTATTTGGAGGTGATATTTTCCTCGTTCCTCAAACAACGGTCGTTTATTTGACCAATAAAACACTAACAGGGGGTAAACAAAGCATATTTTATGCTGCAGTAAACTGGTCTCAGGTGTCCCTCCTATTTAGCTTTATGGCCGAATTTGAGGAACACTGATAAAGGAACAACCTTGATAACATTTTTGAAGGGGAAATGTAATAAGGTTCTATTCACGCATTCCGTACATGTTTTGCGGAACATTTCATATCATGTTTACGACATGTCTCGCGTACCTGTATTCATTTTGCTATCACACGCTGTCAGTTTTTCTGATATTTTTGTTTATTACAACGCATATACCTATATACGTTTATGCGCCTGGCGAGATTGATACATCAACGAAAGTTACAAAAGTTCATTCACTTTTTGCACACATTCAATTTAGCTGATATAACTATCACTAATAGGTATACACAGCTTGCTTCTAAATCAGATGCTGCATAGTTTTCAGGCTTTTGTTGTACATAAACTCAAATAGAAAAAAAATCAAATACTCGAACGGAGACAAAAAAAGCAATTGAACAATTACAATTTATTTATGTTTGTTTAATAATTAATAACGTTCGTCTGATATAAAAACAAAAAGCCCGGGGGACGCGATTTGAGCAAGGAGTTTTTAAAGCATGTTATATTAAGTCCAGCAGGAGTTTTGCTTAGACACACTCATCCTAGGCATTTAATCGATCGCATGAAACCTAGAAATTTTAGAGTTCAATGAATTCGTTCAGTAAACATAGCCTAGGTGCTATATAGTGTAAGAAATGGCTATCCTGAGACGGCTCCTATAAAATGATCGTTCAGACTATTCCTTTACGGCAGGATAGAGCCACCTTTATTTTTGTTGACATATTGTTGTATTTATAGCTTATACTTTAAACTGCAGTAGTTTAAAAGAAGTTAATTGTGTTGCAATTGGTTCTGATTGGATAATATGAGTAAATTAGGGCTAGACTGCCTTATTTTCAACCCTTGAGCTCGGCAACTAATACCGTCAACACCTCTCAAGTCAATATCTTAGAAACTATTTAGGTTTTCTTATTAATAACTAGCGACATGTCCCTGCTTCTCACGGGTAGATTTATATAGAAAATGTATTCTTATCTTGTGCTAAATATAGCCAGTAACTTTCTAATGGAAGAATATTTTTGGAAATCCGTCAAGAAGTTTTTGAGTTTATTCGCTACATACAAAAATACAAATATTTCCTCTGTATGATGTTGTATAGTCAACTAAAAAAATAGATAAAGATAAAGCTAGTTTTTGTCAAGTTTTCAATATGGGTTCCAATTCTTTCTCATTTCCGTAGTCTCCAAGTAGGTACTTGAAATTCTTACCGATACCTGTACGTTTCTGGTTTCTCATATCGTAGAATGTCTGCATCTCTCTCGCTAGTAGAAAAAATATGTAAAAATATGAAGTAGGCACGTGTTTATACTTTAAAAGGTCCCAGGGTCAAAAGAGCCCTATAAATTGTCTAAGGTTAAATAAAGTCCATGCGGGCTTCACTAGAGGATAGTTAGTATTTTGTTCTTAGTCTTCCATTGTTTATTCCTTAGATAGCACTAATTTGTACGTTCCTGCTGCTTGAAGGTAAAGATAAGACATTGCCTTGTTATTATACAGACGCACTAAAGTTTATCTTATTTAATTCACAAGAAACTTAATCGGGCTTAATGTGTGAATTTTGTATTTAATTCCTAAATCTTTAATTTTAATTCCTATAACAGTACTTGGTCTTGGCCTTCATCTAGCTTTTTTGACATTAACTAAGATTTTTAAAATAGTGAACATGAATGGAGCAATCACAGTTTTATTACCGAGCAGATCCAAATTACTGGCAATTTGATTAACCGTAAAATCTGCCATACAGCTGAATGGCAACATATACCAAAGGACATAATTTGAGCAATCAAATTCGCCGGCAGTATCTAGTAGTGTCATAAAGAATAATGCGACCGTAAAATTGGTGGACCGTTGCACTGTGATTTGTATTTTATTGATAGCGGCATATAATGCTTCACTTGTTGCCATCGGCTGTACCACCGCTGGCTCTGTGCCAGAGATATTTATTCGTTTTAGTTTGTTTTTAACTCAAACCGAATTCAGTGGTACACTATTTTATTCTTTTGTTACAAATTGTTGGCGGAATTTGCTTTTTCACTATGCCGGTGCTTAATAATACTGACGCCTTTTTGGTCCAGCGGTTTTACTGGCGAGGATTTTCGAAAATACCGTTTAAATAAAATAGATAATGTGTGAACTAAGTACAGCGTATTTATGAGTATATGTGGTGAATAGGTATCATGTATAAAAGAACACGACGACGCGCCGGTCGTTTAAACTAAGTTATCATTGATTACTGCTAGTCCTTTGCAACGGTTATTTCTCACCCAATTACCTATCTTAGGGTATTCACTTTTCCAAGGATGTTAACGCAAACAAACTAAACAAGTTGAAATATCACTTCACATTTTTATAATATAAAGGGCAGTCTTTACCTCTTAACAACTATAATATCACTGACAAAACTGGGATTGAATCACGCCACTTGATTAAATTGTTCATAAAACGCTCTCGCCGCGTTCAGAGCGTCGATCACGAACATTTCATCACAAGGGTTCACATCGAAGAAGTACGCACCGCAGTCCAGAGATTCAGAACATCTTTCATTCATCACGGTACCATTGCAGCAAGCCAGGATAGCTCGAGCACAAGGCGTCATAGTTTTAGGCGCATTAACCTTCTCACCATTCCTTACTCCGACTATGAATTTGAGCTCTTCAAGGGACAGATTCACTGAGCTTTTAATAGTACTTGATTCGGTCTTCTGTTTCACCTGAGGCGCACAGGTGGCTAGCGCTAATATTGCTACCATGAATACTGCGAGTTTTGCCATTGTCACTGGAAATAAAAAATATAAACAATTTAAAATAGAGCGCAATGAGCCTCGCGTTTGACTGTCTTTTGTTTTATCTTGGTGAAAGTGTTACTATGACTTTTAAAAATGTTTATATTTATTTGAGCATTGTTGCGGAAATAAATTCTTTATCAATTATTGAACTTTTAATAATATTGGTCGCGCTATTATTTTTATTTCGCGCTTGATTTATCTTTTCGATAAAATTTGCATGCATTGAAAACGACTGCGACAATACACGTCATTGCAAGTTATTGCTACCTACGTTATAACTCAGATCATTAGGTTTTATTCAAATCATCAAAATAGACACCAAACGTTACATTTCCTCAAGCAATACAAAATATAGTTAGTCTTGCATAAAAACTTTTGACAAAAACCATTGATTTATCTTTTCTACGGACAGTCATACTCATAAAGGTCATATTACGTAAACATAAACATATTCAACATAACAACAGTGATACACAGTGCATGTGCACATTCACGCGATAATAAACGTGATAAACTGCTGTGTCGTCGGGTTTTCCCACTCGCGAGGACAACGCACTGAGCCGTCTGAGCGGTAGAGTTGAACCTTAGATATTATATTACCTGAGATAATATTTTCTAATTTATTTTTTGAAATGAATGTTCTATTTCGTAATAAAAATTTTAAAAAAAATAATGTACATTATTATCTATCAATACGGAAGTATTTCAGGAGGCGTGAGTGGAAACTAAAGCAATCAGAACGAGTAAAATTGTAGATTTAATATTAAATAAACATTTTTATTCATAACTATTTAATCACTTGATAAGTTAGACCTTCAACTTTTTGGAAGTTATACGTCAATTACCGCATCACAACGAGAGATACGAAATTAACAGAAATATCTCTAGAACGGCGCTTGTGACGGTCAGACAGTTGACGTGAATAAAAAACCGTGTCAAGGTCATGATACGTGTGAATTTTAATACTCCGCACATCTTGATGAAACCGCGATTTCTGTGTTATTAAATACAAGTATATTTACTTTTTGTCACAATATTTTTATTACATGTAGGTACCATTTATGCAGTGACGAGGCAGAAAGAACCAAAATGTGTATTTGAAGTTGTAATATAAAATTATCATCTTTTTGAACCACCAAACTTTTGTCAATAATCGAATTAACTGATTTGAGGATAAATGAACATAGGTTAAAAGAATTACCGGTTATCATATAATGATAGAGCCAACAATCTTTACGCACAAATCGGAACATTCATAAACGTCTTCATGTTCGTTAAAATACTGTTTGTGTTATCTTAATTGCTCTAGTATTTACTCTAGTAACACAATCAGTTAATTAACATACATAATATGAATGTATATCATCAAAGTGTATGACGAATAAGTAATAATTTCTTGACTTAAGTAGGCTACAAAAATTACATTTTAATCTTCATCTGCAACATGGATTACAGAGGACTTGTTTTGCTCATTTTAGCAGTAGATAGTTTTAATGAGTAGAGAGGAAGAATATTTCCGGATGTTAATATAAATGCAGAATCTCAATTACGAGTATAAGAATATCCAGGTCTGATAACGATATTAAATTTTCGATTTTCTAGCACACAGGTGGTAAAAATAGGTTACAAGTTCACATTTGTTGGCAGTCACTATGTGTCGTAGTAAAAATTCTATTACTTACTTTCTTACGTTGTTTAATCCTGCAGAAATGGATAATATCACACAATATCAACACAATATTACACACACGTCCGTCAGTCACTTGTTACAATGCCGTTCTGCTAAGAAAGACTGGACTTTACCTTAGTAAACCAGCCAGCGTTACGAATACGGGAAAATTATACATTTAATACACGGTTTCGGGCCATTTGATCGCGTCTGTGCAAATTAGTTCTTGTTATTTGTGTTGAAATTGATTCAGTCAAAATTACCGAGAAGTGAGTTTAGTTCGTAGTACTCATACATATTAGACGATGGTTAATATTGACAGATAACGCAGCTTCGATCTCTGATCCAGTCCAAATATGTATTTGGATCCTTGATTGGCTGTCACATTGGTGTAGGTAAGTCTCACACTTTGTCCAGATCAATAGATAGTATAGAACATATGCATAAAAAATATTATATTTCCATAGCATATGATATGTTCGTTTGTGACAGCATTATAATTATTTAGAGTGCACCTAGATTTTACTTACTTACTTACTATTGTAGCGCAGCGACCCAAAGTGAGTCTTGGTTTTATAGACGTTTAATTAATTCTTTTGATCATGTCTTATTGAGCATTACCTGCACAGGGAACCGGTTTCTTTGATATTTATCTAGTAGTAGTGGCATTATGTAATATTTACTATAATCTAATGCTTTACTAAGGATTTTCTGCATTAGCTATCCAATTAAGAAACGTTAGTTTGTCTGGTAAGATTTACGATAAAGGTTTCGCATTTAGCAAATACAAATTAAAATAACAAATTATGTCTAGGCATGTATTTGTATAAAGTAATAGTAATAATGAGAAGAACCTTATTTAGTTATACATTGAAATTCTTAATTCACACACCGTAGCAAATTGAAAAGCTTTTCATATTTTAAATCAGATAATATAGCACACGATACTACAGCATATCTTGCAATGTAACTAGTTTTTTGACATAACCACAGCATGCCAAAAAAAAGAGATACATACACTGTAGTTGGACACAGATGTACAGTTGAATTAATTAAATAAATTACGAACCTACATTCTTTAAAGTTCAGAAAATTTATTTTACTTGCATTCATTAATTTATTTTCATTAATTGTAAATAACTAATCTGCTTGAATTTTCCTTTATAAGTTTAAAACACTATATTTTGCAATATACATAGGAAAAAAGCTATGTTTTGATAATTCTCGTATGGTGTTACCATTCAGTAACCTTAATTAACTGTAAGCTACATATTTGTACTTTAAAATACTCATAAAAGCATGAAACAAATAACGCTATGTTTTTTTTCATAAACTTCAGTATTGAGGAACTGTAAGTATTAAATAAATGCTAAAATAATTTTATTTCAAATTCAGAAAAGGCTTACTTACTTATCTACAGACAAGACAAACAGCTATTATATATATATAAAATATATGCTTTAAGAGTTTTATTTATTATTTATTTATTAGATGCACACGTTTTATCAAATATTGTTGCTCCGAAATGAAAACACTCGTAAATTATTTCGTCCATTTCAATTCAATAAAATAAAATCAAATAAGAAATACGATTCATTAAAATAAACATTGACATAACTGTACTTACTACAATTAACACGAATAAGAAAATTAAAAAAATAGAATGTTTATCAGCTTGTGGAGACATGAATAAATAAATTAATAAAATTAAACGTACACTTTTAAATAAAAGATCACAGATAAACGCACATAAATGTATATATTTTACCTACGTAAATAAATTTATTTAGAAAGCTCAGCCATTTCTCTGAGAGTAATATCTAAGGAATCGGTCGATCACCCTTGATATCACGCCGTTTTCACACGGGTACCCGTAGGCTGAGGGGTCAGGACAGCCTTCCAAGGCAAAGCAGTCATACGTGACTTGGGGCAGAAGGCAGCATTTGAGGATAGCGCTGTCGCAGCTGGTCGGAGGCGGTAGAGGGGGACCGGTGCTCCCGGGAGCTTGAGCTGGTGGCCGGAACGTTGTGGTGGACGCCGAGTCTGCATTCACAGAGCTGACGTCACCTTCCACTGTGCCATGCTCGACTGGCGGAGCCGGTCTGTTCATAGGCCTGCTAGGACGAATCGGGTCGAACGAAATGGGCCTGCTTCCGTCACCGTCGTCACCATTTTCTTCTTGGGTATTCGTGGTGCCGTTGGTCACTATTCCCCAGTTTTGACGCTCGTCTTCCATGTCAGGCCATCTTGACATAACGTTAGGATCAGTCGAGTTTTGATTGTCTTGTGGTCCTCTGTTATCATTCGAGTTTTGTGTCCCGTCAGGCCCGCAGGAGCATCCTACTTGAGGGATGTACAGGATTGGGACGAAGGCCGGAAAGTGAGGGAAGCCAGGTGGAAACTGTGGTTGGAATTGCGGTGGAAACTGCGGATTGGGCGGGGGTGGTTGTCTTAAAGTGTTGGTGATGTCTAGTAGCCGCCTGTGGATGTTGACGAGTGGATCTTGTGGTGGTATAACCGCTGGGTTGAAAGCGTTTTCCCTGTTGAAGAAGCTTGGGGTAAACGGAGGGAATCCGCCGTAGAAGTCGTACCACCGTTTCTGGCGGGGACTTTGTGATTGTGCAGTTTCATCGGTGGTGTCAAGCAAAGTGGCTGGTTGAGAGTCTAATTTTTCTTCAGTTTCGGCACGTGTCACTTCGGCAATTTCTTCAAGCTTCACGTCACTTGGTGCTGCAATGACGTGGTGGAGCACCAGCAAGCTGAAGATTATTTTTATTGTTGCTCTCTCCATCTGGAAAAAGGGAAAAAATAGCATGTTATTTTTTGGATGGAACAAATATCTACAACGCAAATCTGGGGCGTGCTAAATAAGTCTGTTTTTATCGATAAACTTATTATCAAAACTTCTTATAAAAAATATAGTCAAACTATATTGATAAAATCAGAATTATACGGAGTACCTGCATTGGAAACTGCGAGAATATTATTATATACAATGTATTTTTGGTAGCTTTTCGTGTCAACAGCAAAAAATAGGAAATGGTTTTAAGGTAAATAAATGACCGGTGTAGTTTTAACAAAAACAAATACAAGCTGAAAGACTAATAGGTTAGAATTTTAAAAAATAGATCACGTGGATGGTTAGGTTAGGTTAGGAGTGGAGTCTCATTAATAACCTATCTAGGCTTAAGATGAAAAACAACTGTGCTCCCTCAATTCTAATGACAGAAAAAGAATCTTCATCAGATCCCGAAGGTATCTGTAACTTATTTAACCAATATTTTTCAACCATTGGTACTCACTTAGCAGAAAAAATTCCGCGACACTCCAGAAGCATTAACCATAACACTCGGTCACAGGGTAATTCAAATTGCGCTTCGGAGCTCACATCATTCAAACCATGCACCAACGATGAAGTAATAAAAATAATTAATAACCTCGACCACAATTCGAGCACTGGTTTGGACGGTATTAGCGCCAAAGCTATAAAATGTATTAAAAATTTAATAGCGGATAGATTGACAGCATGTTTGAACGTTCTTTTATGTGCGGGTCACTTTCCGACCTCATTAAAATTAGCAAAAGTATCTCCGATTTATAAATCCGGTTTAAAGTCGGATCCAGGCAACTATCGACCGATTTCAGTCTTGCCAATTCTATCAAAGATTCTGGAAAAAATCTTGCATGTGCGACTCGAAACATACCTAAATTCAGTTAACTTCATAACTGCTCGTCAATTTGGCTTTCGGCCCAAACATAATACCTTGGCTGCGACACTAGACCTTATAACTAAAATTCAGCACAATATTGATAGAAAAAACATAGTTTTGGGCGTGTTCATTGACCTGAAGAAGGCGTTTGATACAGTTAGCCATGAACTCCTACTGAAAAAACTTGAATTGATAGGTATCCGTGATAAGGCACTGGAAATGTTAAACTCGTACCTACAAGACCGACAACAAATAGTGAAAATCGATTGTTATCAGAGTACAGCTCTTCCTATTCACTGCGGTGTACCTCAAGGTTCAATTTTGGGACCCCTTTTGTTCCTGATTTACATCAATAACGTAGTCAACATTGGACTTAACGGTCATATCACTCTGTATGCCGATGACACTTGCCTTTTTTATTTCGGATCATCCATAAACGATTTAATCTCGCAGGCCCAACAAGACCTTGACACTCTCACAATTTGGCTACAACAGAATCTCCTAACAATCAATGCGTCCAAGACTTCATTTGTTGTATTCAAAGCAAAAAATAAGCCTTTGCCCTCATTCAATACATTGAAAATCCTCAATGAACCAATACAGGAAAAAACACATGAAAAATATCTGGGCCTACATCTGGATAGCCAATTGACATGGCAGACACATATTGACATTATCCAAAAAAAAATTTCCTCAATGATGTGCTCACTACGACCTGTAGTACGATGTATACCCCGAAAAGCCAGATACAATATTTACAACTCACTTGTGAAATCTCATTTAATGTACCTTGTAGAAATTTGGGGTAATGCTGGAAAAACTAAAATATCTAAGCTCCAAGTAATACAAAACAAAATAATAAAATTACTATTCCACTATCCGTACCTCACACCTACCAAAAAGATCTACAAAGAGACTCGCATTATGAACATTAAACAATTATATTATTATTATACTTGCTTGCTCATACATAAAATACTGCATAAGACCATCCATACGTCGATCACATTGACTCGGTCTCACCTGGTTACGAAGCGCACGCGCCGTCGAGCTAGTTATTTGGTTCTACCTACGATTCGTACGAATTACGGCAAGCGAACGGTTAACTATGAGGGAGCACAGATGTTTAACAAACTACCGTCATCTATAAAAAGCATTGACCCAATCAACGCATTTAAAAAGAAACTTGCACAATATATTTTGGAATTCGTTGAATGAGCCACACTCATATTATGTTACATGTTAAAGTTTTACATAGGTACTCTTCTTTTTCAAACGGACAACATTCTGGGATAATGCTTTCTATAAAATTGATCGGTGCGAACGACAGAAATATAAATTAACCAAATTGTACATTCTGTTCTCAAGTAAGTGACAATATGTTTTTATTGAGAAATAAAGAATCTTTAAACCTGATGGTCATGTGCGATCGATGTTTTGCATAGTCTATTAAATTAATAGGGACATAACATGACCCAATCGAATGACGCAAGTTTAATTTAAGTGTTTAATAGAGTCGATGTAGCGATACTAGCTTAAATCGATTAATAGTGTGAATAAAACCGTGACATCATTTTAACGTGGGCTGGCAGGAATTTCATTGATCGTTAGAAGCGTCAACCTATTGTGTAGGCAGATGCGATAATTTGCAAAGTTCATTGAACTGGCAAATTGATCAAAGTAACCTTGATAATTTAGCGAAGTAAAAAATAAACATAATGAAAGCCTGGCCTGGTAACGTTGAAGAAGTGAAGTGGTAAATAAGGCTAAATAAACACTTAATTGGATACTTGACTGGTACGCCGAATAAGTTACTTTAGAAAATACTGAAATATCTTTACAAGGGAACTTTTTAGATTTAACTGCCTTATGTCTGCCTTCATTTATGAATTTGTTTCCTAAAATACTACTCTCATATTTATTAAAGAAAACCTTAGGGAAAGTTAAGATGACTTCTTAAATAATATCCAGTCTCAAAATAAAATAACCTTTGTCGGTTTCTCGGGGAGGAAGACCATTTCTTGTGGAATATAAATTTTCACAACTTTACGCAAATGTGGAAAAGTTAAGTCGTGTATAGAATCGTAAAAGGCTGATAAGTATTCAGTGAATTTCAGTGCGATGGTTTTGTAACTATAACCAGCTTAAGAAGTCATATGGGCAACTTTCGCGATAACAGTTACCTATATGTACTTTCGGACAGAAATATGAGTCTTGTTTGCTTGATCTTTAATAAATAGTCGTAAGAAGGCATTATTCTAGGGTCGCGATTTTAAATATGTCAAACGAGCTAAATTCAATCTAACTTCTGCTAGAATCAATAAAATATTGTTTAATACTTTTTGAGGTTTTACTGACTGGAATTTAACAACTAATGTCATCCTACTGTTTAAATTATGTTACTTTTTCCGCCCAGTTACATACTGTGAATCGAATTTAAAAAACGCTTTCAAATCCCTTTACAGGTATAACTCATATAAGGCTGCTATATCAGCAACCAAACACCCTTTATAAATCAATAGCTGGAAGAGTAAACGTCCATTGAGTGAAAAGTCCGCCATTTCTCTCCCATTTGCCCGGCGCTAAGTAAAATCTTCCGGGTGACCGAGCTGTCTAGTGGGACAGGTCATCCTATCCTTCCATGTGTATCGTTCATTCCATCAATGAAACTCTTTGTCCATTAAAAAGGCCGTTTTGATGCGACTTGACAAGTTAATAAAAATGTGCATCATCACTACATAGTATAAAACAAAGTCGCTTTTTCTGTCATGTTGTATGTTGGATGTCCCTATAAACGCTTAAATCTTTAAAACTACGCAACGGATTTTGATGTGGTTTTTTTTAATAGATAGAGTAACTCATGAGGAAGGTTTTTATGTATAATATCATCCATTAAATAGTGGACAAGTACCACGGGCGAAGCCGGGGCGGGCCGCTAGTATATAATACAACGCTAAGGTTCTTGATGGTTACGTTGTTTGATTAAAAGCTTTTTGGATACTGATTCTTTTTTTTTAATTTAGGATAACACTACTGATTTAACTAAAACATGAATGATCGATTTGAGGCTTAAGAACCAAATTCAAGACACATAGGAACATATTTTCAACATCCGAATGCGAATAACGGTTCCCGTTAGATGTACCAAATATTGTCTATCAAATTCCATAAAAATATTGTTATTTAAAACATAAGAGTGAGTTTAAAATAGTCTTAAACGTATTAGTAAAAGTAACGAACATTGATAAAGACTGTGATTTTTCACACCGAAACTGTTATTCCGTCGAGTTCAAGTCAAAGTTTTTCTTCCACCGTCTATTGTGAGGCAGACAATCGCCTCCTGCTCCCATTACTACGAACCCATCAGATGAGATACAGCCGTTAGTTCCTAATAGTGCCGTGGAAGATGGTGCGAATAATATCTTTTGTTGATAAAATAAGAATGGATTATTGCTGCGATTTGACGAAAATGTTGACATTTGTTGCGTTCAACGTACCCTAAGTAATTATTGATATTGATATCGTGTGCCTAAGGTTTTAAGTTGTAATTTTTTATAGCAAATGTTTAATGTTTTACAAAACTTCCCAAAAATACGACTAAAATTAAACGAAAAAGCTCTAGATAAATAGGAACAAATATGAAAAACTTACCTAGAAAACAAATAGAGAATCTGCTTTTGAAATAACTCTCAAGCATTGTTCATTTGCGCTAAAGTTCGTTTGCAAAAGTTAGCCTTTTCATACAAAGGTGTTGCATTCATAAAGGAATAATGATGTTTCATGTGAATTTTGTTCGCTTTGAAGACAGAATAATGTTTGCATCGCAAACTTAATGAAGTTTGCCATTCTTTTGAAATTCTGCGCTTTGTTAATGATTAATGTTCACAATATGCAAGCGTTAGTGTGGAGCAAATCGTAATGAGGATTTAATTTGAAATTGCTCTAGTACCATTATGGCAGTATATATTATATATGAAGGTTTTTAGTTGCTGTTGGCTGCAGGTTATTAACTGATTCAAAGATTAGATGTCTTTATACACCTTCCGATCCTTTGTCCCAGAATTAAATAGCTTCGACGAGATTTTTTATCCAGTTCTTTGAAATTTTATCTTTGTAGTTTCATTGAAGAGTGTTGAAGGAAATAAAGTGGTATCCTCACAATGCAATAGTGATAAAGGCGACATTCACTGACGCACATTGTAAGCACATTGCAAAATCCAATGTTAGCGACGAGATTGAACCTTTCGATCTATTGCATGAAAAATGGAATCATTCCGCTAGGAAGCACAGCTCTCAATCACGTCTGTATTGAAACACGCATTGAATTTACAATGAGAAATAACTCCCGTAGGTGGTTGAAATATTTTGAACTGTAGCTTTGTTCGTTGAAAATAGGTTGCAAAACACCAAACTGAGCAAAGTTTGAACTTATTTTGAATCACGAACTCAGCCTCTAATTTTGCTATGCACAATAAAAGGAGTACATAAAGGAGGCATTGCATGGGACGGGATAAAGTGTAAAAGTAGTTAACTGTTCGCATGCAGTTTTACTCACGCGTGCTTAAGTTAACCAAGTCATCCATAGATAACGAGTTTGTGCATACTTCAAGTCACTAATTACGCTTTTGATGTGTTCAAAACTGTGGATACATTAACTCTCCGAGTATGTTTCACTAACATATTTAATCTAGAACTTTACAACAGTAACGATTTAAAATAATGATCAACAAAAAATACTTTTAACAATTGTAACATGAAAACTTTAATCTTCTATCCTTATTTTTAACCGACTTCAAAAAGCAGGAGGTTCTCATTTCGTCTGTATGTATAATCAGGAGATAAGTTTGATGTGAATGAAGGAAGTGTATTTAAATGACATATTAGAGCCTAAAACCTTATAAGCAGAAAGCAGCTCGGCGACAACAGTTATTTAGTAATTTGATCGGTTAAGTGCGAAAAAAATTAAGTCACGTTTATCTAAGACTATATAGTACTACTTGAGAGTAGTACTCCAAGAAATTACCAGTGAAATTATTTTGGTTTCTAACAAATACGTGGAGTATACCTATTCCCAATTAGGAGAATTATAAAATGATGTGTGTAAAACATTTTAAAAACGTAATCAAATAAGCTTGTAAACCATGCACAACCCGATTACTGAGCTATAACTTCAAAGGAGTGTTCAAAACCATTTTCTACATATCCTCGTAACCAACCTATTTTGAGCAGATGGTTCCTACATATTCGTAAAGAAACAGTTCAATTTACCCACTCGAGTTGAACGAAATAACGTTGAGGATACCAGTTTTACTTTCCGAGCAATTGAGTCGTAACCGATAGCATCAGCTTCACGCTCTCTGTATGTGAAAATCGTGGTATCAGTACATTTCCACTGTAGCAGAACAGCAGTTTTGGTTTGCAATAACATTCAGAATCAGATTAGATTCGGAATTATTTGTTGGCTTTAAGCGGTTACAATGGGTGGTAAAAGGTTGATGTTAGTTATCTAGCTCACTTAGCCGTAAGGATGCGAATGTAAAAAAAAGAAAATATAGGTATTAAATACAATATTCATTTGATGTCAAATTCATTTCAATTTCACAGCTAATGCTGTATTAAAAGATTAAATTATTTGAATCCAAAAGAGATAATGTAGGTACTTTGACACTACCGACACTCATTTAGTGACTTTTATACTAAGAAACATCATATCTGTAACCTGTTCTGAACTATGAAACATCATATCTGTAACCTGTATGGCACTGCACCATAGCCAATCAAATTTCAACAAGAACTTAACTTTGCTATTTGAAATAAGCAGGAACCAGACATTAACTTTAAATTACAAGATGACATCATAAAGCATGGTAGTTTGAGTAGCTCGATGGCGCAGAGGTTAGGGCGGTCGGCCTGGGATTGCAAAGATAAGCAACTTTCACTGAGGCCACTCATCGGATGGGTGACCGAAAAAAATCATCTCAAACTCTTCCGTGCTTTAGAGGGCACGTTAAGTCGTTGGACCTGCCCTTGATCCCTGTCCCACAGAACAATGAGAGTGAGTGAATAGGGAGTGCACCTGTTCTCTCTTGTGCACTATAAAATATCCTGCGTACCAGGCTGATCGACTGCCATGGTCGAAAATCGGCCGGATGAATATTAGTTATCAACAAAATATTAATCTACTGGCAGAGTTTAACAACATTTTATTTATATATTGTTTGTTCAACAGACTTAGTACATTAAAAAACCCATTAATGTATTACCTGCGTGTTTTATTAAGTGCTGCATACTGATTGGGATCATCTTACGGAAAGACCTTTGATTGAATCAATCAATTACCGTACTTAGCAAATTAGATAGGTTATGTTGAACTTCAGTTTTTATAACGCTTCCTACATGCCGGCATAAAACAATTACCTGCCCACAAAGATCTGTCTGTCTTGCTTTAACCATTAATTACCATCTTGATGGATTGACGTGTTCGTGAACCATAGTTTCCTATTTGTTTTTAAATAAGGTTGAACATTCATTTTTGCGTCAAGATCATCTTCATATGCTAATTTTACATAGTTGTATCTATCTTACTGGCTTTAGAGTTATTAAGTAAAGGGTACATTAACATGCATGTATGTTTGGGAAAGACAAATCATTTAAGTAACAAATAATTTTCGTAACAAGCCATGATGTTGGACACTATATTGTAAAACTCCGAAAAAATTCAAACATCTAAGAAAACGTTAAGCATAAATTACTCTTCAGTCATTGTCGTAATTGGCTAGTTGGCGAGAGCGGCGATGGTGCTTAGGTATTTTCAGCTCTGCTCTTTTAAAACTAACGAGGCCATTAAACAACCGGAGCGATGAATGAAATATTGATCCTGATTTTACGATACGATCTGGATCCAGTGCTACCTTTCAAGTAATTATCTTATTTTTTAACCGGAGAACGTACCTGTTCACTTATATCCTCCCGTCAAAAAGTACACCTTCCGGAAATTAACCAATCTATAATGATATTTTTAAAGACTAAAGGCATTTTTAATTATGTAGTAGAATTCGCTTGCGACCACGGTTGCTGTAACGCAGCCGAAACGTCAAGCAGTGAGTAGTATATAAATATGTACTAAATAATTAAAAACCCGTTCAATCCCGTTAACAAATATCATTCATTATAGTAATGCAACGCAAGAGTCTAAAGTCTTAATCCATCCCTGAAAAACCAGTAGCCTACTTTACTAACTTCGATTTCTCCGAAGCGTCTTGGCGAAGTAGCCGAAACGTTCGGGTTTTCCTACAAAAATGTGGTTTTGAATTATACCATGATTCTATCATTTTAAAAGTATTTTTATTTCATGAGCAACAGTCTCGTAAACCTAAGAAAATATTACAAACAAATAGTGTAACAAATACGTAAAGATTAATCCATGCGGTACGTTCTTGACATTAATACGAAAGACCCTGCAAGATAAAGTTCAACGAAACCCGCTAAGCTGTTAAGTAAACATAAAAACAGTTACCACATAGTAAATACATTCTTTGACAATCCTTTGTAGTGTCGTTTGAAAAAATAATTTTGCATTTTTCTTTCCAATTAGGTACAATGGCATTGCATTAATCGGTGGACTAATGCTGCTTGGCAATTGTTTTCAATGCGATGAAAGAGATAATTACAAGTTGTTTAAACTTTTTCATAGGATTATAATTAGATTTAATCGGATATGCATGTCGTAAAGGCCATAACTTCGTAATTGCTGATTAAATTTCCCTCTTAATCACCAATCTAAGTTTTCTAAACCAAGGAATTTAGCGATTTGATCTTAAAAATAAACGTTGTTAGCCTTTTTTATCTAAAGAACATAAAAGGCGGGTTTGCAGCATCGTAAATTTAAAATGTGGGCGTCACCACTGCAATCAAAGTTAATGTGTAACCAGTTGAGTGATAAAATTAAATTGCCTAAGGTGAAAACTGACCTTTTAATCTAGATTCTAATTTGGCATCGTTTTAAGAGAGCGATGCTCCATATTTCTTTTAGTTTTGCAACATGCATTGTACTAATTGATAAATGAATAAAATTGATCATATAGGCATAAAATTTAACAAAATTATCGCAATATCCGAAAACTAGTGGAAGTTAATATTGAAACCATTTAAAAACTACATCATGTAAAAGTAATTGTCAAAAAGAAAAACCTTTCAATCTATAATTTTTTTATACGGAATTGTCTTGAAGGGCTCTTTTTTTATAACGGTAGACCCTGGGTTAAAATTTGTTTTGGGTTATGTTTGTATGATGAGAACTGGAATTTTCATTTTAGTCAGGGATAAAATTATAAGCATTTCAGTAAGCATCGCTAGGCGGTTTGGGACTAGTTAATTTTGAGGGTTTTAAAATATTTAATGTATTATTTTATTCACACCACATGGTCATAAAAGTAAGCGATACGATAGTTCGTGTTATAATTGCCCATTAGCTCTATGCGTGTATAATCTTGCACAAGAGTTGAACCACACAATCCCATCTGCGCAATTAAAGTTGCGAAAACTACGCCGAAAGTCAAGAGGTAGACCACTTTGGGCACCCAGTTTTTGAGCACCCGCATCTAGAGCACCGGGCCTAATACCCTTTGGTCACCGATTGATACTAATTGTATGACTAGATGGACTAACCCACTTTTGGCAGGCCTGTTTTGAAATAAAATGAAACAATGAAATGAAATGAAAAAAATACAATCAGCAATTTGATTTACTTAAGTATTTACACAACAATTACAGTTATTACACGTCAAAACTTTTTAACCGTACCAGCGCCTCGGCGTGAATTGTCTGCTCAGAAGAGGCGCTAGAAGAAACTCATCTTTTTTAAAACTAATTTCAATATTATAATTAATTCAAATCTATTTGCAAATTAAGTGGGGCTGGGCAGTATAACATCTCCATGCATTTCATAATAAGACTAGGTGTTCAAAGTGGACCAACTTCGAAATATACGCTAAACGTTAAGTTTTACGTTACCTTTCTTTGAATGTTCACCGCACGCTATTTTGCATAATAGATACCGTATATTAAGTAAATAACGGCAGTTTACATATTTTAGAATTTTAACGATACGGATGCTTGAAATCGATAGTCTTGTGTTAACTGCTACATCGTAAATTACGGGAAAACTGTATCAAATCAAAAATTTATTTAAATAAATTTACATTATTATCAAGAAACTTTGCGTTCATTTAAATTCAGGTTATAATCAACAAATAAAATTACTTATTAATGTCGATGACAATCGCTGATGTTTTGGACCTTTGCCATTGATCAGCCAATGATACTATTTCAATATAAATGTTCTCCTAAATAAAGTACCCTTCCTACGGATGGTACATACGATTGATATAGTATAAAACGATAATACCTTGCACTTGCCATAAAAATTCAAAAAAGTCCTCAATTTCGATCATATGAGTCGAGCCAGAATCTTTTAGTTCATTTTTATGTCATATCGATGATTACCTATATCCTTATTGGAATGGCTTCCATTCTCCTAACATGTGTTAATACAACATTGAATTTTCACTGCAATTATATTATGTCGGAATAGGTAAGAACACAACAAATAAAAAGGTGATAATAGTAACAATAGAGATTTGCATAAAGAGGTTAAAGCGTTTTGTAATGGTTTCTGAGATTTAAACATACCTAGATTAAAGCTAATATGTTTCAAATTATCGTCGGCCAAGGACATAAAGGTAATGGTCGTACGTAAGACAACTTTAATTAGTGTACTTTCCGGTTCATATGTTTTTAAACATTTGTACGAGTATATTACTAGTAGACAGAATGCCTTCAATTTGGCATTCAGTGGCAACAAAAAAATGAGCAAATGACCATTTGACTCACGGCAAATCAGTTTTAAAATAGATCAATATTAAAAAGAAATACAAATGCTTCCTTGTTGATAAAATTAGAACTACAGTGCATTAATCACCTTATCTAGTTTTAATAAGCAAATCAATATTCGAATAAATTATAACTGATACATTGTATTACAAGGTGCAATATTCATACATCCATTAAGAATCTCGAGAATAAAGAGTTATCCCTTGAGTAAAAATATATTTCTTTATTAAAATTGAGTTAAAGTAAAGTAATGCTAACTATAAGATATTATTAAAATGTCATTGATCGTGATAACTAAAACTCATACTATTGTGAAATGTCATAAGTTTTCCTAATTTTAGGTTGATATTTTTTTAAGCCGGTATGTCTTTTTAACCCTGTTCAACCAAATTTTCTCTTCAATATTTCAGACTCTTTGGCTTGTTGCCCTCGTAGGTGCCAATTTGTTGGTGCAACATGCATTTCGAAGCACATCCATTAAGCACCAGTCGACCCGGTGGGTCCCGGTCAATCAATGTCATTCGGACTGGGCCCGTAGTATATGGGGCAGCTGAACCTGCCACATGTTAGGAGTAGAGGTTAATCCTTCCCCAGGAATAAGGTATGTATAGCCCACGTTGAATTGAACCCTTTGGCCTAACTTACGATCGAAATTCAATCAAATATTATCTTGCTGCGTTTGATTACGGGTTTTAACAACCAGGGAAAATGTTTGAAAAGGTGCCGTTATTATAACGGTAAAAATATGTACATAGACTTTTACTCTATTTATCAGTTATTCCTAAACTTTTAGCAAGGTAAGGAATAACTGATGTAATTGCATTTTTTTTTTGTTATTTATTGGATTTATAATTGTTATAATGCTTCTACTGGGAATCCTTATGTCCAGAACAAATCTCCTAAGGCACTATTTCACCATTATACGCGAACACAGAATGATCTTTATATAAAAATTTACATCTTTTCTGACTTTTTGGGGCCTAATGTTAGTTGGTCCTTGTACGGAAGTTAATTGTTTGTTCTAAATGGAAAGGGTCGTTAAACTCATCGAACGAACGACGTCACAACATAACGTCATCATGTCCTTTTTTCGGAATAATATTGAGTCATTGAAGATATTCTAAATACTAACGATACTTAGATTTTAGAATGATCAGTAACAAAGGGTAGATTTACTTCTGAATCCAAGTGAAACTTAAGGAATATTTTATAGAAGATAAGACATTCTACTATAATGGGATTTGTAAAGGAAAGTGCCCTATGTAAAAGCGTGACCGAGCAACTACAGTCGCATGGTCAACCTAAAAAGTAGGGTAATTTGTCTTGTTATTTTTAAGAATATGCTTCTTGTACCATATTGAAAAATCATTGTGTGACCTTGATGTTAATTAAGGAAACCGGATATGTAGGTATACATATTTTATTGTTTTAAAAGGTGAAACGCTTATGTGCACGATTTTGCAATAATCTGTTAATCAATCAAAAGAACTAATGCATGATACAGTCATTAGTTTACAATATTATTGATGAATGATTTTATTTGTATTGTTTTTCATATTGAAGATTTGTGTGTGAGATATGATCTTTTAATAAATATAAATATCTCTGGACATATTGATTAATCTTAATCTTTCTCAATAAATCTTCGGTGTATCTCAACACACTCGATAAACACTGAACTTATAAAAAGTTTTTGTTGCTTTGTATGAAATTAAAATAAATTTAAAATCACCATGACCCCTTCGGTTACAGTACACACATAGATTAACAATTTTGTAATTTTTTTGGCAAACATTCAAACTTTATTTATGACTTATTTCCGACATTTTTGTTATGATTCGATTTACGATAATTAATATGATAATAATATTAAATGTTGTTTTTAATGTTCATCCTTGTAATAGAGTTATATTTTCAACATAAAGTATTTGAACCATTTGCATAAGATCAAGTTAGCACGTGTCGCGCCTATAATTTACTTTAATTTACATTTATATTTATCACAAATTGCCAAGCTCAGCAGCTTGCCTTGGAAAGGCTCGCTCAGTGTTACCTGTTTATAAACAAATGTATACAATGAACCACGTGTTGTTTGAGTCATACGCTTTATGATCAATTTAATCAAGAAATGTACTAAATTCGTCCTTTTACAATGTTATCGAACACCTGATTGGTATGTACTTGTGTACTTCATAAAAATGACGTCTTTCGATGCTCTATTGTTTTTACAGTTGGTATACACGTAACTCTTTTGACGACAAGCGGTCACTTTGGTCTATTCAATAAAAATATCCTTCATTCCAGTAGGGAAATGTATTAGTGAGCTCCCATCATTTCCAAAACACAGTTATTATGACACTGTGTTTAAATAAACTTAATAGAAGTCAAGAATGACATATACTGAAATCAAATGTGAATCCGTTGCCCGATAAAAGTCTAGCTATAAAAAGTATAAGTAACAAATAAAGCATAGAGATTTAATTGATAAGGTTGTCGTTGTTAATAATTGTTTGTTAGCAATATCTAGTTATTAGTGATATAGGAAAATTGTAAACAATGACGAACCGAAAAGTTGCAAAACGTGTTAGAATTTATGAATAATAAAAAATTGTGACGCGATGAGAATGCTGTTAATCGTTGTTCGCCGATTTTTCCTGTTTTTGACTATTTCCGCAAAATTTAATGGAACATGGTTGGAATATAAACGGATATGTAAAAAGATACGCATACTGCTCGATCGTAGTCCAAGCAATAATAATATCTTACCTAGCAATTAATTTTCATCAACTATTGCTAATTTTGTTATGGACAATAAATATTGAGTGTCATAATTTTTGTATCTTTAATTTTATAAGGGTTGTTTGATAAAATCCTTATACTACTCAGGATTTAAAAAGCTATCAAATGCTTAATCAACATGTTGTTATTTTCGTTACAGTGTCATTTCTGCCAATAGAAAGGATAATACGATTTTACAGATAATCTATAGAAAGATTTGGAAAACATATTCAAAAGTAGCTTCGATGTTCTTCAACTTAAAATTCCGACTATGTCTTTGTTAAAGTTGAGATCTGATGTTACATTTTATTTTTATTACTGATCGTATCTTTGAAGGTTCATTGAAATTCTACTCTCATACACAAATGAATAATTCACATAATGCTGACCTGGTGCCCGATTATTTCAAACGAGTAACTACGTGAGGTATTTGTATACGAAATTAAATTAAATAAACTAAAGTTATGACTCGATACTTAGTCGCCCGACCTTTGGTTTGGAGATCTAGGATGAATCCAGCGGACAAAACCTATTCTGGATTCTTTTTCAAATTCTAAGATAATTTTATAATTTTTGTTTTGAATTATACTTGAATAATAAAGAACATTCTATGTATTTATACATTGCTTTAGTTTGCCATTAACCCACATTCGCAAAGCGGGCAATCAACCGTGATGATCACAACAATTACTTGATTTCAATGCTTTGAACTGTTATCAATGTTGTGGTTATCAATTATTTTTAAATATTTTTTAATCAAGTAGAAAAATAATGGTTTTAAACAAACTTCAATGGGATTGAAAGAAAATCTATCATTACGTTAATTATGAGTTCAAGTTTTGATATGAGCAGTAAACAAATATTATAAAATCTTATTTTCATTTCACTACAAATCCTCCTAGGAATGCATTACTAATGGTGTATCGTACTTTTTGTTTATATCAAACACTTAAAACGAAGCAACACAATACGACCAGCAATAAACGTATTGCACTAATGACAAAAATATCATCCAAAAAGGTTTTAAATCGACTCACAACTAACCTTTGCAAAGTTATTCCAGTCAAAATATGTCACTGTCACTGGCACAAAAGATTTTTTATCACTAAAGAAAAAAAACAACGAATGTGCGCGGGAGCATCGTTTTACCGCGGCGTTGTACGTATGGACTGGCGGCTCGGTCACAACTGTATCGGCTTATACCATCGGATGAACCCTTGGTTCCTAGCACCACCTCCACACACGTCGTCGGAGAACGGTACACTTCGCTGTTTTGACGAATGGCTATACTGCGACATTTGACGGGATTAGACGATTGACATTTTATAAACGCGGTAGTTGTAATGTGGAAGTCAAGGTTTAGTGTAATGTATCCGATAGTACATACAATATTCTAAATCGATCTATTACTATTCAGTATTTTAGAATGAAGCTATAACAGCTATAGTAGTTACATGCTACTACATTCCTTTAGAAATCCCAATTTGATATATTTTCTAGGTAATAAAATCTATTCTGGTTAAAATATTGATCTCAAAATATGCATGTTTAACAGAATATTACGTAAGCTCTTTAAATAAAATGTACATTTTCGTTTCCCGCAGCGACCATTATAAATTCATTATTCAAAATACAAAATATCTAGTCATGCAAATAGTACGTAATTATCATAAGTCGCTACTCTTCAGTCGACAATAATATATTCTGCATTGTTCTATTAAGCTTATTAGTAGAGTGCCGCAAGGCATAAAAATGGTCAAACCTCGGAACCCAGGGCCAGTCAATGAATCTTAATTTAAACTTTGAAAATATGTTTTTAATAGTATAAAGAAAAATGTTTAAAAAAAAATTTTTTCGCGCTCTCAATTTTTTTTTTTTTTTAAGCAATTATATTTTTTTGCAGTTTTTGTTAGCTCTAAGGCTAATTATTTGCATATATCCACGTTCAGGACGCACAGGGGCCTTGTTTAAATGAAGATATTTATTAAAATATAACTAGCAGCCGCCCGCGACTTCGTCCGCGTGGATGTCGGTTTTCATCATACGAATGTTTTTTCCCGCTAACTCCCGTTCCTGTGGGAATTTTGCAATATCCTTTTGCATTTAAGCATCAAGTTTACTAAGGGACCTGCATGCCAAATTTCAAGCGTCTAACTCAAGTAAACTCAAGTAAGTCAAAATCTAAACAGATTTTCCATACAAACTTCCACCCCCCCCCCCCATTTCGGGGAAGTGGGGGGTTGGAATGGGTCAAAAAGTAGCCATGTTACTCTCCATCCCTTCAACTATCTCCACTTAAAAAATCACGTCAATTTGTCGCTCCGTTTTGCCGTGAAAGAATTAATTTTATTTGTAATAAAATACATATGCAGAGTAACTTTAATGATAATTTATTAGATTATCTTAATAAATACGGCAAAACGGAGCGACGAATTGACGTGATTTTTTAAGTGGAGATAGTTGAAGGTATGGAGAGTAACATAGGCTACTTTTTGACCCATTCTAACCCCCCACTTCCCTGAAATGGGGGGGTGAAAGTTTGTATGGAAAATCTAAACTACTTGAGTTAGACGCTTGAAATTTGGCATGCAGGTCCCTTAGTAAACTTGATGCTTAATTGCAAAAGGATATTGCAAAATTCCCACGGGAACGGGTTAAAGTTAGCGGGAAAAAACATTCGTATGATGAAAACCGCCATCCACGCGGACGAAGTCGCGGGCGGCCGCTAGTTATATTTTAATAAATATCTTAATTTAAACAAGGTATAAACCTTACGGCACTCGACTATATGGTAACGTAATTAAACAATCCCCATAATGAGTCTGGTTTGTTTTTAATTTGATCAGAACTAGCAAACACTATTAGCAATACAAGCTGGATTTAAGACTAGGGAATAGCATTAAAACGTCTGGTTTAGTTTCAGGGGTGATTAGTTCAGACAGTTAGTGCTACGGCTAATTTTACGGTTCGTTTGCTGCACATTCAAATTGGAATGCAGTGGGAAATATTAGTATAGTACGTAGAATGCCAACCCAATATGTGGTGTGTGAAAAAGCAACCATATGTTTTAGGTATTAAGAGGAACCATTTAAACGACCTACAGAGTATTAGTGACTCTTCATATTTGTGTGTCTTGCCATCAAATGAACCATAAGTTTGTCTTCAAATCTCATACCAAGATACTATGTTTTTACATTGTATTTATTTTTATTTATTAGATTTCTTTAAACGTTTTGTCTTATTATATGTCTGTTATAGTTTTACTTAAAGCTTGTTAATGTGCAAGTTTTTGTTGTCCTTCCGCAATTCCACATAACGACATCTATTAACACGAAGTATTTCCTCTCGATAAAAAAACTAAACCAATAAAATATACCTCATTCTTGTTAAATTTAGTGCAAACACCATGAAGCATTGTTCTATTCGAAGACATCAATGATTAAGTTTTAGCGTTGATATTTTTACTGCAGTTATTGATATTTCAGGAATATCAGTCACATATTAACTAACGATCCATGGCTGACCTTTTACTCTTTTCCATCAACATTGCCAAGAGAGTTGTTGTGTTTTTCACTTCATACAATGATCACGACCCTCATCACGACCCTCAGTAATGAGGAATCATTACTGAAGGTCGTGATCATTGTATGAAATGAAAAACACAACAACTCTCTTGGCAATGTTGATGGATACTACTCAAGTAGGAGGAAGAGCAGAAAATCTTGACACACTGTGCCATATGTACAGTTCTTCACACTAATTAGCAATTGTGGAGACAATTCCTTACTGTAAACCGGTCCGTTGTGCCAACACAATATGACCTACCGTTAGATCGCCAGCGCATCACTATTGACTCGCCTTATTTGAATAAAGTTTGCTTTTTGACCAGACGTATGAATACTTTCGACTTTGAGGCTCGATTTCAAAAGAATCCGGTACGGGTCAGATCAGTATTATTTTTACTTTTCCTCTACTTTCACCGAAACTAGTTTTGCTTGGATATTCTTCATCTTTGGATACTAATCATTGCCGCATCTACTTGTCCTTTATTGTGTAACTTTAAATAAGTGCCGTTTTTATGTTGATGTTTCTTACTTTCGTTGAAATTGAAAGTATTGACGTCTATTAACGGAAATTCCTCGAATTTCGTTACTATTTTTTATTAATTTAAGAGATTGGTTACTAAACTATTATTATTTTAATCTTTGTATTTTTAATCGGTAAGGTAAGTTACACTTAAAGTTTAAACATATATTTTATATATCCTATTTATCAGTTTATCATCAAAAAACAAAATACATATTAGAAAATATATTTGAACTTGTTCATTATTCGTAAAATATTAATACCCATCACAACCCAAGCTCTGCATACCTATTTGTAACAGTAAATTGGCAAGGGTTCGAGATTACCGCTATTCGCTCGTGTCAATACGATGCTGTACGAAATATTTATCACACCTCCCGAGGGGACGGTGTATTTTTACCGGGATGAAAAATACCCTGTAGTCAACCCTGTCTATCTGAACGAAAATTACATCGATATGTTCCCTGATTTTGTTGTGAAAAATAACAAATCATCACTTTGTTTCGCACTATTTTTGTACCTGGTAGATTTATACTACATATATTTGCCTAGTAAAGATCAATAATATTGGCCACTTAGATCTTGTAGTGCTCTTGCGACCACACCAACAACAAAGGTAAGTAGGAAAAAAAATTGTATATTGTTTTAAGCAATTGTACATTCTAAGTATTTTCATACCTTTATCTATAATTGTTGAAATGAGCCTCCAAAGATCAGAAGAATATTTATCTATACTAATATTATAAAGAGGAAAGGTTTGATTTTTTGTTTGTTTGTATGAATTGAATGGGCTCCCAAACTACTAGGCAGATTTGAAAAATTCTTTCACTGTTGGAAAGCTACATTCACCCAGAGTAACATAGGCTATATTTTATCCCGGTACGGGAAGTAGTTCCCCCGGGACGCGGGTGAAACCGCGTGACGGGCCGCTAGTAGTTAATAATTTTAAAAATTATAGGGAAAATACATTTGCTGCTTGATAAGGAAAAAAAACGCGCAAACGTCAAAACTTACGCAAAGATTGTTTTCTTATTAGCTTCTTCGCTGACCCATCGAAAAAAGACAATATTCCGATGGGTCAGCGACCCAAAGTGTGTATTGTGTGAAGCTTCAGAAGCTTAATGGAAATTTTGATTGATATCGAAACTGGCTGGAGGTACACAAAGCAAATTAAGAAGTAACGCAATTCTTCAACCATCATAAAGTCTGTATTCGTGATTTCCTAACAATAGTATTTGGAAATGTGAGTGGTCTAACCCTGTTGTCGTGGGAAGACGTTACGTGAAATGGTCCCACTTTAAATGGCGCGTTCTCAAATACATAGTTATAATAGGGTTAAGGTCATCTTAAGGTGCCACCCTTGACTTGCGGGGATTACAAAGAGAGTCGGGACTCCGGAATATGCTCACAATACGAGTACCTAAATTGCTGTTTGTGTGTATACAGGCTTGATTATCAAGCAACAATTTTGAAGGTAGCGAGAGGTCTGGTGAAGACTTCAATAGAGTCGGTCTAATATATTTAACTGAAAGTGCACTTGTGTTTGTACATTTGTTCATATTACGATTACCTACCCATATCCTGGCTTCGTAGTAAGCCGATGGTAAAAATAGGCTGCCGCGGGAAAATCTTTTTTTTTTACATTCGTGTCCTTTGAAATCCTATAGAAATGGAAATAGGGACAAAATTTGGACTTATGGCTACTAAACTGACCCACAATTCAAGGTTACTATCATCAATACAACAAATTCAAGGACATTGTTTGTCCTCCCCCATTTGAACTTGAAACAAAGGTGAATCGCCCGAACCTTTCATTTCACATTAATTACAGCACAATAATACGAACAGGGGTTCTAAATGTGTTCCAAGTCGTTAATTTTATGTTACCCAACTTCATTAGGTGTAATGAACTTTTAGAAGATCTGATTTTAAAACAGCTGCGTCCTACATTACATTTCCAATTACAATTTCCTATAATGGTTTTGTTCTAATTTATGTTGTGACCTACAAATAAGGCTGGCAAATAAATTTGGTTTTAACTTTATCGTCTCACTAATTTATAGGTTCGGTTCAGTAGACTGTTAAAAGAAAGCGATAACCTATCTCTTATGTTCAATTAAAATATGAAATTGTTTTGTAATTTGTAGGAAAACAAATTTTTGTAGGAAAGCTAAATTCTCCTTGGATAAAATTGTTGATCTGTAAAACATCTCGAAACTATTTTTTTTTTAATCTTTATTAATACGAGTACGTGTATCGTAAAGCCAAAGAGTTAGTTTGTATTTTTGTATGTTGGAACGCGCTGATCTCAGGCACTACTGCTGGTTCGAATAGTAAATTATTTTTGTGTTGGATAGTCCATGTGACGGGAAAGGCTTTCTTTAAACTATCCACGCGGAGACGCGGGCGACCGCTAGTAAACTTATATGCAGATCTGTGCGGAAAATAGAATAATAACGGCCCGGAAGTTATAAACATACCTACTATATTAAGATACGAGCAAAAAACATAAAGCAAATTATTAAACTATTTTTAGAAATCAAAATTGTTAAATTTTGTCGGTGTACCTCCTTATCATTTCCTAGCATCGTGTTACATTATAAAGAACCATGCCATCTCGAATAATTATGCATGTAACAAATTCATTTCAATATAAACTAAGCAAACTCTGTGTTACTTCCCTCATAAGTATTTTCTTTTATCACCATTAATTAGTATTTTCTATCTTCGTCGTTTTTTGAGAAAGAGCATTACTTGTTTTATAGAGCAAATGTTGACAAGATAATTCACAATAATTTTAGTTTATTATTATTAATTAATTATTATTAGTTGTGTATTTAAAGAATTACAGTACTTGAAACAATAAATTTCAGGCCCAAGAAACATGTCGACTATGTTCTGTAGGTTTAATAAGTCCAAAAGTAGAATGACGCATTTAAAATGGATAGGACGGAAATGAAGTCGAAAACGTTTCTTTAGTCCTTTATTATGTTCAACACCTGATACAATTAACGTTATTAATGACTAATGCTATAGTGAAATTATTGGCAGTGAGGAGAGTTGATTAAATATTATTTAGTTGACTGACTACGTTAATATCATTTACGTAGTAATTAAGTTGTTAATAAATAGAATTATACTATGAGATTTTATTAATAACATTACATCAAAGATGTAACTGTTGCTCAATCAAAACTCTTTTGTTATTTCGTTAAATGAAATTTATGCATTTTTAATGAAATCTTTTAAAAGTTGAAGTACTATGTTGGAAGGGTATACTGTTTTACTTTTTGTACTATGGAGGAAGGCCATTTTTATTTCGCTTTGTGGTTTTTTCGCAAACGCATTTTGTGGTGAATATTTGGCAGCTTATTCAAACGTTTTCTCTTTTTGCTTTCACTATAGAGGGGGTAGTAAATCAAAAATTCATCAACGGACAATGCATCATACTTCATCGTATTGAGATTTTTTTTTCCATTATGTATTTTTAACAAATAATCATAAGCAAAGAGTATTTTTTTTATTTCTTTTGTTTATTGATTTACTTATATCTATATACTAGTACTATATCTACCTCTACTTGTTGAACCGTACATAATATAACGTAAAATTATTGCCTTCTTTGAAACATTTCTCTTTACACAGGTTAACCACACAATGATAAAAAAAAAATTATTGTGTTTTTCATGCATCACTTTGTAATAGTGAGTCAGTACAGACATTGCACCTAACGTATGATTAATTATAGCACTTTGTGTCCCTTACATCAGAAAATGTAGACACAGCAAGTCGGTGCGGCCCAATGGATCTTCAACAAAAAGGACTTCTAGAGAGGACATATAAAATATGTTTTTTAGGTTCACACGACTATTGCTTATAAATACCGAACATAAATACCACAATCGTAAACGGATAAAACTCGCAGATTTAATATAATATTACAGTGATCACGATCACGATTTCTATAAAGTAATCAAAACGTGTTTGTAAAGAGCAGTTTTTTTATTTAAACATAGATTTACATTTTTATCAGCATGCACATGAAGATAAAATAAAGTTAAAGTAACTTAATATTCTCAAAGTAGAGTGGATCTGCTTAGAGGTGCATTAAATTTAAATATTATTTTTAATTTAAATATTTAATAAGAGACTGAATATTCACATGCTTGCTTTAATTAAAGCGTAAATTACACCCGTGTGAGTCACGTATGTGCAAAGTTCATAATTACTTACAATGTCCTTTGTAATTATTTTGATATCCGATAGAATACACGTAATATTTAAAATAGCTCTGTCAGTATGACTTCAATAACGAGACTTTTTAAATGATTTACATTATAGATAACAATGTGCAAAATAACGGGAAAAGAAAGGTTTGTTCTCTTATGAATATGATAATCCCAACTAATATTATAAATGCGAAAGTAACTCTGTCTGTCTGTCTGTCTGTCTGTCTGTTAAGCTTTCCCGCTTAAACCTCGCAACCGATTTTGATGAAATTTGGTACAGACAATCTTTAGACCCTGAGACAGAACATAGGCTACTTTTTATTTCGAAAAAAAGAAATCCACGCGCACGGAGTCGCAGGCGGCCGCTAGTATAACTTATATGATAACTTAGCTTTTTTGTGAATTATATTGACGGTTAAATCAACACTACTATTTAATGACATCATGCTTATTTATTTATAATGTTTTTATATAATTACGTCACGACGCTATTTTATACGTAATGGATACCTACCCACAGGATCCTATTTTCGCAAACTCGCGTAACAATCGGGCCGGTATTATCAGTCTGTCTGCGCTTGCGCATTCATCCAGATTCATTGACCTCAACCGACTGATTCACTGTAACCTTTACTATAATGACCAGTATTCCAGTCGCCGTAGTAAGTAAACAACGATGTCATTGTTTGTTCTCGTATTTTGCGTTTGAAATAAAAGTTGAGAAATAATAATTAGCAATGATTAATAACATCCCTTTTTTAAATAGCCGTAAAGGAGATGCATTTCTCCAGCAGTGGACTACGATAGAATGATGATGATGATGATGATGATACTGTGTCTTTTGTTATCTTAGCATACTTTATTTCTAAAAAGGAACAAAGTAATCTTGGGTAGTTGGTTGGAAGGTGAAAGAAATGTAAAAAATGCTTGTAAACAAAAATATTTACACAAATTTTACCTTCCCCTTTTTTCGCAATTTTTACAACAATTACAATTTTTTGGCTTCTTAAGTCATCTTTTAACATAATACGCGTTTTTTTTGGACATACCTAGATATTTTGTGTTGCGGCCGATTTCCCATTTACGACTTGCAAGAATCTAATTTTATCAATTGTTATTTTAAAATTAAACGATGATTGGCATATGTTATTTATAACTAGTGTTGCAATATCGACATAAATTCAATTCCATTTTTAAAGTGAATGGACAAAAACTTGACCTTAGCTTCAACATAAAGTCAGTTTAAACACATTATGATATGAACCTGTGATGGATGAATTGATTTTAAATATTTGTTTTTCTATTTTCAGGTAAGTTGCCGAATTTTTATGCAATGAAGATTCTGTAAGTAAGTCAAACATAATTGTTATTCATTATCTTAGACGTAATTAGTCTAATTTTCGGTGACCATGTACCAGAATTTTATACCATCGGTGACTAAAGTACAATTGTCACCATAAAGTACAATTTACATACGAAGGTAAATAGTAACCATATAGTAATAGTGTTTAGTGAAGATAGGGTTTTCTTGCTTTCGCAATAACATCAGTTTTGGGAAACCAATATGAAATTAAGCCTTTATCGTTTGTTTATAAATTATATTAAAAAGTTAATCACATCACATAAACACAATCATA
This sequence comes from Nomophila noctuella, assembly GCA_958496325.1. NCBI lineage: Eukaryota > Metazoa > Arthropoda > Insecta > Lepidoptera > Crambidae > Nomophila > Nomophila noctuella. The sequence goes on from OY292488.1 coordinate 5,077,126, forward strand.
AAATATAAAAAAATTGACGTTTCCTAAGAGAATTTATCTCAATAGCTTACCTACTCGTAAGCTTATCTTGAAAAGTTTTAAAATAAGACGTAGCCAAATATTATATTTTAAAATTTACATTTATTTATCAACCTACGTAGTTTACTTACATTCCACAGAACTTTCGTAACTATGATTCTCATGGAAAAGTAATCAAATTTGGATACTGTAGGGCGGTACATTTTTGGAGTTTAAACCTTGACCGACTTTAAACTATTTGAATAATGATTGGGCCGTACTATCTCAACAAGTTCGTCCTAAATTGTTCGTAAACGTGCAGCGAGAACAAACATTTACCAGATGGATCAATTAGGTCTATTATAAACAAATGAAAAACAGCAAAATGAGGGTTTTCGCAAATAAAAAATCCGCTGGATCGCCAGATACCAGTCGGTAGGCATAGGGTGTTACTGGTGTATGTAATTGGTGAATTTTGACATGACATTGGCAGATATGTCAAAATTCACCAATGACATTGCAGTTAGACCTCACGCCTACATATTGCCATTTAGCGGATTTTTTAGCGCAAACACCCTCATTGGTGGTTAATGTTCCAAGCATAGATTTAAATTGTCGGATACGCCTCGTTGCCAGAAAACTGTGTGCATTATTTTGAAAGTCGTTTAGAACTTGGGTAACGCTTTATATGACAATGAAATTAAATTATGTATATGTAAAGCTACCGTCGCTTAACATTTCAAGGCCTGCGTCAGAGAGGACCGCAATTTATTTATTATTTTTATTCTTTGGTCTATAGTCAACAAATGAAAGGCTGCATATTTAGTGGTTAATGGTCCAAGTGTCACTGTCACAAAGAAAAATACTGGACATTTTAAGAGACGTCGGTACTGGTCTCTTTTTTAATTAAGCTAACGGTATTTAAAGACTTCGATTCTTAGAAGTACTTTCATCTGGGGTTTTCACTTATCACATTGAACGACGACGTTTTCCGGTTATGGTTTTACGGCTTTTCAATAGAGTGAGGTTTCTGAGCTCTTAGACTTCCAGCAATCTGAAATAAAATAACATTGAATAAACCCTCAGTACTTCATTTAAGAGGTTTATTTTAAAGTATAGTTAAAGCAATAACTAATTAATCTTGGTAAACTATAAACTATTTATTGTGGTTTCTGCAAAAACTATTCGAGACAAAATTAATGAATTGAGTAAGCTTGGTACTTATTATCCCATGTTAGTTACGAGTATGAGTGTCGGTGTCGTCAATTTATTATGCATTTGATTGGATTTTCACAACTTTTTTTGTTGACTGTACCTAAAACCTACAAACTTGTTTAAAAGTGGTATCCGTTCGGAATATACAATAATGACTTAAAAAATACCTAGAATAGAACGGTCCATTACCATTTTAGTCGGTTACGTATAAACAAAACGTCTGTTTCATGTCTGTCAGGGATTTGAAATCCCGCCTGCAATAGCGTTTTATTATTTTTAGATGTTACTGGAATATTCTGCTTTTTGAATAAAACTTTCATAAAAATGCATGTTACATTTCTACTCTACGGTTTCAAACGTAACAAAGTTGTTTCATTTCATCTGTCATACATAAAACATTTTTTAATTTTATAAAATTTTATAAAAAAGTTTTCATCTTTTATACAGTATTTCTCTGTGCTAACTGCTTAAGTCCTAGATGATGAAAAGTATCGCACAAATTCCTGCTTTAAATTGAAATTTTATTTTTCGATTTATTATATTTTCTTTTAATAATTATGTACAAATAAAATATACCACAACATTATTTTCTAAAAGGTTACATTGCCTGAATATTAATGTTTAATCCCGGATATTATTTAAAGTTCCAACAATTCGTTCTTCTTCATAGAACGACACTTAATAAGTAAAATACAAAGTTAAAATTATCAATAAATTCACATCAATATTCATACAGATTGCGTGAACTTTAGCGATTTACTTCTTTTATTGACTTTTTAAAAAAAATAGTGTTTATCGTATTCCTAGTTAGTGCTTGTATGATTCAATTGATATTTTAAGAAATCCGGAATCCGGCTCACGCCTGATTTTGCTGAAATGAGAAACATAATATCTAAGTGGTTAATGCCATTCTCACGCAAATGAACAAACAATATTTAGCATAAACTGTGACGTCATACATTACGCAAAATATGCATCCTTTAAAACAATCCTATATCATTGAACTAGCGGCCGCCCGCGACTTCCCTCGCGTGAATTTCGGTTATCGCGTACATAGTGTTATACTGTAGCTGAAAGTTTTCCTCGACAATACCAGTATCCTAAATGAAAATATTTTTTCAATTGGAACCAGTTCTTCCTGAGGTTAGCGCTTTAAAACAAAACAAACTCTACAGCTTTATTATCTTATCTTCAGCATAAGTAACTAAGTTGTTAGCAATAGAATTTCAATGCTGAGTATGGTCACTGGTTATATATTTTCACAATTAAGCTTTTTACACAAGAATAATCTCATAAAAGATCAACTATGTATTGCAACAAAAATATACGCGCCAAAACGTTTACGTAGTAATTTTATTTTGGACAGGTTATATCAAATATTAAACAAATCTCATGGATCTCATGGCGACCTTGTGTCGTCCTATTAAGGATGAATGGGATTCGCTAGAGGGATTCGCTAGGTGTTTTCGCTGATGGCTATTTATCTTGTTCTCGAGACCTAAACCCCATGTGTACAAGGTCAGTTGCGATTCTAAAGTATAAATAAGTTAAGCCCAAACGTAATACTGGCCATTCTGTAATAAATTATCCGATTACCTTTTATATAGGTACCTCTGATAAATACTATCAAATGAAGATCTTTCATATTTTAATCGTTAACTTTATATTTAATTTTGTCATGATCTACCAAGAAATGAAATAACGATTGCGTTTAGGCATAAGCATAGCTTCAGAACGTGTTTCTGGGACGAATTAAAAACTCCTTTAAATGCAACTGTTATCACAATAATGCAGAATCAAAATATCATAGGTACTAATTCCTATAAATGTGGAAGTTTGTGTGTTAAGATGTTTGACCGTCAATCACGCTTATACTGAACGGATTTTGATGAAATTTGGTATAGGTACAGGCAGGGCTGACTTAGGATATAGAATACTTTTTATCCAAATGCCCTCATGAAAAATCTTGATAACGCGGGCAAAGCCGCGGGTTAAACTAGTAAAAAATAAATATGTACTGTACCTATATTATTATTAGCGCCAGTAAACTCAGAGTGAACAGAACATAAATCGCTTTTGATTGATGTTCCTGAGTGTGCAGTGCAACCAGGAATGGAATGCATGCTAAGCGGCCCACAGGTTTATTGAACCTTAGTCCCGCTTAATATGGTGAATGATTGATCCCAATACAACGGCCTAATTTTCAATTACGCGATTACGTAAAAATAATAAGATAAATAATTCTTGATGAAAAAAAAATTATCGTACTTCATGCTAATATTATAAATGTGAAAGGTTTATTCTTCGGATGTTTGTCCGTCTATCACGCTGAAACTAAGGGTACTTAACGGTTTTCGATGAAATTTGGTACAAAAGACTGAGATAGGATGGATGCACTTTATCGCGCGTGCAAAGTCGAGGGTAAAAACTATTAATTAATAAATAAGAAATACGTCATCATGTTTGGGTTTTCCGCTGACTTCCTATTTTATGTTTACATGAGGATAGGAATCCTTTTACTGCTTTAATTTACCTATGAGCAACACAGGGTAAGCCGTAGTAATGGCACACTGGGGAAACACTTAAATGTAACAGCTTACCTTAAAATTGGATTATTAACAAACAATATCAAATATGTATAGTCAAACTGAGAAAGAATTTTTTACATACTTCAACTAATCTTAGCGACTTTTTAAATAGGCAGGCTGTAAGCGACAGAAAATGATATAACATTTCAAAGTGAAACGAAACCTCTTTGCAAGCGGCCGGCGCGCGGGGCGCCATAAAATAATAATAAGAAAAAAAATTAGAATTGTCAAATATTCCTTCGGTTTTGTCACCTTTTTCCATTTTATTTTCGAGCCTTACATTTTAAGTTGTTTTTAATTATAGTTTATTTACGTTTACTTTTATCTTTTACTAGCGGCCGCCCGCGACTCCGTCCGCGTGGATTTCTTTTTTTCGAAATAAAAAGTAGCCTATGTTCTGTCTCAGGGTCTAAAGATTGTCTGTACCAAATTTCATCAAAATCGGTTGCGAGGATTAAGCGGGAAAGCGTAACAGACAGACAGACAGACAGACAGACAGAGCTACTTTCGCATTTATAATATTAGTTGGGATTCTACTACGCGTTGCGTCGCCTACACACAGAGGCCTAATCTTAGAGGAAGTATTCAATAAAACATAAATTAATAGTCATAATATCTATTTCCTATTTAAAAATATGTAGATGGCATGAAATACGTGCATACGTCACCAATAAGTGGGTGTGCCATGAAGTCACGTACATTGGCCACGCTTGAATATTTAAAATTCGAAGAACAGCTTACAAGACTGGGATTTCCAATATCGTACTACTAATTTTACCTCTTTGATTCAGAGATAAAAGTGCAATTTGGAGGTGTGTGACTAATTTTTTTCGAGCGTAATTGGCACGCGTAACCCTTATTTTGTTACCGTTGTAAAGAAGTATGTGTATTGGTTAAGTTATGATTTCCTGTAAGATTTCATGATGCCTTTTCGGCAAAGATCACGACAAAAAGTATTATTCCATTATATAATTTCTTCAGTATGATTAAAACAATTTTTTCTTATAGTATACCTAAATATAGTATTATTAGTACCCAAATAAAGTCCATCTTTACATGTTTGTTTGTTTGTTTGAACAAACTAATCTCAGAAACGAATGGCCCTATTAGAAACAAAAATTGTGTCGGATAGTGCCTTTGACGAGGAAGGCTTAAGCTGTAGTATGAACCGATCCGAAAACCACGCAGGCGGAGTCGCAGGCGGCCGCTAGTATGAAATATAATATAACTACGAGTATACCCGTTTATAATTACACCTCAGGACAACAGACCGAGAAGACGAATTATGTATGACCCCACAGTACTTTGGAAACATTAAATTAACAAATAGCACTAATTCAACGTTTAAACGTATTACCGTTTTTGTAATAGACACTTAATTACACATTTAAGAATGATATTCACAGGCCGAGTTTTCACAAGACGGCATTTTTACGTAATTGGAGTATGAATACAAAAGTAGATCTTTTTACGACGGATTCGTAGTAGTTACGAAGAATTCACATTTCTTCAGGTAGCTGGTTCGAAGCTCAAAAGGTTTAAAACTGGTTCGATGTTTTTATTTTAGACAGGATTACAAAATAAAACTTACACCCGAATGATTTTACCAAGTAAGTATGAAATGAAACCGGCTACCATTTTTTTTATATATATACAACATCGATAGTCAATAATATAATTAATCTAGGTACCTACTTGTGAAATCACAATATCACTGTGAATTGTCCTCAATTATAAAATATGAATCATCGTATTATTTTACTGACACCCATCTTGTTTTGCTAGTCGAAGTCCAAAGGCATTAAAAACAAACTTTGAACTGAATTATTAAATCATCTTAGAATTTACATCATTTTAATAACTCTGACGAATTTTAGTAATACTACTGCAACTGCATTGTAACCCGTTTTGTAAGGAAACGATTAATTAATTGGGCATGACATCACTAATTTATATGTAATCGAGCTTTATATATTATAGATTATGTTTAGCAATAATAATTTAAAACTCAATTACAGTCCTATAAATAAAATCACAGAACATGTCATAGTATAATCAATGTTTATAAATAACTAACTGCCGCCCGCGACTCCGTCCGCGTGGATTTCTTTTTTTCGAAATAAAAAGTAGCCTATGTTCTGTCTCAGGGTCTAAAGATTGTCTGTACCAAATTTCATCAAAATCGGTTGCGAGGTTTAAGCGGGAAAGCGTAACAGACAGACAGACAGACAGACAGACAGACAGACAGAGTTACTTTCGCATTTATAATATTAGTTGGGATTCGTTAATAAATGCATCAGTTGTTAAACGACTATATTACAAGTTGTGATATTTTTTTAGACTTTTCAGTATTTATCTGTTTTACGATAAATATCTCTCAATTGACCTCATTGTGCATATATTGCTTTTTTTCATTTAGCTTTCCAAGGCTACTATTTTGTCAACATTTTGAATTAATTACCATAAAAAGTTACATATTTTCATATGAGAAAAGCTTTGTTGATGGCATAATGTTCTCATTAGCGGTGTAGCGGTGTGCTGGTTAACTAAAAATGGGTTAAATATAACTTGATTATAACTTAACATTCCATTCCCATGTGTACCTACACACTTCAGATAGGCACTACTTTCAAAGAAGTAAGTAATAAATGCAGATGACTTCATAGACCAATGAGTTGAGTTAACGTATAATGTCTATTCAATTCCTGAAAAATGAAACGTCAGTCTTCGTTAAAATTTAATGATGTATCAAGTATCAAAACTTGTTAAAAACCTAAAAAAACACTTTGAGCACAGCAATAAAAAGTTCTCAATTATCACCATGAAATCATTCCAGAATAAAATGCATTTAAGTAATTGGATGTTATTCCACGCAGAAACCTAGCGGGCACATTATGGAAAGATTTGAATAAAATGGATGCTACATAACCTTCATATGGATAAGGACGTGTTATTTTAACGATCTATATAATGTTTATACTCGTATATAGATCAATAGCAATTGATCGATAAGATTTGTATTTTAATATGATTTACCAAAAAATACTTCCGTATATCCCGACCGTCAAGTTTCATAAATATTGACACTCGTATCAAAAATAAACATTGACTCACTCAATCTTATCACTTCATTATGATGCATGCGTAATGTTAATATGGGTGTAGGCACCCATACCTAACCGACTATTAATGAGTGTATGTAGGTACTACCTAACAGTTACAACTACTTACAACATATGCGTACTCGTGTATGACTCACAATACATTCAAACCATGTTCTAATTACCAGGCATGGTGGGTTTTTCCCAGATAAACAGATTTTAGTACCTAGTCGAGCGGATAATTTAGGTGGCAGTTTGTTAGTAGCTGATTAGCTGCAGTGTGAGAATTGACTAACTGTATTCTGTTGTTTTGAATTATGTGTGAGAGAAGCATGCTTGATCAATACTCTTTTTGTTTGACGATTAAGATTATGAGCCTGTATATGACTTGTAATTATAGCCTGCAACATTGCTGGCGTAAACAATTTTACGCAACTTTTTTTTTTGTATGTACGTTTTTATTTATTGCTATATTATGAAATAAAAGATTTTCTTCTTTCTATGAGCTATGTTGTTCTTTCTTAATTTGTATCCATGATTAGAATTTCATTGTTTCGAATATATCGCAGAACAAACATTGGTCCTTCGAGACAGATTTGAGCAGACTAGTGGATAGTATAGAACTGTGTGACTTATTATGTTTCATAAATACTTATAGACTTTTTAACAATTTTATCAAATGACAATTCAGACTTTCTGTTTTGATAGCACATAAATAGAGGGATACATTTCTAAGCAGGGACTAGAATAATCAAGCTGATGGTACGTTGAAACTCCCGTCTCTGTTATTGGATGCAGAAACATGCAATGCGGGCGTTTTGTCCTTTGTGTATTTAAATGTCAGACATGTCCATGCATCGCATGCATATGCATCCAGGTTGCGAGGAATGCAATATTTCAACTTAAGTTACACACTTACTATCCGTCCCGGTAGTGTTGTAGGTAAGCCAGCTGTCTCATCCCTCTATTTAGTAAACTTGTTATTTTGTATGAAATGATTTATTACGACATATGGATTTACGTTAATAAATTTTCACGACTTCAATTATTCATTGCTTGTTTCGATAAATGCGGATTGGTGATCGCAAACTCGAACCGTATTTTAAATATCAACGTTACTCCGAGAATTGAGCCTAGTACCTCGTAAAATCTGAGTCTCCTAATTAAATCAGTACACAAACGAAGTCAGGATTATAGCAATTGTTATTTTTTCTTATTAAATTAAATTGAACCTGCGATCCTTGTATAATAATAAGTTAGGGGTATGCCATTAACTACCATTAATTAATTGTCCCTCTTTTTGGAAATAGGAGAATAATGATTTTATTTTGGAACAATTCAACTTTGGGATTTCGGAAGTTCAGAATAGTGTTCTCACGGAAAATAGGATGAGTACATAGATATGCTGGACACTAGACAGTCCACAAGCCCACGATAGCTATGTATTTAGTTTCTTAGCAGAAATGTCGCCAACGTAGCTGTAAATTAATACAAATAACGGTTTAATGCACTCACTTCCTAATCAACCGGTTGCATTTCATTGCAGTTCCAGCATTTATGGACCCTGACGAACATGCTTTCTCCCTTTCTAACATAAGCAAGTCACGCAAGAACGAGTGAGACAGATAATTCAACTTTTACTTGAGAAAAGAAATGCTATCTCCTTTATTACTAACCTTGACGGCTGCGATATTTCATAGCAGCTGTTATTTTGTACGTTTTCTGACTGCGGAGATCAAACGATCTTCTTTTGATTATGGTTTGTTGACTTTACTTTTTGCTATTGGAAACCGGCTGGTTCAGAGAAGTTCGCACTGTAAATTTCAAATAACTTATACACATTACGCGCATTTCCTTTTATTTTTAAAGGATCTTTCGGCACAATCACAATGAAATGAACAATTTGAAAATTTACAACTTTACTGACGCCGAAACGTGCAAACCGGAACATTTAAAAATGTTCGCTGCATAAAACAAATGCATTCTATACTCACCTGTTTCAAAACATCAATCGTAAATGGATTTTATTTCTGGGACGACACGTTTCAGTTTCGCATTACAACTACATCAAATGTTTGTTTGGGGTCTGTTGATTCCAATTAGTTTGGTACCTGCAGATTTTGGCAAAGTCGAAGGGTTTCGCATGTGCCCTTCTTTTGGCTGTATTCATAAGTCAGAGGAATATAGACTTTATCATAACCTCAGAGATTTTAACTTTATGGATTTATCAGAAATTCAATTTCGTGTGGTATCTATTTGCATTCACTCATCCGGTTTGGTTATGACATATAGAATTCTTTTTTTTATACAATCATTGTTTGAAATTAACCGACAATCACTAGCTTATTAAACGTTAAAAAATATATTTTATACGCTTCTAAGAGAAATTAAAACAGACAAGTTTTTATCAATTCTTTTATTTTCTTACGAACATACTTTTTACATCTAAATTAATACATACAGACTAGGGACACTTATTTATAGTCTAATTTGATAAATATGAAGACATCATTCATTTGTTGTAGGATCACATTTGAATGTAAATTTAAGTATTACTTACAATAAATTACATAAAGTAAGTACATAATTCACGCATCCTAAAACAAATGTAACAATACGATATTTGACGTGGCTCATAGATTATCTCCTACAGAACATTAAATGCTTTTTATTTGTAGCCACCCACGGGCATTTTATTACGCAGGCAGCCTACTTACAGATATTATACATAGTAACACAAAAAGCCCAAGCATTGCTTGGTCAATGCCGTCTTAGCTGCCGTATTAGGATAATGATGATTAGTATAAAAAATTGGCGATTCGCCATTGTAGAATTACAAGACATACATACAATAAGGAACATTCACAATATGGCATCTATAGAAGTCCAGTCAGAAATAAATATACGCTAGTCATTTGTCATTAAAAATCACAACACAAAATGATGCATTTAAGGCAACGTAGCTTGAAAGTTTGCAAAAGGAAAGGAATATTATTATTTAACAAAATACTGGATTCCTTCGAGATTCTAATAATAGCAAACTTTACTATACAATTTATTCAAAATTTGGAATTAGTTATTGTCATTCAACAAGAAACAAAACCTGGATGCAACTAGAGCTACTGCAATCGTACATTAACCATACAATTAAGCACATAAAATCATTTGGAGCATAATCCTCCTCTCGTAACAATATTCACGCACACACAAGTATTAGAACCGTTATGGCATCAACATCTAAATATACTGATTGCAAAGTATATTAGATCCAATCCAAATTCTAAATTTTTGGTTAAACTTGTTAAACTTCTAATGAAAACAAAGGTTAGGCTCGTTCGCGTCAACAAGGATAAAAAGGTAGCTGATGCCTCTAACATCGAGCTTGATTATCCTGTACAACGCGAGTAGGGCTAAGAATACTGATTAGGTTTAGATCCACTGTCTCTCTTTTGTTACGAAGGGGAGTACGCTGCTCTAAATGATTCGATTGCAGCAGCGATAGATTGCTTGGAACAGGCGTTGCCTCGTGTATAGGTCATGCTGCATCCCTGTCTGGTGAAGCAAGGCTTCTGCTGCTGTTGCGCTTCGCTGCAGCAAGTCAAGATGGCGGCGTTGCACATGCCAGCTGTTCTTGCAGAGGAGGGCACACGTTCTTCCTTAATATTCTGAAACAATAAAGAATTTACTATACAAACATTATTGAATTTGTGAAATTTCTTAAGACTAGGAACGTTACAAAACACATTGTCCCGGAGAATTTAAACATCAAGGTGATAGGAATGTCTTGATGAAACCCTAAGCTATTGAAATTCGATGAATTATACAAGAACAAGCATTCGAAATAGAAAATGTATGCAATCATCAAAAATGTTTTTATTTTATTTAAAAGTAACCTTTATAAATATATGATCGATAAAAAAGTAATAATTTAAATTGCCTTGTTGTTAACTTATATCTGCTGCTGGTTGCATAATTGGTTTTTAATGTTTTTATGTTTTAATAGACATACAACATTGATCGTTGCTTGATTGAATACCATTTAAGGTTCGTCAAATGGTTGGGTAATTTTTTATCAAAAATCAATTAACTACTTACAGATTCGGTAGTCCCGTGTTCAACATTGGGCGTCGGCCTTTGCATCGGTCGGATCGACTTGATTGGATCAAAGGAGATCGGCCTTGAGCCGTCGCCGTCGTCTTCTTCGGTCTGCTCGTTTGTGTCGACTATTCCCCAGTTCTGGTTCACATCTTCCAACTCCGGGAACCGATTGGTCACGTTTGGGCTGCCTACTACTTGAACATTACACGTACAGTTCTGAGGCACTGGGTAAGGCACAGGGTACGGTACGTAAATAGGCTGAGGCACGGGCGGAGGAGGAGGACGCCTCACGTAAGCCGATATCTCATCCAGTAGCCGCCAGATTTGCGGGATAAGTTCCTGATTGCGGTCATAGTCCCTTCGCTCGGTGTAATACGGATTAGGCGGGGGGTAGTCGTACCCGTAGTTCATTTGCCAGCGTTTTCTCCTGTGCCGCATTTGACCAGCACGGTAATCCCTTCCGGGCTCAGCATTTGAAACGTCGTCGTCTCGTTTCTCTTTTTCTATTCTGTCTGTGTAGTGACGAGCTTGCACTGCCATTATGCATAAGGCTAGGCCTAGAAGTAGTACCAACGATCTCATCTGTAACAGAATTTCAAATACATTAATACGCCTATTGTTTTTTAAGATTTTGCATGAATTATTATGTTATCAAAGAAGAGTACTTAGTACGCAATTTAATAATTTGCATAGTTTATACTATTGCTAATTTAAGGCGACTCTATTAAAAAAAGATAAATTGACATTTGATTTTAATGACGCACACAGCCAGAATGTCAAGATAATTCATTATTGATATTGCATGTTTTTACACAGCTTGTTGCTATATAGTAAATTGCGAGGAAGATGCTGCTGGAATTGTGTTCACCTTCAACGGAAAATTCGTTTTGCTTAAAAAGACACGTTCACCTTAGAACAACCAGTATTCTCAGCATATGAAATTGTACATTTCCGTTATTTTCATATAAACCAATAAGGTAAAACTCTGGCATTAAGTAATTTGATCGTTAGTAGTAATGACTGAAGCACTTATGTCACTCGATGGTGAACATTAAGAGAATATTGCTGCTTAATGACGATCCAATAACAACTAGGTTTTGAAATATTTTGTCTTGTTTGGCAACCCACGTTAAGTCATATTTGGTTTCCAAACGAGTTCCATCTTAAATAAACACTTTGAAATATTTATCTAAAGATGCGGTTTTTCGCCAGGCATCCTGTAGAAAGTGCGGTAGAAACTATTTAGAATCAACGGGCTATTACTTCACACCACGATGTTGACAAACGAAAAAAACAACCGCTATTCGATTTTAAACATTAACCGATATGACATTGCCGCTTACGCACCTTGAGTTCTATTTCTGGTGTTCGGGTCGAGAAACAAAAATAAACTTTTGATTTGTACCGGTCGCACTATAAACACTGAACACTAGTTTTGTTGGTTGCGGAAGAATTCCGATGTTACGACAGGTCCGCGCGTGTCAACGGTTTGATGTAGACTGAGCGGGCGCTGTGTATGCGACCGTGACAGTGAATGCGCAGGAGTCGCCCGGCATTCGTTATATACTGACATACGAAAATGTGTAGTGCCGGAGTATTCGTCGCATTGATTGACTGTATTTTCTACCAACGTCATTTGGTCGTAAATAGGGTTTGTTCGAGAGTAAAGGTTAGTCATTCTATTTTCATAGTGATTCAAATAGGCTGGGCAGCCGTATTGACAGACGCCTAGTTGAACTTGTTGTTTCATTTTGGCATAACTCATTGAATTACAAACCAAGACCCCGTAAGATGTAATCATCAGACAATCGATTTACCGACCAAATTAAGTTTGTTTAAGCACGGACTCTTTGAAGAATTTAAATTTTATTGGATAATTATACATGAAGTCAGCTATTTCCTTTATTTGTAAAAGTAGGTACAACCTTAACGATACAAGAAATAAAATTTGTTGATTTTATTTACTTTTAATTTATTTAAGGTGATCCCTTGTTTTACACATATTCTTTCTTTTTCAAAATAAAACGTATTCACGTGTCATCTCAATTTTGTTCTTAAATTTTTACCATCTCTATAAAATTCCAAAATTAATTCCGTAACGATATTGAGGCCCTCGGCTTTATGAACATCCTAAAAGGAGGGACTTTTATTCGGAAGTAAAATCAGCAACTGCCGGTGAAATGAGGAAGTAAATACAAATTAATCAGCAGTAATGAAACTTAACGGCGTAGGACAATTTATTTTTTATGGCTTTGTCAATTGTTTGGTTTTTGTACACCTGTTTATGTACACACCTAAGTCATTACACGCCAAATTAGTATAAGACGTACCTATGGAATAAAAATGCTCAAGTGAGTTTCAGCTGATGTTTTTCCTACTAAATGTCTAATGTAAAATCATAGTTTAATTACAAAATTCCGTTAAAAAGTCCGATTTGTGAAAATTTGGGATACAATTAGTAAGAGTCTTGGTTAACTCTAAAGGTGTATTTTTTGTTTTACATATTTCCCATAGGTGAAAACATTCATTTTGTGTAAATAAATCGATTCCGATTCATGTTATCTTGTAACAATACTTTAAAATGTGTTATTCGTCATAGTCATAAGGCGTAGTTCCAACCACAAAAAAAGACACGTTTGTATACAAATTACTCTAAAGTTAGGTCAAGGATTGTTCCACAAAAAGAGGCCAAATACCGTTTCAAACAAATGCACGTAATGCGTCACAAACAAAGTCGTAAATCATTTAAGTCTCAACTAGGGCTTTCCCAGAGCTGACCAGACAGGTGCAGTAGACAAACAGACTGGACGAGTAAGGTTTATGTGAATAATTAGCTAATTAATTCCTTACTGCAGGGCAAAGACCTGAATGTTAAATTCTTGAAATGAATTTGAGGTGAGGGGTATTTTTTCAACGCAATTGATGCGTTAAGGGCTGTATCCCAATGTTGGGGGTCAGGCAGGCCGCGTGTGAGGCCCTCGGTGCCCTATAGGACACTGATACTGGGATCATAAGGCAAGGTATTTACAAACTAAGCCCTATGGTATCCCCCATCATCTTGATCAGTGGCCGCTGGCATCAGAAATCCTTGCACCGCGTCCACCCAGCATTACTATGGTTATGGGTTGAGCTGAAAAATTAAAAATGCTCCTATTTAAACTTTTAGCGCATTTGTATTGGTAAAGTCTTCAATTATAATTAATAATTTTTCTTTTAAAACAAGCTGGAAACTAGTTGGCGTTTTCTAGTCGCTGTTGCTCGCGTCTATTTGTCTCCATTTTAAATAGGCAAACAATAATGGAGTATTGCTTCCTCGGACATGACTCATCATTTAAGCATTTATTACAAATCCTCAAATTTAAATATGGTGATCTAATTCATGATTCAATAATTGTCAATAAATCATATCGCATAGCTGTTTGTAGAATAGGTGATTGACCGTCTTAATTTTATAAGAACCGACAGGAAAGAAGCTATCACGTTAAAACTATTTTAAGAAAATAATTTACTTCAAAGAAAATCAGTCTCATAATTTGTAGCCCCAATGGTTGTGACTAAACAATACCTAAAATTAAATCTTTGGTAGGTACTCACAAAAAAATTATCAAATCTCGATTATACATTTCACACTTCTCACTTACTCAAGACCCACAAATATTTTAATGTTTTATTTCATTTTTTTTTCTATTATATCCATTCTTTGTACAAAAATGAAACATGCATTCTGTTTTTTGTTATTTACCTAAAAGCTATACAAAACGCACTTAAGCGCAAACAATAATAACTACAGTGTAGTTTTTAAAAGTAGGTCATTGTCCTTCGTCTACGACTATTCTAGTTTAAACCATAGTTTAATGAGTCACCAGCGAAAACCCCAACCGTGACGACAATATCTCATAATCCATACTGTGACATCACTTAACGAATAAATACGTGAGAATCTTAATCTAGACGATCTATGTCACGCTTCCATTGAAAGGAAATGTTCACATGATTGTAATAGGTAAACCATGAATTATCATTTATCAGTTACATTTTATTAGACTTCCCATCATTTTTGCGATGACTTGATTTCAGTAATGACTATGATATAATTGTGCCTGATATTTATGCGATAAAAAATATTGTGTCTATTATCATTATGATTGTTCCAGAGATTTAGGACCAATGTATGATCAAGGGCAATTTTAAGCATCTGATGAATATAATGCACGCCTGCACCAATCTCATCGAATAAACAATTTTTATCCTTATAAAATCAAAAAAAACAGAAATGTATGAAAAAGGGATGCATTTAAAAGAACTGATCAGTATATCCTGAACTGAAAAATAATGTTTTAACGATTTGAGGTTTTATTTATTGTCAACGAAGTTTATCAGATTATTTCTTCAATGTTTACAATATTGTAAGATACTATCGTTCAACCCTAAAAAGCAATAAAACTGCAATTACGTACGCACAAGTCATAGTATTTAGTTGAATGGCTTCATTTCCTTGACACAAATCGTATATTAATTGACTGGATAAGATTTATAACAGTGACACATTTAACTCTTTGATGTCCACGCTAAATCAAATTATTTCGGTGAACAACAGCATATTTTATTTTAATCCTTTGTTAAATTGTACATTTGTTAGTAGGTACGTGATTGTCATATGTTTATTAGTGATTTAAATGATTACTTTGAAAAATGTTGATACGAAAATTTTCTATCTTCGTTATGTAAAATATTTTCCTGTAGTAACTAAATAGATGCCACTGCCTTTTTTTGTATGTTCCTAGATCTATTTCTGATTGTTTATTACAAATTCGTGCCTATCTGCTTTGTATCAACGTAGCACGTTCCCTTAATAACAGGTTATTTGTGACACGTACGTAACAGTTATTTTACGTCGTTAGTATTTTGTTAACATGACGTAAAATGGCTGCGGATACCATTGATATACAAAAACTCAAGATACACAATCAACGCCTCAAAAACGTCCCCAAAAAATAAGTGCAGAATGCTCTTATTTCAAACAGACTTGCGTCACCCGCGTCATCGCAATTTTGAACACTCCCTTGTGAAAACAATCTTATATAATCTGCATAAGGTTTAATTTGCAAATAATAATATTCATCATTCGACTTAAAGTTTTTGGTGACAGTATTGACTGTTAATTTTGTTCGAGACTGTTTATCTTGGGTTTTTGTATATCAATGGCGGACACCTATTGGCATGTGCATTGCACATGCTTTCGCTGCTCTGTAAAATTACAGATAGTGTTATCGTTAGTATGCGGTGCAAACATGCAGCACGCAATGTGCACTTGACCGACTTAACGCGGAATGCATGGGGCCTGCTGTTGACGCCGGCTTTACTTAGTTGATTTTTTGTAAAGATAACAATAAGTTTAATTAGTGAGTAGAACGAGTTTACACTTAATGTTGTTTATAAAGCTATCTAATGGGAAAACACTTAAAACAAAATGTTTTATTTTTCTACCACAGTTTTGCTTCTTGATAAGACAAGCTTGATGAATTCAAAGAGAATCGCTCGCTAGATGGATGGATGTAATCTTTTGATTTTTCTGAAATAAACATTATTATTATATTATTATATTAACATATTTATATGACTCATTTAGCCTTTTACTAATAAAAGGATCCTTAATTCTAAATGAGTTGTGTCTTCTTGTCCGTTTGGTTTATCTAATTTCGGAAACGATCGATAGTAGCAATTTTATTATGGTTAAAATTTTCCATTTTTCAACTGATGTGCAAGTATCAAATTGATTTCGACAGAACTAGATTTGACTTCAATACATATCCATCGGATACCATGCAACTGGTATTTATCGTCAGATTGTCAAACTTAAAATACCTTTAAAGATGAAGAAAGAGCATTCGTCTTTCAGGATCGTTGTAACTTCTGTCATATGCCCAGATTTTATCTGAATTTCAAGGTCAGCTATCGACATTTCGGCAACACAATCAATTATCATCTGGAATCCGGCTAGTGTTTAGTTAGACATTTAAAATTATCTTGTGTAACTCACATGCAAGTAAAAAACGATATGAGAAATCGCTCTGGCTTCGTTCCAATAGTATGATATAATGTGCGTGCCAATACACTTGAAAATTAAATCATGGTAGCGACATTAATAATGCTTTCTTTCAAAGTGAATGATGGTCATCTGTTAATTTTATAATCTTGTAGCATAGTATCTCCGAAAGAGTAATTTTCCCTGTAATCTTCTGCAAGGTGAAGTGACTTTTCCAGATGACAGCAGTTCAATCGAGGGTAACTTCCACTAGTTTCCTGAATTTGTTAACAAAGAGAAAATTATAACAAATTAAAAAGAATCGTCCGCCCGCGACTCCATCAGCGTGGACTTCGGTTCCCGCACATATGTATAGTGATCCTACTACTATTATAAAGGCGAAATTTTGTATGTATGGATGTATGGATGTTTGTTACTCTTTCACGTAAAAACTACTGAAGGGTTTGAATGAAACTTTACCAGAATATAGCTTATACATCAGAATAACACACAGGATATTGGAAATCAAAATCCACGCGGACGGAGTCGCGGGCGGCCGCTAGTAGACTATAGCTTAAACACCTTAAAGCCTATTACATACAAGCTACTAGTTGAAAGCCTTCCTTGTCAAATGGACTATCCAACACACAAAAATATTTTTTCAATTCGAACCGGTAGTTCCTGAGATTAACAAACAAGCGCTTCAGCTTTATTATATTAGTATAGATAATCCTCCGATGGCTCACTCACAGACAAGTTATATCAATCACTCGTTACATGTAATGCATGAACCTGCCACTTCAGCAATCGCATTCAGCTCGATGTCAACACGATACTCCACTCCGATCGGAGAACTGAAATTAAATTATTTGGAACGGATTAACTTATTCATCAAGGAACTATTATTCAATTGTATAAATTGATTGAAGATAGATGGGATGCATAGTTTATGTGCATGTACACAAACTACATATACCTACAAAAATTGAACTGAATACCAAAAAAAATATAGAAAAAACAAGTCAAACTAAATCAGTCTAAACGGGAGAATCTGTTGCTTTGCCTACGACTAAATTATGATAAATCGAGAATAATTCATCTAAATTGTTTATTCAGTGTTTTACCAATATTTCGATAAACTAACTGACTTGTTAGTCAGCTGTGTTTACTGTTGTAAACACAGCCAACAGTTTCACAAAGTCACTCCTTCAAAGTAGTTGTTTAAAAGCCACCTAAGCTTCAAAGCTTTCGAATAATTACAGAAGCTGTGATTTCACTTATTTGGAAAGCTTCGAAATAACTAACAACAAAGCCTTAGTTGAAAAATAAATAAAATGCCTTGGACTAACACACCGATTGCCCAGCCCCGAACTAAGCACGAAGCTTGTACTATGGATGCTAGGGAACGGATCGACATACTTAAGTACCTTTATAAACATCCATGACTCAGTACAAATGTCGATGTTCATCACACAAACAATTGCCCCTAGCGGTATTCGAACCCGCGACCCTTGGTTTTGTAGCCAGGGTCTCTGACCACTAGACCAACGGGCTTGTCTTAAAAAGAGAGAGAATCTAAAATTCTATCTTGTTTATGTCCCGCAGGAAACGGCCTTAAGAGTGTTCCCTTGTCGCTCTGCCAACCCGTCTGCAATACTCGGTGTCTCAATCCGCAATACAAGATATTTTTATTGCTCTTATTTGCTCGTATAGACAATACATGCTTTAAAATTGTGGTTAGATGATTCGGAAAGCATGCACAAAATGGATTTCACAGACGTCGAGTTGCAGGAACCTTATATAATAACATTTTGGAAATAATATCAATGCAAATATAATAAAGCTGAAGAGTTTGTTTGTTTATTTGAACGCGCCAGTCTCAGAAAATACTGGTTCGAATTGAAAAAATATTTTTGACTGCGGAAGTATTTCCACCTAACAGAAGACCGTACTGAAATGGCATTATGTTACTGTTGTGCTATGTGCTGGTGAGTGAGGTCGCCGTAGCTCAGTTGGGCGGGTACGGCCTCTTATGGGCGACCCTTGTGCAGTTGTTCATGAGCAGCGGTGATCACTTACCATCAGGTGACCCTCTCGATCAAATGATCGAGAGGGTCACCTGATTTATTTATTCATCAAGGAACTTATTATTCAATTGTATAAATTGATTGAAGATAGATGGGATAAATAGTTTATGTGTATATAAACAAATACACCTACAAAAATAACACTAAAGACCCAACAATTACTAGACAAAACCAGTCAAACTGAATTAGTTAAAACAGGAGAGGCTGTTGCTATGCCTTCTCTTAAATTACGATAAATCGAGCACAAATTCACCTAAATTGTTTATTCAGTATTTTACCAATATTTCCATAAACTGACTAACAGAAAACATAGCCAACAGTTTCACAAAGTCGCTCCTTCAAAGTAGTTGTTTAAAAGCCACCTAAGCTTCAAAGCTTTCAAATAATTACAGAAGCTGTGATTTCACTTATTTGGAAAGCTTTAGAATAACTAACAACAAAGCCTTAGTTGAAAAATAAATAAATGAATAAAATGCCTTGGACTAACACACCGATTGCCCAGCCCCGAACTAAGCACGAAGCTTGTACTATGGATGCTAGGGAACGGATCGACATACTTAAGTACCTTTATAAACATCCATGACTCAGTACAAATGTCGATGTTCATCACACAAACAATTGCCCCTAGCGGTATTCGAACCCGCGACCCTTGGTTTTGTAGCCAGGGTCTCTGACCACTAGACCAACGGGCTTGTCGTAAAAAGAGAGAGAATCTAAAATTCTATCTTGTTTATGTCCCGCAGGAAACGGCCTTTAGAGTGTTCCCTTGTCGCTCTGCCAACCCGTCTGCAATACTCGGTGTCTCAATCCGCAATACAAGATATTTTTATTGCTCTTATTTGCTCGTATAGACAATACATGCTTTAAAATTGTGGTTAGATGATTCGGAAAGCATGCACAAAATGGATTTCAAAGACGTCGAGTTGCAGGAACCTTATATAATAACATTTTGGAAATAATATCAATGCAAATATAATAAAGCTGAAGAGTTTGTTTGTTTATTTGAACGCGCCAGTCTCAGAAAATACTGGTTCGAATTGAAAAAATATTTTTGACTGCGGAAGTATTTCCACCTAACAGAAGACCGTACTGAAATGGCATTATGTTACTGTTGTGCTATGTGCTGGTGAGTGAGGTCGCCGTAGCTCAGTTGGGCGGGTACGGCCTCTTATGGGCGACCCTTGTGCAGTTGTTCATGAGCAGCGGTGATCACTTACCATCAGGTGACCCTCTCGATCAAATGATCGAGAGGGTCACCTGATTTATTTATTCATCAAGGAACTTATTATTCAATTGTATAAATTGATTGAAGATAGATGGGATAAATAGTTTATGTGTATATAAACAAATACACCTACAAAAATAACACTAAAGACCCAACAATTACTAGACAAAACCAGTCAAACTGAATTAGTTAAAACAGGAGAGGCTGTTGCTATGCCTTCTCTTAAATTACGATAAATCGAGCACAAATTCACCTAAATTGTTTATTCAGTATTTTACCAATATTTCCATAAACTGACTAACAGAAAACATAGCCAACAGTTTCACAAAGTCGCTCCTTCAAAGTAGTTGTTTAAAAGCCACCTAAGCTTCAAAGCTTTCAAATAATTACAGAAGCTGTGATTTCACTTATTTGGAAAGCTTTAGAATAACTAACAACAAAGCCTTAGTTGAAAAATAAATAAATAAATAAAATGCCTTGGACTAACACACCGATTGCCCAGCCCCGAACTAAGCACGAAGCTTGTACTATGGATGCTAGGGAACGGATCGACATACTAAGTACCTTTATAAACATCCATGACTCAGTACAAATGTCGATGTTCATCACACAAACAATTGCCCCTAGCGGTATTCGAACCCGCGACCCTTGGTTTTGTAGCCAGGGTCTCTGACCACTAGACCAACGGGCTTGTCGTAAAAAGAGAGAGAATCTAAAATTCTATCTTGTTTATGTCCCGCAGGAAACGGCCTTAAGAGTGTTCCCTTGTCGCTCTGCCAACCCGTCTGCAATACTCGGTGTCTCAATCCGCAATACAAGATATTTTTATTGCTCTTATTTGCTCGTATAGACAATACATGCTTTAAAATTGTGGTTAGATGATTCGGAAAGCATGCACAAAATGGATTTCACAGACGTCGAGTTGCAGGAACCTTATATAATAACATTTTGGAAATAATATCAATGCAAATATAATAAAGCTGAAGAGTTTGTTTGTTTATTTGAACGCGCCAGTCTCAGAAAATACTGGTTCGAATTGAAAAAATATTTTTGACTGCGGAAGTATTTCCACCTAACAGAAGACCGTACTGAAATGGCATTATGTTACTGTTGTGCTATGTGCTGGTGAGTGAGGTCGCCGTAGCTCAGTTGGGCGGGTACGGCCTCTTATGGGCGACCCTTGTGCAGTTGTTCATGAGCAGCGGTGATCACTTACCATCAGGTGACCCTCTCGATCAAATGATCGAGAGGGTCACCTGATGGTAGGCAAATGCCTACCTCATATCTCCTAAAAAAAATACAGTGTACGTAGTGTAAAAGATATCGTACGCTACGACTAACGCACCTTACAATTGTTAAATGTAGTATTATGTAATCCCCATCGGTTCTACTCGTATTATTTATCTCGGACTTCAACCTTCGAGCTGTATATTCAACCGTTTAATTGATATACTATGTAATAATGCATGTTTACCACGATAATGTGGGAAGTGATTTTGTCACTCTATGCGTCACATCATGCGTAATTGTCGTAACTGTATAACGGTTTTAGTAAACTGGTATGACTGCAAATTCTAACGTAAAAAAAACTATTTTTAAGGCACTTTTAAAACTGTAATACCAACGTGATTATCAATACTATACTTACTTACTAATATAATAAAACTAAAGAGTTTTATTTGTTTGAACGCGCTATTCTCTGGAATTGCTGGTTCGTTTAAAAAAGCTTATTGTGTTGGATAGTCCATTTGTTGTGGAAGTCTTTAAAATGATAAAAAGTGTTTGTGTGCGGAAACCAAATTCAACGGAACTCTTCAGCTTCATTATATTAGTATAGATAACTAGCGGCCGCCCGCGACTCCGACCGCGTGGATTCGGGTAAACCTCAAAAATTGTAGCCTATGTGTTATTCTGATGTATAAGCTATAGACTATGTGTTATTCTGATGTATAAGCTATATTGTGTAAAGTTTCATTCAAATTCATTCAGTAGTTTTTACGTGAAAGAGTAACAAACATCCATACATCCATACTTACAAACTCTCGCCTTTATAATAGTAGTAGGATAATGCTTGTGTGCCAAACATAATGTATATCGTATTTCGGCAATGTTCCTTGTCTAAACTTGTTCTTATTCAGACCATTCATCTACATATTTCTATATTCAATCATACATACTATTATGCAGGTTATCTTAAAATAATGTTGATGTAATCTAAACTCGATACGCCTTGGCATTCTTCGAGTATATCTTAACTTATTTCATGTCACCGCCTTGGAATACCATTTTAATTATGATAGTTCTTGAAGTTCTCTATTCAACTGTCGTTAGAAACTAATTGGTTTATAAAGTTAACTGGTAGCGAATCTGTGACTTGAATATTAATTTGACCGTGGTAGATTTTCCTTGATAGAAAAAATAAATTCTAAATACGTTTTTAATAATAATTTCAAAACGTCGCTTATTATTCAGCTGTCATATGGTATCAATGGCTGGAAAATAAATTTTAAGACTCTTCAGAGAACTCGTAATTCAACATTGTACGAGTATGCATGCCTACACAAACATTGAGATCATTGCACTCTTCCTAACAACATCATTAATGTCAATCTTCCAAAAGGCAAAAAAAACATAGCATAACATTTTCCTATAATTCTTTTTTCTAATTCGATATGTATTGTTGATGATGATGATGATGATGTATTTTTGTATGTAACGAATAAACTCAAAAACTACTGGACCGATTTGATTACTTCTTTGACTGTTGGATAGCTACACTCTTACTGGTGATCATATGGTACTTTTGATCCCATGAATGCGGGTGGTGGTGGAAGGGGGGGATATTTGAAAAAAAAATTACGCGCTGGTGAAACTGCTACAGAAGGCTAGTTTAACATATAAAATAATAAAAAATAAGCTATATGACCAACATAGATGTATGGGTAGCGTTAAACATTTGAATCATCGATATTATTAAGTTGTTGTGCAAGAATCGAATATTTTCAAATATTGCAAAATGCAAATATACCAGTATTCTCAAAAATAGATATAGATTGCCTTTCTGTTTTTGAAATCTTTAGAGAATCAGCGTAGTTGCCATTGCCAGCCACAGTAAGATGGTTTTTAGGGTTCCGCATCTTGCACATTAGACCTTAGTCTTTTTTTATTCCAGCGCAAGTTAAATTGAAAAAAGAGACGACTTTATATGGAATATATTATAATCATAAAATCATTATTTATATTTTTGTTAATAGGCACATCAATCATTATTTTTAAAAGTTGATGTGTAAAAAACGCAACAAAAAAAACACAGTCGAATTAAGGACTTCCTCTTTTATGAAGTCAGTTAAATGTCATATTTAATACTGAACCTTTTGATCTAGAGTAAAAATCGTTTATTGTGGAAGACTCGGTTTATCGGTTTAACGTGTATTAGGTAAATTATCGCGATTTACAAACTACTAGCGTGAAATGTTAGCTTAGCCTTGAGTTTAAGAAGTACGGCAAATATATTTACTCTATAATTTATAACGTATACAATATCAAAGGAGTTTAGTAATCTTGTTATTATCTGGATTATGGGAGGACCTTGAAATGTTTCGGTTTCTGAGAAAACCCACTCATAGATATATACCAACTGTTATTTTCCATAAAAGGTACGCCATCGTAAAATGAACAGCCTAAAATTCTTCAATTGGTATTGACTAACTATGTATCAGGCATTAAGTTAAAAATAGATTTGATTTTTTAAATTATTTGGCTGTCTAATGTACGTTTTTTTTTAAAACTCGGTTCGTGTTTTTTAAAACCTATGTTGAAATACGCTTGAATAAAAAAAAATGACTAGACAAAGTCCTTTGAACCCTTTCACAGACTTCAAAACTTGTGTGTTCACTTAGCGATTCGTTGGTTTGATATAACATCATTACTTATTGGATATTTCAAACCAAACAGATACAAGTCTTATTTTAATTACAACAAAACGTGTATCTTATATCTATTATCTATTATTGAAGTCTCAATTTCGAAGGTACTTATGGGTGTGTAAATAAAAATATTTTGTAGTTTAGTAGGTATGGCTGATTGGCACTTGACAATATAAGACATGTTTTCTTACAAGTTTTAATTGCGGCTTAAAGATTTCCTTCGCGTAAAAGTTTTTCCGTGTAGAAAAGGTTTTTTCATGTCATCCTCTAAACTCATTTTACCTTCACGTTTTCCCATTTGTTCCGCTTAAGTGCGGACATTATTGCCATTTAAAGTGATGTTAAATCTTTTTAAATGAACTGCCGAAGATTCACCGTTATTTTTCTTTACATTTTTACTACCAGCCGCCTGTGACTCCGTCCGCGTGTATTTCGGAATTCGCACATTTAGTGTTGTACCATATAGCTTAGCCTTCTTCGATAAATGGACTATCAAATCTGTTCGGTTCATGATATTAACACGCTCAAATAAACAAACAGTCAAACTTTTTAGCTTTGTTATATTAGTATAGATTAAACAATTGATGAACCCTTCTTTATACGGAATCCTTAGAAGCTACTTTAACTCACTAAATAGCACAAACTGATCCGGTTTATCAAGTTGATGACTTATCTATTTTAAATTTTCTTTTTTATTAGATTTCGATGTTGTTTTAAGTTCGGCTAATAAATTAGGATTCTATTCTAGGTTCTTTTATATGTATAAATCAATTCAAAAGGATATAGACGTACACGGTCTAGTATTAATTATTCCATTCTTTTCAAATAATCTTATTCGGTTTGGATTGCATTCACTGATTTAAGGAACCGGTTTTTTCGTACATTTACTGAAATATAATGATGATGTAGGATTCTGACGAACGTGAAAGTTTAATAAACGTGAAATTCCATCTTCAAACTTTTTGCAACATTTGCCCCGAGACATAATTCACAATCACTTGTCCCCAATGACTCACTCCGTAGCTGGTTTTTGTTCTTATATTGGTAAAAATAAGTAACACAATTTTCAAAGTTTCGTCTTAATATTTCTTCATCAGTGTGTCAGCATCATTCATGTTATCTGTGATACACAATATGTTATAAAATTGTTACTACACAATAAACACAGTCTTGCTAAACTGAGAGCTAGTAATTTCAAAATTTTATTCTTAAAAATTGTCACAGATGCCTTACTTCACTCTAATCCATAAATATTTTGTTTAATAATTAACTTCCTTGTAAATTCCTTGGACTTACACATCAATTGTCTAGTCCCAAACTAAGCTCAAAGCTTGTTACTACGACGCTAGGGAACCAATAGATCTATATTTTGATTTTTCAGCACACATAGAATGTTGAACATACATAATTAAAATTAAAAGAATTTCACGAAGTTATGGCAATGACATATGGATGCAGGCATGTTTTAAATATTGTCATAGCTGTACGCACGTACAACTTTGAGAGCAGTAAAGTATTTAAATTATTTATTTATTTATTCGAAACCGGTATTGATCCAGTTGGCCCGCGCCGGCACTACAACTTATTTATTATTAATTTATGCACCATTGTATATTGGTTTATAAAAAATTGCTTCAGAATAAAGTACTGAGGAATCTCACTCTCAGGATTGCAGTTTGTATGCGAAAGATAATGTTTGCATATTGCGGCGATAAAATGAGCCACATTTGTTTGCATTGCCCATTAATAATAGCAGTGCTTACAGAAGCAGCTTAGCAGTATTTAACTAATTATGTCTGGATAATAATAATGTCTGGATAATAATAATGTCTGGACATTATACACACAGCGCCATATAGCCCCAAACTAAACATTACCTACTTATATACTTTTTTCTTGTAAATACATACATATTATATATAGAAACACCCAGACTTAACAAGAACAATGGTACCATCAGTATGGCAGCCGATCGAAAAGGAGCAAACCATTAATAAAACACTAAAACTTGATCAGTTTCCCGTGCTAGTTATACAGCCACAGACACGTCAAACTTATAACACCTCCTGTTTTTGCGTCGGGGGTTAAAAGGCTTCCAAAGATAACTAAATTAATTTTATATCTAGTTTACACATAAAAGTTAATTTTACTGCCTACCCAATCCTACAAATTATTTTTAATACGACGGTCCTCACTTGAAATCAGGGAACGGGAATCACGGCGACGCAGCGAGGCTGAATTTTAACTACATCACGTAAACAGGGACGCGGGCAGAGTCGGCCATCATAATTAAAGCAATTAACCAGCCACGGCACTAATCAGGGATTAGTGTAAATAACCCATTCGTTCCGCGTAATCTTTTTAACTTGAACCAAAGTTAATTCTGTTAGCCAGCCGGCTTAAAATATTAGCTAAGCGCTAGTTGTACGCATGAAATTAGAATAAAACTACTGTATAATATGAAAGTATTTTTTTTTATCTAATCGGCTTTCCATCACTCTGCTGATGAAGATGATATAAACTTGAGGCGCTATGCACATCTCTTCATTGTCATTTAAATAAATAATAATAAATAATAAATAAGTTTATTCACTCATCACAAGTAGGTACATTGTTATGTTGCTATGTCACAAAATTTACTTGCACGATGTATATATTATACCAATAAAAAACGTGTATTTTACAGATTTTGAAATAGTTAAAATATCAACATTATTATATGAACAAATTGGATATCGTCTACTTTAACTCTGTCCCATCTCTATTTTAAAGATGTTATGGTTGGTTTTCGACTGACGAATTGTGATAAACCGCCTAGGCGGCTGCACACCATTCCTATTAACTCGAAGTAAATTATATTTCAAGAGCTGCGAGTGCCGACGCGACGTCGTCTCATTGCCAATTTCGACTCATTAAGTCATTTTCAATCATAATTATTTACAAAATTAATGTTAATTGAATGATTTATTACATTGTTTTCAACGCAGATTCAATACTTTCTTCACTTGAGTGACTTGGGATGGGTATATGGTATAGTCAATATTTATGAATGCGTGGATGCCACGTTTTATTTCCTTTACGGCGATATAAATGTACACTTACAGGAGCTTTCAGACACAGGTACCTTAGACTCAGCATATCCTTTGATTAAGTGTCATTACCGAACCTACATTTGCCTCCTTGAGTCGCATTCCTGATAACTGAGGGTCGTGAATCGTAATCATTTTATGAAATGAAACGCACAAAAAAGGAACAATTTTAATGGAGTGGTTTGCCATTGCCTTCTCCATTTCACACACTTAATCGAAGTGTGTAGTTTGCCTCACGATTTTTTCCTTCACCGTACAGCTGGTCTGAAACCTTAATTTGAACGTACGTTCGTATATTATTTAGGTGCACTCATATCACTCATTACACCATCCAAAGCAAGTAATATCAGGAAGTATTTTGCTAAACTATGTACAAAATCTACTAAGCATTAAATGCACACATTAATAATGGAAATCCACAAAAGTGAACACTACCAATCTGGAACCCATTTGGCGACAAACATGGTCAGTTTAACTATTCAGCGCGCGTTTTAACAAATTTTATTTGTCCCACAAAAAGAACGTTAATGGAACGAAATGGGAAAAACTTTTCCCGATGTATAAATAGGTCGCATCAGTTGCAAATGCTCGCGTGGGAAAAAGCACTGCTAATAGTCTGTGTGAATATTTAACACCACACTTAACCGCTTGTGGAAATATTGGTATTGCGATTCACATAAAAGATATTCATGTGATTAAACCAGCTGAAAATATGCTGCACTCGAAAAAAGATAGCAGTAAAAATAATAATGTTATCCCCGCCAGTTGAATCTGATGAAACTAAAATTTTTAATTAAATTACGTCTGATTAACAACATCAAACACATATTAAAATGTGATCCCACAAATATCAAACAAACCGAAAGGAGCCGTATGGGATATTCAGGTCCTTTTTTGCCATTAAAATACTCATTCTAAATTATTATTGCGCACATATTGATCAAGGATGACAAAAAATAGTGATCTTAACGCATTAGCATCTGATAAAATTTTAATGGTCATTCTTAACAGGCGACGCTGGACAGTAATGCACAATTATGTTTATAATACCTACATGCATAATGTAATAGAAGAACGTGCGAAGACGGGGCGGGTAGCTAGTTTAGCATACAGAAATGATAACATTATCAAAAAAGATAAAAACTGAAAACTTATATTTCTGCCTAGAGTTATTTTTTAACAGAAATTGTCAATGTGCACATTGTATTTCTACTGGAACTAGTTGCAACGAAATAATGGAGGAAGACAATGTCAGTCCAACTATTTCTGTAAAAGATCGATAAGTTAAGACTAGCGACTGGCGTCTTGGACACTTTTGTCTCGAGACTTAAGTCGCAAGTTGATAAGAAAACCCTATTTTATATCGAACGACATAAAACAATACGGCTGCGGTAACTTCAAGACAAAGAAATAAGTGTTGATGTAGCTTGTATTGTAGTCGGGAAGCCATGTCTTATTTTTGAAATAAAAGTAATGCAAATCCAAGCTTCACACTTGGGTTAAACGTTTCGGTCAACATGCCAATAAAAGGTTAAACAATTTGGTCAATTAGAGAAAAATAATATTTATATTTTTTTCCGCCCAGAGCAAAGTCTATAAGACCAACATAAAATCCAATATCGTTTCTATCATCAGCCTGTTTTAGACCAATCCACTGTTGGACTTGCAAAGGCTTACCTATTTTCCCTGGTGGGCAGTTGGTTTCGTTGGTTTGACCACAGATGTAGATGACAGTTTCATACGCAAACGCTGCTACACGTCTTAGCACACTATTCTAGTCGAACTTCCGTGGAGGGCATCCTTCGGAAGGCACGTTAAGCCGTTGGTCCTGCGCCTGATCTCTCTGCGGTCATGTCAGATTGCTGTCCCATAGAATTATGAGAGTGAGGGAATACGGAGTGCACCTGTGCCTGCGCACTCACTTGTGCACTATATCCTGCGTACCTGGCTGATCGTAAGATCGGACGCCATGGCCGAATACGGCCGGAGGGTATTATTATTCAATAAACATTTCACAACATCACATACATTGATCTGACCCCGTGATAAGTAGCTTAAGCACTTCTGTTACAGACATCAGAATCAACAGTGGTATTACAAATATACATAGATAGATACGTATAACACCCAGACCAGGACAAACAGACATGTTCATGCACACAAATGTTTGTCCTGTGCGGGGATCGAACCCGCGACCTCTTGCGTAATAGGCAACATCTTGACCATTACACCAAGCGGGTCGTCAAAATTAGTCGAACAAAAGCTTTTTTCATCACGGAAAAACAAACATATCCTTTTATCCCGAAAAGGATATGTTAAAAATAACCTATGCATGCGAAGTCATACTTCCTTCTGAGATCATGGCGGCATTCCGCTCCAGGGCCTAGATAACCGTTCCCAACCGACCTCCTTGCCACGGATATTGCAGAGCTCTGCACATCCGTTCAATCTTCACGCTGGATTTATTTTAAATAAGCTCAAGGAAATTAAGAATGCTGAGCTGTAATAACATACGACCCATTGTTTTCTTATATCAGAAGGATATAGTGTTGTTAAGTGAATTTATCAGACTACCTTTAAGTATGCAGGATTGTAAAATACAATGTAAAACAAGCAAGTTTATTATAATAAGGACACGCGGGTTATTTTATTTTAGTGGTTAACATGGTTGGCTTAACTTTTTATGTCGATAAAACGGAACGACACTCGAGATTTTACCGTTTAATGAAAATTGAAGATTATCCTTAAATTAAAATGACAACAATACAAAATGTTTATATGTATAATAACCTGGAGATTTCTAAACCGAAAACTCCATTATTACATAATTATATCAAGTCGCAAAATTTTAGTTATTTATTTAACATTGAATAAAGTAATGGAAAGAAAGTATTTTAGAATGACACTACACTCATGACTCATGACTAATATTCACATAACTGAATTGAAAAACCCATCTTATTATACAAACACGAGTCAAAAAGATAACCAACTCTATGACAGAACTTACTAAGAAGTCACCCCCAGTTACTCATTAAAGTAGATAAAACTATTAGCTACGTACGTACGTGCAGAATAGATAAGAATCGATTTAATATTATTATTATGACGATGTACCGGCAAATCCTTCGATATTAGAGACTACCGACCGCCCGCGACTTCGTCCGCGTGGATTTCAGATCCCTTGTTTTCGCAATAAAAGTGGTCTATGTTATTTCTCAGTGTCTAAAGATTGTCTGTGCCAAATTTCATCAAAATCGATTGAGCGAACGGTTTAAACGGGGAAGCGAAACAGACAGACATACAGAGTTACTTTCGCATTTGTCTCTTAATATTAGTAGGGATTGTCTGAATAATGACTGGCAATATCACACGAATTGATAATGTCAATAAAAAAGTATTTTGCAATCTTATTAGCAAGCTTCTTAAATAACTGAATGTTCGTCTGTCAAGTGTTCCAAATAAAAAATGTCTACGGATTTAAATTAAATGTTAATATTGTATGACGTCATCTTTAGTTCGGATTAAATAAGACAAACACCTAATCATCGCAATCCATCAACGTCTTTTTTCTATAATTGCTAATAAACATATCGACATATGACTTTTTGCGGCGTGCATTCGTGACTAAAGGGTTATCTTAATGAATCCACAGGTCAAATCGTTGACTTAAGTACGGCTGAATCACTCGATCAATATGAGGTTATTGAATCTAATTAAGTCATCCTATTAATGTTTATGATGCTAATGCATAAGAAATATCACAATACACATTAAATAAGCCAAATTAAGATCTGACAGTCGATATCGACTATGCATAAAAGCCCTTGTCTTGATCAACAGATAAATAATACACTTTAACCATTAACGCAATATGTAATTATCAATTTTTTTATCATGGTTTTTAAAGCAATCTGAACAATAGTGGTAAATCTTTTTAATCTAAAACAGAGCGCAGTGATCGTATATTATGATTATAGCACTTACCTAAGTAAATTCGTAGATACAATATACACTTTCTCGTTTCACACAATGAGACATTTACAAGAGGAAAAAGATTATTTTTTATGATTTCTACTCAAAATTGTATTTCTTTTATTTTACAATTTTAGGGATTCTTACAACAGCTTGGCACAAAACAAGGCAAATTACATGTTTCTGCTTCTAGAAAGCAATAACAAAACATCAAAACAACTTTACTATCAAAACAAAGTCCACAACTATTTGTCATCTTTGAAGAGCTCATCACACGCGTATCTCTTTAATTGCACAACATTATTGAAATAGAGGTCCATAGTCCTGATTTTGAGAGATATAATGGATTATGTCACAGTACTTATCGAGAATGCATTTTGCCTATAGTTGGTGTTTACCAGTGGTACGTGTAGAAACCTCGGATTTCTCAAGGGCTGTCGCTGACACCCGTAAATGTTGTCTTTGTTAAGCTGTTCAATATTTTTTATCAAATCAGAAACTTCTTTCCTAGTGAATTATCATAACACACCGCGGTAAAAGCATTGGTCTCCACTAATGACGGTACCAAAGACTCGTCGTATGAAATGACCAGACATTACCCGAATTATTATAGTAGCATCGCATTAAAATTTGACATTAATAATTGGAGAAATGTCCGGAACTCGCGTCACTTTCCGTTCGCATGTTGTAATGCGTTTGCCTTTGTGATGCCTGCCCACATTCTGACAGTGGCGCGCGGAATATTTCATCTGTTGACAAAGTCCCTTTCAGAGGAAGGGATGGACCGGCGAAAATGTACTGAATATGTTGACCTGCATTTCTTATGTTAGTTTTGAGATGTGATTTCCGCTGATTTTTGTGAGGATGAGTGTGTTATTAAACTTATTGGCTAAAAGAGTTGGAAAATGCAGAGCAATAATTTGAAATTAGCGCGTTCTTTTTATATAATGACAGATGTCAGATCGTTGACCCGTTCTGCGCCAACTTTGCTGTAATGTGGGTTTATTCTGTTCAAATAAAACTGAGTATATCATTTAATATAAAGCAGTTTAATTACCACAAAATGAAAAAGGAATAATGTTATATAATGCTTGGGAAACAAAACATAAAAGTATTTCTAAGATTCCGAAAGTCATAATTCAACTGGTTCAATCAAATACATACATAAAAACTTAAAACCTCAAATATAAACATTCTCTTTCATTGACGGCAAACAATGGTATTTCGGTAACAATGATGAAACCTTACCTGAATGTATCTGATAAACGTCTGATACTGCCCAGACTCCAGACCTTTTTCGCAACATCCTGAGAACGATCGAAACGGTGGGTTTGAAAACTGTTTAACATTATAGCAATGTGCTGAATACATTATGTGTCAGGGTCAAACACTCCCAATTTAGCGCCTAGCCTGATCTGTAGTTCACAAATAGCTTGTTATGGCAGTCTATGAAATCCCTACTACTCTGATAATATGTTATTAGACAAGATCATATTTTGCGCGTTCTTCTTTAATGTCTTCTACCTCACTGATGATTGGTAAAGATTGATAGAATAATACATATACCTACATACGGTGTGAATGCGAAAGCCTATTAAATTAATTTAAAAAACGATTGTCCTTAACTGTATCAGAAGCATGATACAAACGCGCGTCTTCAATGACTTCTAACGCACTAAACTTATTCAAAGTTTGCTATGTAACGGTGCCGTTCCCTTTCAGCTTTCATGGATGTTCAGACCTCCGTGTTGGGACTTCAATCAGCGCGCACTGGCCGTTAGCATTTTTTTATTATTCTTCTTTCAACATATTTTTTTTCATATATTCTGTTTTCGCGATTTTTCATGGAGCTCTACAGTAACAGCTACACACAGTTCTCATAACTTATTCACATTGACTAGGTGACCCTAGTTCATGATTACTTCATTTCCTATCAAGTCGAACAGAATATCTCTGCGTGTTGATACCAGGAATACGTTGAGCTCTCGTCTCAGGAGCTCTCGCACTAAGTGCACTCGTGGGAATACCTCGCTCTGACTACTGGATCTTGAATGGAGGTTGAGAAAACTGAATAACAGTGACGATTTTATACAGCGCTAACTTTTACAATTTATACTAAGCATACTTAAAAGGACATTGCCTAGACCTGGCATCATTTTTTCTCTCGCGTCCACCAACCTAGAAAAAAGGCACCACCGCCCATGCAAAAATCGGCGTCGTCTTTTGTGGTAGCTAAGAGGATAAAACTAATACAAGTGTGTCTTTTTCGGGATATTTATTATATTTCATTAGTTTAAACCAAACAGGTTTGTAAACAATATTGAAAAAATGAATACTAAGGCACAAAACTGTTTGCGTAATTATAAAAGCTTAAACGTGTTCATTATAACCTTCAAAACTATCTGTGATTAAACAGAGACTTAAAACAATTATGATTATTAATGTACTCGGAAAGATACATTAGCTAAAACATTACTAGTAATCTGGAACCAATTTGCATGCACTTATTCATACAGTCAAGAGAACTAAAAGGATTCTTATCTCTCACACGAATTTCCCATTCACGGTGCAACGAAGGCCTTTAAAACCGTGATCGCGTTAATATGCAGTTTGCAACTAAAATGCATCCATTAATGGTCCGCTTAACAACGCAAACTCATAAAGCTTTTAGTCTATTAATGATAATAATAATTACGGATGCATAGTTAAAATATATTTTATATAAATATGAAATTAATTTAGGTTGTTTAGTTTCTCTTTTAAGCCCAAATAATTAATTTGCAAAATGTTCGAAATGAACCGTTTAAATGTTTAAACAAAGTTTTGGAAAAAGGGGAGCTCAGGTATCTGAATTTGCATCATTTAATAGGCTTCCATTTACCGTGACAGGGTATACTAATATAAAAAACTGAGAGTTTGTTTGTTTGTATGAACGCGCTCATATCAGGAACTACTTGTCCAATTTGAAAAATTCCTTTTGTGTTGGACAGTCTTTTTTACGAGGAAAGCTTTAGGTAACTCGGTAGCGTAAGCTTCCACAACCCGCCTATTAGTAAACAACAGTCACCAAAGCATAAACAAAAAAGGCATGACTGGCTCATCACCGATCCTTGCATCCTTCTACCTTACAGAAAGACGATCAATTTAATTTCCCTCTATTCCCTAACGAATAGTAGCTAGCAATTACTTAGAAGTTTCTTCCCAGTTTTAAAGAACATAGAATTAAAGTTTGTGTTATGTAAGAGTCATTAAGGCGACCCACGTGATTATCAACTCACCGTGCCGTAAATTGTACCGTTTCATATTATTATCAGTAGAGATTGCTCTGGTGCTAATGGGATGGCCAGATGATTAACCTGAACAAGCGAAATTACTGACTGGATTTATAAGCGCGTAGGAGGTTTTGTATTGGATGTACAAATCGTTTTTATTAAAATTGCGTTGCGCCCAAAGTAACGGCGGGACCCAGAACGTATTTAAATAAATTCCACCCCTAAGAGGATAAAATTGGCCACGCGGATGAAGTAGCGGGCGGACGCTAGTTAAAGTTGACTAATGGGCCTTTCGTTGGTTCAACCGTTTGGTTTTGTCTGGCACATTAGAACAATTATTGCATTTCTTGATTGACGATGTGGTTACTACTAACTTTCTCATGTTATCGCAGGGCGTAAATTAAATTCACACTGCCTCACTGCTAACTAGTCACTCCCAAGAGGCAAATAACAGTTACTTCCCGCATCATCTTATCAGGAAGGTACAACCGCGCGGGATCGAAAGGGATCAGGATCGTGCTTATGTGGGTTTGTTCGAGTGTTGTTGTTGAGTCGAAAGAAATCAACCCTAATATCGCAGTACTTATATATAAATCAGCAGATTTTTGATAATAGAAGGAGACATAGGTTTCCTACACAGTAAAATATTGGCGTTACTCATTTTCAATAATGCTAAACATTATTTTATTAAATAGGCTAAATATTGGGTGGCGCTGATTGCTTCCCATCGCGCAATCCGTCTGCTCGTTTGCTGCCTAACCTAAATCTATACAAGAAAACTAACTATTTCAATGCGTTTTTTATTATGTATGTGTATGTGCTGTAGCTCAAATTATGTATAATATTTAACGAAATCACTGACATATTACCTCCTTTTCAAACATAGGACCACTGGACAGCGGGTATAATTATGAGTTTTGCTCACATTAACGAACACATTTGTTTTAAGCTACATAATTCCCCGGCCGCTGCGTTCTCCATGCTCGTAAATTTTATAAAACACGGTCGGCTAATGAGGGGAAAGCTCGGTTGCGGTGGAAAATGCCGTTTGCGAACTAAATAAACTGTGCATTGGAGGAATTGCAATTGTGGTGGAAAAGTCTAAAGGATTATCTGCGGATTGAAATAAAAAATATAAGAGCAATCAAATAAATACTAGCATATTTTCTGTTGCATCGAAAGGCAACGCAAAGGTTTTTATATTTGTAATAATTTGTAAGGAAATTTTAAACCAAACATAACTCAAAGCTTATCTTTTAGATTTTGCATCTACAGTTTACTGTACATCACTACATAGTATAAAACAAAGTCGCTTTTTCTGTCCCTATGTGTGTTGTATGTCCCTTTGAACGCTTAAATCTTTAAAACTACGCAACGGATTTTGATGCGGTTTTTTTTATTAGATAGAGTAACTCATGAGGAAGGTTTTTATGTATAATATCATCCATTAAATAGTGGACAAGTACCACGGGCGAAGCCGGGGCGGGCCGCTAGTACGTAAATATTTAACCTAGCGTCCTATGGAAATTCATAGTATCTGCTTGCTGCAATATAATAGTAATACATAAATATGCAAATCATGACCATAAAATCTTTAAATTCAACCCAACAGTCATTGAAATATGTAAATAACTCGCCCGATACCTCATTTAATAAGGTTCTTATAAGGGAGTCCCTGCTTCCCTTTAACATGTTTATTTAGTAACTACTTAACTTCGCTCTGATTTTAACTAAGTCACTAACTATAAGTAACTTTATCGCGCATGTCTAAATAATGTTCCGTTCTAACGAGATCCACACAAGATTCCATCACAACAATTTCTACAAGCTCAGGAACTTGTTAAATTTGAGTAGTTATAAATAGTTCGTGCCCGAAAACTTGGCGGGGACTGAAACTTGGATGTGTGTTGTCGGATGCCTCTTCCGACCTTCTACCGTTGACACTTGTACTAGCTTAGCTTCTAATCGTGTTTTGAATTAGTTAACCTTTTATAAATGTCATATTTATCGTTTAATCTAGGTAACGATTTGAAAAAAAATGTAACACAACCAAATGTCCAGGAGTAAGAAGTATACTCGTATGATGTACATCATAACAATAATAGCGTTTATTCTCGTAAATCAGTGATAAAATTTAAAAAGCCCTTAATTTGCTTAATCTACATTTAGCTACAATTGAATAAACGTAGGAAAACAACTTTATCCGAATTTTGTGTCGAAAATAGATGATAATTTTACCTAGTTCAACAAATATGAAATTTCAACAATGCAAATTCCTCATTCGTTTTTAAACCACCGCATCAACACCGACATTTTGTTGAATTTGTACATAAATTCAGTTTTGATTACTGCATCCATAAGTATTAAAATTATGTTCTGTTTATATTTATTTAAGCCTTTTACAGCGCTCTCTTATTGCTTTTACAGGATGCATTTTCTACGAGTATTACACAGAATATTCTTTGAACAACGTGAACTCATAAGCTTAAATAAAGAGTGCATGCATTCCCACCGGAATATGAGCATACTTGGAAAACAACTTCGGTACAATTTAGCAGGGAAGCAACAGAAAAATAACAGACGGAAAACATACAAATACTTGTTTGTCTACTACGAGTAATTTGGAGAATTTTAGTTGTAAATTAGAGTGTAATGTTGTAAAATAAGTATGTACTGTGATTTTGAAAACTTAAACAATGTAGATAGGTACTAAACGATAATCATTTTAATAGATTCTTTGTTAAAAATGTTATTCTTTATCACTGAGTACTTTAGAATGTATTTAAGTACTGAAATATAGTCAGTTTAATTATCAAATAATAACTCGTATTATCGTATCCCAGAAAGCGCAGTGTAGGACTCCATCAAGCCAGAAGGAGTGACGATTCGCGCAAGATTGCTGGCAGGAGCTGGATGCTAGTTGCCGAGGATTGGGCTGAGTGGAGAGCCCTAGGAGAGGCCTATGTCCAGCAGTGGACTGCGATAGGCGGATAATGATGATGATGCTGGTTATTGTATCGTAACGCCTCGGCGTGCCTATATCAGTTTTATCATCCTGTTGCCACCTCTGGGCTAAGGCCAGACGAGTTTAGTGACGTAGTTTATGCCTGTGGCAAAACATAATATTAATATATCCCTGGTGTACTCACGTAGGTAATTTAAGACTCTCTTAACGCAACCTTATCGCTTAATTAGTAGAGCGATCAATGTTCTTAACGTCTTGGCTCCTGAGTGCATTGGCTTCCGATGTTCCGAATTAATCTTCATCCATCAGTCGACAGTCTTGAAGCACTTAAAGGAAGCCGTTTAAAACATATACTTAAACGTAGACTAAAAGTCTAGAACACAATAGACGAAATTTTAAAAGCTATCAACGTGAACCATACATATCTAGATGAACAACTATATTTGAATTAAGAAGTTGTTTTATTCTTGCATAATTACTCCAATTTTCAGACATAATAAATCGCAAGTTGACTCGATAAAAATACATTCGTAATCACGTGATAACACTGTTGTATAATTCACGAGTTGTTTGCAAACAAATTATTTTTTCGCAGCGTTAAGGAAAATATTGTCTTTGACGGAAAAGAGACGTTATTTACAAAGACTACGTAATCACTCGATACCAGTCAGGTCGAGACCTTGAACTCTGGTGGGCTTGTCCAATAAATTCGGGAACAGTGAAACACCGCGTATAAAATGTACCGGCACTACGGGCAGTCAGTAGGATTAGGCCTAAGCAGGTATATATTTTTTTTCAATATAAGTCTTCAGTCCAGTTTTTTTTTTAATTGACAATAAAATATTACTTCTGGTAAGTGATTAGGAGGCAATGACAATGATACACAGAAAAACAATTGACGCGCTCAATTTGAAAATGGAACGCGCGCCGCGTTTTTCATTATTTTCTTTTTAAATGTGGCATCATCCGGCCAGTCCGCGGAGGTTTTTGCTCACGTTTAGACATGGACAGTGGACACTGGTCTTATACAGGACGCGTTTTTTACTGCAGTCCACACCACCGTCTACCAGATTCCGTACAAACTCGCTGTTCGAACGAAGCTTTACGTTTCAGAGAGCTAGTACGTAAATGATTGCGCGACTGCCTAATACGGTCAGCCGCACTTCATTTTTAACAGTAGCAGTTCAATAAAATGCCGCTTACATTTTTGTAATAAGAAAGTTTAAGCCTTAAGATTTGCGTCTGATGTGCTTAACGTAGACAGGTTACGAATTTAAGTACTTCTAAAAGTCGCTAACGTTCTCACGCAGGATATATTACTTCGAAGAGAGTCAAAGTGACAATTTTCTACATATGCTGTTGTTTATATATGCTGCCGGGGGCTTGGCATTACAACAACCATATTCTCAAGCGAGACAAAAAGAGCCTTACGAATACCCTAGAGTGGGTGGTTGAAGTGAAATCCCTCGCTGATTTTTATTTAATTACAATCCCGCCGAAAACAAGCGACGCGGTAAATGACTTCACCAACTTCACTGAAGGGAATAGGGCTGACAAATACTAATTTATCACGATGTAGATCGTACTGTGTTTACTTTTCTGTTTTATTTACTTTTTTCAGACGAGCAATTTCTCGAACATGCTCTATAGGGCAAATTAAGTTTTGTTACAAGACAAGCTGTTGCTATGATGTTGATGGAGGTTTAACCTGTTGCTGTTTGATATTGCGAGGGTCGAAATATTCTATTGGTAAAGCTGTACTAGTAAAGTTAGAACGGTTAGTATGCATAATATTTAATAAACTACCAGAAAGTGTAATTGAATATCCTAAACAAAAATTTAAGTTGTTCATTAAATCAACCTTAATGAAGAAAGGTTATTATAAAATAAATGATTATTTAAATGTACTCATGTTCTTGATATTAAGCACACAACAACTTTCTTGCCTATTACAAACAATGAAGTGGTTTGGATGGATTTTGTAGTACCAAAATGTAATCTGAAAAAAGCATTTCATTCAGTTTAAATTGCCATTAGAATCGTAATTTCTTCCTGATATTCTTGATTAAATAGTAGCAGCGAGGTTAACATCTTATAATTTATTTATTAACTGTTAATGTATTCTTCCGCGTATTTGCGGCGTAAAAGAATAAATACAATTTTAAAGAGACAGATCCTTAATAGTCCTTGGGGCAGGATTAAATATTTTTTTAATTTTGTCAGACCCTTAGATATAAAAAGTTTTAGAAAGCCTTTTGAATTAATCGTCTTTTTTAATTTTATTTCACGATTTTAATTAATCAAAATTCAATTCATAACTTTTATGCGCGTAGCACCTAAAACTGATAAAATAAGATTTCAAAATTATGAATTTCAGGATTACTAAAAATCCTATAAGTATAGTAAGTATATTTTAATTTATACAATAACGTTCATCCTGACACTAATCTTCAGGTCTTAGGACGACGAGCAATATCAAGGTTTTATTTATGTAAGTACGGAATTTTAAGATTTCCTTATTTCAAGCCGTTCGTATTTGAGGCTCGAAAGAGAAAAAGTCATAATTTTCCATCCATACATAATCTCGTTAAACAGAACCTCGTTCGCAATATAAAAAAACAGTAGCAACTGGGTAGGTAAATGTTTTGTAATTAATATTTTTTTTGCATTATTAGCTGTCTGGCATTTTGTCAACTAATATTTGAAAAGCTGTATGTGATCTTTGTCACGTTGCTAAGTGGATTCATATTTTAACACCTGCATTTAAAGGTTAAAATGATCTTGACGTACTTGTAAGGATAATGAGTGATAGTTTTGCCACTTCATTGCATGGTCAAACAGATTAACAGGATGCTATTAAAGCTTACTCATATGTAACGTGTGATAAACTATTACTAGAAACAAATTTATTGAAAAAGTTTGCGTAAGAACAAGATAATGCAATCTCAGAACTCATAATACATTTGAACAGCAAATCAGGTATTATCTATGACGATAAATTGACATTAAAGCAATAAAACAATTAGATGATGATACAGCTTTTTTAAATGTAAGTTGCCGAACTGATATTGAAATAACTTTTGGAATTAGCCTAGCCTCATATTTTTAATAATACTTCTTACAGTTGATTTTACAAGACCAATAAATGATAACGTAAATTTTTTATGCATCTAAACTGCAATGTCAGAGTTGCTCAATCTTTAAAATGTTTTTGATCGATGATAATGCAACATCATCCTATTCCACAATTGACATTTAGCTTTTGTCTTTCGTTTTAATCTGAAAGTTAAAGTAAAGTGATTTTCATATATCCAAAATGTTGAGATGATTCTTGACTCCTTTATGTATTGCTATATGAAAATACTAGCGGCTGCACGCGACTTTGTCACTGTGATTTTATTGCTTAAAGCTTTCTTCTAAATATTGCACTATCCAAGACAAAAATATCTTTTCAATTCGAACAAGTAAGTTCCTGAGATGAGCGCGTTCAAACAAACAAACAAACTCTTCAGCTTTAATAAAGAGTATTGTGTCGTTCAAAACGAGTACTAAAATGAATTTCCAAGAACTAATTTTAACTCGAGAAATAAACACGTCGAAACATTTCAACGTTTCACGATCGCCATTTTTCCCAATGCTTACATCAGGAACTATTTTCGATACAGCCGTGAACTTTTCAGGCACCAGTGATTGTGGCAAATGCCAGTATATTATTAAAGTTTTATTCTCACGATTGTACGCCAGATGTGTTCGTCTGTAAATCCAATTTATTTTGATTGAAGTGGTAATGGATTCGTGACATTTGTTTAAGTCAACTTGTATCATAAAATTATATGAGTGTACTTCTATTCTTCGTCTCCTTGCATGAATTAATGAAGTCTGGTGAATTCATTCCAAATAAGAAGTTGTTTTTTTTATGTCTGTTTGAAGCAAACGAGCAAGTAGAGGCTAACCTGATGGTGAGTAATCGCCATACCCTCCCCAACGGAGCACTGGAAATCTTACTCACCAGAAAAATAGCAAAACAGTTACAAAGGGCTAGTTCACTGTGATCTTCTGTGTGGTGGAGGCACTACCCCAGACGAGCTGCTGATTCGTGTAGAAATTCATCTTAGCTCTACCCCTCTTGAAGTTGTTAAGATATTAAACGGAGAAGGTTAAATTATCATTATGATCTAAAACTATAAGTCATATAGACCTATCTATGAGCCATGTATGAGCCGTTACTATAAAGATCTTTACAATGAAACACAAAGTGTGATGATCATAATAAATATACAACTTTACAGCCGCACTATGTTTCATTGTTGCAAGCTCAAATAAGCACGTAAGTGCAACTGGCCTTAACTAATGACAATGGGAACGGCTGGGTAATATGTTGCATTGGGTTTTCCAGGCGTGCCACGACTGAAATCTATGGACGTTTCTCTTCGTAGATATCCTATTAAGATATTGTTGAAATTGTAGGATTGACAGTCAGGACTTGCCCATTGACGTGACATTGAATGAAAATGAATTAAGTATTCTTGTAACTATGTAAGGAACTAAGTTATTCTTATATATTTTGATATACCTTGATTATGCGATCAGTATGGTCTTGACATATGTATGTATAGTACATATTGATATCCTCATAAATGATAAGACCTCATAAGACCCGGACTCACTTCAACTTATTCAACATAAAAGAAAGCAAACATACCTACTTGTCGTTAACATCTTCATTTGTGAAAAGGTCTCCCAACAATATTAGACGTAACCAACTATGAGTACTAAATCTATACTTCTATATCTATACTAATATATAAAGCTGAAGAGTTTGTTTGTTTGTTTGTTTGAACTTGCTAATCTTAGAAACTACTGGACCGATTTGAAAAAATATTTTTGTGTTGGATAGTCCATTTGACGAGGAAGGCTTTAGGCTATTACAAACGAAATCCACGCGAACGGAGTCACGGGCGGCCGCTAGTATATACATAAGCTCAAAGTAACAATGGTCATATAAGAGGCGGTGTACGCAAACCGAAATTGCTATCTCCATCAATTGTTTGATCCCTTTGATTAATTATTTGGCCAATTACCGTTCATAAATTACCGCTAGAGCCCGTCATTCCGCTCTACGCAGTACGAAAATAGACATAGTGAGTGTTTACCGCCTAGTAGAAACTAAATTCCATTTTCCTTGCTAAAACTATACAATATTTCAAACCACAAGTATTGTAGCTTGGTTTTTGGAGGCTTCGTCCTTTAATTTTTTTACTGAAAATACAAAATTATCCAAAATCGAGGAGCGAAATTATTTAAGACCGTGCTATTTAAAAAAAAATGTGAAAAAGAACAGCGTTCCTTTTTTAAATAGCGGTCGTCAATGGGGATGATGGCACCCTCAGTCGTTCGACTTTCTTTAATAAACTGTCAAATCGATTCTAATCTTTGAACGTGACATGACGTGTTTCTTTTTGAAGAACTGAGTAATTAAATGTATAATTTTTATATATGTATTATAAATCTTAATATAAACTAGAACAAACCCAAAAAATTATAATTATGCTAAAAAAAGTATTCTTTTTGTAGAGAAGTTTTGAGAAATAGTGACATGTGCCGACATCCCTATTGTTATTTCAGATACAACATTTCCTTTACAATGTTGACGGTCTAAAAAGTAAACATTGTATGTACATTATATTTTCTGATTTTCTTTATATATGATCCCTCATGCATGAAGGTCGTCTCAGCGTAAGTGAGCTCCACCCTTACGGAAATAAACAACTTCACAGAGTCGCAGATGTATTGCCTGCCTTTGCCCCAATACCTACCCAATTAAGCTCTGGAGACTGCACAAGCAGGAAAAACATAACTTTTGTAAACATTCGTTACTGAGATCTGATTTCATCATCATCATCATCATTATCATCAGTTCGTTGCAGTCCACAGCTGGAAGAAGACGTCTCCAGATTGCGGTTTACTTTATACCCATAGTTACCAAAGTTGGTGAGGAAACACCGTGAGGAAACCTGCACATTCAGTGATTTCTGAATTTAGTTCAGTTAGATCTGAATGTGTAACCATGATCCAATCTGTCTGGTTCCCCTCTATGGGTTACGAAGGTCTGATGGCAGTCGCTTCACTGTAATAACCAGACTTGCCAAATCCTGGATCATGGTCAAAGCGGACCCCGTATAGAAACGGGATAAACGCTAGGAAGAAGAAGAGTTACCAAAGTTGGTGACCGCAGTATGGTGTATGATGAGTACACCCACGGGAAAAAATGAGATGACCTAATTCCTCTAAATCGAAGCTCATAAAAATGGAGCCTGGGAACGGATAGACAAAAATCCTACTACTATTATAAAGGCGAAAGTTTGTATGTATGGATGTATGGATGTTTGTTACTCTTTCACGTAAAAAGTACTAAATGGATTTGAATGAAACTTTACCACAATATAGCTTATACATCAGAATAACACATAGGATATTGGAAATCGAAATCCACGCGGACGGAGTCGCGGGCGGCCGCTGGTACTTTTAAAAACATCCATGACTCGAGTACAAATGCCTATGTACATCACACAAACCCAGGGTAGCCAGGGTCTCTAAT
Organism: Nomophila noctuella; assembly: GCA_958496325.1. Taxonomy (NCBI): domain Eukaryota; kingdom Metazoa; phylum Arthropoda; class Insecta; order Lepidoptera; family Crambidae; genus Nomophila; species Nomophila noctuella. Next base: position 5,121,287 of record OY292488.1, read on the forward strand.
CTTCTTCTATATGGTGGACAATTGGTTATTTGACTGCATACGAGATAAATTATGATATTCTAACATAGAATTTGAAACCAAAAATTAAGCACAATTTTTTACCCCCAGTTACTATTGAGCTTTTAACACAGCTAATTGAAACTTCAAGAGTTTACATCAGAAATAAGACGCCACAATTCAGTATTCCACACAGTTTTTCCTACAAGGTAACGTTTTTGACATTTAACAACAGTAGGTGATTTGACCTGTCACTCAAACAACGAATCCGATGTCCCAAGCTCAGAGCCAAGCAGTTTCATGCCTCCAATAACATTAGATGTATCAGCCATCAATACTAAGACAATTGCGGTCATGCTTCAAGGCTTATGCTGGCTAACATATGTCTTACGAACATGATGACGTCGATAGCAATTAATTACGCATGAATACTGGAACACGTGCCGTGGATCTCACGATGACGTCATCAGAAGAGAGTTATGCTTACTGAATACAAGACGATTTAGTTATGTACTACATACATTTCTGTTATGCGATAAACAGCCATTAGAGCAGAACTTTAATAAAAAAATGAACTAAATTACATTAGTCCGTGTTAAGGAATATCCCAATTTTTCCCAATGTTGTTCGTTTGTTTTTTAACGGAGTGACAATAACTCCAGGTTCTAGATCTAACTTGTAGCACTAGGAAAAACTGAATAATAGATATTTTCAATCTTAGAAGATTTTTTTTGTTCCTTTGTTTGAACGCGCTTGTCTCAGGAACTACTGGTTCGAATCCTACTACTATTATAAAGGCGAAAGTTTGTATGTGTGGATGTATGGATGTGTGGATATATGGATGTTTGTTACTCTTTCACGTAAAAACTACTGAATGAATTTGAATGAAACTTTACCACAATATAGCTTATACATCAGAATAACACATAGGATATTGGAAATCGAAATCCACGCGGACGAAGTCGCGGGCGGCCGCTAGTTGAAATAATATTTTTGGGTTTGGTAGTCCATAGATGGATATGAGCTATGTATATTGTGTGCAAAAACCAAAATCCACGGGAACGAGGTTACGGGCGGCCGCTACTGGCTCTATATGCGATTGCAATATGATTAATATTCATATTATCACATCACAGCTGTTCTGCCCTACGTTACGAGTATCAGTAGTATCCCTTCACCTGTAATTGTGCCACCGCATTAATAAAGGGGGGGGGGGGGGGGTGCCGGGTTGAATTTCTCCTCTCTTTATTCTTGTCGTTGGTGACACTTTAAATATCGCCCCCTTTTACTAATGACTGTAAAGGGCAGCTCGTTAACGGTAAAACTAACTTACCTTTACGAAATTCAGTAATTTGCCGCCGAAAGTTGACAGCTGACTGAATAGAGGGTGGGTACTCTTTGCTGCCTAATTGGTGTGTGAAATAGTTTGTGATTTGATAAACTTCATAAGTTAAATGTCCCTATTGAGATATTCCTAAACTTCATAGTATAAAACAAATTCCGAAACTGAATTTATTTTATACTCTGTCAGTCTTTGTTTGTAATTTTCAGTTAGACTTATTCAAGAGGATAGTTTATGCGTATAATATATGCATAATTTAGTAGATTAAACAATAAAATAACCAACTTTTTGTTCTTATTTTCAGGTAAGTACCAAAGCTATGGAAGACAACTTTAATGGTTTGTACATAGATAAGAAATCATTTAGTGTTTTAATTAGCCCATGTCATTGATTGCTACAACTCCCATTTTTCCGGCTTGGTAAATTTATTGTTATTTTTATAATTCCTAAATGAAAACCGAGTAGCAAATAGCCCTCTCAAATTTACACCGGGCCTACCCTTCTGTTAGTTATTTGCCAATCTCCCTGTAATTACCATCTTAAGGAAAACGTAAATTACTCGTGAAGAAAATCGTTAATTAAATACAATTTACCGTAGTACCTACTGTTCAGTAATTGTATCATTCCTTAATCTGCCAACGAACTTCAAAGACCATGATCGTGACATTGAAAACTGACACCTTTTTAGACACCTTACCAGAAATACTATGGAAGTAATGGCTGTAAATAGACTCGCGTGACCAATTAGCAACAATTAAAAGTCGCCTTGAATCAATATCGAAGACGTTACCGTGATGGATTGATGTCTTTCTAAACAAGGTCAACCGTGAAGAAAAAACACATTAACATTTTGTAAATTGTTATTTTTTATGTAATGGAGCATCGTAAAATCTGTGCACCTTGCAAAACTCTTTATTTATAATATTTATTTATAAGTTCAGAATGCGGAAAATCTTTCGCTTTTTGTTGAACTACAAATAAATGCGAAAAGGATGGTGAATAAAGCATTGTTTCCAATTACTTACTAAGTATTTATTCTATAACTAGCGGCCGCTCGCGACTCCGTCCGCGTGGATTTCGATTTCCTAAAGCCTTCCTCGTCAAATGCACTATTCATAGCTGCATTTATAGCTTGAAAGAAGTATGTTACCGTTTAATCAAATGACTTTAAAATCACATTAGAGATATGAACTGACGAAATAAAAAATTGGCCAAGTGCGAGTCGGACTCCCGCACGGAGGGTTCCGTACAAATTCTATTTTTGACGTATTAAAAAAACTACTGAATAGATTTCGTTCGAACCAATTTTCGTTGGAAGTTTTTATGGTAATGTACATTATAATTAGTAATATATATTTATTTCAGATTTATCATCCTCTTACTTTAGAAGTTAGAGGGAGGGGGACACACTTTTTTCCACTTTGGAAGAGTCTGTCACGCAAAGTATTCACTTAAGAAAAAAATTTACTTATAAACCTCAATATAATTTTTAAAGACCTATCCATAGATACCCCACACGTATATGTTCAACGAAAAAAAATATTTTTAGTTTCAGTTCTAACTATGGGGACCCCCCCTTTTTTTTATTGTTTTTTCTAATTTCGTGTGAAAACCTTGTTGCGGTTCACAGAATACATCTACTCACCAAGTTTCAATAGTATAGTACTTATAGTTTCGGAAAAAAGTGGCTGTGACAGACTGGCGGACAGACAGACAAACAGACAGACAGACAGACATGACGAATCTATAAGGGTTCCGTTTTTTGCCATTTTGGCTACGGAACCCTAAAAAACTAAGTACAATATTTCGTAGTATTTTATTCGCAAATATAATATTACAAGGATTTCTCACGACCACAATTTAAAAATGTATAATCACATCACAAAACATGAATGGTTTGATAGAACCACACAATGAAGTTATTCACGTAATTCACTGTAACGCATCGGTAATGTCCTTGACCCTGCCAATGTACAGAAAATGCCAATGGCCATCCTTTTGTACTTCGGTTTAATTACATAGATATAATAGGGATGTGAAAAAATGCCACCAAAGCAATGACTTTTACTTTTTGTTGTTTTAATTGGCCTAGTAGGAATTTCATCTTGTGAATCTAGTATTTTAAAAACCCAAGTTATGTTTTTGGGTACTAGTTTTATGAAAGGAACTTTTGTGGAAGGCATTTTGCTGATGGGTAGGAAAAATTAAGACGCATTTATCAAACCCTGCCTACTAAAATGTAAAAGCAATTTTCTCTAAGTTTTATTAACTTCTTTCTTACTATTGGCTAACTTACAATACTTACTCCCAAAAGTTAAACTTGCTTTACGGTGTGTGCAGAACTTGGAAAGTACCCAAAAGTCCATTTACAAAACGTTTCCAAATGGAACTTCCCGAAACACATCTGAAAACAAATTAGTCCAATTAAAATGTTAACAAGCAGTTAGCCTTTTCACACTTCATAATAAATCAATTTGAATGTTTATGTGGAGACCGATAAGCTATAAAAGCTTTTCAAGGCGAGCTGAACAAAGCAATTGTACGCACTGACTAAATGTTTTGTCTAGTTAAGAATACAGTAAGGCTTTGTTCACAGCTAATTTAAATCTCGGTCCACTTTATTTGTTTACAACTAAAACAATGAAACAAAAAGAGTAAAAAGAAGATTACATGGAACAGTATGGCTCGTGTAGTTTAGTTTGTATTAAGAACGCTTTCCTCTTTTAAAATTAAAAAAATACTAACTCAAATGCAAGAAAATTTAAATAAAGCCTTTTTCACGGTTTCAGGAGTTCTAACGGCCATAGTGATACACAGTTCAGTCGTAAGAGGTTAATCTGCATATTTAGTGTATACTTCATGGTGAAAAATTATGCTGTGTAAAATACATATATGCCAATATGATCAACGCTTTATAGTATTGACTTATTGTTCTAACTCTTATCGCTTTTGAATACGGTTGAGATTTTAGCATTTAGCATAAAACACTTAAATGGGTAAGGCGCCATTCATATTTAAATGATCTAATTGTTCTGGTAGCTACAGTGGCGACCTCGTTCGCAAAGCGTGTCTGATTTACATTCAGATACTATTCCCGCGATGTCATGGTCTGATCACCGTAACGTTACATCATTTTGAAGAGGTTGGTGTCTCAGCAATTGTTCTTTGTGGCGATCGTAAAATCAAAGCAACTACAAATGATGATGACCACTTGATTTTTGACACTAACAATGACTATACGGGTCTAAACTCCGACATTTGTTACTAGCGGTCGCGACTCCGTCTGCGTCGAATTCGGTTTCCGCACACGTAGTGTACGTATACAATAGGTAGCTTAACCCCTTCCTCGACTAATGGACTATCCAACGCAAAAACATTTTTTTATTCAAACCAGCAGCTCCTGAGGTTAGCGCGTTCCATCAATCAATCAAACAAACAAACAAACTGTTCAGCTTTATAATATTAGTATAGATAGTTTTGTCAATATTAATGTCTGAATTGCAACCTAAAACTATAAAGTCTAGGTACTAGTTCTGGATGTAAAGGAACTTAGCTTCAAAACCTGCCTTATTTAACAAGAAAGCCTGTAAAAAATATTTTTCGTATCTTATTTATAGTTCAATAAACGTTGTGTCTGCGAAAAGTCATCAGCATTTTAATATCACAGGTCACCGAATATTATCATTTCCGATATTTTGTGACTTCAGAAAATTACGAACTAAAAGGGAATTCGTAGTTCAAATGAATAAAAGCGGAGATTGTGTAAGTTTATTTCATTTAGTCTACCATAATGAAATAATATTCTACGTAACATATTTTTATCTACTTTGTGCGAATTTCAATTTGATTCCACCAAGTAATTTCATCTGATAGTTTTCAGTAATTAATTTGAAATAGATGGACTTTCCGTTCAATATTATTAGTATTTTACAGTAAGTTTACACTTCAAAGCTTAAAACAATAAATTAAATTAATTCCATTAAATTGTTTATAATTTTGAAATTAATGGAATGCACGCTCTGCTTTGTACCAATGAAAGGAACTATAGAAAGAACTAATAGGTTTCACCGTCAACCTATAGTCAAGGGTAACGCTACAGGTTTCTAGAACGGAAATCTCAACGTGACTCTATATATTTATATATGTGGGATTGATAGACAGGTTGTCTATGATGTGATGATTGTCTGTGGAGGAGTGGTGAATGAACAATGAATGACGAGTGTGGACAACCAATGAGAGCGCAGTATGATGACCGTACGATGAACGAAAGAATGGAAGCGTATAAGGCGAGTAAGGATGTCAGATTGAGGGGAGACATCGAATGTCTACGACGTAGTGAAGACTAATAAACCAAGCAAATCTCCCCAGCTCTTTCATTTCTGCCCCTCGATCCTACATATATGTATATGATCTTACCCGTAAATAGAAATTAGGAGATAATTTCTCCCCCACGATTCCCACGGCATTGACTGATAAATAATTTACACATTCCCACCCGTTATGAATCCCTACCTCGACATTCAGTCACCAAAATCTATATCATCGGGTCTGAAATGGCTTCATGAATCTTTCATGCTGAGTTCGCTATTTCCATATTGGCCGAACAATGCCGATGGCACGAAAGTGAGTAGGCAAGGAAAAATGACTATTACGTCAAAGGGCCCTTTGGAAAACGGTGTGTAACTGTTGTCATTCGCGGGAAATAAAAAGATGATGTTTGCTTTGTAAGTGACTTTTTGCAAAGCCCTCTTTGCAATAAGGCACTTTCAAAAGTAATGGTGTGATGAGATATTTAGATTTTGTTTTTTTTCTCATGAATAATAATATAATTAAGTTGTCATTATTTTCGAAAATAGGCTAATTGCTAAATCACAATGTAAGATTATTTATTTAACTATGATAACTGATGAAACTTTCCTATAAGCTTTAAACGACTTTTGCTGGATGATTACAATGATTACAATAACCATATACAGCAAACGACTAAGTCATGCATTATAGAAATAGCAATTTTAATTTAACAGAAGACAAAGAAATCAAAATTAAAATAATACGGACCAAGAATTCTCCGTTTCTTTCGGAAAACGCTGTCGAAAAGTTTTGTAAGGGGCTAAATATTTAAGAAGCTTAAGCATTCGCCGCTTCCAAAACTACTCCTATGTCGTGCCCATAATTAGGCTTTAAGAACCCAAAACATGGCCTGCGAGCCAACAGCGCACAGCGCCCTATAATGCAAATCCGAAACCGCTGCAAAGCGCTCTAAGCGCTGGCGGGTAAACACTTGGCTGGAGTACAGCGCTCGCCAAATTAATTCAGTGCTAATTTCTGCTCATACATTTACATACGCGGTCATACATACACAGGGCTACGTCACGTGGATCAGCGCAGATTGCTCTCATTACGGATTCCAATCATCGGGCCTCGCTTTGCCGCGTAACTTGATAACGTTATGATATGTGCATCTGTTTACTCGCACATACTTCTGTATCTGTTTACTTTACGCGGTAATTACTGCATTAGTCCAGTTAAATAGTGTCTGAAAAGCATTGGAGAAGTTACGGTTCTGTCGCTAAGCGAAATGAGCACTTGAGATATCACAATTGTAACAAAGCAGTAGAACGAAAGGAAAAATAATAAAAGTAACCCTTAAAGGTGCGATAGACTTCAAACGATATTTTACCCTACCGACTTTTGAAAAGAGCGGAAAGTTTACTTACGACAACTTCATATTTTTTGTATTTCCCAAAAGTATATTAGAAAAGAAACATTTTACCTAATGTTCTTACCACTTAAAACAAAGTCAATAATGAATAAATAAGTAAATACATCATCATTGTCATAACAATAAAAAAATAACTAAACCAAAACCGCTAAAATTATTATCATTATGTGGACAACGGTCTGAGTATATTACGTAAAATTAATGATATAATAATTAGAATATAATTATTGCCGAATAGTGTAGAAATAGGTCACGTCACGACAAAAGACATCAATGCTCGCATATCAAATGTTGTGAAATCCGTATCGAGGAACGCGAATAAATCTAATCATACTTTCATCAAAAATATCCCCTGATTCTTTCAAAGAGGATTATGCAGATAAATAGAATATTCCCCGAGAACACAGGCGGTAAAATGTCTTGCTGTGAGGGGTACAACATTTTTGTGAGGGAATTCGTAAGGAATCCAATAATATTGGCCAATAAAGAATGTGTCCAAGGGTGCGTGTCGACCTAAGCAAACGTCAACGATGGATCTTTCCAGCACCTCATAAAAATGCCAGTGATCCCTCCACGCCGCCGAGTTCTAAATCAATTTCAACGTCTTTCTGTCGACTTATAGAATTACGAGTGAAAAGTGATATGAGCTATTGGTACCACCAATATCGAATTGAAATTAATCGATTTAAAAAAGAAGTCGTATGACGAAGATGCATTGGTTTATGTAGCGCCACAAAAAAATGATGAACAATATTCTTGGAATATGGAACTAGCCTTTGGAAAATGTATGGTAAATTAATATAAGTAGGTACACCAATCCAAAATCATATCATCTAGAAACAAGTGATCGAGAATTCGGTATTGACGTGCTTCCGTTCTAGTTCTATATCTACTTATCGTTTCATCTAACACAGAAGGCTCTTCACATTCAGAAAATCAAGACGATACGAAGGCCTTAGCCTTAATAGTTGCAAGTTAGGCAACAAAGATACTATTGTATAGAAAGCTTGTGCAAAATTAATCTACATATAATGATATAATTTAGCTGAAGAGTTTATTTGTTTGTGTGAACGCGCCAATATCAGGTAAACAGGACACGAATTAAAAAAATATTGTTGGATAGTATAGTATACAACACTATGTGTGCAGAAACCAAAATCCATGGCGACGGAGTCGCGGCCATCTGCTAGTATAAAGTCAGCACAACGTCCTTGATGAAACAATCGATGGTACAATATTATACTGGTTGTGTACCTACTCATATTATCATCGATTTATGACTAATACATGCAATTATATTTATGATAGTAGGTACTTGACATTTAGGAGCAGGTTCTTAGGCTAATTTAAGCTATTTGTTTAGTGACCAAGCTAGTCAAGTGAATATAAGACAGCTTCCATACTTACTAAGGCCTTGTTTTACAAATCCTGTGTGTTAAAGTCAAGTGAATAACCATGAGAAATTAATTGACAGATTTGTATGAACAAAAAATTACACTTGCTGCGTTCATAATATTATAATGTATTTTTTTCTTTCAGTTAAAAGAGTGACAAACAAACAATCGAGTCTCCTGATAAGTTAATCGCCGCTTATAGAGACTAACAATTAACAATTCCACAAATATTGATCGAGAGAGAATCTATTAGATTTACAAATGCGAAATGTGATATCTATGTACATATTGATTCTTTTTAAATCTTCTGTTTAGTATTAGTTTAACCAAAAGACATTTGCTTTACAGGGGTCCTTTATCTTTTCAGTATACGTAATACCTACCCACTTGGCTAGAATAGTCTGCATTCAACAAGTCACCATCGTATATTAGCCGTACCACCTCCCGTACGCACGGGCGAACCCAAAATCATTATCCGAGTGGTTTGTTACGATAAGCTTGGATCGCCGGCACAAGTGTTGGCTACCAATTATTGCATTAGGCGATTACGTATGGACTTCCATATCTCTTGGGGTGACCAAATGTGTGTTCTGCAAAATATATAATCTCTTTTCAGCATACGTAATACCTAGGTACTTATCCGGAATAGTCTGCATTCAACAAGTCACCGTCGTATGTACATAATATTAGCCGTGCCACCTCCCGATCACGTACGCACTGTCGATCCCAAAATCATTATCCGAGCGGTTTGTTACGATCTTATCGCTAAGCTTGGATCACTGACACTAGTGTTGGCTACCAGTTATTGCATTTAGGCGATTACCGTCGGACCTCCATATCTCTTGGGAGGACCAAATGTGCGTTCTGCAAAATGTATAATCTCTTCTCAGCATACGGAATACCTACTTATCCGAAATAGTCTGTGTAGAATCCTCGTTGTTTGGATATTTTACGGCTCACCAACACTACAACACGCGTACGAAGTACAGTCCCGCCCGCTCCGTTCTCCCGCCGGACGGAATGTCATTCTGACACGTGACGTAAGTGCCTGAGACAACCAACACTATACAGCCAATACACTACATCCCTTTCTTGATTTAATTTAGTTTTATTAAAACGAATGTACTTACTTCATATAATCATGAGACAGTTTTATCTATGTGGAAAGTTTACTACTAGTTACATTATTTTAATTGCTTATTAATCAAATCAAATCTTAATTTACGCATTAAGAGGTCAACCAAAATTTTACACCATTGTGGTGCCTGAAGTGGGATTAAGTTGCAAGATTCCTTTCTTCGTCGTCGATTTAATTTCAATCTTACCACACGCTCCATTCGCCCTGAATAAGTGCCCTATATTCCTTCTACGGACTTGACCAGTTTCATCGTTTCGGACTTGGATAACTCAACTTCATTATTTCCACTGTATGCGTTTCAGGATTGTAGTCCTAGCATAATTTATTCTGTCTATCCATTTTACTTTTTCTGTTCTTAATATAAACTTTATCACCTAGTTCCTACTAGATCACTTTCTTCTGCCTTTCTTTTCCTATCTCCATAATCCTTTCCTCTTTCTTTCCTTTCTTTATCCCTGTCCTTGACCGCAGAGTCTTTTGATATCCTTTCCATTGTATCACTCACTACAGGAATTTTATCTCTAAATCTTAAATTATTCTTCCGGTGACAGAATGTGGTGTGCTATTGTACATAGTTAGATAGTCTAGTCTAGTAAACTTTCCTTCCAATCTTTATTTTTAGCTATGCTTATTTTTTAACCGCTTTAATATATCGCGATTTTGTCTTTCGACCTCTCCCTTTTGTTGTGGCCAGTATGGGATTGTATTGAAAAAAGGTGATGTTTCTTTCTGTTAAAAATTTTGAATTCTTCGCTGATCATATCCGCCATATGTCTTCCATTATCCGCTGTTATTAAAGTTGAATTTCCTAAACGACTAAATATTTCTTTGAGATTTGCACTTTCACAATTTCGGTAGGGGTGATTTTCCTACAAATCTTAACTTCTTTATATCTGCTGTAAGTCTACTACAGCAACCAGATGGTCACCGCTAGGGAGGGGCCTATCAAATCAATCGCAATGTCAATCCAAGAACTGTCAGGCATTTCTCGTCGTTTCATAGGATTTGAGGCATGTAGTGCAGATACAAGAGTGCATCCTTTACACGCTTTTACAATGTTTTCGGCATCCCTGTTACATTTAAGCCACCAAACTTTTGTTCGAAGTTTTGCCTTCATCGATACAATGCGGAGATTTATAATGAGTCTGCGATATTGGTCTTACCCGATTGTTCAACTACTTTGTAGCTATACGACTGTACTATAACCCATATCTCTATCCTATTACATGTTTTGAACTTGATTCAAATATAACCTCCGACGGTTTGTGGTCTGTTATAAGTTCGAATCTTCTGCCATAGAGGAAAATGTGAAAATGCTCTACTGTCCATACACGGGCTAATGCCTCTATCTCAGTCTGGCAGTAGCGGCGTTTACCATCAGTCCGAGTCTTGTGACCATATTCAATAATCCTGGGGTTGTCTTCAGAATCAGTTTGGACTAGCACTCCACCCAGGCCCACCGGGCTAGCGTCTGCTATGACCATCGTACGATCGTTTACATCGTAGTAACCTAAGGTAGGTATATTTGTCATGATATTCTTCATTCAATGAATTGAAACATCGCTGATTTTCTGGTCGCCAATGATCTGTAATATTTTTTCGATCTCCATTTTTATTTCGAAGAAGTGCTTTCAGAGTTTTGTTATTGTCGCATAATTGGGGATCCATTTGCTGACGAAATTAATCAGGCCTAAGAAGCTTCGTAAATATCCGGCAGTTTTTGGCCCTCTAAATTCTTTTATCGTAGAAACGTACTTTTCCAACGGTCTCACGCCTTCTGCTGACAACTCATGTCCCAAAAACCTCACTTTACTCATCCCGACAGAACATTTGTCTTCTCTTACTAATACATTATTCTCTTTCAGAACTGACATCACTTTCTTTACTCGAGCATCATGCTTCTGCCTGTGTTTCCCGTAAATCAAGATGTCATAATTTACCACTCCTTCACAACCTACAAGCATGTGCTCTAATGTTTTATGAAAGATTTCCTACCTAAATAGGCCTTTATTATTGGTTATGAGGGTGGTTATGTCTTGAAGCCATTTTATGAAATGCGTCTTTTATGTCCAATTTTGTGAAAACTTGCATTTTTCATCTTTCGGTATTAATTTGTCCATTGTCGGCAATAGGTGATTTTCTCGTACAGCTTCATAAGATCGACGCATGTCTTCACAAAGACGTATTTCTATTTATCCCCACAAACTTTGAGACATGGTAATCAATTGAATGGTTCAGATAAATAGGTGTTATCTGCTTTGCACATCAATTTAATGATTGGATTATTTATCCCCACAAACTTTGAGACATGGTAATCAATTGAATGATTCAGATAAATAGGTGTTATCTGCTTTGCACATCAATTTAATGATTGGATTATTTATATCCACAAACTTTAAGACATGGTAATCAATTGAATGGTTCAGATTGAGCTTAACAATCTGCTTATCACTTTAATAAGCCTTCAACACCGGCACCACAGGGTATACCCATTTGGAAGAGCTTACGGCTGGTTCTATAATATCCCTTTGTTTAAGCTATTCAATTTTCCCCTCAATTTTAGCTTCTAAAGGTAGCGGGGTCCTTCTAAAAATGTACAAACAGGAATAGGTAAAGATTAATAACACATAATAATCAAACAACATCTAAAGATGTTGCAATATTATGTTTAATAAATAATTTAAGGTATCAACAATATTTATTTGGACTTATACCTCACCATTATCATTTATAAATATATATTAGATACTTTATAACAATGAAATCAATACCTGTAAGGCTTTAGTGGTGTGGTATTGCCACAGGCCGTGAATGTTACAGTAGGATTTAGTTGTTGATTAAACATTAAACAAACTAACTTTGTTCTTCTTCATTGTTTACCAAGTTGATTCCTGTTTGAGCAACCTGCATGAATGTCGCTTGTAGATTTTGCTCTGTTTTGGAGCACAGTATGAATCTAGTTTAGATATTGCAACTTCAAACACGTCGACGCCAACACTTGACTCAATATTAGCACCAGAAATGTTCTAAAACACTTCTTGCGAATCTAAACTAGCGAAATGTAGAAGAGAAGCCCTTTTCTTGATGTCTTTATCAATGTTAGACGCTTCCAAGAATATGAGCAATGCTCTTTTCCAGCGTTCCCATCGTATACCCACTGAAGTGGATTCCCCGTAACAATCAAACTTTTCCAATGACAGGAGTGACATCTTTGGGCAACCTGGAGTGATCAATTTAATGATTCAAATATGTTATCCGCTATTTACTCATCAATTTAATGGTCGGATTATCTGCTATTATTCCTGAATTTTTTAGGTTAATTCAGAATAATCGATTGAATGATTCAGATTGATCCCTCCAATCTACTTATCAATTTAATGATTCAGATTGATGCCTCCAATCTGCTTATCAATTCAATGATTCAGATTGATACCTCCAATCTGCTTAACAATTCAATGATTCAGATTGATTCCTCCAATCTGCTTATCAATTTAATGATTCAGATTGATGCCTCCAATCTGCTTATCAATTCAATGATTCAGATTGATCCCTCCAATCTGCTTAACAATTCAATGATTCAGATTGATTCCTCCAATCTGCTTATCAATTTAATGATTCAGATTGATCCCTCCAATCTGCTTATCAATTTAATGATTCAGATTGATCCCTCCAATCTGCTTATCAATGCAATGATTCAGATTGATTCCTCCAATCTGCTTATCAATTTAATGATTCAGATTGATTCCTCCAATCTGCTTATCAATTTAATGATTCAGATTGATCCCTCCAATCTGCTTATCAATTTAATGATCAGATTTTCATCTGCTCTTATATTTATTTTCATTTAAACAACATGTATATAAGTGTGTACTTTTAAAATGGAGTATGTACACTGGGTCCTACAATGTAGTTGTACTTTAAATTTTGTTTTTCCAGTTTTTGGTTGGATGGCCTGGGTCTCAGTAGTCATGCTCACTATAATGTTCATATGTATTTAATATTTTTAATTCTGTACCTGAAAGAGGTAACCTTATGGCATAGTACTAGTAAAAGTACAAGTATGTAAACTTGACAAAATTAAATATTGTAACAAAACTTGGCGATTGAAAAAGAGCAACTATCGAGTTTCTTGCCGCTTCTTCTCGGTAGATGTCTGCATTCCGAAGTCGGTGGTAGATTCAATGTGTTGTTTTTATAATATTGACGATTCATAAGTGCTTTTCTGAGGCCTATTTGAATAAAGTATATTTTGAGTTTGAGTTTGAGTTTGAGTGCGGTATGGGAATCGAACCTGCACCTTCATGCACAAGCGGCCGTTTCGTTTCCAGCGAAGTCATTCGATTATAATTGTTAATAATCCAACAAAACTAAAATACAAATAAATATTTTTAATTTAAACGTAATCGTTTATTTTCTAATACGAAATAGGTATTTCATGCCCAGCATCTAGCATAATCCAATTAAATGACGTGATTACTGTCGCCAGGTATTTCAAATATACACACATAACTTTTGTAGTAAACGGCCCAAAGAAGGAAAATAGAAAAGTTAATTTCTTAAACATCTCTTCTTCTTCTTCATTCGAGTGCTAGAGCCTGTTTTACTACATGGTCTTCAGGGCGTCTCATGACATGACCGAACCATCGCAGGCGGCTTTCAGTAAGTTTTCTGCAATAGGCGCAACCTTAAAACTTACTCTAATGTGCTCGTTTCGCACTTTATCAAGTCGAGTTACACCTGCAGCCCATCTAAGCATCTTCATCTTACTGACGTGCATTTTCTGTTCATGGGCTTCCTTTATAGCCCAACATAAATTATTATTTTGATAATCCAGTTTAAAATAATTCTAACTTCACAATGATACATGTAACTAAACAACGTTTGTCAAAACAGCCTTTGCACAAAGTATGTACTTTGCCTTACTACATTGGCTTTATTTTTAAATAGCAAAATACTGTTAAAATTAAATGTTAAAATTATTGTTTAACATTTATCAAGTCATTAACTATACTCATAATTTTGATGTTTTATTATTTACCATCAAACCTTTAAAGAATCGGTGTTAATAAACAACATAATTAACTGTACCGCTCAGAAGTCCGAGCCGCACTCGAAAACCGACACAAATTCCCCTCGACCCGGGACGGGAATCGAACCCAGACCACGACCCGGTATCTATACTATTAGGTCAACACCGTGAGGCGAATGTTCCAATCGTTTCCTTTTGTACGCCTCAATGCCAAGTTATTGACCTACGTTAAAGTTTGTAGGTACAAGGGACTACCCGAACGCTGGAATGTTATTGTTAGAATTTGCGCTCGAACTGCATCAATTTCTTTGTGCGGTACATATAAATTACGCGATTCAAATGTTTATTTTTCGTTTCTTCTTGAAATACATGACCATTTAACGTTCAACATTTAATTTATACACAATCTTACTAGTATACTGAGAGATACATGAAAAATCGTGGTTTTAGAGATCACTGATTTTTCCTTTATTTTTTCCCTTTTTTTTTAGTAAGTAGTATAATGTACCTTTCTCCTCGTCGCCACATGTAGAATCCTCGTTGTTTGGATATTTTACGGCTCACCAACACTACAACACGCGTACGAAGTACAGTCCCGCCCGCTCCGTTCTCCCGCCGGACGGAATGTCATTCTGACACGTGACGTAAGTGCCTGAGACAACCAACACTATACAGCCAATACACTACAGTCTGCATTCAACAAGTCACCGTCGTTTATTGGGCGTGCTACCTCCCGTACGTATGGTCGAACCCAAAATCATTATCCGAGTGCTTTGTTACAATCTTATCACTAAGCTCACTGACACAAGTGTTGGCCACCAGTTATTGCAGTTAGGCGATTACCGTCGGACCTCCATTTATCTTGGGGGGACCAAATGTGTGTTTTGCCTAATGTTTTACATATATTATTATTAGGTGTATGGTCAGAGGATATGTCCGCTAGTTCACATAAATTATTAATGTTGAATTATGTCTAGGATGACAGTGAGGTTTGAGACAAAATCTTTGGGTAATTTTCCCCTTAGTGGATATGAATTGTTTGATAGGTAGTAAAGCGTGACTTCGCCCATAACTACATTGAACTACTCCAGAAATGTTATTTTTAAAATCATGAACATTATAATGTTACATAGTATGGGCCCTGAACATTACTTGTCTAGACTTGCATTATTTATTCCGAATCTATATGCAATATGAACCGATCCTGCCTATAAAATATTTACCTTGAGTATAAGCATAATGTGCATAATTCAATTAACATTTATTTTATTCCTGCAGTGACATCATTATCAGTAAACAAAGCAACCATAAAAGCATAAGTTATCCCTATTAATGTGTGGTATTTATTAGCGTTAATATTTTACAATCCGTATTTTATTATTAAAGCTCTGTACGGCAAAGTTCAAACTACAAACAATAGATGCGCATTTAATTTAATTAATGATTTCACACCAATTTGATTAATATTGGCTAGCAAATGTAAAATACTAGTTTTTGACCGCGGCTTTGCACGCGTGGAATTAGGACACCAAAAAGCGTTCAGTTCTTTCGCCTTGATTGACGATTATCAAGATTTCCATTTATCCCATATGAGCTGTTAATCGGGATGAGAAATATTTTATCAAATATGAGCTAAGTCAGCCCACTCCCTGTCTGTATACCAAATTTCATGAAAATCCGTTCAGTAGTTTCAGCGTGGTTGACAGACAAACATCCAAACAAACAAACTTTCACATTTGTCATATAAGTAGGTATTATTAAAAAAAACTGTTAAGGCTTTATTGAATGAAGCGATTCAAATGTTAATTTTGCAGTGGTCAGTTGTAGGTATAACATAGAGTGGCGAACACGCAACATAAGTTTAATTACGTTAATTCTTGACTAGTTTATGAAAACCCAAAAGCTTTGGCTACATATTATTAGGATTAAGTCGTTGCCAGTAATTTTTTTTTACAATTCCAGAACATTTTCCAGTATTACAGGAATACATTATGTATTCACATAATCGGACGAAATTGCAATGCGGCCTTTTCCTAATACATACAGACCTTCCCATTTCAACGTCGTTCTTCCATACAATGTTATAGTGTTTCTAGTTATCTTAGGATATCTACGTACGATTTCTCAAGGTCAATCTGAATCGTGGATTTATGACTACCAAGATTTTAATCTCTACAGAAACACGAAATAAACCTATTGTTTTACAATTTCAATGATACGTATTGTTCCTATCATAAGATACTTGCGTTATTGTATCTCAGCCTGCCTTGTTACGTAATCAATAGAATTACAGGTTTTGCTGTATAATGATGGTGATTGGATATATTGGTACATGCTAAATAGTATATTTCCTAAAGAAACAAGCAAGGGTCGGTTTGAATTGAAGCAAGAACATGTAATTAATGCATGACTCAACTCGAGGTATTATGTGAAGGACTGAATGAAATACAAAAGTGCTTTGCCAACCAATGTTAGTAAAATGGTTAGCAAAGCACTTTGTATTGCAAAAAACGGAATCTGATATGTTATTTTAACGCATTGTTTTAACGGCAAGATAACTTTTGAGGTATAGGCTATGTTATTATTTGACGGAGAGTCTCTTAAATTCAAGGTTTCCGTGGAAGGTTTTTAAGGATTTTCAATATTTTTTAAGGCTTTTTGAGAGGTAAGACTAGCTAGCTATGATAATGCATAGACTCTGGCAAGAGTGTTTTTTTTTCATCATCAATGGAAACATATACACAGTACTATTAAAAGTAAAATTTTTGTATTTAAATATTTTTGACTTGATTTTTTAACGTTTAAATAATTTATTCGCCCCGACTGGAGACGACAGACTTGGAATACCAACGGCACTGGTTCACTCATGTTAAATTCATACTGAAATCTGATCAAAATCACAGACGGAGCTCCCACGTATTGGAGAGTTTATTGCAGTAATCCCTACTAGTAACAACAAACAAACTAGAGAAGATTACTGAAAAAGTAAAATGGCCTACTGGTGGGAATTAAATGGTCCCCACCATTTCATAACCAACCTTGACACTTGATCTGCTCTTCATCTTCTAATCTTTTGATAAGTCGAAATGAGGCATTTATTCTGATATGCATCGGTAATTATAGGTAAAGTCCAAAACATCAAACATGTTGCGAAAAAAAGTACCTAGATAAAAATGATTGATCTCTTTTGCAAAGATGTGGGAGAGAAACTTTCAAGTCGTTGCAATGCACTCGACATTAGAGTGGAAGCGAAAACGTAACAAAGAATTTAATTGGTCAAACGTTTCGTTTATTACTAGCTGAATAGGACACATTTCAAAATGAGCTTATGCTTTTATTAGCTATAAAAGTGCTTATTTTAAAACGTATCAGCACAAAAAACAATGAACAAACGAAGTGAGCTCTAATAAAGGAAATGAAATGACCGCGTCGACCGCACCCTCCTTTGGGCCTTATTGCAGAGGATTAGGGTTGCCTATCGGTCGATTAGACATTAGTTGACAGAGTTGCTCGAGTGTTGTCGCAGGAAATTGCTGCCTTCCGACTAAGCTGAGCGAACTGTCAAATATGAAGAAGTAGTGTGGGCGGCGTAAATGACTCGTAGGATAAACAAGATCAGTTGTCTACCATTACTTTAGTTTTATGAAAAGTAAGTCAGTATTTTTACAATTAACTAGGTAAGGTTGTCAGGTAAAAGAACAAGCTACTCGTCTGTTGTGTGAATAATCTCGCAAAGATAACGTTTATTTTTATGGATTTTAAGTGTCTTGGGCGCACTATTAACGCTGTTCCTAAAAATATTTTCTGTAACTATTCAATTTCGATGCTAATTAATCTATTCTCCAGTGTTAATTAATTTTATAAATGTACCTATTCGTATATGTAATAAAAACAATCAATAACGTCCCTCAAAGCTGCAACCCTACACTCCGAACAAATAAAATCACTTTGATTCCCTTAATTCCAACAGGAACCATATTGAAAGGCTTGCGCCTGATAAAATTCCTATAAATACCATTTGTCTTTGAAATAGGGTTCTTATTGAATGCGGAGGGATCTTTGAATTCATTCCATGTTATCTCTTTTAAGTAGGAGCGAATAGATCTTATATAAAATGAAGGGGAAAGCCAAAGCCGTTACGTATTTTATTTTTTTTACTCTTTGGCAAACAATTTTCTCGTCCCTTTTAAAGGAAAGGCTTGAGGAAATATTAGGAGAGCAAATTTCGAGTTAACTTTGATAAAGTTTCAACTGACAATATTATCTCTTTTTATCGCGTAACCCCATTTTAGTTGATTAATTACCTTAATATTTTATAAGGAAAAGATCTGGTGATTTCCTGCATAAATTATAATTGGATTTGCAAAATGTTTCTTTTAAATTCATGCTGCATTGCTAAATAATTAAAGTCAACGCAAGGAAAATCATGAAGTTTTTATCAATTTCCGTATTTATTTTTCTAATTAGCATGTCTATCTATAGTACATTTCTCATTTCATTATTTTATAATTGTACATTACAAGCCAGTGCCTTTAACACCACTTATACGCATATAAAATACTCGCTGTATAAAAGATAAATAAAGAGGCCGTATTCCCACTGATCCGTTCCAATAACTTGGACATTTGATAGCACAGCCGCCATCAAAGGGGAGGCTTCGAAACACAATCATAATAACATCAAGTTCCCTATCATTGGAACATTACTTGCGGTTTTTGTGGCCTTGTTTATTTTGCCCCGTGCCACCCAGAAGGATTGTTTCGAAGCAATATCAATTTCAGCCGAAAATAAATTAACAAAACGTTATTAAAAATATTGTCTTGGCTTTACATAGTCTTAGATGAAAAAGCAGCCTATTAATGTCCTACTGGCAGAGGGCTCCATCAATATTTTTGTTACAAAGATAAGTTTCAGCTGAATAACCACGCTTACTAAATGCGGTTTGGTGATCACCATCCAAGCTGTGTTTGAAAAAATCGACACGAATTTGGTCGACCCGGGAATCGAACCCATTTTTGTATTTAACTTAGAATATGTTAAATTGAAACTACTGATAAGTCCAACATAGCATTACTCCTAAATTTTTAACGACAACGATAAATCCATTAATTTTGTCCAAATTCCGGTCGAGAACCATTAGATAAAGGATCACACTGCTAAATTATTTTATATGTTTAATTTATTTTAATATGACGCTGCTTGTGGACACTTATGTACAGTTCGGTACATAATAATCATCATGTGAAGTTTTTGCTAAAACAGCAATTATTAGCAACTTGTGTATTGTAACCGTAATCAGTGAGCAACAGATGGCTAACGTTTGTTCATGTCCCCTTCATTCAACTATGAACCTTATCACGACGCTGTAAGAACTCGTTATGTCCGTCCCATTGCGCAAACACGGTGCGGTATTATCGGAGGAACACACTCGCCCTGTCTCAAGCAGATAACCGCAAGAATCGGGGACCAAGAAAACATTTCCGCAAAAACCCGTGAAAGGTATTCAGTAGACAGAAATCTATAACTTTACTAATATAATAAAGCTGAAGAGTTTGTTTGTTTGCTTGAACGCGCTTATCTCAAGAACAAGTGGTTAGAATTGAAACAATATTTAGAGTTGGATAGTCCATTTGTCTAGGAAGGCTTTAAGCTATAGTATTACAATATAATGTGCGGAAGCCAAAATCCCCGCAGACAGAGTCGCGGGCGGCTGCTAGTAACACAATGTGGTCACTTTATTAAAGTATCAGACTGTCAATGTACACTGCAGGGCAAAGGCCTTCTTCATTTGAAATCAAGTTATCGTCACGAATATGCCTAATTGCCATACTTGGCAAATGCGGATTGGTAAAATGCCCAATCCACATGTATTTATGATACCTCCGTGAAGTATTTATTCATATAAGAAGACGACTACGCATAAACGAACGCAGAGAGAATACGCAGAAAAAGATGAAAAAACTTCCAAAGTTGAAAGAAGCAATTTTAAAGATTGTCAAAGGCTTTATGAATAAATCTTGGATTGTATTCTTTACCGGCGTCTAAAAAGTACAGGTTTATTACAAAATTGTCTGCTATAGTCGTCTCCCAAAAAATATAAGACCACATTTACGTAAAACGTTTCTGACAAATTACACCAACCTCGTAAAGACAATTTCTAAGATATCATCTCGTATAATAACTAGTCATATGAATATCACAAGCAAATTAGCGAATTTCAGATAACAAGCGACCGTTCATCCGACAAAGTAAATACATATGTAGCTTCTCATATAACGCATATCAGATTAATTAAATCAAACCCATTAGTGATGTTTATGTGCAAGTACATATCTGATTCGCCTCGTTGTTCGAGTGATTAAAGTACCCGACCGTGATCTCGTGCCTGTGGGATCGATTCTGTGTCGAAGTAAATTCGTGTTGGTTTTTTTTCCAAAGGTGGTTCTGGTTTGAGATCACCAATCCATATTTGGAATTGTAGCGTTAACATGATTTCAAATGATGGAGGATGAATAGGCGTTTGCTTTATTTTTACTTATCTAATCGTGTCGGTACTGGTGTTTGCGATGTATCACTCAATCAACGATATAAAGAGCAAACATAAATTTATGCCATTAACAGTATTTGTTTGATTAATACATCATATTTGATGATTTCCAGGGTGCTAAATCACCTGAAGGCAACCAAAAATTAGATTAAAGCTCTCGACATTATGCGATATAGGAAGCAATAAAACAAATTAACAGCGGACGGTTAAAAACACCAATAAATCAAATACCGGAGAACGTGGCGCTGACAGCGCGCCGATCCCCGGGAAAGCAATTACGGCTTCTCAAACAAGTTGTATTTCCCCCTGACGTCTATTGTTGCCTTATATTTTCTTTGCGATTCGCAATATACGAGTACTCAAGCCAAGGTGGCTGACCTTGCGAAGGGCGGTTGAAAATTTGGATGGTGTTATGTTGTTGCCATATTTGAAACTAGCCTTCCGCCCGCGACTTCTTCCGCGTCCCGTCCCGTCTCGTCGTCCCCTCCCTTAGTTTATTCATAAATTTTTCTGGCCTAAAAACCATTTCTGGACATAGAAGAACAATTTGAAAAAATAATTGACTAAATTGGTCCAGGCGTCGTTATTGAGTTATGCGCTTACCAACACAACACATTTTGCGATCGATTTTTATATATAAATATGTCGCTTCGTAATTTCAAGTAGCTACATGAGAGACAAACTAACCTGTACTTTTCACCCTGTTTGGTAACTTTCACATCTTCATAACTCTCAAAACGATTCTTATTATTATGACGAACAATTCGAATATCGATACAATGTATAATGAGCTGTACGTAGTTACGAAGTTATCAAATTATCGATTTAAGTTATCGATCTTATCAAATTCGTATTTGAGATACAAATGATGTTAGACCATTTTATGTGTAAAACTACTTTAGGATGCATCCGGCGATATGGTAATATTTACAGTAAATGCAAACTTTATAAATGAAGGCATACTATCCACAATTATTTCCGTTTTAAAACATCAGTGACGTTTTAGTTTAGCGGCATTAAAATATACCGGGCGGCGTAAACCTTTTCCCTAGTTCGGTAGAATCCTTACCCCTAAAATTAACTTTTGGAATCGCGTCCGTACTCGGGATGCAAATTGATGCTAATCTCTACGAATTTTTGGCAGTTGTTTGTACAATTCGCTAGCCATTTAGCGCAGCCGCGGAACTCATTTTTGAGGTAATCCCAACTGGTTCCGTAATGAAACTCAACCGTTTGCCGGAGTGCCCTGGACAAATTGTATAACTGAGTGAATTGCGACTTTATTTCCTACGCTTCGAGGAAAAGTGCTGTAAGGAAAACCAACATTTGGAACGGCTTAAAAGGAAGCAAAGTTGTTAGTTCACTGATTTATATTTTCTTACATACTTTCATAATTTTTAGATTAACAATATAACGCAGTTTTGGATGCACCTAAAAAGTAACAACCAAAAGGCTATTGGACCACGAGTCATAAACTTTATTGCCGTTTCAATCAATCTCGGAATCCTACATGCACCTAAATTACATATTTCTGTGTACTTTACTTATTCTAGTGGTTTTAATTAAAAATGACTTAACATTACAAAAAGGCATTTATCGGAAATTTGAAGCGATTTGGAATCATTACTTTTATGACCGATTAATATAAATATCCCTTGGGCTTCGCTTGAAAATCTTTTCATCCAATTTTGGCTTCATTACTCTAATACTCGTTACTCGGTCGATTCCAACCTTCTTGTTCCCACAGGGTAGCCAGAAAATTTCGATATCGTGCACTTAATATCTGTTCAGTAAAGGAAAAAGTACGCAATGCCTAATTTTTTTCTTTCTTATTAACTAATGGTATTTACACCCAAGCAGCATAAATGTAGCACTCACATTATCTGCAAAGAAATATTTCTTCATAAATGAGATATCATAGCCACATGTACGTACATTCTGCGTAATTTATTCATATTCCGTACCACTTTTGAAAAGATATACGGTGTACGGCAAAAGATGAGTGTATTCGTTTGCTCATTTTTCTTTCCTTATTTATTCTAGAAGCCATGTGACACAATTAGGGGATTTCTTATGAGAAAGATATATGCGAATATGTTTAGTGTGGCGTTTGTAAAAAGTTAGTAACACTTCTGCGAGACGCAAGAGGCGCCAGTAACGTTATTGGATTCAAAATGCCTCGAGAAAATGTCGCGGTACTTAAACCACTAGACCGGTTTAAGTACCGGGACATGATCTCGAGGTCCTGGTTTCGATTCCCGGGTCGGGCAAAATTTGTGTTGATTTTTCTGAACACAACCCGGGTTTGTGATCACCAACCCGCATTTGGCTAGCGTGGTGATTAAGGCAAAACCCAGCTTTGTAACGAAAATATGATTTCAAATGATGGAGGCCTCCTTCTCCTTCTCCTTTCTCGTGGATTTTAATTTCTAATCTAAAAGGACGCTTCATTGAACTGCTACAGTCTACTTTTAATAACTGTGCACTGCAAAGAATAGTAAGATCCTCATTTTCTACGGAAGCTGGCACGAAGCCAAATCATAAAAGTTCATTTTGTATGCATTGACACGTAGGAAATTAAAAATTCTTACACCGAAGTAACTATTAGAGCGTTTTAACTTACATTTTATGTTGCAGGCATGAGACTTGACGATGCTTATATTGGCAAAATATAAGATTTACATACATAAATGCACACATGAGTAACTAGATTTTGAAAATTCTGTATAAACGAGTAATTTAGAGGTTCTAATCTAAAGTTTACGCTGTATTAAATACAAAATATTTATTCGCGGAAGCGTTTCTGACTTTGGTAAGCACATCATCATCATCATCATCCTAGCGTTTGTCCCGGTCGCATCCTCGGCTGTTGCCTCGGAGTCCAGGGTCCGCTTTCCTGCTGCACCTACTCCACTTCGCACGGTCTTGGGCATCCTGGGTGGAAAGACCATTGGCACGCATGTCATCTTCAACGACGCCAAGCCAGCACTTCTTGGGCCTGCCCCTTCTTCCGGGACCCGGCGGTGGTGGCATGGTGAGACATTTGTTTCCCACGTAGCTGGCCGGTTTCCGTAAAACATGGCCGTACCAACGTAGGCGACACTCCTGCAGTTTATCTGCAATATCACGGACACGAAGGCTACCCCGGATGCGTGAGTTCTTAATGCGGTCTTTCCGCGTCACTCCACACATCCAGCGCAGCATCTTCATCTCCGTGACACGCAGCATCTGCTTGTGTCGCTCAAGTACAGGCCACGTTTCACTGCCGTACAAAAGGACGGGCCTAATGATGGTCTTATAGACCTGTCCCTTCAGCTTAACCGGCATTTTGGGGTCACAAATGACACCAGTCACCTCCCGCCACTTGGCCCAGGCTGCTGAAATACGGGCTTTGACGTCGCAATCGATGTCGCTAGACGCATGAAGTACAGATCCCAGGTATTTAAACTGGTCCGTACGCTCGACCAAGTCACCGTCTATGCGTACGGGTGGGGGATCTGTGTTGCAGGCCATGTATTCAGTCTTCGCCACGTTTAGTTTTAGACCGCCGTTCTCAAGTGCCACCTTCCACTTACCCGCTCGTCGCACCAGTCGTCCCCTGTCCGAATCCGTCAGCGCGATATCATCAGCATACATGAGCAGCCACGGGGGTTGCTCATGTGCGTCTATGATGCTGGTTGACAGTTCGTCTAATATCACGCTAAACAGGAAGGGACTAAGGACGGATCCCTGGTGGACTCCGACGGTAACGGGGAAAGGGTTGGTGTCACCAACAGCAGTCCTAACTATTGAATCGGAATCGTGGTACATGTCTCGGATGACGTCAATATAAGTTTCAGGCACCCTCTTGGACCTCAGTGCCCACCAGATCATCATGCGAGGAACACAGTCGAAGGCCTTCTGCATGTCCAGGAACAGGAAATGCAGAGGCGTGTTCTTCGTTCTGTATTTCTCCATGATCATCCTTAGGGCAAAAACAGGGTCCATGGTACCAAGACCAGGTCGAAACCCGTACTGACAGTCCGAGACAGTACACTCCTGTCGTAGCCGAGAGTCAACTATCCGCTCAAATAGCTTCATAGTGTGGGACATTACCTTTATACCGCGATAGCTTCCGCACTCCTGCACCGATCCCTTCCCTTTGAAGACTGGAGTTATGATACTCCGTCTCCACTGGCAAGGAATCCGCCCGGTGTAGAGTATGCGGTTATAAAGGTCGGTTAAGATGCCCACACCACGAGAACCCATCGCCTTCCAGGCTTCAATGGGGACTCCATCGGCACCGACTGCTTTCCGATTCTTCATGTGGCGAAGAGCTCTGAGGACTTCATCAGGCGTTATGGGTGGCACTAGTCCTTGATTCGGAGGGAGGTCCGGTGGCTGCACCTCCTTATGCTGCTCGTTGAGCAGCTCGTGGAAATACGAGCGCCATCTCTCCTTCACCGCGAGGTCCTCGCATAATAGGTTGCCACTAGGGTCCTTTACACAGCGGCACTTGGAAATATCCAGTGCAGCTTTGACCCTAGAACGAGCTACTCTGTACACAAGCTTCTGCCCCTCAGACGAGTCCAACTTATCGTAGAGCGGTTGTAAGTGTTCTCGTCTGGCTCTGGCTACAGCTTGTTTAGCAGCGCGTTTTGCAGCCCCATATGCGTCGCGGTCTTCAGGAGATCTGGTCGCTTGCCACTTTAAGAAGGAGGCTTTCTTCTCCTTGATCTCCCTCTGGACTTCTGCGTTCCACCACCAAGTCTCCTTGTCACATTTGCGTCCACCCTTTGAGATCCCGAGCACCGCCTTTGCCGCAGTGGTGATTGCATCCTGAATCCCATCCCAGTGGTCTTGGACCGGTTTGCCATCAGCATCAGCACAGGTAACGCTTGTAGCCGAGGCAAACTCTTGAGACGTAGATTCGTTCAGCCGCCACCACCTGATCTGGCGTCGGCATCGCTCAAGGGGCTTCTCCTTGGGTCTTACGCAGAGATCCATGACAAGGAGTCGGTGTTGTGCAGTGAGACTCTCACCGGGTATGACCTTGCAGTTGGCTACTTTGCTGATGTGGTGCCTCCTAGTGAGCAGGTAATCGATTTGGGTAGCATGCCGCCCGCTCCTGTAGGTGATTAGGTGTTCGGTCTTCTTTTGGAAGAACGTGTTCACGATCGCAAGATCCGCAGCCGCGCACGTTCTGAGGACGTCCTCCCCTCCCGCGTTGCGACCGCCGTATCCAAAACCACCGTGAACACGATCAAACTCCTCACACCTGTCACCCACATGGCCGTTCAGATCGCCTCCCAAAACGATCCCCTGTGACAACGGGATGCCACTCAGCACGTCTCCGAGTTGGTTCCAGAACCTCATCCTTTCAGCATCGCTACAGCCAGCCTGCGGCGCATAAGCGCTCATCAAGTGGGTCGTTACTCCATCAATGAGCAACTTAACCACCATAAGCCGATCACTGCAACGATTCACCTCCAGAACGCTGTCCTGAAACTCCTCAGAGAGCACCACAGCGACCCCGTTCTCCCCCCCAGGCGCACCGGTATAGATCAGCTTGTAGCCATTCCCAATGGACCGGGATCTGCTGCCTTTCCATCGAGTCTCCTGCAGGAACGCCACGTCCACCCTCCGCCTGATGAGTACGTCGGCCAGCTCCCTCACGCGTCCAGTAAGCGTGCCAATATTCCAGGTTGCGAAGCGGAGTTTCCTGACACGGTTCGGGGCTCGCTTCTTCAGCCGTGCCCGCCCAGTGCACGGTAGCCCTTGCCCACTTGTCACAGAAGTCGGGCGAGGCTCCTGCGCGCCGTTTTGCGGCGGCGCCCTAACCACAACCGTATTCTTAACTGATCTCTCCATTCAGATTTGGCGGTTTTGGTTTTTACGGAGGCGACTGCCGTCTGACCCCCCAACCCCTAGAGGAAAACCCGTTGCCAGAGCCTCGTCCGTCCTTCAGCAGGGTGCACCACTTGCAGGTGAGGTTGACTTGGGCTCCCAAGATGTAGGCGGAGCCCCGAACACCCCGACTTTGGTAAGCACAAAGCTGCGGATAGTATTTAAAATGTGGCTAGATTAAAAAAAAACACTTCCAGAAGCAAAAGTTATCGAAAAGAGTTTATGTATTTACATTTTATTCGACTGAAAATGTTGAACGATTTTCAGCCGCAACTCATATCAAAGTATCGCGGTGGGTAGGCCTCGAATTGGTCGGTTGTAAAAGGTAAGTGCGACGCTTACCGAGATAAAGTAATATCGTACACGGAAAGGGCCGCGTAAATCCGAATGGCGGCTTCGACTCTATCTAAAGCGGCAGAAATACCCGATTATCATCAGGTGTTGTCATATAATTTATACTGATGTCAGGATTTTGTTTGACCCGAGATTTTGTACATAATAATCTGACTGCTGATGGAAATAAGAGCAGAAGAGTGACTAGTAAAAGAGTAAATGAAGAATTGACGGTTGACAGGAGTGAGTGGAAGGAGAAAACATGTTGCGTCGACCCTGACTAGTGCCGGAAAAGAGCAGGAGGATCATAGACTGACTTGTAATGAATCGAATTTATAAGCCATATATATATATATTAATTAAATCTTAATAAGAGACCCGACGAGCAGATCATGCACCTGATGGTAGTCATATCTTCTTCCATGGACAGTTCATAGCTAAAGCGTAACTAAACATTTTTTTAGGGTTCCGTAGCCAAATGGCAAAAAACGGAACCCTTATAGTTTCGTCATGTCTGTCTGTCTGTCTGTCTGTCTGTCCTGGCTCGTTCTCCGCCGTTTCTGAACCGATTGCCACGAAAATTGGTGGAGAGATGTATAGTGATAATTCAAGAATTGGTTTTTAAAATAATCGAAAAATAATTATTTTTACCCCCCCTCCCATACAACGAAAAGTAAATTCGAAAAAAAAACTTCGACTTACCCCATCGTGTGGGGTATCGTTAAAAAGGTATTTTTAAATACAATAAAACTTGCCTTGAAACCATGTCGATCAAACACCCCAGTCTCGAGATATATTAATACAAAGTTAAAATTAGAGCGTCCCCCCCCCCTTAACTTTTGAAATACTATTACAATAATTTTGAAAAAAATGTCGTGTATACCTCCAAGTAAGTACTTTCAACGAAAACTATAGCGAACTCTGTATCATACATAGTTATTTTTATACAACTTGACCAACTTATGACTTGCAGTTGCCCTTACTAAATGGTGTCTTAAGCGGTCGGGCCATCTTTTAGCTACGGAACCCTTTCATGGGCGTGTCCGACACGCTCTTGGCCGGTTTTTGAAATTGTTAAGAAACAGCCATAGCATATCATTATTATCATCATCCTATCGCAGCTTACTGCTAGTTTATTACACTATTTTGCTTAGTGCAGAGTCACTAGATGTTAGTATATAATTGTAAACATGTTTTTTCGTGTAATAAATAAATAAATAAATAAAAATAAATAGACATAGGCATCTCCTAGGGCATTCATAATCTTGAACAGCCTATAGCAGTCCACTGCTGGACATAGGCCTCTCCTAGAGCTCTCCACTCAGCCCGATCCTCGGTGGCTCGCATCCAGCTCCTGCCAGCCATCTTGCGTGGATCGTCACACTACCTGGCCTTGACTGACTACCTGACTCTTGCCAAGGGCTTTAAATGAAGCCAAATCATTAGTTACAGCGCTCATTCCTCTTAACACAGAAGTATAAACAGTTCCATTTGAAAGCAAAGGCAGAAATAATAATAAAATCAAAAGTTCTAAGGAAGATCCGGCCGTGCCCTAGTGTCGGTGACACCGACTTACATAATATGAAAGCAATCTCCCGACAGGTGTATGGGACAGCTCTCAAAATAACCTTAACTCCTGTGAGTTGATTTTAGCATGCATGGCTTCATAAAAGCTCATTTTACGACGTGTGAATCGTACCTTCGAAATGGTCCTCTTATCGTGGTTGTATAAGTAAAGTATCGGAACAGAGATATCTGAGAAACGGTTGTGAATAGCAGTTGAATTTTTCGGTGTTTGAAATTGAATCGCTTTCGTCAATTTAATATTTAACACTCGAGGATGATTTTAAAGATTCAGCTCCAATATTTTTTCGTTTCTTTATGATTGAGAACGCTTCTACTGATGTAAAAATCTGCTTTGAAAGTGAGTTTATATTTTTTTCTTTATTTTATAAATAACCTTCCAGTTAAAAATTAGGAAGGGACTAGACCTCTTTCGCAACATTTGGAAGAGGATGTGAATAAAAAACTGTTACAACTAAGCCTGATCTTTGCCATGACATTTAATTAGTGGTAGTTATTTCTCCATCGATGCCCACGGAACGATCCAAAAGCAGTTATTTCCCAACAAATCACTATAATTGTAGTTCACTGGTAAAGACTGGGAATTGTACATTGCTCTCAAACATCACGATCGGACTTAATAGGACTCAATGGTGCGGTTTCAAGAGTCACAATCGTGATTGAGCCTAATAATGTAGTAATATAGACGTCTCAGAAGTTACAATAACATTATATTCACACAAACAAACGTCTAAATAATTCGATATTTGAATTACGAATGCACTTTACTAACTTTACACGTATAGATACGTGAATTCGATGTTTTTAGAGGGCATCGTTTTAGTGCGTATTCTTATATTTATTGCAATATGACCTTTTGAGGTTAATTAGCTTTTCGTAAGTGGCAATTAACAATTTACACACGTAAAGGTCCAAACAAATAGCGATTAAATTAACCCATTCCTTTTTAATTGTATTTTTTTATTTTCTTCAATTTGATTGAAACGGCAAGAATTTGAAAGACGGCCTAATATCATTATCATATGAATATGACGAAAAAAACGTGTACTCATAATTTAAGAAAAGCTGTTGGAAAAAAATACAGATCGGTCATCAACCTCTTAAATTGTCCGCTTAGATTTTGTTTTCGTAATCTCGGGGACAGCCGCCCGCGCCGTCCCAAGATCCTTTCTTCAATCCTATTTACCCAATTTCAGTTCGAATCGTCGCAATACTTAGATTGCGCGTAGAAAGTAGGTCTAACAGATATTTTTCTGTACATTATGGGTGAACGCTTAGGTATTCGAAATTGTTATTTAGTATCATTTCAAATAATTTGGCTCGCGACACTTGTAAATCCAATATCTTTAACCTTACCAATCAAACTACACTTAAAATGCTTAATTCTACAATTTATAAACGACGCAAATGGGGCTTTGTTTGATTTTTCATTATGTTTAAAAAATTGAACAGTAGGCTTTAATAAAACTATCACTAAATTCATCATTTGGTAACATTCACTCTTTATCTAGATCACAGAGTAGGCTAACCCCATCTGTACAAGGTTTATAATTATACGTATTGATGTCAAGTGGATCAGAGCTAAATATAATCTATGGAGGAACTCTTAACCTTAGCTCGATGACTCATCTAAATGCAGATTGTGATCGCGAACCATGAACCATGTGCGCAAATAACTAAGACCTTGATTTTTTAAGTAATGATCCCAAATACATACTATATTTTTAGGTATTACAGCCACACTTTCTTGTATTGTATTCCTTTCATTTAGTTCATAAAGTTTGAATTTCATAGTTATATTTGACACTAACGATTGATGCAATAAAATAATAGAGTATGTACTTTTATAGATTTTAGTCGGTTCGATTACCGGGCGCGGCAAGCAAATTTTTAAAAGCCTTTATTTGCAGATTTCTTTCTTTTTAAAACTAGATGAATGTTTCCTTTCAGTAAAATATTATTCTACAGTATTAAGATTTCCCCTGCAGGTGGCATAACAAAATTCCACCCTGTACATGATGTATGGAAGGGGAACTTCAAGATGCGAAGAACATTTCACTAACAAGAACAAAACTCTTAATAATGTTATTAAGAATAATAACCGCCGAGCTTGCTTTGATGTCTTCATTCGTAGCGTTTACGCGCCTATTCAACTTTTCTTCGGCATTGTACCCGAACTTGAGTCGTTGATGTTGCCGTGACTGTAATCACGCGAACTTGTAGTTATGTACATTGTCCGTAGTACGCGTACTTTGTACTGGATGTCTGTTTATATGTGACACTGTATACAATAGTCCTGTAGGTATACTATATTTTTAGATATTACAGTCACATTTTCTAGTATTGTTTTCCTTTCATTTAATTCATAAAGTTTGTAAGAGAGATTTTATACTTAGATTTGACACTAACGATTGATATAACCCTTCTTATTGTGAATAAATGATTTATGATTATGATTATGAATTTAAGAACAGAGTGCAGCTTTTAAAGATTTTAGTCGGTTCGATTACCGGGTGCGGCAAGCGAATTTTTAAAAGGATTCAAATGCAGATTTCTTTCTTTTTAAAACTAAAGGAATGTTTCCTTTCAATAAAATATTATATCTACAGTATTAAGGTACTTCCTCCTCAGGTGGCATTATAAAATTCCACCCTGTGTGTGTATGATGTATGGTAGAAGAACTTCAAGATGCGAAGACCATTTCACTAACAAGAATTTGTTCTTGTTAGTGAAATGTGAATGGTCCCGGAGAAGTTTGCTTCTCAATAATATTATTAAGAATAATAACCGCCGAGCTTGCTTTGATGTCTTCATTCGTAGCATTTACGCGCCTATTCAACTTTTCTTCGGCATTGTACCCGAACTTGAGTCGTTGATGTTGCCGTGACTGTAATCACGCGAACTTGTAGTTATGTACATTGTCCGTAATAAGCATACTTTGCACTGGATGTCTGTTTATATGTGGAACTGTATACTATATTTTTAGGTATTACAGACACATTTCCTGGTATTGTTTTCCTTTCATTTAATTCATAAAGTTTGTTAGAGAGATTTCATACTTATCTCTGACAATAACGATTGATGCCATAAAAGAACAGAGTGCTTTTATAGATTTTAGTCGGTTCGATTACCGGGTGCCACAAGCGAATTTTTAAAAACCCTTAAATGCAAATTTCTTTCTTTTTAAAACTAGAGGAATGTTTCTTTTGAATAAAATATTATATCTACAGTATTAAGGTACTTCCCCTGCCTGGCATTACAAAATTCCACCCTATTATGATGTATGGTAGAGGAACTTCAAGATGCGAAGATCATTCCACACAAGAACAATACTCTTAATAATGTTATTAAGAATAATAACAGCCGAGCTTGCTTTGATGTCTTCATTCGTAGCGTTTACGCGCCTATTCAACTTTTCTTCGGCATTGTACCCGAACTTGAGTCGTTGATGTTGCCGTGACTGTAATCACGCGAACTTGTAGTTATGTAACTTGTCCGTAGTAAGCATACTTTGTACTGGATATCTGTTTATATGTGGAACTGTATACAATAGTCCTGTAGGTATACTAAATTTTTAGATATTACAGTCCCATTTTCTAGTATTGTTTTCCTTTCATTTAATTCATAAAGTTTGTAAGAGAGATTTTATACTTAGATTTGACACTAACGATTGATATACTCCTACTTATTGTGAATTAATGATTAATGATTATGATTATGATGATGAATAAAAGAACAGAGTGCAGCTTTTAAATATTTATTCGGTTCGATAACCGGGTGCGGCAAGCAAATTTTTAAAAGCCATTAAATGCAGATTTCTTTCTTTTTAAAACTAAAGGAATGTTTCCTTTCAGTAAAATATTATTCTACTGTATTAAGGGTATTTCCCCTTCAGGTGGCATTACAAAATTCCACCCTGTACATGATGTATGGTAGGGGAACTTCAAGATGCGTAAACCATTTCACTAACAAGAACAAAACTCTTAATAATGTTATTAAGAATAATAAACCGCCGAGCTTGCTTTGATGTCTTCATTCGTAGCGTTTACGCGCCTATTCAACTTTTCTTCGGCATTGTACCCGAACTTGAGTCGTTGATGTTGCCGTGACTGTAATCACGCGAACTTGTAGTTATGTATGTATAACTTTTCCGTAGTAAGCGTACTTTGTACTGGATGTCTGTTTATATGTGGAACTGTATACAATAGTCCTCTACCGTATAAGCAAATGCCTCCGTGTATTGGTTGGAGCGCTGTGCTCAAATCTACGAGCTCGGAGGTCGTGGGTTCGAATCCCGCGGGGAACACTTTCACTTTGTGTTGGTTTTCTCAAATTAGGACATTGCAGGCTTGAATCACCTGATTGTTCGATAAGAATGATGATTCCGTGCGTGATTCACGTTAATTTATGGCGTTTTAAGCTGTCGTTGTGTTAGTTGACGATCTGTGAAAAAGTTCCTTGGTATTGCTTTTATTTGTTAAACTAGCAATCAAAATAGTGAACAAACAACTTTTCTATTTTAAGCATATATATACGCGTTCAAAACTTGATGTTCAAAACTTGATAATGGAGAAAAAAAAATCCTTTTGCTGTATTTAATTGAAAAAGCATTGCAAAGGGTAGAAAAAAAACGAATGTAAGTTATAACGACGATAGATGAAAGGACCTTCACAGTTGCTATTCGCAACATCTCCGATTGGGATATTATCGATTTCAATCAATGTAATTGATCACCTCATCTGGTCTGCTCCGATCCACTCCAGTGTAAACGTAGAATTAGTTAGGGTTACCTTTTTTACTTTTTCCAAGAGAGAGACCAAATCTACTACTTCATGTGACGAAATGTTATGTAAAAAAAATATATACAACGCTTACACACATTAAAATATGTATTGTTATGTAGGTACAACAGTATAAAACTGCTTTTATACAGTACTAGCGGCCGCCTGCGAATCCGACCGCGTGGATTTCGGTTTCTTCACACATAGTGTACTAAAGCTTAAAGCTTTCCTCGACAAATGGACCATCCAACACAAGAATATTTTTTCAAAACGGACCAGTAGTTCCTGAGATCAGCACGTTCAAACAAACAAACAAACTCTTCAGCTATATTATATTTAGTATACATAGATACTACCGGCCGCCCGCGACTCCGTCCGCGTTGATTATGATTTCTAATAGCATAAAGCCTTCCTCGTCAAATGGACAAAATTCAACATAGAAATATTTTTTCAAATAGGACCAGAGTAGTTCCTGAGATCAGCGCGTTTAAACAAACTCTTCAGCTTTATTATATTTAGTATAGATATAAGTAAATAAGTATAGATGGTTGGCAACCCTAGCATTAGTAGGTAAGGCACAATTACGTGACGTAACAGATGGTGGGGTAACTAACCGTGAACGTGTCACGTACGATTCCATTACTAGATTTTCGCCTCCTAATATAGTAGAAAATTAAGGAAAATGGCGGGGAAATGTGAATATGACAAATTGACGTTATTTTTTTCTTTTTCTATTTGCTCTTCATAGTCTACGAGTATAAATAACAATGCTTCTAGAAAATGATGTGCTTAAATACGTTTTTTTTTCTGAAATCATCTGAAAAGTTAAGTTAATTGT
The DNA here is from genome assembly GCA_958496325.1 of Nomophila noctuella. NCBI lineage: Eukaryota > Metazoa > Arthropoda > Insecta > Lepidoptera > Crambidae > Nomophila > Nomophila noctuella. Next base: position 5,155,878 of record OY292488.1, read on the forward strand.
GTGTTATGTTATTGTAACAATATTATCACAACGTTTTACGACAGAAAGACCAATGCGTTGGCTTATTTGGACGTGTCTTCGATTCCTAATCACATGGAAGCCGAACCACAGCTGGCATTGAAATAAAAAGTGCTAAAACTCATTTTAAATTCACAACTACGTTTTAAAGTGTGTTAGATACAAGTATAACAAAACAGTCACTCAAACAACGGTTTTCTCGGCAATGTTCTATCTTTAAGCCACACATTAGAATCAATCTTATGCTCACACTTTAATCCATGTGAGTAAATTAATCCAATAAATTCAATTGAGCGCTGAAAATTTTCCAAAGTCCGTTCATGGTCCGTAGTTTCCATTCTAAAACTATTTACGGACTACTTTTATAAGAATTTTACTGACATTTGTTCGTGAACATTTTAACGATTTCACGTAGCTTACGCTAGGTCCATACGTTAGTGCTACCCACAAACTTTATTTTAAGTACCTTCTTGACCAGAACTGGTCTTAGTTGGGTCATGTGAATCGGTAATATTTAAGTGATCGTAATAAAAAATATTTTGTAGTAGAAAGTCAGTTTTGATGTGTATTTTTATAGAATCTACAATACTGTGTTCGTGATTCTGAAGATTTGTTTGCACTTCTTTCTTACGGGACAATCATGAAGATGACATTTTGGAAAGCTTTGAAGCAAAATTGTGAAACTCCACATGCAAGAGCAAAAACATATTTTTTTTATTTTTTATTTGGGGAACATACAATTATACATAAACACTTAGACATTGACACAGAATAACACAGAAATCCGTAAAGTTTCTACAGTTAAAATATTCTGATATGTTCTCTGATCAAGAAGACCAAAAAACTTCACACCTACAGCCTTTGTTTAAGGCAATAAACAACCTTCGGCCCAGATTAGAATTAATTAAAATCTATGACAAGTTGCCTGCATAATTTCAGGCCAGTCTGATTCACGCAACAAAGCTGACTTGTAAAGTCACGACCCTCCAGAGTACCGTGAGTCAGTATGCAAATCCTTGTGATTCAAGCCTCTTAGTTAGGGGTAAGACCTTATGAGATCATGTTGAGATCACCAAGCATACTGGATGTGTTCAATGAAAAGGTGTGATGAGACAGCCAATTGTATAAGAAACAAAGGATCTGACCAGTTTTACATTTGTAAGCGAAGCCTAGCCTTTTTAGGGTTCCGTAGCCAAAATGGCAAAAAAACGGAACCCTTATAGATTCGTCATGTCTGTCTGTCTGTCTGTCTGTCTGTCTGTCTGTCTGTCTGTCTGTCTGTCTGTCTGTCTGTCCGCCAGTCTGTCACAGCCACTTTTTTCCGAAACTATAAGTACTATACTATTGAAACTTGGTGAGGGGATGTATTCTGTGAACCGCAACAAGGTTTTCAGACGAAAATAGAAAAAAAAATAAAAAATGGGGGGTCCCCCCCCATAGTTAGAACTGAAACTGAAAATATTTTTTTTCATTGAACATATACGTGTGGGGTATCTATGAATAGGTCTTTAAAAATTATATTGAGGTTTCTAAGCTCATTTTTTTCTTAAGTGAATACTTTGCGTGACAGACTCTTCCAAAGTGGAAAAAAGTGTGTCCCCCCCCCTCTAACTTCTAACGTAAGAGGATGATAAATCTGAAATAAATATATAATGTACATTATCATAAAAACTACCAACGAAAATTGGTTCGAACGAAATCTATCCAGTAGTTTTTTTAATACGTCAAAAATAGAATTTGTACGGAACCCTCAGTGCGGGAGTCCGACTCGCACTTGGCCAATTTTTCCTCATTACTATTGTAGTAGTAGATCGAGCAAAAAGTTTGCTCCTACTCCATGGCTTAGCGAAGATTTCCTTCCTATTTCATATCGGTTTATGAATTTTTGAATTCAGGTCCTTTTTGCCCATACTCCATTTAAAAATTAAAATATATTTATATAATTCAGAACTAAGAGTATATTTGGTTCGGCACTTGGTGTTCTGCTTAAGAACTTAATGCTGCATTTATTAAATTATTTACTGAATATAAGTGTAGAAATACACTAGGCGGAAAAAACGCGAAAAAAGTTCGGCGTGACTACGCCTGCAAGGTATTGTAGATGGAAGATAATTAGACCATGCCGAAATTACGTCACGTAATTTTGTGTAGATAAGATTACTTTAACATAGTTTAGGAAAATTACAGTATGAGGTAATAGATATTAGAAATTATTTTTTTAATTTTAGTTTATTTTTGTGTTTAAGGTTTTTTTGAAGTCGGTTTAATTTTTTTAAAAAAAGTCAGTTTATTTCATGATTTTTAGTTGTGTAAAAGCGTTGTGAACTTAATTATTAATAGGAACTTAGTTGTTGTTAAGAGTGAATGAGAGTGTGGATTAATTTTTTGTTCTCGCGTGAAGGCCCAGCGAGACTTCTCGGCGAGGTTTCTCGCCGTGGGTCTGGATGTAATATACACAAGTATCACGTTAGCCATACATTCGATCGACCAATTGCAGTTCTGCCTTCCAACTCCTAACCGTTAAGGAGTACTGTACCTTCATCATCAGCACAGTAGCATCAGATGTTGATTCAAGCATACCTCACAAGCAACATGTAAGCCCTACATACTACTAAATAGTTTCCATCGACCAAATTGCAGTTCTGCCTTCCAACTCCTAACCGTTAAGGAGCATCAAATGTTGACACCCTGAAGCATATACCTGAGTAAGACATGATTACGAAACAAAAACACCATACGAGCATACAATTTTCGGTGGTTGCCCTCGATTTCTCCTGGATTCCATCATCAGATCCTGGACTGGTGAAAATGGGACCACCTCAGAACTGAACTCTACACAACAAAAAAAAAAATTTTGAAATCCGTCCATAATTGACGAAAATATCGGTGAACATACATTAAAAAAAAAAATATATTATACATACAGACGAATTGAGAACCTCCTCCTTTTTTGAAGTCGGTTAAAAATGCATAGGCGCCGAACTTCGGGCCCGTTTTTCCGTCTATTGTGTTCCTACACTAATAGTTAACACATTTTCGAGATAAATGTATCATTGAGCAATTTTGACATGGAGGCCATACAGCGATAATTCATATTCGGATCAGTCCACATTTGGTCTGATAACGTCTTATGATCATTTATGCATGGCACCATTAACTATTGTCCGTATTGTATGCTCGTTAATATTAAAATCCATCTGCACGCCTTGTTCACGTACAAACATTTATACCTATGTATAATTTTATGCGTGCATATATCAACAATTTAGTTAATTATGGCAAGCAGAACAATTTAATTCTATTATTTATTTTGTTCTAGTAGCACCAGTAACTTATGATATTTTCAGGAATTTCGGTATGCTTATATCGTAAAACACTTTTTCAAGCAATTTGACACATCTCCTTCGTATGTATGAAAGGCGGATGACAAAGTATGATCTGTTTTCAATCCGCAACTCAGTTTTCTTTTTAAATTGTCTAATAGGTTCACACTTCTGAGAACCTTTAGACATCTTTATACATCTTTATACCGTCACTATAGCTTCGTACAACTGAATCGGCAGACATCCCCCCCCCCCCCCAACTAATGTCCTTAAGTATCAGCATCTAAGATCTTCACTTCGCCTTCCAATTGCAGCTGCATATACATAGCTGTATATAGGTAGCTTCTATCATTAACTGCAGCTTATAAGAGTCGCACCGCGCGGAGATAAGGATACCATCCCAGAAAGTTTATTAAGCGAAGATGTGTTATCACTAAGTAAGTTTTATTGGCATGAATTAAGCAGTTAGGTACTTGAAGGATGAGCGGCCTTAATAGGTTTTCTTCGACAGCTCCTTCTCAACTACCTACGCAAGGCTTAGTTTTCCGTGCTCACACATAAACACCAATAAATAATCAAAACCTATTTTAATTTACATTTAATGAGATGATGAATAATATGCGTCACCTTAAAAAAAATATATGTCTTTCTGCAAATGACAATGTCGCTCATTCTTGCACCTACATCTACGTAACTCATTTCCCTCTTAATGTCCTCTTAAAATCTTACACCACAAAGGTTTATATCACAACATTCCACATCAAATCTAACATCATCCAGATTCACGAAACGGGTTGTTTAATTATAAACAAATAAAGGTGCGGTAATATATCCCTTTTTATTACCGTTCGTGAGATTGTCTTCCCATCGCGTTGTAATACTGGAGGTGATCCCTGTTTTATATTTTTCATTAGGAGGAGAGCGATGTCGCGAGTTACGGCCGGTTTAAGGGTCTAGCCACAGGAACGGCGGCGAGCGGCGCGGCGAGCGGCGCGGCGAGGCCGGCGACGGCCGCCCTAGTCGTGGGTATGGCCGCCGCGCGTTCGCACCGCGCATTTCGCCGCCGTAGCTGTGGCATGCTTCATACAATTTCCTTTATTTGATTTTTTCGCTCGCCACTTTCGCTGGCGCAAGACGCATCGCAAGTCGCACCGCTGTGGGCTGTGGCCAGGGTGTAAGAGCAACAGCCGCGAGATCTAATCTCGGGTTAAGCTTCTACAGTTAACAGATACTAATGTTAAGGCCTCTCTGTCGGAGGGAATGATTTTTGATCGCACATGTGGAACGGTGCCAGGCACGTCTCAAACAGGCGCGGGCTGCCGTAGGAACTTGTGATTGTTTTTTTTATGGAATTAAATAGGTTTCCAGATGTACTTGATATAGATGAAAATTTTTATTCAGTCAAAAAAGTAACGTAAAATCTTACTTGAAAGCAATAGCCACTCAAGGAACTTTAGACAGTAGTAATTGATTAATACTTTGGTTTATCTAGTCGTAAATCTCAAGCTTCCTTCTTTCTCCGTTACGATATTGTTGATCGACAGTCGTGATATTACTTATAATAAATACTTCATACGCACTTTGTAATGAATATCATAAGTTCTAATGTATATGTGGAGTAAACAAACTTCAAAGGTGATGCTTGATTAACTTCTAAAACTTCAAATTGCTCCGCAGTAATACGATCGAAGTGTAAACTTTGTACTTTCTCATAATATGCCAACGTTAATATTTAAGGCTTGAAATGGTTCGTAGAGCAGATGTCACTGAAGCTTCTCATTCCTTGACGTGTCTCGGCAGCATCATTAATTTATGAAACACTTATTATTAATATTTTCCGGCGAAAACTTTCACTTCGAGTAACAAGCGTTATGAAAAAAATGCCTGACAGCCGCGAAAATATTGTGGCTCCAAGACAATATCCTTCAAACCGCCGAGGGGCTTCTTCAAGGGTGCAATAACTTTATTAAATCGGTGAGCCCAAGGCGGAATTGGACGGTAGGTGATTAATTTTCATTAGCCGAGCGACGGGTTACTTTTAACGTTTGCCGAATTCCCCTAGAAATTTATCACTGGATTCGAAATTGAATTTTTTGCCTACAATCTTGGAATGGTCTGTCTGTTTTCAACTTTTCCTATTTTTCTTCGCTTTAGATTAGAATTTGCTTCTACAAGAGGCACTCTGAATAAGATTTAAATAGTAAAAAAGTTTTGCCTTATTAGTCATTAGGAGTTTGGTTCATGTTTCCCTGTAGTACTTTCAAGTCCCGATTCGCAATAGAGAATGCTAATGTTTGCTCTGGTGCTAATGTTTTCACAATAGAATAAAACTAAGTCGTATAGGTATAGTGTTCTCATTTTTTTCTGGTTTCCCTTGTGTGGGTGGCGTAGATCAGACGACAGTCGCTCTAATGTGCCCGGGTTTGTCAATTCAGGATCATAGTGGAAGCGTGCCCTGGGCTCCGAGGCAATGGCCGAGAATGCAACCGGGAGAACATCTGAACAATTTAGTAGATTCAATTAAGAATTTTTAGTAGATTCAATTAAGAATTTGTTAGCACCTATTGAAATTTATCATTGTTAAACACGTTACAAAGAGACACATCGCGGTAACTTGTATCACAGGCATGTACGTAAATTACATTACAGCTCCCCTCCTTTAATTTAAATTAACATCCTCGTAACCTTGGAGCGCAAATAAAACGGAGCTACTTATCACGAAGGCTGAAAAGCTGAGAACGCGGGAATTTTCCAGTTATTTGCTCGTATTTTTGTATTTTCTATCCTTATTTTCGCTTCCTTAGCGCTTAGATAAACATCAAGCAATGTTAACTACTAACTATTGTCCTGTGGTGTCCAGTGTAATATCTGACGAATGTTTTGATCATTTTCTTAAATTTATAAATTTAGAAATGGAACATGGGTCCATGTTTATAAATTTGACTACCTTTTCGATGAAATGATGGTCAAAAAGTGTATTAGACCGGTGGGCGCGGGTTCGATCCCCACAGAAAAAAAATCTTTTTGTGCATGAACATGTCTGTTTGTCCTGATCTGGGGGTTATTACCACTGTTGATTCTGATAACTGTTACACAAGTGCTTAAGATACTTAATAACACGGAGTCAGATCAATGTATGTATGTGTTGTCCACGACGAAATCTGAAAAACCAACACTATTCCCATTTTGTCACTACAAGAAGTCTACACTATTTACACATGTTATTACCGGTTATCCCACAATTAGGGTTGCCATTATTTTTCCTTTTGGTACAAATTAACTTTTTCAACAATATTAAAGATTTACAATTCTATGTATTGATTCTTTCTGTTATTCTTACTTCATTTTTTCTTGGCTAGTGTTGCCGATAAAGCTTAACATTCCCTTCTTAGACGATGGTCATGGAGGCGGTATTCTTTACCATCCGGTGACCAATAAGATTTTAAAAGGTCCTTTTAACATATAGGAAAATATAAGGAGAAATATGTTTTCCTTATAATTTTTTTGTAATTCCTCGTGGTTTCGTCACCACAGTATGGTAAACTACTATTCCACAGAGTATTGCTTTTGCTTCCGTGATGTCCTTCGCCGCGTTCAACGATATCGACAGCCACGGAAAAAGATGTTACCCCAAAGAATAACATAAGTTACAGTTTCAGCAGCAGCCCTATCAGAAATGTCTTCTCCAAACTATCACAGTTTGAAATTCCATTTCCTCCGTCGCCTGTGCAAACACGCTCGACCCCAACTCGCGAGGAACGGTTAAAAACTATTCCGCCACAAATACAGCTTCCAACGCGTTCTGTGATTGCCAACTTTGTCCACGAATGTTGCAGATTGACTTATGCACACCGCACGGCATATGAAGTAGTAGTGGCCGCCCGCGACTTCACTGCGTGGATTTCAAATTCTTTATTGTCTAAAGATTGTCTGTGGCCCATGAAATTCGTTTGAGAGGTTAAAGCAGGAAGCGTAACAGAATGACAGAGTTACTTTTGTGTTTTTAATATTAGTAAGGATAAGTGCATTCAGTGTTCAAATTCATCAGCATGATTTCTAAACTTATTAGTCCAGTAATTTTAGATTTTATCTGCGGAATAATTCCTAGTGAGCTGAATTTTTGTATACACCTTTATTATGATATTGTAATGATGATGTGAAAAATCGACATTGATATCGTGCCGGCTAAAAAAGTTATAGGGGTCCAAACGTCACGAAAATCAGTTTTTCGTAAATATCTCGCTATCTATTGCTCAGAGGTCAATAATGGTTTCATAAAAGTTGTTCGTCGTAAAATTGTCTACAAAAAAGGTCTCTTGCAATTTTCTGTAGAATTAAGCGTTTTTGAAATAGAGACTATAATGCACTCACATATGGTATTGTATACCGTACGCCGCATACCAAGGCATAAACCCTATTGTTTGTTTTTTTTCCCTTTTTTGTTTGTGTGTTTTTTGTTAGTATGATGATCTACATATAGAAATATGAAGGACTTGTAATACTAGTACAGTCAGGAAAATAGGAATATCAACTATAAAAAACTAAGTGGCAATTTTTTTTGTCACTTTATAACTCAAGAACGGGCTCATCGATCCAAACCAAATTTTTAGGGTTTGTACAGACTATTTAGTAGATGTTTTATGTGAAGTTTGAACAAAATCGGTCGTTCACTTTATACATAGCGAAGCACGTACCGGGCCGCTATTAATGATATAGATATGTTATGTCCAGTGACGTTTGGACCCCTATAACTTTTTTAGCCGGCATGATATCAATGTCGATTTTTCACATCTTCATCACAATATCATAATAAAAGCGTATACAAAAATTCAGCTCACTAGGATTTTTTTCACAGATCGTGGATCAAAATTGCTAAAATTCACATTGCATATCTATATCATTACTAGCGGCCCGGTACGTGCTTCGCTACGTATAAAGTAAACGACCGATTTTGTTCGAACTTCATATAAACCATCTAATAAATAGTTTGTTTAAACCCTGAAAATTTGGTTTGGATCGATGAGCCCGTTCTTGAGTTATAAAGTGACAAAAAAAATTGCCGCTTAGTTTTTTATAGTTGATATTCCTATTTTCCTGACTGTACTAGTATTACAAGTCCTTCATATTTCTATATGTAGATCATCATACTAACAAAAAACACACAAACAAAAAAGGGAAAAAAACAAACAATAGGGTTTATGCCTTGGTATGCGGCGTACGGTATACAATACCATATGTGAGTGCATTATAGTCTCTATTTCAAAAATGCTTAATTCTACAGAAAATTGCAAGAGACCTTTTTTGTAGACAATTTTACGACGAACAACTTTTATGAAACCATTATTGACCTCTGAGCAATAGATAGCGAGATATTTGCGAAAAACTGATTTTCGTGACGTTTGGACCCCTATAACTTTTTTAGCCGGCACGATATCAATGTCGATTTTTCACATCATCATTACAATATCATAATAAAGGTGTATACAAAAATTCAGCTCACTAGGATTTATTCCGCAGATCGTGGATCAAAATTGCTAAAATTACTGGACTATATACTTATTTCATCATCCTAGCGCCTTTCCCGGTTAGCCTCAGCTCAGCTATCGTTAAAAGTAGATACATCCAGCCCACTTGTCTCTCTGCAGGCAAAGGAAAAATCATGTTTTAGTTACAAAGATAGGTTTTGAAATAATCAAAGCGCTTGCCAAATGCGGATTGGTGATCAAAAACTCGAGTTGTGTTCGGAAAAAATTGAATCAAAATTTTGCCTGACCCTGAAATCGAACCCCGAACCTAACACTTTTTAATGTCAGCAATAAAAACTCCATCAACATGATCACAGACGCAAATCATGCAAACTTCAGATTTCAACGTTCCCCATGATCCGAATGTTTGAAACGTTTTCAAGCCTCCCATAAGGAAAACCTTTTCAATCAACTAATCTCCCTGATTCAATAAACCAAAGACCTCACAAGTGGTTTCAACTGGGTACCTCATTACTGCTCGTTCGCTTATACGAATGAAATAAAATGAAACAAGATTATTGCTTGAACCTTTGTAGGGATTATTATTGTATATATATTACATAAGCACTTATAAATTCCTCGGACAAACATAGTACAAATACAGCTTAACTTTTGTAAACTCTCATCGGTTCCAGTATAAATGCCGATTCTAATCACACAAACTTTGTCCCACAGTGTTAGCGAAGTTTGTGCAGATTATTTTAAGAGGAATCTATTAAGAGTATCTAATGCGTCAGACTTATACATAGTTGTATGTAGAATATGCAGAAAGAAACATTTGAACATTTTTATTTGAATAGACACATCGGCACATATCATTTTAAATACACAAGTGTGTAAATTCTGTGTACATCCAATAACAAAATTTTACACAAACCGCCTCACTAAAATACACTTCTGTTGTGCTATGTTTCTGCTGGTGGGTAAGGTCGCTAGAGCTCAGTTGGCGAGGGTATGGGGTCTTAGAGGCAGGCAACGCATCTACGACCCTTGTGCGGTTGTTGATGTCCACGGGCAGCGGTGATCACTTACCATCAGGTAACCCTCTTATTCGTTTGCCTCTCTATAACATAAAAAACCGGCCTAGAGCGTGTCGGACACGCCCATGAAAGGGTTCTGTAGCTAAAAGATGGCCCGACCGCTTAAGACACCATTTAGTAAGGGCAACTGCATGTCATAAGTTGGTCGAGTTGTTTAAAAATAACTATGTATGATACAGAGTTCACTATAGTTTTCGTTGAAAGTGCTTACTTGGAGGTATACAGGACATTTTTTTCAGAATTATTGTAATAGTATTTCAAAAGTTAAGGGGGGGGGGACGCTCTAATTTTAACTTTGTATTAATATATCTCGTGACTGGGGTGTTTGATCCACATGGTTTCAAGACAAGTTTTATTGTATTTAAAAATACCTTTTTAACGATACCCCACACGATGGGGTAAGTCGAATTTTTTTTTTCGAATTTACTTTTCGCTGTATGGGAGGGGGGGTACAATAATTATTTTTCGATTATTTTAAAAACCAATTCTTGAATTATCACTATACATCTCTCCACCAATGTTCGTGGCAATCGGTTCAGAAACGGCGGAGAACGAGCCAGGACAGACAGACTGACAGACAGACAGACATGACGAAACTAAAGGGTTCCGTTTTTTGCCATTTGGCTACGGAACCCTAAAAACACACCTGATAATTCACCTAACCTTTTATATAATAAAACCTATTTTAGAGTACCTACAGTAAACCTTGTAGCAGAGTCGCACGATCACTAGAATAAACAGTCCCAGCCAAGTCTCAGCTAACGGAATGTTATTTCTGGTAGAACGTGCCGGCTGTGCACATTGTACTAACAATGCCTAGACCAGGTATATCCGAGCTAAGAGCAACATGTTACAGGAAGTTTTCCAATTCGAAGCACGCACGCACTCCTTAGGAGGCCTTTCAGAGTATTCTAGCGTAGAAACAGGACGCATGGTAGTTTGAGGGCCAAGTTCTACAGCCGTTAAAGTATCATCCGATTTGCTTGAATTTAAATCACATGTAGATACTTAAATAACAATAATTACTGTTACTCTTCAAACACTTATCACAAAATATGGCATAACTGGTTGATATTAAAAGAATACTTATTTTCACTGATGAGGAGGTTTTTGATGTTATGGTAACGAGGTTATATTTGAAGAGGTGAGGAGTATGTTTGGAGGTTGTGTTTGATTCTTGTGAACTAGGTATTCACGTGATGCCATTTAATTACAAGACATCGCAGTATTTATAGTAAACTATCTATATGCAGTATTTATACAAACAGACGTGTTTAATCGCTCAAATGTTGCAAGTTACGTAAACTATTGGTGTCTGGTTTAAACTCCGACTTCTCAACTTTACCCAAATTGGTCGTTAACCTGAAAGTTTTGTTTTCACAGCAGTACTTCTCTGTAGTGGACGTGACTTGGCGGCATTTTAACATTAACATGTTGTACCGGACAACACAAACAAGCCTTATCCCGGTGGTTCTCTCTCAAGTTTCACATTAAACTTGAAGTCGACGAACAGATGTTCAGTTGAGCGTCTGTTGACTATCAACTTTATATACCCGCTTACTTGAAGATATGAGCTATTTGTAATACAACGTGTGTTTTGCTTTTTTTATTTTAAAGCTCTTCGGTATCTGATGATGATGATGATATATGTACAAAGTCAGAGCTTTTAAATTTGTTACATGAATAACCTTGATTATTATGACTTCTTATTTATTTACAGTCTTTGTTGATCACATCTTGGCGAGTTGTGTAGTTCTTTCTAAATCATTTTAAGACGCACAAATTGTTTTTTAATATCTGTGATCATCAAATTGTTTGAATCTATTTATTTATTTTATTTTATCTAGCTATATCTTCAATTAAATGTAAAGTCTTTGCATCCCAAATGAACTGCATTAATAAATAGACTGAAAAAAGAAATGTTTCTTGGATCTTCTACAGTTTCTCTCAAACTAATTCTTTTTGCGAAAATCGTAGTATCCTCGAGTGAGATGGCAGCTTACATACGACTACCGATGTCAACTTTGCTCGGACTCGATAACATGAGAAGTTCGACTGAATGAAATTGACCGTGAATTAAGGTAAAGAAAAGTACCCAATTAGAGACAGTTGGAACCACCTTAACATTATGTAATCAAATAATGTCCAATTGGTTTTATTAAATTGTGTCTTTTAATCTATTAAATATTGTACCTGTTTGGGTTTCAGCTCATAATGAATAATTTGAAATTGTCTTAAGAATAATATAATTATCAGAAAACAATCATAATATTATTAGCTTGGTATTTATATACTCTACTACTTTACTCGTCACATAACGCAACTACATACTGTGATAATGAAAGTGGTTATTTTTCCTTTGCAGACGAAATACATATGTAGTTTGCTTGTGTTCTATTAATCTGATGATCTTTCTGATCCTTCAACCCTTTCCAAGTACCTCATCCAAATTATTCATAAAATTATTTTGCAGCTTATTCAATTCATCCCAGTTGAATCTGATTAATAATTACTTATGTTGACTCATTTTCATTTATGAGATGGATTATCCTTAGTCCTTACAAAGCGGTGGAAAGCTCGCGTGGGGGCAATTACAACTTTCAAACGCCTCTTGAGAATATTTCGAGCTTGTGTACTTTCTTTGCAAAGGGAACATAAGGGACAAAGGTCACCCTTTTCACAATTGCATTCTATAAATAGTTGTATTGTACATTAATTTAGTTGGTTCGATAACGTATTTCATTGTAATCGAATATTGAACTTGGCGTTTTTTGTGTTTATTTAAATTTTATCCCTCGATTAAGAATCTTCCTATTCCTTAACTTAATTATCATCATCAGTCTACCAGCCCGGTGTATAATTCATTGTAACGAAAACACTCGTATAGTGCCAATTTATTAAACAAAAACACGTGTTAGCGTACCTACTACAGGATAGTTAATAGGTGGGAATGTCCTATAAATACTAGTGGGATGGACAGGCCAAATGACCAAATTACATTTACGTAACGTAACAAGAAAGTATCAGACGGAGGACAAAAATACTATAAGAATGAAAAGGTTCCGTGCGACTTTAATTAAGGTAGTACAGAGCGATATCATTATTCAAAACATTATGTCACACCATTTGCATAACAGCATACCTGAAGGAAAGCAAAACAATCTACATAATTAAACAATTCATATGCTTGGTATATTTATGTTGTGCACGGAACTGAAGATTCACGCATTTGTGTGGATGTGTGACGTAAGTGGTAAAGCTTTGTACTAAACGTTAAATAATTTATGCAGCCGAGCTTACACGCAGGTCAAGTATTTAATATGCATCCATAAAAACACCAGAATTTACATATGTATCATCACCAAGGTTTTACTATTATTTTTTATATCAGAGGCGGCAAACGAGCTAGCTGGTCGCCTGATGGTAAGCAATCACCGCCGCCCATGGACATCCGCGGCACTAGAAGTATCGCCATTCGCCGATGCGTTGCCTGCCTTTAAGACCCCATACCCTTTTTAACTGAGCTGTATCGACCTTAATCACCAGCAGAACAAAGCACAACAGTTAAGAAGTTTTATTTCACTGCGGTCTTCTGTAAAGTGAAGGCGCTTCCCCAGACGAGCGGCTCATTCGAGTGGAAGTTCCACTAAGCTCTACCTCTCTCAAACGTAATGGTCATGCCTGCTTTAAGTTTAATCACCGAACTGGTCATGCCATTTAATATTTACATTACTTGCTTTGAGCATTTAATAAGTTATAGCTTCTAACACTAATTGTTTTACATGTTATTGAAAACAGAAATTCAAATTAACAAACCATCCTGTAAAATTTAACTTAGCTTTTGCTCTCTTTACAAAGAATGCACGACAATTTCAACGGAAAACATAATACAGTAAAAAGCTATTAACAGTCTTCTTGTTCCACGCTATAACTTCTCGTTGTTATTTCTTAGCATTCCTTGCTGCTTCCATCTTTTTTCTTTCAACCCTGTTAGTTTACTCGTATAATGAATAGTGACCTCTATCGAACGGTGCGGGGGTTTCCGATCATCCGTAAACTTTTTCAATTTCCACCACGGATGCAGCTGAATATTAAATAGTGAGGCAGTGTATGGATTAATGGAATATAAATAATGTTGTACCACGCAGCTTATTTAATCATACTAATATTCATACAAATATTATAAACGTAAAAGTATATTTGTTTGGATGTTTGTCCGGCAATAACACTGAAACTACTAAACGGATTTCGATGAAATTTAAGATACAGGCTGGGTGTGGGCTGGCTTAGGTGATAGGATACGGTATAAGGTTCGGATAAGTAGATTTTTAAGTTGATAAAATTCTCCCATAGGATAAAACAGAAAACTTGATAACGCCATCAAAGCCGCGGGAAAAAACTAGTAATATTACAAAAGCAAATTAGTCAACGCAATTTGAGGTTTCGACACTATTTCAATTTACACGAAACATAAAGTCTTGCAATCTAGGAGACCATAATATACATATTTTAAGGCGCAATTAAAATACACAGTGCACGTCCCCGACTGTTTTGTATGGAATCGTATGACAAATAAAACTTAGTTCAATGTTCTTATATTACTAAAAATTGTTGAATAGTCATAGATTCTACTCTTAAAGTTTATGTTGTTTAAGTCTTGAAACATTGTTGATTGTTGACATGTTTAGCTCCGATCAACATTGGAGGGCACGAACTGAATAACAGCAACAAAATAATTTTGGATATTTTATACACGTCCTTGGAGAGATTCAATTCCCTTAATTCTAAGGCCTCACATGGGCCTCACTCAAACATTTTCACAGCGCCCAATCTTAATTTTAAAGGAAACAAAGATATTGTATCACTAAAAATGCTGACAAATATCCCATAAAACTTTTTCAATCTTCCAACGCTAGTCTTGCAGCGAAAGCTAACAAATACTAGAACGTGAATCATTCAGTGGTTTGAAAAATCTCAACGGAGTTCGTGAAGTTTAATTGCAAAGGCGTTTGTTATAAATGAAGCACTGTCTCAGGAGGCAACACACAAGAAATAGAAGCGATCATTATCTGTCTACGAGACGATGTTTTAAACTAGAAAACTTTACACGTAAAACTTAACGAAGCACGAACGCAATACAGCAGTGTGCCTAGTGTATTCGATGGAGGAACTATAATGCTAGTGCATGCTTTGATAACTAAGGGATTATGTTTTATGTGAGTTACGTAGTGTTACCACCGTAAGTTATTGCATAATTATTAAATATTTTTCTTTGCTTTTTATACTTTTTGCATCAAAATTGGCTATACAAGTCACATGCGAGCACACCAAATCCAAAACCGAAGTTGAAGACAGTCGCCGTGGCCGAAATCGGCCGCGGCTGATTAGCCGCTGATTGATTAATCAACATCATCATCAGTGTGTTTACTTCATTAATTTAGCAAAATTGAGATCCCTGAGTTTTTAACAGTACTTTGAGCAATGAAGATATCATCACCCTCCTTGAGCATTCCTCATTACTGAGGGTCGTGATCATTGTATGAAATGAAACGCAACCACTCGCTTGGCAATTATTTCAATGGAGTGGTTTGCACTTGTCTTCTCCATTTTACACACTAACTCGTATTGTGCAGTTTTATTCACGATGTTTCCTTCACCGTGTAGCTGTTATGAAAAAATATCATCACAATCAAAGTCTTTACTGACGATAATACATTCTTTCTTGTCTCTCAAACCAAAGGTGAAACTATATTCTAAGCTGGATAGTGAAACAAATGCCGCGTCAAAGTTTTTCAATTTCAAACACGCGCCACGACAGAATAGTAAATGGTGGAACAGCACGCCACAAAGGCGACACGTTCAGATAAATCACTTTGCGGTTTGAAAAATCTCAAGAGGGCTTTGTAAGTTTAATTGGAATTTAAAACCGTGCATGTACGCACTATGTATGTAGATATATTTACGTTAAGCAAGGGTTTAGAATTTCAATTTAGTGAGGGTAGAAACGTTTTAGTGGGCTATGGGCAACGTAGCATATTAGAAACTGACGTTTTTATAAAACTTGCAGTCGAATCTAATTTGTAGGTAGGTATAGTAGTTTACTCGTATAGTATTTATGGTAATCGTGTTCATTGATATTTTTTTTCTTGTTTGGTAAATATAGGAATTTATTAATATCTTTTACAAATATTATTTACTGACTAGCGGCCACCCGCTACTCCGTACGCGTGTAATTCAGTTTCCACACACATTATGTGTGTTATTCTATAGCAAAGTCTTCCTACACATAACTATACAATACAGAATATTTTTTCAATTCGAATCAGTACTTCTTGAGATTAGGGTGTCTTACAAAAAAAATAGCCAAACAAACTCTTTACCTTTATTCTATAAGTAAAAAATATTCTATTAGTATAAAAAAAAATCTTTAACATTTTGAGTAACTCGTTTTTTGAGCCATCATTTGTCCACTGCCATTACTTTAGCCCGCCATTGTTTTAAATGCTGAAAAATAGATTGTCTTGTCATGTCACTGAGAAAAATAGTACATTACGAGATAGATTGTGTTGTAAATTGAAAGTACCTAGCTGTTATTCGTTATGAAAAGAACAATTAATATCTTATCTTTGTTACAGGTGAGGTTTTTTGAATAATGTAAATATAAATGTTTTAATTTTTAAGAAATAAAAAAAAATTATAAAACCTTTGTTACAGAAGCAACGCATTGATTCATTTTTTTAAACCCCAAGATGAGATTTTAATCTTATATAGATAAAAATTCTATTAACTCGTTACGATGCAGAATTGAATATCCTACATCAGACAAATGATTCAAAGACTGTAAAACCATTACGGCGACTTAAGTTAATGATCCTACTTATCGGGATGCTGACATCAGCCGCTTGAATAATTAAAAAGCTCTCAGAAATTGAATTACCTTCAATTGAATCAGCCATTGTGTCCGGATTGTAAAACGTTTGAGACAGAATTAAGGCCATTGTGAAGGTTCGTTTGTGAATTATGCGGTAAGGATGTTGCGTTGTATTCAATCATCAATTTCATTATTTAATAGCTTTGTTCGCTAAATAAAAGCAGTTTAACATTAGCCAAAACGAAAAATTGGGCTATAAGTATAAAAAGTGATTTAACCACAAACTTAAAATCTCTGTCCTTTGTGTTTTAAAATCGCCACCCGATCGTCTTTGAAAATTTACGGATGCTCAAGTAAATCAAAATTGAAACATGTATGTCTTTTCTATTCGCTTTCGCCAAATCTTGAAAAACAAAAAATATTTTAGGAATGCGAGCTGTCCACTACCGTCTGAATGTACATATCTTTTCGCGAAAACATCTCTCATGTGATCTGATTAAGCTGATTCCTCTGCATTCAGTGAAGAGTTACATTCGGAGTCGGCATTCGGCTTTCGGCGGTCGGCTCAGCCGGCTCAAGTTGCCCATTTGAGTGCACAAACGTGTTCGCAACTTGCGGGCCGCCCTAACTAAAGTTTCCGATAGATCGGGCAATGTTCACCCAGTACCGAAAACATTAGGTCTAGTGACGACGAAATTTAGTGCTCTTCCAAGCAGAACTTTTAATGCCTACCTAGTACCTAGTTAGGTTCAGCGCTAACGCATTTTATCGTTTTTGAGCTTATGCAAATTCATTTTAAGTGTAACCTCTGAGGGTGGCTTGGTTTTACAAGAAACTAACGGCCGCCCGCGACTCCGTCCGCTGTGGACGGACACCCGAAAACGTTTCTGTGATAAGCGCGTTCAAACGAACAAACTAAATCTCCAGCTTCATTATATTACGATTATAATCTAAAGATATTTTTAAGAGCGTTAAATGATACAAATTATTGTGTTATTTCTAGATAACTATTTCCAAGTTTCCATTGAGCAAAGATGAATTGTAGGTATAGCATTTCATTAGAAGAACGTACAGAAAAAGTTATATTGAAAAATAAAGTTATCCGTCTACCCCAAACTAGTTTTACTACTGAACATACGCGAAGCTAATTACAAGTTTCGGTCAATAAATTAGTCGGGTCTTATATCCAGTGTGTAATTAGTTGTTCTGTTTGTTCCAGCGAGCACGAACTTAGTGGGCAAGTTCACTCAGAGCGTCCGCCGAATAGTACAAGACGTGAAGGACGAAGGCACATCAAGTAAGTAACTGCTCATTTTACTGACTTACTTCCTTTACATTATTACTTTAATTTTTAACTTTTTCTTTAAAATCATATTTTACGCGTTTAAGTAAAGACCAATAATAATCACCACAATATCACTTTCGACACGTGGATTATCTCTTCGTATTTTCGCAATTTAGTCGATAAAAAAGAAACGGAACAATTTGCGTTATCTTAAATCTTAAATAAAATGTAATCTTTTATATTCACCTAGCTTTAAAAGATCAGAATTAAAAGATGAAAATATTAAAAGATCAGAATTTTCTGAAAAACTATTCATCATCTACAAATGTCTTTTAACCTTGATTTATGATTAACATTTCATCTAAAAACATATTACTTGAGCCATGTTATACTAGATTGACTAGTACAAAAACCTCAGGATGTTTATAATTTAAGAAAGTGCCTTACCGTAAATGACCATACTTTGAATCAAATTTGGAAGTATTGCCTCGTGGAGGCAGGAACAAAATTTCAACTCTGTGAATATGGATTCAGTTCAATCGGGCAGAATGGAATTAAGTTCTACTGAAACTGTCGATTTTGCACAAGAAAAGGAAGAGGTCAGATTACTAAGGTGGCAGCTATTTTCTTTCGGTTGTTCTATAGGTCGGTATGTAATTTTTTTATCCGCTTGGAATAATCGAACCTTGTCTAAGGAACTGTTTCATAAATGTAAATACATAGTAGATGATGTTACAACAAAGTACCTATAGTTAAGGCACGATCAATGCCACTGTATGGCAAAAAGTGATATCGGATTATAAACTAGATAGAATTACGCACATCAAGTTTTGGACCCAACCTATCGTGACATGACAACCCAAAACATGACAACCGAATGCATTGTACAGCTTAATCACATCGGCACAACACATCGACGATTTCATTAACTCGTTATTTATTGGCTGGCAGGTCAGATTCGATTGTAAATAAATATGTTTGATTAAACCGGCGGTCGATTTAAATATCGCCGTTAATACACGTATCCGCGTTCGCTTACCGTGACCACATGGGTTAATTGATGAGTCTGTGATTGGACAAGTCTGAACTATAGCTGTTTTTTTTTTTGGTGTGTTAAGCTTCCTTGTGATGTTTATAAAAACTGAAGTGCTAGATTTTAGTTTTCAAATTATTTGTTTTGCGTATAAGTATTTCTTTTTCAATTTATTGCCAGGGCCAATTTTAAGAAAGATCTTATTTATTTTCAATTTAATTAAATAAAACATCATCACCATCACCATCACCGTATTGTGATGACGATGGTTATGGTGATAATCATCGTCATCACTATACAAACTACATCTATATTCACATTTTAAATCTTTACAAAACTGAACAGGTTTGTTAACTTAACACTTTGTTAAGTTAACTGTTATGGTTTGACGCCCGTACTAAAATAATCATAGGGTTTGAAGGGTTACAATTTTCGAATGTGGTTCGGGTTATTGAAATTTTGAACAAAGTTATTTTTCACTCGAAGGCGAGTCTTTCGGTTAGTCGCTAAACTGGTTGGGATGTGTTTTTTTTTTTCATTTCATAACCTCCTTACTTTAACCATCCCTTACTAATTCACTCTTCATGTACCAGGCGGGCAGACAAAAGAAGAGGTGATAGAAACGAATGAGCGCCTGCGCAACGTGCGATCGCGTCTCGACGAAAACTACGACACGGCTAAGAAGGCGCTCGTCAACCTGATGGCGCGCTACAGCGAGTCCAAGGCGCAGAGGAACGTGTTCACCAGATACGCGATGCTGAAGGTTATGATCAAGGTGTGTGTGTTTGATTCACGCTTCATGTACCAGGCGGGCAGACCAAGGAGGAGGGGATAGAAACTAACTACGACACGGCGAAGAAGGCTCTCGTCAACCTCATGGCGCGCTACAGCGAGTCCAAGGCGCAGAGGAACGTGTTCACCAGATACGCGATGCTGAAGGTTATGATCAAGGTGTGTGTGTTTGATTCACGCTTCATGTACCAGGCGGGCAGACCAAGGAGGAGGGGATAGAAACTAACTACGACACGGCGAAGAAGGCTCTCGTCAACCTCATGGCGCGCTACAGCGAGTCCAAGGCGCAGAGGAACGTGTTCACCAGATACGCGATGCTGAAGGTTATGATCAAGGTGTGTGTGTTTGATTCACGCTTCATGTACCAGGCGGGCAGGCCCAGGAGGAGGTGATAGAAACTAACTACGGCCTCCGTGACTGCGTGCTCTCCTCGCCGAGAACTACCACGGTGGAGAAGGCGCTCGTCAACCTCACCCTAGGCTGAAGGTATGTATGTCTTATTCACGCTTCATGTACCAGGCGGGCAGACCAGGGAAGAGGTGATAGAAACGAACGTGCTCGCGCGCCTCGACGAGAACTATGACACGGCGAAAACAGCACGCTACAGCACGTCCAAGGTCCAGTGGTACGTCTTTACCTGCATGTATTTTTAGTTAACCTCTAATTAAAGAAGGTACTAGACAACAGTCAACCGCGCGTCTAGGTAAACACATGAATTTCACTTTATGCCCCTGACATAAGGGCGTAACAAAGTCTAAAATGTTTCGTCTGATTTGCTTTTGCTGATGTTTGGTATTGACTCATTCTGTACCGAGAAAGTGACAAACCAATGTGTAACGTGTGCATCAATCTTCTCTTCATAAAGGGCGGCTTAAATGTTTATCGCCTACTGGAATGCGATTGCCCTAAATATTGTGGATTTTTCAAACATTTTAAATGACAAACATGTCAAACATGTGTGAATGACGTTAATGGCTTAACGGCTAAACTTGAGACTAAACGTAGAACACAGAGAGCATTAGCTTAAACTACTAACGCTCCCTCTGCGACCAAGGCGATTAATCTTAGTCTTATACAAGTGTAGTGGCAACTTTGTACCTGAGAGACACACTGCATGTTACTTTTGCAGCACACGAAACATACTAAAAAAAGTTAAAAAGTAGACCAAATGCCTAGACTGCAATCCCCCATCATTCCATACAATAATCTGTGGTAAATAGGCCAAGAAATGTGTTCCTAATAAAATCCAAAAATTTTACTCTCAAAACATAGCCCTCCCAATATCATAGAGTATGCAATAACTGAACGGTCTTGAATAAAGGTTTCTGATTTTTCCACTTCGCTGACCTCGTCCCGGGTCTTGAAGCCATGAATATTCCGACGACGATCGTGACGTGAACAAGTTGCGGTTCGATATAAAAGAGTGGTCGACAGCGGTTGGTCTTTCAAACTAATGTATTTTTGAGTGCATTCAACTGTCGCGTATTCTAGTGTTTCTTTTGTTTTCATATTTGGCATTACACACTGTGGTCTTCTGTAAGGTAGAGGAACTTTCCCAGACGACCGGCTCATTCGAGTGGAAGTTCCACTAAGCTCCACCTCTCATTACGGGACTGACGGCTACAGGAAAGGCATGTTTGGTTGTAGAAATGGTTATCTGCAGCAGATATTGTTGCAAGTATATAATAACAGCTAGTTTAGTCAGTAGCTACTTTGTTCTGTTCAATCTGTAGTTTGACCTGAAATAAAAATAAATATCTTCCAGTCTATGCATCAGGGGGCATGGCTCAGAATTCACAATTTAGTCCTATTTTCAAGTACATTTCAATGATTGGCTCAACATCATCTGTTTTTTACCTACCGGCAAGCCCATGAGGGGAGTGTTTGGCACGCGCCCGCTTCGTGTGGGCGCCACTCTAAGCCACCTAATCCTAGCCATTTTTCTGCATAACTGTTTCAGATATCAAGTTGAATCCGTCGGAGTAGCGTATGCTAAATTGAATTTTAATAAATATGGATACATACATGCAATTACATTGCTATTATAAAACAAATCCATACCAAAGCGTATGATACTTAATAACAATCAATTGCAAGGAAGGTATACCAAATACATTTTAAAAAAAACGATGCAGAATTATTTTTGTGTCTGTCTACGAACACGAAATTTGTAGTTCAAACTGCAGCTGTTAAACATCGGTTGTTATTTTGCCGAAGATAGGTAGCGGCAAAAAAGACAGGCTTAACAAAAACTTTAAGCAATAACAGTTGACGTTCTCATCACGCTACTCCCCACCACTTCAGAACGCAAGCGTCAAAGCGGCGCAAATTACAAAGTGAAAATACGTCCCACACAAAAAGTTACACCTCCATCTAAATGCAGTAACCGCGGCATCCAACTTTATTAAAGCAGCAGCAGAACCTTTTTTCCTCTCTGTATTGTCATGAATATCTAAATAATCCAGAGAGCGCCGCTGAATCCCGTAGTTAGATTACCCCGACTTTCTTGCAACTGGGACCAGTGTAATTGCGTTCAGAACTTGTCATGTTCAACGGTTAACTTCGGTTTTTGAGGGAGGTCAACTATGAATCTTAATTAGGAAAGTTTTGACCTGCAGTTTCTGTGAGTTGGATTCAATGTACTTTTGAATTCATTGGTACTAACAACATTTTGTTGCAAATGCCACTTGGTTGTAAACGATGCCTGGATGGATTGGTTGCCTGTCTCTTTTCCGTAAAAACCTTTTTAGGTTCTCTTCTTCTTCTTCGTTTTTTTCTTCTGACGATGCTGTCTTATAACGAAGGTTGACATTGGCGACCTCAACCTTGCCCGGAAAAGTGATCTGGTATTTTTGTGTATTGGCGTAAGATATTCAGCGTGGCTTGAATACATAATATGTAGTAGTACGTACGTTGATTTATAGAAGTACTTATTACAGGACACGATTGACTTTTGCTACCGTTGTCGAAATTCAGTCCCTCAGTTTCTTCCTCATAAATGTGACTAGTCAAACCGGCCGCGTATTCTATTGTGTACCGTGCGGCAGTATTGTTACGCCATTACGCTTATCTCCCGCTGGGTCTGTGATCGCATTCACTTGCGACATTTTATTACGTTTTGAGATGCTCCGATTTATCTTCGCAATGCAGTCACGAACTACACGAGCGTTCGTTTTGCACGTCTGCGTGACTCGTTTTTGAATAGTTGTATTATCGGTTTTCAAAGATCCGATCAAGTATTCATACATTCCTTATGATGTATTACATTAAAAATACCTGTGCAACTGAAGATGAATTTGAGCAATACGTCCAGACCCTGTTTCTTCACTTGACATTTGTACGTCTTGAAATGAATTTTTGCTGTGCCATATAAAAACTATCCTTCATTTATTTCACTCGCTCCAACCATAAAATATTAAACAATTCTATAAGCGATCGATAGGAGACAGGCATAAGAATAATTATGTGTAATCGTTACATTTAGCATAATAGCCTGTTATTATTATTAAATTTTATTCACCTTGATTTAGGTTTGACAAACGTGCTTTTCTCAGAAACAATCGCTTTTACGAATTCCTCTTGCGCGAGTGCTAAGTTGTGTAATATTAGGTAAGCGTTTTGTACGTATTGTTCTTTTAAATAAAACATCGAGGTTGTTACTAAGCTTACTAAGGTTAGTATTCCATGAGCGTAGCCCAAAAACCTAAAAACAACAATACCAGTATCTTTGACCAACACTGATGTTCAAAACTTGTTAACCAAACCCAGAAGGGAAAAAGAAATCCCTTCGAAAGCCGGTAAGAGTCTAACAAAATTCCATACTATATAACTAGTTTTCTTCAGGACAGCAATAATTGGGTGAAAACATTCTAACTGTGTTAGCAATCTCGAGGTGAATACGTGCTCTTGGAAATTGGGCCTTATTGCAAACGAGTCACGTATCAGCCGTACCGTTAGTCAGGTCTTTTGGTGAATTTCAGCCTTCCATTATATTTAGTGTGCGATGAATGTAAAACAAGAAAACAATTAGATTTTGTAAGGTTTTCGCTCACTTCTACGACTTTGGGTAGGTTTTTTGTGGATATCTTTTTTATATGCCCAAGGTTAAGAGGTCCTTTAGATAAGTCTAAATGACTTAGCGACTTAGCTGAAGGAGTTTCTTCATTGTCAAGGAAATTTGAAGTATAAATAATAATTTTAATGTTTACTTAAATAAAACCTTTCTTGAACCTTTTTAATATTATCGTCTATTTGACTTACTCGTACTTGGACGTATTTAATTTATATTGACTCTTAGTTGTTACCCATACTCATGCGTAAAACAGTATATCAAAAATACACCGCCAAATCCAATTTTATTGCAAAACATGCGAATAACCCACGCTATACTCTGTTCAAGGTTGAGCAACTTCACTTACTTCACTTAAACCTTATCAGTATAATCAGATACCTTTACAAAAGCAAGCTTCGCAAAACACGAAATAGTCTGGGCACCGCGATAAACTTGATTAATGATGGTCTTCCCGTCATCGTTTGTCATTTTGAAGCCCGTTACCTCTAGCTATGTTGGAAAAGGTTTAAATTTTCGAGCCGTGACGCTTCGACACAATTATGGAAACTGCTTGAACGGATTAAACCTACCAGTAAACCTTTATTAAATAACTAGCGGCCGCCCGCGACTCCGTCCGCGTGGTTTTCGGTTTCCGCACAGATACTCGTAGGTTTATAATAAAGCCTAAAGCCTTCCTCGTCAAATGGACTATCCAACACAAGAAAAATCGGAACAGTAGGTAGTTCCTGAGATTAGCGCGTCGTTCTAACAAACAAACAAATTCTTCAGCTTTATTATATTAGTATAGATGTATAGCTTACTTTACTAGATGAAATGTGATTCACAAAATTACAATGTGATTGTTTAATCAGACGTTTAAAATGTAACAAAAGTAATTGAATAGTGTATAACAATGATTTCAGTGAGGCATACATCCCATTGCTATGTACAGTCAGGTGGCCTGTGTATACCTGATGAATAAAATAATTCATATCAATTTAACTGAAAAACCGAAATTGAACAATTAATATGCAATCATATAATTTAATGTGCCTATCTGACAATAAGATGAATTTATCTCACAAAGGTAAATTCCCGCGACTGGCATCGACACAAATCCAGATTAATTAACAACATTTCAGCTGCTCATTTATAAAACAATGTTGATATTCCGTAAATCAATTTCCGCTACTAAATATTTGCATCACATCATCGCGATGTATTTATTCATTTATCAAGCAAAGTTGTCGAACAAACGTTTTGCAATTATGTAATCAGAAAGTAATTTAAGTTTGCGCTGCATTTAAATGAATACATATATTGTATTCGAATATAGAGGTCCGTGTGTCTTTTTCATACACATAATTGACACGGAAATTATTATATTTGAACCATACCTTTAAAATGGATGCCGATCAAACATAATAATGTCCTCGCACAATTTTCAATACTGGATTCCAGTATCTGTAGCTGTATGCATATTGACAATTACCCGCATTTCATAGGTCACGAAAATGCAAGCATTAAGCTTAACATTAACAGGACTAATAAGAAAAACCATACAGAAAACAGATTGACAATATTAATGGCAAATTATTATTTCACTAGCGGGCGCCCGCGACTCCGACTCGTGAATTTCGGTTTCCGCACACAAAGTGTTTTGTACATTATATGTATAAAGGAAGGTTTGAATTGAAAAAATATGTAGAATTTACATATATTTAACAATTCGACCAAGTAGTCGCAGAGATTAAAGCGTTCAATCAAACCAATAAACAAACAAACAGATAAACTAGATAGATTAGAGGGCACAATATTACTATCTGACAATATCCTTGTGACATATGTACATTGTACATATATACGCATAAAATTCGCACTTGGTACAGAAAGCTTCAAAAACCCAGAAGAATTTAACATTTCAAAGCATGCGAGCTTTTCATTAGGAACGGTAGCGTTTCTTTACCTCAGGATGTGCCCTCTTCTCTTTCGCTCTTGGTAGTACATTTATTAAATTTCCAACAGAGACTTATTATTTTTTAAATCACAATGCAAAAGTATTTCTTACCCGGAAATGTCCTTCATTTTTAATATTCTTTTAATGTTATAAAAAAATATGTTAGAAAAAAAATGACACCTTACTACTTTTGCACAGATTTGTTTGATGGAACTGCAATTGTGCTAGTAATTTCATGGTCTTCGTTTCATATTATTTAAAAAGTAAGTAATACTTGAGACATTCATAAAGTTATTCCAAAAGGAGACAGTTATTTTAGGCCCACCAGCAATCTGTAACGAATAATGAAAAGAGACATACATTGAAAATAAATATTTTATTTAGCAATTAAATTGATTTGCTATTCACTCACAGATTTTCTCACTGTCTTTGATTGATCAATCAATCTAAAGTGTTTCATAGCAATAGACATTACGTATATCACTCATATGATCACAACAGCATTATTATAGCTCAAGGTACAGTAAATAGATCAGGTGTCGCATACACCTCAACAAATGCTCACTCACGATCTCATAAATCATGGTGACCTTTCTCGATTTGATTCGCGTTTTATGATCGACAACCGTTGCGGAATATCCGTGACTGATGTTGTGGATAGAAATATCATCATTTGGGTAAATGCCACTAGAAATGTCATTAGGAGTGTACACATTAAACCCAGGGCCGTTTTATTTTTGGATATGAAATAGTTGATAAAAATATAAAATAGTTGTTAAAGTTCATTGAAATAGGTAAAGCTAAGTGATTTTAATGAGGTAATTGTACACAGGAATAAAATTAACTGAGTACGATCATTTGGAACAAATTGTCTATAAAGCTGTCGTGTCATAAAAGTTTTAAGGCAGAACCTTTTTCCATAATAAGAGTAAGCTTTTCAACTGAGAGGAAAGCAGACACTCCGTCAAACTGTAAACTTCTTGTCAATTCACAAACATTCTTCATAGAAAATCCCCAGATAACGGAAATACACAAGCTCAACTGAACAAATATTTATACGTATTGGATGTTTACAGATTCGAAACATGTAGATAAATTTTAAAATACAACAATGCAAGGACACTCTATTGAATACCTGCGTTTAGGAACTTTGTCTACGAATTGTAACGTTTATACAATTAATAAATGTTCAATCGAAACGTAAAGGAAACAATGCAAACGGTTTTATATTCCAACAACGGAGACAAGCGAAATTCGCTTCTACCCTGTGAGCAACGTAACGAGCGAATTAAACTGTACACAATTAACTAACCGGGGTTTGTTCAACGTATCCATTGAATCCGTTCGTTGTTAAACGTTAAAACAAAAACCGAACTAATGTGCAGTGAAAAAGTCAAATCAGCACACCGAACACCGAGGTAATTAAATTGCAGAATCGTGCCTGCGCCTTTTCAAACACTTTAATGAAAGAACTGAGGTAGTGCTAATTGCTATTGTGCAGTATCCTAAGGGTATTTGCCTGATTAAACCCAACATCCGGAGTGGAAAGGAAAGCAACAAACATGCTCTTATTAATGAAGCACTCATAATATCAGTTTGGAGGGGACGGAGAGGAAACGCCAGTTTTAACGACTTCAGCATTAAAAGCTTTGGAGCGCGCTTAAGATAGATCTCGTCAATTAAGCGAATCGGTTCTGTCCAGCGTACCTAATTTAAACTGATGTCAGCATCGTGGGTCCTTATTTAAAGTATGTATTGATTAAAAATACGTGATATCACGTATTTATGATCCTTTCGTCGTAAGTCAGCTACAACCACTAGATTTCATTCAGTAGGACTGAAGGAGTTTAATTAAAGAAGGCTTAGGAGCTAAAATGGTGGTATGAACATTTGAAACATCAGGTGAAAAGTAAAATAATATATTTTATTATTAATTCTTAACAATCTATTTTGTAAAATTCATTATCAATTTCAGCAAAAACGAGGTTCAAAAAGGCATTTATGAGATCTTAAGACTACGAGTGTAGCACAAAACCTCTCAAGAGAATCGTCGCAAATGCACTCACTCACATTTGTCAAAGCTGGTAAAAGCATTATAGCTATGCAAAGCCGAGTAGGCAGGGCAATCTCCGCGTTCATAATGTTTTAACATACCATTACGGGATCACCTCATAAATATTCAATTCATCCCGTAGCTTCGCTCCCGCCTTTTCTTTACTTACTCACACAGATAACAAAGTCGGTAAGTTCCGTAATGAAATTCAATTTCAATCCATACTTTGTAACTAAAGACTTTTTTTTGCGTACATTTTATCCCTCTTTTAGTTGATCTGCCTGTAGAGAAATGAGGTCGTGAATTGAGACTTTTTTATATTATTAATAGTTTTTACACACGGTTTTGCCTGCGTTATCAATATTTCGTTTTATCCTATGGGCAGAATTTAATCGGAATAAAAAGTATCCTATCACCTAAGTCATCTCATACCATGCCTGTATACCAAATTTTAACAAAATCCGTTGAGTTGTTTCAGCTTGATTCACGAACAAAAAACCAAACAAACAAACTTTCACATTTATAATATTAGTATGATTATATGTATTAATGTACATTAAGTATTACAAATAAATAAATACCCTAAGCAGTTTTGGCTGATGATAATGAATTAGAACCGAGAGAGGTATTATTACCCGTATTTTGAAATCCTATTTCAATCCTATTGTATGCATCTGGGAACAACCCAAACCACATAGAAGCCTAATTTTCATCACCATTACGAGTATAATGCATCCCAATATGATCTGAAACCAGTGATTTGCTCTATGTCCATAATATCCGCTAAGCCTGTAATCTCTTTTGTTAGCGGCCACGCAAAACAGCAAATCGGTACATTCGGCGAAATTATATGATGTTAAAGTTGTCTCACAATTTTGTGAAGTAATCAGGGTCATTAATAATGGTCTTTTATGCTTTCACAGTCAATAATTCTCCAAAATTGGCCAATTAATTATAAAATATATTTTATAAAGAAAATTAATGTGCGTTATTTTCATTCTATCCTTAGTTTTTAAACTTATTATTGTTTATTAAATCTCAGGATTTGTGCTTGGAAATAAAACCTACATTGATGTGTTCAAATGAAATGAAAAATTTAATAATTAAATCCTTTAACAAAAACACCAACTACCTAGCCTTAAACTAAACTTGAAGCTAAGAAACGAATAGTCATACCAAAATACATAATATACTAGTAATTGCACCTTCTTCTTTCTATTTTCATATTGATACTTCATTCATCCAATCACCAACCACTTCGCTCAGAATAAAATAGCATTATAAATCGCAATATATGCAGCCAATGATACCCCAACGTTAAATCAATGCTACATATTGACTGTACCGAAGCACGGGTTTTAAGCGAGCAAGATTCAATTTCGCTAAATGCACTCGGGAAGCCTCGGCTGATTTCAGACCGTATTTGGTGAAATGGTGTAGGTAAGAAAGGAATCCAAAAATTCACCGTACTATTCTCTGAAATCTTGTTCCTTATTATGTAAATGGTCAACAGGGCGCAGATGTGGGCTCGCAGCCAACTACTTACAGGTACAGATGTTACTTGTTTGTGCTGATACAATTATAGCTCACCAACTCGCTTAACTCCGGGAGTCCGCCCCGCTTCGCTTTTTGTTTCCGTTTCACCGTCTACGCCTTTGGAGACAGCATTGTTTTGTCAAATCAGTTTCTAGATGCAACTTTTGCGTCGTTTTACCCAGCTTTCTGCAGATTGTCTCTACGAGGAAGCAACTTGATACTTTCCGTTGCTTGTTCCGTGATAACATTTGCTCAAAGTGCTCCTCTTTCCTGCGTTAGGATTACAACAAAAGGTAACGTACTGAGTTGTTACTGTTGTTTATACGCAGCGTATTTTAATAGAAATGATGAGTCATAGTAAACTTGTATGTATGACTTGACCAAGGTTTGGCAGTGTATGCCAAACCTTCAAAACAACTTTGTACAATTTAAACTTGGTATATCAATGCCTTATGTATTGACATACAAGCTATCTCTCTGATATAGGCTCCTTCAAAATTCGTGCAATTTATTTATTTCCTGTTCACTGACTGCATTTGAATTTAATATTATTCAGCCCTAAATTTCTTGTTATCTGGAAAATCCCATTCCTGTAATGAAAATGGTCAACAAGGCGGCAGAACAGCTGCGGGCGCCAGCTCGTAACCACTACAGATGTCTCTCGTTTGCGCTAATACAATTATTGTTGCTCCATTCGCGAGCATTCTACCTTGCCTTGCTTTGCTTTTTTAGGGTTCCGTAGCCAAAATGGCAAAAAAACGGAACCCTTATAGATTCGTCATGTCTGTCTGTCTGTCTGTCTGTCCGCCAGTCTGTCACAGCCACTTTTTTCCGAAACTATATGTACTATACTATTGCAACTTGGTAAGTAGATGTATTCTGTGAACCGCAACAAGGTTTTCACACGAAAATAGAAAAAAAAATAAAAAAATGGGGGGTCCCCATAGTTAGAACTGAAACTGAAAATATTTTTTTTCATTGAACATATACGTGTGGGGTATCTATGGATAGGTCTTTAAAAAATATATTGAGGTTTCTAAGCTCATTTTTTTCTTAAGTGAATACTTTGCGTGACAGACTCTTCCAAAGTGGAAAAAAGTGTGTCCCCCCCCTCTAACTTCTAAAGTAAG
Source organism: Nomophila noctuella (assembly GCA_958496325.1). Taxonomy (NCBI): domain Eukaryota; kingdom Metazoa; phylum Arthropoda; class Insecta; order Lepidoptera; family Crambidae; genus Nomophila; species Nomophila noctuella. Next base: position 5,186,492 of record OY292488.1, read on the forward strand.
AGGATGATAAATCTGAAATAAATATATTATGTACATTACCATAAAAACTACCAACGAAAATTGGTTTGAACGAAATCTATTCAGTAGTTTTTTTAATACGTCAAAAATAGAATTTGTACGGAACCCTCAGTGCGGGAGTCCGACTCGCACTTGGCCAATTTTCTTTCCGCTTCACTAGCAGTGTGCCTGCCGTCAATTGTATGTAAATTAATTAAAGAACGTTATTAAAATCCAAAATTACTTCACTTATTGTGCACCAAATATTTCATGCTAAAAATGCTTTATAGTAATAAACTACCTTACATTTTTACCAAGCTACAAGCTAGCGATCCTCATAATTATTAAATCTTGATTCATCCGATTGTTCGATTCCTCACTTCAATTCAAAGTATTTTCTCAGCTCTAATTCTTCCCGACAAGCAAATGAAGCAAGTGTTCGGCATTGTACAAACCCCTGATGGATCGCAAGTGTATAAAGAACAATACAAATCGGACGTCTAAAAGCGCCCGAGGGTTCTTAGTTGTTCATTTTGTTTGTTCAACCCCTTGAGGAACGCAGGACGCTTCGTCGAGTCGAGTCGTAAAGCTGGGCACCGCCAATATTGTCTTGGACGTGGCTCGGAATCGAGTGTAACTCAGAGCGGACGGGGCATTATAAGAAGAGCTTAGAAATATGCAAAGGGGCAGCAAGGACATTTGCAAACTAAATAGTTCCTTCGCACGCAAGATGTATGAATTGGACCATTTAATTGCTTCTGATCATATCTTTAATGTTCATAAGTATTTTTTATGTTATAATAGTACTCGCATTAATTATCGCAATATCAAGAGAGCGCTCCAGTAGGTACAGGAGGTTGGGTTATAAATCTTACTGAAATGACGATAAAGACACTTATAATGTAGAATTCATGGCATGATACGTGTATACTCCGAGTAAACAAAATAATTCTTTATAATAACCCACTGATTCGACAAATTAGAGTCTTCTCTATAACAACTAATATGGAAAATGATTTTGTAAGAGACAGTATATTATCACTTTTTCCGCCACGCTTGTCACCCTCGTCGTACCGCCCGCGACCTGAATCTCAACAGAGGAAAGTTGAAGGCCTATTTGATTATGGTTTCAATAAAAATCTCTTCGCGAATCCTTTTTGTAACACAAAATGTTTTAGTATACATTCGGAATATTATATTGGAACGGCAGAATGATGTTTCACCTTTTTCAGATAGAATGAATAGGGCGTATTTTTATTGAATCACTAAAAAAATTGTTGTGTATATTCTGATTCTGTGGATTCATCACCACCAATCTTAATCAAACTAAAGGCAGCAGTTTTGTTACACATCCAAAATATTCAATACCCAATTTATCCATTATCATTAAACTAATATTCAATGAGGGAATAGAAACAGAATCCATTCCCTTGAAGGCAGTGATGCGTCTTCCCAACTCCTAAGTTTCTAAGCTCTTCCCTTTTTGGTGTACAATCACTCTCTCTCTTTCTCAGTTGTACCTTTTATTAAGCGTAGCCAGCGGTGGCCAGCGAGCTGGCGGCGCGCCATGGGAAACTTATCCAGTTTAAGACATCATTGCACGTTCCGTGTCGGGTTGAGTCAGTCTGCCAGCAGTTCTATTGTTCACTTTCCTTTATACAGTGCTGCAAAGTTTTCTGCGGACAGTGGGAATGGAAGCTGATAAGTTTTTAACCAATCTATTACTATTACAAATATGAAAGTTTCACTGTTTGTATGTTTGTCCGTCAGTCTCGCTGAATCTATTGAACGGATTTCGAAGAAACATGGCATATTTTCCATCCAACATTAATATCAAAGAAGTGTTTAAAGTAACGTGCATCAGCTTTCAAACCAAGTAGGCTACAGGTGCTTTTAATAGTAAACTTAAAGATAAATTATTTTACTGCATGAAATTACTTACAATCCATTTTTACAAACTTTCATTTTAACAGAGTGCTACTTTCAAGAGCTGATCGATATCGATTTTAAACAAAGGAAAGGGATGACGACAATTTTCCATTATTCTGACGATGCTGATACTGATTACAAAATCACTAAAAGCAAATTTGATACAGAAGGCAAACAAGGAGTTTTCCTATAAAAGTTAACAGCCGTCGCGACGAGTTAGCAACTCCCGATGATAAGCGCCGGGAACTGGCTTCAAACTTTACCCGCCCAGTCCCGGTCGAAACGGACGGCTTTTTTATGTACCATATTCATTAAAAGCAGCGGTAACTGAATGAAGTCGATAGTTTGATTTATAGAGAACACTTTACGCATTTACTTTCTAAGACTCACTTAATCATCACAGACTCATGATTCTGAAGCAAGCAATACAAAGATATAAATAAGTGAAAAGAAGACGAAGACTGATATTCCAGAGTAGTGAAGACTTCTTTCAACCCAGCTTCTATGAAAAGAAGCTCCACGGGGAAAAATGCTGAAGAACGTGTACTGAGAGGAAGCATTTTCGGAAAATATGCCCATTTTGTCCACATATACAAAGTTTTAGTTGTATTCTATTTCGTTTTTATTTTAGTTCTTGCTTTGAAACGAAATACGCCATTTTTTTCTATTTCGTTTTTATTTTAGTTCTTGCTTTTTTGTGTGAATATTATATTAATAAAGCTTATTTCACGAGGAAAAATATAAAATCTAAAAAGAAGGAGACTTTCCGTTATATTCGACATCGGAAAACTGAATCCCTAATTCCAAAATAAATAGTTATAAAACTATATACTATACAAATATAGTATTTCAGTCACGTACGTCTGATATCCAGGCGAGAGGTCGTAACACAGGTCGTATCTACAGTTTATTCAACGATATCATCAAGTTTTACTATCACTTCTAGAACTTAGAATTCCTAAGTAGGTACTTATTAAAAAGTAGCCGGGAGATAAGGAAAATAAACTTATTACTGACTTCTCCACTAGCAATTTTCTACTTTTTCTCAAGTATACTTTCATCATTTTCTGCACAAAGGCCAATTTCTTTCGAAGTACTTACTTAATAATCGCATGATATAATTTCGTCGTCACTCTTGCAGAAACTATGTAGTATGTCTTCAAATAAAGCTTTACTAAAATTTATTGTTACGCACAATTCATGGGTAAGCTGTAAGTATACCGTCGAGTGACCGTCATACTATATGTCTTCGTTTGTTTTGATAGAATCATCATTGTAAGTGTTTGTCCCGGTGGTTTTCTCCGCCATTGCTTCGGAGTCCGGTCTGCTAGTTAGTTTTGATATAATATTAGTTTAAAAGCAAATAATTTTATAAATTCCAGGACGTCATCCGCCTTGAGACCCAATACTGGTCCCTGGTGGAGATCCCGAAGCAGGAGAAAGCGGAGACGGTGCCAGCGTTCGTGCTGAGAGCCTGCTCCATCATGGAGAAGACGCAGAAGTCAGGCGAGGGGGTGAAGACGTCGTCCAAGCTGGCTGAGGAAGCGGCCGATCGTCGCGACCGGATAGAAAGACTAAATGGTAAAGATGAAATTAAGAACGTTGATAGAACAGATAATTGTATTTGTAAGGACGCCTTCTGTTATTTGAACTATGATTAACTTCGTTAACACACTTCGAGAATAAATGTGGTTATTCAAAATTGGTAAAGTCATCAAACTCCAATCATAAAAAAGTTTTCTTTAGAATTTTTTGTTTCGCCTGCTTAATTCCTTCTCTTAGTTCTTCTTTCACATGTTTCAATGTTTGGCATGTAAGATAAGAACTTAGGCTGTGGATGAGATAAATTCAGGAAGCGTCCCAGAAATAAGATAATAGGAGTATTAGAACGTTAATTAACGCTCTAAGTAATTATTTATTTACTAATTAACTTCTATTACTGATATATGTTTAACTTTACCACGGTTTTTCGGGAAAGAAACCAATATTTACTAGTATGTCTAATTATTTTTTTGTAGGTAGAAACAGGTGATTTGGGAAAAAGCCAATTTTTAATCTAGTAAGTGCGGAGTTTTCCCAATTAACACTGGAACCAAAATATTACTTTGTTAGAGTGAGGAAGAAGCAAAATTTCCTAATTTAATTTTATCTTTTCCCATTTACCTTCAAGCACTATTATAAGCTCCTCTGTGTTCGTAAAGTTTTTTTACGACCGAAGAAAAAATTATTCCTTTTTTGTGCTTCCAGCACACAAGTAGTACCTCTATATACCGATAGATTTTATGTAGTTAAATCTGGGCAGAATCTCAGCATTATTTTTTCTCTCCTAAGTATTTCCCTTTTAAATTTCTAATTCGTAGCCCTGCAACCAAAAATTTGTTTTAAAACAGAGGACATATTTCACAACTCTGGCTGTTAACTTTTTCGAGGCGTCTATTTTTCATTACCGGACGTAACAAAATCTCGTTCTAAATTAATTGAAGTTGGGTACCCGAATTCAAATTAAGCAGTGCGGTCTCGGCGAAACCCGTCCTAAGCACGAATTAAGCACAAACAATAAAATGAGTTAAGCCCACGAACCATACCGGAAAACGGGGTTTACCTCCCCTATCTACGTTCAGAGATTATTCTGCTTTGGTAAATATATTTGAATGTATGTTTATTTTCAGTTATCGGCTCCTGTACAATCACTAAAGATTTATGATAAACAGGATCTATTTTTTTTTAAATCTGGCTAGTGTGTTTTATAATTTGCACTTTACATTGGTAACATAATTATCTTTACGAACGTGTAAAAGCATTTATGTACCTTGTTTAAACGCAACTACCGTAACGGTTATTGAACAATAACGAAAACATAATTATTTTAAAGTTGTGATGATCAAGTTTTCGACTATTTCAAGAATCTATCAATAATTTGTCCTCGCTATGTACTAGTAATATTATCTTGATTTAAACAAAATTTCATTTATAATTATAATATATTTCAGACATGACAACATTGCAAATAGAAGCTGAGAATACTCAAATGACAAACGACTTGTACCGGCTTCTTAAGAAATACACTGGACTGAGAAACCTCATCAGAGAACTCAAGGTACGGTAATGCAACATTGAAATTAATTTCGTTATTATTTAAATCTCCAGTCCTCAAGTTGTTTGTCCCAAATCTTAAGAAAGTCTCATAAGAAAATTACGATTTCTCATAATTTCTTCGTATTATTTTAGTCTTAATAAGTGTTTAAATTTGAACCGCATTAAATTTGAACTTCTATTATTTCAGTTTGGAATTTAAATAACTAACAGTTGTGCACTTATGGTATTTCTGTAATATGACTGAACACCGTGGTGTTTTAATGATACTTACAACACACACCTAATAAAATCAACCGTAATGAACGATTTGAGTCGTGCTCAAAACCTATATTTAACACCACTTGATTGCCCATTTGTGGTTTATAATAGGCGGTGACAAATGCGAATGGCTATTATTTTCGTATTTCGTAATAACAGAATTGACTCATGAGCAAAAAGCATTACTACTCCTGTTAAAATAAAGGGTGAACCTTTTTGGATATAGAAACTACCTTAAACAAGACACTTTTAATTTGAGAAAAAAATAATAGTTACACATCATTAACATTCAAAAGTACTGAACAAGAGTGAACTTTAACTTTGTCTTAATCGATTTTCGTTACATAGACAACTTTGATTCAATTTGCTTGTGTTATTAAAATATACCAAAGTTTGAACCTTTTAAATTAATCAACAAATTAATACTTCTGTATTTTAAAATGGTAATTTTCTTTTTCTTTTATTTCCAGTCTGAGTACGTGAGCACAAAAGTGTACCCGATGTTCCCTCGGTACACCATGCTCAAGGACATGATAAAGGACATCATGCACGACCCCGACTACATGGAGGTCTGCCATGAGGTGGACCCATAGCGCGGGGTGCGCAAATAGATGAGGTCCTCCTTCACCGATCGCCAGAGGTCGTGTCGTCGCTAGGCAGCTTGGAAGTAAAGGAACGAGTGGTCTTGACCCTCTGTGACTTCAAAGGAACGCTTGCAAACTGCTACTTCTCAGGCGATGCGATCTGCTCAGAACAGAGGACTAGCCGTGCCATCAATTTTAGATCCGCTTAAAAGAATTGCAATTCCCAAATTATCAAAGAATCTTCAAAAGTGGTAAGTGGTTAGAAGAAATTATCAAAATTAAAACTTGTGCAAACGAAAGAACGGAGAATCTAATAAGAGACCAAGATGAACAAAATATGGATAATTTGGAAGATTGGAACTACCAGAAACATTAAAATCTAAGGGAGAAATTTGTTGGCACGGTGCCAGAATTGATTTGTAAAAGATATACATTGTTCGTTTTGACGCATTTTCGCTTTTGAACAACGCTTTTGCATCAGTAGTCAGGAAGGTTTTGCGGAGTTGTCTTTGAAGTCGTGCTGTGGTGGAATGAGCTGGCGGTGGGTAGAATGGCGAGTACTCATTTATTTTGCGCAATTTATTAATTGGACTTTGTTTAGTTATAAGTTTAGATTCGTATTTAGTGTTAGTACTCGTCGTCAATTCGATGTGATTTGTTTCCGTTGTAAATAATGAGTGCGGTTGCTTTCCTTCGATTCAGTGAGTGTTACATCTGATTTATCATTTTGTGTGTGAACTTGCGTCAGTATTTGGTATACATGTAATTGTACAATTTCCACTAGTAGTTATTTATACTTATTGAATGATATGCATAGTTTGTCTTAGTGACCATTTACAGTTATGCCGAGTAAACTTGGTTTTAGTTGATCTATATTTAGAGATGATTTACTTCTCAGCGTAATATGTACCTGTCCTTGCTTACTGTCTTCGTGTATGATTAGCTTCCTAGTTGTCGTGATATCTATTGGAAACTAGAACATTATCAAAATACATATTACAGTTGTAATTGATCATATCCCTTACCTAGCTAATGTGAATTCCAGACGAAACATATTGTCTTTAATATCAGTATCTTTTATCGTCATGTCATATCAATATAAACAAATAGTCTGCTTGAATCTAAGCATCGGTAGAATATAGATAAAGTAAAGAGTATGAATAGGAAGCAAGTTTGTATGATGAAATAATGCCATTGTATGTGTTCAATGTTAAAGTAAAACAACTATCTAATTGATATGAATAAATATATCTTTTTGTATGTGTCTCTATAAAAGACGCTTTCTCGAATTATCATTTTGGTGAACACTAAAGCGATTAAATAATTCTATTAGAATTAGTATAATTTTGACTTAATTGGTTTTTTATATATTTCTTGACAAGTGTTTCCATCAGATTAAAATAATAATAAAATGTAAAAGATTAAATTATTTTCTGTTTCAATTCTGTCTCACATAATACAAAAAAACATCAAGCTTGTATTTTTCTTCATGCTTCGTATTGAGTAAATGCAACAAAGTATTTAGACCAGGAAGTAGCTCGAATAGAATTATTAGTTTAGTCTACGATGGGCTCAAAGTCATAAAACATCGTCGTTTAAGTTTTGGACCGTATTCAGAAACACATCCAGCTTTAAATAAGAAAGAACATCGTCTCATGTTGATACCAGTGTCTAAATACTGGAGACGAGAGCACATCTAAAAATTAAGACATTCAATCTCAATGAAGATTTTGTGTCTCATTTGGGGTGTCTGAATAGGGTCTCTGTATATAGAAGGGAAAGACCGACAAACGGTTTTCGGATCCGTGCATTGAGCCGTATAAAATACAAGAAGTATTGTACACAATTTTAACTATGTGGTGGTACCAAAGACGGATAGTCAAGCACATTACTTGATCGTGCGTAGGTATGACATGTTATGGTGAAAAAAAAATGCGTAATATACTTGGTACAATGGCTGATTGCATGAGGCTGTAATTAATCACAAGGTTTTAGAGCATAACTTAGTATTAGTACCTTTTATCGCATAGCAAAAGCTACTTGAAAAACGCTTACTGCTTCGTCTACCATATATCTTAAGCATTTAAAAAATAATGATTATTGTAGAATTAAGAAAATTGCAGTGCGTTTACGGATTTGGTAAAAATCTAGCAATCGCATATAAATTCCTGTAAATTACAAATTTACTTTTAAAAATTTCAAATTGTATAAAACTGTGATTTATTCGAATTGATTTTATTAGTCGCATAATGTAATTTAGATTTAGAGAGTTCCTGCTTTTTATTGTAAAATCAATATAAATAAATAATGTATAATTAATTGCAAACAATTGCCAAATTGTGTAATATTTATATTCTAAAGTGTATAATGGTTATTTATTTAAAATTATTAATAAGCTAAGCTTTGTGTAATAAATATTGACAAACATGAAAGCAAATAGTGAGGCCGATTCGTTAGATTAGAATGAAATATCTTATAACAGTATTGGTTACAATAAACTACACAAGCTTATTGTTGTTATATTAAACAATCCACTTGTAGTCCCAAACAAATTAATATTTCACATATTGTACTTACCTCGTCACTCATAATTTTATAAATTAAAATAAATACAGAAATAATATGGACCTATAAACTTACTAAGAAATAGCTGATTTATAATTCAGAGGCTATGTATTGTTTTATCTCTTCTCTACTAAAGAAGTATTTCAGAAGTAATCTAACTAAAGAGTGAAAAATTGAAACTCAATGATTTTTTTAGTATTTATATTGAATTTGAGTCATTAAAATGGGTAGATAGATGGGTCTATTCTTGTTTATTTGTATGCCTTATCTACCCCCAGAGTCTTTGACATATTATTATTTCGGGGCAAGATACCGCTCTATATAATATCTTCGGATATTTTGTGTGCAAACTTTTTAATGTATACATTTAATGTGATTCCCCTTTTGAACCATGGCATATGTTGCCTTACCGGTTGTGCCACAACAGTAAGTCCAAAAATGTACCTAATTTGCATTAATTTACTTAAATTAGGTATTTAGATATGTAATATCGGAATATACTGCCATTTTGTTAGGTAGGATAAACGTATTGTAGGTAGTTATTGACTAAGTAATCATAATAAGCAAATATAAGATAGGCTTAATCGTATAAATCATATTATAATACGAGTATTATGTTAAACGCTACAATACCAAAATATTATGTAGAGTAACTATAATGTACCTATGTTTTCTGTGATAGAATTAATGTAACACAACTCTATTATTTACTATATTCTATTCTGTCTTCATTCTATCAAAATTCAATTACTTTAGTGGTGATGTAATGTTTGAATCATCATTTTATGTTTCGACAGTTATAATGCCAAAAATCTCAAATCGATTGGTTCCAATGGTTCAGTATCAATTTAACAATTTTGACAGATTGTGTTAGTATGATCATGCAGAACATGAAAAGTAACATGAATACCTTAGTTACATTGAATATTGTTTCAACTAATATCAACTGTTAGATTCTTCTTCTTCATCACCATATTTTTTAGTCCTTAGGTAAATGATTTTGAGCCATCTCGTATTTAATACGAGGTTAGATTGAACTTAATGCCTCAAATATTAGTTAAATTTTAGAACAAGCGATACCTATACTTATAAGAATTCTATAAACTATTAACAGTCCATTTCGAAGTCTTTATCATTATAATAAAATCATGTACTAATAGTTAATGTTGATGATGTTGCTTATTTGGTAGTTAATATGTCGTTAACCTATTATTGTAATCTATGCATTAAAATATAAACATATATCGTACGTTTTAAGTATTTCACGACGTAGTATCGCATTATACCGCAGATACCTTTAGCATTCAAAGATGAACATCTTTTGCAAGTGGTAATTTAAATGGTACAAACAAAAGCCATTTACATAAATTATTACGAAAATTGCCGGTCTGAACTCACTAGGAAAAAAATTACTTACTTACATTTGCATTATTTTTCCTTCTACACAATATGTTTTTTAGGTTAATCAAATCTTTAAATTAAATACTTCAATTAAATCTGAAATAAACGTCAAAGCCAATACCTTACTCAAAGGATAGGTATGTGAAAATTGTAGTAATTTACTAAGAAAAGTATATTACCCGTACCTTTTTATTATCTGTCTGTGATTCACATTAATTAAATTTTAACAAGTCTTAAGTATTTATTTTATGCACCCATGACAGGAACTGGCTTTATTTTACAAAAGTATCTTCGAAATTAAAAAAAGAAATACAGCTTTTTAGTGGTTGAAGTACTACCATATTCTGTCGCCATTTTTGAGACGCAAGAACCATTTGCACATAGGTTCTGCAGAGTACAAAACCCCACTTCAATTACATGGTCTATATCATGTGTGTTATTTTACTATACTACGTCTGCTTGTAATGTCTGACCACCAATAGGATTTATAAAAACCATACTTTAATCATTACAAAAAATATTTCTCATTCTTAATAAATTTCTCACTACAGCTTGAACTAAGTACTACACATTATATCACCTAGTCCGAAAGTCGCTCTAGAATAAAAATTATGTAATTGTAATAATGTAACTAAGTAGATAATGTATGTTGCTATAAATAAATGTTAAATGGATGCAAGGCATTGTGTTAGATGTGTAACATGTATGTACCGATGTGATCTTTCGGATAATTGTCTAAAACGCTTTGTTACAAGAATGTATTACATTATTTTTTGGGCAATTCGACTTTCATTTTCTTTAAAGAAGTCTACCCCACAAAACGCAAAGATCTCGCCGGAAAATAAAATTCGTCGTTCCTAAATAAAGCACTGCCCTGGGAGTACCTAGTGTTCATGTATTTGCGGGAAAAATAACTTAAAAAGAAAACCGGCCAAGTGCGTGTCAGACTCGCGCAACGAGGGTGCCGTACGAACGAATTCTATTTAGGACGTATTAAAAATACTACTGACTAAATCTCTTCTATTTTCGTGTGAAAATCACCAAGTTTCAACGGTATAGTACTTCTACTTATAGTTTCGGAATAAAGTGACTGTGACTGACTGGCGGACAGACAGACAGACAAACATGACGAATATTTAGGGGTTCCGTTTTTTACCGCTGCTAACTCTTTTACGTTAAAAGCGCCATCTATTGACGTACTGCGCTAACTGTAGTTATGCTTCATCAGCGCTACCTAGGTAAAATACTAAATACTATCGATTCAAATGCTACAAAGCCTAGTGGTACACATTTGGAACGGAGTTATTTCAGATGTTATCCAGTAGATGTCTCTTTAAAAAACTAATTATTTTAGTGTTACCAGATTTTTAACAACTTTTTTACACTAAAGTTGGCAAAAATAAGTAGGTAAATTAAATAAAGCAAGAAAAATAAATTTCATATCGACTATAGTATATTGCAAAAAAAAAGAAGGAAAATGCTGTGCTGTGCTGCATCTCCAGCTTACTTTTTATTAGACATTTTTCACTAATTTAAGAATAAACAATCTGAAATTCTACCTTTAACATTCTTTTTGTTTTATTTTTTTTATTTTACCTTTCTTAATTTTTTTATTATCTTTATGTTTTACGGTTTTGTGATATGTAAATTAATATATTGTAAAATGTAAACCTCATTTTATAAATATGTCTTTTTTAATTAAAATTGTTATTTTTCCCTGAAAAAATCCAAGCTAATATTATTATTACAACATAATGTTGCATAAGTTAAAAAAATTTATCTATGCCACGCGGTATTCCATCTATTTTATTAGGGTAATAATATCGTGAGTATGGCAACCCTGTTTGCGGCTCCCATTTATTTTAACGTCCATTCATTCGCTTTGGCGCTGTCGTTCGTGATAGAGGCGCGTTCCGCCTCGACCGTAATGGCGGGATTTCGTCAACGACTAAAGTTTCTACCAAACTTTTTAACTTTGATTTCATGAACTAAAACTAACTTTTAACACTTTAACATTACCAGAAACTCGATAAGAATAGTAAAAAGCCGCAAATAAGTGAAAGTTTACCGGTCAGGATGTCGGTTAATTCAAAGTGGCGGTTACCTGACGTTTTTTGTGCTGGTGTGTTGAATGGATGTCGGAATTACGTTTAATTCGCATCGCGGGGATGGGTGAGTAAGTGGTCTGAGGTGATTTGGGACATTTCGAGATGCCTTTCGTGCAGCGTGTGGTCGAGCCGAAGTTTCTGTCGCGGACTAGTCTGAGGGACGAAGATGGGAAGCCTCGTGTTACGGATGAGGAGCTGCAGGCGGTGACGAACTGCACCCTGAGCAATGCGCTGCGGCAACTCGCCTCCCTCGTGCTGCTGGCCGAGGACATCTTCAGCGAGTTGACATCGCAGCTCCAGGGCATCACCGAACGCTCGAAGGTGGCGCAGACGAAGATCGAGAGGATCAACGAATTGGTGGAGAAATATGATCCGAAGAAAGTTCCAGTCCGTGAGTACCTTTTTTTTATATCACTTGTTTTATCATAAATACCTAGGTTAAAAGTTTACTTTATACATGAATAGCAACATGCATCCGTGCAACATCACCTGGTGCTCAGCAGATGCAATAGGTATTACGATAATTGGTTTGAATACCTACAACGGTCATTACATAAAGGTGCATCGAGGAGCTTATTAGTTATTTATTAAATTAGCAGCTGAATGGCAAATTGTCCTCTAGGTAGGTAGGTATTTTGTTTCAAAACAATCTTGAAAGGGCGCGGCGGCAGAATATACCTAATACCTACCTATATCGCTTTCCAGTCTTAGGTATTGTACCCAAGGATAATATCAAATCAATGATAGTTTTCTGATTAAATTTATAGGTTTCAGTATCAAGAAGGCATTGTAACCTACTTTCATGTAGGTAGGTAATTTAGTAATGTGCAGATTACATTTTAATCGGTTTTCTTTTTGAATATTTGAATAGGGTTTTTTGTCTTTTTCCACTCAAAATACAATGAAAATAAGTAATTTGTCTGCGTAACCAAAACACTTTCCTCTATGGCATAACTTATCAAATGGATTACTTATCTATTGATATCACAACGATGAAAACTAATGGAATGAAGTAACTTATCCCCTTATCTATCTAATCTAGCGTCTGCCTACTTATTAGTTATTAATGCAAATAGTGTACTTACCTACCTAGTGGTTCGTTTTCTTATATTAGTCTAATGTAGGCAACAAGATCGTATTCTCTACACACCCAGGCATTGATAATTTACCTTCTAATTGGTTACCCATTTATTTTTATCGGTTTTCTAAATGTAATCGATTTAAAATTCAAGTTTGTAAATCTTTATCTGTATGTACCTATGTAGTATTCCATCTGAAAGTACCTAGGTAGGACTACCTATACACGATGATACAGTAAGATCGGCGAGATACCTACCTACCTATTAATAGGTATGTTTGTTGCAAAAGTGACAAAACATTCGCAAATGTTTTATTTTACTTATCAAAGAGCTTATCAAAGACGATAACATTCATAGACTTGTATCCAATTAAAACTTTAATCTTTAGTTGAGGCCAATGACTTCGCAATCAGGCACACGCCATACCTAGGCACCGAACAAATAAGCTCATTGAATAAAACGATCGGTCCGAAACCTCATTACCTCGTCCTCCTTGAGTACGCCGCCTTTACAAAAACGTTCCAGGTTGATGCATTACAGAGCGCTATCTAAAAACCTGTTTGGGCATTCGAACGGGCCGCGATGGGAAAAAACTTCCAGATTCCAATGCGGACCATAAAAACGTCTCGAGATAATTTCCAACCCATCCTATGCGTGCGCCTGCTCACGAACTGACCGTTCAAGTATTTAACACTCGGAGAAGGTTTAATTGTATCTATGATAAACCTTGGGCTGGTTCTATTCCCACATCTGTTAGAGTAAACATTTTAACGCAGGAAGATAGCATGATCGATATTGCTGATACGCTTAATACAATTATCAAGGAGAGAGATAACTTTGAACAGAGAAACGATTAAAGATTATTGCCATTAACCATTACACTGAGTCTGCATTGAATAATGATAAGGTGATACAAATATTTGAGTATAACTGTTACATGTTTTATACAATAATGTATCAATTATTTTTTTGATACTAGGTACTCGAACTTATATATGTATATCGACATGAAAACATTAAAACCATTAATGGAAATTTCTGAGTTGTTAGGTACCTACTACCTACCTTTACCTCGTATTGTCTTTTTTGTCAACTGATTACTTAAGTCTCATTATTTTCGGAGGCAATTGTCTTTTTTGTCAACTGATTAGGTACTTAAGACACATTATTTTCGGAGGCACGAATCTCGTCAACAAACCTATTTTTTCTGTGGGAGTAGATAGATACCTATTACCTACCTACAGTGAAACTGACAAAAGTGTGAAAATTTGGGCCGCTGTGCGAAACTAAGTTAATTATTAGGTAGGTACTGCATTGGGCCGACTCCCACGGTATTTCCGTTACCCAAAGGTACCATTAGGTTCATGGTCAAACAACCATTAAACTAAGTATGAAAACATTAGTGCTCGAAAGAGCTTTCAACAACAGTGGAATTACGTCGTGATCATTTCTAAACTAAATTATGACCAGTAATAAAAACTCGACGTGCCCACAATAAGTTCTGTGACAGACGCGGTCAATTGATGATGACACGAGAAACACTAAGTGCATTCGAAACGGAAAGAAAACAAAGACGATGTATGGGAATACTTGGTTGTTTAAACAAACATATCACGCCTAAGTACCCATTCCACCGCGGGTATAAACACCGCGATTCATTTGACAACCTTTCACCTGGACGATAAGCGCTAAGTGTTGTTCCTGCCGCGTCTTTATCATTTATGTTCTTTTTGGATAACGTTCAAGCGAAATGGACAGGGGAATAAACAATTCAGCTAGGGGAATTTATTGCGAATATTATCCAATTTATAATTTGACTTGCTGCTCGTCCCTGTTTTGCACAGGTAGACAAAATTTTACCAAATATAGTCTTATGTTCTACTCTTATGAAAATTCACTTTAACTGTGTTTTGAATCGTTATTAAATTCTTTATTAGCAAATGATTTATGTATTGTCCTGATTATTTCTCGATTTATCTAGACTATACTTTATTATCTAGACTCCAGGTCTAGATAATAAAGTTCGAACATTTTGCCTTCACCTAGGTACCTATTTGATCTAATGCAATTCTACAAACATTTCTGAACCTGGCATTGTTAAAGGAATTTTCCCCTCTTGCGTCTAATCATACTCAGACGATTACGTAAGGCTGAAGATGGCCTCGTATAACTAGGTTAGACATAAACTAGCGTCGGAACTTTCCTAGGTGTCCCCAACATTCCACAGTAGGTAAAAATAGGCCATAAAGCTTCCTAAGGCAAATACCTAATTGCTTTCATTTCTCGTAGTGTTTTCCTAACTGACCTTTGAGAATCCTTTAAAGCACGTGGAATCAATTTCACATTAATCGTGTATAAATTACGGAAAATACCATTAATGACAATTAGGTAGGTATTTATTTAATTAAAATATGGTATCTTTTTCCGGGTTTTTTTAGACCTTGTGTCGAAGTTTACGTTCTTACCTAGAACATAAAAAAAATTATAATAGGTATTACACTTACTTTTATTACAAGTGCATAGTTTAACTACTTTTGCGCAATCGTTACGGGGTCTTTGGCCGATAAATCTCTTATCAGTTTCTTTATAACTAGGAAACGAGTTCGTGGCGTAAGATTTAATTAGGCTCTTGCGGAATCAGTAAAGTTGTGCACATTAAATTTAATAATGGCCGCCCCAGAGATTAAATTAAAATATCACCTGTTTCTGAATAATTTATTAAGTTGCTGTCCGAAGTTGGTAATTAAAACAAAGAGGTTCTCTGACTTAAACTGCCGTCAAAACCACCTTCATATAAGGAAAGGAAACACCATTATCGTTGTCCGGGCAAGGGTCCATATTAT
Source organism: Nomophila noctuella (assembly GCA_958496325.1). NCBI lineage: Eukaryota > Metazoa > Arthropoda > Insecta > Lepidoptera > Crambidae > Nomophila > Nomophila noctuella. Next base: position 5,202,352 of record OY292488.1, read on the forward strand.
TTCGCGCTCTTGTCTCAACAAGTCATCCTAGGTAATTTACTTCTCATACTATTTTATTAATACAATTGATTTTTACCAACTAACCAACCAACCACCAGCCATCCCAAACAAATTGTTACTGAAATTTAGCTTCAGTAGACATCAGTAAATAGAACGAAACGAATATTGTCTAGTTACTTAAAAACACAGGTAACTTAAAATTAGGTATCTACTTTTACTTTCGTCCAAACGTAATAATATTAATAATGTCTCACAAATAAGAGCTTATGGAATATAATTAATAGATTTGTAATAAACGACCCAGTAAGCGGTTTGATTGCGCTCTTAAGGCATTAAATAATGAAATGCATGTCCATTAATGCATTTCGGTTTAAACTCGCTTTATCTTTATGTAATAGTAATAACCTTCGTGATCTTAAAAGTCTACCACCTTCTAAACAGCTCTACAAATATCCGATCCACTTTAAGCAGACGCTTCAAAATAAGCCGACATAAAACCCGCAGACTTAGATTAATACAGTATGATACAACTCAATGTCTCCTACATTTAAAAAATTGACTGTACGTCAACCTACCACTATGGCTTTAAAAAAAGGTTGATTTTAATGCCTATGCTTTTAATACTGGTGTCATTATCTTTGTAAACATCGACATCTGGGATTGAAAGTATCTCAGAAGATAAATTAATATGAAATTCGTAAGCCCGATCAGTAACTCTTAATAAATTTTAAATATCACAACACATTAAACTGATGTCACCCATAAATCAAGCATCCAGTAAAATGTGTATTTAATGCGTTACCCCGATTCAGAGGTATTAACCGCACTTAGCATACGACACGCCATAAAATAAGTAAAACTGTGCATGCAATAGATCTTACTACACTAATAATACGGGACTAGACAGTGTCAACATAAATCACTGGTCTTCTATATCGTATAGGAGGAAATTATAGTGACTATTTCCGTGGCCCGCATCTTCGATCAGGAGATATGATGTTACAAGTTAACTAGAGAACCGCGGCAGTTAGTAACAAGATGTTTAGTTGTATATAAATCGCAGTAGTTATTACACTGATATGGTTTAGATTCCATTTGTTTTGACCGCCACTGTGAAACAGTAGCGGCTTAACAGATTGTTAAGCCAGTTATATTTATTTTGACACCTTTTTAATTTAAGTTTGATTAATTTCATGGTTTAAAGAATAAGCGATGAAATTAATCAAACTCTACAAGGAGTTGCTTAAATCTAATAAGATTGCAAATAGTAAAACAAGTTAGTGTATTATGAGCGTTTATCTAACTCATTAATTTCCGCTCGCTACACCGGATGAGATCTCTCTGTGATTACCGCTTGGTTATAAAGCAGTTAGATCATAAGGTCCAGTTTATCAGACTATTATTAAGAATTGTATTCCTCTGGTTGTTAACCAAGAATAAAAACTGCCAAGAGAGTTTTTGTGTGTTTCATTTCATACAATGATCACGCACGACCCTCAGTAATGAGGAATACGACTCAAGGAGGAGATTGTTTACCACGAGTTTCTAATAACTTCATTTATTAATGGATAAATCACGAAATGACCGCGGATAAGCTGCAGTGGTCACAAAACTAGGCTGTGAAAGTCAAAACTCAGATCTGATCCGATGGCCTAGTTAATAATAGCGGCGGTAATTTACCATGCATTTCTGTAACAGTTGTTGCCAAATTTCCCGTTTGAAATGGACAAAATAATTTCAACGCCTGTCTAGCACGGCTTTGCTGTCTATCATAATAAACCATCTTGTTCGTTACCAAGCATACGGGTGTTGCGTGTTCAACGAGACTTCATAAGCGGACACGCCAAAACAATATCACAGACTTGAAGATGTTGTTAACAGGTCCCTTTGTTATTCAAGCAAACTTTTCTCAGCTCCGCCTATATTTTCCTTGTCTAGAAACTATTCAGTGGCAGTTATGCCTTGTAGCGAAATATAAATCTTAGTAAGATTAATAATAAAGTGTGATACCAGTAAAAAATACAAGGTTTTAAAAACATCCGATACTCGCAGAATGTCTACGTCCAACTCCGTGAGCTGAAGTAAATAATGAACGTAATAAAATACCATTCGATACTTCAAGAAAATAAAAATACCTACCATACTCGTACAATGAATGTTATACCACATGGTATATATCTGATTGCATCAGCAGTCATAAGTACCTGACACATTTACTTTCGTCCGATGGTAAATGATAGCTTGTTCTACGCGCTTCGAGCCTGATGTTTCTGTCGGGAGGGCATCGACATTAGCCGGTAATACCGTGAATCACGTACGGTACTAAATAATAATGTTCTAAAATGGCAAGTACGAGTACCAGTCCCCCATATATCTAACGCCACAGGCATCGGTGTCACCTTTCGTCCCCGATAGTGCCTTTCCTCGCAGTGGTGTTGTTTTGCAGGCTATTGAATGACTGCAGTCGGCCCGTATTAAGCAAGTCTTCGTCAGGTAATCTGAACCCCGGCTTAAATCTAACGACTCCGTACCTAATGCGTTATGCCTGAATAAATTACGAAAACGAATACTTTCCGAAAGGCTTGGTAAAACACGAAGTCAAGTATAACATTTCGTCCTGTATTTTTAAGTACGCCTAGGTTACAATAAGTTCACTTGAAGAGTTTAGTTGCATTAGGGTCGGGTTTTATTATCGCACTCCACAAATAGACAGGAGACAAAAACATACTTGAGATGTTCACCCTCTCGGCGTCCTTATTGTGGGAACTTTTAAACTAACAGGGAAGCCCACTATTTTTTGTGACACGGTTCTGGGAAAGAAGTATTCCAGGTACCCGGTACTAATGCGTTCTTTTGTATGCATGACTTGAGTTATTATTTGCAAATGGCTCCGGAACTTTAAAAAAGTAGTAGACAAAAGGATTTAATGTATACAAAATGTATTCAATCATGCAATTTGAAGTATTTTACGACACCTTTATATTGAGTAGGAGTAGTATGTACTTGTAATGTAGTCTGCAATATCTACCATGAAAGTGGTAAATTGTAAAAATTCCATTCTTTAATTTTAATCAATTCACTCAGTTGTATCTCTTAAAGTCGGCAAGTAAATTAAAATTTAACAGTGAAACCAGCTCAGTTTCTGTTTCTGGTCATCTAAATCGGACGTCGACTCAATTATTTAAAGATTTGTAGCCAGTTAATTTATAGCCTATGAGTGCAACACAATAGCTCTATTTCTGTTCTACATCTCGACGGTGGTACTGGAGCTGTGACAATGACCTTTAGGGCCCGCACTAATTATATAACGTACCCGAACTAAGCTTCATTGGCATTCACGGTAGTACTCAAGACATATTTTTCATTCCTATGCTTCTAAACTAGCAATCTTTCTTTCCATTTACGAATACCTGATCTTGAACGAGAGTCTTATTGAAATTTGATATTAGGTTCGCATTTATGAATAAATTAAGACTTAGTTATCATAGTAATCGAAACTCGAGTTGTCGGATTTCAATCGACCTTCTTAATGTTTTACATGTATATTTGCTTTACGTCTTAAGAACGCAAGCATGGCAATTAGAGCTTATCGAAAGGTTTCTACGTATTCGCTTTTGTGGCATAAAGACTTTATAAAGGATCGAGTTGCGCGGTGGTGTATTTTGCAATAAGTCGTATGATTCTCAGCAATAAATTTCGCGCTCCCCTCCCATCAATGGCATATGTTGCAATCCGAGTACTTAACTGAGAAGTATTACTTACTTGTATTTTCTTGATTATTATCAGTAGTAACTTTACAAATTGTGTCATTAAATGCAGCAATACTGTGACAATAAGTTTTGTTATTAAATCTACTCCATTCCATTACATAAGTTAAACCTTATTTTTACTAACATTAAAATCTTTTTCTTCTAAGTTTTACTCGTCAAAGTTACATCAGGGAAGGTCATTTTGGATTTTATATTTTTCGGGATAGCGGAATCATGATTGATTTTATCGTGTTTTCCTAACACTTCCTCTACTTATTTGTAGCGATTTGACTACATTCACTCCCTTCGACAGTAACCACAGCAACAAATTTGCGTGAATCCTTCCCCCTCTAACTAGTGGCCATTGACGAGGGTCGACGAATTCGGCGGATCTACTCAACAAGTTAAAAGGTTTTTGCGCCCAACGTTAACTTGTTATATGAAATTTAAATAGACTTTATAAGCTGCGATTAATTTAATGTTATCATTTTGGATTATCAAAAATAAACACCTAATAAAATTTTACCCCCAAGGATTAGTCCTTCCAAATGTATTTAATGTGTTCTAATTTTTAACTTACTTTTATTAATCAAATTAATTAAAATGCCACGTTTTTTTCAAGCACATCCTGACTTGCCATCTCGATGGCAGGTTACCCTGTAGCTATATAACCTCTTTCTTTGATGTCCGTATTCTGCGAAGATGTTTTGCGCATATGGAGTTATGAGCTACACAGTTATGAATGACATTGAAGGGTCTGTCGTTGGACCTTCTCCATCCTTGAGGGAAATCATCTTTGCGGATTTAGTTACTTACCATATCTTATTTGAGCTTGAATCTTAAGGAAATGAATAATAAAAAATGTCGGTAGTTTGTCAAGATTGTCGATTGTTTAAAATAAAAAAAAAACATTTAACTTCAATGTATCAGCAACGATTGGCCACTACAAAACGTCGTGAGACGTTCTCAAAAATATGTTACACGCCGCAGTACTGTTAAAAGTTTTCGCATGTCAGTATAACAGTATAACGAGGGTCAATGACAATAATTTACAAAGTATTATAGACGCCATTGAAGCTGATAAGATCGGCATAGTTAGTTTTGAGTTATCTCGTCGCGTGTGGCGCGGGCGCTAGTTAATATTAGATGAAGCCCGTAAAACGTGGGGCGCCGCGGCAGCTGATCGGAAGTCCTGCCCTTTGTTCGGCTCTACCACACTTTTTTGTAGTTTCAAGGAAGGAAGGAACTGTTGTTTTTGTTTAAAAACTATTCTTTTTATATTCGATTCATAGCTGGAAATGTTTCATATTAAAATTATTAGAAAATTGGAATTAATATGATCACCACCACGATTTAAGTGGCGTTGGATCTACAAAAAATAGTACTGTTTGCGCCGCTTATATGGTTTTATCGAATCATAAAAATCACTGATCCATTTATGCTGTCCAGGTTTATTTCGACATTTCTCTTTGCAGTCACGAATTTTGTGTTCCGCTCCATTGTCCCCCACTTGAATAATTCGTTTTTTTATCCAAACAAAGCGGGAAAAGTTCCATTATTCTGAATATTTTCGGGTACAATGGATCGCGCAACGGCGCACGCGCAGCGTGTGATCCAGCCCATCGAGAACGATTGTTCGCAATCGCGATACGCAGCGAGGTGGTTATTTCAAAACACCGGCTTTTGTCGGACACAACGCAAATAGGACTACACACCTAGACTTGTTCTACCTTTGAAAGTTCATTTACAACTTCCTGTCCCTCCTAGCAATGTTTCCGACAAAGATAGCTTTTGTTGACCAAATTTTTTTGATACCACTATTTGTACGGTTGTAATTCTTCAATTGTCAACTGGCCATACATTTTATTTCCTACTGTTAGTATTCTTATACGTCATTGTATCCCTCATCAATTTAAAATGTTTGCTTCCGTTAAAGCAATCGAATTCTTTATTTTACAAGTCTAACTTGTACATAATATAACTAACATATACCTACTAGAGTAGGTATTTGTTACCAACTATTTTACACTGGACTAATAAAAGTTACACTAATAAGAAATTCTATCTGAGTCAAACACAAGACAAGCGTAATCAATTCACTTAATTAGCTGTCAAAGAGTAGCATTTCACTACAAAAAAAAAGATATCAAATCAATTGACTTCGGAGAAGTGCAATCGTATACAACGCTTTTAAAAGACGATTCAGGCCATAAAATTACGGCCAAGGGCATAAACATCGCATGGCCGGTTCTCGTAAGTGGGGGTACAGGGTGATTAGCATTGTGTGTAATATCAAGTAGTATGAGATTGCAACGGTTTGAAGCCGTAAAGTGTTATTAATTACCATTATCGATGGCTTGATTCCATGGCACGTGACTCTCGACTCCCGACTGGTTACGCCCGCAACTCTATTCAGTTTTGTGGCTTCTGCAAATAGCGTTTATTGCTGCAGCCACGAACTTGGTTATGCGAAAGGAATGAAACGCAGCTCTAAGAAATCAATGGAACGATAGAAATGGTAAATTAGTTTCCCTTTCGCTACTATATTAAATCCTACACTTGTCTCAAGTACTGCGTAAACATGTTCTATCTGACGTCAATGAAATATTCTAGTCCTCCCGTGTTTTGTCTCTAGTTAGCATAACTCATTTCTATTCAGACAGTATTCTTCATTTTTTCTTGGCATATATCAACACTGCAGTTTTAATTACGCTCTTTGGTTTGTTTCTCAAACAAAGAACCGTAATACATATGATTTTAACTTAAAATAATAGATCGAGAAACATGTGCGGTAAATCTGATGGTGGTATAATCGAGACCACTGTTTCTGTTAATGGTCCGCTAAGAGCAGATGACGTTATGAGACGTGGGAATGTGATGCAATCGGACGAGGAAGAGAAAGGATATCACTGTTATCCAACGTAATATCCTGTATTAGTGAATCATAACGACTATTAATTCAAATGTTCATCGACCTACTCTGCTAACACTGATTGCAAGTTGCAAGTAATATATTAGGTACAGTTTTTTAGTCGTCAATCTTCAAACTTTAGTCTTTTAAACCGGTCGATTTGCCCAGTATTCACTAAGAAACCTTTACTTTCGACTAAGCATTGTTTAGCATACGTGGTTAAACATTTACTTAAAGATTCTAACAGTTGACTAACAATGACGTTAAACACGTCCGCTATGGCATTGACCTTACCCGTTTTTCTTTCCATAGTGCTTAGTACCTTTCAATACAAGTTTGTCTCGCTCTAACGGTTCTGCAGCTGTGTAAATTGTCAACCCAGCAAACTTCTGCGGAACTCGTTGCAATACGGGTGATGCATTGTTGAATCTCTCAGGCGATCTCCGTAATATTCACGATGCATAGTTCAATAAATTTTAATATACTACCTGACTACGGGACCACAAATCTTTGGGGAAACATCTATGGAAATTCATATTCAATATGTGAATGGTGAAATTCGTCACCGTTAACAGCAGACGATAGTCTTTCAAATGATGTTGCATTCTTCTGCATAAATGTCAGACAACCACAAGTACTTCTAGGAAGACATACCATAAGCTATTTGGCTCGTCTCGTGTCTTGAACAGTTCTAGTCTTGTCTGCTCACACAAAGTATGTGGTTAGACTGTACTAAACCACATTAATTTTCGTGACGTACATACAGATCGGGAGATATGATGGGAATGCGCGGCCATAAAACACTCGCGGGTTTTGTTTTATTCCTATTGAGACCGATCTCTCAATCTGGCGATCGTAAGATCTTTCAATCTATAGCCTACACGCAATCCCTCAATGACACAGCCAATTCATTTTATTGCGTACTTCTTAGTCTTTAATGGGTTTAGATTGAGTGATAATTGATTTTTGCTTGAATGATTATTCTATGTAGAGACGCTCAATTTAAGCTTGTATATATTAGTTCCTGTTTACCTGCGTTAAATATAAATACTACATAGGTACTTTGATTTGATACTTATCAATTATCCTTACATAACAAAACGACACAGGCACATAAAAATGACGTTCCAAAAATTATTCCCCCTCCTTCGGAAAAAATCCTTTAAAGAAAGTTACGAGTAAAGGGTTCAGAAATTATTTCCAAATTAATGTTCCGCCTCACCATGTTTGCTAAGTCGTGTTACACGGGCATGTAAAGCGGGCCGACACTCTCTGCTGCATAAACTCCTTAGAGTGTTCGAGTATCAGAGTTATCGACACAGTTGTTTATTAGCGAGCAGCGACATGTGCCACGTAAGGCAGGTACGACGCACCCACCACACTTTGAGGTCGGAAAAGGCTAATATGGGCAAAACAGGCCCGCTCTCATCCATATTGCAGGCTCCCGTTCGTTCGGTTCATTTATATTGCAGACGGATGTTCGGCGCAACCTAGTATCATGGTAGCTGTCTTCACCTAAAAGAAAATCTGTTATAGCAAGAACTTTTCCTTGTACATTTCGACGAGGAAAATTGGGAATTGTTAATTATGTAAATGGAAATAAAATTGCCTGTATTTCCATGCCGTTAAATTATATTGTCAATATTTCAATAAATCCTTGAAAAGGAAAACGTAAAATTATTATCACCTACCGAATATTCAGAGAAATTACCAACGGCTTGGTGCAATCATATTTTATCATTTTTGCTATCGCACCTTTTAAGTAAATTTGTTCCAGTAATCACAGTACGAAATTATATAACGAAACGCCCAAATAAAATTATTCATAGCGGTTCTGAAAATACAAATGATTGCTTAAACCGTTCCGCCCTAAACAACGCCCAACTTGATAAAGTGAATGATGTTACAGAAAACGCCGGACCAATACAAGATTCCTATACCATCGTAAAAAGGAACATCAAACTATCAGCTTTAACAAGATCTGACAATCGAATTGAAATTTCCGAGAAGTCCCGCTGACTGTAGATTTTATTATGCAGCATGACTTGACCGTTCCCATCCCACTATCGGCACAGGTATTTTAAACCCCAATTGCGATATTGTTCCTTCATTACATATTCAACAAGTGTCTGACGTATCGATTTTGAATTGAGAGAATATTTGAACAATAAGGAGGTATTATAGGGATAATAAAATGACATCACGCTATTTCGTGCAGCTAGAAACGCTATTGGATATTTATCATAGTTAAAATGGAAATGAAAAATACCTGTTTAATGCTAGTATCGATTTCCAAGGTTTCGTCACGAACTAACTGTGCATTTTTAATCGTGTTCATTTCACGTGGCATTTATATTTATCGTGAATCACTGTAAAGATAAAAACATTGTTTCAGTTGGATGACAGCATAAAAATAAAGGTGAAAATATCTGATCGCAACCGTAATGGTTTAGATAAGGTCCCCACGTCCGCGCAATAATGGCCGATGCCGGCACAGCTCGCCAGCGTGCGATGACACACGGCATGTTTTATGAAAACGGAATAGCCATTCGCAATAATGACCGTCACTTGTTGGCGCCAAGCGCGAATAAGGTGCGTGTTAAGAATCATTGTGCTCCTGCCTTGATGAATTTGCTTTACGCATTTGCGAGTCTGTTTACATCTTGTTCACTATATTTTTAGTTATTACGTAAGTCGTAGTAAAAATACTCTAAAAAATATTATTAATACTAATAATATTATTGGCGGTTGGTACCTTAATCAAACAACGTAGAAAACAACCCTATAACACTTCAGTAAAATGTCGACGTCCAGGCTTCTAGGACTGTATAAAATAAACATTGTAATGCCTGGTATTTAAAAAATATCATCATTGATTATAGTGAATAATGTCAGTAATAGTATATGGCCCTCATTAAAAGGAAAAACAAGTCGCCAAAACAAATAACCAACATGTTGCCTACATCCAAACACGAATGCAACGCTCTACTTTATGAAGATTAATTTCTTCTGTAACAGCAGTTATCTGTATCACGTAAAAAGATTTTCCTGTTCTTCTCCGAAATAAATAGGTAGTCATAATATGCCACCCACTGTTATTTACCTCAACGAGTGAAGAAAAATACTGTACTATAAGTAATCATTAAAGGCATTTGCATTGAGTCGTTACGGGAGCATTTACGTAAGGGCGCGCGGACGGAATATGTAATGTTTACCTTAGGTAGGTACGCTTCATTAATTTGTTATGTCGGCATTTTGCCGGCAAGCTCATGTAACAGATGATTTATTTGGTGGCCGAGCCAGCCGGACTACTGCGGTGAACGAACCCTGTCACTGCGCAGCCGCCGTGGTACTGGTTTCGGCACCGGCAGACGATTCTGTGCCTCGTATTGACCGTTTATGGACGTGAAACTCTCGCGCCGGTTCATTCAAAAACTACTATTAAATGTAAAGTGGGCGTGTCGTGAATATAAAGCACGTATTTAACATGCATAAAAACGTTGTAAATGGATCTTGGAAAAGATAGTCTTGGCTTTTCAAATGAAATCTTTATTAAATATAAGGAGATTCCGGAAAGTTATAATATCATTAACATTCTTAATTTAAAGCAGATGCTAAGGACGACTATCTAAGTTCAAACGTCACATCACAATGCGTGGCTTACCGAATGTCTTGTTAGACAAGCTGATAAATCTTATCATCTCCACGCTCACCTTGGTAAACATTGAAAAAATAATAATTTATACAGTTAAATCCCGCTGACGGCGAACAGCTGCTACCCAATCCGTGCAGCTTACCTCCACGAAATTATTAAAAGCCATAAAACGAGTCTTGTATAGAAGGGTGAGCAACCCTATTGTGGTCCTTCGTGTCTGCTGCACTCGCATGAGCGTTTATTATTTCACGACAGGCGAGGTGTTCGACGTTCGATCGATTTTTGACCGCACGTTTTATGCATTACCCGGACGATATGGTGCAGTTGGCATATGGGACGCATGTCTGTGTAATTGTGCGTGACGTCTAAGCCATTTGAATGATCATGTCACAGCGCTTACCCCTATCATTGGTTTTAAAATATGTAGTGAAAAATTGGATCTGACTTAAATATTAACTCTACATTACACTTATATTCGTATTAAACTAGACTCTAATAAAATCAAAAAAAAAACGAGCTCTTGTCACAACCCTAATGTCAAATCGTTTTATTGCACGAAACAGATATTAGCTACTTAGTTTTCAAACTAGCTAGGAGAAGTAATATGAAAACCAAATGTTAAAGGAATTTAGACCGTGTTCACCTCAAAGGTCGTACCGGTGACCGTTAAATGTAAAATTACAGCATGGCGCGCAAAGTTGCTCGTAGTTTGCGCGCCAAGCGTACCGGGTGACAGTATTGCCAGGAAACTGTATTATTATTATTGTTACGAAATGTTGCCGTTTGATGTTCAACAACCGTACTGTACATTTATTTGACGTACAACACGCTATAATTACGTAAAAAGGTGTCGGTTAAAATATATCATGGCCGGAACTATAAACATATAAAAAAGTTACATTCATGTTTTATTTTTCAAACATCACCTGTATAATACTTAAGCTACTTTCAACCCTTTTGTTATTAAAATAAAATTCCCACCAAACTATTTACCTTAAAGTGACATTAAGCATTGGAAAAAGAAAGAAAATAAAGTGGCATTAAGCATTAGAAAAAGAAAAAAAAACATTTTTACAAACATTGCTTTCTTTTTTTAAAATTTCAAATAAACACAAGAAACGCCACCTGGCATCCCTCATTTCGCCGGGACGTTCGCGTCGCAACCGTTACTCGCCCACCTGCAGACTGCCCACTGAACTGAGGGAGACGCGCGCCCGACACGTGTGTCAAGGGTTAAAATGCATTTGCATAATCGAACATTGGAACCGGTGGAGTTTATGAGCCCGCTCCGATTAAGCTTTGACTTATCGAGTGTGATCGAAATTTGAATAGCGCTCAGCTATCCCGCTGTATGCTGTATTGGATGAGAGGAGTGAAATTTGAAATTGGAATAGCTGTACTTTCCGCAATGTTCTGTGCGCTGACTTGGACACGATTGCTCAGGAAATTCAGCTGTCGAAATGCTAAAGCTTTGTCGGAAATGTATGTAATTAATACAATTGTCTCCTTGATAGCATTCATAAGGGCGTCATAAAGTGAGAAACAAATCAGTGAATATCCTATCCAAATCACGCCTTGGCAGATGTGTCTAAATTGTTCTTTATAACCGATCTCATATTTTTTACATGAGAACGAAGTTTAATACGAATTTCATGCAAAGAACTGTTATTCATTGAGATCATTATTGTCTTAAATATCAACTCTCTGCCAAATCTACTGAGCAATAGAGCCATAATTCGGAATTCATATACATATGTGTTTATTTATTTTATAGCGTATGTAAGCTTAAAAGGAAGAATTTAACTGCCTCATCATAGTCATAATCGCTTTATGATTTAACTTAATTCTTCACAAATAAATATTTTTCTTAAGAATACTCGTTGATTCTCTACAACTCGTACTATATGGATAAGTCACTAGTAACTATACCAGATGCGGGTTAGTGATCGATCTTAAATAGTGACAGTCGTAGAGCCAATGTAAAATACATTAAAGGGTTATTTTACGAGTTTACCCATATCAAGCCTGGCATACAAAAACAGCATAGAAAAAAAAAGCCGTGTGCGTAACTTGAATCACAAATTACTATCAATATGAAATATTTAGGATTCCTAAGTGAATCATTAAATGCATCATTCAACTTGCCTTCATACGGAAGTCGCATAATTAAACAACACTAATTCCCAGCTATCAACAACCGGAAACGTAAAAAAAATATCCGTCCCAATTAACGCTCTCCTTACGTAACGCGTCAAATTAAACATTTGTGGAACGAGCCAATGCATCGCAATGCATTCGATAGTTTATCGCGAGCAAACATGCGAGATAAGTGATATCGATTCGTGACGAGTTATCAAATTACGACACACGACACTTTGACACCTAGCCACCAGCCGAGTCTGTTTGTATTCGACGATTATCTTTTATAGACATTCTCGGTTTGCATTTGACCCAGTTCTGTGAACCACCCTTATTATTTAACTCCGACCACAGAGTAGCTTTGTGAGACAGAATAGATATTTTTGTTAGTCGCTTTGAATGTAACGTGATGGGACTGATTCTGTTCTTATAATAAGAAGTCCAGACTTTGAATCAGGACAAGTATTTATATCATGAACTACACCATGCTGTTTCTTTTTACATCTCTTTCCATAAAAAAATGTTATGTTTTTTATCAATGCTGTCGACTGAGCCGTCAACTTTACAATTTCCTTTATTAATTTAATTGCATTACAGGTAGGTACATGTAAATTAGTCGCAGTCACGATCATCTTTCAAGAAGTTTCTAAATAACAAGCATTCCGCGGGTTTAAAAGAATGACACTGACTGACGTCTTAATGCTTTCAACAAATGCGTCCACTTGATGGTGGAATTTTTAAAACGATGCCGTCAGAAATAAAACATCAGACGGCGTACGTACCCCAATGATTGATGTTAAATTATTCGCGTTCCTAAGTTAAGAACTACAATCATTATGTGCAAATTAGTTAATTTTGTTTTGGAATAATAACGTAAGTATTTCAAAAATTGTCGGCCACTTAACTGGTAGGATAGTGGGAACATCTGTATACCGATTATCCAATTCTAGATAATTATCTTCGTTGCATTACACTTAACGACACGTAAAAGACAGACTATAATTTTAATCGTTAGGCATGTGATTTCCCACTGAAATGTCGCATGCTCTGTTTTGTGATAATGTAACAGTTCTTTAATAATGGACTAAAATCCTTGCCAACTGCTTTAAATTTCCCCACGAATCACGAGAAAACCTTACCAAATTCGCCAAATGCCGAAAATATCGCTTGGAGGAAAATTATCGAAGATGACATGGCGCTAAGCCAAAGCCGACTTATTGTGATGTAAATAAGGTTTGATCACGTACAATGGAACTCAGGAGAGGGTGTGGGCAGAAAGGGCCCTCGTTCGAATATAAACAACCTACCCTGGTATCTTGCCGCGCCAGTTACTTAAGCCACATCATCTTTTAAAGGTGGATAAGTCGTTTTGGTGTGTAAACACTTGGGCATAAAGAATAATTGACCTTTCATCCTGATACTGACTGACGTGGGATGTATAAAACGTTCAACGAAATATTTGGAGTTTAAGAAACTCTCTGGGCCTTTATTTTCCGTGTTTCTTTTGTTTTGGTGTACAGATTTACCCAATGAAGAGACAGCTGAGACCATTTCAGAGAAATAAAATATCATTATCTACATAGCGTTTTGATATCTATTGTACATTAATTGATCAGACGGTGCTTTCAGAAATATATCGGAACTATCTGATTAATTAGCTTGTGTAACAAAACAGCATACTAATTTATTCATTTCAATAATTTGTAACATAATATTACAAAAAAAGGTCATCGTTGTTTGTTTATCTTTTTATTGCTTCTCGAGCTACGTGATATTAATTTATATTGCTGATAGTATTTTGAGCGCGTCTATATTACAAATCAGGCGGCTCAAGTACAGTCGACGTCGTTAATCATAAATAAATCATGGAGACATTAGCATCTCGCATATTGCTAGGTTAGTCCACGGCAACCCATCCTGGCTCGGTCGCGTGGGTGTTGGGTTTCGTGCATTCACATAGAGAAAGCAAACAGTCAGCGTTCCACATAATGCGTCTACTCTGTAGGGAGCGATACTTGACACCTTGCCCTTCATTACTAACACGCCTTCGTCTATGTTTAGTTGAACAAAGACTGTACAATGAAATGCATTCTTTTACTCGTCTGCATACTCCGTACCATTGGTTTACGTCGCTGCCATATATTTTACGTCGCAAAACAGAATAACGTCAAACATGTATAATATGAGCCAGCAGGTGACATGATTTCCATTTATAGTGTTTGTTTATCAATTCTGCGTACTTGACAAATAACTCTGTATTTCTTAGTAATGCCCACAAGAATGATTGTTTGCTTTCTTAGCGGTATTTTAACGTACCTACTTAGATCATAATTCAACTAAAATATTTTTGTAAAAACTTCAAGACCGTTCAGGTATCCATAATTATAATATGTAGGTATTGCTATTTTATAATTAGCACAGTAGACTACCACAATTTATTTTTATTTGCTTGCGTTTTAATCTTTATTTGTACTGTGTTATCTGATTGTTGTAGATAACAAATTACACAAATAACTTATGCACATATTCACGACATAGACTGAAATTATGGACACGCCAGAAAGTTTCGAAGTGACATTTTATTAAAGTGAAATTGATTTCAAAGAAAAGAATTCAGTAGCAACAATCGCTGATTGTATCTCCACGGACGTCGTCCATTTAGCATTCTTTCTTTAGAAATTTATGTTCCTGTCTGACTGTGCAATACATGAATATCAATCAATTGAGATTCTTTAACAATGCATATCATGGTCAAGTTCAATACCCTTTTGCAGATCGTCGTCAATTTGACAAATTGACCTCACAAGTAAGTAGGACTTTTCTTTTTTGCACAAAATAAAACCATATTAGTTTACTGTCTTGTAAAAAAAATAATGCTGATAAGCGTTATGTTTAAATGTAGTGTCACAATCTTATCACAATAATGAGTAATTATGAGTATGTTGCTACATATTCTACAAAGATTAGATTAGTTTTTTGCACTGAAATATGCATTTGTTTGTTCAAAATTGGGTCAGTTGTCTATGATTGCTCACTTTACTGTTCATTGTTCAATGAAATAGTTTATTTATTTATCTGTGTGATCTGCAACAGCAACTTTCATTTAGTAATCGTAGAAACTTGACAACTTTACGTGTAATGAGAAAACTTAAATCAAAACAAAAAATGAGGTGTGAAATATGTTCTTAACTGTTCGTACGATCAACAACAAATTAGCACTTTCCTCTATAAGAACTTCGAGTCTCTCGAGCGAAAGTGAGCTTGTGCAATATACGTTCTTCCTGTGTGTAATCATAAACGCACTCCTAATAAGGTACCGCGTCATTTCCCTTATAAGATAAAACATCGGCCGGTGGCGGAGGATCTTAAAAATGCTTTTACGTCATTACGCAGTATTACAGCTCGTAATCACCACGTCCCGTCGTATCGTGCTCATCAAGTTGTTACTTTTACATCTGCCATAATTTTTTTTCAACGCACGGACATTTTAAAGTTCTATTTTTTCTGTCATTTTTAAAAAAATGCATTCTACTGTACAGTTTCTTTATAAGTTTGCCAAAAATCATAATATAATATCCATTTTAACAAGCTGATTAAAATTTCAAACCTTATTCCATGCTTAAAATAATATCCCATTCTCTGACTTTTGATTCCATTACAGTGAAATGTTCTGCGCAGATGTATGTTCATGCTTGAAGTTAAAAAAAACATCAAACAAATTTGTACAAATAAACAATCACACACCCTTAACCAAAACCCTTCGGCCTCCATATTAAATGAAAAGCAATTTTATTTACTTTTTGTTGAACCAATGTTGTGCTTTTCAAATATCTTTCCGCTAAGCCACATTTATGTTGTACAACCTCACACGTTGGATATAGGTACCTGTCTTCGGTTAAATATTTTTCTTCACAAGCATGTTTGTTCACCCGGCGTGTTGTATACAGTTCCGTACAGTTATGTGCGTGGGTGCTTGGAGGTCAAGCGCATGCGTCGAAAGCCCTCCCCGGAGACTCCTACGCATCATTATTGTCTCTAGATCTTCCTCTCGTAACTATTACATAATCATGCAGCGTATGTTTTATGAATGAACAATCATAATTTCAAGGCAGCAGTGGTGTGTCTTGTTCCACGTGTTGGGTATAAGATAATACCTTTATTCACATAATGCTTAAACTAATTTAACTTTGAAGTTTTGCAGTATTATTAAAATGAGTTGGATATAAATCTTGCCAACACATAGTCTTTAGGAAACATTTTAAATGGATGAGAAAAGTAACCCTGTTGTGTTATTTTTTAAAGAATAATATTATTTTTCTGTGTTCTGTATATAGGTTACTAACACTTAACATAAAATCGCACCTATTCCGAAACCTTATGTAATCTAGTTATGAAAGGGTCCGACCTTTTTCAACAACTTTTATTCCTAAGAAAGAACCGAAAGTTCGTAACAAGAAAGGTTCCAAGTCTCCTCACAAAATGTAAATAAAGCGTCATTGAGAACTACGAATTTAATGTTTGTATGTTTTATTAAATAAATATAAAACTATGTAAAACAGATTTGACTAACACGTGTTAACCAAAACGGCACTTATATTTTTCTCAAGTATTTTTTAAATGTAGAATGAACTTCAGGTACCATAAATATTTGTAAACCCCTACAATGCCCTGCTCTTCTCCGTCATTTAGAAAGTTTATATTTATGTAGGAAAACAATTTGTTGCTGGTTGCGTGTGGCACCCCAACTTAACAGAAATAGCCGGGTAGCGCATGTTCCTGAGGTAATCGAGCAACATGACATTACACGTGTAAGGTGTGAACTGAAGGAAAGCATTCTCGCCCCTCATTACGTTATATTTAGTTTTAAAACTGAACTTAACAATAATCTCGGGAGAATGCCTTAAAAAATATTGTAATGGCCTCTTTCTTCAGCTTAATTTCAATTATTATATTCTTCATTATAGAAATAGACAAGGGATGTGAACCTCCATAATTCATTACTTTATTTGAATGATAAGTTAATAGTTTATACTTGCTATTCCCTTTCTAGTTTTACGTTTAAAGCTTGCTCAAAGCAAAATACGCTGTCACCTTGTCACCAACTTGATGCAATAACTGTATTTAGTAACAAATAGTTGTCTGCGTCTAAAATTGCTGGTAAGACACACTATCTAGCTCTGTAATGTGTCGTGAACACAACAATCTAGTTTAGACGCCTACGTGCCCAAGCCAGACCTTCGAACTACTTTGTCAGTTGATTATAGCCCTTATATGGAAGATGGTTAGAGTTAGATTCTTGGCAGTACAAACCAGTTCGTATTGTTTGATACTGGCTTGGAAGTCCGTGCATGGTTGTCGAATTTTTATTCCGTAGCCTCTTGAACGTTTCGGATATAGAAACCAGATACTACAGTTCTCTATTGAAGACACGAAGACTTAGAATATCTTGTGGTTGCTAGAAGTGATAGCGCGAATTATTTTGTTGTTTTTGTATTTTGACCTCAATCGTTTAATATTAGTGTCATGAAATAATTACATATTTCTACCACGATGGTAATTATTAAGTCATAAAATCTTTTAAGTATATTTATTAATCAGATTATTATTTAAACTCTAAAAAAAGCTTTTATACGACGAGATTTAAAAGAAAATCTTAGACTCACCCGTTGATACAATAATTTTCTATCATATGTCGTTAAAAAGCTTATACATAGGTATGTTGAACCTGCCTGAAAGTCGGTAGCGTGTATGTTGCTTTAACGTATTGTTTTAAAATGTTGCTTCGACAACAAATATTAAAAACTCAATAATTTACATCTCTGTAATTTATACCTTACTAGCGGCCCGCCCCGGCTTCGCCTGTGGTACTTGTCCACTATTTAATGGATGATATTATACATAAAAACCTTCCTCATGAGTTACTCTATCTATTAAAAAAAAACGCATCAAAATCCGTTGCGTAGTTTTAAAGATTTAAGCGTTCATAGGGACATACAACACACATAGGGACAGAAAAAGCGACTTTGTTTTATACTATGCAGTGATGAACCTAACAAAAAAATATATTTACTAAATTACTACACAAAAGAAAAATATGTAATTCAGTAACAAACAATATACATACAGCTTCACAAGTAATTATGACGTAATATGTTATGTAAGCCTGCTCTAACTTTAACATAATGATTAAAACATGTTATACAATGGCTTCTAAGCTAAATCTTTTGAATGACGTCGGCTATTTCAGTAGTTCTATGTCTACGAATCAAGGGAACAGACTACAGACGATGCCGGCGCCCGCGGCTCTCACGTAACAACAAAACAAACACCGACGTGATGTTATCGTGCAAACGAATTTGAACCTAATGGCCTGCTTAACTATTTAACTCTGAACGCCACATAGTCATTGTTTAAGTTATTCTGTCAAGTATCATCAAAATACAAAACTTAACTTTTCAGACCCATAATGGAATAATCGTAGAATTTATTTGTCCTTAATAGCTAAGCGACTTCCCATTAAACAAAGCGTCTTCAGAAGGCAACAGATTCGAATTCATATGTCGTGTTGTCAAAGGAAACATATCATTTTCGCCTTTTACGACATCAGGAGTGGCTACCGACATACGCTCTCGAAAAAAGTTCATCTAAAATTATGACTATTCGTTCTCACTTTCTATTTTTGGCTTTTAAAAAGCTGAACAACAATAGAGTATTTGTAATATCGTATTTTGGAAAACAGGAAATTCGTTTATGGAACCCTTTTTTAGTCCTGTGAAAACGCCAACGTTGTGCAAATTGACGGAAAGCCGTATTCACGAAGTGAAATAAAAAATCTTTTGCGTTTTGCAAGTTCTATTTTTGTCCATTCTGTATGCATTCCACGTGAATTCGTTTTACTATAAAATATACATTTATCGGGTTTATAGTTGTTTACCTAGTCCGAAGCTCTTGATATAAAAGTTTTATCGGATTATGGCGGGCGTTAACACGCATCGTAGACATTAATCCGTATTACTTACCTACCTACTAAAACAAAGAGTAACCAAAGACAAATACGAAGTGAACACACTCAAGTGAGCGCATAGAGTTAAGCCATCGTTCGTTAGTCCTTTCGTTCGTACGGAGTCAAGAATAGCAAACAATAAAGACATCCACTTTACAACTCTTCCGCGCCTCCTTTTGTTTGCTGTAATAATGAATTATTACGACAACTTTAAGATAAATCATGATCCAAGTGGCTCTTTTCCTAATATATTTGTTATTCTCACAGATAATGGTGTGCTTTATGAACTACTTTACGTAGTGGAAGCTCATTGCTGCAGCCAAAAAGTTATAGTGATTTGAACTTGCGAAATATTTTTTTATCCTCAATAACAAGGATTAAATGTTTTTATAGTTGCCTATGCTATTATTTAAACTATACTACATACTATATTATTATTTATTACAGATTATTATCCTACTACTATTATAAAGGCGAAAGTTTGTATGTGTGGATGTATGGATGTTTGTTACTCTTTCACGTAAAAACTACTGAATGGATTTTAATGAAACTTAACCACAATATAGCTTATACATCAGAATAACACATAGGATATTGGAAATCGAAATCCACGCGGACGGAGTTGCGGGCGGCCGCTAGTTACTTATATGACCAAAAGCAGATGACCACCAAATTGTAATCAGAAGTAACCTAATAAAAACGTCCGAAAATATTTGTGATAGAGTTTCTTAATAAATTATAACTGACAAAAGTAACCACCCGGAAAATAAACACGTCCCCTTAAGATTCGGGGGACGATCGGGACGGGACGAGATGATTTGATGCCAGAGGCGGCGACTGCCCCGGATCTACTATATTGAATTTAAGCTATGATTAGGAAAGTTTCCGCCCCGTTTCTAGAACAAATCTCTTTAAACTAACGACCCATGTTTTACAAACCTTATTTCTGAATTTTGTTTGCCATTATTGTATCTTATCTAACAAATTCAATGTTTTATTATGATAAACAAACAAATAAAAGACCACATGTCAAATATAAATAAAAAATGCATATTCTACCATATGGGATGGTAATTTTTACAATAGCCTGGCAATTACGGGCCCCCAAGTAATTAATACTCGAGCTTATTTAAAGTAAAATATTGATCTTTTCTATGTTAATAGAAATGCTTAATTTCAACGGAACAATGAGATGTTTAAACTTTAAAATTACTTTTAAATTATCACTTAAAACTATCTGATAAGATTATGAATTCTAGAGGTTTGACTTATTATTAAATACGGTACACATTTTGATTAAGCCATCTGTATTCTAAACTGTACCTCATTACTCGATTTTTCCGATCCCTCGGCACTTTTTTCTTAGATTCCAACTGCCACTTCCGTCAAGGAAATTAATGATATAATTAATGAAAGTCACGAAGTAAATAACGTTGCTATATTTGTCGATTTTGAACAGATTTTCAGGAGCCGGTAAAAAAGTAAACGACTCGACGAGAGATGCATATGAATGAGATGACCATGTGGCTGCATGTATGGCGGGGTGCATTTTTATTGTTCACTCTATAAAAGAGCAGATGATAGGTGATCGAGATTGTATAGTGCGTATAATGCAACCGCCTGTATCTTTTGTAGCGAGTCACTTTTTACATCGACAGCTGCGAAAACGCGTGCCGCGGTGCATCGCAGTCGAAACGACCGGTGCACACTGCGACTAAATTAATTATACCAAAACATTTACGCAGCTCGTTACAAAACATTAGAAGTTAATTATGGACACACCGCTACGAACGATGTGTCTCGTTTCAATTAGGGAAAATGTGTTTTCGTAAATTAATTATTCGTAATGCGTTTGTAATGAGCAGTTAACTCCGAGTGGTCCCGAAATTATAATTCGATGACGTCACTTAGCAACTTAAACATCCGTGGTTACCTCACAGTTTCCGTTATGGGGTCTTTAGGCGTTTCGCACCGCTAGAGATTCGAACCGCGGTGCGAATCGCCCAAGTGCCCCTTTTGAATGGGCTCTATCGCACCGCAGTAGTTACAGCGGTGTGAATCGCTCAAGGATTCTTTTGAAAAGAGTCGGTTCGAACCACGGTAAAATAGATAGGTGATTTGTGTAAGTACAGACCAGGAAAAAAGTGGATTGTTAAAAAAAAATATTTTCAAAAGATTTAAGTTTAAACATGGCATTGTTATGTACTTTAAACTAGGTAATCATGAAAATTCACAAAAAAATCAACAATGATGTAAAAACTTGTACACTAAACTCTTAATTATTCTAATCAATATCCGACAATTGTATATCTTTTATAAAACAATAAAATATGGTTTAAAATCACAGTTTGATCGATATTTTTAACTTAAAACTATGTTTATATCATCAGAAACAAGTGCACGGGTGCTTCTGATTGGAAGCTTTTATTTCCAGTTACCCAGTTAGTCTATTGTTTACTTAACCGGTAAGTCCATTTTGAAGAAAGTGTCAAAATTTACCTTGATTTTTAGGAATGTGGGGGCCATATTTAAAATGAAGATGTTCACGTGGTAATAAAATTATTTTGATTGGGCTTTATTTTTGTGCCCGGCTGTACTTTATGAGATGTGTGATTAAAATTCATTAAATTTGTCAGAATTTAAAAGAAAACTGCTTTAGTCATTTCGGTTCGAATCGACCCATTCAAAAATGATTTTGGGCTATTCGCACCGTGGTGCGAAAAGACCCATTCCAAAGAGCCTCTTCGGCGATTCACACCGCGGTTCGAACCGCTTGCGGTTCGAAACGCCTAAAGACCCCCGTTATGGTCCGTCGGAATGAGATTGTGTCGTGAGTGAATGGACGAGTTTTTTCTTCGGCCATAAACGTCTTACTCCCACGAGTTATCACGTTAATTCTCGTCCAACAAAAATGAAACGCCTTGTGGTCACAATTATTACTAGGCTTGTTCTTTTATTTTGACGACAGTGCTTTGAACACGTGCCGCTCGCGGCGGAAAAAAAGTTTAAGCTTTATCGTGATCGTTGAGAACAGTCCCCTTTTTTGATCGAGTCGTAATCTCAGTATAATGAGTTTAATGTAATTTAATGCATAGGGCGGTGTATTAGTGGGCATGCCTATTATCACGCTTATCATTTTATAAAATAACTGTTATGTTGTGCGATATATCCCAGATGTCACGCCGGCCGGCTCCCCTAATATAATGTTCACTCACTCACTTACACAATTTCACAAAGCATAATCAAAATTCGGTCCTTTAAAGCGGAACGTTTGTTCCTGTTGTACATTTGCCATTCAACGTTGTATAACCAACCACATTAAGTAGGTAAATAAATAGTGCGAACAATGTTGTTTGGTTATATGGCTTTAGTTTTCCAAGTCATTTTAATAATGAAATGAGATGAGTATTTTAAATCTCGTTTAGTTGTTTTTCTCCCCGGGAGGTCTACGAACTTTTCAATAGCATCAATACGATGACAAGATAACGCGGCTAGATAAATCCCGAAGGAAAGTGGACTTCGTTTTTTTTTTAAATTTAAGATGTTGGGATGGTTTAAAGGAAAAAATATTGCGAGGAAAATACCGCTTAAAAAGTAAATAAGACAAATAATGTATTTTCCTACTATAAAACTTATGGGTGCCTAGTTCATGTAAGTTTGTATATATAACATGTCATATCGGTGTATTATCGTGAACCCAAAGAATTTACCTTCATTGTAGAAATGATCCATGATTATCCTTATATTAACATTTTAGATAAATACCACGTCTTCCATAATAATTTATGTCGGGAGAAATAGAATCCCAACTAATATTATAAATGCGAAAGTAACTCTGTCTGTCTGTCTGTCTGTCTGTCTGTCTGTCTGTCTGTCTGTTACGCTTTCCCGCTTAAACCTCGCAACCGATTTTGATGAAATTTGGTACAGACAATCTTTAGACCCTGAGACAGAACATAGGCTACTTTTTGACCCATTCCAACCCCCCACTTCCCCGAAATGAGGGGGTGGAAGTTTGTATGGAAAATCTAAACTACTTGAGTTAGACGCTTGAAATTTGGCATGCAGGTCCCTTAGTAAACTTGATGCTTAGTTGCAAAAGGATATTGCAAAATTCCCACGGGAACGGGAGTTAGCGGGAAAAAACATTCGTACAATGAAAACCGACATCCACGCGGACGAAGTCGCGGGCGGCCGCTAGTTGCCCTATATTTTTTGTAGGTGTCAATGTCAAGAGCGTGGACTGACACGTCCCTTGGACTCGGCTGTCACGATTTATGATAGAGCCACTGACAATTTGAGATGCTCAGATTCGCGTGCATCTGGTCAAAACGTGCGAGCGAACATCTGTTGACGGCGTGTCAGGGTGCACTATGGCCGCCATTATGATCCATAAGCGTCCCTAGTTTAATTAGACCCTATTCACTTATCATTGCTTTCCTATTTCGATCGGTTTACGTTTTCACGCTCGGGTGCGCGGGCGCCGACGAAGTCACAATACGTCCGGACCGATTATTAGGCGGTATTGTTGAGTTTAGTGGTTATCTGTCAACGTTTTTGTTGCTTAATGAAGCTGTCATACCGATTCAATATCGCATCTTCTTTGATTGTTCTAACAAGATATATTTTATAAATCGGTAAAACTGTAGAGCCCAGAGAGTAAGATATTTTTAGGGGTATTACCTAACACAAATTACAATGTCAAAGTATGTTAGCTGACAAAAAAGTTCAGTTTAATGTAAAATTCCGATTTCCACTTCGTATAACTCTGCCACTTTGTTAACGAAGTGTTACGTATATTTTTTTACCCTTTTTTTTTTTTTTTTTTGAGGGGGGAAACGCTTTTACGCGTACCTGGGGCATAAAGGGCTACCACCAAGGTTATGTGGGACTCTACGGCGTAAATCTCCGAAACTACCCACTAAAACCCCCCTATCCACCGCTGACCGCTTTATGCCCTGCGCGAGAGGGGATTGCTCGTCGCTTTTCGTCCTCAGCGCGACAGGAGCGGCTTTGCCAACTTGGCTCATCAATATTGGGCATCTCTACAGACACCCATGCGGAGGGGACATCTCGACGCGAGTGGTGAGGCCCTACTCAGCCACTCGCCGTCCCGGATATTT
Source organism: Nomophila noctuella (assembly GCA_958496325.1). Lineage (NCBI taxonomy): Eukaryota > Metazoa > Arthropoda > Insecta > Lepidoptera > Crambidae > Nomophila > Nomophila noctuella. The sequence continues at coordinate 5,226,932 of OY292488.1, forward strand.
TTTTACCCTGGATGCGAGTTAAGCACACACGCGATGGTATTTTAACCTCGCCCAATCGTAAATCATATGAAAAGTTCTCGCATCGCGTCACAATCGAATTTGTAAGCATTTTTCAATTATCCGTTATTGTCCACAATAGCCGATCTTATTGGTCTTTTCGTTCTCGTAAACAATTTGTAGGTTGGGTACTCTTATTTTGATGTCCCCAAAAATGCACCTAATTTTGGTGCCATTAAGACTATTTCTGCTTGGCATTAAAATATGAACCCGCAGTCCCATACATATTGGGGTCGACCCACTTGAACATTTCGATTGTTCCCGCCTGCATTTGAAGAGCCTTGGGCAACCACTAAAACAATAAAAAAGTCATAAATACGGTTTCTTTCCTTTTGTCCAATTTACTTCTTGTGTATTTATTATTTAATGTCTTTTTTTTTCTTTTCAGGTAAGTACATCCATATATCAGCAACCCCTTTTTCAAGCGGACAGGTAATTATCTGATGCGCGTAAGTGGATATGCTGTTATCAATCTACTCTGCGTGTATTATAAAAATTCCAGCACTCAGAAAAACATGATTACACCATGGAAACATAACACTTGTTATAATAGTAAACAAAATCATTTGATATCGAATTAGTTCTGCTCATCAATTTTCTTACCATCTGCATATGTAATTATGAAAAATCTGAGTAACAGTAGTCAAAAAACCACATACTTAACGATATTCGTACAAATTAATTAGACACCAAAAAAAAAACATGACTATGTAAAGTACTAAATAAAGTAGCAAATACACAAGTTTGATTTACCAATTGTAGATCTTACTAAGAGGAGAGACAAAACAGTGATGCTTTTTAATTAAAATCTTACAGTTTTCAATTTCATTGATTGCTTAAAGTTTTCCATTTTAGTGTTAGAGTGAGTAAACAGACGACTGAAGTTCCTATTAGTTTCTCGACGAAACGTGCTGTAACTTCCTTGTGAAAGAAAGTATACGGGTCAGGATCTGTGTTTAATTAAAGTGGCCGTCACTGCCCTTTGGTCCTTCATTTGTACAAATGGGCCCTACGACCGTATTGCGAAACAAATTGCCCTTTACTGTTTAACAGTAAAGGGAATTGCTAGTAGAATTTATATTCCAGTAGGTGCAATTTGTAAACACACAGTCGATTACAAGTTTTTGTAGTACTTCTTCCGACGTCATTATAGATGTCCAATCGTAAATAAAAAATATATAGTAAGGCGATGTTTCCTAGTGAAAGTACTTAATATTATGTATTAACGATACGTTCGCCTAACATAAGGTGAGATACAAGTACCGCCAGATGTAAAGTAGCGAACTGGCATTATAAAATCCCAATTAAATACCGATAAAAAAAACGTTGAAATCATTTTTCCAGTAAAACGGAACGTCGCACTCTTTGAAGTATTAATTTTTGTCACTCAAATTAAGAACAGAGCATTGAAAAATCTTTGTTTTCTCTTTTTATTCTCAGTCAGTTGTTAGTTAACGAACCTTGAAATTAAAACATCATCTCCAGCATTGATCCGTGTTAATGGGTGACTTATTTTGACAGTTAGCAATTAATTATTTTATTTTAATCCCTCAAAGGGATGGAATAAGGAACATGGAACATGACAAGCTCCTATTAGAATAATTTGTCTCATGAAAGAGAAGTCTCTTTGGAGGTGGTTCACTGTTATCTATTCTAGTTTGTAACTTCCTCGTCGCTATTAAGTAATAGCTGTGGTTATAGCGTCCTTCCAAGCGATTATAATTTGTCCATCTGTGTGTAGCGTGCTTCATCCAATTCGCGTAACGGAACTTTTTAGCTAATTAAAGTTCAGCATTATTGTTTTTTATAGGTCACTACTCACTCAGTCACGCACGCATTGTCCAATTCCGTAGGTTTGTAAATTAAGTGTGATTTTTTGATAATGAGTGTAAGCGATGCAACATTTACTTGAAAATATTACTAATGTTTGTAATGTGAAATATAAGCTGTGCATACTCTGTACGCCTTAAATATATATAACTAATATCTGCACACTACTAAAACGAGAAATATTTACCTCACGAAGTTGTTTCAAAGAACATAAACCATAAAACACATTTTATCTCGCAAGGAGATTCTGACAAATCCTCTTCAGTTTTATCGTAAAATTTAGTGGCCGAAGAACGATTTCGTAAATATTCTAAGAGTTTATCTTAAAACAACATCAATGTTAGTGAAACGCGGCGGCGAAAGAAAAAGGTTCAAGGCAACGTGTGTTTATCCATTTGTTTGTATAAAAGTGCCAAGCAAACACCGCCGAAGTGACTCCGGACCTTTGACTGTGAGCCATTGGAATGTATCGCGAGGTAGGGTACGGCTATAAAACGGAATATTTTACTGTCTATTACTGTCCTATTGTAAGTGATGGTTTATCGAAACACGACGGAATTATTAAGTTTAATAAACAATTGTAGATTTCTCTTGCTAGCTGTGTCTGGCCATTACCATAAGTCATAAAATAATACTAAGCTTCTCGAAATATAAACTAAATAAAAATCAGGGACCAAAGAAGCTTCTTTATTTTTAGTATGTATACCTAATAGCAATATAATACTGTACCACAGACCACTGATAAGCTATTCGTGTTTCCATTATTGCATTCATCAGCATACATTTCAAGCGCAACGTTAACATGTTTGGATCTAACGTGTAAGCCATGTTAAACCTCCCCAAAGCGGGGCTTTAGTCAGAGAACACGAAGTCTCACTTCAGCGAATCCTCCTCACCTCGACTTCTTCAAGAGCTCTCATATACATATAAGATACATTACATTGCTTTTAGATGTTTGCTTTTGTCAACTACAATTGTATCACAATAGAAAACAGCACTCACTGTCGGAAATACTTAAAAACTTCAAAAAACTTATATTCAAAACAAAAAACAGACTTGAGTAGTGACAAGTTGACAACGAACATTATTGTACGAATAGTTGTTAGCTCTCAGTGACTTCGTAATTTCCAGAATGCATTGAATGTCGCACGAAGTTGATTAATGAATCCGTTCTGCCAACAGCGCTCGTTCGTCCAGTCATCGCATATTGATTAGTATTTTAGTGTAAGGAAATAGAGACATTCGGGAGTTTTCAGATAATGTTGCGACTAAGTGCAAATCCTTACTAATATTATTAATCGGAAAGTGAGTTTGTTTGTTCGTTCCGCTATCCCGTAACTACTGAACCGATTGCTTTGAAATTTTGCAGACGTAAAGTTAGAAGTCCAGATTAAATAATAGGGTACTTTTTATCCCGAAAAAAAATATATTCCCAAGGGAAAACAAAAATATTGTTGGCAATATAACCGAATTCCACGCGGGCGAAGCCGCGGGCGGAGAGTTGGTAATCAAATAAACGCTCAGTATCAGATAATGGATACTGTAATTTGATATTAGGAAAAAGTGACGTAAGGGCCAACGGCTCATCTTTGCACTCTTTGTTTTAACCCAGTAGCTCTTCCGGGTCACAAAGTGCTCTTCACCCCGGGTTGCGCCAAGCCGGAAAACGACGAATCACCGGTTCCACTCACTACTTCCCGGGGACGAAAACCGAAATCTCTATCTTCTTGATTGTGCCAAATTGATCGTAAGATAAAATATCAATCTTCCATAATCACTGACCATTTTATAAGGCAAACCCTGTTGATATATGGCTACCGAACATGCACGGGTTTTTAATTGCGTGAAATAAATATTCAAACATTTAAAGATCAGAATAATTATATAGTACAATAACTTCCGTCGCACTCTGTTTCAATTACAGCGGACATGGTCCACTTTTGAATTTGGACGAAGATTAAACGAGCTCATTTGACTTGCGATTGTCCACTTCCGAGGGTCCAATTATGGATATTATCGTCTACTAACCATTCTACAACAGTCATTGAAAAGGATTTTCCAATTAGGGTCTCTCGTTGAATTAATGAGCGGGCCTCCAACACTGATAAAATACTTCTCTCTTCCGCCATTTCATTTGAACAGGACCGTCATTTAGATAAATTTCTCCTCTTCAACACGAGTCAGCCTTATCACATTCTTTCCCACTTTGTACTAAAATTGCTTTTCGGAGTTGACTTAATATATGAACGTCGTCATCAATGGCGGTCTTATTATCTTGCTCGAGCAATTCTCAGTATACTGGCAAAGTTTATGCTTATATTAAAGGATGTTAGGTGTACAGGAATAGGCTTGTAGTTTACCGGGTCCGTAAACCATGAATCCATAAATCTCTGCATTGTTTTGTCGTTTCCGTATGACAAAGGGGAGCGCGCTCCATGCTTTCAAAACATGCGAGTAAGAATGTGGATGCAGGCAACAGACTGAAATCTAATTTATAGCGTTTTGATTGTTACGAATGGATATCAGATCGGTCATTAACAACATTGTCAGCGATGACAAAATGCTTCTTGAAACGTGCAGATGCAAAGCATTAAGGCTTGTCTTAACGCTCGAAGCTCGCTCGCTGGCAAGCCGAACAATAGGACTATAACTTAGCTAAGTGAAAAGCTAGCGTTGACAAGGGTAATGTCCTCTAGCTATTTGCGGTGCGTCTACGTTCAAGTTAAAATTATGACATCGATGCTAAATCTGCACTGGTATTAATTATGCTAACGAACTAAGTTCATGTTGTTGATAATTAAACTGTTTCGAAGGTAGCAATAACTTCTGAATAATATTTTGAGATGTTATTTGAAACAGATTTAATTACTTAAAAAAAATAAGCTATCTCTTTTGTTATCCAATGAAAATGTGTAAGCAAACGTGCGGAGAGGGCCACCTGCTGAAATTTCAATACAAACATTGTATTTACACACCTCCAGTCACGTTCGCCATGGCTCACCGGCAAACATTCGCAGTGTTTATTTTGTTAATATAAATAAGGCAATATTAAATTTCATCTGCAGTTTAAGCTAACGTAAACAGTTAAGACAAAGCCGAAATTAAATTATTTATGATCGTACTTCACGTTTAAGTGCCCGAATATTATTATCCCTTTTGCTTTAAATGTCTTCCTTCATGACTTCCAATGCTATTCATTAAATTAAAAGAAACCTTCTCGTTAAAGTTAGAGGGTTGCAATTGCGTCTGTTTCCACAATTACCAGAATCGACGGAATTTATTCTGCTGCCGTTACTTTCCCTCGTGACAAGGCATATGTGTGGTCGGTATGAATTGTGGGCGTTTCCCAGAAAGTAATTCGGATTTGTAATGGAATATCTTTGGTTTATCTAGAACCTAACTTGAATGGAATAACATTAATTTAAATGATAGTTGATGCATTCTTCTCAATCGCTTATATATTAACGTACTTGCACGATTTATATGCAATGTTATGGTTTTATCTAAAACACTTCACCACTTTCTCAACTGATGTTGCATGTTGATCGATTCAGCTAATGTAACATCATGCTGGCTTGGTACATTCACTCGCGTCCTATGCTGTATGATTTGCGATGAAGGTACCAGATGTAAATCCGTTGGCTAACAAAGGTTTTAAAAAACCGAAATTAATTGTATTTTCCATAATATGTTGAGCTAACTTGTGACCATAAGTATAAAAGGCTTTTGTTGAGTGGTATCAAATTGAATGATTATGCCAAATACGGTCATGATGGACAAAATACAGGTTGGCAATTCCCGTCAACCGCCTTCTTGAACACCCACGGGATGACGAATACGTTGATGCAATTCTATCCCAACGGCGCCACAAGGCAATTTTCTAAATTGACAATTTGTTTGTGAAATCCAAAATACAGATAGTTTCTATCAAAGGTAGATGTTCTGCATCTACCATGATTACAACAAATCTAGAAAACTTCATTTGGTAATGTTACTTGTAATTTATCCTAATTATCACGAAAATCTTACATTGTTTTTCTAACTTATATTCTTCATGGTTACCGTAACTTAAAAATGGATTTATGTAATGAAGTATCAATATGATATATATAAAGTCTATGTTGTTATTCTTACGTACTGATATTAAATCAGGATGATAACCTCATCAATAAACATTTGGTTATCATCAAAGTCTGCTAAATCAGTTTGAATAAATATCTTTCACCGTGATGGCCACAAATCATGGAGTCTTCGCGTTTCCCACATTTTACGAGCAATAAGCAACAGTAGGTACGCTTAGTACTTCTCTAAAATTAAACCGCTTCTTGAGCCTGTTTATAGGCATCGAAGTTTATTGCTTCCTCAACTTGCTAATTAATATTCGTTTTGTTAAGTTTTGTAAAGCCCTTGCACATTGCGGGTGAACGTGGATATTAATTACCGGCGATAAATCAAAACGCGAAGTGAGGGATAATTTCGTCGCGTGCATAAATTAGCGATGTCATTTCCTGTTTGTAGTTTTAGTCGTGTTTACTAACATCCCTAACCCAGGCATGTTCAAACATGGTTCGAATTTTGTTCTCTTACAAGTCGCTTCAGTTCATTAGCAAATGTCTCTCGGATTTGCGCTGTTACACAAATTTTCTAAGATGTGTCATTGGATTACATGTTCTATGCAAATGCTATACAGAGCTATGGAAATTAATTGGCTCCAGCTCGGACTCTGACCGTGCAATATTCGCTTAGTTCCGCAATCTATTCCTAGTTATGGTTTATGGAAATGCGTAAAAATTATGGAAGTGGAACAAATCCTTCAATCTTTTTTGTGTTGTCTGTTAGTCTGACAAGACTCTGAATAAAAAAGAAAACAGTTATTAAAACTGCGCTTCAAATGAGCATAGATTAAAGTTTAACTAACACCATTTTTTTGGACATAGGTACTAAAATGCAGTTGCACAAAATAAATGCCTTGGACAAACACACCAATTGCCTAGCCCCAAACTAAGCTCGAAGCTTGTACTATGGAAGCTAGGGAACGGATAGACATACTTAAATAAGTTTATAACAACAACATTCAAAAACATGGCTTTTGTTGTCAGGGACACAAATAACTAGACCGAAGTATAAATTATGTACTAACTTGGGTTTACACAGAGAAATTATTTCTCTTAAGTGAGAACATCGTTGTATTTAAGTACTAAACGTGGGTCTCACTATTGGCTCTTAGGTTACAAGATCTTAATAAACCCAAGGCGATTTAAAGTTCCAGGAAGCTATTGAATAGTCTAACAAGCGGGATTACGACCGTAATATAATAAGTTGATATCTTAATAAGGCTTATTTGAGGCACAGTGGTATTATCAGAATAATAATGAGCTTTTTTTATGAGAGCAGACACTGGTCGGCAGGTACCAGTTGGTCGGCCTTGGCTAGCCGGCCAAATGTTGGCCTAATGACCTTGTGTCTATCCGCGATGGTTTTTAGTCACGCTACTCGAATGCTACACATAACATGCATAATAAATCTGTAGCTATATAATTAAAGTACCTACAATATGTTAACAGCATTCACTAATATGCTTATAGCTTATAAAATAAATAATGATAACAATTAAGTTTTGTATAAAATTTGTCCGCTTGTATAATCCTAAAATAGTTTCATGTAATTCCAAATCAGATGATTCAATTTCAGTTGGATTTTCTCTTACAGCTCTGTATATTCTATGGTACCTATTAGGCACATAGACTATACTAATATAAGTTTGGTAGTTTGTTCTTGCAAAGTTTCTATTTTCAGGTATTTTCCTTTGTTTCTCTGAATATTTTTTTCCTTGACCATCAAAAACTAGCGCAGGAATTTCATCCGGTGCCTAAAAACCTTGAGAGACGCTTGCTAATGTTAAAGTATCAGAACATGACCTCGAGTTCCTGGGTTCGTGACCGGTTTGCTCCGGAGTTTTTAACATAGCTGAGATTTTGATCACTGAATGTCAAATTACTATACCAAAAGCCTACCTACCTTGTAACAACTTTATTTCTTTTAAGACCTGTAATAGACGTGTAATAGACGACTCATTACATGTTTAACAACCGGATATTGAAATGTTCGGTACCAGATACTATAGCATTAATACATACGTTGCCATACCCACCTTAATAATTATACTCTTCTTCAATATTGTCATGTGTTGAAACGAAACCCCGAATAGTTTAGCTGTTCCTTAATATCGGAATGAACATGCCATAGTATTTTATGTAATGCAGATATTCAGTTCACCTGACTACTGAGCTGAGACAGCTGTAACTTCTAATCAATCCACAATATCCACAAATCAAAACTGTCATAATGCCTCTATTCGTGAAGTACGATTGGCTACAATGGTCGGGATATTTAATAGCATGTGTTGAAATTATGCCGCCGTATAAAGTATGAGGTATGGAAAGTTGTCCCTTAAGGAATGCTGTCACCAAAAGTTGAACGAGCAATAAATTACTGGTTCAGCATTTCCACCTGAGCAGTATACCAACTTTTCCTTTCTGATAATGAGTACAAAAAACGTTTCTTTTTAGTCTTGCCGGGAGATAATTGTGATGAAATAAACACAATATATATGTATTTATAAATAAATTGATGTCTTTGTACAAACTTACTGCATTGACTTTTTGACATCATAATTGTGGATGACGAGATAAAATTGAGTACTTCGTTTATATTTTCATTTGAAATATGATTAAACCTAAGTTAAATCACTCTCATGTTATTCATGTCATTCGCTTTGGCAAAATCATCGTGTGACATAATAGAATCTTAATGAAATTGAGTGTAACCCAATTACTTCAAACTCCTTCACGACAATAATATACGAAAGTAATTGAGTATAACAACACAAAATCGATTCGGTTTATAAGCTATGGTCGTAAAGAATGTTCCTAAGAATATCTCACGAATGTTTACATTTCATATTTCCTTTGGTGACTTATTCAGAGCCCTTTGGTGACTTATTTGTATTCAGAATAGTCGAGTTCATTCCAATTAAAATTAAAATTGTTTCCAATAGTGCAATATTAAGAAAAGATTTTGTAGCAAAGTAATTTAAAATCGTTAATAATCACCGACTGCGTCCTATTTCATCATAATAATATACTTATTAAGCTTATAAAGTTGGTTAAATTTTACTCATTTGGCCGCACGTCCGAAGGAGGCAGTACTTAATTACCGAAATAGTTTTGCCTTGTTACGTTAATTCTACAACAGCATTAGCCAAATCACATATTTATCCAGTAACATTCGTGCTACTGACTTAGAAATGATTTACAACCTACCGTTATTTGAATTGGCATTGGATTTAATATTTTTGCTTACGTAGTTTCTCTTTAAATATTTACTATTTCTCCGATGTTCGTTAATATAAATAAAATCACACTTGTTTGCGAGTGTAAAATTTGAATAATTTATAGTTGCGGAAACCGCCCGAGATTTGATGGGCGGAAAAAATATTTCTGACTGCCCGAGGCGCGCTTACGTCAATGTACCATTTACGAAGTTGTATGATTTCATTACAACACACTCGTATGAGATGAGCGTATCCAATCCCGTGACGAGTAATCTCCTTGCAGCTCATAAAAGTAAATTAGACGATGCTATAACGCGCCTTAAAAGCGTTCGAGATCTCAGGAGGAAAGAAGAGTGCATAATAAATACGTCCAAAAAAATAAAAATGTACGCACTATGCATCTTGCGTAATCTTTGCAAAGAAGGTTGTTTGGTAATTTAATTAGAAGCGTTGGTCGGTAAGTGCTATCTTGAATAGTAAGAATTTATTTCCACACTGAGTTATTAATCGGCTCAACATTGTACAATACCCAACAACGGGTATGTTTTCTCATTTTGTTATCTAGAGATTGTTCCAAGAATAGCATGGCTTACAAAATATTCTTCTTAATTCCGTGAAATTTATAGACGTGCCTATGTACTACTTTGTTATATTCTTGGAAAATAACACGGTCTTATCCTTATTATATTTTATGAAGTGCTTTAACTTCTGAATTTGTTTATAATGGCATTCTCTAACATGACATTCTTTCAATTACATAGGTAGTTCGCCTGCTCCTTTTTCAAGACATAACTGGAAATATGAATAATATTATTATTATACAATTAACTATCCTATCAACAAGTTCTATTTCATGTTCTCAATTGAGTGGTAAATCTCACGGGAAATTCCCGTAGGATGTACAAAATTGTTACAGTGTTATGATGTAATGTAAGCATTACGTCGTACCTTGAATGTATTTTTAGCTCCATGTATGCTGACAACCTCAACTACACTAACACAACCTAAATATCCTTATTAGCTCACAGAGCTAGTTTCACAAAACCTTGGTTATGATTACGGAGCCACACAAACGCAGTCTGTGCCCGTTTGATCCCACGCGCGTGAGTCACGCGTTGCAGACGGGCTGCAGACAAACAAACAAGAAAACCCATCATGCTAATGATTTTCTATGTTGTTAGTTTCACGTAGGCGATTACGTTTAACCGTCTTTACCTAAAACGGAACCTCATTGGAACTTTTACGAACGTACTCTTAAATTCAATATTACGAATTAGAAAGAAACAAAAAACTAACGTCGATATAATCAAGTTTTTCCATTTATTTCAAACTTATGAGTAGAAGAACAATGTACAATTATTGCTTGAAGGTTAAATTTTTTTTGGTATCGTAATCGTCATAGTACAATTTTATCCGTGATGTAAAAACGCGATCAACATACTTAGGGACTCGTAACCTTACTCAGATATGGTGTGCGAAGGGCAATGTTATAATGTTTTGGACGATCGTTGTGAGCATAAAACATATCTTGAGCATGCCTATGGCATATCATTACACGCATTACACTGTGTTCAAAATAAAAATGCTGCTAGTTTGCATTATAACCCATCGTTACTCGTATTTTAAATCACCAAGTTACCAACTTTTCTTATTTCACTATACAGCGCTTCTTGTGGTTATAAAATGACAGTCATTAGGCTAATTTCAACGATCATTGCACGTGAATTGCACGTTGTTTAAACGAATAAAACGAATTTGATGTAAACCACGTACCTACATAAAAAAACCAGTTAACTGGTCTTTGATGTTATATCGCCTCTCGTGTGTTCTAAATCGTGACTCCTCTAATGCACAAGAAGCATTCCCAGCCCATCTCGGCCCCGATGCTTACATTGCCGCCAATTGGAGCGGTGGATTGGCCCACTTACTAAATGCTTTTAATTTCCTGCGCAAACAATTACCTCCTTGACTTTTGACCGCTTTCTCCATGAACAATGCTATTACTCATCTTCCTGCTGTTTTCCTTACGTACATAATAAGCATAGCATAGATAAAGACGGCAAAAGTGAATGTTTTTGTTCTAGCCGAAATAAACATCTGGAAAGTAATTCAATGTGGTCCAAACATTGTCTATTCAAATTACTCTAAGTCCACTGAACATATGGAATATATCACTCAACCTCCAAGCTCTGCATTCCTTGCCGTCAGCTACACCTGAACCGACAGAGCTCTGTCCTAGAGCCGTCACTCCTCGTTAAGCAGGCGTGAAGTCACCTGGAACTCACTCACGGCACTGCACTTCGAAATTACAATTCAACGCTAAAAGGCGTTCGTAATAAAGATCACTCGACCGTCGAAGTCGGCTACATGCACCGTGCACTTTAACGTATGTGTAATATTCTCAAACTGACAGACGCAATGTAGTCGACAGCCGCTAGGTAAGAAACCTGCTGAGAAATAAATCGCAGAGCATGCCTCGTCAAGTAACCACACGGTCTCAAGTTAATGCCTAAAAAGCAACACGACTCTGTAGTCGTTAATAACTCTGAAAACCGGATTGTAATCTCATTTCAGTTCAATTTTGTCGGTCCACGTTGGAAATGATAATATGGTATAGCAGTTCAGTTTTCGTTTCATTTGCCTCGAGCTAATGCAAGCTGAAATATGATGCTGAGTTTGACACTCGGTGCTTGTCCATTGTTACCGTAATTCGCTGAACATCAATCATTCAATCATCTAAGATTTATGACTGTCACAACTAGATGATTTCAACATAATTCTGCATCCAACGCTTGATGATGTATATGATTCAGCGTTTAAAACATTTTTTATTTTAACGTTACGATCGAATCTGTACAGGGAAGAGAAATTATTTTACCGGTAGACTCATAATGAGATGATAGGCATCTAAGCGGTTTCGAAATGAACTCTCGGCCGGCTTCGTTAATTCAATCACGACTACAAATTAACTGCATGGCCCAACCGAAGTAAAACTTACATAAACATAGATACGACGGAGCGCACATATTGTGACGAAACCATAGTACTCTTTGACGAGTATATTAAATTGCTTTTCGCCTGATTGAAAGTTAGTCTTATCTTGATCATTTTTGATGTTGCCGTTCATTCAACCATTATTGAATAACCTAGTTAATTGATTTAAACTTTACGTTCGCGCTGTATTATCGCACATGTAATCAATCTGTCCGATATATTATCCAAAACTCTACATTGAATCGAACGTATAAATTATATTACATCTGTTAAACGGAAATATACATATTATCAACTTCACTATCCATTTCAATGTGGAAGAAACTTGAACGCTTGGCTATTTATATTCGGGCAATATTCGGTAGAGTATAATATCAATCATCTAAATGGTAAATAGCAACGCCCAAGTTATACTCGATAGCATCTATGCAAGCGTTGAAACGGGAACAAAGAGGCTTTTCTATCGACAGCCCTTGACATGGAAAGGCTTTTTTGCCATTCGCGATAAGGAACGGTTACTGGCAGGCCTACACCGGCAAAGGATTGACTAGTGGCCCGAACACTTTGTTCCTTAAAAGCATTGTTGTCACGCCTGTCGTCGAATATTAATACAGGGTGCCCGAGGGATTTAGAACCAAAGAGAATATCACAAACAAAGTGGATGAAGCGACAACCAAGTATTTTTAAAGAGGGAAGTTATTTGCAAATATTTATGAGACACCAGGAAATGATTCTGTGATAATAACAAACGAGCAAGGTGAATAAACAAACAAAAGTTGTGATGATTATGACATGGCAAATTTATAGTCAAGAAACGATCTTATTTACATGTTTTTGTAAAATTACTTCTAAAATTATGATATTATTACATGTATTAAATAAAAGTATATCGGTATATTGTTTGATACACAAACAAATCCGCCAAGTCCTTTGTAAGCTAAGAAAAAAATCTTTAACTTGGGAACTTAACGCAGCTTTCAGATTTAAAGTACTGATCCAACCTAATCTCGCCGGCTTAACTGAAGTTTTGCAAAACTCGACTTTTCAAGTAATTAGCTCGTCGAAGTATATATACATTATCAAGCCACGTCCACCTCTAAACAGTTTTTAAACATTCGCTATAATGGTGTTCGAATAATCTAAATGAAATTCATAAATTATTATTCATGAAACATAGATACTATTTGTATTGGTGCTGCGCGTACTATTAATCACAGCCAGCTAGAATCTATGATGGCCTTGGCCTTAACATTACTCTCAAGATTTGAAATACATCCTCATCCATATTAATGAAGGTATCATCCTAGAGTGTATGCAAAACGGCTCCAAATTTATCTATGATAATTAAGCATCATCTCGCACGAACATGGCGGTAGACCACACAAACGACGCCCGGTGCCCGGAGCTAGTCGTGCGCCGTAAGTCGACCTGCGCCTGCGCCGCGCCGCTCCGCTCCTATAAAGACTTTCCACTTCTAACCAATCTCGCTATGAAGCTATAAAACCATTTTATTTGTTTCTGGACCCGTTTATAAAGGTCTTGCTTTGATGTTTAATTCCTCAAATATCGTATTGCTAGATGGAGTGATTCTAGAGTGTTTGGTTTTATATTGTACCCCGACGCGAACATTATTTCCAGGAATTGTTTATTTGTAGAAAAACCATTCGCTTTTTTCTGATTCTTCCTCGGAGAAAATTTTAAGCTATACCTACATATATTTTTCCCTTTAATTTCAAGAACAAACAAAATTAGAAAGAACAGCGTTTTGCTATTATTTGCTAACTCCGTGTCATATGAATAGAAAATAATCAACATGCGCATCTAGCCGGTGTCAAAGCACTAGCGAGTGTTGGTCGTGCATACCTGAACCAGTAGGATGCCGGAAGCTCCGCACCTCGAGTCGTGCCGACTCCCGCGAGATTGACAGGCTCGCCATGGGCGCTGGGGGGCGGAGTCGCCGACGCTTCCAGGATTGTCGCACGGTACTCGTAACATTTGCAATTTTATTTCCCGCGAAATCCAACCCATTTATGTGTAGTGTATGTAAGTGTTTTATTCGCGTAATTCATTTCAGTAAATCATTTTGAACACTAGCTTTCCGCCCGCGACTACGTCCGCGTCCCGTCCCGTCCCGTCGTCCCGTCCCGTAATTTAGAAATTTTCCTTACGTAAAAACCATCCCTGGACTTTTAAAAAAGAATTGGTCCAGGCGTTGTAGAGATATGCGCTTACCAACACATTCATTTTTATATACCTACATATAAGATAAAAACAAAGCGCTGTTTCATTTCTGTTTAATTTGTAAATTGTATCAATGTTCATTCACAGATGATGATATTAAAGTCGTTTGTCAGTGAGCATAATTTTCATAATGAACATTGATTTTATGACTCTTGTTTGTTTTCGACCATATGCAATAAATGGAGTCTATTCAGATAGTAAATGTGCTAAACGCTAAATCAATATCTTATAGCAGCTAGAAGTCACCTTAGGTTACACCTTTGCGCAAACAACCGCAAAGCGAGTCTTTTATCTTATCATAACGATGTCGTAGTAACATTTTAATGAGGCAGCCCCAAGTCTTGAACTGCTTGGTCCCGCTAATCGAACCAAAGCTTACAGTTACTTTGTGGATACAAAATGCAAAGGAAAACACAGTACTAACATCATGGCTGAAGAAAGATAAAGCTAGTTTTATGGTACGAATTAAACAGTCAACATTAAATGTGAACGCACCCTCAAATAAAACTAAGAAATAACACTAGGAAGGTATTTTTTCAGTAACTTGTTATCACAGGGTGTGTGGATTGACATACATAGAAAAGAACTCAATCTAGTGCACAAAACTAGTTCTTACAAAAAACCAATCTTGGTTAGAAACGTAACAATACGCGATTCGCAGAAGTAATACACTCGTATAGTGACTAACGTTAGTAATTATCTCATCAAAAGGCGCATCCATCATAAAGATGAATCGTTGATAAAGAAGAGTCTTGGTGTATAGGTTTTGTACTGAAATAGAGGAAACCAGTATGAAGTGATATAGAGTATAGATACTGAATGCTGTCTAGTAGGTGTCTACTAATAAATTAGTCTGATACACAAAAAACGAAACTAAACATAACAACAGATTGTTTAAGTCTCTTTAATGTATTGTTGTAGGTTCTAAAGAACTTGTACTCTGAGTATTGCACATTACAATACATAAGAAATAAAAAATCCATTTACGACTTCGATCAAAAGTCATAGAAGAGTCTAATGAACATTTTATGGACGAAAAACGCATTTAGATTCCCATTAAACGCCATTTATGTTGATTGACCGGGTAATGCGTTTTTGGCCACTTAAACGATATCGATAAACTATTTATGATTTTACTTTTTTATGAGAGTTTGCAATATTCATAGTATGAGATAAAATTTAACGTAAATTTGATTGTGTTTGTTTACTAGATTTCGTTATGTTAGCCTTGGACTAACAAATGTTGTATTTTGTTAAGCGCTTACAAAACACTTAGATCTTGAATCGTTGTTTCCAAAATAAGATATAAATATTGAAGACTGACAAATAAAAAAAAATTAGAATAAAAAAAATGACTCAAAATTTTAGTCTTAATTAATTAGACATTGTTACTTTTGAGTAGTCCAAATTAACCTATCTACGTCTGATAGATGCATGAAATGAAAACAATCTATTTCCCACTAGCCCTAACTGGATCCCTTGTCCACCTCCAGTTTCCTTCAAGACCTTAATTTATAGGGCACCCTGTAGAGCTGCGTATAAACCAGGCATAAATCAGATCACAGTTATGGGTTCCTGAGAATCCTGTCCCATACCACGGCTTACAAGGGACCCGAGCCGTTTTACCAAGAATCAGATCTCGCCTCATTCCGCAGCCGGATTTGGTGAAACGGCTTCTGTGCCGGCTCGCTGATTATAATGCAAGGTATAATAAATTAAAGAGGGCAATAATGGTCTCTCAGCAACGCCATATTGAAAGTAAATTAGGCCGGTAGCATATTGGGTTTATGAATACTCGCACAATCGACAACGTGTTTAAGTGTCAAGTCAAAGTTTTATGGGAAAAAGTAGGTGGGAGCATGATAAAAAAAATTATTGACCTCTATCGTTATGTTCTTTGTCTCAATTAAGTATTAGTATAAACTTGTAACTCGGATTTCGATATAGGTCATGACCCCTATGAAATAAAATAATATAAAATTTTAGCTCACACAATACCTAGTTACTTTTTTTTTTTTTTTTTTTTTTTTTTTTTTTTTTTTTCGCGGGGAATGCGTTACGCACCGTAGCTTTGTCCTAGGGGTTGGACAAAGCCGTGTGTGGGGCTCCCGGTGCCCAAAAGGACACTGCTCCTGGGAATGATACCCCAGGGGTCTACCCACTAAACCCCGCGGTACCCCGTCATCGCCTTGACGGGCGGCCACGGGTATCAGTAATCCTTACTCCGCGACCAACCCAGCGTTGCCTATGAAGGCTCTTCTTGCCCCCGTTATTGGAGGGCTGCGGAAGCGCCTTTGGGTACTAAGGCGCTTCCGCCCATCAGTGGCCAAGTGGGCCATCTAATGCAGGTTAGGGTGCCCCCACACCCGGGGCCTGCAATGCAACATCTTGCAGGGGCGGGAGGGTTCTGTCGAACGCTCGCCTTCTCCGCCCCGGTCTACGTCTGCGAAGCGCTGGAGCGAGGGGATCTTGTTCCCGCTCGCGCTCTGCGGCTTCCTTCTGCGACATCACGTCCTCACAGAAGGAAGCTACCGCCTCCCAAGCCTCTTCACTCCCCAACATTGAATGAATAACGCTGGGAAGTGTGAGCGCCTGGCCTACCACAGCGATGAGTTCGCTGCGTTGCACGGCCCATGCCTGGCACACTGCCAGAGTATGGTGTGCCGTGTCCTCTGCCGCACCACAGGCGTGGCAGCACGGGGACTCCTCTCGGCCGATTCGGTGCAGGTACGCCCCGAAACAACCATGCCCAGTCATGACCTGCACCAACCGATATGTGAGGTAGCCGTGGGGCCTTTCAAGCCAGTCCTCCAATAGTGGCTCGAGTGCATCAAGGGTACGGCGGCCGACGGACGCGTCGGCGATGTTCCTCCGCCAGCGGCGAAGAAGAATATCACGCGCCTCCTGCCGGACCGCACTTACTTCTCTGGGTGCAGGATTTTCATTTCGCGCCCGCATGTTCGCCCTCCACGAGTAGACGGCGTCCAATACATCCGCTTCCAGGTCCCAAGGAG
Source organism: Nomophila noctuella (assembly GCA_958496325.1). NCBI lineage: Eukaryota > Metazoa > Arthropoda > Insecta > Lepidoptera > Crambidae > Nomophila > Nomophila noctuella. Next base: position 5,244,401 of record OY292488.1, read on the forward strand.
GGGTTTCGGCTAGTGCACAGGCCGTCGCATAGCTGACGGTCCTGTAGCATCTTGCTATCCGCTGTGCAATCGCTCTTTGTGGCCGCCGTAACAGGGCTAAATTGTTTCTCCTAGAGAGAGACTCAGCCCACAGAGGCGCCCCGTATAGTGCCATGGACTTCAAAATGCCGGCATATAAACGCCGGCATTTGGCACTGGGTCCCCCTAAGTTTGGAAGAAGCCAACCCAATCCATCCGCTGCTTTCATGACTCTCGCTGACATCCCGCGGAAATGCGGTTCAAAACGCCAGCGAGAGTCTAAGGTGAGACCTAGATATTTCATTTGTGTCCCTACCGCCACCCTGACACCGCCTACGGTAATGTGCGCGTCTGGCGGTATGCGATGTCTGGGGCCGTGGAAAAACACGGCCTCTGTTTTAGACAGCGCAACCTTTAAGCCCAGCAGCCTTATCCTGTTGGCTACGAGCGACCCTCCTACGGACGCAAGGCGGGCTGCTTCTTCAAAGTTCTTCCCCTGAGCTGTGACAAGAGTGTCATCTGCATAGCATATGACACTCATGCCCGGGAGAAGGCTACCGCGAAGCAGCCAGTTGAATCCGACGTTCCACAGAAGTGGACCTAGGACCGACCCCTGCGGAACCCCGGCCTCAACCTGGTGGTCTCGTAATGTCCCTTCTTTGTCCTCCCATATTATTTTACGGCCCTCGAGGTAGTCTTTAATGAGACGGCAGAGGTATGGAGGCACTCTATGGTAGATTAGTGCCTCCCGTATCGTGGCGTGGGGGATGGAGTTAAACGCGTTAGCTATATCGAAGGACACCGCAACTACTCCACCCCCTGTCTCAGTCGCTGTGTGTACAATCGCCTTCAATCGAGAAAGGGCGTCGATGGTAGATCGCTTCGCCCTAAAACCGTACTGTGCTTCAGACAGGTCCGGTCCATCTGTCGTTAGGTGCTCGACGAGGCGTTGGGAGATAATTCTCTCGAACAGTTTCCCAACCTCGTCAAGCAACACTATTGGCCGGTAAGCACCTGGGTCATCAGTCTGCCTTCCAGGCTTTTGAAGCAAACACAGACGCCCTTCTTTCCATGGTTGAGGGAACTTTCCGGTCGCAAAGCATCGTCCGAAAAGTTCAAAATGCCGGCATATAAACGCCGGCATTTGGCACTGGGTCCCCCTAAGTTTGGAAGAAGCCAACCCAATCCATCCGCTGCTTTCATGACTCTCGCTGACATCCCGCGGAAATGCGGTTCAAAACGCCAGCGAGAGTCTAAGGTGAGACCTAGATATTTCATTTGTGTCCCTACCGCCACCCTGACACCGCCTACGGTAATGTGCGCGTCTGGCGGTATGCGATGTCTGGGGCCGTGGAAAAACACGGCCTCTGTTTTAGACAGCGCAACCTTTAAGCCCAGCAGCCTTATCCTGTTGGCTACGAGCGACCCTCCTACGGACGCAAGGCGGGCTGCTTCTTCAAAGTTCTTCCCCTGAGCTGTGACAAGAGTGTCATCTGCATAGCATATGACACTCATGCCCGGGAGAAGGCTACCGCGAAGCAGCCAGTTGAATCCGACGTTCCACAGAAGTGGACCTAGGACCGACCCCTGCGGAACCCCGGCCTCAACCTGGTGGTCTCGTAATGTCCCTTCTTTGTCCTCCCATATTATTTTACGGCCCTCGAGGTAGTCTTTAATGAGACGGCAGAGGTATGGAGGCACTCTATGGTAGATTAGTGCCTCCCGTATCGTGGCGTGGGGGATGGAGTTAAACGCGTTAGCTATATCGAAGGACACCGCAACTACTCCACCCCCTGTCTCAGTCGCTGTGTGTACAATCGCCTTCAATCGAGAAAGGGCGTCGATGGTAGATCGCTTCGCCCTAAAACCGTACTGTGCTTCAGACAGGTCCGGTCCATCTGTCGTTAGGTGCTCGACGAGGCGTTGGGAGATAATTCTCTCGAACAGTTTCCCAACCTCGTCAAGCAACACTATTGGCCGGTAAGCACCTGGGTCATCAGTCTGCCTTCCAGGCTTTTGAAGCAAACACAGACGCCCTTCTTTCCATGGTTGAGGGAACTTTCCGGTCGCAAAGCATCGTCCGAAAAGTTCCCTAAATCTGTCTGGCATTTGGAGGGTAGCAATGAAGACTACCCTCGCTGGAACGCCGTCCGGTCCTGGGGCGGTCTTCTTGGCACGCAGTCGTTCGGCTGCACTTCTGAGCTCCTCATGTGTGATATCAGGAGGTGGTTCGTCCGTAATGGGCCTACTCCGCTGCGGAGGGGGCATCGTCGGTGGCGTGAAAGAGCCCAAGCGCATCGGGAAAAGGGCCTGGACTACCTCTCCCAACAGCCTTGGTGCGAGAGTCTCGGTGAGTGGGGCACCGGAGGAACGTAATTTTTTACGCGCCGCCTTATATGGTCTACCCCACGGATCGCGATCAAGACTCTCCAGGAGCTCTGCGCGAGCGCTATCTTTAGCAGCGGCAATTGCGGCCTTAAAAGTTTGCCTCGCTTCGACGTACGTTGCGTAGAGATGTTCCTCAAGCACGAGATCGCGATGGGCGCGTCGTCGGCTCCGCGTGTATTGTCTCCTAGCATTAACACACGTTGCTCGCATTACGGAGAGCTCTTCCGACCACCAGTACACAGCACGTCGAGGAGGAGGCCGACGAGACCTAGGCATGCTAATGTCACAGACCTCAGTCAGAGCACTTCTCAGTTGCGCTGCAGACACATCGACATTTTCTCCAACCGGAGGGGACAGCCAGTCCACCACGAATGCTGCTTCCTTGGCAAGTCCTCCATCTAGCCGAGTCAGGGCCCATCGTGGGAAATGCGATGAGCCTCGTCGTTGTGATGGCCCGGCATTCTGGTTGGGGACAATCTCAAACCACACATATCTATGATCCGAGAGTGTTTCGCAGAGATCTACCCTCCAGTTTTGTACGTGCGCCGCCAAGGACGGAGTAGCAAACGTAACGTCCACAACAGACCCACCATTGTGGCGGACGCACGTGTGCACTGTCCCCCTATTCAAAATTGACAGCCCTGTGGACACCACCCAATCCTCTAAGACGGCCCCCCTTGCATCGGTTGCCGGGTTGCCCCAGGCCACCGATTTTGCGTTAAGATCACCGATGACGGCAACTTGGCGAGGGGCAACTCTTCTAACAATAGCCGCAAGTACTTCGAGGAAGTTTTCAAAGTCTGACAATCGGCGATTGGGGGAAAAGTACACACCTATAAGGACTATCTTTCCCCAAGCGGCGGCCACATATCCGGGCCCTCTTTCAATTAAAGAGAGAGGATGGGATTCTGCGGAAGACCGCGTCGCCAGCGCCACCAGTTCGTCCCGGTCACCCAGCCAATGGCCAGGGATTGAGTACGGCTCGGCAACTACCGCTATGTCAACCAACTGTTCGGCCATGACCTGAAACAACAAGTCCTGGGCCGACCGGCAGTGATTAATGTTGGCCTCTAATATTTTGTGATGTCTGAACGTACTACCCATTATTCAGACATCACTTCTCGATCTTCATCTAGTGTAGTGGCTAGAGGAGCCGTCTTCGCAGAAGGACGAATAGGCTCCCGCAGCTTTCCCTTCTTTGATGGGGGGTTGCATTTTGGCCCCCCCATGAAATGTCCCGTAGGCAGGCCTGCCTCCGCACAAACCGCGCAATGCAGTTTAGCTGAGCAATCGGTGGCCTTGTGGCCGGCTATGCTGCATCTGGTGCAGATATCGCTCCTGTCTTCTTTGGACGGGCATGCAGGACGCGTGTGCCCAATACCAAAGCATTTGTAGCATCGCAGCGGCCTCTCTTCCTCGAGTTTGACTGTGGCCGAGCTCCAACCGATCAAGAGTCGACCACTGTCAATCATTGCCTTCGCGGCTGCAACGGGACACAGCACCTTTAATGTCCCCATACCGTGGCGACCAACGCGGATTTGCCCCGTTTTAATATCTTCGGGACTGCATTTCCCGACTGCCGACAGTTTTGCCACTATCTCCTCACTGGTGATAGTATCATCCAAGTCTGATAGTACCAGCGAAGAGCGTTTTATTGGTCTATCCACTTTGGCCAGTCCTGCAACCGCCACTGCCAGTTTTGTGGCAAACTTTTCTGCTTGGCCAGCGCTTTGATCCCCCGGGAACTCAAAGAGTCGAGCTCCTGTTTGGGTCAGACGACAGCGTGCAGGAGGAAGTTCACCATCTTCTAAGTGAATAGCCATGCGAGCCCGCCTTAGCACAGACTCGTATGACTCCCCATTTTTGGCGGCGTCCTCTGTAAGGGTGACGACTACCGCAGACGTTTTAGGGACCACTGGTGTCCTTTTTCGAACTGACTTTTTGCTTTTTACGGTATCAGCAGTGGATTTCGCCTTGGGTATTTTGACTTTGGTGTGGCCGGAGACTACGGATGAATCTGCAGCTTTCTTCTGTGTTTTCTTTTTCCGCTGGACTGTTTTCCAACCCTCATTGGACGGGGTGGTTGACGGCAGAAGGGCATCCGTTGGAGAATCCGTTGCTTTTGAGCCAATCACAGCTGCAAATGTATTGACCGTAGACGGCCCAGACTCGTTAGTGGTGTCCTCGACGGTCTTAGCCTTTGCTGAGGAGGCTTTTTTTCCTTTTGTGGAAGAACCAGCTTTGGTCTTCAAAACTTCAGGTGCGATAGGGGTCTTAAAAACTTCCGCCCTAGCTGCAGCCTTCCTATCCGCTGCGAGCGGTGGACGGGAGACCTGCTTGGGCGGCAGAAGACGGTCTTCTATGGTCGAGAGCAAAGTTCTCGTAAACTTGCGCTCTTCTAGGATGACCCCTTGAACGACCCTTTGGATGGTTCCTTCTAGATCGTTTCGAAGGTTTGCGTCTGTTCCTGTCAGCCCTGTTTCCATTGGTATGGGCGCTAGCTCGAGAGAGTTAGCGGCCGATGGCATTGCCGCTTCGGTGGACTTGCTCAATTTGAGTCGGCCCACTTCTTCTTCTAATTCTGTGACGCGATCCAAGAGTCGGTCTACAATCGCCTTTAATCGTTCGGTCTCGTTTGAGATGCTTCTTTTTGCCAATTCGTTGGCGACCGCGATCATTGAAAGGGCCTTTTCTTTAAGACCCTTTTGAAAAGTCCCTTTTATGTTAGAGGACTTCGAGGAGAACATTATGATCTCCTCTCCATCTTCTTTTGCCAGTTGGACTAAATCGTCTGCTGGTACATTCGTCAGATTATACGGGTAATCAGCCCCGTAGCCTTTCATCATTCGCGCCTTGCGCGTCTCCTGGTTCCGCTTGGCGACGATTTCCTCTAAGTCGAGGCGTTGTTGGTCGCGCATTTGGGCGCTGAGCTCCCTCTTCGCTTCAGCGAGACCAACGCTGTGTGCCGTCGATGTCGAAGGTCGCCCACGACCTCTCTTTGCGGCCGGATTTGTTCCGCGCTTTTTTGTGTTCTTCTTTGTTGAGGCCTCTGGTGTGTCGGAAACACAACCAAAATCCTCTTGTTCACTGCTTGTGGCACTAGCAGTGCAAGACCGGGGTCGCTTCCGATCGTCCCTCAAATATTCCGACCGCTGAGAAGCGGCGGATGCACTGGGAAGTAAATTCCCTTGCTCTTTTCTTGTTGTCCTTTTTTGAGTCTTGGATGGCTGAGAAGCCAACGTCTCTTCGCTTCCGAATTCAGAAGCTGATCCAGACTTTTGCGTGATGGACGCACGCAAAGTCCTTGTCGTCATGCGGGGGTTGTTTGTTTCCACGCGCGCCTTTCGTGCACACGTTTCTACTGCCGAGTCTTCAAATTCCGAGTCGCTTGTGTCTCTCAGAGTCCTCAAGGTTGCCAGGTCATCATTTGCTCCGCCCTTCTCGGGCATCACGTCATCTTCGATTTTCTTTGGGTTTTTAGGGTTCTTTAATTTGTCCATAGTAGTCCCACGAGCCGCAAGGGAAGTGGAAGTCCACCTCGGCATTGCCCCGCCTACCGAGGTAACCCTAATACACCTGGGGAGCGGGAAAGCCCCAGGGTTGGTCGCACGCGGGCCGACTTGACTCAGCCGACCACCCGGTTATCGGGCGCCCCGATGTCGCGCACCATAACATCGAGACTTTGAGGATTTTTTATTGTGGTTTACTCCACTTAGGCCGGCCAATTAAGGCAAGCCCCCTACCCAAGTGGCCGGTGCACGAGACATGACCGCACACCGGACTGATCACAAGGGCAGTATCGACAACAGAGACGACCGCAGCGATACTGTGGCCCACTCTGTGTCCCTGAAGGTTTTTTATAGAGGTTGTCTCCTCGCGGTTCCGCAAGCAAAACCCCCGCTCCTCTCAATGAGGGTTACGGTTTGATCCTGATTTTGGTCCGCGCCGGAAAATCCGGTACCGTACATATCTGTACGACGTTCCACGATCCGCCACCTGTGGACGCGCCCGGTAGGAGACCAGAAACTCCCCCGGGGCAATACCTAGTTACTAACTCAACCCAAAAAACTGCGAGTTCTACAACGCTGAGTATAAATACAGTCAATTAAATAAAACGGATACAAGTGGGAAGCTCCACAATATCGGTATCAGACCGGAACGGAAATGGGTTAACAACCTTGATTTGTACGTGTTAAGTACCTTCTGGTTAATATTGCACACATTTTTACTCTGTCTTGGACCAGATTAGAAATTACCATAAGTTCACCATTGATTTTGTTATTCAAGTTTGTTGTTGGGGCGTAATCGCCACTTCCTATCTTTACTTGTTTATCATTTCTAACACCCAGCTCTTTTAATATTTACGTTATTATGATGAACTAAACTCCAGCACATGCCTGTTTTATTTTTAGTCTACTACAGTCCAGATGCATACGCATCTTTTAATTACCCCGCAATGTAAACTACGCTGACGTGATTGGGGCGATCGACGTCGATCAACCATTTTTCATGTGGTTTATTTTAAGAGTTCCTGTATCGAGCCGCAGCTGTAAATGTTTACCTTAATATCAATGCGGATTATTACACTGAGGTATCGTAATTTAGTAACTATTCTGGTAAATGTTGAAATCTTGAATGGAAATTCAATCTTCCGTTATTTACAAATCTTTAGCAGCGGCACTCTAAATCTACTTACCATTAATGCAACAATGACAGCTACAATAAATTTTCAGTATTCAAAACAAACACATTCGAAAAAAAGTACCTTTCAGAATACACACCCGAGTAGTCCCGATAAGAGTGCATTACTAAACTAAATGTAAGTTTCCACACCCAAACATCCGACGCGTGTCTGGCGAAGACGTTAAAAAGTTGAGGTGTTGAATGTTTGAAGCGCATTGTTTGCGACCACGTCAAACAAAGTCAGCCATCGGCACCTCAAAGCGCGCTGTTTAAACACAAGGATACCGCTAATGCACTCGGAAGTTCGCGTTGTTATCCGACCAGCCTGCGATTTACGACCACGGAGGTGTCAGAAAATTCGCAATTTCTAGCTAAGCTCAAGGAAATTGATGTGAACCTTAGATAAAATGATCAAAATATTTCATAAGGATTGCTTGTTTTGCACATTTTTGCCAGGCATTACCACTCCTCACACACACACACTTCGATTCACGGATGTATCGTAGGGCTCGAAGTGCCAGCACATAATCGTAAAAACAGTGAACAAACAGCTTTACGGTTCGTTTATATTGCGGTTATCTGCACTAGGCTTGCGTTCTGTATCTATACGGTCGCGGCATTACCAGACGAGTTGATGTTTTCGATCAATCCGAACCTAATGTCTCGTAACATGTCTTCCATCGTCGAAAAAAGGAATGAGAGTGAAAAAGAAAAGGCGAACTCGTTTCACTTCTTAACTGAGGCAATATCTTTAATCTTGTATTCGAAAACTTCTCCGCCCACTGTTGCTTTGTACTCGGTACCAGATTAAAGTTATAAGCAATAGGAATGATTTATGTATGTGGTACCGAAGTTTATTGGTCCTTTGAAACTTGGAAGATCCCTTGAGGTGTCTGTCGATTCAGAGTTTGATATGTCACAATAAGATTGTGCTTGTACCAATCGCGTCTTCGTTATGAATAACTGTTTTGGTTTTGTCGTTATTTTGTTCTGTAATAGGGTTATAAAAGATATCGCCTTTGATATTTTTATTGTTACTTTAGTTACGGCCCTGTATCAAAACTATGAATAAATAATGTAATATGTTCCAATTAACGTTTCTATTACTTATAAAATGGAGATCATTTTTGTTTAACATTTCTTGATAGTACCTACATGTGCCCTTATAGTTGTAGAGTACAGCATTACTGTGTTCTAGACCAAGACGGAACGCTATTAATTTGACGTATAGACTTCCTAGAAGAGGTTATTGACACGCCGCACCTCGTGGGATGCTGCCACGTAAGGCCGCATGGCCGCCATGCGCCGTACCATAACTCAAACTCACAAATACTAAGAAAATTTATTAAAACTTGAACTTACCTTGACTTCGTAAATAAATCATTATTAATGCTTCATGAGACGCAAAAACTGCAAAAGGACACAGTTTTTTTTGGGCCCACCAACAATCGGTAACGTTTAAGACAAAGAGAACTATGTAAAAAATGTATATATTTTTTTATGAATTTTGCTATTGAAATGAATTTCAAACGAAACCGGAGTCATAAAACCAAAATAAAAAGCCTTATTTTGATTATATCCGTGAAATATCTGTCCAAAGATTAATAAACAATGGCTGACATCCAGATAACTGAAGGAAAAAAGGTTTTTATCAATAGAATTAAAATGAAACACTTGAAATCGAACATAAAGGAGACGCAATTTACTTTTGGAACGGTTTTCATGCCTATTTTTATCTAAGGCGGTGATTGATAGTGACTTTTAATCATTTAATTAATGAAATAAAATAATACGAATAAACAATACAAAAAAATCCGTATAACGGAACGCAAGTGCTAGTCTATTGCCGGATTTTGATTTTATTTAAAAACTGAATACAAATGTCAGAAACCTTCAGTCTGTCAACTGTCATTAATGGTTTTACTATATAATTTAAAAAAGCTGTAGTTTGTTTGTTTGAACACGCTACTATCAGAAACAGCTGGTTCGAATTGAAAAAATATTTTTGCGTTGGATTATCTATTAGTCGAGCCAGGCTTAAACTAAAAAATGTTAAGCTATAGTTTATGACTACATATTTTTGCAAAAACCTTATTCTACGCGGACAGAGTCACAGGCGGACACTAGTCATAATAAATTGCTTTTACTTCAGATACGTAGGAAAAACATAATGGAAAATCGCCCTTATGTGTAAGTATTTACGGTTCAGGCGTTGAAAGTCAGGAAAGCAAATAGACAGATTAGTTTATGAGGTTAATATATATTTTCCCATCTTATTTCTAACGATTCCGGTTAAAATATCAAAAAGTAATATTACCACTATAATCTGGAGATTATAAGGAATAAATTGATACCCATTTCGTTAATAAACGCTAAAATTTTATGTGGGCCTAACTCTCCATACAAAAACGATTGTCACCTTTTAGTATTGTTTTCGTTTTGATTACATAAACCATTATCTTGTTGTTGTTTGTGATTATGACGGTGACTTGTCATGTTTGTTTCTAATACAAACAAACGTGACAAGGCGTCGTTAATCTAAATTTTGTTGAACGTATCTCAATTCATATTATGGTTTAACATGAACATATGTATCTTGGACATTAAAATGTGGTCGTAATAAAGATGCATAATGATATCGTCGGATATTTGAAATGAGTTTTAGAAGAGTCTTAGTCCACCAAGTACTGTCAATTTCGATAAAATTTATAATTGATGAAGATTTTATTGTTATACATATATTTATCCCAAAGGTCAATCAAAGTCGATATTAAGAACGTGATGCCATAAAATTTAAATTGAAATTCCCTAAATCGTGTTGACACCAATTCCTACAATCGAAATTCATTATCCAATCTAAATAGGATTCCGGTTATATTTCGGAATTATATTATATTTCGGATTGCGTCACCAATCTCGATATTATCTCGGACGAGACGTCCACAAAAGGCTTTTGTCAACCGGCTCCCGTTCCATCTTCCCAGCAACTGTCAATAACCAGGTCAATACGCACGTACTATTGGTTCAATGACAGTAAGCAACTTCTATAAATATAGGTATAACACTTGAGAAGTATGTATTCTGTATAGGAATGAACGAATAGAAGGGGATTTTGAATTAGGGTGGGGAAGCCAATTATAAAGCGAAGGCATCAAATGAAGAAACATTTTCTTCGATGTTAATAAATTAACGGCAACATCCAAATACCTACTCGTAGTTAACAAATACTTTATCGATTAAATAATCTTACAATTAAATTCTTAATTTAATTTTATTATAATTATGAAGCGCTTCATTTTGTAATTGATTTTATTGGCAAAAGCTTGGAACATAAAATTCTTCATCACTGACTAGAAACTGTCAAGTTTTTGTGATAGTCTTCATCGTTTATACTTTACTTTCGTCTAAATATTGACGTGATAGAATGAATTCGAACGTGCTTTCATTCAACATCAGTTTGTTATCAACTTCTATTGGGACAAACTTTGAAAAACTTTTCCTACAAACGTGGAGCGGAATAATGTCTTTTGTCAACCAAGAACTTACAGTTTCCTATTTGAGAGTTTCAAGATTGTATGGGATAAGATGTTGTGTCAAAACAAAGTGATACAAAAAAGAAGTTTGGAATATAAATATGAAGTCGTGGCAACACGATTCAACAATATTTAATTTATGCCTTCAGTTTTTGGAGTATGAGGAATCCCCTGAAGTTTTTTTGTAAGGTTTACACTGACATAAGATGTACCCTATACTTTAAAACTCCTGTCTATCTTCCAGATTTATGTCGATCCGATTCTATTTTGGTATTGTAGTAAAATGATGGCTGTCCTGGTTCCTATACGCGTCTCTTTAAGTTCCATAAACTGACTTGTCTATTGTGGTTCTGCCAACAGACTCCACAGTCTGACTCCGCACAGCTGACGTGAATGCAGACTTGGAAAATAAGGACACGTCATTCAATACTACACCGCAAAGCAATGTACCGTGAATATTCGCAACTACTGTTACAGCTCAATTGTGTAATATTGCACCCTAAATGTAACCAGATAAGAATCAAGATATACTGTGAAACACTTGCTAGCTACTGTTTTGAGCTTACGTCTGTGCAAACATGTATTCTTTAGGGATCATGTCAGTTACAGCTGGTAAATTTATCGTTTATTGAACCGGATTGATATCTGATTTGGTTCTCGTTTGCTTTGATTGCAATCTTGAGTCGTATAATGTAAATATAAACAACTAAGAATTCCTAGACTGTGCGGCTAAAGATAATTGAGATGTTTGCGTGGATACAAAGTGCAGTGTTGACTTACCTCGTAGTAATTAAATGTTTTGTCCCTTTTGTTAACTGGTTTTCAATGGGCTGATATGAAACGAAACTAACTCTTAATAACAGCGTTTTATGAATAAGGCGGCGCTGATTAATTTGTCCTGTAATAAGGAGACAATAATTACACACATACATACACCTGCTTTAAATGATAACCATTCATTGGCTTGTAATAGCGCAGGACTACTTCTTTCATACCTGTTATTAAGGAATAAAATTTAAATGGTCTTACTTGCAAGAAGAAAATATTGCGAGCCACGCCTACCCATTGTCGTATAAAGGCAGACCTTAAAATTTATAACTTCAGCGTTAACGAGGCACAGATATTATCTCCACACTAGCTCCTGGCCATTTAAACGCCGACAATCCTATAAAACAAACCTACAGCTTCTGTTGCAATTGGCCGTTTAATTATATCCTTGATCATAATGTTCAAAATGAACTCTACCCGCTAAGGATTTTCTGCTAATTGTAAAAGCTTTAGTCCCTTCGGCATACTAGCAAAAAAGCATCGCATCCCCTAATTTACGCAAAGTCGACGATCCCTTAATACCTGTTTACGCATTTCTTCGTAATTTGTGTTCGGCTAATGTTGTGCCATAGTCATTAGAGTGCGAAGGCCGGGTCTCTCCGGGCATAATTGTAATTCATTGCCTTATTCATTATGATGCGGTTTATATCGACGTTAAAATGCGCCGCAGTGATGGGTGGCCGTTGATTAAATTTCGCGAAAGTAAATTTGAACAACGGGCCCGATGGTTTGAAAGTAACAGAGTGAGGAAGTGCATAAGTAAATTCCATTTCACGGACGTTGAACACCCGCAACGTTTGTAAAAAACCTTTGGTCCATGAAAGGCAGGGAGGCCCGTAAACTGCGCCTTGTGTCATTCGAAACTCGCGTTACGCCGTATAGCCCCGCACTCAGTCCCGCGTGTATGTATGTACCTATACAAATCAATTTTATCCGTTCTTGCGGATACCGCAACGAATCGCATTACATGCGGTCACTGACATCTTCCTGTATTGCATAAATTCATCAATAATACACAATGTGACCTGGCCCGTTGGAGCGACTGATCGAAACGCTTTAGTATGGAAATCGATGTAAATTTTATCTACTAGCAATAAAATATCTGTGATTATTATGATCGCCCAAACATTACGTTTTATAGTACCTACATTAATATACGAATGTCATTTTTTTGCGCGCCCTAAAATTATGTCGGTCATTTTGGCACAATAAAAAAGCATGAAAAATATAGCGTAATACTGGACGGGACTTGAGGTCGCGTTGATGAGGCGATTTGTCCGGCCATCCTCGTACAAAAACCGCAAGTATTCTGAATATATTGCTTGGAGATCCTGCCTTTTGTTTTATGCAATTTATGGCTATGAGGCTGTCACAAGTCGAGAGTTTGATGCGGGTTGCACAATAAGCTTGCTAAGGTCCACTTCATATGTATCTCTTTCACATAAAATAGAACTTTTATACCATATAAAGGGCTAACGGTCTTGCAAATACAATACCATATTAGCCGCGCTAGATGTGTGCAATACCTGAAAGTCCAGTTAAGTGAGGCGATTACTTTTTACTCAAACATTCCTGTTTGGCATCTTCGCGCGGTATTTCCAGGAGCAGGTTTTTCTCTTCCGATGGTCCTTAAATGGCCTCATCCATCATTTTATGCGTGTAATTTCCTGTATAAAGTTTTTGTCGCGGGTGTGTTTCGAATTAAAATGAAATAGTAAGCATGGAAAGACACCTTTTGCGGTAGTGTTAGTAAATATTGCGTTAGTTTTATCATCATGTCAATCGATTACAATTTCAATTGTATACAAATACACGAGCTCAATCTCAATAGGCGCTGTCTGGTCTTTGCACGTTGCCCAGACTAAAATGATAATAAACGGTTTCATGGTTTAGTAGTTTCAAAATTCATGTCTGCTGGGTCTTATTTGGCGTTTCACGTATCTCATTTACAACACGTGCGTCATAATTCCACTAACTTCCTTCAACTTATAGCATAATGCTGAAGTCACGTATGTATTTTGGCATTGGATCAAGTTTCAGCATATTATTTGTTCTAGGGATGTTAGAACAACGAAAAGGCAGCCATATCATATTATTCGACCATTCATCCACTAAAAGTTATCATAACCATTAATGTTTACTTTTTTCAACTTTCCTTGCTTTATAATGTAAACAACGCCCATGTTTGCGGCAGACTCGTTGTAAGTTATAGGGTCATCAAGGCTTGTTATTAAAAAGATGGTAATAGTAATATAATTTAAAACGTTATTGGTAATTAAAATAAATATACATTGGTTTATAAATTGGATTCATTTTATTTGAAATGCGATAATATTCCAAGATCTAAAGCTGCTGCTGTTTCTTTTTGATCTGACAAGCTACAGATGCTGACCACAAAAAAAATATTTCGCATATCGATGTGTAGCTTACAAAGGTGTTCAATTCTCGGCTGAATTATTGACTCATCGTAATGTAGAAGGTACCAGCCCTCGAGTTCATTCAGAATTCAGCAGGAAGGCGTCAGCTGGGCGCGTGATTTATTCCCGGGACGACCCGAGCACTCCCCACCAAGTCTGCACGGGGAAAAAATTACAACCGTTTTACAGTGATTGCTCCGTGATTGGAAATTTTAAAGACGCTTTATAAAGCGCCGGAATATGACACAGTTTGTGATCCAAACCTCCGGGAAATATTACACTTCTCGACCCCAGGTTGTTTGATGTCAGTCTAGGCCCCTTATTCCGACGTTATTAAAGAAAAAAGTAAAAAGACGCAGGATTTTTTTGCGTAAAATATAACAGTCCTATAATCCAAGAATCGGCCAATAAAATAATATTAATACTATCTATAGTTATTTTAAATAAAAAATTGGCTTTAAATTTTTATTATTCAGATAATACTTTGATTAAGAACTATGATCGGCTTATTTGAAAACCAGCTGCGTAAGGATTAAGATTTTACGACGCAAAAAAGTTATTGCGGCCTTGAAAAATATAAGCGATCGACCACATATACTCGAGTTGTCTCCACCTATATCGAGAAATCTTTATTAGCAATTGCGTACCAAAAATAAAACCCTTTGAAATAAAAATAAAAAAAACATGTCAGTTTATAAACAAGTACATAATTGAGCTTTGAATTCAGAATCACAAAACGCTATACGAAAAAAAATAAAAGCTCTTTACAAGCCGACACGACAATACTGACAATGACGATATATTTTAAAAGAGAATAACATCCAAAACATGTCCTGATTTAATTGGAAATACAATTTATTACACGTTACGTAACAAAAAGGTTACATTGGATTCGAATGTTGCTAAGCGTAAGTAATATACAATATAGCTTTATTCATGCCAAAACCGTAATTCGAATACATATCTGACCATATCCATTTAATATTCATAACCGTTGGTAATCGAATTCAATGAAATGAACAAGCTTCGTCCGCTAATTGGCTCATTTTATGCTTAAGCAAACATTTCACTCGTCAGTTAATCTCACGGTACTGTAAGTGTATACTCGTATTGGCAACTAAACAATACACCGTGGGAAGCTGAAAGGGCATTTTGATTGTAAATGTGATATTTATGTACTTACCTCTGTATACTATTTGATTAAATGTTGTAAAGTAAAACTAACAATGTCTAGTAATTTGAAGTATTGCTATAAAGTTTTTTGTACATACTTTAACTATTAAATATTTTCATTTATCTCACAAACAATTTGACTATTTTCGAGTAGTTCGAAATCTATTTAAGTGTTCGAGACAGAAAGACGCTTCGTTCTCGTTGTTAAATGTATATAATATATATGTACATAAGTTTGTTTCCTAGTAAGTAAATAATCGGTTAAGTTTTGTTCTCATAGCAACAAATAACAAACTAATCAAACATGTAATTTCAAAGATTTAATGAACCTCGCTGCGAAGTGGTGCCTTAACTCGTAATTCAGAAAGGTCTAAGGTTAACTTTATATCAAAAGTTCAAATACGAACGTTGGCACTTTATCGATAAATAATAATCAGTGATCATTTTATGCACCTACATACTAAGTTAGTTATAACTTATTACTATTATAGTAGGTACAAATTTTATATTCAATATTTTATTCTTAAAATGCAGAATTAACAACTTGAAATGCACAAAACACTTGAAAATGTTAATTCATTGTATTATGTATCGTATCTGTGTTCCTTTAATGTTCCTGAAGCTTTTAAAGATTACAAGAAAAGTTTAAGGAAGATAAAAACTTATTCCTCCATCCTTTGCTCCTTTGAAATTAACTTTACCGTATTAGAAGAGCTTGCCTTCCAGCGGATAGATCGCCGGCAATCCACCGGGATCATTACGCGACGGACGGAAAAGAATTCAACTGATTCACGGCTCATTGGTGTTGCCAACTAACGCGCCTTAGCTATTGGGTACGTTTATGTTTCTTGGAGACTCTTGTACGTTTTCGTAATTTTACGATCGTTTGAAAATAAGTATAAATTTTCTTTGTTTTCAATACAATGTACATAAATGAATGTGTACGCAGATATCTTTAGTTGGCCACAAGTAATAAATGTGCTCATAACATCAGTCAATTTTATAGTCAGTGGTATTTGGTATTTGAATTCTCTTGTAAACAAAAGTCGCAAGGCTTTCCTTTTAAAAAAATGATAGATAAAACTCTGTCAAGACCGAGATTATCATTATTTTCCGTTACTGGCAGATTTCCTTATATTTAACAATTTTATTTCCTTGGCAACACTGCGGCTAAGAAACGCCGGCTGCGGTCGGTCGTCTTATAGTGAATCAATTACGTACATTCATAGCAATGACGTTCCATTATAAAACCAATTACGTGTGTAATCTGATACTTTTTGTTCCCATCGACTATTGAGAGTGAACGCCGATAAACCCTGTGAATTGTATATGACTATGCATCTTGGGAAAGATTGCTATTATGAAAAATACATAAATAATATAAATAAAGACTTTCTTTGAGCTGTTTATAGCATGGGAATGTTTTAGAACATCTATTATGAATTATGATACATATTATTTTTTGACAATATTGTGTACTTATCTATGTGTGTCGTATGTGTCAAAGCATTTTCCTGACGAGAAAAAAAGGCTAAGGGGAGTTGCTTACCCCTACCACATTTAAATCACAAAATAAAGTATAGCGTTATAATTTAGCACTCTTCCTTTTTGTAAGAGGGCTGTGTATTTACAATGTTGCACTCTTATGCGTTTTACTCTTTACTAAAGACGGAAACGCAGCTTCAGGCTAAATTGATTCTGATCTGCCAAGTTCTTTAATTGCGTCCTACCTCGAAAATTGCAACATTCAAATGAAATCAAATATTCTGTAAATACACGTAATCTCCGTGAATCCGTATTTTACTCATTTATTTTTATAAATTTCCGCAATTGTCAAATCATTCCTCTTCCTTAACTACTCAAAAAGTCTTTCTCCGAATAGGTGTCCTGTAATCGTTATTTTACAACATTGCTAGATTTAAAAAGACATTATTCATTCTGTGGAACCTCATGTTACACGCATTCAGCTATTCAATTTCCGAAAACATTCACAATGTTCATTAATCTTGGCGTACGGCTTCCACAAGCTTTTCGCCCTCATGGTCTGACCTCGATAAGCCAGTTTTGCGTCAACATTTTCAGCATATAACCTTTGAGACCTATAAGTGACAGTTAACGGTATTTAAATTTTTCGCTTTATCGTTACTTAGCCTTAGATTTTATATATTTCGCGGACTTTAAATTTATAGCAAAGGGTTTACATATCTCGTTAATAGGTTTTCCGTTTTCAACAACAACAAAAACACACCACAGTAAATGCACTAGGTTTCGCGACGCTGTTGCTACAAATAACAAACGTTTTATTTTATAGTCCGAATTACGACTCTCTTGTGTATCCTTCACAGCAAGAGCTCGTCCTGAGTCCTAGCGATTTGGTAAATAATTTCACACCTTTTACGCAGTTTATGTTTACTTTTAAACATGCCCCTAAATCAATTGACCTGCCGGGTCGACGTAAACCGATTTATTAACACTCTTGTGATATTATAAAGCGTCGAAGTTATTCATGTTCCAATATTTCTGTACTAATGCGTAATAGATCAGTATTAAATTCGATCCCGCGGGGTAATGCGCCGCGCGAAGGCCGCTGCAAACGTTGTCCTACTGCACAATAAATCCTTTAAGCGTTCACCGCACACGCACCAGCTGTATTTATAGCTCTCACACTTCGAATCCAATAATTAAAACATATATCAAATAACAGAAAATGCCTCGGGCCGCCAACGGAAAACCTGTAGTTACTGGCTCCCGGTATAATTGAGAAAACAGAAATTGCTCTAAGGAACATTCCGCGGTAAGATTAGTACGGGTAGAAAGCTTTAAAAATCGCAATTGAAGATAAAGTACCAATAATTGCATAGTTATTGTTTTCACTTATTACATAAGTAATAATAATAAGCTTTTGAATACTTATACCTTATGAAAATGAACAGCTTCACTTTCTTCTGATGTTTGCCCCATGATTTTATGAGCCATTTGACAAGGAAAATCAAGCCCTTCCAATCTACTAACCGTCCTCGTACATCACCGTTAGAATTTGTAGGTTAATAGCCAATACTTTAATATTAAAAACGAAGCTTCAGTGTTTGGTAAAATTCGCAATAGTATGCATAAATAGTAAAGTCTTTGTTACTTCTCTAATCTTTCATTTGCAGTTTTATCAAATAAATGTAGGTACATAATATGTACAATTTATCTGAAGAGTTAACCTGTACTTGTGTAGTAGAGTTCCGCTCTGCAATAAACCAGTTTCTTCCATAGTGGTAGCTCCGAGATAATAGTAATTATGCGGCACGTCTCTAGTAATAGGTATTGCTTTTATCTCAAGGAAAGCCGCAAGTTAATAAATTGTAATAGCAGTGAATCATAAAAGCTTTTTGTTCTACGTTTCTGTTTTTCTCATAAGTAAAAGTGTGTTCTTATTTTTATTAAACAATAAAGACTGGTATTGTGATTTCGCATAGTTTTGCGTACCTATGGCCGCTTTCATTTTATCAAAAGACAATAAATTTCTACTGACTTGTTCGGCCGATCCGGTGATATATTTTAATATAGTCTCACTTACCACTTCGTCGATGGTGGCATTTAGATAGATAGATAGTTTTTGAGACATGATAATAGTAAGTCATATTCACCTAACCTTTATTTATTCATTGAATAGTTAAACTAATAGTTAAACTCACGCAACAACTTCGAGTTTACGTATGTCAAACTCGATGGCAGATTTGTAAAGTGTCATAAATCATGAACCACAACTTATACCAACACGTTTCCACGTAAGTGAAGTTTGAACCCAATTCCGCTACATTATGTAGTGTGTAACAGCCCGCGGTGAGGTGACCCGACTTGAAACGTGCGTGATCTGTTTACAAAACTTGTGAGGAACTTTTTACCATGCTCGACTGCACCTTTTAAGCTACATTTTGATTAAAACTATAGATACGTGGATGTTTTACATCCACATCCAGTTATCAAACTCGCGCCTCGATTTGGGTAATAAATTACTTAAAACGTTGCTGCATTAGACGTAAGAGAGGCACAATTAATTAATCTTTGTCAGGGAAAATTCTACCCATTTTAACTTAACATCGTTATTAAGAAATCTAAATAGAATTTGTGTATTGTATAAGTCCAAAACATATTTCTTGCAAATTGCTGCATTATTCCTAATGGAACTAACCCTCGAAACCGGTGTTGCTAGAACATGGGCCAGCTTAGACCTATTTGAATAAAGATACATATTCGATTTGATTTGTTGTTGTAGTTAAAGCTGCAAGTCGTATTCTGTTACTCGTTTACGACGGCATAATATAAGAATATCAACGGAATGTTGTTTGGTAATCTGTTGGATTATATCTTAAAGTTAACGGTCTTTGTGGGGTACTATGCTTATCTTAATAAATGGAACAACTTTTCAAGAGTTACTTAGCCGTATAAATAACACCTCTCGAGCGTAAGTAACTTTTAGACTAGTATAACATTGTCTGCCTAGATAATATGTCCACTGGGTGCATTGAGAGATTGAGACACGAGCTATTGGTTCCTTTGATAATGGTCATCCAAACGCGAAATGAAATGTTCGTCACAGAAATTAAACTTCTAAAATCCAATGAATAACCGAAATTGAACCAGAGCCGAAACATAGCAATGTATCCAAAGACGGGTTTCCCAGCTGGGTTTATAAATTTAGTTTGAGCGTCCCATTACGTTTTAGTGCGTTCGATTCGGGCCTGTGGGAGCTACCACAATCGGAAGAAACAGCGGAGGGCCGCTTTAATGTCCCGACCGTGTCGATAGTGCACGCTGTAAATCGTCCTGACACTAAAAATGTCGCGTTTATTGCTCAACAGTAATTTGTACTTGCTTAAAACGTGCGCGCTTTTATTTAATTTAGCAGCCTTTCGAAATGTAGGCTGCTCTTTCAGTGAAGCTGCAGTGTTTCATTAGACTCGCGGTTATATCTAAAAAGGGGAATGATAAAGTGTACCAGACGTCTTCATTTATTGAACACAATAATACGTGATAATACTTTGAACAGTCAATATAGCCTTAATCCCTTGAGGTTGTTCTAGCAGACTATGTCTAAGTCGTTTTGTTTAAAATTTGATTAATCGATGTTACAATACAACATTATCTTTTCGCTGCCTTTATTAATTTCCGCCCTTTTCGTCAGCTGCCTCAAAATTTATACTCTAAATTAGATGGTATCAATGAAAACCGTCCGAACATTTTCCTCATAATTTCACAAGAGACCCTTATTAATAGAATGGGTCCTTTAATATTAAACTTAAGGGACCACCAATGTCCTTCAAGATATAAATTTCGGGTTGCGATAACTGCTATATGTTCAATATGATAATACGTTATAGGGACCCTTTATAATAATATGGTTTAATTACTATATTGTATTGGTGTTCGATTACAGTTTTAACTCAATCCACTTACCACGGAAATGATCTAAGTTTAATTCATAACGTCATGTGTTAATGAAACAATTTTCATTTACATACAACGTATCTGGTTGGATATTTTTAGATTATCGATGGGCACTTTACTTTCCACAGTGATTGTTGAAATAAACATTATCTATTTATTTGTAGACTGTATAAACCACCAAATGATTTACAAGGACTTTAAGATCATTACATCTGGGTCTTTCAACTTGTTTGTTGCACCATGGTAAGGTAAATTAGCCGTTTTATGTACATTATTCTGTTATGTATAGGTTTCTTGGTTAAGTTGCCTACATTAATTATCTCAAGGGCTGGTCTATGTCTAACTCCAGGTATACAATTATGCTTAACTTTTGTTATAAATCATTGTTGCACCAGTGTTATAGCCGTTTAATCTAATTAAGCTATCTCGCGTGAATTATTAATGTACGCACTCTCTCCGGCTAATTGTGAGTAAATTTTACTTCGTTTTAATTGGTTATAGCAGTTAAGCACCTAATTATATGCTGCACCTACCATTTCACAAATATAAATGAATGAACAAAAAGTATGGAGCCCTAAAATTCAATGGGAATATTTTGATAATTTTAAATTTCACCATTTTTATATATTCTAAGATGTCTTATTAAATAAAGAAAACTGTCTGTAATTAAAATATGTTCTAAAAACTACTACGCCTTCTTAAAGAAAAATAATATCATATTAGTTCACTTCTTACTGTTTATGTAGAAAATAGGTACGAGTTTTAAACTAATAAAACCCATCTTTGAAGTTAGGTCTAAGTCACTCCATAAACATTTGGATTTCATTGCCATGACATGTGTAAATATTGACTCGTGTTAAAGCGGTCTTCAGTAAAATTAAGTAAAGTAGATCTAAAATTGTGTGCATGTGTTTCTTTACCGGACATAATATTACTATTCCTTGGCGCTAAGCAGAGTAAACATTACGATTATACCTCGGTTGTTATGATACGTTTTGAGATCTTGGTAGGGTTTGCAAATGGGCACTGTTATTTGTATGATTCTTAAACTATTCATAAAAGTAATAAATACGAACTTGTTTTGCCACAAGATAATAACGCAGTTATTGTGTAAACATGTTCTTTCACCAAGATTTCGACTGTCGCAACCCCGAGGTCCCAAACAAACCATAAACGTTTTTCCTTACGGCCTTTGAGTTTGGGTCATAATGTATAAATTTATGCAATGCCCTTATTTGCAAAGGAAACGTCTTAGAATACAGCTGATATCAGCAATTCATGAACCAGCGAGCGCGCCTGTTTACGCCCTTCTGTAGAGAAGCGAATGTCTGTTTATTTGGAGCGTGTATTATTTATCGCTGAATCGACGATCATCGAAAACAATTGAATCTGTTGACGCATGCATGGTCTTTAAATAATCAGCTGTGAATGTTGAATGAACATTCATCAATGAGCATACACAACTCTCTTGGTCTTGAAATGAAAGCGAACAGTAACATTTATGTACGTAATAAGGTAGACAAATAGAACTTTTATATTCGCAATTTCAAACCCAGGTAGAAAAAGAAACAGCATGATGATATTACAAACTGACACTGATTTTGTCTCAAGCTTTCACCATGTATTCTATTTTCTAAATATATTCGTCGGTATTAGAAAAGTAAATCACAAAAGTTTTATTACAAACCTTAATAAGGCTTATGTCGTTAGGCGGAGAGGAAATTGTACTGTAGCATATAGTTAGACTGTTCATCCCGGAACAATTCGAGCCTTTGATAGTAAGATTCCTTTGAAATTCTCACATGTCAAGCTGTTATTCACGTTGAATGTGCGTAATTAGTCACTTTCAATCTTTATGCGATAGCTTTGGAGATATGTCATTAATGGTCGGTAATTAATGAACCATGCAGACGACTCGTCTGAATGTTTGACGTACTTACGTCTAGGACGAAGATTTAGAATGAGACAAATGAGTTAAACATACCTATGAGTCTGCCGACACTGCGATTCCCAGACGCTCCTAAAATACATCGGCAAACCCAATGACTCATCTCGTGTATGGAAGTTGTATTGATAGAATTGAAAAATTCTCCTTTAATAATTGATTTTTAATTAGATCAAGTTTTCGGATATACGGAAAATTCGGAATAAGATAACATGTCTTAACAAAATTGTTTCATTGTGCAACATAGTGGGTTATGGGATTTCAGAGTAATAGTAAAATCGTGCATAACATCAAAAAAATCTACTTTGAAATTATCTTTGTAGGTACTATGTCCTAAAACCGTGTTGAAAAAGTAACTCGCGCCTGGACAGTGTAATTTATGTTTGGCTAGTAACCAACTCTCGTCCTGTAGCTTGATAATTGGGGAACGAGAAATATTGTGTTAATCGTACCTATACGAATGTTTTGACTTGAACGTGATACACTTTATTTTTTAGCCTTAAGTATTGCTGTTGCCGAACAACATACACTACAGATACCATTAATTACTATGGTGTCAGCACTATCTTCGTTTATCCTTTTTCTTTGAAAAACACCACACAGTCATCAATTTTTAAGAACTAACAACCCAAACGGTAAATACGCCCACCGTGGACTGCATACATGAATTCGCAGTGCAAAGTAATCTGATATAGTGTAGGCACATTCGGAAGGCTTCGAGGTAAGTAATCTAAGAAAAAAGTTGGCGTTCCCCTTGTACCATGAAAATTTAATGATTCACAAGAAGCCATGCCAGATTATAGTGGTTAATCCGACACGCAGCCCGACCACAGCTTAAATATTAAACTGTACGATGCATTTTATATCGCTCTTAAAACACAATTTTTGGTTCTTCTTTGTACTGTTTTCTTTGGAAGATGTAGAAGAAGACTATCAAGCTAAACTTTATACACCTAACTCACATTATCATCAAATACAAATAACAAAGAGAGAGAGAGAAAAAGAAATTCTTACAAACAGAATATTTTATTCTGGATTCGATTTCGTAAGTTCTAAATCATGACCCCTCCCTCGGAATTAATATGTAAGAACCGCAAACAAATGTTCATTAATTATTTAAAATACCAATATTGATGTTACCAATACGTGATTATTTAGAGTTAACTATAAAGTAACAATGTAATTTAGGAATCTATTTTAGTATATTAGGGACAATATTAAAGGATGTCATAAGTGAAAATTGTCTTCCTTCCCATCCGTCAATTATTAAGAATGGGCTACCGTAATTGAACGGGTAAGGACATCTTTTCTCCGTAAATCCTTCTTAGTTCCGAAGTTATGGATGAAGTAACCTCGTTTGCTGGGTCTCAAGTCTTTTCACAAGTTCTTGTCCGATAAATTGTTACGGCCGATTGCGTGCGAATTACTTCCCCTTAGTTCTTCGACTCCTTATCTCGTTCTCAATTCAACTGACGCAAGTATTTTTGTGGCTGAGAATTCTTTTACGTGTCTAATTTTTCGACGTGTTCTTCCTTTCGGTTTTTGAAGTTCGCTCGTAACTTTCTACAATGTGTTTTCCGAGACTCCTTCTTTGAAAGCTTTGGCGGAAAATATTAAAGTTCAATTCCATTTTTGTTATGTGGGCTCTGAATTCCAATTTTCCTATAAAGGAAATTGACGTGTTGGCTTTTGACTTTGAATTTATTACCAGAACCCAATGAGTTTGAAACTTCAGATATACCTAACGCAGACTATTTGCCAGTCACAAAGATATTTATTGTCCTATAATTATGTACAATTAATGCATTGTAATCGTCGTCATTACAAAATGCCATTGGACAACAAAAACGTCGTACCCAGTTCTCTATTAGACTTAGCTGCATCGTTCTTATCGTTCCTGAAAGTGATTACACTCGCATATCCTGCGTTACAGTAATAGTGTTGAAACCTGTTCCACGCAGGCATGCATTGATGGCCCCATCTCGCCCTTGCGAGACCTTCGCGGGCCGAGACCTTCGTAAGTCGTGACCTCGCTGCCTTGCCTGAAGCTCTACGCACTTGATACGTCGGTACTTATTGTAATAGATGCTGTAGGTATATCCTGGGTACATATTTGTTTGTTTCGGTTAGTTATCGTTTCTTAGATTTTTAAATTATAACGAACTGGTAAATTTTTTATTGTGGGTTTATACCAACCCTGAAATCTGAACCATGAACTGATACAGATTTTAAAAGCAACAGTTGTGAAAATTAAAACTTTGTTGATGACGCACTTATGACTAACTAATGAAATCCGAATATGGTTTAATTTGATACGTGTTTCAAGCCAGTGTCAGTTTACAATGCGTGTCCTTTACAAATCTTGTAACTAACACCACATCACCCTTAAAAATATTTACGACTTCGTATCAATAAAACAAATCTACTAAATTCAAATTCACAGCTTCAAAACGAGAAATACCAATGCAAAGATTGTGGGCTGCAGGTATCCACCCCGCCACCCACGGCGGCGCGCGCGCAGGTCCGCGGGGAGCCAAGGCCGGGCTGGCTCACAATGGGATCTACATGCGCACTTCTTATTGCCAACCAATACTATTCAATCTCACTATCTGTTTATAAGGAACTAGTTTCCTGAGGCCACTGCCTTCAATTCACGGGAGAGTTGATTTTGCAGTCACAATGATATCTAAATCAGCATACAGCGCAGCTATTAAACTTACGTTGGCATATTTTACAGCATACATTGTGCTCTTTGTGAGTGTGTGTGTGTGCGCGCAAGTGGTGCGATATAATACTGTGTCTCATCCCGTTTTATCAGCGTCTTGACTTCCCCTGACCTCGGGCTATTAGATTGTAGATATGGCTACATAATCGGCTTTCTAACATAACATTGAAAAGCTTAAATGTTAAGCATTTTTATACTTTTACACCAATGCCAAACCCAAAGAGAAACTCTTTCATTCCAACTCTTAACTCTGTTATCATTCGCGTTCCATAAATATTTCCCTTAAGTTACCAAATACGGAATTCAGTATAAATCAGTTGGATTTCGGTAATGTATGCAATGCGTTGAAAGAACTTTTCTGAATGGTAAATGCGAATCGACGAAAGCTGAGCCATCACACACGTACATTTGCGTAGGTATACCACAATTTATATCCTGCACCTCGAGTGCCGACTGGCATGGAATGCGCCCATTGCACTGAGTACTGACCAATGTAAATGCCCTTTCTACATACTAACACAGATAAACATTGTGCTCCAAGTAGTCTTTCGCGTTGTTTTTTGCAAGATAACGTACAATGTCTGGCTCACTTCTTGATAGATTCATTAGACTATCTATTTGTGACATGAAACGCCGAATATACGCAGGACATAAACACATACATAATATTGTTCTAATCATGCCTCTCGGCTTTTAGTTTAATGTGTCGAATGCAAATGGCTCTAGGAGCGAACCTATTAATGTGCAAGTGTTAGGTAGTTAAAATTGCAAAATACTGTAGTCAGAAGCGGACACCGCTCGACCGTGTAGCAATTTAAAATACAAACTTTGTAAAGTTGACTTCAATGCATAGAAAGACGGTCCCAGTTCCCACCGTTATATGAGTCCGTTGCCTATGCATGTTGTAGGAACTGCACTTTGCTGTTTTAAGTTTAAACTTGTCCCACTGCCTACATTATTTGATTACCGTGAGGACCGTAGAAAACTACAATTTCACTTTTATCAATATTGACTATTTGTTATTTTTTTTTCCTGAGTATTGTAATCAACTGCCACCAGTCAGGACCTTATGGGAATGAAAAAAGTCCTTGCAAAATATTTATCGCTTCTCAAATAATGTTTGAAACTTATCTACAATTACGATTGGTTTTAAACGCAACCACTATAGATAACTGGCGTGCTCAGGGAGTGGTTATGTTTAAGTTCAATTTGTTTGCAATGTCTACCTGTTGCACTCTGCAACCTGCGCACGAAGAAAGATTATTCATAAAATGGTGCTCCTGAGCTAATGTTGCTTGCCATATTAACGCAATTTATAGCCTTCCCACTATAATTCTCCTTTAGCCTTCCTACGAATAGTATTCTTGTTTGCGTATTAACCAATGTTGTGAATTCCTGATTATTTTAAAACGACGATTTTTTTAATTCTAGACCTAACGTTATAAATAGCTTCATCCATCACAGTCAAAAGATTAATTCTTTTGTTGTTGTGTTTGACGACGCTTTCTTGTCTTATATCGTAATACTTGCTAATAGCGGCTATTATTTCCTCCATCCAATAATTAGAATCCGAAATAGGTTTGGTCACGACACGTCACGATCGTTCGCGGGCCACGACTTTATGCAGCAACCGTAAATCACTCCGTAGTATTTTGTATCTATGCGGTTTATTGCTGTTTTAGTAACAGGCTAGATTTAATTGGCTACAGGGCAGATTTATATGATGGTGGTTTGTTTACTGTTATTTTCTTTAACAGTATTGATTGTCGACTATTTATGTCAGTAAAAGTGTTGTATTCCTTATTTATTCCTTTTCGTGGAAATACTACGACTTAACAAAGCACAGTTGAGAATAACATTATCTGTTACCCACAGGTAACTTACCTATAAACCGTCTCATTAAAAATATTGGGTAGTTAGTTTATACGTTTCCTGAAACTAATAACTATCACGCGTGAATATGACAAGTTAGCTGGATTGCCTTAAATGCCAGCTTTACGAGTAAATTGGTAAATTCTTAACCACGTAATACCAGGACAATTTGTAAAAGGTAGTCCTAGGACAATTGGATTTCTCTTATCTACAAAAGTGAAAGCCAAGTGAACCTCAAGTGACCTAGCCAGCGTTGCATGTAAATTCATTGATTGGTTTTATTGCATTCCTCTGCGCCCTAGAGGCATTTCATTTGTTGAGGTGGTTAGTTAAGATTTTCTTTCGTTTCATATTTTATGACATTTGACATTGACAAAAGGGCCAAGTTGCTGATGTTTTTTTTTTCTATTTTGTTACAACTTATCTACTAAATCATGACACCTATTTTGCTTACCATCATGCAGAGAGGGACCAATAAAAACAACTAAAGCTACCTACCTTTTCCTTAATACACTTACTTACGTTAAGAAAAGCGTGAAAGAGCATCTAACAACTAGATAGGAAGTTTAGAAAGATAGACAGACTACTGAACCGCACGCATTCGACTGGGGTTCCCATCATACAATATGGAAATAAATTCTATTTAATACAGCAACGAAGTTTAAAGGATTGCAACGATTACCTATAAACGTACAGAAATTCAATCTACAGTATGTTTATACCAAAAGGCCGTGACATTTAACGTTGAGAAACGTGCTATCGTACCTATAATAGTGCGGTAATCAAGAAAGGTAAAATGAAGTATCGTGTATACTGGTACTATTAATCCCGATAACCTGGGGGGCGGACGGGTGAGTAATAGCCGGTATTTGTCTGCTTCACTATTAAATGCCGGTGTTTTTGAACTAATTGTGACTATTGGTGCTGAGCAACACTGCCGTCATATGGACAAGGTTCGCTCTGAAGACGATTGATGATGTTAGAAATCGATACCCTCTCGTTTTGATTGTTAGCGCTAATATGAAGAAATGTATTGTAGGTCTTCTGTTTAGATATAAAAGTAGGGTCAGTTTCATTTAACTTAAAGGTATTCAATTCAAGTAATTAATCTTGTTCATTGCTGTTTAGTCTATTTAAGACTTAAAAGGCGCCGCTGAATGTTCAATCGAATTCTGGGCATTACTCCATGCTTAATTTTACAAGTTCTCGCTAAAGGCAACAATATCTTCCCTTCATTAAAATTTCACTTAAGTGAAATTGGAACATGCTTATTTATTGCACATAGTCAGTTTTATCGTTGCGTTGAGTACGACGAAACTGTCTTCACTTATTTATCATCTAACCACCTGCTATAAAGACTTAAGAGTAAAGCCTCACTTGTTTAATACAGTCTCCTTCGTCGTTGCCGATGTAGTAAAAAGTTTTATTACTTCCATATAAAACTGCACCCTTTCGGCTCCTCTTCCAGACACATACAACAAGGTGCGTCCAATACGGTATTTGACTGACAGGTCAAATCACTCACTTTTATTAAATGTCAAAAACGCAACATTGTTGGGAAAACTGTATGAAATACAAGCATATGACGTCACAAGCTAATATTGTCAAATCAATACTTTTTAAGTTTCGATTAACTATGATAATTTGTTAAAAGCGAAACTGTAACTGTGAATTAATGATTTGTGATTATTTTTAAATTTCGTCTTTAATGTATGAGTTTCATAATTTATTTTAAATGCAGTCAAATACCCAATTGGATCTCAAGAAGAAATTTGCAAGGGATTGTTTTTCTTCTGTTTGCTAGAATGTTTAGTATTTTTTAAACCGATAAGACGCTCAAGCCTACCTGATTGTTAAAAGCGGTCACCGTGGCCTGAACACATTTGGCAAAAACTCAGTCTATCAAGCTCTCCGAAATTGATCTCTGACTTACTTTACCGACATTAATAACACAACATTTCAGAGGTGTGGTCTTCTGTAACACAAAAATTGACGTTAAGTATTATCTGCATTTTTCTAACCTATTTTTCTCTTGTTACAGCGGAGGGCAGCCTGTCAGACTTTGCTGCACGCAAAGTCCACTACACGGCGAGCAATCCCCTCAAAAAGGGTCTGTTTACACCCGACACCAGGTACGCTTATCCATATTATTTATAAATTAAGTTAGAAACGAAATTCCTTAATTATATGCTAATAACACACTGCCGAAAACGTTTACCAGACCTGTCCTTTTCCAGCAATGGTAATAGCTATGTTGTGATCAGATTGACTGGAGTGAGATTATACCTCATAATAGCTAGTTGGAATGTTTTGGAATAAGGACCTTGTAATTTCAAACAGTTTCCAATCATCGAATAATGCTAAAAGGAATTGTGAAATGCAACTTTGTGATGAATTTTATGGGAGATAGCATTATTTTCTTTCAAGGAATTTAAAGTTGATTGAGAAATAAATAATAATTTATTTACATATTTGTTTAATCTTTATTGCATGAAATAAAATTGTACAAAAGGCGGACTTAATGCCTCATGGCATTCTCTGCCAAATATTATAAATCAAATTAGTATTACTACTGTATTACTAGGTACTGAACGCTCTCAAAACATGAACAAGCCATGTAGGTAAATATAAGAGAAAATAAACATACCCTTACCGTCTTGAGAATCTCACAAACGTAAACAAAAGGTCAGGCGTTCGAATTAAAGTCTGTTGCGAAATTCAAACAATGAAGATTGTTCAGACAATGGACTGCTTGCATTCCAGGCCGGCGAGTTTGCGCAACCTGTACGAGAAGGCGACCATCGACCGTCTCCCGGCGTCGATCCTCGACCAGCTGAGGAAGGACAGCCAGCACTCACCGTACCTTCTGTGCACGCCTGTCCTGGGCTCGAAGAGACGGCGCATCTATCAGAAAGTTGACGTTGAGATTGAGACACACATTGTAAGTATTGACGTTTTAATTTAAATATCTCTAAGGTTTCATGGTTTTCCAAACTTTGTATATTACTATGGTACGTGCCTTTTCCGAGACAGGAGGATGTACGAAGGGTTCACGTGCTTTATATCGAATTAACATTTTCACAAAATTGGTTTGAATGTTTTTACTCATAACTTACATGTGTGCCCCGATTCGCTCTTAATTCCTACATCCCAACTTATATTATAAATGCGAAAGTAACTCTGTCTGTCTGTCTGTTACGCTTTCCCGCTTAAACCTCGCAACCGATTTTGATGAAATTTGGTACAGACAATCTTTAGACCCTGAGACAAAACATAGGCTACTTTTTATTTCGAAAAAAAGAAATACACGCGGACGGAGTCGCGGGCGGCCGCTAGTTTAAAATGAACGAGCAGTTAAACGTGATTTTCTATTTAAAACAAATAAACTGGATAATCAATCTTAATTGAAATTATATATCTACGTATTAAAAAAACGAATCAAACATCATAAAGATAACCTATTGTATAATAGGCTGGTCTCCGTAGCCTATTACCTATTTTGCGTGACAGGTGATCGATGTAACCTAATTACAAAAACTTCATTTCAGCCGTCAGTTGTAGAGCAGCTAAGGAAATGGACGTCAAAAGAGGCGGTGGGAGACGTGACAACATTGCCGGACGCGTCAATACGGATAGCCAGCTGCGTCACTCTGACGCCGGACGAGCTGTCCGAGTGCGGCTCCGGCGATGATGAGCCGATCGACCACAGACTGCCTAGCCCTGATGAACAGCTCAGAGTCATCGCTTCCAAGTAAGTACATACATCTATAAGATGCAACATTTCCGGACGCGTCAATACGGAGAGTCAGCTTTGTAACTCTGACGCCGGTCAAGATGTCCGAACTCCGAGTGCAGCTCCGGTGATGAAGAGCCGATCGACCACAGACTGCCTAGCCCTGATGAACAGCTCAGAGTTATTGCTTCCAAGTAAGTACATACATCTATAAGATGCAACATTGCCGGACGCTTCAATACGGATAGCCAGCTTTGTCACTCTGACGCCGGACAAGATGTCCGAACTCCGAGTACAGCTCCGGTGATGACAAGCCGATTGACCACAGACTGCCGAGCCCTGATGAACAGCTCAGAGTCATCGCTTCCAAGTAAGTACATACATCTATAAGATGCAACATTGCCGGTCGCGTCTATACTGATAGCCAGCTGCGTCACTCTGACGCCGGACGAGCTGTCCGAGTGCGGGTCCGGCGATGACGAGCCGATCGACCACAGACTGCCTAGCCCTGATGAACAGCTCAGAGTCATCGCTTCCAAGTAAGTACATACATCTATAAGATCCAACATTGCCGGACGCGTCAATACGGATAGCCAGCTGCGTCACTCTGACGCCGGACGAGCTGTCCGAGTGCGGGTCCGGCGATGACGAGCCGATCGACCACAGACTGCCTAGCCCTGATGAACAGCTCAGAGTCATCGCTTCCAAGTAAGTACATACATCTATAAGATCCAACATTGCCGGACGCGTCAATACGGATAGCCAGCTGCGTCACTCTGACGCCGGACGAGCTGTCCGAGTGCGGGTCCGGCGATGACGAGCCGATCGACCACAGACTGCCTAGCCCTGATGCAAATAAGTGCATCTGTTTAAGATGACTTATAGCATATCAATGGCATGTTGTGTTTGTGAGGTAGCATTTCATGCTAGACCGATTAGATGACTTTTGGAGAAGTTAAATAGCTAGAAGTTTGAATAGGTAATTTTGTATATATCTTTCACAGTAAACCAAATATGCATTATTATGTGATTATTAACCACTTAATATTTCCATCTACAGATTTCCTCCGGAAGTTGTTGCGATCGACACTTCGGGCAAATTCTTCGAAAGAATGTGCAGCTCTCGAAAGTCGCTCCACATAGAGAGCACCGGAGAGACCGACACGGTGAAGCGAAGAACGCGCACTAGAAAACCTCGGGGTAAAAGACGAAACACCATTTCTGGCACTGATCAGAAAGAGCTTAGAGAGGCTATAGCTGGGTAAGCTTCTAGTTTGCACTGAACACTCACTCATCCAGATTACATTATCTATTACTTTTCCGTTTTATTACATTCAGTTGCGAAAGTAGATAATGTGGTCTCTCATCAATCAGTTAACTTAACCGTTCAGCACAGTAACGTGTGGACAGCTTCAATTTTAAATATTAAATTTTCCGCACATTTTAACAATTTGTCGATTTACTCTTTCGTGCTTCTGTGAATACATTATGTTTAACATTGGCTGTCATTGTTTCTGTCTTCACTAAAATGTTACAAAGACAACCAATCATTTGTGCACTTGAACACTAATAGTGCCATTTGTTCATTAGCTTCATTATTAATTTTGTCTTCATATAGTACCGTTGATACAAGACTAAGCGGTATTATATAAAGATTTTTCAAACATAGGCCGTTAGCGTGTGACTAATGCTTTGCTTGGTTTGTTCTATCATAGCGATACGACAAATGCTGCGGCTTCTGAAGATATCGAAGATAGCACTGTCATCAGGTCGCGGTCTAGTGACTTACTTAAGAAAAGTCCTATTGATCCAGTAGCTAAAAAGGGGCATTTCAACAGCCTGAAACAGTGGGGCAAAAACAGACTTAAGATGATTGGCAGATCACCAAGTGCCAGTAGAGATAGTTTTAAGAATAGCTCGAAAACTGAAGAATCTAAAGAAGCAAAGTCTCCGCGACAAGAGGAGAGCCCACCTCAAGAAACTGTCACTATGCGTAAGAAGCGTCAAGGCGAAGAAGATCGAAGAACGCATCAAAGATGTGCTTCTTACTCATCTTCAGAAAAGAGTATAGGTGTTCCTACTAGCATACCAACAACTGCTACAATTAATACTGGTGTGAAACTACGAGCAACTGCGGCTCAAAGGAGAATGAGACGATCAGGAATAGGGAAAGATGAACCTCATTCTTCAAGTGGTAATTGGTCAGCTAGTTCGGAATCTGGTAGAACGAGTATTGGTTCTGAAATAACTACTACTACTGTTCCTCCCAAAAGTACCACATCTGCAGCCACGTCTAATAACTCACTTAATTTCCACGGTCATGGGCCGCCTAGCTCAATAATAAGCCGACGGCGATTCCTTAATACGTCGGGGTCAGGTAGTGTCACTAGTGAAGGAACTCTCACGCCTGATATAATTCATGACTTGCATGAAGACCTAGAAACTAGTTCCGAATTTTCTTGTGACACTGAAGGTTATTACACTTCTTTCCATATGGATTCCGGGCTTAAAACTCTCAAAGAAGAAGAAATTTCACCAAGTACGCCAATGCATACGAGTAATGCTCTTTCGAATTCGTCTAATAGCCAGACATTAACTGCAGAAAATGAATATGAACTATTCGGTAAAGGCTCAACAAGTACCACTACAAGTTCTGCAGGTACAGTTTGTACAACATTAATGGCAGCTGGTAGCGACCGTTCATTGGTGATAGGACCAACTGTTCCTGAAAGAAAAAGTTCTTTAACAAAGATTAATCGAAGTCGAAATAACGTACACAGTGCTAATACTAGCTTAGACAGGAGTATAAATTCTTCCTTTTCTAAATCACCATTTAGTAGTCTGCGATATAATCCTGTACGTGCATACAAAGAAAAACCTAACCATTCATCGCCCGAAATAAACGATTTGACACCAATGGCAGCTATAACTATTACTAGTAGTGTTGGCAATCACAGAGAAATTACTGCTGTGGCTGAAATTCATACAGAGACTGAATTAGAAAGTGCCAAGAAGAGCACGGGCACCAGTTCGCCAGACTCTGGTCACAACACATCCAGCTCTCCAATCGAAGATTCAGTGTCTAGTGCACATGGGAAAAACAGTCTGTCGGAACAAGATTACTCTGAATCTTCTGATTTAGAAGGGACAGACAGAATAGAAAGAATACGATATAAGACAACGATAAACAGTTCCAGGATACCATCCCTATGCGTAATTACGCCAACCAACTCTGACGATGAAAGTGAAACAAGTAATAAATCAGACACAGGGAAACAAAATGCATATGAAAAGGCAAATGATAATGCAAGTAAAAATACGATATTAAATCGACCAAAATTAGAATTACCAACTGAAATTAAAAATAAAGAGCAAAAGATTAGTGAAAGTGTTAAGCCCAGTAAATCTCCGTCACAAATTAATTTAAAACCATTCAATAGCCTTATGTGTAAATTAAAGGGGGTGCTACCAAACAAGTTATCTAGCAAAAAGTCACCAACAACAAAAGAACCAGAATCGAATGAAGATCTTTACGATACTGGCGATTACGTTACTATAGCTGATGTGAAAAATAACAATCAAAAACTGAACCTGAATAGAGGAATGTACGGCAATAGTGATATAGTAGGAAAAAATTTGCAAGCTGTTTTATCAGGAAAACTTCCAGAAACGGAGTATGTTTCGCTTAATGAGCTTCCGAATTATTTAAATGTGAGTAAAGACTTTTTAGACCACAGTGATGAGAAATCATCACCGGCTTTAGAAGAAATCCAGAGAAAAGGTGCCAAAGTAACCTTAGATTCACAAGGACAAGTTATTTACTCATCGGATACCTTGAAACGACGTAAAGGAGCACACACGACTTTCGAACCTGGTCCATTTGTACAAGAAATTTGTCCTACAGCTACCATAATCAAACCAGAAAACGCTGATGTCGTTAAAATATCTGACGAAACCGATTTTCCGTATGATCCGCCGCCACCATTGCCTTCAGCAATCAACAAACCGACATCGCCACAACTGGGAAAAATGATAATAAAAGCGCCAATAGAACCAGATGGCCCTGTCACAACTGAATATATTGCTTTACCGTCACCGAAACCTAGTACTATTATAACTGCCGCACCACTAACAGATAAGCCTGTTATAACAAATCAACCAATCACAGCACCCAAAAACAATCAAGATGTTCCACGAGTGGTAGAAGCCATAACTAGGACTGGTGCATATGTAAATATACATGATGCAGAGGGTGTCAGCTTGTCTCCGACGAAAGATGATTTAGCAGGTAAGAACAAAATTTGCTCAAAATCTGTCACAAACAACCTATTTTTAAAAGCTAAAATGCAAACTTTGGATTCCACTCCTCCTTCTATCGAGGATATAACACCATTTGTTCCAAATTTTCAGACACCGATTATGTTACAAAACAAGCGGCTATCTGATTTTAATCATAAATCAGTCAGTAAAGTTGCTGAAGTAATGAAAATGTTTTCTAATAAACTAAATAGTGACAATGACGACTCGTTGAGTACCGATAAAAATGACTGCAACGATAAATCTCTCAATAGCAAAGTTAAGCGTAGTGATAGCTATAAACTAGCCAATTCCCCTTTAATGCCCATAAAGAAACTACTAAAACTAGAGTCATTTGCAAGTAGTGCTAAAAAAGTAGATTCATTAGAAATGATACAAGCCGAAATAACAGCCGATTTGTTACGTGAGCAAATAAACTATCCGCCTACTGTATCGCCTAAGCTTAGTCATAGAGATGTCATGAATGATTTAGATAACTGCGAGTGTATGAATAACAAAAGTTCATATATTGACGATAAATTTGAATCAAAACTTTCGGCTTTGACGCTCAGTCCTTTTACAACGCCTCGACCTAAGCGACATTCGGTTGCTATCATTCCTGACACTAGAGATACCTCTTTAGATATGTTAACTGCTATCTTGGACTCCGACCCGGATGAAGTTTGTTTTCTGCATTCTCCACCGGGCTGTCCTTTGACTCCTTCTAAAGTCACCGTGCCAGTAGATGGTTCTAAACACAGAGCCAGAATATTATCGATCTCTGAATCTGACTACGGCACTGAAATATGGTAATTTAGAAGTAAACAAATAAATATCAATAATCATGTGTGTTACCGAAGTGATTATAAAATAGACGCAATATAGTTATTTTAGTATATTAGAATAGGTATAACGTTAAAATTTATAGTTTTAAGAATATGAAATCCGTCCCTTGCCAGAATGTACCTATAAATTCGTCTTCCTGAAATTGTTGTTTTCTGTGATAGCTTTTTATTAGATGTACTACATAGTAATATGGAAAATTGTATTAAATCGTATTTTATTGTGTATCAGTATTCTATGAAATTATTGTCGATAGTATTTAATAGGTTTTATATTGATATTTTTATTTTTTGTAAAAGTAAAAATGAATGCATGGTGGCTTTCCTCACCGCAGAGTGCACAGCTTACGAGTGGTTCATATTCTTCATATGTAAGTGCATGGTGTGTTATTCTGTGTGTCTCTATGTGTTTTGTAAATAATGTTAAATAGAATGTTTGTGAATTAACGCACTTATTTCATTTGTTTTCACTCCTTCATCTGTCACCCTCACTTCACTCATTCCAGCACAGCGCACAAGACCTCGTAGGTCCATGCGGAAATAAAGTTCTGTTTTAAATTTGATATTTTTTTTGTTGTTTGTTCAATATTACATCAAAACAGAATTTTATTTCACTGCAAACTGAAACCGCAAACATAAGAAATTGTAAATAACATCAACAATTTCACAGTGTGGGTTTAAATAACTATTAACTAATCGGAAAACAAGTGACAATCAGTCAAAAATAACAACTAATTTGTGTTCCTATAACTCACGTCAAATCTATTCAAGAAAAGACTAATTCGACCTTGAGGTTTAAGCCGTCGGTGGAGAGTCTCTTTTTAATTGCACTCATCTCACGCTTGGCACAGTGACGGAGTCTGCTTCATTGCGACTTTATAACATCAACTTGAAAGGTAAAGTTTTGTGTTGCTTTTTTGGCATGTTTTTGTTTCGGTTGTTGTGCACCCCTCACGGTTTTGGATGATATGGTTAATAAATGAATTCGAAAGTTACCATTTTTTTTAGATAGTTTACTAAGTATTGGGTTTGATTTTTACTCAATTTAAACATGCCGTATCAAATAATTATTTTAACTGAGTCCTACCTACTTTGAACACAAATCTGATTAATGGACTTGATGTATATTTTTTTGTTTTATTTTAGAATATTTTTCTTCCGAGTTTCAATTTAAGTTTATGTCATCCACTAAGCTCGTGTATTTTACTTTTTACGTAAAATGAAAACGATATTGTAGGTATGGCAAACGGCTTGCAGTAGTTGAAATCGATCCGGTAGTTAATTTTAATGCAAAAATCTTAGTTATACTTGAAATTATTATGCACGTGAGAACTGACATAGGTATTTTTAGATTTTAATAACACTAACTCCTTATTACCTACTAATCAATATTAATGTAACGCACACTAACAGAAATCACTACACATAGCACATTCCGTAAATTTGCCGACACTAAACATAGCACTAATATTGTTTTTTTCTTATTCGTCTTTAGTATGTGAGTATATGAGTGTGAGAGAATAAAGTACCATGCACTTATTATTATGAATAATATTACATAGTATATGTTCGTGCCTGCTTACATCTCAGTATATGTTGAAAATTTGTATTTTATTATGTTCATATTGATCTATTTGTTTTAGTTTAAGTATCTCTAAGCTTTTGGGATTGGTGCCACTTTATAGTGTTTATGTATTATGCATTTAGTACTTGTATTATAATTTTATTATATGTGGTAACATTTATAATTTTATCAGTAAGCATCTAAGTAGAATGAGGACTGACATTTTTATCCAACCATTGCTAAGCAATGTAGATACAATAAGCCATTTTTTAAAAACCTCATCTGAATAGCCGGACGTATCTAGGTCGTTCTAAGAATTCTTACAAACTCAACTATTTTTCTTGGCTTTTAAATGGTTGGGGATTGTAGCTATTATACATATAGCATGCAACAGTACGCCTTGCTATTGTGAGTCCGATATTTCAAAAAACGATAAAGTACCGGTAACTTCTTTCCGTTTCCATTATGGCTCAGCGTTCTGTGCGTATGATGGTCATAGATGTATTGGAAAACATGACTGGGATAAATATTGGGATTGCTTTTTGGAATATCTTACATTTGTTTATCATATTTATTAAATTATTTCAGTTTATATTCATCAGGCTTACAATATACTGAAAAATGGTTTATTGTCTATACTAGATAACATGCTTTGTTCTTTTCAACACGATTCAAATTTCAAAGAAGGACTAGCTCTCTTATAAGTTTACAATTGATCACTTTACATTTCTTTGATTTTTTATTTTATACTTTTCAGACTATCGACATTCCAGTGCTGACAAGCCCTACTTGAATGTACCGCAAAGCGTTGCCCAAGACAAGGGGCCTACAGTCGACTTGAATGCACTTAACCCCACCCTGCACAGATACCACACGGCTCATCTACGCGGAAGACACGGGGTTGTCAATTACGAAGCTCTGTCCAAGCCTCAATCAGAACAACCGAAATTCTGGACACTTCCTAAGAGAACAAGCCTAGAACCTGTTACTACTCGTTTCAACTATCCTACAGTTAGACCAACGCAAAATGAGCAAAGAAGACCAAACCCTAACCCAAATGATGAATCCATTAAAATATCCCCAATAGATCCACGGACATCAGGTCCTTTCAAATCTTCCACGCCTTCCAATAAAGAAAACATCGTCAACCTGAACTCCAAACTATTATCTCCTGTGAAATCTACGATGACCAATGAAGAGCTTTACGCAGTTATTCATAAAAGTAAGAAAAAACTTAATATCAGAGACGCACCAGATCGGGCAGAATCGCCAGCTTTATCTACTCTTAGTTTGTCACCTGTAAGTTCAGAATCATCGTTGTATAATAAAGGTACACAACGACATCCTGAAACAGGATACCTAGGAGATCCACGGAATAGAATGAGCTGGTCTCCTGCTGATAAATACTCCATTCCTCCAACTTCAATAGGACCTCCGTTTGGTGTTCACAAACAAGAATCAACTTGTGCGGATAGATACGGCCCTATACCACAAACTTCGAGATTAGATTTCAAAAAACTTCTTCTACAACACAGTGTGAAATTAAATACTTTAAACCCACAAAGCAAATCTAATAAGTTATCAGCCGTTGAACAGCTGAAGCTTTCCAAAGAAAAAGTACAAACTCCCGCAACACAGCCTGCCAACAGGTCACAAATAAACATACTCGACCTCAGTGGGTCTCCAAAAACCTACAGCCATAGAAAAATTATCAAAGCTAACCCTCAACCTCCTTCACCCGGCAGAACAGGTGCCTTAATAAAAGAACATAAAAATACTCCAAAAATCTTACTCTCCCCTAAATCTCAATGGAGGTTCTCAAGTCCAAGATCAGATGTCTTGTCCACCCCTATTCCCGAAGCAAACAACGAAGACGAAAATTCAAATAGCTCTGGGGAAAAACACGATATATCTCCAAACCCACCGCCTAAAACAGTTCCTATAGTTACAAACCAACATTTTGGTGCCCGAAGGAATCTTATACCGATAAATGAAAACACATATGAAGCTGAAAACGATTTTCCCGAGTCAATAGATCAAGGGGTGTTCCCGCTGAATCCAGAGTTTGGAAAAACGCACAGCCTGTCCAGATCGGAAATAATGCAAGCAAAGCGTGCAGAATTCTTCAACCGATCACCAGAATCGTCCCCTCCTAAATTTACATCTTTCAAAAGCATTCCGACGGCTGGCCCGTCGTCTACAAACAGAAGTAAATCCTCTCCGGATAGAGGAAAGACTG
The DNA here is from genome assembly GCA_958496325.1 of Nomophila noctuella. NCBI lineage: Eukaryota > Metazoa > Arthropoda > Insecta > Lepidoptera > Crambidae > Nomophila > Nomophila noctuella. Next base: position 5,284,093 of record OY292488.1, read on the forward strand.
GTAAAACCTCGCCAACTACGTTAGAAACGGCATTATGATGATTAAAATTTATGTAATTCGGTGCTTTACACAATTTACTACTGAAAATTCGTTTGATGAGGCAATGAAATTGATAGAAGCTTTAATCTAGTCTTTTCTTGCTTAACGTGCCATTTTGCAGGCACCAGCTATTTGATACCAGTGTTTAATTAATTGAACTACTTACTTATACATTGATAAAGTTCAGCTCAAAGTTTTTATTGCTCTAATGGGGCCAATTTTGTTTTGTGTAAATGATATTATGTACAACGTCATGGTTATAAACTAGTTTGTAAGTATTTATTGAGTACATTCTAAGTACTATCATAAGAATAATACTTATTTATTGTTCTTGTGGTACAATATAGGTAGTGTTTTGGACTTTTTCAAAGTTTTTAAGTTATTCGAAATACAATTTAATTAAATGTGTTGAATAATATTCTGTCGTTTGATTTTAATGATTATGTTGGGTATGTACCTAATGAAAACTAATCAAATAGTAGTAACATTCGCATAATGACTCGCCTTAGGATCCTACATGACGACGCCTTTGTAAGTTTTCTTCCCTTTCAAATCCCATTCAGGCAAGACTCAGAATAGATCCTTGGAAGATCCTTAAGATTATGCTTTTGTAGATATAGAACAATTTACACAATTCCTTATACTCGAACGTAACTGAAACCTTCTCGGTGTTTTTGACGTCATCTTTTTGGTCTATTTACTAAACTCTATGGTCCATAACAAATATGACACTGTTGCAAATTCTCTCTGTCTGATATTTTTTACTAATTTATATATTTCCACAAGTTCAACATAGTGCACAACGCAATGAAGAGTAATTCAGATAACAAAAGGGAAAGCCTGATGAGCGCTATTTACTCAGTGAAGCTCAGAATCTTTACATTAGTGATGAACACTGGACATCTTATCAATGAGAGGACTACCCTCAGTTTGGGAATGGCTCATGCAATAATATCTCCTGTGGCTATTTTTACCACATTTATATTCATTGGAGTGCTGGTATTTGGAGCAACACAAAGAAAGATTGCATCCGTCTTCCTTCAAAGTTATGCGTTGATAACATGTTCCTGTCTCCACATGTACCTATCAATTGTTGTATTTAAAGAGCTCAGATTGAAACCGACCAAGGAGAGTAATGCTGGCACAGTACTTAACGGAGTTCTGCCCATGTTGATCATATTCATATTAATTTCAGACCTGGTTGTAACTCTGTTTTCCAGTCGTAATTCAAGACCTTTAATGTTACCTCTAAGTACAGAACGGGTGCGCTTCTTTTATTAATTGTCTTTTATTTTGTTTTTACTATATTCACAAATTAAATGAGAATTACAAAACTTATTGTTTTTAAAACCTATTTTATATCTCAAGCTTGTAATAACTGTACTTGTTACAAAAAAAGGCTTGCAGTTCGATTGAGGATACTCAGGTAAACATTATATTAAATCGAGACCTTGGAAACACTGCAAGAACCATTTCTATTTCAGGGTAGAAAAAGTATTTTTGGTTTTAAATAATAAACAGAAATTTTATCAGATCTTAGGTTGCTTAGGCAGGAATCGAACCCAGCGCCTCCTGCAATCCAGGCAAGCGCTCTGACCACGAAGTTATTTTTATTGTTTGACCTACACATAATAGCCCCCTATTGGTACTGATGATGAGTTCAACTAAGAGAAAAAGAAAAGATTATAATTTGAATATAAATTTATTCAATTTACAAATTAAAACTATGTTAACCTAAGTATATAAACTAGGTACTTAAATTAAAACATTTTTATGTAACAATGAGACCTTCGCAAAATGGTATACTTCTTAAATAATTTAAGTAACTCCTAGTTACCTATATCAGGGTTATTAAAAGACAACCTAACCTAACAGAGAACTCAGCAATTCAAATACATCAGTCAGACATGATAATAATTTATTAAAAAAGCACAGTTATTGCTACATATTGTAGTAAAGTAAAGATTACTTGTAGTATTCAAGGCAACTAGATAATTACCAAAATGAACTTTTTTACACAGCATTTATGGATATAATTTAATGGTGCTACTGAATTCTGCTTCGAGTTACTTAATTTAGTTAATATTCTGGTCTCATTGAACATTCATGTCAATTTTCACTTCATTGAACATTTACACAGATGTGATTTAATAGTTCACTGTGTTCAGTCACTAAAAACTTACAGTTCACTATTTGTTCATGGGCGGTCCATTCATCAAAGGCGGTCTCATCTGTCCCATAGGTCCCATCGGGCCCATTGGACCCATAATAGGGCCCATTCCACCCATCATAGGCGGTCTCATGCCCATCATAGGTGGCATAGGTCCGTGCGGCCCCATCATCATGGGAGGTGCCATAGGCCCCCCTGGGCCCATCGCTGGAGGCGGCAACATTCCCGGAGGTCCTCCAGCGGCTTGAACTGGCGGTCTTGGTCCGCCAGGCCCCATTACAGACGGATCCCAAGGTGGAGGAATTGCTGCGCCTTTGTTGCCAAACGGATTTTGAGCTATCTTACCAGCCTTGAAAGCTGCCGTAGTAGCATCAATCAGATGCTGTGCTTGTTCTTCCATCCATTTCTGGTAATAAAATTTCACATTATCCTTATGTTTTCTTCCCGTACAATGCGTTTTTCTGACGCTAGGAGAATCATGAGTTAAATATGTATCGCAATAATCACAGTAGTATTTCGGCATTTTTATAATATATCTAGAATAATCTAGTATTCAAACATAAAACACACAGAAATAGGTTATAATGCTTGACTGACGTTTCATTCGTTTCGTTCGTTTGCCAAACGCACGCAAGCGAGCGTCAACAAGTAAACTTTTTTGTTGGCACAGACATGGTGTCAGCCTAATTGGCCGTTTAGGGAATGTTGCAATGTTGCCGTATTTAAAGTTTTAGAAAATAAAATATTTTTTATGGCAATCTACAAGAACAAACGTCAAATGTCATTTGAAATTAGCACGCAATCGCGCTGCCTGCCCGCCGTCTGCAAGTTACTATTGAGACGAGACGAACTATTGTTTGCCATTTTAATGTAAAGTGCGTTTTAATTTTAAAAACTATTTTGTCAATTGTTACTTATTTGCTTATAACGTTAAATCTGCAGACTGATTTAAATTTTACCAAGATGCCAGATATGAAATACATACTGGTAACGGGTGGAGTTATAAGTGGTGTAGGGAAAGGTGTGATCGCCAGTTCATTTGGTACGATTTTGAAGAGTTGTGGTATCGATGTGACTTCAATAAAGATAGATCCTTATATCAATATCGACGCTGGCACTTTCTCTCCATACGAGCACGGTAAGTAGGTCAATAATCAGTTCCGGTAACTGTAACTTTGGTTAGGTTTCTCATCCGCATGTTTCCGGGCGAGTTTTGTAACTGCACATGTCTATTTTTATTCTCTAGGTGAAGTTTACGTTCTGGACGACGGAGGTGAAGTCGACCTTGATCTTGGCAATTACGAGCGTTTCTTAGACATCACTCTGCATAGAGACAACAATATCACTACTGGCAAAATATATCAGCAGGTCATAGAGCGAGAGCGACGGGGCGACTATCTCGGCAAGACTGTCCAGGGTATGCTTTCAATATTTGCACTATCCAGACATAATTTTTACATAAATCAATAATAAATTTTGAAGTTATAACCTAAAAACCAATTACCATCTGGCCTCAATCAATAATTCAAATTATATTTGTTGTAAAAATGGTTTTATTAAGACATCTAAATCAAATGTGGATAATAATCTTAATTTATGTAACATTTTAATTTATTACAATCAATTGCATGACTACTTTAAGGTAACTCTTGAGAACATTGTGTTATTGTGTAGCGGCCATTTGCTTTTTTGGTTTTAATAATTTAATAATTTTTGTCATACACCAATCAATTATCACTAAATGATTTATGAGGGAATTCTCTTGCCAGCTTTATCCTTACACAATTTTTGTCTTGCAGTTATACCTCACATAACAGACGCTATTCAAGAATGGGTACAAAGGGTTGCTCACATACCTGTCACGGCAGACAATGCTCCCCCCCGAGTATGTATAGTGGAGCTGGGAGGGACAATAGGTGACATAGAGAGCATGTCATTTGTTGAAGCTTTCAGACAATTCCAATTTAGAGTTAAAAGAGAGAATTTCTGTTGTGCTCACGTCTCACTGGTGCCAATGGTTAGTATTGTTTTTGTGTTTTATAATTATTTATCAATAAATTGCATGTTAGGAAAGACTTAAATGTTATCAAATTTATGATTGGACAAATAATTAATGAATTTTTAAATAAAAGTAATGGTTGAAATAAATATTAATACAAGAGTAATTTTGACATTAAACAATACATATTACAATGAAAGTATTTCCACATCAATTCATATTCTATATCTGTAACTTTTGTTATTTTTTATACTGGCAATGGGCTTGCTCTACTCAACTTTTGACTTCAGTCTCGCCACATGGTAAGCAGAGACAAAGGAGTTGAAATTTATTTAAATGTGTGAACTCATATTTTATTATTTAATGTATGTTGCAGCCTAAAGCAACAGGTGAACCTAAAACAAAGCCAACACAGTCTTCCGTGAGGGAACTAAGGGGTCTTGGCTTGTCACCAGACTTAATATTGTGTCGTTCGGAAAAGCCAATCAACCACACTGTCAAGGAAAAGATATCCAACTTCTGCCATGTCGCTCCAGAACAGGTAATTGTCTTTTTGATTTATTTTCTCATTTTGATCTTGTAATATTTTTAGGAAGAAGAATTTTATTATTGCTAACAAATGTAAATCTTATTATAGTAAAGCTCATGTATAACTGGCAATTTTTTAATAAACTTATTCTTTGATAACATGCATACTACCATAAAACATACATTGGTTAACATTTCTATAGAAGTATATAACTTAAATAATGGATTACTGTTTTCAATGTTCACTGTAATACAATACAATGAAATATTATTACATTGAATATAATAGAACAATGGAATCCATGTTCATACTTTGATGAATCAAATAAAGTATTAAACATAGAGCCTTTGACTACATGTTTTAGTTTGATTAATTTTTATTTACTATTCAGAAGGAATGTAGCATGTAATCATAGTCTTGCTTTAACTCTGTGTTTCTTATCAATAATTTCGGACTTTGCGGAATATGCAACATATTGTGGCAAATTTTGTTAATTATTAAAGCATTGAACTATTGGAGAGATTTTAGCAACAGCAGAAATATCACAGTTTGTGTAGCTTGTAAATTATAACTCATCCTGATTGTATTTATTGGGACCAGCTATTCTACTTACATTATTTGAAATAAGCAAATTGTAACCAAGCTTTCCTTAGTTTAGGACAGTATATGAATTAAGATTGTAGATTATTTTCTAAGAGTCTTATTCTCTTTGTTTATAAAACGATATAAAGGCATGACCTGAAGTGACCTGAACCTAGTTTAAAACTAGTTTGCTAGAAATAGAAAGTATTTTAACTCTACTAGATGTTTTTTATTACAAGGCTTTCTAATATCTGTTTCAGGTTTTGTGCATCCATGATTTGAGCTCAGTGTATCATGTGCCGCTTCTGATGGAATCTCAAGGTTTAGTGCAATACCTAAATGATAGATTACAACTCAACATATCTATGCCACGGCCTGGAAGGTAATTATGTGTTTTATTTTTGACACAAACATTGCTATTGATTATAATTTTTGCTCATAGTCCAGTCAGATCAGATAACATATTAAAAAAATTATGATTAGTTAAGAACATGTTTTCAATTTGAGTGAATAATTTTACCATTTTCCTTAATTGTATTTTGACTTTTTTCACCTTTATTTATTGTTTCTTATGTTGTACTATCCAGATTCATGCAAAAATGGCGAAACCTCGCAAAGAGAGTAGACAATCTACGCAAGGAAGTCAACATTGCACTAGTAGGAAAGTACACAAAGCTTGAAGACAGCTATGCCAGTGTGACTAAAGCCCTGCAGCATGCTTGCATCGCAGCTGGCTCCAAACTGAACCTGACTTACATTGAAGCCGTAAACTTGGAGAAGCAAACGAAAATTGACGATCCAGTCAGTTACCACAAGGCGTGGCAGGACCTTTGTAAAAGCGAGTAAGTGTACTTATACTTTTTTATTTTACCTTTTTCTCCATGTTATATTTCTCGATATTGAAAAGTAATTGCATTACATTCTGTATTTTAATGAAATATAAATTATTTTTAAATGAATCTATTAATTTTGCAGTGGTGTAATAGTACCAGGAGGGTTTGGCCAAAGAGGTATGGAAGGTAAAATTGAAGCCTGCCAATGGTGCAGGGAAACCCAGAAACCAATGCTAGGCATATGCCTTGGTTTGCAAGCTGCAGTTATAGAGTTCGCTCGCAATGCTCTCGGGTTAAAAGGAGCCAATACTACAGAAGTGGATGCTAATTGTGAAGACAAACTGATCATAGACATGCCTGAACATCATCCTGGTAATCTTGGTGGAACAATGCGTCTCGGGAAAAGGAAAACATTCTTAGAACCTAGTTTGATAGGTAAGTTTTACTATAGGTTTTTATATTTTTGGGCCTCTTATATTGTGGCGAATGTATTTTTTTCCTTTATTGACCATTGCTCTACTACTTCGATAATGTTTTTATAAAGTATATTCTTGTTCATAACACTAAGTAAACAGTGCTACAACGATTCCATAACAGAATGACAAATAGTTTATTTATTTGTTTTCAGCTCGGCTATACAACAGTGACATCATTGAAGAACGCCACCGCCACCGCTACGAAGTGAACCCTGAGTACATTGAGAGGCTTGAAGCCGCCGGGCTGAGGTTCGTGGGCAAGGACGAGACCCGCACACGTATGGAAGTGGCGTCAGTGGAAAACCATCCTTACTATGTTACCGTACAGTTCCATCCGGAATATTTATCGAGACCATTGTCTCCTAGCCCACCGTTCTTAGGGTAAGATATCAGATTTAACAAGTATATGATAACAGCTCAATTATATGTTGTTAGTGCTCTTTGACTTTTGTCTTAACGATTTTGTTACTGAAGTGGTGATACATGAGTGGATGTTACATTCTTGTGTACTCATTTGGTGTAATTAGTTTTCTGAAATTGATAAATGGTGTAAACATGACAACTTACAGGATGATTCTTACGTTGAATTAAAGGGAATAAAATAATACATATATGAGTTTGCTTCTAAGTATTCATAGAAGACAACAGTAACTCATAATTAAGCTGGAAAATGTATCCTTGCATGCATAGGATGTTGCCTAATGGAACACTAACTTGCTGTGAAATAATTAAACATTAATACTCAAGGAAACTGGTCAGGCGTATTTATCAACTTTCGTTTTATGTTGCAGGCTTATATTGGCCTCACTTGGCAAGTTAAAAAGCTATTTATCTAAAGGGTGCCGCTTCAGTCCTAGAAATCAATCGGATGTCAGTTCAGGTTAGTATTGTATATTACATTGCAGTTAAATCTTCGTGCTCAGCTTTTAACTGATATGGCCGTATAGTATACTGTTTGCCCTGTTAGTACTGAGTTTTGCTGTTAATTTAATCATGCAAATGATACAATTACGATAATGTAAAATTTTATGTGTCATTATTAATTCAATATTTGTGTACTTTTACAGAAGAAGAAGATGACCTGTGTTTAAGTGACGAAAATGACAAAACAGTGGTAGAAAACGGCAAACAAGTAAATGGGTTAAGTAAAAAAATAGTAGAGCAGTAAGAATACTAATTAATTTTAAGCATACCTTTTGTTCTATGAAGATTAATGTTATTGTTTACCTTTGTGGTACTTTGTTTATAAGAATAATTTGTTTTGTGTAAGGAAATTCTTATTACAAATTCCATAATTGGTTCTGTGTGATTGAGTGACCACCTAGCTTATAAACTAATCTACTATAGATTGTCATATTATTCGCTAGTCAACATTAATTCAGCATAATAAAGGTTTTACTTTAAAGTATTCCTCTTAAAATCTATAGTTGTAGTATTATGTTGATAAACGTATACTTAACATTACGACTGCAATAGTTATAATTATTATACAAAAACAATATGGCGGACCTATGAATGTTAAAAAAAAGAAATACTACACTATATTCAATTCAACCTTAGACTTTGCTAGCAATTTATTGAATGATATGAATGTGATTTTGATGACATCTTTTATAGTTTAAGTAAGTGTTTCTGTAATATCGGTAGAAGCATAGCTGGGCACCGTTAATAAAATAGTTAACTTCGTTAATCGTTAATCCGCTACAAAAAAAGTTAGCTTCGTTAAACGTTAAAGCGTTACATTTCGGAAGAATTAACGCAAGTTAAAGTTAATCGTTTATCCGTTAACTATGTATAAAAATGCACTTTTATATCGTTGCGTTAGTGATCTTAAAAAACCTGTTGGTTGGTTTAGGTTCTGGAAGTTAACAGGTTAGGAACCATTGAGGTGTTACTACTACATACGTATAGAGATGACATCACGAACAAAAAATTTCCTACCCGCATTGTGGTCCATGGACCACAAAGTTGCACTCTAATTATATTTTTTTGAACATTTTTAAATCAAAAAATGTCGTGTTGTGTTTTAAAAACATGTACAATCATTATAAGACGAAAAATGAAGATGGTAGCTAATTATAAAATAGATAAAAAGACAAAAATATCACTGAATTATCCCTCCAATTTGCGCAACGCAAAACTTTTGTTCGCGATGTCCACTTTATACGCAGTAGTAATACCTCAATGTTAGGAACAAAACAAAATACTTGTATAATTCAAATAGTTAAATGTGTAATTTAATCGTCGGACATAAGGTGCATATTCCCATTCATAAACATTAACATCTTGAAGATCTCGTCTGAAAGCGAGGCTCGTTTTGGTGTTAAAATGTCTTTATCCGTGGAAAACAGACGTACTAACTGCAGCGCTTGAGGGTACAGCAGTATAGTATTTAATAAAAAGACTTATAAACATCAATACCCCGAGGAATGCGGCATCTTTGAACGAGTCTTAAGATTTCATGTCCAGCCACATTTTAACGAGACTGTGCGCTTTACTCTTTAAACAGATGGAGCTCTTTGGTTTTTCTATAGACTGAATGACAGAATTTAAATCTTCCACTTCATCATCGTTCTTACTCGTATTGCTCCCTTGACTCCCTTCTCCATTTAAACTGCCACGCGCCGCGCTCGCCGCGTCCGGCACTGTATAAACCTGTTTTTCGCGCCTCGTCCCGCGCAGCCGTGCGGTTAATAGTAGGCATTGGATTAACGATTAACGGACTTCTGCATATTTAACGGAAGTTAACATGTCCGTTAACAGTTTTTAAAGTTAACTTAAAAGTTAATCGTTAATCAAAATGTTAACTTCGTTAATTAACGATTAACGGATTAACGAGTTAATGCCCAGCTATGGGTAGAAGTAATTACAAATGACTTGTCACATGAAATAGCTGCCATAATTATATGTGTTTGATAATTGGACTGTGTATTATAATAAGTGCCGAGATTTAAAAACGCCTACTACAACAATGCCCCAACAGACATATATTTATAATATTATTTTAAATGACTAAAAGAAGTCATGATCTTGAAAAGGTATTAAAGTAATATGTGAAATTTGTTAAAAATTATCCGCCTTTGCATTGAAGTTATTTAAATACACTACTCAGTTAGTTGCCTTTATTAATGCTTTTGAAATAAAAATAGAATTTGAATTATTAAAATAATATTCCAGAAAGTTTCCAGGACTCTGTTGATAATTTAATTAATTCACATGTATTGTTGCTATTTTTTGGGCATGTTTACATCTCATTTTTTGACGATTCTTCCAATGCTGGTGTTGGTCTGATTAATATTTATATTTTTCATATGTTTGCCATTATGCTGTATTAATTATACTGCCAATTAAACTCCGCGTATGGCATTATAGTAATACACGTAACTGACATAAATGTGATGTTATTGTAAAAACAACATAAATAGTGATTTTGTGGCTGTTGTATTTAAAATACATATATAAATAATATTTTATTGGCACAATATTATGTATGGTAGTAACAAAATTATTTTTGATGTTGAGTATATCAAAATGTATTGCTTAGCCAATAATAAATTATATACTTACGTATAATAAAATAATATTTACTCCTGAAAATTTGTATCATCTAAATCTTCTCATGAATAATATCGTCATAAGCATTCCATTCTCGATGCAGTTTTACAAGGCGTTCAAAACATTCTAGAGTTACATGAAATTATAAATTATTTGTAAACAGAACCATAATAATAAAAGTGATATTATTTGAACATGCACCGCTTTTTATTTATTTTTTATACAATATAGATAGTTTTCAACTTAAAAAGTTGTTTAGTTATTCAAACAATATTTTCTGATAGTAGTAAGAAAGACATTCATTATCATCATTTTTAGCCTCCAGAGTGCTATGGTCAACGCAACGAAGGCATATCCCAGAAGAGTTATTTTTTTTTTCATTCTTCAACGAACATAGGATTTATTATAATGAACAAGTGAGAGTACGAGCACCTGTGAGTATTCCCTCACCCATCACCCTTGGTTTGTTGGAAAGGACTCTTACACAACCGCAGAAAGTCCAGGCACAGTGAAAGAACCGTGCGTGATTAGTTGAGCATGGTTTTTGAGGAAAGGGTTGGATTAAATACACCGCGCCCCCTTGGATTCCGAATTTCGTGGAAGTTCACTGTCTGATCCGGCATACAGGAAGACCTCCGAAATGGCTTTTTTTTAAGTTTAGTTCAAGGAGATCCGCCAAATCCCATACTAATCCCAGCTCCGGCGCCAATAAAATATATCTTAGATATTAGGGTTTCATTTAGTTAAACTATTAGAAATTATCCTTATTCCCAAATTCACATGCTAACATATTTTTTTAGCCCGGAGAAGTTTCATAGAAACTCAATTTTCACTACTCGTACCCTAAAAACTTAGATAATTATTTTTAGCGCCGGAGCTGGGGTCATTTTGGCGGATATCCTTCATTTGGAAGTACCATTTCCAAGATGTTTGAGTAGCATCAAAGATTTTGGAAATCTTTGAGTAGCATGCATTTTTTTCTTTTTATTTTCTTTTTTCTTTTGATAACATTTCCGGTTTTGGCTCAAAATATGTAGGCATTAACTTTAAAAAAGTAAACTGACATATTGCTTTAGTATTGCCATACTAAAATTACCCCGTTCGCAGGTAATTTCATGCGCAAGTTGCGCAACCTGTGGTTAATATGTGTTCTAGTTTATAATTATAGGAAAAAATTGAAATGCAATGTTGGTTTTTGTTACTAACATGCATAGGTATATTTTCATTCGATACTTTTGAGTCAAGAAACCAAAAGAAAATTATCGGCACTCAAAAATAAAGTTCCTTCATCACTTCGAGAGATTAATCACTTCTTGACTTCTTCATGAATTATCATAATATCTCACTTCTGTTTTAAAATAAAAAGAAGGCATAAAGTTTTACCTATATTTTTGGGAGAATAGCGATGATCGTTTTGGCAAATTCGATTGAATGTCCTGGCAACACCAATATTTTGCGCTGCTGATTTGCGAACAAGTCGTCTTGAAAGAATTTTGATTTTCAAATGAATTTTCTTGCGCAAATATTATTCTTCATCAATTTCTCGAAAGTTAACGAAACTATGAACGTGTAACATACACGTTTAAAACGACAAATTATGTGAACATGTGTTGCCGGACCATGACATGAGTGAACATAAATAAAAAATCATAATAATTTCGATAAAACTTCACAATGGTGTTTGAATCAATTGTGGTCGATGTGTTGAATAGATTCCTTGGGGACTACGTGGAGAACTTGAATAGATCGCAGCTAAAACTCGGCATATGGGGAGGTAAGGCGGCTCAGCCAGTATGATGTCATACCCACTCCATCAGTTTGATAGCGGTTATTTATGTCCCTAATGATTGTTTTCAGGCGATGTTGTGTTGGAAAATTTGATACTCAAACAGAATGCCTTGGAGGAACTTAATATCCCAGTCCAGACTGTCTATGGACACCTAGGTAAGTGTTTTTAAGTTGCATTTGTGGTTCAATAACACTGGCACTAAACATCTTTAGAATGATTAATTAAAGGACCTTTTCATCTTAATACTAACTTTGTTACGTTAGAATTTGCTAGGCCTGATCAGTATCTGTAAATGTATGTATAAAAAGTATTTTTTTGGTGCCCGCATTGCTTTTATATGAAGTTAATGTTTCTGTGTAGTAACTTTTTTTGGTAAATTAAATGAGCAAATGCATCGTAATTCAACCACTGACACCAACTTATTCATTTTCACCACAGTGTACAAATACCAGTATTATGCGGTGAAGGATTAGATTTTGTCAAACTTTAATAATAAAAATGGTTTATGTTGTTGGGGTAATATTTATTTGGTATAGAGATTTATTATCATTACTTGAGAAGAAGATTTTACATTACTTCTTATCAGCGGTTATTGTGTAAACAAAGGAAACTTGTTGACCGTTTTATCAGATTTGAAAATCTTAATCTTTAGAAGCATTATGACGTTGCTTTAATAAATTTTAAATTTTATTGAGATTTAGCCGACCTTATAATATACTCGCGTGGATTTTGGTTATTCCCATAGGAGCTTACAACTGGTATAAAAATTGTGATTGATAGACAAACATCCAAACAAACAAACACATTTATAATATTAACTAGCGGCCGCCCGCGACTGCGTCCGCGTGGATTTCGATTTCCAATCTAAAGCCTTCCTCGTCAAATGGACTATCCAACACAATATAATTTTGTAAAACGGATCAGTAGTTCCTGATATTAGTGCGTTCAAAGAAACAAACATACAAACAAACTCTTCAGCTTTATACATATATTAGTATAGTATAGATAAGATATAAATAAACATTGTTCAGATTTATAAACAAATTCTTCAGTGGTTACCCTGCTACATTTTATATCGTTTTTAAACTAAGGCAACTTAAGGGATTAGTCATAAATTTTAGGTATAAGGGAAGTTGCTTTTTTTCTTATAACCTCTTGTACTCATTGCAGTGGGTTACCTGTACCTTTTTTTCAAGCTAATGAATCAAGGAAGTATTTATTGTAATTTGTATGCAACATTCAATAGTGTTTTTTTTGGAAATTCTTTGTTTATTTACCATGAATATTTCATTTTTGCAGCATAATTCATAGATTTTACTTAAGTAATGATGATTCTTTCTTGCAAATTTTAATTCAAGATAGTACCTATCAAACTTATTATTTAGCTACATGAATACAACTAAAAAACTAACATTTTGCTGTATTCTTCACTAATATTGTAACCTTAAATTTTCAGAAATGAGCCAGTTTCGGACACTTTGTTTTATGGCTTAAATGATTGCAAATAAGCTCTTTTTCCACCCTTTACAAGTAATGTATCGCATTTCGTATCACCCTGTATATAAAAATGAAACGCAATATGAGTTGGTAAACGCATAACTCAACAACGCCGGGACCAAGACGGACAATTCTTTTTTTAAATGTTATTTTAAGTCCTGGAATGGTTTTTAAGGCAAGAAAACTAGACTTAACGACAAGACGGAGGGACGAAACGCGGACGAAGTTGCGGGCGGATGGCTAGTCCTGACACTCCACCAAAGCTGAGATGTGCGAGCGGAATGAAGATGTGACATAAGTAGCAATGGGTTATGGCGTATAAACGTGACTATTTCAGAAATGCAATCCTATTGGCTATTAACGATACATCTCCGCTCCCCTTGTTCATCTCATACAAAAAAATAAATGAATTTTGAATTTTGAATTTTTGAATCTCGGCTTTGGTAGAGTCACAACCTTATAATATCCACCTATATACGATATAATACGCATAATATAATCGTATTATAGTGCATCACCCTCATTGTTTGGTGGGAAAGCAATCTGACTCGTATCGGCAGTGCTGGCGCACTCACTTAGAAATCGAGACTACAACGTCTGGTAGGTAAACAACACGGGTGTATTTCAGATGTTTACCGCATTAGAATATTTCCGTGTGGGTGTCTGTTTACCTAAAAATAAATACAGTACCGTTATGCTTTTCTACATAAATATACATAACAAACCGACAAATGTTGATAACGTGGTTAAACACTAAAAACGATTAATTTATTAGGCTCTATCCACACTTTTGCGGTATAGGTTCCGAAATAAATAAAATCGAAATCCAGTACGGATTAAGAGTAACTTCCTTGTACGCTTAAGTTGTCAAATAAACTTTCTGCCGAAGACTTCTCCAGAGACCTCATTCCTTAAGAAGGTAGTGGAATGGTTGCAAAAGCGAAACTTTGGAAAAACCTTTTTTTTCTCTCAAAGATTTTAAAAAAGTTCTCCGAAAATTTGGAATCGGAATATTCACCATGGATTATGATACTATTATAAAGTACCTACCTTAGTAAATAGCTTTTTGGGCGAGAGTTTAACATGGGCATAAACGTACAAGTCATGAAAATAATTTGAATACCTAAATTCTCTACACTATCTTAGTGTACACTGTACAGAGATGTATATTATTTCTTAATTTTATACAAGGACGTTCGGACATACTTCTCTTTATTGCTGTCTTCCTACTACTTACATACATACAGCTTAACTGCAACAGTATAGATCTTGTTCTATACCATGATATAGCTCGTAACTAGAGCATTTTGACCTATAACACAATTAGCAGGTATTGTCAGTGGTTTGTAATTGCCACGCGTTATAAAGTTCAGGTCGGATGACATCATGCCCTCAAAACGCTGCGCCCGAATTCAGATTCTATAGTTGCTATCAGAATGTGAAGGCCGCTGCTTGACCTCAGTTTAATAATTTGGTTAAAAAACTTGTCTAAGTCTCATTTAAATCTAATTATTAATACGAAAGTTACTCTGTCTGTCTGTCTGTCTTTCTGTTATGCCTTAAAAATCCTATCAACCGGTTTTGATGAAATTTGGCACAGACAATCTTTAGACTCTGGGAAAGAACGAATGCTACCTTTTATTGAGAAAAAAGGGATCTGAAAACCACGCTGACGAAGTCGCGGGCGGCCGCTTGTCTTTACTAATCTACTAGCGGCCCGCCCCGGCTTCGCCCGTGGTACTTGTCCACTATTTTAATGGATGATATTATACATTCCTCATGAGTTACTCTATCTATTAAAAAAAACCGCATCAAAATCCGTTGCGTAGTTTTAAAGATTTAAGCGTTCATAGGGACATACAACATACAACATGACAGAAAAAGCGACTTTGTTTTATACTATGTAGTGATACTACATAATATAAAATAGCTGAAGAGTTTGTTTGTTTGTTTGAACGCGCTAATCTCAGGAACTGTTGGTTAGATTTTTTTTTTGTGTTGGATAGTCCTACATTTGTCGAGGAAGGCTTTAAGCTATAATAAAACACTATGTGTGCGGATACCTAAATACACCGGGTCGAAGACGCGGGCGGCCGCTAGTCATTGGATCAACTAATTAAGGATGAACGTCTAGATGAGATACTTATTTTTATTCTTTTAAAGTTAAATGAGGTTTTAAGTTAAATGGTTATAGTATTGCTTGCTATCGCGCACAATGTGCAGCGAAGTGTTTTTAACTGTCATTACCTAAAATGCGAAGGTTTAACTAAAACCGGTCTATCGTGTCGTGCCTATTATATCGTTCGTTATCGTAAACATTCGAAAGGAATTCTTAGTAGTACCAAAAAGTCGGTCACCAAATATAAATGATTATAGTATAGTATTGTAAGTTGATATTTTTTTTTTATAATTTTGTTATATTTCGCAAAGCTTATCTCATCATCGTCATTCAGCACAAATATACAATTCAGTTCATGTTTTCTATTACTATATCTACTTGCAGTCATATTTTACTCGTACGAACATTGTTTTACACTACAGATAAGAAAAGTGGCGTGATAATGGAATATACGATGTAATATATTTTTAATCAGGTTCCGACATAATGTTTACCAACATAAATATTTTTAAATCCGATATCTAGGGCAAGTATCACTTTGAATAGGTACAGACATGAAGAGCAGCCTTTTTCAGGATATTAGTCATATCGTCTATCTACTCGGTCGCCTGCGGATTTGTTCCCGTGGATTTCGGTTTTCGCACACAGATAGTGTTATAGCATAAAGACTTCCTCGACAAATGGACTAGCCACCACATTATTTCTTTATTTCGAACCGGTAGTTCCTGAGATCAGCACGTTCAAACAAATAAACCAACAAACTCTTCAGCTTTATTTAATTAGTAGCATATATTTCCAGAGTTTGGACTGAACTGAATTGCTCTAAAAGAAAAACCTAAGTACAAATTTTCGGTCCCTCTCTAGATTTGAACCCGCGATATCTGACTTTAAAGTATGACTAACAATGCGCCACTAAGATAGTGCCACTTTGATTTATTTATATTTCATTTATATCATAGGAAGTCAATCGCGTCTTACGAATTAGGCATTGCGTATACGTTGTTAGCATACCAAAATTAGTACATATTTGTTTTTCTGTAGTACAGTTCGCATAACCCTGATAATTTGATTTTCCTGTGTACCTATATGTATTACGTTAATATAAAATATTAGATTCCGGTCAAAATCAAGCAATGACTTATTTTTAAATAATTATGTAGACGGGAGTTGCTGAAACTGAGATACAAAATAGTATTCAAATATTTTATGCTTGTTTCATGATTCAATGTGTGAAGGTCACATCCTCCCGCAACGTGCGATCAGTAATATCTGATTAACACTGTTTGCTCAACAGGAAAACTTGTTCTAAAAATACCATGGAAGAATCTGTACGGGGCCTCTGTGGAGGCTACGGTGGACAGGCTGTTCCTGATCGTGAACCCGACGGCTGAGGTGAAGTATGACGCGGAGAAGGAGGAGAAGATGCGTCTCGCCTCGAAGCAGGCTGAGCTTGCGAGGGTTGAGGAGGCTAAGAAGAGAGATGCGGAGAAAGGTTTGTACCACCTTTTTCTTTTTCGCGCCTTAGCGTACAGGCTAAGCTAAGCCTGCAGCCGTGTGTGAGGCTCGGAACTAGAGACGTTCGTCCCACTACCCACTAAACACTTGCGGTTTCCTTCGCACCCTAGGAAACCGGTGCCCTAAAAATATAAAGTATAAAGAATAATAATAGAAAAACAGTTTCCAAACTTGGGTTTCCTAAACGGCTGAAGGGCTCCATATTATTTTCATGGGGTTTTAAAAGAATGCAACGCGTAACCTACCCTTTTGTTTGTACCACTTATTGCAAAGGATTAATTTACGGGGTTTTAAAAGGCTGCGCATCAGCTACTCTTGTGGGCTTGTTGAGGTTTACGGGCAGCGGAGATCTTGCTCGTTTGCCTCCCTGTTACAAAAATAACAATTATTGCTTTGCGTAAATAGGGAAATATATACGAGCCAGGGTAAATAGTTTTATTGCTTTCTTCTATAATAAATATACGGATTACAATTCTATACAAAAATAAATTGTTATTATAGCCCATATAAGTAAAAGAAACAACATTTTTCACTTACAACTCTTAATTACCATGACAAAGGTGAAGTCCTTAATGCTGTTCATAAATAAGCTTTATCAAATATATAGTGAGTTGATACTTAGCGACTTTTATCGACATCAAAACCTTTACATATTTAATAGGAGAGCAACATTCGACATACTTTGCTTTCTGTTTAAAGGAAAACTTCACGAACAATTCCCAATAGATTCAATTGACTTTAGTCTCTTGTATAATTGATAAAACTCTCGATAAAAAGTCTAGTTGCAAATCGTATTTGTCTTCGGTTTTTAATAAATCGCTTTACCAAATACCATTTTTCAGATCAAAATAAACTCGACGAGACTTTTGTCGAGAAATTAGTGACACAAATAATTAAAAATGTCCAGTTGAAAATAACTGACATACACATACGATACGAAGACAGTATAACAAATCCGAAGGCGCCTTTCTCATTCGGGATAACTCTGCATAACCTTTCCGTCCATACCACCGATGAGAATTGGAAGCAAACTGTCATTCAGGAGGCAGTCACTAAAATCTTCAAGGTAAGGAATGATATGTGGGTCTGGTAACTGTCTGAAATGTAGTGCGAAAGCGTAAAGAACCGTCCTTGGATTGATGTCTGGCCTACTTTCGTTAAAAGGTCATCTGTAGAAGTACGTGCTAACTGTTTTATTCTTCAAAACAACCACAGAGATTTTGCCTTACGTAAATTAATGTAATGACATGAGTTCTAGGAACTTAAGGCGTTGTCTTAGTACCGTAAACTCTCGTGGACTAAATAATAGGGATAGGCGAATTAAGTTTCAGTATTTTCCAATTATTCTATTTCATGACAACTTAATTATTTTGTGGTGTTGAACTCATTGCAACCACGAAAATTTTTCCTTGCAAGATATTTTTCAAGATCTTTAATTTCAAGTCATATACCATTCTTCCAGATTTTAAACTTGGAAGGTTTAGCCATTTACTGGAATCCCGGTACAGAAACGTATTCAAAATATGACTCACAAGACATTAAGACTAGACTGGAAAAGGAAATAGCAACGAAAACGTCGCAACCTACATTTTATAACTACGGTAATAAAGGGAAACATGTTTTTACTTCTTTAACGAGATCATAAAAAATATTTCCATTTGCATTTGAAGCTCTGAAAAATTTAAATACCATTTGGTGCAAGGTTCTGTTACTAAAGCTTTTAATATTTATACTTTCAGCATTGGGTCCAATAAATGCGACGGCAAAATTGAAGTTAAACCCCAAACCAGAGGGCGATACACCAAAGTTTAGCATACCAAAAGTAATACTTAGTTTACACATGGAACAATTGTCTGTCAATCTGACGAAACTCCAGTACCAAGACATGATGTTGCTAGCCGATTCTATGGATAGGATGAACAAGGGAGCGCCATACAGGTATGTATTTTAATGGACTTCAAACATTGCATTGAAACCTAATTGACCGTTTTATAATGGTCTCTCTGTAGTCTGGCTGTCTATTAATAGAAGAGGTCAAGTAACTTTGTGTTTAGTTTGTTATGGTATGTCTAATGAATGAGTGATGTAAGGCAGAAGTGCTTGGGAAATAGAGTTGTTCTAACATACTACCTCAGTTAGTTTCTAATTTATAAATTGGATTGAATATAAATACTAAGAAATTGTACTCGATTGATTTATGATTAGTGATGTGCCGAATCGCAAAAAATGTGGATCCGCGGTTGCAGATCTAAAACGCATATTCGGAGTCAGAATCTGCGGATACGGACTCGGATCTAGATCTTTACTTTTTTCCGGGTTGGCAAATTTTAGCAGAAAGGGATATCCAGAACAACACTAATTATGATCTTAATGAAGCATTCAATTAGCCCTTCTTGCAATTCGCGTACAGTACATTATTTATTGATTTCTATCCTGCTATATTACTTGAAAGATGTGTCTCCATTGTTTGGCTGTCGCCCAGCAAAGGTTAGCGACCGATTGTATTGTCTCAACGTTTGTGAAAGGCTTACGCAATACGATTTTGTATGAAGATGTAAGGCTTTGTAGTAAGCATTTTTGTAAGAAATTCAATAAAATAGGCATTTTTTATGATTTGATTTATTGCTGAGACATGACGTGACGTGTCCCATTTTCTTAAGATATTTTTTATTGGATGATTTCATAATAAATCAATCATCACAAAAATATCGCCTCACAATTATTTACTACGCGAACCTTGACTTGCCTTCATATTTGCTTAAGTATACTTGACTCAGTTGATTGAAAAACGATTTAAGTGTCGCTAATGAGGACGACTTCTATTACACACAAAAACGTTACAAAAAATCTGCAAGTCTTTGGACTTAGTTTTCCGATGTTCAACTTCGAATTTTCCTCTGCAGAAAACACCGTCCCGACTTGAAAAGCTACAAAGGCCACTACAAGGAGTGGTGGCGGTTCGCGTACACGTGCGTCCTGGAGGAGGAGGTGAAGCGGCGCCGGCGCAACTGGGACTGGACGCACATGCTCGCGCACCGAAGCCTATGCAAGAACTACGCTAATGCCTACCAGTGCAAGCTTAGCAACAAGGTTTTTATGAATACGTCATCGTGTATGTCCTATGTCATCTTCGTCGTCATCCTTTTTTTACAAGTGATCGTATTTTTGCCCTATAGGCACCGTGCGTAGCGATGAAACTTTTACTCTCAATGTCGGTAATTCTACTGTCAAACCACGGAAAAACACGGTGCCTTATTCTGCCATCTAGTGACTCATATCCGAAACTTGTACACTCAACGACAAATTTTACTGTCAAACCACAGAAAAAATATCGGGATTTTAGCGCCCTCTATAGTTTCAGCACGGTGCTATAAGCTTTTAGCTGAACTGCCTCCTTATCCGCCCGAGCCATTATGACTGTGGTTTGCCTCCTGGCCTGATCTAATAAGGCTGCCGTAGAGCTTTATTAAGCTTTAGTCCGTCTAGCGGCGGTCTATCGACAAAGTAGGCGGACACCGATCCTTCCCTGCTGGAGTGCGAAGGAAACAGCAGAAGTATAGAGGGTAGTATACCCCAGGAATTCAGTATCTTAAAAGAGGCCTATTTGTCCCGTGTATAATTTTTGTGTGTTGAATATAAATTGTTTCTTTCTTTCTTTCAAGGGCAAGGTCGCCGCCGACCAGCAGATAGTGCTCGACCAAGCGGAGAAGACCCTGGATTTGTTCAACCTGGTCGTCATCAGGCAGAGGATAGAGTTGGAGGTTAGTATCGGGCGAAGTAGAGAGCTCATCACCATCATGCACATTGATCCTAGCACCTTCCCTCCGCCATTGCCTCTAAACCCAGGGTGCGCTACGACTATGATCCTGAATTGGCCAGCCTGGTTATTACAATGAAGCGACTGCCGCCCGATCTCCGTAACCCACACATGGGAAACTAGACAATCATCTTCATTGACCATGTACACAAATTATGAATTTTCCCTAGTCGATCTTGTACTTGAAACATTATTAAATGAAAGTTTTGATATATATATTGTGATAGGTCATTGAAACGTAACTTTTGGTGAGTCTAACAGCAACTTTTGTATTCGCGATACTCGGGTCGTACAAAATATAATCTGGAATTTTACTCATCCCATCTCTCTGCACAGACGCATTTATTATGTTTTATGTATAATACACATTTAATAAGTTGATTTTTAATGTTTTTTTATGCATGTGGAAAGGAAAGTTATATATGTTTTATCTTTGTGATACGTTGTAAAAACTTTCAGGTGGAGAGATTAGGTAAACTAGAGGAAGAAGCTAAGAAATCTCGAGGCTGGTTTAGCGGCTGGTGGGGAGGCGGTTCCAAGGAGGAAGAGCTTTCTGAAGGCACCGCTATAAGTAAGTTCATAAGTTCCATTATACGTCGTACATAGTTGAATGACGAAGAATGTAGTGCGGATTTTTTTGAGAAAACTTATTTATATTGACGCAATTAGTGACAGTTCTTGAATGTAATTTTTAAAGTTATTTTAAGTTTGTTGGACGGTTGTAAAACAAAATCAAGTTCAATTGTTAAATATAATTTGTATTATTAGATTTATAAGTGTTTGTGTATACTTACGTTATTTTTTTGTTTAAATGTAATTGAACAAATTACTAAAGATCTACAAGCAGAACGTTTCAATGTAATTTTATGCAATAGAATAGTTCCTAAATCGGTATGGTCTTTAATTTTTAGGGGGACAGAGCGCGCAGAAGAATTCTTTGGGTATGTTTTGGACGGGAGAAAGTCTAAAATTATTGTTTTGGCCCGTGCATCAATCCGTCTCTTCAAAAAACTTTCCGATTGACCCTCTGATATTTCCAAATGTTTTGTTAACATGCTTTACTTAATCCACAACTCGGTGCTTCCTCCGCAAAGTATCAATAACCACGGTACAACTCGTATCTACACATTTTTATGTATTAAATAAATACAAAACAATGTTTGTCCTGTTCTTGTCTACATACAATATGTATTTATTTGAAAAATAAAAATCAAGTTTTCATGTATTTTTATCAGCTAAATGTCGCACAAATAATACAAAAGCTTATTATTAAACTTTCTTAGGGGCTAAACAGCACTGTTGTTGTGTTCCAAAATTGATGTAATTACCAAATTTATTAAAATATAATTAAGCATTGCAAGTTGCAACCAAAGAATATGTTAGTATGATGACATCTTAAAGTTGTGAATATTGCAAAAGATATAAAAGCTTGAGTAAAAAAAGAGACCTAATAGCCGGATGGGATATTGAAATTTAACCAGATATCCAAAATATATCCAGCCCCATAAAATAAAATTTATTGTGGGTTTTGATACTTGTATGTAGAAGTCATCGAATTACTTACATTAACATAGACGTGAATGATAGAAACTAAAGTTTGACGCCTTTTTGCAGGCTTACTTGATGTTGTAAACCGTAAACCCAATCATATTGTTTAGTTCCTAATTATTCTTTGATATTTTCCAGTGAAACAATTCGAAAAAGCGATGACGTCAGAAGAGCGGGAGAAGTTGTTCCGTGCCATAGATTATCAAGAGAATACTGCGCCATTATACCTGCCTACTGACTACGTGGCTATAGATTCTCATTTTCGCCTGGACCGACTGCAGGTGTCCGTCAACGATTCAGCAGAAGTGTTGAAAGCCTGTGTAGATAATGTTGAAGTGGATATGAAGCAGCGGCCCAGCGCTAATGCCCTGAGGTACGCCGATGAGTATTTGAATTGAGTTGGTATTATATAAATAAAAATAGACAAGATTAGAACGGGACTGGACTGTTGGTATAGTTGATAGCAGATTGATGAAGTTAAAACCAGAATTAATTGTGAAGTTAAGTTAGTATTAATTTGTAAATAGTTGCAGTTCCCTGATTTAATTTTCTAAAAGATTTTTTTTTTTTAGCTAGGGAACGGATAGACATACTTAAATACTTTTTATAAACATCCATGACTCGAGTACAAATGCCGATGTTCATCACACAAACATTTGCCCCTAGCGGGATTCGAACCCGCGACCCTTGGTTTTGTAGCCAGGGTCTCTAGCCACTCGACCAACGGGCCTGTCAACCTGATTAGCTTAATTTCGTTAGAAAACGTCGAGTCATAAATGTATTTGCTGATACAAGTACCTTTTACATCACCAATTAATCGGGAAATTCAAGAAACAAATCTGTAATATGTAAATGTATTGAAGTTGAGTACAAGTTTACATAAAGAAAGTCGATAAAGTTTAGTTTTCATAATATACCCAAGCTCAAAGTTCAACTTGGAGGGATATTTTTTCGACTCTAATTTGATGTTCTTCATCAATTATGAAGAACAAATTCTCCCGGTTGCATCCTCGGCCATTACCTCGGAGCCTAGGGTCTTATTTTTTTCTCAATGTCATTATATAATTTGTTAAACACTGATTTTCAGAGTGGACGTTCAAATGCAATCGTTCACGGTGTCCGGCGTGCGGCAGGGAGAGTACGTGCCGCACTTGGTTGTCTCCAAAGAAGTCACGCACGACGTGAATTTGCTTAACGTTATCTTCGAAACCAATCCTTTAGGTATGTATAATATTTGAAATTTTAGGAAAGAAAATAGTTTGTTTTTCCTGACCAGTGTATCCCAACTAATATTATAAATGCGAAAGTAACTCTGTCTGTCTGTCTGTCTGTCTGTTACGCTTTCCCGCTTAAACCTCGCAACCGATTTTGATGAAATTTGGTACAGACAATCTTTAGACCCTGAGACAGAACATAGGCTACTTTTTATTTCTAAAAAACGAAATCCACGCGGACGGAGTCGCGGGCGGCCGCTAGTAGGTTATAGTTCGCATCCCTGTAGTGTCCGTTTTACTGTTTTCCATCCAGCGAGTCTTTTTATGGAACGCGATGGTAGTTTAAGACCATAGAACATTTTATATTTTGTTTATTTTATTCTTTATCTGACAGTACATAAGCTGCTTGACGAATTAACAATCAAAATAGATTTCGCTGATAAGATAAAATCATATTTATCTCATAATAATCTTTCTGCAAAAAATACTGTGTTGTTATTATTTATTGTATCGGTTCTTGGTAAGATGCCAAATTCTTATCATAGTGGTTCGATCGTATTTTTGGCTTGATTAGGGAGTTCCCCGGATATCGGTTTGATTATCTATGTATAATATACTTACATTGATAACATTTTTTTGTTATGATTCTGATTATTTTCACAAAAAATAATGCAACAAAATTTCGTATGTTGGAAGAGTAATGTTATTCAACTATCCAATTGCAGTTGACTACCTTATTAAGAATAGAAATGAAAGTAAAGGCCCCTTAATGGGCATAAAGACTTTATCTTAAACCTAACATTCTAGCCCTTAGCAAGTACATAATTATTAATATTTTGGTACAGATGGAACGTGTGATCAGAGAGTTAAAGTTTCGGCGCGGCCGTTGCAGATGATATACGACGCTCAGACAGTCATAGAGATTGTGAATGTATTCAAACCACCCACCGAATCTACAGCTTTAACTACGTAAGTATATTATTGACAAGACTAAAAGACATTTAACAATGTTGCCCGTTTATTTTTGTCAACATTATTCCTAAGTCGATAAATCAATATTAATGATTTCATATAAGATTTCTTGCCGCAACCCTTTGCTAAAAATATTTTATAATTTCTGTATTGTATATTTTACATAATTATCATAAGCGTGGAATGAAATGGAAAAAAAAAACATTGCAGTTTTTAAATGTTTTTACGATAATTTTAGGTATTTGACAACTTAAACTATTTTGGTTATTTTATTCGGAATAAGATAGTTTTAATATGTTTATTATTTGTCTTAAGATTGCAAGCGGCAGCAGAGAACAAATTATCAGACCTGAAGGAGAAGTCAGCTCTCGGCATGCAATATGCAGTGAATCGACACACGTTCTTGGATCTGGACGTAGATATTGCCGCCTCATATATTATTGTGCCACAGACCGGAGTTTATAGAGGGTATATATTTTTGTTATAGAATTTAACCATGTTTTCTAACGAATGAGTATTATTCATATACATTTCTTGTGTAAATTTGCTTATAAAAGGGCTGAATATAATACAATTTTGGTCTATTCATGTCTCCAAATACACCACTAAATATAAATTTGCCATTTTAAAAGAAAAAAGTACTATTTATTCTAAATTTATATATATGTTATTGTACTTGATTAAATAGCTCTCTTATGATACACTACGACGACGTGCCAGTCAACTTACTAATCGAGTATTTAACTGAATACGAAATAAATCATCATATTCTAACGTTAAGATAAAATCAAAAATTAATAACAACTCATTTTGCTACAGTTACTATTGAGCTATTAAATAATTGTTACAACCATATTCGCTGTAAGACTAGAGTTAGAGTATATATTTGAGAATACAAAATTGTGACGTCACAAATCACAGCTTTTTTTTCTACAAGGTTACGTTTTTGACATTTAATAAAAGTAGGTGATTTGACCTGTCAGTCAATTGACATTTAATATAAGTAGATGATTTGACCTGTCAGTCAAATACCGTGTTCTACGAAATGAAACATTAACCTCTATTTCTCAGGGAGGAAGCATGCGTGGTAGTTAAGCTCGGTGCGATCAGCGTGAAGTCGGACCCGCGTAGTCGCCACGCGCTCGACGTGCATCGCTTGTACAAGGAGGGGCTGGCGGACGAGGATATCCTGCGGGAGATCACGCAGCACAGCTATGATAAGATGGCGCTCAAGCTTACGGCTATGCAGGTGAGATAGCGACTCTCAACAAGTTTTTTTAATAGTTACTCGGTATTTTGGCTCTGCTCTGCCTGATGGAGCCCAATTGCCATGACAGCGGATGGCATATTTTTTTATTTTTGGGGAATACCTTCGCATGCTCCGCTCATTCAACGGAGGTACTCCGAATGCCACAACCTACTGAACACCAAGTACTACCTCACGGTCGCCGTCTATGTGCCCAATGGGGTCGAGTGTGCCATACACCATATAATTCGTCCAGTAGCCTTAGTGTAGTTAACTCACTAAGCTGAATATACGCGGAAATGCATTTTCTATACAAAATAACCCGACGGAATTTCGGAATAGTGTGTCATCTCTCATTTAAAAGTGTATCATATCATGAACACGACGGAACGTAAATTCGGCTACATAAATTCTAACACTTACCATTACCATTAGTAACATATTATAACACACTAGCGTCGGCGTTATTTTTTTTTGTCAGATAGTGTGCCGCCCTAAATGATTGAATTTTTAAAAAGATCTGTTTTAGTAGAAAACAGTATCCTTTCTTCCAAAACCTATTTTCGATAATTTACAAAGCATTTATTTTCTTCTGTTGGTAAATTACAGATCGTAATAGCGACAGCCAAGGAAGACTGGCAGGTCGCCATAGCGTCCCAAGAAGCAACTCCCCTCCATTTGCTGGAGCCCACCAATCTGGTCATCCACATACATAAGTGCCTAATCACGAATGATCCGAGAATGCCTAAAGTTAGAGTGCGGGGAGAGTTGCAGAAGATTGCTATAAGTGCTTCTGAAGATAGGTAAGGCTTTTAATCAAATTAAATTATTAAAAAAAACTTTAGACTAACACACCAATTGCCTAGCCCCAAACGAGGCTCAAAGCTTTTACTATGAAAGCTAGGAAATAAATACTTTTATAAACATCCATGACTCGAGTAAAAATGTTGATGTTCATCACACAAACATTTGCCCCTAGCGGGATTCGCTATGGGTAAATATATGTATATGGGCTCTAGTAGCACTTATGCTTCTCAAAATAGGGCGGTTCATATTCCAAAGTGTTTTGCTTATGCCAAGCTGTTATTTGTTCTTAATATCAATGTTATGGTCTATTTAAAATGTTTCCCTGTTGTTATTTTCAGGTTACTAACATTATGTGAGATTCTAGTAAGCATGCCACTACCACATTCCGAGGAAGCGGCCCAGTTGAAGGTAATCTATTATTTCTTTACAACTTTCCTCCAAGAAAACATTGTTTTATTTTCTTTTGTTTTATCTTTTTATTTAATTTTTATCCAAAGCTATTTTGCGTAAAATTTGGGTACGCTGTGACTGGTAAAATGATCGAATCGCAAGTTGTAATCGATTCAGGGGCTACGGCGCCCGTAACGGAAGGGAACACATTGGTAATTCGAATGGATGCTCTATTTTGTGTTTAGTTGTACATTACTACTTTATTTTAATTTTAGCGTAACACAAATATCAGTATATAATTAGAATCATTTAAAACTTAATAAATTGTAAGTGCATTAGTATTTTGTGTAATTATAAACAAAACGGATTTCTATTCTGTTTACCGAAGCCAATAGCAAAATGTATATGTATGGATCGAAAGTAAATCACCTAGCAGCATCATGTTATTACATATTACATAATTATGACAGTAGAAGACGAGAACTTAACGAGTTGAAAATGTATTTGAACATGTTTTATCCCTCCATTTCAGCCTAGCGAATCCAAAGGGTCTAGTTTATCTTTATTGAAATACTTAGACCCAGTGGAGAAACAGAAACGAGACTCGGCGCGGTCGAGTAAACTGAAAAAAGACGAACAATCAGTCCAAATGACCGAAGTGGAAGCGTTCTTTATTATGAAAGGTAAGCAGAAGCTTCGATTAATTTATTTGTCTAGCTAGATGTAATAATATTTTGTCAAGACAGTTTGAGATATATTTCTTGTAATTTTTCACATTTACCAGACTATCAATCGCAATATCCATATATATGGGTGAATAACTTCACAAACGCCCGCAGGCAAATCTAATTTGGTGGCAATTTATAACTCAAGGACGGGCTCACATATACAAACCAAATTTTCAGGGTTTGTTCGGACTATTTAGTAGATGGTTTATGTGAAGTTTGTACAAAATCGGTCGAGTGGTTATTCATTTACCAACCGTAGCGCATCACGTACTGGGCTGCTAATAGACCATAAAATGGACTAAGCAAAATCTAATAAATAAAAACACACCATTCCCTTCAACAGAACTGGTTCTCAGCATCAACCGCAAGATGATTCACGACGCGAAACACTACGACAAGTTCCTTGTGTTCTCCCTGAACCAGCTCGAACTGACAGCTGTTCAGAAGACCTTCACTCTTGAAGCGACGGTTCGTCTAGGAGCAGTCGATATGTACCACCATCGTGTGGGACATAAGACTATACACATGATAGAGACGTTGGATGTGGACACGCCTACGAAGCCGAGACCGCCAATAACAGAGGTTTCGGAGAATACTTTGGACGAAGGTGGAAGTCCGACGGAATCGGTCGTGCACCAGTATTTATTTACCGTCACTTATAGTAACGTAAGTTGTATATTGTCTTCTATTTTTACTAAATAAATTCAAGAAGTTATCAAGATAAATAAATGTGTAAATAAATAAATGTGTTGGACTGACACACCAATTGCCTAGCCCCAAACTAAGCTCGAAGCTTGTACTATGGAAGCTAGGGAACGGATAGACATACTTAAATACTTTTATAAACATCCATGACTCGAGTACAAATGCCGATGTTCATCACACAAACATTTGCCCCTAGCGGGATTCGAACCCGCAACCCTTGGTTTTGTAGCTAGGGTCTCTAACCACTAGACCAACGGGCCGTATACGTTTGCGAATTAGAGTATAAACTTCTCCATGGTTAATTTAGACTCAGGAGCTTATCGGTGAGACTCGAATAAATCTAGTAAGCAGCTAAAACGGTTCTGGCTCAAAAACGTAAACATCGGAGAAATTAAATCCTATTGACTGCTGACGACACATCTACTCTGGGTAACATAAATAATCCAACTTAACAACAGACTCATATCTGTGTAATGTTTTACAGGTTGACAAGAAATGCCCCGAGTTCAGAAGTCACTATGGATCTGTGGAGCAGATGATAGAGCTCGACTTCACCAACTTGAGGGTGTTACTGCACTTGCAAGGTCTACAGGAGATCCTTGTCATCGTAAACGAATGCACGGTAAGCAAATAAATTATTCTGGACTTTGTAGCTTATCAAATAATAATTGCATAGAAAACGGTGAAGTATCAACCACTAGTCTTGTTTAGTATTTTAGAATATAAGTTTCTTTGTTTAATGCACCATATTAAAAAAAGTTACTTTGTATTTCATTTCTATTTTTAGACGAGAATGCAGGCTATCCAAAGTACAGTCGACAGAACTGCGAACGCGGGTCCCTTAGAAACTATCATGGAAGATGAGGAGTTTAACGCTGCTAAATCTAGAGGTAAATATTTGGCTTGTTTCTTCCATACGATTATATACCTTGTCACCATTGTTACTTATATTAGAAAGCTAACATGTTTACTCTACAATTTGTATTCTACAGTGAGCGTCTCGAAGCCAGTTCGCAAGAAGCAGGTAGAGAGCATCCAACTGAAAGTGAACTTTAAGATCGGTGCAATAGAGATCTGTTTCGCTACGGATAAGCGGCCGCTGTCCCTGGTCCAACTTCGAGGAGCGACAACGGGACTTGTGATGAAGTCTTCGTACATGCAAGTCGATTGCTCGATTGCGTCTTTCAAAGTTGAAGATCTTAATCCGGAGACTATTCACAAAGAGGTATTTATTAGAACGCTTTTAATCATGGTTTAGCGTCTTCTTAGTAGATATTGTATTTATTTATCAAATTCATAAGTGCTTTTCTGAGGCTTACTGGAATAAAGTTGATTTTACTTTTAGAGGGGCATGTAGCTTCAAAAAAGAAAAGAGGTTATCAATTCGACCATATGTATGTAATATTTTCAGAACTGCCCGGTTTTTTAGTTTCAATTAACTGTAATAATTTGATAAATGTTATACAGTAACCGTGTTTATTTTTGAATTTATTCTTTAATGTAGGAGTTGCAAAGGAGCCGGGCGAACATCCATACAAAATTGGGCCTGACGTTACAGCAACCATTTCTACACTATTTTATTTCGATATTCCTGCCATTTCAAATAAAAAAACTTTTTCACAATTGCTACACGGGAGAAAAAAGATATAGGGTGTTATTATTTGCTTCGTAGTAAGTAATTCGTACAAACTCTCACTGCTCTCACGTTGTATTTACAGACTACTACTGACTAGATTTTATCAGATTGTATTGAAAGATATTAACACATTGCGGTTTCTAAGATTATTGTAAAAGACTAGCTGTTTCCCGCGGTTTCACCCGCGTCCCGGGGCAACTTCTTCCCGTATCTGGATAAAATATAGCCTATGTTACTCAGGGTGAATCTAGCTTTCTAATAGTTTAAGAATTACAAACATAGAAATATACACACAAAAATCTTTCCTATCTATCTTATCTCTTCCTTTGTAGTGTAGATGGGTATAAGTATGAATGAAAAACACATTTTTCTCATAATTATTTATTGATCATTTACTTCATCATAAACGATTAAACATAAAAACATACGCCGCCAGCTAGCTATGCCGCATTTGATACAATGCAGTCGCTGATCATTCATTGTATTCTGCTTCGAAATCCGGTCGTTATAGCTGAGTAAGTCGAGTAGGCAAGAAAACTAAGTCCGTTAAGAAAAGCGTGGGTTGTTCGTTAAAGCAATGACCGTCAGAATCCTTTATACGTAGCTAAAGTCGCAAAACAACACTAAATGAACAATAAAAGCACACGAAGACACAACAAAACGAAATATCCACCATCGTAAATTATGATTTTTTTGACAATTGACGTTTGATGTGACATGAGTTCTACTTTGTTGCCAGTACAAGAAAAAAAACAAACTGTTGATCAATTTACTGTTACAATGTTTTTATAAGGGTTGTTATGTAATCCATTATTTTAAACGTTTTTTTAAAACATAATACGAAAAAAAACACTGATTCACTTTCATTGCTTTGATTTTCTATTTTATATCATTTCTTTATTTATATCATTACTTTCATTCATTTGGCAACATTGTTAAAAAGTGACAGTAAAGCTAGGAAGTAACGAAAGTCAATAATAATATGATTCATCATCATCATCAACAGCCTATGATATGATTATATATTTTATTTAATATCCCATGGTAAAATGGCATAATATTTCATGATTAAAAATTAAAAATGTAGATATTTTTTTTGATAAATATTTTATTTGTGTAACGAATAGTAACGATAAGCCCAGATTCGCCCGACTCCTTTTATTTTTAATGCAGTCAAACACCCAATTCAATGTATATTGCAGATATTGAAAGTGTTGGACGGCGACGTGATGAACGTGCAGATAGTGATGTACAACCTCGAGCAGTATCCGTCTGTCAGCGACGTGAATATGTCCATCGACGCGCAGATCAACCGCCTGCGCATCATATTCCTCAACTGGTTCGTCGGGTCTATGCTGGTGAGTCGGTCTTTTTATCAACAAGACATCATCATCATTCTAGCGCCTCTCCCGGTTGCATCCTTGGTCATTGGAGCCCAGGGTATGCCTTGACTGTGATCCTGAATTGACCAGCCTGGTTATTATAATAGAGCGACTGTCGTCTGATCTCCGTAACCCTTACTAGGGAAACCAGACAATTTAGGTCTTAGTCAGGACCAATGGCTTAACGTGCTTTCCGAAGCACGGAATCATCATTCTTATCGGACCATTAGGTGATTAGACTGCTCATTTAGCGAAATGCACATAATTCGTCAGACCCATTCAAGCTTGCAATGTCCTAACCAAACTGGGAAAACCAACACAAAGTAAAATGTTCCCCGCTGGATTCGAAGTCACGACCTCCGAGGTTTGAGCGCTCTAACCACTACACCGCGGAGTCAGCAAAGTTTTATCAACCTGTGGTTAATGCACATATCTGTTTCAAATGTTAACATTTCGAACAGTTGCTGACTATAGTTACTAAAGATTGATAGATTTATTAGGCTCAGATTTTTCTGTGTATTTTTGTGATCAGAATTTCTTGAAATTGTATTTTAAAAAGATTTGAAATTGCGCCAATCGATGAATTCAGTGGAACAACAACGATAACGTGTCATTATAATGTCATGAAATGTATTTTTTGCTTCGAGGATAGTTTCACGCAAGGCAACACACAGTGTACGTAATACCATGGAATCTATCATAGCTTATTCATTTATTATCCTTTACAGGAGTTCCTGAACAACTTCCAAACAGCTCAGCAGGCGATCATCGACGCGTCGTCTCAGGCGGCAGACGCGGCCCGGGCGAACGTCGCCAACGCGTACCAGAACTCGACTAAGCTAGCTCTGAAGGTCCGCCTCGCCGCGCCGCTCATCATCGTTCCCGAGAACTCGAGGAGCCTCAACGCCGTGCTCGTCGACTTGGGGCATATGACGATTAACAACAAGTTTGTTGATCTGCATGTTGCGGTGAGTCTAATATGATGTGTATTGTGGCCCGTTGTAAAAGCATTGCTCTAAGGGGCCGTCCATTAATCATACCTTGATAGGTGGAGGGGGATTCCTTAAAAACATCACGAAATATCAGGATAATTATGGAGGGCCAAACAGTCGTGTATGCTTGGTAGTCGTATTACTGCCGAAGGTTGGGCGCGCGGTGACCTATAAGCATACCATACCATCTAATATTTTAAACGCGAAAGTTACTCTGTCAGTAGAGTACGTATTGATGTAATTTTTCATTTAATTTATAAACTTTGGTAGAGATATTTCATCTTTATAATTGACCCTAACAATCGATGCAATAAAAATACAGGGTCCAACTTTATCAGAATTTAGTCTCTTCGATTATTACCTTATGCAGCAAGCCGCTTTTCAATAATCTTTGAATGCAGGTTTCTTGTTTTTAAAAAATAAAGTTTTTTTTTTGGATAAAATATACTCTCTACTGTATAATAATAGTACTTTCCCTTCAGGTAGCATCACAAAATTCCACCCTGTATGTATTGAATAAGCATACATAACACAAAAACATACTTTTCCAGGATGAGAAGAACAAAGTGACAGTTGACGAGCTGACCCTCGAGCTAGAAGACATGAAGGTGTCGTGCGTGCAGCTGAAGAGCTGGAAGGAGCACGGCGTCACCCACGAGCGCAAGCTGCTGCGACCCACCAGCTTCAAGCTGTTCGTTAAGAGGAGCCTGTCGTCGTGGTACGAGACGCTGCCCGACCTCGACATATCGGGACGGATGAAGACTATCGCAGTGAGTAAATGTCCTTGGTTGACAAACTGACGTGCGTGCAGCTCAAGAGCTGGAAGGAGCACGGCGTCACCCACGAGCGCAAGCTGCTGCGACCCACCAGCTTCAAGCTGTTCGTCAAGCGAAGTTTGTCGTCGTGGTACGAGACGCTGCCCGACCTCGACATATCCGGCCGGATGAAGACTATCGCCGTGAGTATAAATGACTTTGGTTGACAATCATGATTTGGTTTATATTTCACGACACATTCTGATAAGTTTGTAACTGAAATGAAGCATAGATAGGGGCTATTACGATACATTTTGATAAGTCATGAATTGTTTTAAGAAAACCGATTTTAAGAAATGTCAGTCGCTTAATCTCGTACGGAGTCAAAGTTGTACTGACTTTGACTCGTACGGAGCAAAACATCCCGATATAAAAAAATCGGGATGTTTTAGCTCCGTACAACTTGTTAGTTACTGAGGCAACTGTTTATAATTTTAAACTATCCCCGCTCGCCCCCCCCGCTGTTTGCTACAAGTGTCAATGTAATATTTCTAAAGAGAATAACCATCCTTATTTTCCCCTAACAGATAACCGTAGGCCACAGCGATTACAAGAGCATAATGAAGATCTTGAACCAAAACCTCCAAGAGGGTCAATCCAAAGCGGAGGAAGCTAAAGTTCAACAGAACATGTCTAAAGTGGTCTCCAAATCTGCTGTGAAGAGTCAGACCAGCAAAGTGGCGACCAAGTCCACTGTAGCTGTGATTGTCTCGAAGGAGTCAAAGAAACCAAGGACGACGATAAAGTTTTCTTTCACAATGGATAGTTTCGTCATTGATTTGATGAATACTAGCTCGAACGTAAGTAATATTTTTTCTTGATTTTTTTAAACGTTTTTGGTAGTTCTAAAAATAGTGATTATTTTAGACGATTGAATGCGCACTGTATCATCGATATTCAATAAAATCAGCTAGGTTTTCGTGAGAAGTATTTAAAAGTTTTTTTCTTTTAAACCTTGATATTAAAATTCTTACTATTATAATTTACGATATAGATATTTGTTATGTAATTTTTGTAATCGTTATGAAAGGGTTCTTTCTTTTGCTTAATGTGTTTACGCATACCATTTGACTAAGTGTCAAAGAAAAAAAAGGTTTACGTAGCCTATGCTCTTTCGTATATTTATTTTTTATTTATTTAATAAGAACACACAACAAATTACAATCAGAAAATTAGCTGACAATTTTGGTCTGGATTGTAAACAAAAAATATATTTGAAATGAACCATCTTTTTTTATATGGCTTTTTACGGCTCTGGGTGCTCGCCATTTTGAGCCCTTCAATAAACCATCGCAATAACATACGCTTTTGTTATGGTGCAGGCAGACGAGACGATGTTCGTGAAGGACGTGGAACTAGCGCGGTTCTGCATGGCGCTGCTGTCGGTGAAGGGTCGCATGTTCTCCGACGCGTCGCTCCACACCTCCGTGCTGCTCGTCGACTGCACGCTCGACGACACCCGACCCGGTAGAGGGGCTAAGATCACCAGGTATAAATATTTCACAACATCACATACATTGATCTGACCCCGTGTTAAGTAGCTTAAGCACTTGTGTTACAGACATCAGAATCTACAGTGGTATTACAAATATACTTAAATAGATACATATAACACCCAGACCAGGATAAACAGACATGTTCATGCACACAAATGTTTGTCCTGTGCGGGGATCGAACCCGCGACCTCTTGCGTAATAGGCAACATCTCGACCATTACACCAAGCGGGTCGTATGTTTCATTGGTAACGTTAACCAAGTAAAGTTAGGCGTGGCATGTGCCGTTGGTGACGGGTCCGGGGAGACGCATCCGTGCTGTTCGTCATCACTGCACACGTCAGTGCTGCTCGTCGACTGCATGCTCGACGACAGCCGACCGGGTAGAGGGGCTAAGATCACCAGGTTTGTTTCATTGGTAACGTTAACCAAGTAAAGGTAGGCGTGGCATGTGCCGTTGGTGACGTCACCACTTCGTCACCACTGCTCACGTCAGGGCTGCTCGTCGACTGCACGCTCGACGACACCCGACCCGGTAGAGGGGCTAAGATCACCAGGTATGTTTGGCGCGGTTCTGCATGGCGCTGCTGTCGGTGAAGGGGCGCATGTTCTCCGACGCGTCGCTCCATACTTCAGTGCTGCTCGTCGACTGCACGCTCGACGACACGAGACCGGGAAGAGGGGCTAAGATCACCAGGTATGTTTCATTGGTAACGTTAACCAAGTAAAGGTGGGCGTGGCATGTGCCGTTGGTGACGTCAACACTTCGTCACCGCTGCGCACGTCAGGGCTGCTCGTCGACTGCACGCTCGACGACACGAGACCGGGTAGAGGGGCTAAGATCACCAGGTATGTTTAATTGGTAACGTTAACCAAGTAAAGGTGGGCGTGGCATGTGCCGTTGGTGACGTCAACACTTCGTCACCGCTGCGCACGTCAGTGCTGCTCGTCGACTGCACGCTCGACGACACGAGACCGGGTAAAGGGGCTAAGATCACCAGGTTTGTTGCATGATTCGTTTAAAAAAAGCAATATATATTGCAGTCTGCTGGAAACTGTTTGTGGACGGGCTAATCCGGTGGCTTCAGTACATTTTTCAGAGTAAGTATTTCGCCATTACAGCGGGGAACACGCTCCTGGTATCCCGACATGACTATCGGCAGCCTATGGCGTAATTTAAATTGCTCTCTGAACATATTCCTTGATTGTTAAACTAAGATTTATTTATTTTTATAGGTACACAGACAGATTATCATCAAAATTGCATAAACATGAATAAGTTATATAAAATTGGCTAGATAATAATCCACTAGTAGTGTACACAACCCGATTAGTTATCAACCTATTTCAATTAAAATTGTTAAGGACCTGATGGCGAGTATGGTTTAGAATATGTTTGACAACATATGAAAATTCATATATAAATATTTACTTTACTAATCAAATACTAAAAACAACAGGTATCTCGAACGTCGGCGAGAAGGCAACGACAAATTCGGCACAAGTGAACAACTAGGCGATGAATCAGCTGCGGGTTTCATGGAGGCCCAAGACAAGATTCGCAGCATGATCGACATCACTTACACCATGAAGAACACTGATACTTTCAGTGAGTACATTAAAATCAAACTTAGTTTTGTTTCAAAATAGTGTGCAAATTGGCTTATCTCTAATACTTCAATGTTTCAAGAAGTTTTATTGACGTTTTGGCTAACTGGAGAGGCGGAGAAATAATTAAGAAAATATAAAACTTATAAAAGTAAGAATGTTACATGAAATTAACATGCAATACATTATTTCTGTCTTTAGATCATTTCCTATTGAGAGTAGTGATCATTGCATGAAATTAAACAACTAACAACTCTCTTGGCACTCACAATAGAGTGGTTTACTGCCTCGTCCATTTCACAGGAAAACTGGTATACATTCTACTCATACACATAGCAGCACATATTTAAAATGTTTAATTCCCACAGTCGACATGAGGATATTCAGCTTCAACCTGATCCTTGCGATGGACTTCCTGAACAAGATTGCAGAGTTCATGACGACCGGGCTTGCAGTCGACCCGGATACCGCCCCCGCAGTGCCCAAGGAAGAAATTAAACCCATCAAATCATCCGATAAGTCAGTGGAAAGCGTGTCGGTGAGTCGGTTATCGATTGCTTATCGATAATACATAATTTTTTATATATGCTCAGGTCTTGTCTCTTTGCTCCGTACTTTTTTAACTGTAGTAAACTTTTTAGTCTCAAATTTTGTAATGTGTAGGTCTCATTGAGACAAAGAAATTTGTCAAACACGAAATCTACGTGACTTTTCATTGTAAGATTTTAATCGACGATGAATGGATAGAATTTGTTTTATCAGTTAGTTGCGAGAAGATAAAAATTGTGTCATATTCTCGACGAATAAAATAGTTTTAATAAAAATGTTTTATTAAAAGCAGTCATTGTTTAAAACTATCGCTACTCCTCAATAAATTTTCTACTGTTTAAAACATTAAGTACACCTTATGAATACTGAGTGTAATATTAATTCTGAATGATTTAAAATATACAAATAAACAGAAGAAGAAGGTGTCAACGACGTCGGCGCAGGCCGAGCCGGCGAAGCCGTCGATGATGACGGTCAACATCAAGATCGAGCAGCCGGACATCATCCTCGTCGAGTCGTTAGAACAGAAGAAGTGCGACGCTCTTGTCTTGAACGTGAGTAATTTTTAGATATGCTTTTTGGTATTTTTTTGCGAATAGACATAGACAAAGCCTTCAGAATTGTTGTTTCAGTCAAAGTTAATAAATATAACTAGCATTTTTCATTTCCATCCCAACTTCTTGCTTTCGTAAGAAATAATAAGTTAATTTTGTGACTTCCGTTCCCAAGCGGAAGTTATTGTTAAACATATATTTTAACATTTCCGGTTAAAAAGTTAAATGACATCTGTGCATAATGGCGCCATTTTGAATTTCCGGTGAATTAAAAGAGTGTAGATGTCTTCCAAAATAGGCGACTGAAACTGAAATTTAAAAAAAATATTGCAGATTAAAGTTTTAGTAGCTATTAATTTAATTTTGATGGTAAAATAAATGTATAATGATTATTGTTTTGAAATACTTGCTTGACGGTAGCTCAGTCGTTTACACGATTTACAGTCGGCGCCATCATTGAATTCGTTAAAAAAGATTTAAGTTTATTTAATTGTCGGGACACGACTCGAAACAGTGATAAATCAACGTCTCAGGTGACAACAAATAAGAAGTCGTGCAACTTCAAAGTGTTTTGACCACATTGAGGTATTACTTCTACGTATACAGTGGACATCGCGAACAAAAGTTATGCTTCAACTTAGAGGGAAGGAAACGGATAATTTAGTGATATTTTTGTCTTTTTATCCCTAAAATTACACGCCACTATCTTTATTTTTCGTCATATAGTGATTGTTCATGTTCTTAAAACACAAAACGGCATTTTTCGATTATAAATATAGTCAAAAATAGTACAATATACGGCAACTTTGTTGTTCATAGAACACAATTCGGGTAAGAAAATATTGGTTCGGATTGTCAAATCTAAACGTAGTGGTAATATCTCAATGTTAAGCAACTTCAAAGTCTTTCAACCCGTACTGAGATCGACTGTGTACTACTTACTATTTGGGCGCCCAAATAGTAGCTAGCGCGTTACGAACACCTTGGCGTTCAGATAATAGCGAACCGCCCGAAAATCGATTTAAAAGAAGGCGAGTTAACATTGGTTTGACATCGTACCATCGCTGCACAGATGGAAGTCCGTTTCAAGCTGCGCAAGACGGCGGAGCGCATGGTGGCGGACGGCGGCGTGGGCGGGCTGCAGATGGTGGCGCGCACGCTGGGCGGCGACGCGCCCGCGCCCGCCTCGCCGCGCTACCTGCTCGCGCCCGCCAACCTGTCGCTCGCGCTGAGTCAGCCGCCCGGGGAGGGCATGCACGTCGATATATCGATATCGGACATCAAGATTACTGTTTCGCCTGGTGAGTGCACTTCTTTATTGATTGATTCAACGTGTGTAATATACTCCCGTCGAACCGGGCTACCGCCTCCGCGCCGCGTTACCTGCTCGCGCCCGCCAACCTGTCCCTCGCGCTCAGCCAGCCGCCGGGGGAGGGCATGCACGTCGATATATCGATATCGGACATCAAGATTACCGTTTCGCCTGGTGAGTGCTCTTAAATATTGATTCAACGTTTCCTGCTCACGCCCGCCAAACTCTCCGTCGCGCTCAGCCAGCTGCCGGTCCATCCATATCAGACTTCAAGATTACCGTTTCGCCTGGTGAGTGCACTTCAATATTGATTCAACATGTACAATATACATACTCCCGTCGAGCCGCGCTACCTGCTCGCGCCCGCCAACCTGTCGCTCGCGCTGAGCCAGCCGCCCGGGGAGGGCATGCACGTTGATATATCGATATCCGATATCAAGATTACTGTTTCGCCTGGTGAGTGCACTTCAATATTGAATGGTTCAACATTTATATACTCCCGCCTCGCCGCGCTACTTGCTCGCGCCCGCCAACCTGTCGCTCGCGCTCAGCCAGCCGCCCGGGGAGGGCATGCACGTCGATATATCGATATCGGATATCAAGATTACGGTTTCGCCTGGTGAGTACAGTTCAATATTGATTGATTCGAAGTTTATATACTCCTGCCTCGCCGCGCTACCTGCTCGCGCCCGCCAACCTGTCCCTCGCGCTCAGCCAGCCGCCCGGGGAGGGCATGCACGTCGATATATCCATATCGGATATCAAGATTACCGTTTCGCCTGGTAAGTTTTCTTCAATTGTAATAAGTACGCGGCTTGACGTTTATACTCTCGTCAAGCCGCGCTCCCTAGTCGCGTCCGCCGACCACTAAATAACTGTTTCGCCTAGTGGGCTTATATTTGTTTCGACATTTATTAACTTATTTTCATTTCCATTCATTTTATTCGAGAAGATTTGATGTTTATATGCAAGTTCTAATATGGTTTACGTTAGTGAGTCTGCTGTGGAAGTTTATTCTTTTAAGAATGTTTTTAATCATCTTACTTACATTTTAGTTGGATCTACGACTCGATACTCTGTGCGTATATAATGTGTTTTTATATTTTGGAGGGGAATTGAGACATAATATATACAGTTGATAAAACATGAATGCTCCTATTGCAAACACGTCGTAAATTAATGTTGTATCCTTACAGAGATAATAGCATTGCTGAACCGGGTCCTAGCAACGGTGACGAGCAGCGAGGAGGACCAGACGGAGCAGGAGAACAAAGTGATGTACTACAAGGACCTGTGGAGCATGCAGCCGTTCAGACCGAACTCTTATTGGTTCTTGAAGACTGGTGAGTTAGCATTTTTACATAAAAAATTGTGTTGTTCCAGTAGTATACGTTCTGATTGTGTTGTGCCGGCCTAAAACTAGCTTAATTGGTAAATTCAATCTTTTTTTGGAAATTAATTTATGTGCACAATACAGTTTTTTTAATAGTTACGTATTCTTATTATTTTTAAAAAGAAATTGATCTTAAACTGGTTTAGATTTGGGCAGCTAGATGATTGATGAGTGTATTGTACATATCCAAAGATAGTTCACAAAGTTAATAACGAAATATACATTTTAAAGATATTTTAAAAAAACTCCACTCCCTGCGTTCTTCATAAGTGTGTCGTGACTCTTAATTAATCCCTTACACAATTTTCCTTTCCAAATAAACAATCTCATCATTTCCAATCGTCAGAGGAAGCAGAAGAGGCTATAAACGTCGACGAGAAGGCCACACCTACCCAAGACGCGCCGGTCGGCGAGATCTGCCTGCTATCCAGTCCTTCCATCGTGCTCTCACTGGAGATGGACGTGGGTAATGAAACCATACCGGTGCTGGTTATGCAGGCGTCGCTCAGCGGACAGGTCAAGGATTGGAGTTCTGATGTGAGTGGTTTTAAATTATGTTTGTTATACGAGTATATGATTTTTATTTAGTAATTTTGATAGGAACGAGTGCGTAATTGCGATATGACTACTCGACTGATGATTGAAATACTTAACACATTTTGGTTTAAGTATTTTTATGCAGTAAATATTATGTTTCGACTATGTATTTGTTCGCCAATATTAATAGTTTACAGCACTTTGAATAGGCAGTAATGAGTTAAAGTAACTTTAAAATTTAGAGGTACTGTAGTCATATGAAAGTTAAAATAAATGGTTAATAACCATATTTCCATGTTAAAGAAAATATTATAAGAACTAAAGTTTTTACTAAAATCCTGATTCTCAGACGAACTATTCGTATATGAAAAATATTTTCAAATTAGTGTTAATTTCAATAAAATTCAAATTCACATTAAATAAAAAACGTATGTTCACCTAATATCTCTGTTTTGTGCTAGTTCTACATGGAGTCTACGTGGGCCATGCAAGTGTCGTACTATAACATCGGGCGCGCAGTGTGGGAGCCGCTCATCGAGCCCGTCGAGGTGCTTAAAGACTACCAGTACAAACATGTGCCTTGGGAGCTCAAATGCGAGGTAAGATATGCAACCAACATCAACTTTTGCCCTAGAGAATGCCATGAGGTATGATGTCGACCTTTTGTACAATATTTTGTGTAGTACATAAAGATTAAATAAAATAAGTCAACTTAAACCTATAGTCCATTTTAACTAAGATGATATCTGTGACATGTATACATCTTTTACGAAATTAAACTTTTTGTCAAGGCTATAAGCTCGACGAGCTGTTTATATAACTTTTCAAATGGTTCTTGCTAGTTGCTTAAGA
Source organism: Nomophila noctuella (assembly GCA_958496325.1). Lineage (NCBI taxonomy): Eukaryota > Metazoa > Arthropoda > Insecta > Lepidoptera > Crambidae > Nomophila > Nomophila noctuella. The sequence goes on from OY292488.1 coordinate 5,325,747, forward strand.
ATAGCGTCGATTTTCCTTTGAACCGTCAATTGCCACCGGGATCATCATAGGTGATAGGTACTATAGTTAATCTCATGTTGCATGTTTTGATTATAAATAGAATTCCAAACAAACATACTTATCACAAAAATAACACATTGAAATGTTTAGTAATACTATTGTTTTATGGCATGGTTGGTATTTTTCCACTGTTTGTTTTACTTTGCTGGAAAAACTTGTGTTATTAGTAATCTGAATTTACGATAGAATCTAAGTTATGGTTAATGCGAATTTGGATCAGTTTATCTATTGAAAAAAGTTGGTGTGAACGTAATAAGGTACTATTGAATTCGAAAAATAATAGGTTAAATGTTCCATTGTATTTAGTTGTTGAAATCAATATTTTTGTTGTTGTAACAGATTGTAATGCGCAACCAAGATAACCTCACAGTGGATACGATGGACGAAGCGTCGAACATGCAGATGGTGGCGCAGCGGCAGGCTAACAAGACCATCACGGTGTCTAGCAGCGAACCGCTCGAGATCACTATCACTAGGAGTGGCATGGAGGTGGGTAACAGATTGTAATGCGCAACCAAGATAACCTCACAGTGGATACGATGGACGAAGCGTCAACATGCAGATGGTGGAGCAGCGGCAGGCTAACAAGACCATCACGGTGTCCAGCAGCGAACCGCTCGAGATCACCATCACAAGGAGTGGCATGGAGGTGGGTAACGGATTGTAATGCGCAACCAAGATAACGTCACAGTGGATACGATGGACGAAGCGTCGAACATGCAGATGGTGGCGCAGCGGCAGGCTAACAAGACCATCACGGTGTCCAGCAGCGAACCGCTCGAGATCACCATCACAAGGAGTGGCATGGAGGTGGGTAACGGATTGTAATGCGCAACCAAGATAACGTCACAGTGGATACGATGGACGAAGCGTCAACATGCAGATGGTGGAGCAGCGGCAGGCTAACAAGACCATCACGGTGTCCAGCAGCGAACCGCTCGAGATCACCATCACAAGGAGTGGCATGGAGGTGGGTAACGGATTGTAATGCGCAACCAAGATAACGTCACAGTGGATACGATGGACGAAGCGTCGAACATGCAGATGGTGGCGCAGCGGCAGGCTAACAAGACCATCACGGTGTCCAGCAGCGAACCGCTCGAGATCACCATCACAAGGAGTGGCATGGAGGTGGGCAGAATACAAAATCCTTACTTGTAGAATACTGTTCTAATAACATTTATTGAACACTAGCCGACGCGACAGACTTCGTCCTGTCAAAAAATAAATGTATAGCAATTATTAGATAGCAATTTTTATCGCCGTAAAAACCATAATTGGACTTCAACGAACATTTAATAAAAGAATTGGCCAAATTGGTCCAGGCGTTGTTGAGTTATGCACTTACCAACACATTTTTCGATTCATTTTTATATTATGGATAAATGTAACGAAATGGAATCAATACTTATATTGCAAAGAGAAGGATTTGTATTTTTGTAAGCTACAGTATACTCAAAGACTACTGGACCGATTACAAAAAATCTTTCACCGTTGGAAAGCTACATTCACCCTGAGTAACATAGGCTATATTATATCCCGGCACGGGAAGTAGTTCCCTCGGGACGCGGGTGAAACTGCGTGACGGGCCGCTTGTAGAAAATAAAATAGTTTATTCGTGTTGCTTTATGAATTTGTATTCTACTCGAAATATAAAAAGTAACTTTAATAGTTTTTCTTTTGCTCTTGAATGCTGACTGCTTTTTGCTTTTAAGTAAAGCCATCACGAAATACTTATTAAGATTAACAATTACCACATTATATTTTCAGGTGCTGACTCAATTAGGAAATTCATTTTCTACTGCGATAGCAGCAGAATCTGCTGATTCCACTACAGTGTCAAAGTCAAAGGCTGATGTGAGTATTTTTGGAGTGCAAGTTTTAATACGGTATTTGACTGACAGGTCAAAAACGTAACTTTGTAGTAAAAGTTGTATGAAATACTGAATTGCAATACTCTTTTAGTTCCAATTAGCTGTAATAATTTGTTAAACACTCCATAGTAACTGTGGGATGAAAATGTGTGCTTTAGTGTTAGAATATCATTATTTATTTCGTATGCAGTCAAGTACCCAATTTTGTTTATTTAATATTTGTTATATAATATTAATTTCAAACATATTTAGGGTTCCCACTCCAAATACTTCGGCGCGCCGTATGTCCTGCATAATTGCACCGGTCTGACAGCGAAGCTCATGCTACAAGACAACCACGACTTCTCCGTCTTCCTCACGTCGGAATACACCGGTTCAGACTACAGGTATGAATATAGATCTTATCCTATTGATCAAAACTGGTTTTTACCTGCGGCTTTGCCCGCGTTATAAAGATTCCTGTGGAAGCATTTAATGGGGAAAAAAGTACCCTATGACGTAAGTCAGCCGATACTCTGTCATACAGATTTCATCAAAATCCGTTTAGTAGTTTCAGCGTGATTGACGGACAAACATCCAAACAAACAAACTTTCACATTTATAATATTAGTAAGTATGATTATGATAAAGGAGGTACGCCTGATTTTGGTCGCTATCATTTTATCGTAATTCAATTCGAAATATGTTTGTCTAGGGAGGTGGTGTTGGAGCCTGGCGCGAGTTTGCCGCTACAGTTGAAGCATGGTGGTCTCAATTTAATGAAGTTGAACGAACCACCGCCGTCCTTGAAACTGAATGTGAAGGTTAGCCCCATTTTTGTAATACAGTCACAAGTAGTAACATTTTATTATTGGATTATTTTAACTATTTAGATTTTGATTACGATTTCCATACTGATATTTGGGTTCATCGAATTTTTAAATGGTTTGGTGATCGAATGATTGGTTGAATTTCGAGGCACTCATTCTTTATATCATAGTACAAGATTCAAACTTAGTTTGGAGCGATCGGTGTGTCGGTCCACGAAATACAATGGGGCTTTTTGCAAATGAAGATCCGCTAGATGAGAGTCGTAGGCAGAGGGTCTAACTGGTATGTGATTGGTGAATTTTAACATGACATTGACAGATATGTCAGAATTCACCAACGGCATAGCAGGTAGACCTCTCGCCTACGTTTTGCCATCTTGCAGATTTTTCAATCGCGGACACCTTCATTAAATTTTAAATCAAATCTATATTAGAAGCAGCCATTATAAACGGGAGGGCGCTTTCAAAAAATTTAAGTAAATAAGTGTGCCAAGATTTATGCGCTATGAAACGCAGACGACTACGAAAGTAACTCCATAACTTGTGTTTTAATTTTGGTACATCATTAAACAGATCGAAGCTTTCATAATTTGGCAGCTTAGTAAGCGTTTCCACATAAGCTGAGCTGCGCGGAGCTGAGCAGAGACGTGTAAAAATTGACTAATCACAGTGCTCAAAATACACATTTAATCTCCGCTCCGATTCTGATTGGTCAATTTTTACACGTCTCTGCTCAGCTCCGCGCAGCTCAGCTTATGTGGAAACGCACTCTTAAGTAAACTAAAACAATTTCGTGCATCGCATAACGAAGTCAAACACCCTCATTATTTATTATACTTTTGTTTACCTACAGATAGTAGAGATGGAGGAGGAGGTCCAGATCCCAGTGGAACGAGCGGACAAGCGCTACTTCTCGCTGGGGCGGGGCCGGACGCAGGCCGGCTCGCTGGACCGGTGCGCGCCGCACGTGGCGGCCGTGGAGCCGCGCGGCCTCATCTCCGACGTCGTCATGCAGGACGCCGCGCTGCACATATACCTGAGGAGCGTCGTGCAGGTCAGGATACGCTTTGTTTCCCACCTCATATCAGATATATTCGACCAGACACGAGATTGCCAAAGCGAACCAAGTGATTCGTGGGAGGAGCTGGCTCCGCAAAGGAAGCCCTGGTTGACCCGCTGCCTGAGTCTCAGAATGTCCATCGTTCCACTATCCAATCAAACTCTCAAAAATTGACACCCGTGCAGAAGGACGGTCCGCCCGGAGCTCAGTCTAAAAGAATCTTCGGTCCGTCTGACTATCACTGCTTTTATCTACGACTACTGAAGTCCATATTAGAAGTTCTCTTCTAAAAAAGAACTTATTATTTTTGTTTTATTAGAAACTCTAACATTAAAATGTTAGAGTTTCATCAGTTAATTTGTATGCAGTCAAACACTCAATTACGGAATAGGAATAAGAAACCAAACTGTAGTGTCCATTTTCTAGGAGCCACTGTTTAAGTTTTTGTTAAGTTTAATCTCTTTATATAATAAGGAAAATGGTTGAATATTTTGACATGCCAATGTACAAAAATGACATGACGATATACAAAAACGCTATAATATTTTTTTTCTCTCTCAGGTCACAAACACGCTCTCCGTCAACGTGTCGGTATACTACATGACTCTAAGCGGCAACGAAGTCCGTCTGCTGGGTGAAGTGAAGCCGGGCGGTATACTGCGACTTCCACTGCAGGCGGTACACACGCCCACTGCTGAGATATTCTTCTCTGTTGAAGGTGAGTAGAAGCTTACATAATATGTTTCAGTATTAAGATTACTGCATTTGGTGCAAGTTAAAAGTGAGGAATATATTTCAGCATTTTTTTCTTCTTACAATATTGTTAAAATTTTCTATGCAACGAAAACATTTGACTATCAAAGTAGGAAAGTACGAATGATCAAAATTGATTTAGTTTTAAAGAAGTCATAGTTTTTCACATAGTTTTATATATCAAAATTGTTTAAGTTTTAAATGGGTCATATCTTTTTATATAGTTTCATATGAATTTCCTGTAAGATTATTTCAAAATATGTAATCCTCTTTCAGGTTTCACGGTATCCGTGTCCCCATTTGTATGGAGAGAGCTCCAGCAAGAGGTTAAAATTTCAAAGCTATTGCAGTGCGACTCTAAGGACAAAAGCAGTGGTGAAAAATTCTACTTAAAGGTAAGTCAGTTAGAACATGTACTGTACACTATATTTTGGTTGGTTTTAAATTACTAATCTACACTTTTCCAGATACAAATAATTTTCTAAATTTTTAATATTTTCGTTTATTTGACAGGCCCGTTGGTCGAATGGTTAGAGACCCTGGCTACAAAACCAAAGGTCGCGGGTTCGAATCCCGCTAGGGGCAAATGTTTGTGTGATGAACATCGGTATTTGTACTCGAGTCATGGATGTTTATAAATGTATTTAATTATGTCTATCCGTTCCCTAGCTTTCATAGTACAAGCTTCGAGCTTAATTTGGGGCTAGGCAATACGGTATTTGACTGACAAGTCAAATCACCTACTTTTTTTAAATGTCAAAATCGTAACCCTGTAGGAAAAAATGTATGAAATATTGAATCGTGACGTCACGATGCAATAGTGTCAAATCAATACTCTTTCAACTTCAATTAGCTGTAATAATTTGTTAAAAGCTCCATAGTGACTGTGAGATAAAAAATTGTGCCTAATTTTTGATTTCGTCTTTAATTTTAGAATGTCATAATTTATTTCGTATGCAGTCAAATACCCAATTGGTGTGTTAGTCTAATGAATTTATTCATTTAAAATTTATTTCTTCCAGGCCATAGGAACGATGGAACAAGTTTTCTTCGAGCACTCGAACCGGCACACGTTCGCTTCGTCGTGCTACGACATCGTGCTGAAGCCGGGCGTGAAGCTGCAGAACTGCCTGCCCGTGCCCGTGCTCGTGTCGCAGCTCGGCCTCAAGCGAACCCAGGAGTTCCAGCCGGGCGAGATGTTCCATCTGAGCCATCTCGCGCCCAACAAGGCGTCCATCGTGCTCATGGTGAGTGTTGTTGGCTCATCGACAACCTAAGGCTCTCCACTCGGCCAGGGCTCTCCACTCAGCCCGATCCGCGGCGACTCGCATCTAGCTCCAGCCAGCCATCTTGCGCAGATCAAGGCGTCCATTGTGCTTATGGTTAGTGTTACTGGCTCAACAGCCTATCGCAGTCCACTGCTGGACATAGGCATCTCCTAGGGCTCTCCACTCAGCCTGGTACTTAGCTACTCGTATTCAGCTCTAGCCAGCCATCTTGCGCAGATCGTCACTTCACGTGGCCTGAGGGCGTCCTACACTGCGCTTTTTGGGACACTTGCTAAAACGCGGTATCCACTCCAGAACTCGTTTACCCCGACGGTTCTCGGTTCGACGGCTTCAGCTTGCTAATCCGGTGATCTATGTCGATGACCTTAATTCTCTGCTGGATCACTTTGACTACGATCCAGCAGAACAACGCCGAGCATAGCTCGTTCCATAGCTCGCTGAGCGACTTGAAACTTGTGGACCAGCCTTGTGTCCACGTTTCAGCGATGGTTAGGCTCAATGGAGCAAGTGTTCTTTGAGCATTCGAACCGTCACACGTTCGCGTCGTCGTGCTACGACATCGTGCTGAAGCCGGGCGTGAAGCTGCAGAACTGCCTGCCCGTGCCCGTGCTCGTGTCGCAGCTCGGCCTCAAGCGCACCCAGGAGTTCCAGCCGGGCGAGATGTTCCATCTGAGCCATCTCGCGCCCAACAAGGCGTCCATCGTGCTCATGGTGAGTGTTGTTGGCTCATCGACAACCTAAGGCTCTCCACTCGGCCAGGGCTCTCCACTCAGCCCGATCCGCGGCGACTCGCATCTAGCTCCAGCCAGCCATCTTGCGCAGATCAAGGCGTCCATTGTGCTTATGGTTAGTGTTACTGGCTCAACAGCCTATCGCAGTCCACTGCTGGACATAGGCATCTCCTAGGGCTCTCCACTCAGCCTGGTACTTAGCTACTCGTATTCAGCTCTAGCCAGCCATCTTGCGCAGATCGTCACTTCACGTGGCCTGAGGGCGTCCTACACTGCGCTTTTTGGGACACTTGCTAAAACGCGGTATCCACTCCAGAACTCGTTTACCCCGACGGTTCTCGGTTCGACGGCTTCAGCTTGCTAATCCGGTGATCTATGTCGATGACCTTAATTCTCTGCTGGATCACTTTGACTACGATCCAGCAGAACAACGCCGAGCATAGCTCGTTCCATAGCTCGCTGAGCGACTTGAAACTTGTGGACCAGCCTTGTGTCCACGTTTCAGCGATGGTTAGGCTCAATGGAGCAAGTGTTCTTTGAGCATTCGAACCGTCACACGTTCGCGTCGTCGTGCTACGACATCGTGCTGAAGCCGGGCGTGAAGCTGCAGAACTGCCTGCCCGTGCCCGTGCTCGTGTCGCAGCTCGGCCTCAAGCGAACGCAAGAGTTCCAGCCGGGCGAGATGTTCCATCTGAGCCATCTCGCGCCCAACAAGGCCTCCATCGTGCTCATGGTGAGTGTTGTTGGCTCATCGACAGCTTATCGCAGTCCACTGCTAGACATAGGGCTCACCTAGGGCTCTCCACTCAACCCGATCCTCGGCGACTCGCATCCAGCTCCAGCCAGCCATCACGTCACTTCACCTGGCCTGAGGGCGTCCTACACTGCGCTTTTTGGGACACTTACTTATACGCGGTATCCACTGCAGAACTCGTTTACCCCAACGGTTGTCGGTTCTGCGGCTAATATGGCCAGCCCATTGCCACATCAGCTTGCTAATCTGGCGAGCTATGTCGATGACCTTAGTTCTCTGTTGGATCACGTCGATCGTGCTCATAGGGAGGTTGTTTTTGTAAGAAGAGTAACAACAAGAGAATTATTCAGCCGATTATGAGTATCTGAAATCTCGCCGAGTATCTACCGAGTACTCGACTTATCTATAGTAACAACTATAATGTTTAAAGGTATTTTAAAGTGGGTAATCCTCCAAAATTACGGTTGAAGTTCGCGCCCGAAAGTTGTGTCCTGACGCAGGGGTTTGTCAACTGTGAGCGCGGGCGTAATAACTTTTTGTTCAGTAACTAAAGTGAAAATCATCATCAGCCTATGAGAAAAAATAATTTAATTAGGTATTTTTAACCGACTTCATTCACTTTTAAGGGGTGAAAAGAGATGAAAAATGAGTTTCTTTATTCCAACTTGAATAGTTGTATTTTAACTCTAGAAACTGACAACTAATGTTCTGTGATGTTTATAAGTCAGTCAGTTGCTTCTGGCTGTTACGGCACACCATCCATCACGCTGTTGGTCTGCATTGAAATCAAGCCAATCTTCTCTTGGCCAATACTGTAATAACGAACATTGTTTCAGATACAAAACTATTTAGAAAAATGCTGGGTATGCACAAAGAACCTACCGGATACAGAGACAGAGTTATCGGTATGGACGTTTGAGTCCCACGACAGTCCGGCGTTGATGACGCTAGATCTCGGTATGCATAGCGTCGACATGGAGGGGACGCAGGTGCTTTCTCTGTACTGTCCGTTCTGGATGTTGAATAAGACTGGATTCACGTTATGCTACAGGGTAAGTCCACTTTGTCTGTGTATTGGTATTTTCTATTTTTGTGATTTATTTCAGATTATATTTGTCTTAAGTTGAATTGAATACGTAAAAGGAATTATTTGTAGTTCGTAAAAATTGCTAGTCACATTTAAACTACTGTTATGCTGGCTGAGAAGTTGACTGAATTTAATTTTGTTTCATCGTACTGTTCTACGTATATAATTTTAGTTAATTGTTGATTTACAGTATTCTTATGTTTTTTAGGAAGGACAAGTATTTGTATCTGTTTATGTATCATAACAAATTTCGTTATTCTTACTAACATGAGAATGCATTGTCTAAATTTATGTAAACCACTATCATATTAATGTCATTTTAATGTCGTATTTATGATGACGAATTGGCAATAAACTTTGCGACCGTGATTACAGAAATCAAAGAAACCAGAAAAAGACTCCGGCACTCCCAATAAGGTACCTTTGAGATGGCCTACGAAATCGTTTTGATAGTTTCCACTAAGTTTTCTTTCCCGCTGCCTTTTAAATATGCTCCTCTAGGATGCTTTTAAATTAATATAAGCGTAACAAATTCTTTAACCAGCTTCATCTCAAAGCAATAGATTTAGGAGTTTTTGGTTTCGACTAAAGTGTATGATATTTGTGTATTTATATTTATTTTATTAGCATGTTCAGTAGGGTCATAGTGTAATCCCAATCAATATTGTGAGTTATTATGATTTCGACGCAATATTTTACAAAACGTAGACGACATAAAAGATGGATTGTTTGAGATTTGGTTTGAATGACTTTGTGCTTTAGCACATTAGCAATTAGGACCATAATATTTAATATCAATTACAGATAAAAAGGTCACGTTGCAGTAAATTTATTAAACGGCATTCGTCATGTTATCCGGTGAGTGCACACAGTTTGGGCACTGTGGTGGTTGCACACGAGGGATTTGTATAAATGTATAATATTACGTATAAGATAGCACAGCTGAACCAACCAGTGTGTATACTTCACTTACCGCTTTGTATTGAGACCTGAACTTTTAGGTTAAAGCTTGAATGTGCATGTATCTATTGCAATGAAATGAAATAGAAATAACCATTTCACCAACCGTCTAGTTGTCTGTATTTCTTACATTCTATTTTAAAGTAAGTCATCAATGGAATTCTTACAGATGTTTACTTCGTTAGGCGGTGCACGAAATGGTTTTAGTTCACTTTATCTGCCAATATACGGGAACTTCAATCCGTTTTATGATGTACCAAAATTAAAAAAATGTTTTTTTTTTTTTTGAGTTGGTTTAGTAGTCGTGTTTGTTGTCATAGCACACAAATCTTGCCACACTTATTTACTTAAAATTCTTGAAAGCGCCCGAATATAATGGCTGCTTCTAGTATTGATTTGATTTATAATTTCATTCCGCTTAAATAATCTTGAAATATTTCAAAAAATAATAGATATTGTACACTTAATCTTTTAATGAAAATTTTATCAGATAAATGCACCTTCATCGCTCTTCAAAATGGGTCTCAATACTTGGAATACAATAAAATGAAAATTAAACACCTACATGGCATTATGGGTTTTTATTAAGAGGTACTTATTTCTTTTGGTAAAGAATATTTGTTTCAAATGAGTACATGTGATATGATATTATATTGTTCGATTAAAGATGTCTTCCTTCAATTAAATATTCTGATGGAAAAAGCTTTACATTTGTGTTCGCTTGTTATTTTGTCGAATGGATAGGTTGCTGTGTTTCTTGTGAATATTGGAAGGGATAATAACTGTTACAGATAAGTGTTAGTCTCTCAGGTGGTGTTTTAACACGGAAGAATATCTATACCGTGAATTGTGGATTATGATGACCCTACTGTTTAACAAATTTATTTTTGTATTGTATTGAATTGATTTTAAAATAAAAGCCTCACATACCATCATGATCACAATCGTTGCATGCCACTTTTTTGCATGCTTGAACTTGTCGGTTTAAATGTCGTAGCGAAGTAGAGGTAAACTATTATAATTCTTATATATGACAGTAAACATACAATCACGTTTAACATGGATTAAATTGAATAAGTCTAGGCTAGGCATGATTATATATTTACTGTCCGCAATTGTTGTAAATACAACGCGCAGGGCAGGCGAATGATGAATGGTTGTAAAAGCAAATGCATAAATTGTAAACGGTTCTTAAGTTACTGCTTTTTAAAAGACTGCTGGCTTTTAAAAAGCAAATTTTCTGATGCATCTACTTATCACTCTTAGGTGAAATACTTTTCTGCACCTTTTTTATTTGAGCACTAAAAGGGAAATAATAATTCATACCAATTGGCTTAAAAGGAATGCTTCGTTACTATTTTACACTTCTGATTCATCAACATGTATTCTGTATACTAATTATGTATAGGTATTATATTTATACTGCGGAAATTAACTTACGGCGCTAAGGAACAAATTAATGAACTTTGAGCATAATTTTATTTTGCAGACAGGCATTTGCACCTGCAAAAATAACATAGGTTTTAAAGGGCTGAAAGCTTATGGCAATACTAAAGTAAGCGTATTATAAGACACAATTTAATTTCTTCGTGAAAATTTCAGAATATGGAAGAGACAGGCAACGTGATATTCCATCCAAAGGAGTATAAGGAACCTATATTGTTCTCGTTCCGGCCGAAAAACTTCTTCGGGAAGAAAAAGGCCGCCATCAGAATAGAGTTTGGCGAATGGTCAGAGAAGTTCTCTTTGGACGTGCCTGGTAGCTCTGGGCTGGTTTTGTGTAAGCACGAGGGCAGGACTTATCAGGTATGTTGTTTTAACTTGTATGGTTTAAAAAGGATTTATATTCTTTGATTCGTATTTTACCGAGATTGGCATGACTTTGGAGCTAAGGAGTACACTTTTTGGAAACCAAGAAATAAAAAAATATTTCTTAATTTATAAATATCAACGCCTCATAGAAAACCGACGTCAAAAAGTTCTTTTAGCTGTTTTTCATCGTGCAACGTTATGCTTTCAAACACCTTAAACATAAGGGAAATTTTCATGTGTTCACTATTTTATAAAGTGATTTTATTATACCTAAATATTTCGTTACCAGGTGGCAGTAACGAACCAGCTGACGTTCAACAGCTTGACCAAGATGGTGGTGTTCACACCGTTCTTCCTGATCATCAACGAGGCGCCCTTCGGCATCCAGTACCAGGAGCTGCACAGATCCGGCGACCCGTGGAGAGAGGTGAGATCGTTTGGTCGTGTAAATACGGTATTTGACTCACAGGTCAAATCACTTCCTTTTATTAAATGTCAAAAACGTAAAATTGTAGGAAAAACTGTATGAAATAGAGAATTGTGACGTCACATTTTTGTACTGTCAATCCAATACTCTTTTAGTTTCAATTAGGTGTAATAATTCTTAAAAGCTCAAAAGTGACTGAGGGATAAAAAATTGTGCTTAATTTTTGATTTCATCTCTAATGTTAGAATATCATAATTTATTTCGTATGCAGTCAAATACCGAATTGCGTAGATGGCTACTTGTAAAGTAAATTATGAAGCACTTACAATAAGAAAATAATACTTTTATCATATCATCACGATCGAGACCAAAAGTAGTGTTTTATCAATATGTAAGTTGTGAAGTCATACTTAGGAAGAAGGTGTATTTTATAGTTTTTACAAGGTAACGATTCTTAAATTAAATACCAGTAGCTAACTTATTTCAGTTACTATGATCTAATTATTATCTGTGTAACATTTGACTTCATGCTGCTAAGAAGAAACATATTATTACTCAATTAAAATTAATTTTATATTCCCATTACGTTGACATTTCATTATTCGTGACCAGGTGGCAGAGAACTCTAGCGCGCCCCTATGGCCGATCATCGAGAAGGACGACAAACTGCTTCTGCTGCGCGTGTCCGGCTCCACCGAGCTCGCCGCGCCCTTCCTCTACACCGAGCAACATAGCGTCTGCCTCAAGCTTAATAATGATGTACGTATTTGTTATTTATTAGATAATCATCATCGTTAGTCTTTTGCAGTCCATACTAAAAAAAATATATAACCTAGCGGCCTACCGCGATTCTATATCCGCATGGATTTCGGTTTTCACGCACATACCGTTAAACTATAACTTAAATCTTTCCTCGTCACATGGGAATGTCAAACACAAAAATAGTTTTTTCAATTCGAACCAGTAGCTCCTGAGATTAGCGCTTTCAAACAAACAAACAAACAAACTATTCAGCTTTATTATATTAGTATAGATTTAGTATTATAAAAACTACCTATTGTCAGGACAACATATTCTACCTATTTACACATTTATTTTATCTCCTACTAGGTTTTGTTTTCTCCTTATATTATATTTAATTAAAATATTTTCCATCATAAAGTTCAATTTAACATTCTTCTATCCTTATCGCAGTACGGCGGGCTGCACGTAGAAGTGCAACTGTGCGAGGGCGGCACGTACATCACGATCCGCCAGTACCGCGACGGCCACGCGCCCGCGCTGCTCGTCAACTACACGCAGTTCCCCGTCACCGTCTACGAGAAGGAGAATGTTAATGTCAAGTGAGTGCGCTAAAGAGCCTTGTTGATACGTACGAGTATGTACTTACAGGTTATGATCACCAATATGTTTACAAACACATTCAAATATGAACTTTACTGCTTTGACATAAGAGTCGATGTGTATGACGATGTGTATTCATGTTGGTGCTCATGACTGTACTGCTGATAGTTTAAGTGATTTGAGAATTTAAGAATTTCATAGTAAGTCTTCCCCGTCACTGTTCTAGAAGGAGAATGTCAATGTCAAGTGAGTGCGCTTACGAGCCTTGTTCCTTGTTGAACCCTACGAGTATGTGCTGCAGATGGTTTAAATGATTTTGAGATTTAATGACTTACATCGTAAGTCCTATAAGTATCAGAAGCAATTCCGTCATAATTATTTATGACATTTTAAATTACTTATTAGTGAGCGCATATAAGAAGTGAAGCACTTTTCATTTTGTGTATGAGGTTTACAAGCAAATCCGGCAGCTCCAAAATAAAGTTTAAACAAGGAAAACACTTAAGGAAAGCCTGTATGAAATTAAATTATGTAAAATTCTTTACAGAAAATTGCAGCCAATGCACAAAATGCTGTTCACTTGGGAAAACCCGGCCGGCCCACGTGTCCTAATATTCGAAGGCTATAAGAGAAAAGAAATTGAAGATGAATTGAGGAAGGACGGGATAGGAGAATTCATGTAAGTAATTTCAGTTATGATTAAAATATTGCACAAACCGGAATTGAACCCAGTGCCTCTAGAAGGCGGCATGTTGCCACGAATTTACTTTCTCCTGGGCAAGGCATAAAGCGTCATCTTTGCAGGCCTTCACGGTGAGGGTAACTGGCTCAATGGGTACTATGTGCTTACTATTGAACCAGTCAATCTTATATTTGAATCTTACATCTGCTTATCATCACATGGAGTAAAGTCATTCAACTGTAGAGTTTCTTGCCGATTCCTCTCACCAGTAACTGCCTTCCGAATCGGTGGTCGAGTAACTTTTTGTAGCATTTTTGACGTTTAATAAGTGGTGCTATGAACCCTGTATCAATAAAGAATATTTTGAGTTTGAGTTTGATCCGGACTGCTTGTTATAAAAAGACTATAAACTAATTACTAATTATTTTCTTAATTTCGCAGGATAACCGACACCCACAAGATATCGTGGGTGTCCTTCCTCGACGGCCTCCAGCGAGTGGTGCTATTCACCGACGACCCGATCCTCGCGAGCGGAACGCACACCATCGGCGAGGCGGAGCTGGTTGATACCGAGATAGTCCTGTCCATGCAGGGAATGGGCTTGTCTCTAGTAAATGATCCGGAGCTGTTGGAGATCGTGTATATTAGTATATCCAAGTAGGTGGCTTGTTTTATCGTGTGTGGTTCATGGCTGTATGGTTTGTGTTTGCTTTGCATGTCCTCAATTACAAGCTTTGAGTTATTCAAGTTTAAAACCTCAATCTTCATATGTTTTAAGCTAAAGTGGCTTTATTTTCTCTCTCTCTGGCGTCTCTGGTGACGGATGACGTGATAGCATAAAGGCCATTTTCATCATCATCATCATCAGCCTATCGCAGTCCACTGCTGGACATAGGCCTCTCCTAGGGCTCTCCATTTTGGACTAAGTCTGATTGAGTGAAGATGTGGGTTGAACCTTTATCAGGGAAATATGTTCATTGCGCAAAAAAGACCTTTATTTAACACTAGCGGCCGCCCGCGACTCCGTCCGCGTGGATTTCGATTTCCAATATCCTATGTGTTATTCTGATGTATAAGATATATTGTGGTAAAGTTTCATTCAAATCCATTCAGTAGTTTTTACGTGAAAGAGTAACAAACATCCATACATCCATACATCCACACATATAAACTTTCGCCTTTATAATAGTAGTAGGATTACTGTTGTTTCTACATTTATTTGTCTTGTTTTAAGACATTATCCTCTTAAATAAACTACTTGAATAACCTCTAGCTTGGCGTGTACTTTAATTATCTTTTTACTTATTGTCTCACAGTTCTGGTATAATATGGGAACAATGCAAGATTGGTGCTCGACGTTACAAGAAGATTGAAGGGACCAAACTGATCCAGATAGAGGAGGCATATCAACGATACCTGGCAGAGAAGGTGGTCGCCGATGATCCTATACCGCCGAATGTCATGATCGATGAAAAGACTGAGGTAATGTTGATTAAATCATTTATTTAATTCCAAGCTTACAACTAATATTGACACAGTTTATTTAATGTTTATTGATACAGTAAACACATGTTTTATCACATTTCGTACATGTATACACACATTAATTAAAGATATTTTAGTTTTGCATATAAATAGTTCAGTTCGTGTTATTATGTGTTACCTACGATCGCAAGTGTAATCGATTGCTGAAAGTGGCCACTTTTATATAAAAATGATAGACTTTTATGTTAGAAAAGTATTAAAAGTAGATTTAAAAAAACAAATTGTATTCTTGAGTGCACAACAATGATTTATATTATTTAATATCTCCGATTCATTAACAAATTGATAAAAACGATTTTCGGCGCTAGTTTGCGGACTGCACACCAGTACCTTATCGCAAAAACGCCACAACCATCCATGTTTTTTTTAATGAGGTGGACCAGACTGATTAGACGCTACGCGCGTACTTCGTCTCGTTCGGTGCGTGCGACCGAGTCAGAGTCGGGCACACGCCTCCAGAGACGCCACAATAGTCCGTAGTGTCGTTCAGTGCACGGGCAGTCCGGTGAGACGGGCACACGACTCCGGCGACGACAATAAGTATTGACGTCGGTGTTTCCGGGCAGGTGGACTTCGAAGAGATGCGCATCCTGAAGCCCGGCGCGCGGCTGCTGCGGCGCACGCTGCAGCCGGGGCTGTGGGCGTCGTACGGGCTGGCGCCGCACTCGCGCCGCCTGCACGCGCGCCTGCACCGCCTGCAGCTGGACCAGCAGCTGCCGCTGCCCACCTTCCCCGTCGTGCTGGCGCCGGTGCCGCCGCCGCGCTCCATCGCCAACGACGGGCCCAGCGGTCAGTGTGCTTCACTACTGCATCTAAAAAATAACAAAAAGCGGATCAATGACTACGTAGCTTCTTCTCTATTCCTCTCCTTATAAACCCCACGCCCCGCATCAAAGGCAGCGCGAGTTGTCCAGACAACTACGCTAGCGAAACAAGGCGTGCTCACCACAAAGAAACCTGCACGATAATAGCAGATTTGTAACTATGTAAATTTTTTCAACTTAGATTACGATCAAGTTTAGGATGAGTCAAGGTTAGAATCACGACGCTCTATTATTAATAACAAACGCTATTTATTTTTATGTCCATACATAATATACTCCATACATCATTATAATTGTGAAAGTTTGTATGTATGTTTGTCCATTAATCACGCTGAAACTAATGAACGGATTTTGATTGAAATTGGTATACATGCTAGGTATGGGCTGACTTAGGTGATAGGATTCTTTCTGTCCCGATTAAATGCTCCCATGGGTTGAAACAGGAACATTGATAACGCAGGCAATGCCTCGGGTAACAGTAATACATAATACTAATTACATAACTTCACCCAGGTATGAAACCGTTCATCGAGGTGTCGATAGTGGAGCGCACGATGGAGCACAGCAAGGTGCGGCAGTACAAGTACTACAAGGTGCTGATCCAGGAGTTCCACGTCAAGGTGGACATGGGGCTGATCAACGCGCTCATGGGAATGTTCCCGCAGCGGTTGCTGACAGAGCAGGAGGCGGTATGTTGTAACAAAACCATGTTTATTGAAAAAATCAAAGCAAGAAAATTTGCCCTTTACTCTGAATATCTTGGTTTTGGACCGAGTAAATGAAACATTTAAAATTCCATTATGATTTTTGCCATCGTCATATTCAGCCTATTGCAGTCCAGTGCTGGATATAGGCCTCTTCAAATGCTCGTCCGATCCTCTGCCACTAGCATCAGTCTAGTCTGCCATTTAGCACAAAATTTCACGGCAGGCATGTCCTGCAAAAAAATAAAAATGGTGTCGTTTATAAAATCAAAATCAAAATATACTTTATTCATGTAGGCCTCTGCAAGGCACTTATAAATCGTCAATATAAATAACACAGATATAATGACTCGACCATCTTATATATTTATTATATTATATTTTGTTGAAATTGTTGCAGCTCGAAGCGTTCCAGTTAGATTTAGAAAAAGCACATCAGCCGTTGGAAGCTCTGGCCGCGCTGGGAGTGGCGTCAGATCAGAAGAACTTCTACGACGAATTGCATTTGTCTCCTCTTAAGGTAAGTAACGACATTTTGAGTTGGCATGATAATAATAATAACATTGATTTTGTCTAATGGCGTCTGTAAAGTTTAGTAATATCTCCTCCTCCTCCTCCTCGCGTCGCATTCCTCATTACTGAGGGTCGTGATTCCCCACGTGAGGAATTATTTTGTCTCTGACAATGGTTCGCCATCTGTGACGATCTTTGGCGAAGTGGAGAGCATCGTGGAAGTTGGTGTTTAGATTGGAGCGGATCTGGTCTGACCATCTAATTGGACTTCGGCCTCTCGGTCTTTTGCCGTCAATCTTTCCGGTAACGATGAGCTGTTCCAGATTATTACCGTTTTTCCTCGCAATGTGTCCGAAGAAGTCTAAAACTCTTTTGAGGCAGACGGTAGAGAGCCTGGTTTTTATATTGAGTTCCTTCAAAATAGACACGTTAGTTCGGAATGCGGTCCACGGAATCTGCAACATTCTCCTCCAACACCACATTTCGAAGGCATCAATACGGTCACGATCTGCTTTTCTCAATGTCCAAGTTTCTGCCCCGTAGCCAAATATGGAGAACACAAGTGATTTTACTAATCTCACTTTGGTTTTTCTTGAGATGTTCCGGTCCTTCCATATGCAATGAAGTTGAGTCATAGCAGACTTGGCCATCCCTATGCGTCTTCTGATTTCCTTCTCACAGGAACCAGTGTTGCTGATGTTGTTGTTGTTGTTAGTAATATCTACAGAGAGACTTTTTTGTTTTAGGTCCACGTATCGTTTTCGCTTGGTGGTACAACTCAATTGCCGACATTCGTCGGCACAGTACTACAGAGTATCGGAGTTACTTTGACTGATATGAACGACGTTGTTTTCAAGTAAGTAACGTATATTTTACAAGGATCTAGAGTTAGGGCATGAAGCAAAAAAATATTGACTTTGTTTGAAATTGATTTATTAAAATATACTTTTGTTTCAGGTTGTCTTGAAATTGATTTATTAAAATATACTTTTGTTTCAGGTTGTCGTATTACGAGAGGAACTACGAGTTCCTGTCGCAGAAGGAGCTGATATCGCAAGTGCAGAGCCACTACACCGGCCAGGCGCTGAAGCAGCTCTACGTGTTGGTCCTGGGGCTCGACGTCATCGGGAACCCCTACGGCCTGGTCATCGGGCTGAAGAAGGGAGTTGAAGACCTCTTCTATGAACCATTCCAGGTATGTTTATTTTTATTTTTATTTAGCGAGGAGCGAGATGAGCGGAGATGAGCGGAGAGACGTGGCTGAGCTCTGCGCGCCCCAACGGTGCAGGAGATGCGGCGGGGGCGCTGAGTAGAGCACCCGGCGCCCCCACGGTGCAGGAGATGCGGCGGGGGCGCTGAGTAGAGCACCCGGCGCCCCCACGGTGCAGGAGATGCGGCGGGGGCGCTGAGTAGAGCACCCGGCGCCCCCACGGTGCAGGAGATGCGGCGGGGGCGCTGAGTAGAGCACCCGGCGCCCCCACGGTGCAGGAGATGCGGCGGGGGCGCTGAGTAGAGCACTAAGCGCCCCCACGGTGCAGGAGATGCGGCGGGGGCGCTGAGTAGAGCACCCGGCGCCCCCACGGTGCAGGAGATGCGGCGGGGGCGCTGAGTAGAGCACCCGGCGCCCCCACGGTGCAGGAGATGCGGCGGGGGCGCTGAGTAGAGCACCCGGCGCCCCCACGGTGCAGGAGATGCGGCGGGGGCGCTGAGTAGAGCACCCGGCGCCCCCACGGTGCAGGAGATGCGGCGGGGGCGCTGAGTAGAGCACCCGGCGCCCCCACGGTGCAGGAGATGCGGCGGGGGCGCTGAGTAGAGCACTAAGCGCCCCCACGGTGCAGGAGATGCGGCGGGGGCGCTGAGTAGAGCACTAAGCGCCCCCACGGTGCAGGAGATGCGGCGGGGGCGCTGAGTAGAGCACTAAGCGCCCCCACGGTGCAGGAGATGCGGCGGGGGCGCTGAGTAGAGCACCCGGCGCCCCCACGGTGCAGGAGATGCGGCGGGGGCGCTGAGTAGAGCACTAAGCGCCCCCACGGTGCAGGAGATGCGGCGGGGGCGCTGAGTAGAGCACTAAGCGCCCCCACGGTGCAGGAGATGCGGCGGGGGCGCTGAGTAGAGCACCCGGCGCCCCCACGGTGCAGGAGATGCGGCGGGGGCGCTGAGTAGAGCACTAAGCGCCCCCACGGTGCAGGAGATGCGGCGGGGGCGCTGAGTAGAGCACTAAGCGCCCCCACGGTGCAGGAGATGCGGCGGGGGCGCTGAGTAGAGCACCCGGCGCCCCCACGGTGCAGGAGATGCGGCGGGGGCGCTGAGTAGAGCACTAAGCGCCCCCACGGTGCAGGAGATGCGGCGGGGGCGCTGAGTAGAGCACCCGGCGCCCCCACGGTGCAGGAGATGCGGCGGGGGCGCTGAGTAGAGCACCCGGCGCCCCCACGGTGCAGGAGATGCGGCGGGGGCGCTGAGTAGAACACCCGGCGCCCCCACGGTGCAGGAGATGCGGCGGGGGCGCTGAGTAGAGCACCCGGCGCCCCCACGGTGCAGGAGATGCGGCGGGGGCGCTGAGTAGAGCACCCGGCGCCCCCGTGTGCAGGAGATGCGGCGGGGGCGCTGAGTAGAGCACCCGGCGCCCCCACGGTGCAGGAGATGCGGCGGGGGCGCTGAGTAGAGCACCCGGCGCCCCCACGGTGCAGGAGATGCGGCGGGGGCGCTGAGTAGAGCACCACGGTGCAGGAGATGCGGCGGGGGCGCTGAGTAGAGCACCCGGCGCCCCCACGGTGCAGGAGATGCGGCGGGGGCGCTGAGTAGAGCACTAAGCGCCCCCACGGTGCAGGAGATGCGGCGGGGGCGCTGAGTAGAGCACCCGGCGCCCCCACGGTGCAGGAGATGCGGCGGGGGCGCTGAGTAGAGCACCCGGCGCCCCCACGGTGCAGGAGATGCGGCGGGGGCGCTGAGTAGAGCACCCGGCGCCCCCACGGTGCAGGAGATGCGGCGGGGGCGCTGAGTAGAGCACCCGGCGCCCCCACGGTGCAGGAGATGCGGCGGGGGCGCTGAGTAGAGCACCCGGCGCCCCCACGGTGCAGGAGATGCGGCGGGGGCGCTGAGTAGAGCACCCGGCGCCCCCACGGTGCAGGAGATGCGGCGGGGGCGCTGAGTAGAGCACCCGGCGCCCCCACGGTGCAGGAGATGCGGCGGGGGCGCTGAGTAGAGCACCCGGCGCCCCCACGGTGCAGGAGATGCGGCGGGGGCGCTGAGTAGAGCACCCGGCGCCCCCACGGTGCAGGAGATGCGGCGGGGGCGCTGAGTAGAGCACCCGGCGCCCCCACGGTGCAGGAGATGCGGCGGGGGCGCTGAGTAGAGCACCCGGCGCCCCCACGGTGCAGGAGATGCGGCGGGGGCGCTGAGTAGAGCACCCGGCGCCCCCACGGTGCAGGAGATGCGGCGGGGGCGCTGAGTAGAACACCCGGCGCCCCCACGGTGCAGGAGATGCGGCGGGGGCGCTGAGTAGAGCACCCGGCGCCCCCACGGTGCAGGAGATGCGGCGGGGGCGCTGAGTAGAGCACCCGGCGCCCCCACGGTGCAGGAGATGCGGCGGGGGCGCTGAGTAGAGCACCCGGCGCCCCCACGGTGCAGGAGATGCGGCGGGGGCGCTGAGTAGAGCACCCGGCGCCCCCGTGTGCAGGAGATGCGGCGGGGGCGCTGAGTATAGAATACCCCTGCGCCCACTGCTCGATCGTTTATTTGAGTAATATGTAATGTTTTGTACGTACAGGGCGCCATCCAAGGTCCGGGCGAGTTCGCCGAGGGTCTGTTCCTGGGCGTGCGGTCGCTGGTGGGGCACACGGTGGGCGGCGCGGCCGGGGCAGTCTCGCGCATCACCGGCGCCATGGGGCACGGCCTCGCTGCCCTGTCGCTCGATAAGGTAAGCCACTCCTGTATAGCTGAAACAAAAGACATAATTATATGAGCACATATTCCTATTTGAATGAAATTTATACAGTACAGTGCCGGACTTAGGCTCGTATTAATAAGACGATCTCAACTCGGAGATCGATCTTGAGAGAGAACTTGAGTTGCTATTCTCGTATAAGATCGATCTCAGAGTTGAGAGTGACTTTTTACTACGAGCCTTAGTATAGTACTTACCTCAACTGATGTCGTAAGAAGCCACTATCGGGGAGATGGGAGCAGAATCACAGGGGAATCCTGCAGCGTTCCCGCTGGTTTTCTGTCTTCAACCCACCTGATCTGATTGGTGACTTTGGGCCTTCACCGCTGGGCGTAAACCCACCATGGGACTTCAACTGCCTGAAAAAAAACAAATAAATAAAATAATATAATATAATTTTTAATAAAATAGCTACGACTGTCTGACAGGACTATCAACGCCGTCGCCGGGATAACATCAACAAGCCACCTGCGAACCTGCAGGAGGGACTCGCCAGAAGTGGCAAGGGGCTTGTAATGGTATGTATTAACTTTACTGTCCGGTTTTATATTTATTATTATTATACTTTTCAACGTTGAATTCGCCTGTATATTTTTGTAATCACATAAGTCGTAACAAGATACAGAGAAAGAAGTATTTTTGAAATTTTTAAAATCAAAATCAAAATCAATTATTTTTATTTGCCTATAAATAGGGTTTACAGAGATGGTATGAAATTGAAAGAGATCTAGGCCTATTTAGCTTATATGTAAAGCATCCAAATATTAAGTTTGAACAAATCTTCTAAACCTATAAAAAAGAAAACAATATTATACATTATCGATAGGACGGGATTACCTCGGAGGATGATTAAAGCATACGATATTACTTTTAGTTTAGTTCGTGTTTATAGAATAAATACTTGTTTTAAATTCCTTACCTATGTATATTCCGCGACTGTCACACTCGACCTTCCAAACAACCAGGGCGTATTCGACGGCGTGACAGGAGTGTTCACGAAGCCGATAGAGGGCGCGCGCGAGGAGGGCGTGGAGGGGTTCTTCAAGGGGCTCGGGCGCGGCGCCGTGGGGCTGGTCGCGCGCCCCACCGCCGGCGTCGTCGACTTCGCCTCGGGCTCGCTCGACGCTGTCAAAAGGTTCGGGGTTTAATGGTGGACGGTTGCATGACGCTTATTACACTGCTGTTGGCAACTGAGTTTGAGATGGGCTTCTACTGACTTGGGGCGGGGCTAGCGAATAGTAAAGTTTAGCAGGGTATCGGTAGCAAATCGTAAAATTATTCATTCTAAAACTCTTTGCTATATAGCACATGCAGTAAGGAAAAAACAGAGAGAGAGAGAGAGAGTAAGGAAGAGAAAGATAAGATTAAAGAAGCGAGCGCAGTGATGGAAAACAGCGCCATTTTTCCTTTTAATACTCTGCTTGTACCCTGTTAATATTATTCGCTAGCTCTGTAGTGTATTGACATCCTAATGTTCCGCTTATATTTCAGCTTTGCACAATACTAATACAATTAAGCCGATGCGTATATTGCCATTTTATCCAACCTTCGATTGTGTAATTAAGTTGAATTAATACATCAACGAATTAGTGCGAATTTCAAGAGCGAATCCAAGAGAGTACAGCGTGGGCGGTTGTATTTACAGAGAGATTAATATAATTTAAATATATAATTAACTGATTAGCTATTTCGAAATTCGATGATGTGAAGGATTTAAGATTGTATTTGAATCTACCAATTAAAATAATGTCTTCTGAAAATAATTGTGTCTACAATTTAGGAGTTCAAACTGTGAAAAGATTTCTACGTATTGAGATTTTAACCTTACATAGAACGAGTGTTGATATATCTGAAGACTTTGAATCAAGGTAGTGGTGGTGGAAATAAGGGAGCCTCGGCACATGGGTCTTTAAACTTCTTGTTTGGTAAACGTGGACCCAGATCCAGATCCAGGGGGCCCAAATCGATAGCGGGGCACGTGCCCAGTGGGAAAGAGAAGTAGCATAGTCGAATAGTTGTCACCATAAATTGGACCTCATGGCCTTTTACAACAGTAGAAGAACCGATTAAAAGTGGAAAAGGGTTCCCATATATTAAACAACTAGCGGCCGCCCGCAACTCCGTCTGCGTGGATTTCGATTACCAATAGCTTAAAGCCTCCTCCCTTCCTCGTGAAATGGACTATCCAACATAAATATTTTTTCAAATCGGTCCAATAGTTCCTGACATTAGCGCGTTCAAACAAACAAACAAACTTTTCAGCTTTGTATATTAGAACGAGCTTTATATATTATAGATAGAAGTATAGACAAAAAAGTCCAAAAAAATATTTAAGGTTTAGCTTTACCTTGTTGCATCGTTGATTCAGGGGGTAGTGGACGGCGTGTGCGGCGTAGTCCTACGTCCGATCCAAGGGGCGCAGCAGAGCGGCGCGCTAGGTTTCGCCAAAGGCCTCGGGCGCGGCATAGTCGGGCTGGCCGTCCGCCCCGTAGGCGGGGTCATCGACTTTACCTCTGGCCTCCTCCAATCTGTGAAAAGGTCCGTTTTCGTGTAAATAACTTGAGTAGTTTGTTTCGAGTCAAGAGCGGATCCATACGGGGCATGTTTTAATATCGGAAAAGTAAAAGAAATAAATGGTGTAAGACTTGTCCTATTATAGGCAATATAGGCAAAATTGTAGGCTGATAAAACGGAGGTACAGTTGGTAGATTGAACTACTTCTTATAAAAATGTTTGATGCATGTCAATGGATTAACATCACTTTTGTAATGATAACACATTATACATATTTCAACTGCGCAGGCCTTATGAGGCAAATACGAATTCATTCGAAAAGTTTCTTCCCTCCAAGTAATTTATACAAACCCTTTAAAATAACAAACTCTCATCTTGGATTCGTTCTTGATTGTAGTGTGAATAAGTATTTTAGGAGTTGAAGTTTGTTTCAGTAGTAAGTAATTATATCATGTTCATCCAAACGTTAGAGTTTCAGCCGCATATAAATAACAGTGTTTAAAGCAACCAAAAATAAAATGATTTTATCATCATACGAGTACAATATTAATTTCTTAATAAAACTAACATTTTCGCTTTAATTCATATTTAAACATCTTTTGAAGTTTCTACTTTATTATCTACTTGAAGGTTGTTTCCAAGAATAGATGGTGTTAATTTAATTTGTTACACACTCCCGAAAATCTCATTAATAAGTTATTATACCGTGATCGTGGTACATCAATTATTTCTAGACAATCTTTTCTCGAGCGAAATATTTAAATTGCTTTATATTTTCAAGCTTAGCGACTACTAACAGTGTCATGGAATTTTCCATATTAGCACGAGTCTTTTTGAAGTAAACTATAATATTTAGTTAGTGTAGTGTAGAAATGAAGACGCTTAATGTTTGAACTATTGTCATTGTAATGGGCAATGTGCATGCTTGCTTCTTATGTAGAAATGGCTGTAGATTTATACTATACTAAAACTGTGATAATTAACATCAGGTATCCATAATGTGATTTCCCAACTTTCAAAATGTAATTAAGTACTCATCATAAATAATAATATTCCTGGCACTATTAACTGAGAATTCCACTCGAACGGTCGGTATCATTGAAGAAAAACGTTATAAAATTCTACTCAAATGATATTACTACAATGTTTCATAACCATACCACGGCAACAGGGCTGCAGATCTGTCTGAGGACGTGACGAAGCGGCGCGCTGCGCGGTACTTGCCGCCCGAGTCGGGTGTCAGGCCCTACTCCAGACTACATGCGGAGGGATACAAGATGCTCTTCGAGTTGGAAAAGGTAAATGCAATATGTATTAAAAATCTTAACTAGTTTTTAGTGCTCTGGTTGAAAAACTTGTGACTACTATCGTGAACAATTATTGGCAGTTATGTATAATAAAACTTAAAAAAGTTTATCTTAATAAATGTCTGCAATTGATGGGCAACTACACAAAATTTTAGGTTCTAGTCGATTTTCTTCGGGGTCGCTACTAGCGACACCCGCGACTCCGTCCGTGTGAATTTAGGTTTCCGGACACATAGTGTTATACTGAAGCTTAAAGACTTCCTCCAATAATGAACTATACAACACAAAAATATTTTTTCCATTCGAACCACAATTCCTTGAGATGAGTGCATTCAAACAAACTGCTATACTTATATTAGCAGGTTTAGGTTTATCAGTATAGATTTACATTATTTTGTTTGTACACAGGGCAAGTTCGTGAGCACGGATTCCTATGAAGCGCACGTGTGGGTGATCCCCGCCAAGGAGGTGGTGATGTGCACCGACAAGAGGATACTTTACTTGGAGAAGAATAATGTGTTCGGCGGATGGCAGGTAAGGATCTATTCACACAGCGCGTGTTCCCTAACGAATAAACCTTGGTCTTTGGAACAAAATATTAAATTATTTATAATTTTAGAAATCCGAACGTTAGAATCAATAAAAAGTTTGATATAACTTTTTAGTGATTCTAACTTTGCCAATACCCAATTAAAATCAAGTTTAAGGGTGGTCATGAACACTGAATTTGATTTCCAGGTCGAGCTAAATATATTTCGCATATTTAAAACGAGCTTCACTGTTGGAAGTGTTTATTTCCATTTCAAAATGCACTGAAGGAAATACATCTTAAAGTACTTTAATATTGAAGCACTTGTTTATGACTATACACATACATACACACCATAATTGGGTAAAGTTGTTTACGCCACCGCGGTCCCAGAGGTTCATGTTTTATTTATACGAAAACCGTCGCCTCGCGTATCTCAATGTATTCAATAAGTAGTAAATATTTCATGAAATTACCCGCTTTGGGGTGAGTTCACACTTCACAGCCAATTTTGAAATATAACCATTACTTAGATTACCTGCCGGCTTACACAGACATGAACGTATTTTATTATAATTTCTCAAGTTGAAAGTGTGATGGGAGTTTACATCGCAAAGTAGAACTTAGCTGGAATGTTCGCTCCAAGTTCAACGTGAGCAGTTCGGTAGTGCGAAAGATATATTAACTTTCACGTGGCGTGTCATCAATAATTTTAAAATATGATTTTTGATCGCATTGAAGAATGAGCTGGCCTTTTCAGACTTTTCTAGCTTTAGTATTGTTACGAACGTGGGGATCGGGATTTGGATTAAAAACCGTTGACTTGATAGAAGAATTTATTCGACGATAAACAAGTCACAACACAATCACAAGTCACACCACAATCACAAGTCACAACACAATCACAAGTCACAACACAATCACAAGTCACAACACAATCACAAGTCACAGCACAATCACAAGTCACAACACAATCACCGTAGCCAAATCACACAGAAAATCGAAGTCCGTAGGTCGCCTAGGTCGTACACTCAATCGCACTAAACACTATGTTCACAGGGTTCTTCGTAGTCCGTAGGTATCGCTTAGGTCGCAGGTATAGTCACTCGTAATCACTTGTTCGCACTTATCACTCCGAAAGCTCAGATTGAACTTGACCGACTCCCTACTTGAGCCGTATTTATATTGCCGGCAACGCGATACTAGATAATTCGGCCGTCCCGAGAAAGTACTCGCGCGCGAACAATAGCCCTCTCGATAACACGCGGTGTATCTAGAAGCGTCGTGCGTTCCCGCGGCCCTTTTCTCTACCTGCGACGCGCTCGCGCCGCGTCTGCGGTGACTCGGTCGTTGACCTTATTGCGTTGTTATAAGGTTGTAAATGGCGCGCGCGGGGTCTGTACCGGCTTCGCGAAGGATCGCGTCTGTCCGTCACAATTATAGATGTAGATTAGTCTCGAACATTCGACTTTATATCGCGATGTCTCGATGGTTCCGGCTCGTTCGTAACACTGCCCTCCTCTTAGATATGCTCGTCCCGAGCATTATCATTATTGTGAACCACCTTGTAGGGACCTTCCCATCTTGTCTTCCTCAAAGCCGCTGGTATTTGTTCCCCATGATGCACCGACGTTATAACGTTGAAGGTGTCCCAGCCTCCTGGTGGATCGACCTTTCACTGCAGCACAAGTAGTACAATTCCGGCACCAGTCTTGCACATCTGCTCGACAGTTCAGCCAGAAGAACCTTTCTCGTAGCCTTGTCAAGGTCTTCTTGACACCCAGATGACCTCCTACGCCATCATGTACCTCGCGGAGAACGTCCTTGATCCTTTTTCTTGGGACCACCAGCTGCAGGTGGAACTCTCTACCATTAGGTAGTTCCCACTTCCGGTAAAGTATTCCGTTCTGCAGGGTTAAGCTGTCCCATTGTGCCCAGTATGCTTTAGTGGTAGCACTCGTAGGCGCAACTTCAGGCCATCGTGGCTTTATGCTACTCCGTTTCTTCCAAGCGACGATAAGTCGTATGGCTTCGTCATCCTCCTGGGCCTCTTTCATTGACTCATCTTCCCAGGTTCCCGGAGGGCTTGTCCTCATTAGTCGGACAACTTCTTCTTTTGTCTCCTGCTTTACGCACCGTTTCCATTCCTCTGGGCGTCGTCTCCATGAGAGAGCGTCCGCATTCCTGTTGTACCCCTGGGAAACAATCGTTGTAGGGGCTTTTTCAGCTTCAGACAGCACCAGCCCTTTAGCCCTGGCTGTTTCTCTCTCGTTTCCCTGACTCCTTTTAGAAGCTGTAGCCTCCAGCTTCTTAGACATTTCTTCAAAGCGTTCATCTAACTTGCTCATCAATAAATCAGCAAGTTTAGATGTTTGCGGCTCCTTATTGGGACAGCTCAACTGCAAATGTCCCCTTTCTCCACATCTGTAACACATGGGACCAATTCTCTTCTTCTTCGGCGGATACGACGTCTTCACCTGTTGCACTTCCTTAAATACTTCTCGCGCCCTGTGAGCAGGTCCAATATCACGCCGCGCAGCTTCAACCTCAAGGGCATGAGCTAGGGCTTCCTTTAGAGAAGCATGGTGGCCCAACCCTACAGCAGCCCTTACTTCCACGTCTCTTATTCCATCAATGAATGATTGAAGCATAATGGAGTCCACCATTTTCTTCCCAGCAGATGGGTATGCCTTGCGAACCATCTTTTCAATCTCTAAGGCCCACTGCTGCAGACCTTCTCCTGAGCGTTGACACCTTTTCCGTAATTGGGCACGAAAGACATGCTCCAGATGTTGTTCTCCATAGCGTACTTCGAGTGCCTCCATCAAATCTTTAAATGTGCTCCCCGTTGCTGGTAGCGCCTCCAGAACTGAAAGAGCCTCTCCACGAAGAGCAACAGTAAGAGCTGCCAGGCTCTGTTCATCCGACCACCTGTTGGCACTGGCAACGGTTTCAAATTGCCGACGATAGGCGGTCCAAGAAGTGGTGCCGTCGTAAGATGGTACTTTCACCCGGGTTGCCTGGTTGACAAAGTCACTCGCCGCGGCGGGTTCTGCAGTTTCCAATCGAAAAACTTTCTTCTGTAGCTCAGCGACCTGTACCCTTAAGGTGTCCAAGTTGGCCTCTACATTAGTGACCCTCTCTTCTAGCTGGTCCATGTTTTTACGCAGGTCTTGCACCATATTACGCACTGAATCTACGCCCAGGAGAACTTTCTGTTCTGTTTGCTGGAGCATATTTTGATGTTCTTCACGCGTCTTCTTCTGTTCTTGAAGTATCATTTGCAATAATTTACTTAATTCCGAACCAGATTGCTCTTGAGATGAGGCAGAGGGCGGCGGAGGGGTCTGCATAGTTAACGTGGCCTGGTCGCTGAGTGTGGCTTGGTTGGTAGGGCCGATCGGCATCTCTCGATGGTCACTAGAAGTCTCCGGTCGAGCACTTGCCGTGGCCTCCGCAGCCTGTTGAGCCCTCGTTCTGACGCCGGCAGTATCTTCCCTCGGAGTCACTGGCATTTCCAAATCCCACTTCTGACACCAAATGTTACGAACGTGGGGATCGGGATTTGGATTAAAAACCGTTGACTTGATAGAAGAATTTATTCGACGATAAACAAGTCACAACACAATCACAAGTCACACCACAATCACAAGTCACAACACAATCACAAGTCACAACACAATCACAAGTCACAACACAATCACAAGTCACAGCACAATCACAAGTCACAACACAATCACCGTAGCCAAATCACACAGAAAATCGAAGTCCGTAGGTCGCCTAGGTCGTACACTCAATCGCACTAAACACTATGTTCACAGGGTTCTTCGTAGTCCGTAGGTATCGCTTAGGTCGCAGGTATAGTCACTCGTAATCACTTGTTCGCACTTATCACTCCGAAAGCTCAGATTGAACTTGACCGACTCCCTACTTGAGCCGTATTTATATTGCCGGCAACGCGATACTAGATAATTCGGCCGTCCCGAGAAAGTACTCGCGCGCGAACAATAGCCCTCTCGATAACACGCGGTGTATCTAGAAGCGTCGTGCGTTCCCGCGGCCCTTTTCTCTACCTGCGACGCGCTCGCGCCGCGTCTGCGGTGACTCGGTCGTTGACCTTATTGCGTTGTTATAAGGTTGTAAATGGCGCGCGCGGGGTCTGTACCGGCTTCGCGAAGGATCGCGTCTGTCCGTCACAATTATAGATGTAGATTAGTCTCGAACATTCGACTTTATATCGCGATGTCTCGATGGTTCCGGCTCGTTCGTAACAGTATCATAGATGATGTGCACGTATTTGATGCTCATATGTAAGAAAAGATGAGTAGAGTACCTACCGATCATTATGTTACATCTTGATGTAGTTAATAAAATTCTAAATTCAAAAAGTAAAATATAACTTCTCCAACATAATGAAAACAAATTAATGGGAATGTTTTGTCAACAGATCGTCTGGACGTACCTCTGGACAGAAATGCCGGAAGTGCCAACAGCCGTCAACAAAGGTGTCTACATTCCCACTGCCAAGAAGAAAGTTCTAGGAATGTTCCCCACTTCGGGATCAGGGAAGCTGATCTTCCTCTACGACGAACAACAGAAGAAGTACCTCCTGGCCCAGTGCCAACGGCTCATGCGGACGGACCGTTGACATGAGGACGTAGAAAGAATCACCCCCAGCGAATGGCTGGGACAATTCTTTCTACTTATATTCGATTATCGCACCGCGTTGCTTACTTTCGCCTATCACTTTAACTTGCACCATCTCGAGCCTAAAGGCTTCCGCTAAACAACTATCGGTTCATCCTATCCTAGACCTATCCTATTCGACCTTAATTGTTGTAATTTTTTTTCGTGAGTCTTCGGTGACTTCCAGTCTAACAATAGGATAGGTGGTAAAGTGGATGGTTTCTCTATCGCCTGTGCTAAGTGAAAGGACGTTTTATACTCTGCTTATTATTGTGCTTTTTATGAAACTGTATTTATTTTCACAAATACATTTAAAGGAATTTGTTAACGTTCTTGAGATGTAAGACCTTGAATACAATATCTCAGTGATGTATTGTCTGTATCTCGTACTTGTAAGTTTTATAATTACATTTATTTTCTATATTAGCGACTAGCGACCTTATCTCGAGACTGTGGCTCCGTACCTGCCCGGTACTTAGACGTTATTTATACTATTAAAGTACCACCTACTATTATGATGTAGTAATTTTTTCTACAACTTTTACAAACGCTCATTATCTTGACTTTGATCAGTATGAAATGCTTAGGACATCCCGAAGTATATCACAATGCATTTACGTAAGACTTAAATAATTTGTAAGCTGCTTTACAATATTTCAGTCTTCCTTTATTAAATAACTAGATGTATTTTTTCATAATTTACAATCGGTGAGCAAAGATGGAAAATGGAAATAAAAATACTCTTATCTTTCAATTACTTAATGTACGATTTGTTTTTTTTTGTTGTTAATATAAAGGTTCTTTACTTATATGTAATCATGTTTTATTTGTTATTTTTTTAAGTAAGTTGGTACAGATAAATCTGGTGGATAAATTGTTCTGTGGTAAATGACGATTTGTAGGTATTGTTTAATTTTTCGAATATTAAGAGTACAAACATTGTTATTGTTGATGAATGCAGTTTAAATTTTGTTTAGCGTTACCAGAATGACTATAGAAACGTTGAAGGTGCATACTTTTAATATTTATGTTGTTCAGACATGTCTAAGAGCTCTTTTAATGTAGACTGTTTTGTCGGCCTGCGGTGACAAAGTGCTACGTTGTATAAAAGTGATTTTAATTCCTGTTTATTCGCATTTAAATTTAATCTGCACTTTGAAAGTTTTTTTTATTAAAAAAGCTTCTGTTTTTCTAATCTTATAATAATTGTAATGTACTAACAGTAACAAGTAGTTTTTGACAGAATAAGGCTCGATTTATTTCGTACTCGCATACCTACATTATTGATTATACACAATGACCAGTGTATGAGGTAGACTTTTTAACTGAGAGTTGCCTTGCATAGCAAAGCAAGAGCAGACACAATACGTCTTGATTAAAAGAGCCCTAATACTTAGTTCATATTAGTGCCTTACATGGATGTTTATGTAACTTTGAAAATAATAGGTTTACCTTTATGTGGTAGAAATGTATTAGTTGGAGAATATTCAGTTTGTTGCAAAGTTATTTGCCTTGAGCGCCTGGAACCGCGGGATGTAAAATTTGTTCAATATTTTGTCGTATTTATTTGTGGCGTTTTGTGCGACGCTCGTCTGATGTGAACCTTTGTGATGTTTGCTTATTGCACAATTTACTAATCATTTCGACTCGTTTTGTATTGTTCAAGCTTGTGTACGATCGATTTTTTAAATAAATAAGTTACATAAGCTATTCGTTTTATTTTCTTCCACTTACACTAAATATACCTAATAATTTATATTAACTATGGCACCTATGGTAATTTGAAAACATTCACATAGCAATATGTAAACCGAGCATATTTTTTTAATTTGTAGCCACCAGGCAGAAGATAAATATTACAGTGAACGATCGAGACGATAACGAGAATTCATTACAAAAGATGTAGGAAAAGCCAATTAACAACACGTGGGTACTACAAAACTCGCTGATGCTCGCACCCGACACTCGTTACGTAGACTTCTCTTCAAGTGTAAGTATGGCAATATTTCGTACACTCCAGGTGTAGAAAGAGGAGTGATCAAGAAGTTTGCTCGCCTTTTGTGCAGGAAAACTTGCCACAGCATAAATTTAAGTCAGCAAGTCACATTTTAAAAGCAACTAACTTGCTCATGTGTATTCAACATAATTTTATGATATGATATTATTGACAGCATTACTTATAAAAGGAAAAAAAAACTTTCTGATTTAAAAGCTAGAACGACATGAGTAGGCCACATACGAGAGAAATCTAATATAAATTGTATTATAAAGTAAAAAAATCACAGTAAGGGTATATTTCTATTAATTTAATGAAATAAAACTAGCTGCTCTTATTTATCGTATGTAATAGGGACTGTTTAATAGGGAATGCAATCTCGACTTGATTGACAAATCGAAATGTCGCGTCGTGGTCATAGGATCGAGATTGGCCCATTCTAGATCTCAATCATAGACGAGTCGAGATCTCGCGATATTTCGATATTAGGTACCGAGATTTCTTAAAACAGTAATGTAAGAAACAATGAAAATAACACATCTGCATAAGAATCATGGAAGAATCGAACTAATATGATTCTGTTATGTTAGGAAATAGAACTAGATAATGTACTTTTAAACCACGTAAAACTTAAAATTCGTCTGCAGTAAAGTCACAAAAAAGTAACAGGCCCGTTTTTCCAGAAGTAAGGCACCCTAGGCTGGCCATTAAACCAAGAACCGCGCGTTCGAATCCCGCTTGGGGCAATTGTTTTGCGAGATGAACAATTGAACATATTTTTTGTCCTTGAGTCATGGATGTTTATATCATTTTAGGATTTTTTAGTTTGTCTATTCATTTTCTCGCATGCATTGTAGGTAGTTTGGGGCTAGGCTATTAGTTTGTTAGTCTAATTTGGTCTTATATTTTCAGATGGAAACAACATTAATAATCATGGTTTTAAAAATAGATTCTTAAGAAACAGAGTCACTAAAGATTCTTCTGCTAATCGTCATTTAATATCGGTCTAAAATCGCGATAACATCTATCAAAATTGTCGAGATCTAGAATCGAGATTGCAT
Organism: Nomophila noctuella; assembly: GCA_958496325.1. Taxonomy (NCBI): domain Eukaryota; kingdom Metazoa; phylum Arthropoda; class Insecta; order Lepidoptera; family Crambidae; genus Nomophila; species Nomophila noctuella. The sequence goes on from OY292488.1 coordinate 5,359,011, forward strand.
TCCCTGCTGTGTATCTACATTCTGTCAAAAATCGCTGGTTTAATAAAATGAATTAAATTGAGCCAGTGAGTTGACCTTGTGCCGAATAACCTTCGCCACGTTTCGTCTCATTCGTATCCTAACGTTCCAGACATTATACAATTTACGGGATGATTAATATGTAAAATTTGTACATAAACTCCATCCGTATAAACGTGTTACAATCAAATTGAGGTATAAAGGGTTTTATATTCAAACAATAAAAGGGATATTTGGAGCGATGGCTTACGTCTTCGTTCGTAATGACATCTTCACTTTACGGACGTTAAAATTTACTAGCGGCTCGTTAACTTAACGGTCGCATCGAACCTAAGTATGTTGGTACATTTGGGTAAAGGATTACGGGTTTCTAGGCAGGTGCTTTTGACGTAAATAAGGTAAATTTTTAAAATCAATTGTAAACTACATTTTGTACGCCTTATTCCGAGATTCGTCACTGGAAAATATAATGAAGCAGGAATTTATTTCTAAAAGTTTGGTGAAGGTGTTATTTTTTATTTAACTTCTCTAGAAAGTCAAAGTTGCATTATTAGTAGGTACCTAATTTATGAAATTATTTGGTTACTATTTAAATAAACGTCTCTTTGGTCTAGTCTAGTAGTTTGAATAGGGCCCCGATCAAGATGTTCTTGGTTATATTATAGGTACCTGGCAAATCTTGTGATTTCAAATGATAAATGCAATTGGCCATTTATTTTACTTTTCATAAAATATTTGAAATATTCTTAACCAAACTAAAAAAATAACAAAAAACTTCTCTTGCGCATATTCTGGTTTTCCCAACTCCTAATGTTAGTTTAGCTTCGATATCAGCATTAAATTCGAACTTACCAGCGGCTCGAGTTTCGAATGCATATTTTAAATATAAAATCTGCATAAAATCTTTAACTAAGAACTAAGCATACCTAGTTGGGGCCGCAAACAAAACATTTCCATTAGATTATCCGTAGAACTATGCGAGGCGAGTATAACCGTTACATTGGAAATTGCTTTCACAGTCTACGGTTCAGAGAGCAGGGTGCATCAACTTTTAATCCTAATTTAGATGGGAATCCAACGTTAACATTCCTATTGGCCGCATGAAGGGAAACTACTTTTAGTTTTCCTACGAAAAAATATAGTCGGTAGGTACCTATCTACTATTGTTTTGATCGATGCACCTAGTATGAACAGGCCCGTAATTTGTCACTGCGTCCACAAAAGTCGACAGAAAAATTCATGACGTACACTTGCGTTTTCAGACTGACGTAAGCAAATTGAAAAACTCATTTCTTTACCTTAACCTTTACCTAAATCGGGAAGATTAAAACAAAACAATATACCATAATTCAATGCTATCTAGCCTTAGCAATACTTAATGCGAGAATATATGAGACAGCACGGAAACTAGGAATATAAATATGTAAGTAAGTAACGATAAATACAAGTATAGCCTATAAAGTGCAGGCGTGAATTTATAAGACAGGTAATTTTCTCTACCCCGGTTCCGGTTAACGTAGGCGGCCTATATTTGTATGCGAGTATGTATTTTTTCCTCCCGCCTAATTTATCAGGGTCCGTGATGAACGAGCTTATAAAGTGCCCACGCAAAAGTACCAGTAAAGAACTAACTACAATCGAACAGCAAACTCAATTTTAAGTTAGTTTAGGACCGCAATTGCGAACCCTTAGCCGTAATGGGAAAATTAAATATCAACGCTTACAATTTATTGAGTAAACTGTCCTATCACAATTTGAATAATGACTGGTTTTGTTGAAGTGCGTTGTGGCACTTAAAGAGAATGGGTTTATTTTTTCACGAGTTTGATAATATCTGACAACATCGCGACTTATAAAATACCACTTAATATTACGTAATTAACTGTAGTAATTATTGAAATTTTATTATAAGAAATGACCTACGCATACCCTCGTGTTGACATAAAATATAAATCAATATTTTACAACATCACAAACATTGATCTGACTACGTTTTAATTAGCTTAAGCACTTGTGTCACAGATATCAGAATCGACGGTTAATGTATCACCTAGACCAGGACAAACAGACATGTTCATGCACACAAATGTTTGTCCTGTGCGGGAATCAAACCTGCGACCTCTTGTATTATTATACAAACATCATCAACATCTAGGACCATTCCTACACCATGCATTACACATTACCTTCATTAAAAATAATAAGGAAAGAATTTTAATTCACAAGTCTCGCAAAGTAATCGTAGACAACAATAGGCAAATACAACAACACGGGGCTGTAAAATTGGCACATGGGGCTGGCAAATTGGCAATCGACGCGGTGAAGAGCCGATCGTGTACAAGAGGCTGCTGACGCGACAAGCTCGCGACCGACGACGGAAACATTGTCACATTGTGGAACTAACAGAATAGTATGAATGTAAAACTATAGGGAAAATATCTCCATCATTGAAATAATCAATAAAATAATTCTGTACCTATACGAGGCTCATGCCTAAAAATAACTTTTCATTCAAAATCGAAACATTAAATTTTTAAATACATTTAAGCACGGCGAGCGCATGGCAAAGAAATAAAATGCCGTTAATATTTTAAAAGTAACTAGGTAGGTATTTTATTTTTGTTTTTGCAGCTGGTTATGAAAGTAAGAATAAAAAACCGGATTTCGTAGCTGGTTACAAAAGTTCAGATACCAAAGTTGACCATACCGATCTTTTAAAGTTTTCGTAAATACATACATCGCTAGCCTACTTGCATTAGTTAAATGCGCGATTCCCATGATAAACCGTTTATTTTAACGGTTAAGTTGTTCTAGTGTAAACTTATTCAAATCAAGTAATACTAATAATATTTGCTCTTTTAAACCTCAACAAACTCCTCATATCACAATCCTCTGAATATTCGCTCTGAAATTCCACCCAACTGATTTAATTTGAATAAAATGCAACCTAATTATTTTACTGTACGAACCGACGCGCAGACATTAAATGCAAATAGTTAGACGGCGGTTATCAACGACGGAAATAATAACAGTAAAGAATCACATACCTTGTAAGTGGATGGACGTGGACGAAAGGGTAGTTTGCATCCACTTGAATTTCTTCTCGCAGCAATACACAGACAATGCTTATCTTCGGGGCCATCTTGCAAATAAATTATTGATCAAAACACATTTCTCACACTTTACAACACTCACTTTAGTATTTTCTTCGAATTACAGCGTTTAAGAATAATTGGAACAAATGACGCGAATGGCACCCGCGCCTAGCCCCCATTTTGGATTAATTTATTGATAGAAAAGAAACACATTTTTCACGATAACCAATTTTTTTCGAATTACTTGCTACTATTTAATTTTAATAATATCAAAGTATATTTCAAGCCCGTGAAGCCCGTACGTATCACACGGTCAAACGGCGCCAAACTTATGACATCACCTACGTTAAAATGTAAGTGAAAAAGTAAACTTAAGAAAATGGCGGCAAACGGATATGAATGAGATCAAACAAATGTTTGTTTTAAATTTTTTGAAGAAACATTTCGTGTTTTTATTTCCTGAAAAGTGATTTAAATAAAATTTCAATATTCAAATTCAGTTATTAAAGTTTATTTGTTTATTTAAACCTCTTTTTAATAACGCCAAATCCTATTAGTAAGAGAACTATTTTTTACCTTAAAATTATTTTGCATTAAATTAAAGTTAAACTAAATTTTTAAACAAACTACTTATCGATATTAATTTTTGTTTTACTTTATCTATACTTATAATAAATCTGTAGAGAGGTCAATTCTGTACATTAAATATTTTTCCAAAATAACTATCAGGGGGTGTTTAGTGATCGATACTGATACCAAAAATGCAATCAGTAAAATTTTTGTCTGTCTGTCTGTCTGTCTGTCTGTCTGTCTGTCTGTCTGTATGTTCCTTATAGAAACAAAAACTACTGGACGGATTTTGACGAAACTTGGTACCATTATTCTTCATACTCCTGGGCATATTATAGGATACTTTTCATCACGCTACAATCAACAGGAGTAGCGTAGTGAAGGGAAATGTGGGGAAAACGGGAGAATTTACTCCATTTCTTAAGCTTCAGTCGCGTGTGCAGCCTAAATGGTTAAAGTCACATAGAAATCATGTATGACGGAAATATTCTACATAAAATTGCCTAAAAAATATCCCCTAACAGCATATGTCTATCTTTTATGGTTGACTCACAATAACACGTGCAACTCAAGATCCAAATTGGTTTGAACGCGCTAAGCTCAGGAACTACTGGTTCGAAATTGACAAAACATTTTGTGTTGGATAGTCCACTTACCACTTACCATTTGTCGAGGTAGGCTTTAAGCTATTGTGTATTCCTTTATTTTATCATAGTAAATTGTGCTAGCAATTAGTCCCATAAAAGTGTGCAAGTTGACTGCATGCATATAGATAGTTTGTTGTTGTTTTAATCACCTATTTTTAGTAAGACTGTGTGCGGCGGTTCGTAACCCACGCGGACGGAGTCGCTGGCGGCCGCTAGTTTAAATTAAAAGTTTTGGTCGTTCCAAGTTTTTCCCCCATTTCCTGTAAAAAATGACTAACATAAAAAATTATGATATCGATATTATGTGCTACTATTATTTTCCTTCAAAATTAACTTCTAAAATACTCATAGTAATTAATTTTCAATTACAAATTACCAATATTTAAATTCCGATTAAATGACAGTCCATTGAGAAAACAAGTAGAACAGTTTTTCATTTCCGGTAAGTATTAATCAAATTATGTTAATTGAATAATAAAATAACTACAAATAAAATTAAAATATTATTAATAAACTATAATAATCATATTTTTGTTGTTATTTGTTAAATTAACAATTAATTTTTGTTTACTTAATATTAAAAAAAAAGAATTTAATACGGCCAGTGTGTTGACAACGGAAGTGATACTAAAAAAGGGGTGAATTTTTTCTCTACTTTTTTCTGTTTTTTAATTTCAATCTTGATTTACCTAAACATATATATTTGAAAGACATTGCATAGGCACCGTGCGTAGCGATGACTCTGCCATCTTGTGACTCATATTCGAACTGACCAAGCTAAATGTCAATCTCAATGTCGGTAATTCTACTGTCAAACCACGGAAAACCCCGTGCCTTATTCTGCCATCTAGTGACTCGAATTCGAACTGACCAAGGTAAATGTCAAATTTTACTGTCAAACCACAGAAAAAAAATCGGGATTTTAGCGCCCTCTATAGTTTCTGCACGGTGCCTATAGTCGTTCATTCTGTATGATTTTGAGATCACTAAATTGTTTATTAACACTATATCAGTTAACGGGACTATGTGCTATTGATTTTTACTTACCATATATAAAATATAAACAACTTTCTTTCTTTCATACTTTTTGTAGTCAAAGCCCTTATATTCGTCATATTATTCTAAAAAAGTACGATTTGGATTTAAGAATACTTAAGGTATTAAATCTTATCCAGCTCTTGTTAGACATGACGGAATTTTAATTAAAACAATGATTTTAATTAGATAAAGTAAATTTTCCCGGGAAAGATTCTCGACCAAAGAAAACTTCTTTCTTTAACATCAAAATAAACTAACTGCGAAGATATTGAGTTCCTTTGCTTAATCTTTTTGCCCGTGGAAGGATGGTTTGGAAAATTGGATGTATTTCTATCTGTCTGCGGGCGAGTCACTGACACGATCAACTTTTGGTAGAAAATATTGACTCAATCAAATCAAAGTTGTAGGTAAGGAGTCTGCAATTGAATCTACTCGGCTATTTATTAGTTGGTATGTACTACTGGCTCTAAATATTTTACATTTTGGTCGTGTGATACCGGCCAAAAATAATATTATATCTTCCCGTGGGTAACGTAAGAAGGGATAAATAGTCATCACGGGAGGATGGACAGCAGCGTTCTCCTGTGTTTTACATTTACCAACCGTTCACCAACCCGCGTGCCTGTCCTGTGAGGCCTACTCCCTATACAGTGCGCTGATGATGATGATGTAAATATTTTGCTTTAAGAAAATTCATCAGTTTGCATAGATTTTATTAACAAAATTAGTATGTCGGAAAAGTCCAGATTTAGTGTAAAAATGTTTGTTCATTGACACTTTTCATAAAGCAGGGGTTGGTGTTCAAATCGGTCAATTGGTCTGTTTTTGTCTCTGTGAAACATCATATTTTAGATAGAGCCAATATTTATGCATATGAATACCATGTAAGCTGTATTAGTATTAGTGTGGAAATTAAATTGTAGGTGCTTGTGGTATCAAAACAAAGCGATTTCCGTTCGTTACTCCCGGGTGGTTTCCTCCGCTACGGTTTACTATAAAAACTATATTTGCCACAAAATACCGTTGTTTTTCGGCGTCAATGATAGTTTGTGCCGCGGGATGAATAGGTATGAGTACGTGCTGTGCAGCCGCGGTAATATCGCGTCTAAACAATATGGACCAGCGGCGGTCGGATAATATAGGTCCTCTACCATTTATGAGTATATTTATTTACATACGTCTATACATTTATAGACGAGCCGTTTGGTGTAATGGTCGAGAAGTCGGGTATTACACCAAAGGTCGCGGGTTCGATCCCCGCACGGTACAAACATTTGTGTGCATGAACATGTCTGTTTGTATCGGTCTGGGTGTTTCTATGTATAATATGTATGTATTTACAAAAAAAAAGTATATAAGTAATGTTTATCCGTTGTCTAGCACCCATAGCACAAGCTAATGCTTAGTTTGGGGCTAGATGGCGCTGTGTGAATAATGTCCAGAGATATTTATTTATTTATTTATTTTGTGACCTATGTAAATAGACTTAGTGTCTTAAATATGTTATTTACGACATAAAGTATATTCTGCACGCTATATTTTGGTTCTTATATTTTAATTTCGTAAAAGAGCTCTGTAGGTAGGCCTATGCCGGTTTCTTCGATGCTTATTGGACTTACTAGTAAGTACGCTACTACCTGAAAATAACAGTGCAATGCATTTATTAAATCCATTGGGATTTAATAAATAGAATTAAATTAAAGTTTTATTTACACATGCAGTTTCAACGTGTTTCAACCCTCTACACTTCATCAGGTCTTATTTGACGTCATCGAAAGGTTAAAAACAGGTAGGGTTTCTGGTGAATTGTTTTATATGCCTGCTGAGACGATGACGGGCGCAAAATTCTAAATTAACGTACCTACGTAACATGTTAATAGCGACTCATCCGTAGAACAAAGTCCGATGTGATCATAGAGCAAAAATGAGTTAAATACCTTAACAGTATAAGGATAACGAACTCTATCGACGTACATTTTTATTTTTTTTCTATCTTATTTAGTTCTAGAGTTACAGAGTCGAATAACGTTCCATGTGATAAACTTTCCGTAAAAAAACGCTTCATGTGACCAAGGGACAGTGGGGGCGGTGCGGATGCCACGTCTGTTGTTGAGACCGGCCGTTGTTCAGTGGAGGAAGGAAATTTACATTTCACGGGCTTAGGTTTTCTTCGAAAAAATGAAATTAGAATATAGAATCAATTTGTTTCTTTATTCATACTTTTTGGCTCCGTTCCTATTTGTGGGTGATCGATTTTTATATAGGGCGTTTTTTGATGGAAAAGTTAAGTAACGTAATTTTCGTACGAAAATACATGCGTTGTAATGCATATTCGCAGGATAACCACTATAACTGTAAAAATGAATAGTAAAAAGTAGAAGTCTTAACAGAACTTAGGACCATTTTATACGAAATTAATGGTACTTCTGAGTGTTGCATGTGAATGTAGAACACTTTTCTTCGGAATCTATGAGACGATTTGTTAGTCCGATGGTAAAATGGGACGTTATTACTGGAAGAACGGAATAAGATAAGACGTTGTTCAATTAAAAAAATCCTCAATTATTCAAATATTTGAATTAAACATTGTGTAATGAATTGCTAGGCAGGTATATAGTCTTGCCTTATTAGTAAAAATACATTTTCTATTATTTTTATTGAGAATTTTGTTAAAACTTGACTCCACCATAGTCACCTTTGCCTGCCTACTGATGAAGAAAAATCAGCTGAGAATATATAACTTTATACTTTCGCGTTGCGTTTTAATTATTTAACATTACAACGGGACTAAACGCGATATTATTTTTATATATTACTGAGTACTTTCTGCTTGACGTTTCGGCTGTGATGCTACAACCGTGGTGTGGTCACAAGCGAAAATAATATCGCGTTTAGTCCCGTTGTAATCCTACTACTATTATAAAGGCGAAAGTTTGTATGTATGGATGTATGGATGTTTGTTACTCTTTCACGTAAAAACTACTGAATGGATTTGAATGAAACTACCACAATATAACTTATACATCAGAATAACACATAGGATATTGGAAATCGAAAACCACGCGGACGGAGTCGTGGGCGGCCGCTAGTGTTAAATAATGAGCTGATAGAATGGAAAAAAATCTGGATGGCCATGACGAGACCGAGAAAATTTCCTGCTACAGCTTAATATCCAACGCCATACCTGGCACACTAGGTGTGGATCAATACAGCAATCAACTTACGTTTTCCTTAGAAGTGCCATCAAATTATGAAAATTCACCATTCATTCAGTTTTAGGATTAACATATTTTGTACCACAGATCTACCCTGGTTTATATGGAACTGTCAGTACTAACTCCTAGATCCTCTCCTACTAGAATCAGGCATAGCAATGGGCATCCAGTCTGTCTGTGATAGTTTATTCTGCCCTTATCATAGAGACTGTTTCTCTTTGTCTTGTTCTTCGTCATTAGGCACCACTAAATTCACCTCTGTCTTTGTATTGAAGCAGTAGCTCCGTGGCTCTTAAAACCACTAGAAAAAGGCAGAGACTAATAAAGAATGGACAGAACTTAAACGCAAGTGATTTAAAAACCTAGGCAAGACAAATGTTATGAAAAAGTCAAAATAGCGATGGGACCGTGTTGAAAATGCCATTTATTGTTACAAATGATTCGATACAATATCTCACCAACAGCGCCTAGACTGTTTCTGTTTTTGTGGAAAGAACTGCATCATGAAGTTATTTGATAAAATTTTATAAATAAACAGGCTTTAAGGAATCTTTTTGAGAGAAAATATAAGTATATCAAACAATGTTTCAATATCTTGCCGTTTTAGCTCGTATCTTAAAGACTGCGTGGAAGAAGTACGATGGAAGTGCTTTATAAATGTATCTTATTATTTGTACGCTGACCTCCTTTGTATTTCACACATTCTTTAAGATACAAGCTGTTACGGCAAAAGTATATAAACTTAAGTGTAATAAATATTGTTTCACATACTTCAATGTTCTTGCAGTGAGATTGGTTGGTGCCTGTGACCATAATACTTTGAAATTTATTAGGAGATACTTGAGGCATATTTTCTTTTTGATTTTATCTGAAAACTTGATGATGATATCCCATAGCTTAACTCGATCTCCCAGTTGCCAAAAATTTACTGTACCAAGTACTGTTGGTGAGATATTTAATTGGATCATTTGTAACGACTAACGGGATAAACGCTAGGAAGAAGAAGAAGATTTGTAACGACTAACGACATTGTAAGATGGTCCCATCGTTTTTTCGATTATTTCGTTATGTTTCTTGAACCATTTGCGCTTACGGTCTGTTCATTACTTAGGGCGTCTCTGCATTTTTCTATTGGATTTAGGGGCCACGGGTTTTCTACTTAAATGGTTTTCTAGTTAATTAGAGGTGCTAAATGACGACGAACAAATCACAAAGAAACTTTCTCCATAATATATCGCCAGAATTAACTATCACAGACTGAATAGGTATTATTAGGCAAGGATATTTGGAAGAGTTGGTACTGACAGTTCCATATTGACCGGGAAATATTTGTGATGTGGAACTTTTAAATCTTCAAACTGAATGGTGATTTTTCATACCAAATGAAAAATCACCATTCAGTTGGCAATAAATAAATGCACGGAGTTGATTTCTGTGAAGATCCTTGCCTAATGGGTTTGAAAACGCCAATTGCCTAGCAGCAAACTAAGCTCGAAGCTTGTACCATGGCAAGCTAGGGAACTGAAAGACATGCTTAAATATATTTTATTTATACAAATACATACACTTAAATGGATACATGTTCATGCCAACAAATCTTGGGATCGAACCCAACCCAACCTCTTGAGCACTACACCAAGCAGGTCACCGGGCTTCATAAAGTTCCTAATTCGGTTTTTTTTAACGAATAAACCTTGTGTAAGCCCGAATAAAAGATTGTGTTATGTTATGTTATGGCTAACATTACAAAAAACACATTTCAAACCAGATAAGTATTCACATAGGACTTTAAAGTGATAAATTATTCAATCAAAAAACGCCCCAAGTTCATATAGAACGGCACTTAATTCGGACGTCTCCGTAAAACAACGTGTTATGTTCACCAAGGACTCCCGGTCTTCCGCTAGAAAATGTCCGATGTTGATATGGAACTCACTATTTCGTGAAATAAAAGCAATAGAAATATACACTAAAGAGCATTTAATTACGCTATTGCGCTATATAAACATATCTAAAATTCAAAATGATACGTCTTACCGTTTTTGATCGCAGCCCGAAAACAAAGATCTAAAACTTCTTTGCCCTCTACTGAAAACTAGCATTCCTGCAGATCGGACTTTGTTCTACGGATGAGTCGATAGCATAGGTTAATAGTTCCAAATTCGTAGTAGCCCTCCTCGGTTACGAAAATATCACGCAAGTCATAAATTGTATGTTTATACTTTTACGGGTTAAGCGTAACGAGGTAGTGGCTCGAGTAAGTCAACTTCCATTGAAAAGGATTACAAAAAACATACTGTAGGCCGTAATGTAATTGAATCCTGGAAATAAAGTCACGAGAAGGTTTTTCTAAACGATCTTTTTCTTCATATCAAGCGAAATAGTATCATATTTTCTCAAAAACAGAGTACCTACTTATGTATCTGTGTGTTGCAGAGGCTGTTGTTCATCCTTACAAGTAATACTAAAATATTCACCAGAAAACATTATTATGGGGTAAATAACTTTCTTATTTTTGAATTCGCACACATTGCTATTGTATAACATAGACACATCGTCATCATCATCAGCCCATCGCACCTTTTGAAACGTAGACACACAAGGACTAAATCAAGTCCGCTAACCTAAGCGTCCCTACTGCGTGGGTTTCCATCGAGAACTCGTAGTTGGCGTGTTGAGTACCATCAAATGCGTGCGGCGGCAAATTGCCGGCAACACTTGGTACGCATCGCGACCTGCAGCGGGCGCCACCTACGTTTTATATTGCGGATGTCACTTTAAATATTCAGCCTATTTTATCCGCAACAAGTGTGCCACTAATCGCGTGGGATACAGTTTATCTCGATATATTTATCGTCCTCTCAGTTAAGTCTTCGTAGGCGTTGACTTTTCTGTAGCAAGGCATGGTAGATATTTTAAAAAGAGAATATTTATTATTGTTCAGTCAAATGATATCATGTGGCTATGTACACATGGATTGTAACAGATTAAATGGATACAAGATTGAGTACCGGCCCCTCTCTAAAAACGGTTGCAATAAATCCCGGTAAGATTAAATGAGTAGCGGGCCCACTGATGGCTGGAGGCTAAGATAGCGTTTAGCTTAGCCTGCAGTTTTGGTGTTGCAAAAGAGTAAAGATAAAGAGTTGATTAACCTTATAACGTCGTACCCAACTCATGATATGTTTGTTCCAACATATGTTCACAGCCATTGATGCAGTTCGAATTCGATATTTCCCAGAACTTCATATAACTCGGACACGGAAGTTTCCGTACACAGTATCCCTCGTATGTGTTTCTGATATTCATTGCCTGTCCATAAGTTAATAAATTCTGTATCAACACCTCCACATCTCATCGCATCTCCTGGTTATCGGGGTTCGATAAAAATGTATAAGACGGTCGGCCATTAATAAGGTTCAGTAGAGCGGGCGGGAGGGTAGTCCACTTTGACCACCCAATTTTTGAGCACCTGCGATTTGAGCACCGACTGATATTTTGGCAGGTTTTTTTGTATTTTTGGCTTGCCAATAGTATACATAGGTGCTAAAAAGGTAGTATAAAAATAATTAAATGTTACATATTATTATTAACACTTGTATTTAATACAGTTTGTATATTGTTATTTTCTTTTTATATTCGCATGCTTTAATTATAAGACTCAGGCTAGGGAACTAACAAAAACATTGTAACACCTTTTGTAACCCTGCATAAAGCAAATAAATGATTCAGATTCTGATTCTGAAAGTTCCAATTTTGAGCACCCGCTGACTGACGTGGCCAGGTGCTCAAGCAGCTGGTGCTCAGAATTGGGTGTTTAAAGTGGATTTCCTCCGGGCAAGTGCCCCACGGCGCACTATTAGTGGATAATTTAATCCGGGACACTTCTGGCCTTGTCAGGCGGAATTGTGCACCAACCTGCCGCAGAAATTGAGGGTTTACGTAAACTTGTGCATTTTAAAGGTTATGTTTAGTTTAAATTAGCTATCCAATAAAAGATATTGAATAAAGAATATTTGGGTGAGGCTGTAGACTATTTTCAAGCTGCTCATCATATATTCGTATCCAGTATTATTTATCTAACGTGCGATTTTATTTTTTCAATGTTAATATTATTGTCGCCCTTTTACAAATAAAGCACTAATACAGTATACACTGTGTCTTTATCACATAACTAGCGGCCGCTCGCGACTCCGTCCACGTGGATTCGATGAACTATCCAACACAAAAATAATTTTTCAAATCGGTTCAGTAGTTCCTGAGGTAAGCACGTTCAAACAAACAAACAAACATACAAACAAACTCTTCAGTTTTATGTATTAGTATAGACTAGCTTGTGTTAGTGCTGCACCAGACGGAGCGGTTCGCTGACACATAACTCGAGGAGGCTCGACGGTCCTCCACTCGACGGCGAGCGTGTTATTATTGTTCCGCCTAACGAATACAACCGACCTGAATCATGCACAAACGCGTCACCCTGCGTAAAAAATATAAAAGAAACTAACGTCATTCCCATATGTGGCTAGCTCGAAAGCATATTATAAAGTCTGCTATCTCACTTCGATATCAAATTAACGTATGTTTGAAATCTTGTGTTACCTACAACTATTCGGCAGATGGGTGCGTTGAATTGTCGAGGCAAAACAACCGCATTTCGGAAGATCGTTTGAACGCGCGAAACTCAGGAACTACTGGTTCGATTTCAAAAAATCTTTTTGTCTTGGATAGTTCACTTGACGAGGAAGGCTATTAAATAAATAATAAATATCTCTGGACATTATTCACACAGCGCCATCTAGCCCCAAACTAAGCATTAGCTTGTGCTATGGGTGCTAGACAACGGATAAACATTACTTATATACTTTTTTTTTTGTAAATACATACATATTATACATAGAAACCCAGACCGATACAAACAGACATGTTCATGCACACAAATGTTTGTACCGTGCGGGGATCGAACCCGCGACCTTTGGTGTAATACCCGACTTCTCGACCATTACACCAAACGGCTCGAGAAAAAAATTAAACCGAAATCATTGTAAAAATTATTGTGAAGTTATAACTAAACTCATTTGTTTCATTAACATATGTGTATTCGTCGAGGCATCCGCATCCCGAGGAGGCTCGACGGCTCTCGACACGACGACGGCGAGGCGCGTTGTTAGTATTCCGCCTAACGAACACAACCGATCTGAATGGAACAAAAAAAAACCTATTTAATATTCTGGTTATTTCCAATATTCATATTTTTGCTTTATAATCTTTAAAGAAACATTTGTACAGTATGAAAGTACCATGAAAAAATAAAAACGATCCTATATCTGACGATCTCGATAATGCTTTCATATTTCAAGTATTAAACAGTCTATGCGTGACCATAATGAAAATAACAGCGAACAACATTCATAATCATTTCATACCAGAAAAAAGATTAAGGATACACATAATTATTATTGTTAAGATAGGGTTAACTTAACTCGTTCGTTTTGAAAACATTACATACCTATAGGTTACATTCGACGGTGTATTCGTCGAGGCATAACAACCGCATCTCGAGGAGGCTCGACGGTTCTCGACACGACGCAACGGCGCGTTGTTACTGTTCCGCCTAACGAACAGTGCCGTAAATAGCCTTATATGCGCCCGGTGCGAGCTCACAAAACTGCGCCCCTTTTTTTTTACTTGAAAGTCGGTCATTTCTGCGCCCCTCCAGGGTGCGAGCTCACAAAACTGCGACCTTTTTTTTTTTTTTTACTTGAAAGTCGGTCATTTCTGCGCCCCTCCAGGGTCTGCGCCCTGTGCCTGGGCACCGCTGGCACCGCCCTATTTACGACACTGCTAACGAACACAACACAACCGATCTGCCTTATTTAGTTATTGCACTAACTATTTAACATCTAGCACATGTTGGTTTTTTAATGGAGCTACCAAAAATTTAGCGAGTTTTTTTTATAAATTATACATTAGAAAGTAGGTACCTACTTCTTGTTAAAAAAAACTGTTATTCAAAATCGTAATTTGAAGCGCAACCTACAGGCAATTGCGCCCCGAAAGTAACACTAGTTTACAAAATTTTACTTTTTATTTATACCCCGAACCGAATGTATGTCAATATGTTAATCTACCTTCCCTAAACCTAAAAGTGTTAGCAGAAATATTATATCACGTCGGATTTTTTTTCTGCCGTCAATTGTTTTTTTTTTACCTACCCGACGTAGTGGTGATATTTTATTGTTTATTCGTTCGCTTCAAACGACAGTTACTTTGCTTTGGATTGATTTAAAATGGCTAGCAGAAAGTGCAAACAAAGTTCTGACCGTTTTTGTTATATTTGTGGACAGTTTATATTTTCAAAAAAGAGAAGACCTATTGTAGATTCGTTAAAAACTGCATATCTTCATTATTTTGGATTTCCTGTTGCAAATCAAGATAAAAAGTGGGTGCCTCACGTGTTTTGCGAAAGCTGTAGAATCATCTTACTCCAGTGGTCATCAGGAGAAAAAGATTACCTTCCATTTGGTTCGCTCTCCATAGCATGGAGAGAACCTAGTAATCATGCAAATGATTGTTACTTTTGTGGTACGAAGACATTGGGATATAACAAAAAAAAATAAGGCAAGTTCCAAACATTACAGAGGGAAAACTGAAGGAGGGTATATTTATTGGTCCACAAATCCGTAAAATTATGAAAGATTCTCAGTTTGAAAACGTAAAGAAAAGTCTGCTTGGAACTCATTTAAAATGCTTGTATAAATTTTTTGGGCAATAAAAAAAGTGAAAATTATGAAGAAATTGTTAACAATTTATTGAAAAACTATCATGATATGGGAGTAAACATGTCATTCAAGATTCACTTTCTACACTCTCACCTGGAATTTTTACCTGAAAACTTAGGAAGTATGAGTGACGAACAGGGTGAACGTTTCCACCAAGATTTAAGGACTTTCGAAGAACGACATCAAGGATTTTGGGATGCAAATATGTTAGGGGATTACTGTTGGTCTATCATAAGAGAAACTGATTCAAATAACTATAAAAAGAAAGCGAAAATTAGTCATTTTTAATTTATTTTTGTATTAATCCTAAAATTTTTGTGTTTCCCTTCAAGAAAATAAATATTTTTTAAACCAGACGTGACAGATTTTTTTTATTATTTTTTCTGGATAGTTCTACCTGAACACTAAATAAAATAACAACTTTCAGCCAGTGCCGGTTTTAGCACTACAAGCGCCCTTGGGCGAGATTTCTTCGGCGCCCCCTAACTACAATTCAATTACCTAGGTACATAGGTACGAAGAAAGGCAATAGGTACAATAAAATAACCATCATTTAAAAAAACGTTCTATCTAATCCCAACTAATATTATAAATGCGAAAGTAACTCTGTCTGTCTGTCTGTCTGTCTGTCTGTCTGTCTGTCTGTTACGCTTTCCCGCTTAAACCTCGCAACCGATTTTGATGAAATTTGGTACAGACAATCTTTAGACCCTGAGACAGAACATAGGCTACTTTTTGACTCATTCCAACCCCCCACTTCCCCGAAATGAGGGGGTGGAAGTTTGTATGGAAAATCTAAACTACTTGAGTTAGACGCTTGAAATTTGGCATGCAGGTCCCTTAGTAAACTTGATGCTTAGTTGCAAAAGGATATTGCAAAATTCCCACGGGAACGGGAGTAAGCGGGAAAAAACATACGTATAATGAAAACCGACAACCACGCGGACGAAGTCGCGGGCGGCCGCTAGTTTACAATAAATCTGTAGAGATGTCAATTCTGTACATTAAATCTATTTTCAAAATAACTATCAGGGGGTGATAAGTGATCGATACTGATGCCAAAAACGCAATCAGTAAAATTTTTGTCTGTCTGTATGTCTGTATGTTCCTTATACAAACAAAAACTACTGGACGGATTTTGACGAAACTTGGTACAATTATTCTTCATACTCCTGGGCATATTATAGGATACTTATCATCACGCTACGATTAATAGGAGCAGCGTAGTGAAGGGAAATGTTGGGAAAGCGGGAGAAATTACCCCATTTTTAGGGTTCCATAGCCAAATGGCAAAAAACGGAACCCTTATAGTTTCGTCATGTCTGTCTGTCTGTCTGTCCTGGCTCGTTCTCCGCCATTTCTGCACCGATTGCCACGAAAATTGGTGGAGAGATGCGTATTGATAATTCAAGAATTGGTTTTTAAAATCAGCGAAAAATAATTATTTTTTAACCCTCTCCCATACAACGAAAAGTAAATTCGAAAAAAAAACTTCGCCTTACCCCATCGTGTGGGGTATCGTTAAAAAGGTATTTCTAAATACAACAAAAATTGCCTTGAAACTATGTGGATCAAACACCCCAGTCTCGAGATATATTAATACAAAGTTAAAATTAGAGCGTCCCCCCCCCCCTTAACTTTTGAAACACTATTTCAAAAATTCTGAAAAAAATGTTCTATAAACCTCCAAGTAAGTACTTTCAACGAAAACTATAGCGAACTCTGTATTCATAGTTATTTTTATACAGCTCGACCAACTTATGAAGTGCAGTTGCCCTTACTAAATGGTGTGTCAAGCGGTTGGCCCATCTTATGGCTACGGAACCCTTTCACGGGCGTGTCCGACACGCTCTTGGCCGGTTTTTTTTTAAGCTTTCGTCGCGTGTGCAGCCTTAATGGTTAAAGTCACATAGAAATCATGTATGAAGGAAATATTCTACATAAATTTTCTAAAAAATATACCCTAACAGCATATGTCTATCTTTTATGGCTGACCCACAATAACACGTGCAACACCTGATCCAGATTGGTTTGAACGTGCTGTTCTCAGGAACTACTGGTTCGAATTGACAAAATAATATTTTGTGTTGGATAGTCCACTTACCATTTGTCAAGGTAGGCTTTAAGCTATCTATAGTAACACTGTGTGCGGAAACCGAAACCTACGCGGACGGAGACGCTGGCGGCCGCTAGTCTTTAATAAAATTTAAAACATAAACAGGGAAAGCTACATTCTGATCAGGCAAAAAGGATTTCAGGCTTACGAGTTCATCACACAACATAGGTATAACCATCGATATATGATTTAGAATCCACAGTTAATTAAAATTGGAGATCACTACAGAGTTTGTCAAGGTCAGGTTTTTCAGGAATCTGTTTTATTATAAGTAGGTATACTAGCGGTCGCCCGCGACTCCGTCCGCGTGGATTTCGGTTTCCGCACACAGTGTTATACTAAAGCTTAAAGCCTTCCTTGACAAATGGTAAGTGGACTATCTCTCGCAAAAGTCTCAAAAGTTTTTTCAATTAAACTAGTAGTTCCTGAGATTAGCGCGTTCAAACCAATTTGGATCAGGAGTTATTACATATACACGTGTTATTGTGAGTGGGAGAAACAATAGGCTCGTCGAGGGCAGTTTCATAAACTTGCTCAAGCAAAAATTTTCTTAAATAACCGAGCGGTAATGTCCGCGAATGTATGTTATGTACGTCATCTTACCTAATAAAATACATATCTTGATATTTAATAATTGGTATGTTGTTCTGTTTTACCATCATATTTTTTATGTTGAGTTCTCTTTCAATTCATGCTGCCAGTGAGGCAACTTGAAATCAAAAAAAAAATCATTCACGGTTCTTGTCTTTTTTCGCCCAGTAGGCCTAACTCAATGAGCGAGGGAACTATAAGGGGGCGCCTGTAGTAAATTATAGAAAATCAGAAAGAGGCGCCGGACGAAAAAGGGCGCCGCGGCCTGCGGCGCGGCGCCCCTTTTCGTCCGGCGCCCCTGGGCGGTCGCCCGGCCTCGCCCTACCCTAACGCCGCCCCTGCTTTCAGCTGGGGTATGAAAACCGTGTAAACTAGATAATTAGTCAGCTAATTATTTATGAGTGTTACCTATGGCGTTAGTTTTATTAATAGTTGCTAATGAAATAATGCCTGTAGTATTGTTGTCACCTGAACCCCTGGTCAACGCAAATGTGAATAGATTTTATTTTTATTGCGACAGGAGCATTAAGGTCTAAGGCTCCCATACCGCGATGTTTACGACGTGCATTAATGATTTGTTGCCAAACTCGCGTAAAAATCACTGGTGTTACCCGAGTACCGGTCCTTTTGCGAACTTAATAATCATTGCGGTAACACCGACGGCTTTGTAGGAGCTTATCTGAACCTACGCTAAGTAAACGAGCAGTGTAATGTGTACATGTTTTTTCACCAATATTTGTCACCGACAATAATCTCTTGAGCCGGTTTTACGATTAGGGCGAATGTGTCCATTAGAGGTATTGTTAATTTATAGACTGGTAAAGGTAATAAATGATGAAGATTCATAATGTGAACACCAATTTTATATACACGACTATGATTAACGGATGTCCTATTAGTCTTAGCCAGGATTCCATTTATCGCCTCAGAGGTTTACTCGCAAATACTTACTCGGAAGTAGTATTTTTGCATGCAAAGATGGATGAATTGTGTAACATTTGTAATATTCAATCAACGTACATTAATTAATACTAGTACATATTTTCAAAATTGTAGCTTGGTTTTATGGTAAATGAGACTGACCTAAAGTTAGGTATAAAGTTAATTCTATAACTGACAATATTGTTTGTTGATTTCTCATTAGTGATTGTATAACGATTTTCTAATAAAAAGCGATCTTAAGTATCAATTTATTTTATGAATTATATATATAATGTGTTGTTATAACAAGTAATTATTTTCACCGTCTCAAATGCCTGGAATTTGCTAATTGGATAATTAGCAATACCAACAGCCCACGCTCCCTTTAGCACAATACACATTTAATGTGAATAGAATTTGATATGATGATAATATTATCAAAACAATCGATCATATAAAACTCGTTAGAATCCCTGTTTTTACACGTCAACATATTCTATCTCATATTTTGACGAGAAGACAATATGTGGCCTCTGTAAAAGATACACGTAGGTTGACAATTATATCCTACAGCTAAAAATAGGAAAATACACATTTGTCCTTCTACACGAGGTAGTCCTTTAAATAATTTGCGCACACACCATGAAATATTTCGTGAAGAGGAAATGTACATTGCTTACTGCTTATTCGCCAATAGTTTCAAGAAAGGCGTATCGTTAACATGCATTTCTCGAGGTTCAAGCATCTACAGAAAGGAAAAATTCTCTATATTTCTCATATCATGGAAACCCATTCATCCGTTAAGAGAGATAAAGTAAGCACGTAAGGTGAAGTATCAAACAAAAATAAACCGTATTGTAGAGAGCAAAGCTTGAAAATCCTGTGATATTACGTGGTTCAAAATGAGAATCGGTTTTAAGATTCAGCCCGTAGGCAAATGAGCGGTATAACTGCCCTATAACATTATATTCAGAGAGCACGCTTACTTATCAATTTACGTCTGATAAAGGTAATTGAAACTTGTTGGTTCCATTTGTAAACAAGTCGCTTATCGTCGTGGTAAGTCGGGCTAGGTGCCTGGCAATTGGGATTAGAGTTCAAGTTCTTGATAAGTTTTGGCAGAAATTCTCCCAATTAGCTTAAACTTTATTGCTAGTAGGTTACTGCGTTTGACACAATTATAATGAGGTATTACAGCTAGCAATAGGAATTTAATAGGGGTAAAGCATAATATTGAAATAACACAACTTATCGCGCACAGACCCACAGTGAAGAAGCAATACACAACTATTGTGCTATTATGAGCTACATATGTTGTTATATGACGTGGTAGTGTGTAAAGTTGACGACTCGTGAGTGATGTCTGTCTTATACAAATTATATTATAGTCCAATGGCACGACGAGCTCCGGTTGAAATGTTTCAAAAATTAAAAAGTTTTTTTTTGTGTTTACTATTAGGAATTGATATATTTTCTGATTTTACTTAATACTTTTAATTTAATTAGCGGACCCTGGACTCCGAGGCAACAGCCGAGGATGCGACCGGGACAAACGCTAGGATGATGATGACTTAATACTTTTAATTGTATGACGAGCATGTTTCTATTAACTGCATTTTTTGTACTAAAAAAAGTGTATGATTCAAAAAATACATTAATTATTTATTTGTTTAGGATCAATATAACGCACGCACATACATGTTTGTACGTATGACATTTACACACAGGTTTACCGTTGGTAGGTCAATAGTGCATTCGGATGTCTTCGGCAAATTGAATAGAGGATACAGAGGAGATTGAGGGTCGATTTTCGGCGAGTTTGCTCGCACACAGCCCCGGGCCAGTCAGGGAATGTAGCCAATTTGACAGAAATGTGTAATCTTTGAAGTACATATATTGCCGAACTCTATGAATGACTCTTGCAATGTGGACACTAGGGAGTCGAATGTGTCTATTATATTTATAATATTATATTACAAACATATTATTTTTTCAGCAATTCGGAAGAACTCAGTTGATGAGGGTATGGGGTTTTTAAAGGCAGGCAAGGAAACGTTTCTTCGACACTTGAATGGGCAGCGGTGATCACTTACCATCAGGTGAACCTCTTGTTCGTTTGCCTCCATATCACATTAAATCAAAAAAATACATTTCTTCAGCACATTATACAGAGTTTTTCAGACTGATGGTAGTTGCTACAACAAGAATAAGAACTGCATGCGGTGATCACCAATTTTTCAAAACATTTTCTGACGCGAAAATGAAATTGTGCTATAGCGACTTTGAGGAAATAAAAGAATTGTTGGCATTTTGTCGGCAATGTTTTTAGGATATCATGCGAAAATATGTTTGCTCATCCATCTTTCCGAAGATCTATCCTGTCAATAGATCCACTATTTGGTAATTTTTCTAACACATGTGGCGATATCTATATCTATAAAACTCAAAGGTGACTGACTGACATAGTGATCTATCAACGCACAGCCCAAACCACTGGACGGATCGGGCTGAAATTTGGTATGCAGGTAGATGTTATGACGTAGGCATCCGCTAAGAAAGGATTTTGATTCATTCAACCCCCAAGGGGGTAAAATAGGGGATGAACGGTAGTATGAAACTTTGTCAATTTTAAACCTATCAGGCTGAGATTTTGCACACATAAAGCTACTATGACGTAGGCATCGCTTAATCAATGAGATTGATAAACTCCAACCCCCAACGGGGTAAAATAGGGGATGAACGGTAGTATGAAACTTTGTCAATTTTAAACCGATCGGGCTGAGACTTTGCATACATAAAGCTACTATGACGTAGGCATCGCATAAGCAATCATATTGATAAATTCCAACCCCCAAGGGGGTAAAATAGGGGATGCACGTTAGTATGAAACTTTGTCATTTTTAACCGATCGGGCTGAGACTTTGCATTCATGAAGATAATATGACGTAGGCATCCATCCCCTTTTAAAGATTATTTGAAAATTCCACCACTAACGGGAAAAATAGGTGATAAAGAAACCGAAATCCACGCGGACGAAGTCGCGGGCGCCCGCTAGTTTTAGATATGTTTGCTTTGTAATCAAAGTAATAAATGTTTGAAAAACGTTCACGTTCAATCAAACTGTCTTTATCTAACGTGCATGATCAGTTTAGAAATAACATTATAATAATTACTTTCATAGTAAGAGTACCTAGGTGTAATTTCATCGAAAACAATTATAAGAAATAAAGTTAACTATAGAACGACCCCGACTTTTTATTTGAAACGTAAACGGTTTCCTTTAAATATCACATCCACGTGAATTCAACTAAACAAAACGTCAAAACCATTCCTTGCATTTTCCTTAAACGTATCCTCCACGAGAAAATAGGGTCTTCGGATGTGATAGATAACAGATATTACATTGCCCCTGAACATAACGTGACAAGACGAATACAGTTATCAATACCTGATTCATTGATAACACCCTTCTTCTGACAAAGATGTTATTTTCCGACGTGGATGATTTAGATTAGGGGTCTGATACAATCATTGTACTTGTCAGCTCTTGTTTTTCCCATTTTCTTATTGGGTTAGTCACCTTAAGAGATATGATATAAAGTATCAGGCCGCCAATTATATTTGAATTTAAACAGGTTTTCTTGTTTTTGACCAGCGCTACAATTTCATATGCCAATGTATTATTTCTAAGTCATAGTTAACGAACTACAATACAGCACTTTCAATACTTATAAAAGATACCCGAAAATTGGTAATCATTAACAGTATACCCTAAGTTTTTCTACCTCCACGTGTCCAATAATAAAATTCTATATTTCAGTCCAGATTTTATAAAACGCCATGAAGCTTTCGAGTACAAAATCGTTTTTTATTACATTTGTAATAATATTTGTACGATCGAGTGGTCGAACAAATGATTGATTAGGCCGTGTGACGCAAATTGTTATGCGTACATAAAGCTTAAATCGAAATGGGACATTGTTCAATTTAATTATGGTAAAAGATCGTTTACAAATGTAAATGTAATACCCGGGGAAATGATAGATACGCTCGGGAAAATATCTGTGACTTTTCGTAGAGGAATGATGGAGTAAATTATATTGAATAAATTTGGATTTGCAACAAAGTCTGCGTGCTAGCCAATTTTTTGATATTTCATACCTTTATGACTTTCATACTATGTCGTAGGTACGGATATACGAAAATTATTCTCAAAGCTTTCCATGTCATGAATAAGCAAGTTACACAACTTAGAATGAACATATCAATTACAGAGATTTTAAAAATGCAGAATTTTGTATTGTAGTGATATGATTTTCAAGGTCTATAAAATATTAACTTAACATAATGCTCAGAATTAGCAAAGAAATTACAAAGCTGTTTACAGGCTGACTGAACAAAACATGAAACATTTTTTAATAATTAAAATATAATGGATCAATTAATAGCAAGGAATATTTGTTAAAATTGCTAGTTAAGATTTGTTACCGACTACCTAAGTAGTCATCACCGACTACTTATATAAGTAATATTGGGTTCTGAAACTATGACATTCTTTGATCGTAAATGTTATACTCGTAGAAAACCATATTCCACACGTAACTTTCACATGTTGGTCCTTGTTCTTTGCGTCTACTTATACGTATGCAAATTCTAATGTTTCATAATTTTAGGCTTGTCGCATTGATGATACGTATACTTTATATTTTTTTTCTAACATAGGTATTTCCAACGATTTTGAGAACTTTACTTGTATTTTATTTAAGGTATATTCTTAACATCACTACATAGTATAAAACAAAGTCGCTTTTTCTGTCATGTTGTATGTTGTATGTCCCTATGAACGCTTAAATCTTTTTTGATGCGGTTTTTTTTAATAGATAGAGTAATTCATGAGGAAGGTTTTTGTATGTATAATATCATCCATTAAATAGTGGACAAGTACCACGGGCGAAGCCGGGGCGGGCCGCTAGTTACCTAATAAAATATTGTGCTTTTACTCACGTGCACTAAAGAAAAAGATGGAAAATACTATTTCACGTACTATGTTTACATAGTATAGAAACAAAAATGTAGGCATATTATGTAAAAAAATTGATTTGTTTACATTTTAATTTTCTTTGATGTACATACTTTGCCAGAAATTATAATTTCTATTGAGATATGTTTAATTAAGATGGGGATTTAATAAATTACCATGATTTCAGTAAATTAATATATTGTCTGGGTCATTGAAGTTTTAGTTAAAAACTTTTTAAAATAGTTTATTTAGTGAACACAATTAAATTTAGTGATGACGTAACAATACATTTTAAACTATGAAAGTTCAATGCTCACATCCCTCCCAGCTGCAACGAAAGCCCATACCCAAACTAGTGAAAGTGGACGAAAGTTAGTTGCAGTCATAAAAACCGTGAAGTTTTCGTGAAAAACTTGTTGACGGTTGAGGCAGCGGCGGCCGGCCGAGCCCGCCCCCAGCCGGTGGGCGGAGCGGCGCGCTATATAAGCTTTGCATGCCTCAAAACTTTGTTATTGAATGCGCGCGATTCAACGTGACACAGTAGCGTGACTCTGAGGACTTCGTTCGCTCCGCTCCCAGGTAAGTTCAAAGTTACGATCGAAAAATTATTAGATGAACAACGAGGAATGTACGTGCGTGTGTTATAGGAGATAGGCGCATATCCGTTTTTTTTAAAGAAACATGAGTGGTATATTTGGAAGTGCAGAATTCGTTTGGAAGTTTTTTTAGACACTTTCACGAATTATACATTTAGTAAATGTAAGATTTTAGTAAAGAAAAATTAAAATCAAGTTCGCGTTACCTTATAGTGCATCAAACAAACCCGTTACATATTTCAGATAAAGAGTCCCCTATTTATGTTATGTTAGTAGTAGTAATAAAGAGATTTTTTTAAATTTCCACCGAAAGCATATTTATGCTTTTGTTGCATTAAATATATTCTAGACAAAAGAAGACAATAAATCTCTAAAAAGTACCTATTTACAATAAATATGCAAAGCCTCTGAAAGCCCTCAAAACTTGCCAGCATAAACCTTTTAAATCGTGCAGTGCGTTAAGGAAAATCGGCGTTGGTTTTTAATCCAAAGCAAGAAAAAAGGCGTTGACGTAAAACAACAATTTCCCGATAAATAAAAATAATTGGCTTCCTAAGAACCTATTTGAATCCATCATTTCCATGTTTTAACATTAATCCGTTTTTACATCTGTAAGAGTTTCTAAGAAAACTGTTTCTTTTGATCAATCTTGAATGCATTAAGGATTATGTCGAATAAATATTAATTAGTTTAGGAAAGACAACGTGTTGTGCAGTTAAAACTTCATTTTAGTTTCATGACAGTGTAGTGTTTAACATTCACAGTTTGTGTTTAAAAAGGCGGGTACAGACAGTTAAAAAGTTATGATGGCTCAGTTTAGTGCATGTTAAAAAGTGAAACAATGAGTAACTTTACAATAAATTAAAAATAATTAAATAAATCGATTATTATTTAGCAATATTCAAAGTAAAATACAGTAAAAGCTATGCTGATAACTTGTTGAGCAGTGTATTAGTTTTGCCAAATAATTTGTGTTTATTGGTCTTTCTAGATTTAATTTGTAATAATAATAAAGTCTCGTGGAACAATTTGTAGTTAGTATTAGATTTTTGGACATTGGGACCTACATCATTTGGGAGTTATCATTATCCTCATAAATATGAATAAAACAAAGTGAAACAAAAACTATATAAAGGTATTAAGATAAACCAATGCTTAGTATGTAATTCATCGGAAAGTTATTCCATCGTAAGAAATACATATTAAAATCTAAGACCTGCAGACGGACTGGAAGTATAACAGAGATAATAGTTGACTAGAAAAAGTATTCAAGTGAAATTGCTTGCATTCTCGGTCTGATATGAAGATAATATCGGTTTTATTAAAGGTCAAATATTCTTAAGAAACCATTTATCAATATTTCAATGCTAAAATATTTTCATCTAAGACTATCCAGGATTATCAAGTATTTTCTTCTGATTTTAAACCGTGACTTGCATGATGTTTAACTTTTTTACATAGTAGTGGAGTCAATGAATACATAAAACAGGCAATATTCGAAAGTCCTCAAGAACAGCTCCGATTTTGATGATTTTTTTTTGTTAATTTTGTTTTTTTATATTATTCAAAATCAGAAACATCTTAGAGCGGGGACGGAACTATTTATATTGTTTAAACAATATCAACGATATTTATGCACAAACAAAATTTCTACTATACAATATCCATTAAAAACTTGTAAATATAATTAATGAATGTTATAAACAATCTATATCTATACTAATATATAAAGCTGAAGAGTTTGTTTGTTTGTTTGTTTGTTTGAACGCGCTAATCACAGGAACTACTGGACCGATTTGAAAAATTCTTTTTGTGTTGGATAGTCCATTTGACGAGGAAGGTATATGTATTTAGACAATTCAGAATTAAAAAAAAAAACCGGCCAAGAGCGTGTCGGACACGCCCATAAAGGGTTCCGTAGCTAAAAGATGGCCCGACCGCTTAAGACACCATTTAGTAAGGGCAACTGCACGTCATAAGTTGGTCGAGTTGTATAAAAATAACTATGTATGATACAGAGTTTGCTATAGTTTTCGTTGAAAGTACTTACTTGGAGGTATACAGGACATTTTTTTCAGAATTATTGTAATAGTATTTCAAAAGTTAAGGGGGGGGGGGACGCTCTAATTTTAACTTTGTATTAATATATCTCGAAACTGGGGTGTTTGATCCACATGGTTTTAAGGCAAGTTTTATTGTATTTAAAAATACCTTTTAACGATACCGGGTACCGGGATACCGGGTATCGTTAAAAAGGTATATTTAAAAATGTCCTGTATACCTCCAAGTAAGTACTTTCAACGAAAACTATAGCGAACTCTGTATCATACTTAGTTATTTTTATACAACTCGACCAACTTATGACGTGCAGTTGCCCACTAAATGGTGTCTTAAGCGGTCGGGGCATCTTTTAGCTACGGAACCCTTTCATGGGCGTGTCCGACACGCTCTTGGCCGGTTTTTTGCCATTTGGCTACGGAACCCTAAAAAAACTTTTACTGACATCTATACTGTAGAGAGGTCAATTCTGTACATTGAATATATTTTCAAAATAACTATCAGGGGGTGATTAGTGATCGATACTGATGCCAAAAATGCAGTCAGTAAAATTTTTGTCTGTCTGTCTGTGTGTTCCTTATAGAAACAAAAACTACTTGACGGATTTTGACAAAACTTGGTACAATTATTCTTCATACTCCTGGGCATATTATAGGATACTTTTCATCACGCTACAATCAACAGAAGCAGCGTAGTGAAGGCAAATGTGGGGAAAACGGGAGAATTTACTCCATTTCTTAAGCTTCAGTCGCGTGTGCAGCCTTAATGGTTAAAGACGCATAGAAATCATGTATGACCGAAATATTCTACATAAAATTGCCTAAAAATTAGCCCCCAACAGCATATGTCTATCTTTAATGGTTGACTCACAATAACACATGTAACTCATGATCCAAATTGGTTTGAATGCGCTAAGCTCAGGAACTACAGGTTTGAATTGACATTATATTTTGTGTTGGATAGTCCACTTACCATTTGTCGAGGCAGGCTATAATTAAGCTATCTATAGCAACTCTGTGTGTGAAAACCGTAATCCACGCGGACGGAGTCGCTGGCGGCCGCTAGTTATTAATATTTTTGAATGGATTCATCAGTCAATGAAAGTATTTTTTTAATAATTTTCTATTGAGATTCGGTAATGCACCCGGCACTGACGTCCTTAATTAATAGTTACTGATGTTAAGTTACTATTAACTAATTTAATTTCAGAAAGTATGAATTACTAATTATATTTATGTAATTAACTTATTTATAAATAAATACCTTCTGCATTATGCTGATAAACAATATTCACTCCGATAAATATTTATATTCAGAAAATTTGTGAAGAAAATCGCCTTGACATTTTTTTTTAAAAGGATATTTTTAATTTTAATATTAAATTATTGTTTAAAACTTTTTCGTCACAACTATTTGTTAAAATGAATTATTATATGGAGACCAAACTTATTTTCTTATATAAATATCGTTGATATTGTTTAAACAATATAAATAGTTCCGTCCCCGCGCTAAGAGGTTTCTGATTTTGAATAATATAAAAAAACAAAATTAACAAAAAAAAAAAACATCGAAATCGGAGCTGTTCTTGAGGACTTTCGAGTCAAATGCTTCATTGACTCCACTATAGTTTCAACTGGTTTTCGCTCAAATGACAAAAACCCGAAACAAAATTTCACCTGAAACTGAAACTATTTCAAAGTTTCATTTAAGTTTACATACTTAAGCATTTTACTGAATTATAGAAAATTTTGTACACCGATTACGTTATACAATTATAAACAGCTGTAATAATTAATAATTTAATCCCGAGATTAGGATTTTAAACTGTCTCCGAGTAAAAAATAATTTTAGCGGTACGGTTTAATGAAACGCCCTAACTGTTGCGCAAGCATTATCATGTTAATACGCGGCGCTAAGTAGCGCAATTTGTGCGTAAATGCTGAGGTTTGTCATTTTTCCGCTTTACTGCGACCAGGTGAAAAATATTTTACATTTACGCGTCAGTAATTAGAAATAAACTTATAGTGTTAGCTAGGGGAAAATGTTTGTGTGATGAACATCGGCATTTGAACTCGAGTCATGGATGTTTATAAATGTATTTAATTATGTCTATCAATGGATCCATCCATTCATATCCATTGATAGACCTAATTAAATACATATGGATGCATGGTACTATGGATGCTAGGGCATTTCCTATTATACATTATTTATTTAAATTTCCCATAGTGCAAGCTTCTAGCTTAGTTTGGAGATAGGCAATCGGTGTGTTAGTCCAATGAATTTATCAATTTATTTATTATACATTATCACACGGCGTGAAGTTAATATTGCTGTGATACGAGTCTCTTTTAAATTAACCTTTTTATCCGTTTACGGGAGAACAATAATTCAAACGTGACGCGTTCAGAATTAGCGCGAGCTTGTCGTAAATTATGCCGTAACTCTTACAAGGGGACACAGTGAACTAGGGTAGGCAACAAGAAATAACAAGGTGGTAAACATCATTTTGTTTGTATATTTAATTTTATTTAACAACTAGCCGACCCGACAGACTTCGTCCTGTCAAAAAAATGTGTAATC
The DNA here is from genome assembly GCA_958496325.1 of Nomophila noctuella. Classification (NCBI taxonomy): domain Eukaryota; kingdom Metazoa; phylum Arthropoda; class Insecta; order Lepidoptera; family Crambidae; genus Nomophila; species Nomophila noctuella. The sequence goes on from OY292488.1 coordinate 5,388,258, forward strand.
TGGCAGGGCTGTTTTTAGGGTTTTCCCGGCAATTATTCGATTTTTTCTCGCCGTAAAAACCATCCTTGGACTACAACGAACATACTTATAAAAAAAAGAAACCATAAATAAAAAACAACATTTTATTCATTAATTGCTCCAAATACGAGTAGGTACTTTACAAAATAAGAAAGTAATCCAAGAATAGCTTTTTAAAAATATGTGATATATTTTCCTTTGCTGACATTTGAAATGAAGTTTAATGTTAATTAATACGAAGTGTGTTGAATTCAATAAGACTGAGTTATTGCGAAGCATTTTATGGTTTACAACTGTGAGGAAATATTGCCAAATCAAAATTGAATTTCTTCAATTAAATTGATTAATGCGTACCTACGTAAGTGCGTAATATAAAGTTATTAGTTAATAGGCATGAGTCCAAAGTTAAATGTCCTAAAAAAAGAACTTTTAATAAAAGTTACATTTCTAAACATATTCTTCGTATGGAAGTGATATCTCTATTACGTGGTCAAAATAAAATGGTAGTATCGTATACGTATATTGAAATTTTAAATAATAGATTGCAAGTAATAGGAACAGATAAAGCAATAATTAATTTCTAACTTACACTTATAGAAACTCTTACCGATCATCAAGGTGTCAAGTTGTCGTACCCGGGATTCGGTACAGTAGTGTACATTTTCTGTTGGCATAAGACGCTCAGCAGGTATTCTCCGTATTGAACTGACATCTTTATCGACAGAGACGAAGTATTTTGCGTCGTCACTTATTTACTATAAAACACTGTAGGTGTTTATGTCAATTTCAACAGTTTCCAGTCTTATCTTCACTTAATAAATAAATCTAAATAATTAATTAAATAAGTAAATCCAGAAATAAATAGGACTAAAAATACGAAAACAGTCTTAAAAGTAACGTAATGGACACGTTGGTTTTATAAGTGTATACTCATAAATGTACCTTTTCTTACATTTTTGATTATTATAAAACAAAAATTTAACAATACAGCGTATAAAACAAAAAGCTTACAAATTTTCTGCACATAAATAAGACAATGGTTAACTATTAATAACAATTCCAAAGTTTCTTTAACCCAACGTAATTGCATTAATGCGTTTCCTTTCCCTTTCAATTTAAGTTATTCAACCGCGAAACTTTGTTGTTTTGAAACATAAAGTTATAGGTAACAAAAACTGCGTCGTATTTAGACAGGCAGAACTTTGTTTCTTAAAAAGAACTAAGATACCTCGAAGAAAGTTAATCTTAAAAAAGGTTTCTAGGTTTTTTTCGAGTATGCAATAGTATATTTTATCGCTTTAAAAAAAACATTTTAATTCTAATTTGGAAACAGTTTGTATAAGGAAATGTCACGATAATTTTAAATCTCGGAAATGGGTTGACTAAATACAATTTTCGCTTACGGTCTCTTCGGGAAATTGAGGAAAAATCCATAGGCTTACCCAAATAATTGTATTATGCTTGTGGTTTGACATAATAAAAATTTAATAATAAAACAGGCTTATTAGAGGTTTACATACTAAACAATATTCAATTATTATTTTGTATTTAACAATGTGTAATTGACCTACGACTAGTTTGCGGAGTAAAAACATTTTTTTTGAGTAAGTTAGGATACTACATTACTGGATTTTATTTAGAAAAAATAAATACTTACCTAATAAAATGGCCATAAACAAATTATTTGGCTGCTTAGATTGGATGGGATTGGACATTTGAAAGATTTTATTTTAATCTTGTTTGTCACTGCCACTTCTATACGAGCAAAAAAAACCGTAGCCTATTAATATGTAAAAAATGTTTGAAAGTTACATTTCGGTGTTATTCAGTAACAGCTGTCTCTATGCATTTCCATCACAAAGGCTATCCCCATGCAAAGGCCGATGAACATCAACTGAATATGTAGGCGACACGGTACAAACAAATTCACATTGGTATTTTTAATATACGGGACAACTATTGGTACTGGCAACAATACCTTTAAATCGAAGAATGTCTGTTGAATACAAATCAAACTTATATTATAAATGTAAAAGTTTGTTTGGATGTTTGTCCATGAAACACGCTGAATCTATTGAACGGATTTTGATGAAATTAGGTATAAAGGCAAGGCGTATATGGGCTGACTAAGGTGAAAAGATAGTCTTGCATCCCGATTCATGGGATAAAACAAGAATCTTGATAGAGCAGGCAAAGCCAAAACTAGTAGATATTTAAAATGGAATTTGAACATGTTGGGATTTATCGTCAATAACATTTACCGTGGAATATCTCTTGTTATCCCTTGCGAGGGAAACAAAAACTAGAAAGAGGGGTAGTCACTAGAACGTTTAAAAGTCTGTTATAAATGCGAGCAAACTTTAACATACGAGTAACCTCGTACATCGTACAAGTGCACTACAGGCACTTTTGTACGACACTCAAAGTCAAACTATGTAGTTTCTTTGCAATTTGATTTACAGTTCAATTCTTTTGCACGTCATATCTATTCACAAATTCTTCGTGCTTGTTGCAAACTATTTCAAGATCGTATAAATCTCAGTCGCATTCGTTGTTTTGATTCAATATTTTGATCAAATGTAGAATCCACTTTTAAGAAATGAAACTTAGTTGACCGAGATGAAATTTATCTGATGTCAAACCTACCTGACGTCCACCCACCTATTTCCATTCAGAAAAAAAATCTACATTGAAAATATTTTTAGTTTCTGTGATCTAAACGACATTGGCCACTAATTGAAACATTAAATAAAAGAAGTATTAACTAACTCCCACATTTTCTATTATAGCGACGGACTTAACCTATGAAATATTAAAAAAGACAGTGTGGAGAAGTTACAGTCGATAAAAATAATTTCTTAACTTAGTAGGAAAATGGATCTGTGACGAATTTATTGCATTTTTGCGTAACGAATTAACTGGTAAATATAAAACCACCCAAGATAATCCTGTTCTTAAAATAAATGCTGTGTCATATTATATTTCACATGTCATACCATTAACACTATTACTATTAACTAGTTTCTGTTTTATACATCATCTCTACATCTGTTTTAGAGTTTTCCAAGCCGGACACTCGGGTCCCTGCCACATTTGCTTTCGCAAACTTTTAATGACAGCCGTGACCAACAGTTTAACGTACTACTGAAGCAAGGAAGAGAATCGGTACCGGAATTTTAGTTCAAATAAAGGAGCAATAAATAATATTCAAAAGTATTTGCTGCTTTTTTAGAATGTTTCATGGGGGCTTTTCATTGTTATTTCAATTGATTAAAACTTAGACAATTAATAAGTACTTTTACTTATTATTATTTTTTCAAGACAAACAACAAACAGCTACAAAAACAATTACGTGCTTGTATATTTTATAATTTTATACGAAATAAAGCCGATTTAAACCGTTTTCCTTGCACTTTGGTTCATACAAGTTACAAGTCTTTTCAGAAAATACAAATGAGCCTGATTTTCCCACGTAATAATTTAATTTCAGTGTTAGCATTCCTTATAACCCCGCGCATAAACACATGAGCTTTAAATTTTCTAATAAGATGACAATGTTAAACACGGTTTTGTATCTTATTATGGCAGCCACCGTTTTAGACCCAAAATTAATTATGGCAGAAACACTGACAAGTGGGGACGGAGTATAAAAACAGTACAGTGAGTGTGGTAACATGCTTAAAAGCTTAAACTGGAGTCAAATCCGCGATCTTCAGGCTTCAAATACGGGCTTTAACCTTACAGCGTAGCGCTACAGATGTACAATGTATAAGAAAAATTGTGTCGGTTTTTCTGAAAACAGCTCGGGTTTGTGATTACTAATCCGCATTCGGCAAGCGTGATTGAGTCAAAATCCATCATTGGAACGACAGAATGATTTCGGATGCAGGATTCCTTTGCTTTGCAGAGAGACGTTAGTAGGCTGAAACTTTTTACTTTGCTTTACTTTTGTCAGTCTGGTCGGGGCAAAATCTTCCATTTTCCACAATTTTTTGTTCTTAACATAATTTGAAGTCCTCCTAATTTCGAGGCCGATATCCGATATTATCATGAGAGTAATATTTAGTCGGCAATTTGTTCGGAGCAGGTCGATGATTTAATGGGTGTAACAGGATACGAGCTATCCGAGAACTGGCACACCTTTGTTGGCCTCTGGTCAAAGCACCCGATGACGGAAAATAGGAAAATATTCTCGATTCAGTGAATCGTTTGGTTCGTACGTAAGAAGTACCCAGTTACCTAAAGGTGTATAGTGTAAAGTTGTTAAAGAAAGGAATTAGTAACTTGGATTGTTTAGACTCATACACAATCGTTTTTCCTCGGTGTAGTTAATGTAAGAATGCACCAATTTTAAACTTATTAATACTGTGGGCTTAAAATTGATGATTCATAAGAGAAAAAACTTTCGCTTATGATTGAGAATATATTTAAAATATCATGCTCACTTGTTATTTACTTCCTATTTTAAGTCGTGGCAAATGCAAGTCGAGTGAATGACACGTAATAACTTGTCTGTATCTTAGTGATCATGAAACCGTAATAAGTGGCATCCACCCCCGCTTTGGTTGTAATTTTCTATACGTTATTTACATGTTTAGGTATGACTTGTGAGTCATCAGTTTTAATATTGTTTTATTATATTTCATATATTGTTATAAAAAAAAAATTATGCCGAACTTATTTTTTGCAAGGTATTATGTGTTACAGTAGAGAAGCAGGTATTAGTCAATTTAAGAATGACAAGTTTTAACTACTATTTGCACCAAGCTCCATATGAGACACAACATGAACATATTATGACAGTTAGTAAAAACCTTAATAACAAGGGAAGAATGTAAAGAATGTCCGGGAAAAGGACCATATATCATTCCGCACTTAATTTAAGAAGCTTGTAAAACAATTAATGAAACACGGGTCGCAATTACCCTCAAACGAAGATTTACGGATATGAACTCTTTTCGTCCACATTTTCGAGCGTGCGACTTAACCCTGTTGAGGTTTAAGTTAAGTGCTATTTAGAATCACGAGAAACTAAACCATACCTTATCTTCTCTCTTTTCGGGACATTTTATTTATTGTTAAAAGTAAAAGATGGAATTGTACAAATAAAGATGACTTTGAATGTGATAATCAAACCATTAGTAATTATTGTTATTATGCATTTATCTAAGTGTCGAGAGAATTGGCGAGAGAGATGCATTTAGAGTTAAATAGGTAAACTCGTGTGTACAGAAAAGTTTTATCTAACAAACTTTAAAGTAACTTTATGTCAAACAAGGTTATCAAACCAGTTTAATTTCAAATAACATGGTGGAGTGCAATTTTCTAAATATGGTTTAGACTTTAAGATATGAAAGAAAGATAACAATTGGTAATTATTTCGCTGTCTAAAGAATCTCAGTAATTAGTTATTTGTCATTGCTTCCTTTCCGATTCCCAAATTGAAGACGCGAGATGTCCGCGCCCAGTGGTAATGAAACCAATTGACCTTCGTCGCGTGTGTTACGACCGCCATTGCGGGAAATAGCCGGGATTGCCTTATTTCATCTATTTTCCGGCTTGGCTTACAGACTCTACTAGCCTAGTCCAATATGAACACCTATTGATATTACTGGCCAATTCATAACTTTGGCAAGCCAATGCTAATCAAGTGCTCAATGCCGTGTGCTCCAAAATTGGGTGCGCAAAGTGGACTACCTCTTCAGTGAGGTACTGAGTATGCTAAGATCAGCTAAGCTGGAAAATTTTGTATGGGTAGGAGTTTTTAGTAATTTTAAAAGGAATACAAAAAGTAATATTTAAAACTTGAGATTTCCATATTTTGTTTGTACAGTATTAGCTTAATAACTATTGTTATTAATAATTTAAAGAAAATAAAGATCAAAAAAATAAATAGATACAGCGCCCACTTGACTATTTTAATGGTCTCTGGACTTTTCGGTGAAAATTCTCTGTGCTTAAATATTTTTATGCTTAATTTTTTATATTATAAAGTGACATAAAGTAATAAACATAATTTGTTTTGTTGTGGCCTTTACGTGCCGAAATAGAACAAAATAACTTTTAGACTTCAGTACTTCAACGGTAAATATTTATTATTTACCTTTCAATTAACTCGTTAGAATTAAAATTGTATGAAAAGTTAGTTAAATTGTATAACAGGAAGTGTAGGCGGCTGATAACAATATAGTCGAACCTTTATTCTACTCCCTTTGAAACATTGGTTTAGAAATTGTAATTCACTTAACAAATAAACTTTTGTAATCATCCATCGTTCAAGAGCCACTTACGTACCTCGAATACTATGATCTCGTGGTTATTGCTTTTAACTTTTAAATACTTGCTAATAATTTGAAAATACGAGTATTACTCCGTTCAATTTAGATTTTAATATTTAGCTACGAATACCCGGAAAATTTACTGTTTTACTAAATTCCGATAGTTTCAATATTTCGCGTACTTGTTGGGCAAAATTAGGTTGCAAATATTTTGCCCAACAAGTAGGTAAAAAGTAGTAAAAAAAGCCCAAGGGCTTTTTTTACTTTACCTACCAAGTCTTCGAAAAACATGACATAACATTCGTATAAAATATAGTGACAGTATTATAATAAAAAAAAAAAGACAAAATACGCTAGATCTAATTTATATACTCTGTAACACCTATTTGTACACCGTGTTTTATGTGAAATAAATTATTTCATTTCATTTCAAATAAATTACTTCCAGTTAAAATGGAAATTTGGATAAGCCAGATATCTCTAAGGCACTATCGTTATATTGTTTTAGAGGTTTTAGTAGAAATTAGTCGTCTTTGTTGTGCAATGGCGACCGCAAATCTATTCCCTGACTAACTACTCCGGGGTTATGGTGCAATGTCAATTTCTAATTTGTGTATGCTCGACGCCATATTTAAATATTATTTTACGTAGATTAAACTCACTATCATGTTTCTTTGTCTGAGAAATTATTATTATCAAATGTGTGATTTTCTGAAGCATAAATTGCGATTGTTGGTTAAATCCGTAAATCCAAACAAATTATATTGTTAACTAGCTGCCCGCCCCGGCTTCGCCCGTGGTACTTACTTACATGTATTATACATACAAACCTTCCTTAAGAATCACTCTATCTATTAAAAAAAACCGCGTCAAAATCCGTTGCGTAGTTTTAAAGATCTAACCATACATACGGACATACAGCGAAAGCGACTTTGTTTTATACTATGTATTGATGAAACATTAAATAAGCACCTTTATTTATCCGAAATTCGGTCGATGGTGGATGATAGCAAATTATCATATTATTAAACCGTTTTCATCTCAATGTTTTGTTTGTACACATACAACCCACAATGCCCTTAGAATCAATGGGCCGGCGACAACGCTCGGGCTGGCAGACTAATATTCAATATTTGCGGATGATACCGATGTCTGACTTTCATATTGACGTTTACGTTCGAGTGTTATCTCCTCTCACGAAAATAAACCCTGTCACAATGAGACTGTTGTTGCGTGTATCGCAGATTAAATGCTCAGAAAGATTTTGTGAAAGTCCATTGGGCACGCGGGTTTATTTGCGCTGTAAAACAGTCTGACATTGTTCTTAGATCCACCGAACAAAGTTAAAACATAGGACATTCATTTCATATCTTTTGTTTTGACTGTAGGTTCGACTTGGTTTATTTTACGGCGGTTTCGATCCATGGGGCCACATAACCATGTCTGTTTTATTAGTCTATATTTCCTCTGCAAATAAGGAGCACCCTCAATTGTTTTGCATAGGTATTTCAAAATTGACAAAAGACTATTCAGCTGATGTCAAATGAAAAGATACACGAATTTCTGATATCTTTTGTTAATATAAAATATACGATAAATCGATTCTCATACTTTAAATTAATATGGTGATAATTTTGCAGTCATACCATGGCAGTCACATCTGGTGTTCCCAACGCTAATACGAAATAATTAATCGCGAAAATAATAATTAATCATCTGTATAAATCTGTTTTAAATGACACGCGTGATGTCCGGCCGTTAATGATGCTTGTTTTAATATATTCGATATCTAATACGATTTGGAAATGTCATTGAGTAATACCTACCTCAATGTTTGATAAATAATATTATAAAGAGGAAAGGTTTGATTTTTTGTTTGTTTGTATGAATTGAATAGGGAATGCAATCTCGCGAGATTAGGGCTCCGGCGAGATCTCGCGAGTTTATGAACAACGATCTTGCGAGATCTCGTCAATTACGAGATCTCGCGAGATTGCCAGTTTTGAGTGTTAATTCGTACGGAAAATCAGAAGATTTCCATGAATTAGGAAGAAATATAATATTTATTTGTTAAGTATATTAAAAAAAACACTACTCTGCTCCTATTGACTGTAGCGTAATGAAAGTATCCTATAACCTGCCCAAGTTTCGTTAAAATCCGTCAAGTAGTTTTTGTTTCTATAAGGAGCATACAGACAGACAAAAATGGCCTACTTTGTTGAGTAAGATGCACGTGTATGGCACTCTTTTCTGCGAGATTTGATTTAGAAATGGCAATTTACATACGGGTATATACATTTATGTTTTAATTAATCATATTTCTGAATGGAAACCATGAATATTATGCAGCATTCGCCTTTTGGTGATGACCAAAAATCCAAGTTCAATCTCGTAAATCTCGCGAGATCTCGTCCATTTTTGCCCGAGATTCAATCTCGCTAAAATAGGCCGAGATCTCGTAAAAACGAGATCTCGCGAGAACGAGATTACATTCCCTAGAATTGAATAGGCTCCGAAACTACTAGGCAGATTTGAAAAATTCTTTCACTGTTGGAAAGCTACATTCACCTAGAGTAACATAGGCTATATTTTATCCCGGTACGGGAAGTAGTTCCCCCGGGACGCGGGTGAAACCGCGTGACGGGCCGCTAGTGTGTGATATAAACTAAAATCGTCATAAATACATAGGCGGTTTGATAAGTTCGTGCAAAGTCCGAGAGCTTATGCTATTGCTTCGTTTTGAGTTTATGTTTGATTACTAGCATCTTTTCGAGGACCATACGCAAAGTTTCAGCTTGATCGGCCCACTTCTTTGTGTTTGGCATTGATTCGCGTAAAGGAAGTCGAGTGATTTTGAGAACATTTTGTGAATCAGAATTTCGTGTGGTGATTTCACATTACTGTCTGAAAAGCAAAACTCCTCAGGAGACAAAAGTGATGCTTGACAAACATTATGGAGACTCTGCACCTTACATTATCAAGTGTTTTAAAAAAAATGCACTGATCTTATGGGTCCAAGTGATGCTAAGCCATCTGGACGTCCTGTAGAGGGTACTACTGCAGTAATGTTGGTTGAAATCCATGACATAGTGATAGATGACAGAAAAGTGAAGATGCATGAGATTACTAGTGCTATGGACATCTCGAATCAACGAGTACATAATATTATTCACCAACATTCAGTAACGAGAAAGCTGTCTGAAAAAGTCATTTTTTATTATGGAAATGTACCAGCCCGCACCCCAGAAGATGTGGTCCCAAAATTAGTAGAAATAGGCTCCCAATTTGTTTTATATCCCTGTTATTCTACAGAATTGACACCCTTTGACTATAATCTGTCGCTTTATTTAAAAAAAAAATTGCATGAATAAGGTTTTGTTCAAACAAGGAGGTAATGGCTGAAAAATTTGGCTATTTTTTAGACCTTTACAAATCCTATTATTTGGAAAAGATTAACTAATTCGAAAAGCGTTAAATTACGTGTATGAGCCTCTAAGGAGTCTATGTCGAAGAATAAAAAAGGTTTACCTCAAAAAGTAACATACTTTTTATTTTTGCACGAACTTATCAAACCGCCCTCGTATATAAGTGTGCCTGCATACGCCCGCCGTTTGAATTTCATTGCAAATAAAGGAAGCATTAAGATTTGTCAGATTGTAACATACCCGAGAGGCATTAATATAGGCATAATCCTAGCGGAAAAGAGACACATTGTTTCCTTCGCTTATCTTGGCAAACTAGTCATAATATTCCTGTGTACACTGGCGATCCCTGTTAAACATTTTGAAGTGAGTGTAGGCCCGCCCGCGAACGGCGACTTATATTAGAATAGAAATAGTTCCCGGTGTTTACTGAGGCCCAAGACACGCCCCATTACCCTTCAAATAGGGTAACTTTAAACATTGTCGTTGTAATCACCATTTTATTCTAGGAATGCACGTCTAGTGATATTCAACTTTAGGGCTTGTAGTTGTAAACTGTAGGTTAAGTTTTGTACTAGATAAAGTCTGCCGTTCAAATAGTTCAGGATAGAATTTAATTGTACCTTCTATATTAAGTGTTTCTGTAAAAGAATTTAAAATTTTAACCGCTAAAAGCGTTTAAGTTTATATAAGCATTTTATCGATTTACGTGTATTTAGTTAAATACCGTTTTAGAGTCAATATCGAGCACATATAAGAAGACAATATCTTTAAATACATAATTATCGGTTTCTACGAATAATATCGACATATAAATCAAAATTCGATTTGGGAATTTAGCTGCACCCAGCATGCCTGTCACGTTTTATATTACAAGTATTGTCCGTGTTTTTGAAAACGCGAGTCACGCAATTTCTCGATAACGAAAATACACCGGATCAGGCAGGTAAGGGTTAAGTAAAGTAATATTGGCAACACAGACTAGGTAATCAACTTTGAACACCCAATTTTTGAGCTTGAGCTCCAGGTCTAGTCTATTTTGAGCACTATTTCATATTGTTTGGGCAGGCCTATTTCACATTTACATACAATAATTATGAATATATGCTTAACAGCTGTGCCAGGTTCTCAAGTTGCGGGTGCTAAAAAATTGGGTGCTTAACAATTGGGTGGTCAGCAATTGGGTGGTCAGCAATTGGGTTCTCAACAATTGGGTGCTCAACAATTGGGTGCCTAACAATTGGGTTCCCAACAATTGGGTGGCCAAAGTGGACTACCTGACACAGACAACAGAAGGTAACTCTCAACTGGTTTCGATGTGGAAAGCCTTCAAATTGAAAATCCGGTCATCGCTCCAATCACGGACCTGGCATAATTGAGACGTGAGTCGTGTTGGATTTTGAGTTAAATTAACTAATCTGTTTGAACTTTCGAACGTGAATCTTTTTTGTGTTGTATAAACACACGAGTACAATTAGCGGTTTATCCTCCGAATTTTTATCTTTATTTGAGGGTTTAAATATAAATACGTCAATTTCCTTCTCGAATTTTGGATTTGCTATTGTTTTTATTTCTTTTTACTATAATATTTTGAGAAAATAACATTTTCCTGCAGACTCGATAAGATGATAAGATGACCGTAAAACAGTGCATCAGTCATATAATCATCTTTGGCTAATCGAGTGCAACAATTAAAAACTAGGAGAATTCGATCTCACTTGCCGACCTACTTATCGTGCAAATAACATCTACTAATGGACCGAGTTTGAAGTTGCGGTCCAGTTACCATCAGAGTAATTAGTACTACTGGTACTGATGCTAGGAATGCGGAGGCATAAAACAATCAAACGTATAATCGAACGAATTTCAGCTTGTGGTGGAATGCAGCTGATTGTAGAGGCACCGTTGACCGGGTAATTAATAACTGAGAGACGTAGATCCGTTGCGTTTGAATTGTGGCTTGGCACATGTTTTGAATAGCTGGATGATCATGGAACACGAATTAAAAAAATAATAAGTTAGAACCATTACTACGCAGCTACTTATCTATCATCTTAAAGTAAGTAAGTCCTAAAATGTAAGACGAAACTTTGACAGTAATTGATGTTGATTGGAAGTTGACCACTATGCCAAATAACACTTGTCAAATATTCGTTAGTAATATCGCCGCGATTTATTTCGAATGCTAACAACTGAGCCCTATTTAGTTCAAAGTACCTACATCAGAAGTTTATTCTAGGAATGCACGTATAACCGTTTAAAAGTAAAGCGTTTAATTTTGGAATCTTTAATCACTGATAAGTCTGACAACTGACAACTTGACAGGTCAAAAACATTTATATTTTTGTTATTTGAGGTCAGCGCTATTTATTTTTCTGTTTACGCCAGATCAGTACAAACAGTACGCACGTAACAACGGGGCCACGGTATCTCGCTGAAATCAGATTAAAACGCTTGTGAATGGGTTTCGAAACGCTCGCGGCTTCCGACATCGGAACAACATTGGAACAACGGGCTCGGAACGCTATTCTCGGAACAAAAATGTGCGAGATTGCAGATGAATCCGTGACATCTTTCAACTGATGAAGAAGTTGTGTGAAGGCTTATCTACCTAGCGCTGAGTATCCAGTCAACGCTAACTTTTTTTGTAGATAATCTACATCATAATGGAGCGTGTGATTTCTTGTACGCATTTATTTCATTATTTTCTAACCGGTTCTCTGAATAGTTTTGCTACTAGGAAAATTAAAAGATGTTTGCAAACAGATAAAAATACTTTTGCACATCAATGTTTTTGTGAGAATTTTATTTCGAATACCCGACATAAAAGATCTGAAAACAAAAATGGTACCATTGATAAATTTTTGCTAAGCTCATCACAGTTAAATAATTTATATTCCGAAATGTACAAAATTTCTGATGAAATCGCCTATTACAAAACTTTGAATCGAGTTTGATTTTTATTTTGTGAATGCTCACATTTAGGATGAATTAATTTAAAACGTAATCCGCACAATTCCATTCCATATGATTTCCTTTGAAAAAAAGCTTACGTTTCAACAAGGAATGAGGGCAAATACTCGTCTCTTTGAACTTTAATATAGATTATTCTGTTATTTACTTTAAAATACTGCTCACTGGAGATAGCTGAACAAACAGAGAGGACCCTCGATCTCTGCCGAGTACTCTCTGGTTTCATTTATAAAATGAATCATTCTTATACTTGTGTTGGTACTAAGTGCGTCCAATGTGTTTGTATTGGCTACGATGCTACGGTCATACGTAGCTATGCTATCGCTACGACACGTTACGGTCTTCGTAGCAATGTAAGCTTATCATAATTTTGTTGTTATGTTTACGCGTTGTTACATCATTGAAGTGAATCGGTTAATGGGGTGCTTTACTAATGAGTAAGTTGAGAACAATTATAACGATGATACTATGATATATGTATAATAGTAATTTTAACTAAATAATGTGATTAAATAGGCAGATGAGTAACTTAATAACAACCTTAATCGTAAAAAACAGTTTTTAAACGAGTTCAGATTTATCAATTCTTGTAATAAGCGTCCGTATTGAAAGTGCAAATCTAATTCCCCGGAATAAATGTAATTGAATACTGAACGCGTCATTCCGGCTGGAGTAACCCTTGACGTAAATTAAATAACGCTTTTAGAATATTTTAAAGCGATATCTTGAATAAATAATTATATTCTTTGAAGATATCCGGTTTCACTATTTTTCTTCAATATTAATTACTTCGTAATAAATATGCAAATTTGATTCACGGGAGCGCGGAAGGCTCCTTGTTTAAGACATTGCGGATGCATTATTTATTCAACATTGATACTCACTAATAATATCCGAGAATGAATGGAGACTTGTGACACGCACTTCAGACACAGATTTTCTGTTTGGAAACAATAAAGCACAGTAATTTATAACTTCCGTTTACCTTACAGCTGGCCCGGCTATTAATAGACGTGTATAGGTATATAACTATTCTAGCGGCCTGTGGATTTCCACACACATAGTGTAATATTATAGCTTAAAGCTTAATAGTAAAGATAACTAAGGCTATAATAAGTATATGGGACCTATACCTAGAGAAAAAAAATAGCCCAGCAATATACCACGAGTATGACAGAATGATGACATATTATGTGCATTTTTAGTAACTTTCTGTAATTAAATTTTGCCCACATATTTATGATTACTAGCTTAATGCCAATGGCATTGACTCTATCAAATCGCCCATCCATCTGTGACCGTCTGAGTTTATAAGCAGCCTGTAGCCAACAATAAAACGGGTTTAACGAGTGAATTATGCGCTTGCAGAGTGGACGAGACAGTCGTTTTACTGTGTCTGACGCCGGCCGGTGCACGGCTCAGATTTGCACTTGAAATGCATCTGTGTGAATTGCAAGAGTGTAACCTTAAAGATAAGGATAAAAGTTTTGGGTGACATCGAGCCGCTCGTCTGGAGACGTGCCTCCACCTTGCATAAGACCACAGTGAAGTAGCACTTCGTGACTGTTGTGCTTTTTTCTGCTGGTGAGCAAGGTCGCCAGAGCTCAGTTGGGGACGTGTTTTGTACTGCTGTTTTTTTAACGATAACACACACCCTATACGAATGCTGCTGCCTATTCTGCTTAATATCACTACTTCTCACGAACTTCCAGAAAGAAATGGGTTAGTCCATCTAGTTATCCAATTAGTCATACAGTATGACTACTTGGACAAAAAAAGTCCAAGTAGTTATACAATCCAAATAATAAGTACAATCCAAGTCATAAAATTAGTCATACAGTATGACTATTTAAGGTGAAAATGCTGATGTTTCTCAGTTGTTTGTTTAGTAAGTAGGTTTTAAACGAAAATTATAGCCCTTTTTTGCGACCAGAACCCTAACTGCCCTTAACCCTCTTTCGACTGCTTTTGTTGGATGTTTTGTCTCCTTAATTCGAGCGTCCTCAGGCGTTATTACCTTGTATTTCTTGCTTTACGTAGTCAGCTTTTAGGAAAACAAGAACTTGAAAGGCATGTTATGTAAAATTCATCCAAGCCATCAAATTAAACCAGTGTACATGAATAATAAACCAGTAAAATCTTTTAAAAAACTGTATTCATACCCAGATTTGCAGTAGGAGACCTACTTACAAAGGTAAAGGAAAGTGAAGAGGGTACTCAATAAGCTTAGTAAAAAGTTACAAAACGCTAAGAAAATTACAAGTCACCTAAAATAATTCCGTGGGCAAAGTTTGTTTGTCAGTCTAAAGTACTAAAATGTTGTAAGAATATTTCTCCGAAGTTTGCAAACGAAATTACTCGGGGCCCGCATTTTTCGCGGAGTTTGTCTTATTTTTTTATTGTTACTTGTTTTGGAACTTGTTCCTTTAATTTATTGTGTTATCCCTAAAACGTCGAGCGTTAATTAAAAAATATGAGTAAAGTGCGCCTTAGTCATTCATCGCGGTAGTTTAAACCAGCATGGTAAGTAGCTCAGGGCAAATTAAAATATCCTGAGAAATAATTAAAAAGAATATTTTTACAGCGTAAATTAACAAAGAAAATTACTTTGTAAATTCAATCCTTTTTCGCCGGAAGAGAAGTGACGTGAAAGTCAATTTAGGATCGTAGAAAAATTTAAAAAGTTATGAAAAATATTACTGACTAAATTCGTTTTTGTGTTTAAACTTAAGAAAGTGTAATAATTGTAGCTGACATTTTAATTGAAAAGTAAGTGATACTGTATAACCGAAATAACAATTCAAAACTAAAAAACTAAACTATTAAAATTAATATTACTACTACCTATAATACATAAATTTTTATTTACTTTGATGTAATTAGTTATAATACGAAACATTATCATAAAAGAGAAAGGAATTTTAATTTACAAAGGATATGTTATGGCATGTTTTTACTAAGACAGTGTCAAATATGAGTTTGTAGCTTTTTGTCAATTTGTGAGCTCAAATCTTATGTGAGACCAAGCTCGCCTTTGGGATGACAAATAGTCTCCATGTTTTGTGAATAGAACGGACGTAGCACAAGGGTCCCTCAACGGTTCTCTAGATACGACAAAAATTGAATTTACATTTTTGCAATCTTTATTATTGAATATTGGAAAATATACTCAGAGTACGAGCCAGACAAGCTAATATTCTAACTTCTTACAGTTTAGTGATAACTTTAGTTTTTTTTTTTAATTTGTAAGAGATTGTAGTACGTAGATCATTCAAAGTTTCCGACAGTTTTGGTAATTTTCTCGCAAAAGTATTAAAACCAAGTTTGTCTGATGATTGGATTAATAATGTTGGTTCAAAAGAAGTTGATATTCATTCAAACATATACATTACAGCTCCATATTTTCATCAATTTTTGTCCTTAAATTTTCATGGTGAATCTTGGAAATGGCCACATCTATTGAAGGGCGTTGAAACCCATTGATGGTTTAAAGCCACTTTCGATTTGCGGGTTGCCTCAATAGTATTGCCAATGGTATCGACTGCGGTTGCAATGATGGGACACGTCGAAAACAGGACAAGACATTGTCCTAGGCTTTATTGTATTTTTATAGAACTTAACTTACAGACAAAATATGGCTAACTCGATGCACAGTTAAAACTAAAAAAATATATCTAACTAGCGGCCGCCCGCGACTCCGTCCGCGTGGATTTCTTTTTTTCGAAATAAAAAGTAGCCTATGTTCTGTCTCAGGGTCTAAAGATTGTCTGTACCAAATTTCATCAAAATCGGTTGCGAGGTTTAAGCGGGAAAGCGTAACAGACAGACAGACAGACAGACAGAGTTACTTTCGCATTTATAATATTAGTTGGGATATTTTTATAGAACTTAACTTACAGACAAAATATGGCTCACTCGATGCACAGTTAAAACTAAAAAATATATCTAACTAGCGGCCGCCCGCGACTCCGTCCGCGTGGATTTCTTTTTTTCGAAATAAAAAGTAGCCTATGTTCTGTCTCAGGGTCTAAAGATTGTCTGTACCAAATTTCATCAAAATCGGTTGCGAGGTTTAAGCGGGAAAGCGTAACAGACAGACAGACAGACAGACAGACAGACAGACAGACAGACAGACAGACAGACAGACAGACAGACAGACAGAGTTACTTTCGCATTTATAATATTAGTTGGGATTAGTTGGGATGATCGCACTGTGTTCGATGTTCGGTTGTAATTGTGCTTGAACTTACTTCTTCATCATAATATTATGTTGGGACGTAGTATGTTTGTTTCTGAACGAAGCCCGTCCGTATATCCAATTATTTATAGGTATATGTATGTGGCTGTATGACAAATAAGACTGTTTTGTCCATATTGTTATACTGTATAACTAATTGTATGACTAGATGGACTAACCCTATCGGCTTTTTTCCAGTTTGAATCCAATCGGCTTGTTATTTGTATTTTGTTTAATCTGCTGATCTTCTACTGTTACGTATAAAACAAAACACGGGCAATTGTAAACTATTTGTAATCGGCATCGTCCCGCGCCCACGCGTGCCTGCGCTTGACGTGCAGGCGCTAGATCTCGATCGACTTTCTATTTCTAAACGGGAAATTATAAACAACTAGCGGGCGCCCGCGACTTCGTCCGCGTGGATTTTGGTTTCTATATCAACTTTTTTTCCCGTTAGAGGTGGATTTTTGAGATAATCTTTGAAAGGGGATGCCTACTTCATATTATCTTTATGAATGCAAAGTCTCAGCCCGATCGGTTAAAAATGACAAAGTTTCATACTACCGTTCATCCCCTATTTTACCCCCTTGGGGGTTAGAATTTATCAATCTCATTAATTAGGCGATGCCTACGTCATAGTAGCTTTATGTATGCAAAATATCAGCCCGATAGGTTTAAAATTGACAAAGTTTCATACTACCGTTCATCCCCTATTTTACCCCTTGGGGGTTGGAATTTATCAATCTCATTAATTAGGCGATGCCTACGTCATAGTAGCTTTATGAACGCAAAGTCTCAAGCCTGTCGGTTAAAAAATAACAAAGTTTCATACTAACGTTCATCCCCTATTTTACTCCCTTGGGGGTTAGAATTTATCAATATGTTTGCATAGAAGATTCCTACGTCATAGTAGCTTTATGTATGCAAAATATCAGCCCGATAGGTTTAAAATTGACAAAGTTTCATACTACCGATCATCCCCTATTTTACCCACTTGGGGGTTGAATTAATCAAAATCCTTTCTTAGCGGATGCCTACGTCATAACATCTACCTGCATACAAAATTTCAGTTCGATCCGTCCAGTGGTTTGGGCTGTGCGTTGATAGATCACTATGCAATCAGTCAGTCAGTCAGTCAATCAGTCAGTCACCTTTGAGTTTTATAGATATAGATTTCCTCCATTGTCAATGCAGGGAATTATGTATATTTTCTACTAGCAGCCGCAACTCCGTCCGCGTAGATTTTGTGATCATAGTGATATATATATGTAGAAGAGCCTTCCTCGTCACGACTATCTAACACAAAAATAGTTTTTCAATTCGAACTAGTAGTTCCTGCGATTAGCGCGCTTAAACAAACAAACTATCTATTGTATAGTACAGATTCTGTCCAGCTAGCGAATATAAATAAACTTAGCATTGCCCACTAGTAAATTGTTTAATGAGACAATGATAAATCAAATATTATTTAACGTTCTTGTATTAGTGATATTATATCAATTCATTAGTGGCCAAATATTGCTTTGTTAATCTTAGCTGTATAGAAAGGTATTCATCATTGAAAGTAATCTCATGATTGCTGTAATATCTAATATTAGTCTAGACATCTGATATTAGCAATGAAATCCGAAGTTTATAAAAAGAATTCGCACAAACCGATGTTATATTACTCCTTTAGCCTGGGCTATTGAACATAAAACTTGTGAGTGCAAATCTTAGCTTACCATAAAAACCGATAGAAATTAATTTGAAGAGAAGTAGAAACTCTTCGCACTTGCTCTCGATTGAACCATTCGTTTGGTAAAATACCTCTATTATAAAGTAATTAATACCTGCGGTAGAATTATTCTTTGTTTCTGTCGATGAGTATAGTACCTAAGGTTGCAAGGCAACGGGTCTGCAACCCGAGGTTTAAGAGAGGTAAGCTGAGGTGAGCCCCGCGTCTGGGGAAGTACTTCCACCTTACAGAAGCCACGGTGAAATAGCACTTTGTAACTGTGTGCACTTTTGTGCTGGTGTCAGAGCTCAGTTAGGAAGGGTATGGGGTCTTAAAGGCTGGCAACGCATTGGCGATATTTCTAGTATTGCGGGCGTCCATGGGTGGCGGTGATTGTTTACCATCGGGCGACCAACTGGCTCGTTTGCCCATCTACCACAAAAAAAACGTTGTAAAGTTCCATCATGGGAAAAATTAATTACCGTCGGGTAATTTGATATTTATATTTCGGGTAATAGTTCTTGCTTGTTTGCTTAAATGTTAAAAAAAATATTACTTCGGCAACAGTACTCGCAATTTTTAACTAAGACGATGACGTGCCTCCGCCAAATGTCAAGGGCCTATACCGAGTCACGACCTCCAAATTCCAATATCTTCCCATTTAATTGTTGACTCTCGAATTTCGTGATGTCCTTTTTCTCATAAGATATAACTTTTATCACTGAGGAAGTAATTCTAAAAAACCAAATGCAACTTCAAAATAAAAAATATACAGAAAATTGCATTGGAATATTCTCGAAGTATTTATGAGTGGACAGGTAATACATGAATAATGAATATGTCTGATTACAGCCTGTTGCTGCTATGTCCCAGGCTGGTTTTATACTGCTAATAAACCTTTGCTCAATAAAAGATGTGTCTTTTTTAAAAACAGATAAATTGGTTTATAATGTTTGCTGGAAGATGGTACCTACGTATCTCCAAGAAACATTACTTTTTATTAATTAAAATAAAAAATCGGTGCATAATATTTATTTCGTCTTTGAAGGGGTAAGATGCCGATTCTTCTATGATATAGGTAAAGAGTTTAAGCATGAGCTCTCGATCGGAGAGATGCCACTATTGGGCAGGAAACTGATAAGTGTCTATGTAGAAGTTTGAACTTGCGATTCACCGTTGTTACTAATCTCTAAAGTCCTCTTAAGTTCTTTGCGTCACCCATGTGTGTTGCACAAAGGAGAACGGCAAACTGAGTACCACTCGTAAAACTAAGCGTTCCCAGAACAAACTATATAGGATTTAAAGGTAATCATGAGACGAACATTTTTCAATTTGAAGTAGATTTTTAGAAGCTGGGAATAGCCGGAAATCCTTGATTGTATTATCTTATAAAATCCCTGAAACAAAACGCCGGTCATCGAACATGGAAAAACAGAACGCATTTGACGTTATCTGAACAGCGACTCTTTAGTTTATGTTTGATAATGTGTCAAAATTGATCGGAAAGACATCGGTCAATTAATATTCATTTTCATAATCTTTATTGCATTCTTGTTCACAATATTTGCCGTGTTATGATTTGTTAAATGATTTGCCTTCAGTTGAGCACGCAGATACATACAATAATAAATATGTTGTATACAGTAATAAAAATGTAATATAATAATATTACAATAGATGTGTGTAGGTTGAGCACCTTTGCTCCTGCGCTGTCAGCTATTCTGCGAAAAGGGACTCTTCGAGTGTGATTTGTGTGATTATTTGTGAGGACTTTCTGATATATACCAGAATGTTTTAGTATTTAGTGTGGGAACTTGCTAATGCGGTGATTATTGAAATATGCGCGCCTATCACGCATACATCGTCATGTCCAATAAGACTCGAATGAAAATCTTCTCAATATTGTTCAGCGCTGGATTTATCTTATCTTACAAAGAAGAGAAGCATAATATTATTTTAGAGAAATAAATAATAATTATTACATAATGATGTTGGTCTTTATTTTCCTCCTTGTTTTATTTGTTTTGAAAAAGCAGTGACTGTACGTTGATCTATCATAAAAATGCTTAACCACCAGTAAGGTGTTCCTCCACCCTACAGGTTTATACATATTAGTTTGCGCAATGTTATACAAAATAATAAGCAATAACAATGGAGGGTCATCAATGATATTTAAAAAAATATCATTGGGCCTCATATTAGTACACTTCAATTTGACAGGTTTAAAAACTGTTTATAACGCCATTTGGAGAACGAATTTGACGTTGGCATTATTTGGGACAGAACTATTGACATTTTAGACCAATAGATGTCGGTGCTCGTATATTTAATATACTCCATGGCAATAAGGTCAATTTTTGCTTACATTTCAAAGTGACAGTCAGATGGTCAAAGCCTTAGTAACAATTGGGGAAATGGCAATTCTGTGGATAATGTAAAAGTTGCATTGGAGGTTATGTTTGAAATCATCTTTTTATCCCCAGCTTTAAAAAATATGTTACCATTACATTTTTTGATAAGCATCATTAGAGGATTGATTTTCTAGTATTCACTTCTTGGAACGCTAAGTCTTTATGTGGTACTGGAAATACATGGGATTCTGCCGTTGTCCTTTCTGGCACTTACCCTAAGATGTCTCCAAAAATAATATAATGCGACTTAAATGTTAACTTCAGTTTGAAACTCTGACACTTTAAACTCTGAAGGACTTTACAAAGTGGCGCACTCCCTTGCTATAGATTTCTTGTTATGATTTATTCTTATAGAGATAATTTATTGTCGTATTGTCTCTGTTTGGCTTTTATAATGAAGCATTTTTATAAAAATGTTCCTACGGACGTCAAAGGATGCAGATACAACACCATAAACTAATGATACTAGTATTTTTCTGAGTCCGGTAATGGAAATGTTTGTATAAAATGTAACAAAACCTTTTCTTAGTATTCTTGGAATCGTGTTGTTATTGTTGTTTTATAGTTAGCCTTATTACAGCATTGGACAAAGGGAAAGAACAGCAGTGCAGCGCAAACGGCTCATTAGTGCCGATGAATAATGTACGGCTTCCTATGTATCGCGGGACCAGTGGGGACACCGTCCTCGCCGGCCAAGCGGGACTTACGATAGTTTATCACGTGTTCTCTTCATTAAAATATACAGTTTTAATATGGATTACTAAGGATTAAAATTGTATCCTTGTAGTTATCTTTTTTTAAAGTTTATAAAATAAATCCAGGAAACAAAAACCATTTTATGCTCAAGTTAAAAACAGAAACAAAGTTTATGAAATGTTACTTTAAAAGACAACTTTCTCAAAAATTTCTAATTTGACAAAATTCAGACGGAACTTTAATTATGTTGTAAAATCGTAATAGGACGGTTCTGTCATTAAAAAAAACAAATAATGTTTAATCTAAATTTAGCTAAACTGAAAAAGCCCAAACACATAGTTATCTTTGTAAAATAAACTTCTTACAAAAAGAATACCATTTAACTTTATGAGAAAAAAAAATCTCATAACTTATATGAAATGCGGGCACAGAGTAAGACATAAACCATTGATACTCCTATCATGTAACTGGCAAACGTCAAAAGAACGAGACTTTCGGTAAACTATTCAAAGTCATTTCATGTAGGCAAACGTCAAACGTAGGTAGGTATATTTCTTACGCCGCAAGATCTCGACTATTTGTCTCGCGTTTTGTCAAAGCGTGTTCACCGTCGCTGGCAATAACATGTCGGATTTGTTACGTGCTTGCGTTGATGTGACGTCACACGCTGTCATTTTAATGCGTTCCCTTCTTCTTGCGACTTTAGTTAAGTGCCTGGTTGTACTTTATGAAAGGAAAGTTTTCGATAAGTATTTTAGTAGTCGTTGTTAACTTTTTAAAATATCTTTGACATTTGTTTTTTTTTTCTCGATTTGTGATAAATTCATCAATCAATGTTACAAACGGATTTGACATGTTAAATAAACATTTGATTATATAAAATTATTCCCACTTTACATATGTCTACCATCATGCAGAGTAAACGTGGTATTAAATGAAAAATGACTTGATATGAATCTTGTATCTTAACGAATATGTTTTTGCATTGACGAAACATGTTTCAATATCACCGACTTCCTACTAGTTTATTTCAAGTTCATGTTCTCTTAACTATTCTATATTTCGACCAGCCTTGGCATATTCAGTGGATGCGTTGCGGTCGTATATTTCAATGTTAACTCTCGCGATGAAATTGGAAACGTCCTTGCGGGTAGATGTGGAATGTACCTGCGTTTGGAAGTTTTACGAGGCCCTAGTGAGGGTTCAAAATATGGCTGTCAACGTGCCTCTAGCAAAAAAATATAGTATCGACTGATGGAACTATTTTATCGAAACATACACTTTTAATAAAAAAAAGATGATTTTGAAATAAAAAATAACTTAATTAAAATAATTTAAAATTAAATATTCTTGCCCAATTACATAAAGTGGTAGTTAAATACCCTTATTTAAATTATTGTTGTTGTTTGTTTGTTATTGAAAAACTGAGAGCGTAGTTAAAGCAAAACATCGGGCTACGTGAATAGTGATTCTAAAAAAATACTAGTCTATTCAGGCAGGCTCTATATTTGCAATATAGTCCTTGTTCGTTGGACCGAAAGCAATTGTTCATTTTTGACCTGTCACTCTAAAAATAAAATATGGGGTTGAGTTTTGATATAAACGCCAAAACTAAATCGGTACATAGAAAGAGTATTACATTTCTCTATGTAAAGTTAACACAGACCCTGCATTTATTAGCACTATGAAGTTACCTGGTGCTCGCTTTAATATCCAGATTAAGCTAACTTACTCGTATCTGTTTAGAAACAAAGGGCACGTAAGTAGCCGCAAAGCTATATCAGACCTTATTAACATAAGAATACTTTACAAGAATTTCCAAATTTTCAGCTCCGATGCTCCTAATTAGCATAATAGAATCTTCAATTATATTGTTATTCATAGTCAAGCTTCAGTTATTATACAAGTCAAGCGCAAGCACAGGTGAACTTAAGCCTTATGCATACCTAAAATAATTTGGTGGGATTACAATAGTTGGTTGAGTACGCCTGATGCCAGAAATTTTAGCTCAGGGATACCTGAAATATTGAGGATAACACCCTAAATATGTATAAACACATTCAGGCGGTTTTTTTAATTAAACATTAATTATAAATAGACTGAGCTAAAATCTACATTTATTTTCAACGTGCGTGTTATTTATTAAAGCAATGACAAATAAGAGAATACCTGGAAATATAAAATACGTACTCGTTTGTAGCAATTTTTTATAAAAACTATAAATGAAATTAATTTTCCTTCATAAAATTAATCAAGTTGTGTGTAATGGAAAAGTAATAATCCTATGACAAAAAGGCGTCTTTGTACTGTTTTACAATAAGGTTTTCCTAGAAAGGCGTAAAAATGTTTCAACGTTGACACCAATGTTTTGCCTCTGGTTTGCAAGCCTCAAAGGAAAACTATCGCTATTTATTTGGCAGGTCCGATGCTTGAGCATCTCCTAACAAGACTAAAATTATATTTATTTAAAAGTGACATTTTGTCTGTGACATTGTGTAAAAACACTATCTTCTTCCTAGCGTTTATCCCGTTTCTGTTTGGGGTCCGCTTTGACCATGATCCAGGATTTGGTGAGTCTGGTTATTACAGTAAAGCGACTGCGATCAGTCCTTCGTAATCCGAGTTGTTCGCTATCTCGCCCGATAAAAACTCGCCCGATCGGGCCAGTTGGCACCTTTCAACTTAGAGGGGGACCAGACAGATTGGATCATGGTTACACATTCACATCTAACTGAACTAAAGTCAGAAACTATCTGTATGTGCATGTTTCCTTACGGTGTTTTCCCTCACCGCCGAGCTAATGGCACAAATCCACACATAGATTTCAATCTAGAGGTGTGGGCCCGGATTCCAACCACGAACCTCACTTATATGACCTCACTAGGCCACCATCGCTTTTTGTGTAAAAAGCACTTTCACGAATTGTAAAATTAGGAATGATATGTTTCTTCGAGTTTAATTTTGGAAATCCGATACGGCGTAACGTGCGTGTTTCGCATATTTTTTGCTGAGTATGGAAATTCAGTTGGTAATGTTATCTTTGTTTTAGAATTTATTAAGGTAGAATGTATGCGTAATAAAATACCTTGCGAGAGTTTTTGCGGTAAGACATATGGTAGGTACAGTTACAAATATGGTCTTGTTTAACGAAGCAACCATTGAAACCAAGTTATTTCATTAATAACTAGCGGTTGACCGCAACTTCGTCCGCGTAGATTTCATAAAATGGACTATCCAAAACAAAATATTGTTGGAATTCGAACCAGTAGTTCCTGAGATAAGCGCGTTCAAACAAACAAACAAACAGAAAAACTTTTCAGCTTTATTATATTAGCTTAGATTAAAAGAACCTGAAGAATTTTTTTCTTGAAACTCCTACTAGTCGCAAGTTCAAACTTAGTACTAAGAAATCCTCTTGCCAAGAAAAAAATCTGCCTTAACCCATCCATAAGGATCCAACAAAATTGTGTCTCATAAATCTATGAGAGTTACAAAATAGCTAGTTACGCTCACTGAATAATAATTACACATTGAAATCAAGCATTCCATTAACATATTACATTACGCATCTAAAATATTCACACTGTTATGACTAAATTAAATTACGTACGTCAAAATTTTCAACGATTTAATATTCAAATGAAGATTTTACCGGTGGGCTACATGAAGGCGTGTTTTGTTACACGAGTCACAATTTGTACATCTGATGTACATTGTACGTACAGTTTACTTTATTTAAATGGCAAATCAGGGGTTCGTCGTATCCTGTGTAGCTTCCGGCAGGTCTCTGTACTTTGTAGCTCCGGTAATAATGACCCTTATTCGGGAAAAATGTATTTTCATTTTTAGATTGCGCGTATATGAAACTACGTATTAATAAAATTTTGTACGAAAATACTTCAAATGAATTAAAAATTAACTGAACAATACCAGTTGTCATGTTTTGTATTTTTTAGAATTTCCGCGTTTGGGTTTGTTCATTGTTGATTTTCCAGATTGAAAAACTGACTCCGAAATGCCACCACGATGGCCAGTGTGTATTACACGTGTGGTCCGTTCCAACACTGCCATTTATGGAATCATTAACTACTGGGCAATCTATGGGAGTATAATTTTTTGTAATGTCTTTTTTATACAAATATAAGAGAAAACATCTGTTACACATTACTTTAAGCCCGGTTTGAAACTCGATTTAACCCAATCAGTTCTAAATTATGATGCTTTGCTCAAGCGATCAATCTCAATACATTCAGAGATCAGGTGAACTTTGGTATATACGCTTGAGTGACGTTTCTGAATGTACAGTTAAAATTGTTCAAATGGCAGTCACATGTGAGGGAAAGATTATACGGAGGTATTTATAATTTTAGAAAGGATGTCCGTTGAGTAAATTTTTTATTTAACCGAATTTGGTCATATTATGACATAACGTTATGCTACATATTCTTAAAAATCATAGTATACTCTTAATGATAATTAATACCGATTTATTTATGTCTAATACAACGGCACGTATTGTCATTGTTTGTGGGAAACTTCTTGATTAATAGTTTTGATACTGCAAATGTTTATCAGTATTTAATTTAAATATTCAATGGTACTATCAGCATCATTAAAAAAGTTGTTGTCGTATTTATTTTTCCAAAAATAACTCTTCTTTTGTTCGCAACGAAGAGCCGATTCTATTTTGAAAAGTAATAATACCTGATAAAGACAGTTATAATTTTAGAATAGAAGGTACTTATCGAGATGAAGCGGCATGGAAAAATGAAAGTATTTAAAGTTGCCTTGATAACCGATTTTCATTCATAGCTATTTCGATGTTTTCAAAGTGGTCGGCTAAAAATGTTTGTAAGCAAAGTTCGTTAAAACTTTGGCTGCATTTCTAGTGGTTGACGAGTAACAATTTTGTACAGATTTTGTTTCTCGATGCTCAAGCTTAATCAACTTCTTTAAAACGTCAAACAATGTTAACTTCGTTTGAAGGCTTGACGGCAAACGTTATATGAAAAATACGTCTGTAAATATACGTTTTATATATTACATATTTTCTGGTAGAGACTGTGATTTGTTTCAATACTGTGAAAATGGTTAACGCGGATACAAATTGATATCTCGTGTCTTGTAAGTATTAATTCTCTATGGTTCATATGGAGATTGTAGACTTGATATCGGCCAGGACTGACTAAAGTTAGTATGTGATGAAGGAGTCCTTAATGAAATCAGTAGCAAGGTTAGATGATCCCAGTCTTGCTGCTATGTATTGAAAAGAAGAATAAATATGGTCAAATCGTCGTTGTATACTCAGTTATAGCATAGATAGTAAATTTATATTTTAACAGTGAACGTCATACAGTTTTTTAATTTCGACATGCTCAGACCGTAGAATACTCGTTATTTTAAATCAAATCCTGCGATGGAACGCGGAATCTGCCCGGCTTAATCCTCTGTTCAAATACGTTGAATTAAATTAAGATTAGTCACGTTTGATTTGGCAAATTAGAATGGCCCTTGGGCTGGACCACTTATGAATATTCACACTGTAATAGATCCGTGACGGACGTACGATTGAGTACATAATATGTTTTTTGCGGACACGTTGGCGACCGTGAAAACTTAATTCAAAACATTTTGATTGCGAGCTGAATTTTCAATGTTGCAAACATTGTTTTAAGGGCTTCCCTCATTTGGGGAAGATCAAACGCGGGATAACATTACGGAATTTCGTGTATTAGCTGGCAAATAGGTGGAGCCAGTTTCGCTGACACGGTTGGGTTCGTTAACGGGGGGATTTTATTCTCGCCTGCGGGTATGGATGATTGCAAGCAAACTTGCGATGTTATTTACGTATAATTTTAAATAGAATTCCTGATATCGTGGTAATATCATCAACTAATAAATTAAAAAAAGTATGTTAGTACGAGTAATTATTTTCACAAGGCAATAAGTACCGAGATAGACTCCACGTACTTATTTCGGTGATATATTCACAAAATATGACAATAAATTATTATATTAAGAACCAATTAAAACGATAGGTATGATAATAAAATCCTTACTACTATACTATGTATACGATGTTGTCATCCAGATCTCAATTTCATTATGTTTTTGTCATTAATTTCTCATCTTGATCACGATGTTAAAATTTTATGTAAATTATCCTTTCGTGCCAAATCTATAATACTAATTATACACATTAAGTAGGTATCTATCTCGCATTAATTGTGAACAGAGTCACACGTCCTACTTGATACGTCAATTATGTTTTGAATAATGGATGTTACAAGTTACAGTTGACATTAATAATTATTATCTGATGTTCTGCTTTCTAAGGCTACAAGAGGAGACACTCGTACTGAACATCTGTCTGAAATAATAGTTATCAAACTTGGCCGATAAGGCATCTGGCTAGATGTGAGCGGCCGCATAAATTTGGACCATAGGCTTACTCAGGTTAAAGGACCAATTAAATAGGTTAAATGGGCGCTAGTGACTTCGGGCACAAATCTAATTTTGGCCTCAAACATTAATGACAGCCACTTTACATTATCTAATAGAATTACACGCCAACCATATATATTTAGCTTACAAAAGCTAACATGTAATGTTTCTTTTCTTTATAAATTGTAGCGTATTCACGCGTAATATGTATTTAATATGAGAATGTATATAAATAAAGATATATGAAACAAATTAATGGCATACCATTGTTCATTATTTATAACTGTTTTTATTCAGCCCACGTTCGAACATACGTGAATTTATTTTCGTATCCTTTGTTTGAGTACCTCCAACCCTTATTGCGTCTTTATTGTGATTACCAAACTTTGTATTGACACCAGTGAAATGTTGGCGAAGTCTGAATGCGAGGCGCCGATACGCATCGTCTCGAAGGATTATTACTTCCGAAGGTCTTGAGGTGGAATCTCCTTTCCACTTTGTGTACTCTTAAAAGTACACAAAACATTTATGTACACGTATCAATTGTAACTATACACTTACATTTACATAATAGTCGGCCGTCCGCGACTCCGTCTCTGCTTGGATTTCGATTTCCCCACACACATAGTGTTATGTTATAGCTTAAAGCCTGAGGAAACACATGGACTCTCCAACACAAATATATTTTTTCAATTTGAATCAATAGCTCCTGAGATTAGCATGTTCAAAAAATCAAATAAACTCTTTAGTTTTTTTACATTAGTAGTAGAATTTCAGAACTCAGTAGTCTAGCTCACACGTTAAGGTGAAGCTCAAACTATGCTTTCTCGCGTATCAGTCATAACTTTTATTGTTATTTACCTGTTATTACTCCACGATTACTTACAACGATGTCGAACAACGTAATCATATTATGAAAACCACGGCTGTCTTCAGGGGCGCAATGTCTCCGGTTTCCAAATTGATTAGCCAATTTCATAATCCGATGTTACAACAAAGGCTATATAAATATTTCGTTTGGTAAATTTTCCATCGCGAAAAGAAAAAGGGGCATTCTAGGAAATTACATTATACTGATACCATTCTGTTATTGGATACTATTTTTACGGATGAAATAGGCTTAGTCACAAATCAATCGACAAAATATTGAGTCTAAGGCGATTGTTACGAGCTATGCAATAGTATTGGTGACCTGTTTTTAATTTTTTATTTCTTTGTTACAGATTAACATAATACCCACAAAAACAAAAGTAAGTACCTATGTTATATTTTTTACACTCTGCTACCTGTTCATTCGTATTTACGAGGGATTAGTGTACCCACTTAAACAAAACATAAATACTGGATTTGTTGTCAACAAGTGTGGTGATTTCCAGTTAATCAGTTGTACCTTAAGTATAAAAACACACCTGGCGGAAAAAACGTTGCCCAAGTTTGGCGTGACATCGCCTGCAATGTATTTTAAATGGAAGATGAGCCACTACGAGGAAACTACGTCTCGTAACTTTGTATAGAAAATGCATTGCCGTCGAACTTCGGTCGCGTAATTTCAGCCTAGTGTGTTCCACTAAAAATGTCTACCACGGATGTGCATAGTATTATAACCACACCAAATAAAATAAATAGTAACAAAGTAAAAAGTGATGCGTTGAGTTCAAAATTTTCAACCATATTGAAGGCTGCACTGAGGAGGTCAATAGATCGTCGAGGTAGAAAAAGCCGGAGAGCTCCATTAAGACTGTTTACCGATCCCGCGCGGGTAAACAGCGCCGCTGACAGGAGATGCGAGCATATTTGATTTTAAGAGACCTTTAGAATACTAAAAGACCGCTTATAATTGTAGTTACATGTATATAAAACTGATACTAATTGTTTTTCTAATTTGATATTGAGAATGCCATTAGCTTTAAATGAAATATATAAAACACAAGCGGCTGATAAATAAGTGATACATTCCATCCCTAAGGGAATATAATAGGCCGCGCGGACGAAGTCACAGGCGGCCGCTAGTTTCAACCTATTTTTAAAGCCAAGCATGAAGTGTCTCGCAGCGTTCGCCACTCACGCAATTAGCGTGTTGTTTTATGGAATTCTGCACGACACACTATGTTTTTTGACAAATGAGTCGACAGATTCGGACGCGCTACGATGACCCTTGGGTTGTTTGTTTGTCTGCATTTTTCCGCTCTACGTTTGACTGGTTTTGACGTCGACTGACTTTTTCACGTGCATTTGTTTCCATTTCAGAAGATAAATCGATTTGTGAAGTTAAGTCTCTTCATCGACACGACATGTGAAAATTGCAATAAAAATCAGTATATTATAGCGAACTTTTTGGGCATCTACTCGGCTTCATGTCAATGTTCAACAATTTAATAACGTTCATTAATAGACCAAAGTTATAACTGTCGTCTCGTATAACGATCGCAAAGAAGTGCCAGACAGTTATTTATTTAATTATTGTTTGGCATTGCAACTGTCATGCACAATGAAACTTTTAATATAATATGTACGTTCATACGTCAAACTTTGTTTACTAAAGTTGCACAAAACCCCAAAATTGTATTCACCCTTAGTGCTTCTACTGTTGTACAACGCTACTAACAAAGGCTTTTATTTCCAAAAAGTAACGATATTTGGACATCATTCTCGGATTGAGGCGTTTTATTAGTTAAAAAAGTTTTAAAGAGAGACTTACGCTTTTGATTATTTTATTATTTAAAGGATAATAATATAATGTCAGCGCCGAATGTGCTCCTTAGATAACGTTATCTCTGAAATAGCTTCTATATTTGGAAAATCCAAAATGTTCTTAGCCTACCCGCCCACTTAATAAAGCAAATCCACGATCTTTGAGGAAACTGGAGTGCGCCGAAATATGCTACACAAAGCAGCTTTAAACAGGCCATTATATACACTTACCATTTACATAACGTGTTGGTTGAGTAAAAAAATGATAATCTTCCAAATGGTTTATGGCGTTTGCTTACTTTGTGAAAACGAGAATTACGGTGGAATAATAATTTCCTTTTTTGTGTTTAAATATATTTTTCATGAAAACGGAAATAGGCGCTTCTGTGGTGCTCCTTATGCTATTATGAGTGGCCACTATCGCTGCCCAAAGACACTAGATACTTAGTCGACTACGCTATCGCCGTGATTTAAATACTATAAGCACCTAGAACACCCAGGGACTAAGAAATAAGTTGCCGATGCCAGCACTAAAGGATTAAGCATCCGTTATCAATTGTTGACCTGTAAAAATTGAAATTGACATCGGCAATTAATTCAAAAAGTGTAAACCCTATAGGACTGGTTATCGTACTAAATTAAGAAGTTGTAATAAAACTGGCTATCGCACTAAATTAAGAAGTTGTAGTTGAACAACAGCGTCTCTAATGAGTCCTGGGTTTAAATAGAAACGTCAGCTGGAGTGGAGAGAGGTTTATTTAGAGGGATTGTTGTACTTTAAGGGATTAATCCCCCATGGCTAGGGGCGTTAATTGCTCTTTACGAAGTAGAACTTTTATATCGGTCAATGCAAATGGTCGTGGTTGAGACTTCGAATAATTTTCGGCCATCAAGATTTTTCAACTATTTTTTGTACGGCAAAAGTAAAGGGCAAGTCTACTTAACTATAACTTAAAGTCTACTACTATGTTTTGGCCAAGAGAATAGAAAACGTTTTTAATACCAAAAATGTTTCTTCTTGGCAAATTGCGTTACTATGACGAGTACTTATTATGCGTCCGATAAATAATTTTCTGTCCTCAGTATCTTACAAAATCAATAGGCGTCGCCAAGGCACGTCACAGCTGATTTCGATCATGTTTTGTTTGAACAAGAAATTGGTTCCAATTTTGTAACATCTAAGAGCATTGTCAACAGTTCGTACGAATAGAAATTCGTACGGATTTGTCCAGTAAATACAGTCTGCAACGTCAATGCACAGGGAAAAATCGTTGGAGCAGAACATAAATAGTTGGTTTTATTGCCAATTACGGGTAAAAGTGGTATTTGACTTTTACCTTTAAGATCGTGAAAACAAGCAACATTCTTGAAACTAAAATTAAGAAAAAGCACTGAGTTAGTTACAGAAAAAATAAAACACGATGTGATAAATATTTGCCGAAAATTAAGGTATTTTTGGAAGAGAACTTCAACAAAAGTTTCTTAATAATTAAAATGTATGCACAACTTGCACCCATGATCTGATCCCATTGATACTCAAGATCCGATTCATTTAAAATGCTCGGTTACTCTTTTAATTATTTGCCAAAGCAGTCGCTTTACGCATAGAAATAGGTATTCAGAGATTATACTGGCAGCATTACGAGCGACGGTAACAAGTTTATCTCTTTCATTTAAATATTGTTGCTCGTGCATTTACTTTTAATAATAACCCATAAAAATATCAAGATTGGAATATTTTCTGCAATGGTTTTAAATAAAAGGTATACCTACTCGATCTACATATCAAAGATGACACCTAAGACATGAACGATGTGTAATTAAAAAAATATTGCAGTAAGTAGTTACCATGATATTGATAACATACATCTGTGTCATTAATCATTATATAAAAAACCCTTGATGTCTGATGAGTACCTCAAACATAATGAGTGCCTTAGTACTATTTTTTTAAAACGAGAACGGGCGGGCCTTATTTCATGACATATATTAAAAATTATTTTTTTGTGTTATAAAATAATGCTAATTTATAGAGTTTTAGGCGGAACAAAGTTCGCCGGGACCGCTAGTATTTAATAGAAATTGGTAAAGATGAAGCTCCGTATCAAAAGTTTAATGAAAGTATTTACGCCTATCGAATTGAACAGCTCGTTATAAAACCGCTGTTCGTTAATTGTTGCAAAGTAAGAAAGTTCAATTAATTGGCTGGTGGATTAATTGGTTCCGTTTGGCGACAACTGAAATAATTAATTTAATTGGCTAGTATATGATAGGTGTATTTATGTACTCATATAAGGGCGTACTTCTTCAGCCAATTAGTGATTTAATTGAGATAATAAAAAAAATATTGTCAAAATTATGTAAGGGTCGAACGCAATCTATTCTAAAGAGTTTGTTTGTATGTTTGTTTGTTTGAACGCGCTAATCTCCGGACCAGTAGGGTCCGATTTGAAAAAATATTTTTGTGATGGATAGTCCATTTGACGAGGAAGGCTATTGGAAATCGAAATCCACGCGGACGGAGTCGCGGGCGGCCGCTAGTGTAAGGTATATTTACAACGAGGAAAGAAACAAAAGTATTTTTTTAATCTGTAACTTTTGATGGTTTTGTTTTATTCGATTATTATAAAAGAAATGTTATAAAAAATATATTAAACATCATTAATTAATGAGAGCTACAAGTTTCTTACTCGAAGGTGCAAATGATGTTACGTAAGCGTCCTCATTAATATCAGAGCTGAAAATTGTGGGTATTCAATTAGTGCGCTAAGCCCTTCGCCTGTGTTATTTCGCCTTGTCTCTTGAGATCATACCTTTGAACTAGCTGTAATTGGTAGCTAACGTTAAAGGATTCAAGCTCCCCAAATGCATTATTACGAGAAATAAAATGGAACGGAACCACTGTGATAGACTCGTAAATGTTTTGTCGAGAATGCATGATGTACGTAGATTTTTTATTTCTTATTTATTTATTCCAGTAATTATAAACGTGAATGTGAATTTAAGTTTACTGTGCAGAAAGAACCACACAGCACAACATACTGATACATTTTACAAACCGTAACTAAAAAAACTGAATTCCTTCTGTTCTTATTTCAAATATAAGGTCCAGGACAAAAATGAAATAAGCTCGTTTATTTTTCAGTCAAATGGAATCATGGAGTAAAATTCCGTTTATTCACTTATGAATTTGATTTTTGTAGAATCAAAGCCAGGAGCTTTGCAAAAAACATTTGCCCATTGAGTTGAAATAAAACGATTCTACACTTAAAATTTCAAAGCGTTCCTTAGACTAATTAAAGTAATTAAAAAGCAGCAGTAATTTTTAGAGCAGACAAAGGGATCGGTTAATCAGAAAAATTAAGAAGCCGAGTGAACGCGATTAAACATTACATTACTCTTATTCCCCTTCAAGTAGGCATTGTTTCTTTAGGCCGCTAGTCTTTGAGGAAATTAGCTCGCCCTTTGAAACATAAAGCATATCTAACATTACCACTTTATTTTATCTCAGTGTACTAACTTGCATTAATTAATTATTTTTTTGCAAAAGTCTTGAACATTCATTAAAAGAAAAGTGTATAATGTTTTACTACCACACCTAAGGCATTAATCTTAATCATGCCCTACCGGGGTTGTAAAGTAAAATGTCAGAAGTAAAATATAATTAATTGTACAATGTCAATGAGAAAAGTTTTATTGTGAAAGAATGGCAAATGATTAAGAAGGTCACCTATGGTATGTGACCATCGCCGCCTATAGGTATGACTGATTCAACAAGAATCGCAAATGCTTTGCTCGATCTTTAATCTTTTATTTAGACACGAGTTCTTACTAATGGCACAGAATCTAACTACAAATCTACTATGTACACGTTAGTATTAATGCGATTTTGACTTAATATTAGTTTCATCATCAGAATTCAAGTTAGTGACAACTATTATCAACAGTACCCTCATTCTATTCAAATCACTAGCCTTAATCACCCTTCAACATGTATTTACTGCAATCGTTGAGTAGTGTTAGCGTGGCTGTGACTACATTGTCCCAAATACAAAATATTTATTTAGGTTGGCCCGAAGTGAGCCTTGGCCGATACTAAGACTCCGCCTCCATAAATATGGTTACAGATGTATCTCCATTGGTATCCAAGAACACTTAGAATGTCATAACAACACATAATACACATACGCACTCACATAACGAACACATACAATTCGATATTATTGGCGCGATGACTGTAACAATATTTGTGGCGGTTTGACTGGACCGATCAAAACGATCATAATGTTGTCAACAACATGGAAACTATGTACCGATATTGTTGACTATTTGGTTGCGTCTATTTAGTAAGAGTAGCCTATGAGCCACTATCTACCTGGTGCTGCCTATACAACATTTATTCACTTAGCAAAACTATTTGATAGTAAATATCAAAGTTATCAGAGACTGTATTTCAAGTCTGATAAACTTCGATTGGAATATTACATTTACAAACTGACGTAAATTATATTTTTCTTTCCATGTTCTCGTTTAATTTTATCTAATATAGCACAACGTTGTGTAACCTTAATATCTTAGAAAGGTTTGCAAATAAATTACCTACCTTAATACATTTTTAATGGATTACAGCAATACCTCATTAATCTTGAGGAAAAACCGTCGTATAATACATACTTACTTGCCTAGTCGAAAATAATGTTCGAAGCAAATTATAGTGTCATCTACACACATTTAATAAGCCCGCCGAAAATGTAATGTTAATGTCCGAGTAATTTGAATACTTATCAGTTAACAAATCAGACGTTCAATATCATCATTTACCATCTAGATCAGATTTTTCGCCAATGGTACTTTTTGTACAAAAAATCTTTTTATTACTTCCGCGTCTCGCAGGATATTTTTTTTGACGCATAAAGCCTACATAACCGTAATACAATTGTACAAATCAAAATATTCTAGAAATACAAAAGAATCATATAAATTAAATCATAATTCTGTAAGGTGGAATCACCTTTAGGTACCTCGAGTTCCGTATTTACCCAAACGTCTCAAGTCGTATCCCCGATATTCCACAGCTCCACACGTCAACGAGGCGATGTTATAATTCTGTTAGGAAAATTTAATCCAACAGACGCCTAGCCACAGGATTGCCGCCGACAGCCGACAGCGCCCGCTAACAGATGTACCGATGAGATTTTAAACGTCACCATTTATCATTCCGCAATTTGAGAGGCGAAAATGTCTTACTGTCCCTCGTTTGTGGCGCCGATAAATCCGACAGCAGCTGGATTGATAACAAAGCTATGCAATCGAAATGTAATACCAATTCTACTTATAGGAAATATTATTGATCATTTTTGAAAGAGCACCTATCGATAAAAAAAAGCTGAGCTTCTGTTAGAGTTGCTAAACAAAGAATTTTTTTTTAATAAAATTAAATATGGATTTATGTGCCATTAACATTTTGGAACCTAAAACTTGATCAATACAATTACAGAGTTAACTGTTTAAGCCCACGAATGTATGCCTGAAATCAAGTCTGCACGCTTTAGTTGACAGCAGATTTATCAACCATTAAACTAAATCGGTCTTCATCTGACATTTTTCTTTCAATAATTACCGGTAACAAGCTGATGCGACGTCTTGCTATACGTACATATATTTAGGAACTAAATTCATTGAGCACAAATAATGAGTCCATTCCTTGAATCACGGAAAGCGTGGGATGTGTAACATTTAATGCTGAATTTGCCAAGGGTGAAAGAAATACCTACGTCCGGTAGCAGGAACAAATTCCCTAATTGTCAGTGAGCAAAAAAAGAGTTTTTGAAAGTTCAACCCCTTAAAGGTGTTCAAAGTTTGGGCCAATGCGTCATCGGACGAGTAAAACTTTTGACTGATTCTTAAATTTTATGAATTTGGTCACTTTATATTATTATGTTTTTAGGATTTCATAATTTTAACAATTAGTCTCGAATCTGCTCACTTTTTGAAAGACTGTGTCCTATCAACATAATTATAATATATGTAGGTTTATTTATTGATATAGAAGTCTATCATCAATTTCCTACAAAACTTGACTACTTTACAAATCGATTTCAAACTTTCACCAGTATTTTATATAAGACAGCGCAGTAAGTGTTATTTTGAAATGAATGGTTAGTGATAATTCGTAGGTTTAGCTAAATGCAAATTGACAGCTAAAACCATAATTATATTAGTGTTCAGATAAGTTTACAACATTTTCGTAAACTTCAACGAACTTCCACAACTTGTCAGAGCCAATCCTAAAGTCCAGAGTACAGGACCGCTCTGTTTTATTCGGTTTCATCAGATAACGCCCCTTTATTTCATGAAACTAAAGCTATTAAATACATTTTCTCAAGAAAGTTTATTACAATACATTATTTCTAAATTAAATCTATAAAATAAGTAAAAAGTTTGTAAACATTATATCCTCTAACGTTTTTTGTCTATAAGAAACTGCAAAAGAAGTATTTTTTTCACGAATTAAATAAAATCATATACCTTATTCTACATTATTCTACAATCTAGATCTTTAAAATTCCATCAAATTCCCCCCGGCAAAACTTTTCATTTGAATTTGGTTTGAGGCTAAACGCGACGTGAGAACTGAATTAGAAAAAGCTCTCACAGTGAAAAAAGCAAAACACATGTGTTTCAAAAAACGTTTTTCTTGTATCTACCGTATAGGTAACTCGGGATTGAGATAGTCTTTTTCTAGAAACACTTAATTAACAATTCAAGCGTTTGGTAATCATTTCAACTGTCGGACATGTTCACAAATTTTTTTATATAATTAATTGACGCATTGCGTTCTTGGTACTGAAGGTTACTTGTTTCATGAATTTGTTTAGTTCAGTCGAGTAAAACTTGTAGCTTTTTAACTACTATGCCGTTTTTAGTTAAATATATTATTTTCGGCTCGCGTTCGATTTCATTGTTGACCGACTTCGCCAAAAGGATGAGGTTTTCTATTCAACTGATTGTCATTTAAGCAACGTTAGCACTTGTACACAGTGCCTCATTCTGTCCGTATGTCGTGTGTCGCTTGTCGGGGGCGGGTGTCGGCTAAGCGGCGACTTTTTCCGCGTTTTTCTGTTTCCCTCGTGAAAGAGCTTCGTTCCAGCATGTTTTCCGGGGCGTGATTGGCATCGATGTTCGGGATGCGACTGGCGAGATTTTGCGCATTAATGAACGCCTGAGGTTTAAGGTTATGTGACTTTCAAATATCTGTACAGTTCAGTCATGTGTCGCAAAGGGGAATATGACAATAAACTGTAGAACATATTATCATTGATTCGTACTACACGACTTTTGCTTTTTTCCCTATTATTCGTTAGTCGTCTCGGTCTTACTCGGAGTATGGATACAATTTTCTATGCACATGTTCATCGAACAAGGAAAATGTCATTTTCCTTCGTTGCTTTTCTCATATCAAACTTAGTCATTTTCCAGCCGGAAATACTAGGAAATTCATCAGAAGAAAAGTCATTTAGGTAAAAAGGTGTTCTACTTACAGCTCCGTTCAAATGTGCAGACGCGGCATTATCTAACTAAAGGTTCATATTTTGTATTTCGATACGAAAAAGATTGAGAGAGAAGGTTTCAATTTCTTTAATACGTGTGAAGGGGGTGTGGATTCCCAGGAGACGCAAGCAATTTCGACAATATAGAGGGACTTATTAAAGTGACACGTCTCAATACACGAAAAAATAGGTTCGTTCCCAGACAAAAAATATATAAAGATGTTGTTTGAATACTAGATGTATCATAATTATTTAATAAAAGAGAATTCAATAAAATTATTCAAATTAAAAGATTTAAGTTATCTTAAAATTTTTAGTTGTCAATAAGTAGTGCACAAATGCATATAAGTATTTAAAATTTGAATTGTAGCTACATACATACATACATATTTTGCTTAGCACCTTTGGGAAATTGTTGTCAAACTAAATTTCGAGTGGCTTTAAATTCTATTACAAGACAAAGAGCGCAAATACATCAGAAACACATTCAAATGCACCGCAGAAGCGATCGGTGCATCCACGTTGATACAGATTGCACCGGGACGGTTGGCTGAACCATCGATCTTCAATGGGTTTTTAATTGGTTTTAGACAGATTTCCGGAATCAGGCGGATGCAATGCGAGGAATTAGTGGATCTCGAGCTCACTCAATCAATGTATCTAGAAATAGCACGATCTTGATAAACATACGTCATTTATATGGGTACCATACCAAGTTTAATTTTCATTATATTACTAGCGGCACGACACGCCACGCCACGACATCACTCGTGCGGATTTTGGTTTATCCCGCGGGAGCATTTAATCGGGATAAAAAGTATCCTATCACCGAAGTCAGCCCATACCCTGTTTGTGTACCAAATTTCATCAAAATCCGTCCAGTAGTTTCAGCGTGATTGACGGACAAACATCCAAACGCACAAACACAGTCATAAAATTAATAATAAGTAACATAAGATTTTGCTTGTCCAAAACTCATAGCATGTAAATTGAATATCCAATTACACACACGTCCGTGCCAAAAAAAATACATATTTCCAAAAAACTATAATGTTATTAACATTTTATTAATAACCACATCAAAATAAACGAACTTATGACCAATAACCCCTTTTTACTTGTCCTTCTTTTGATCAAACGATTTACAAACGTCAGAGCCAAGTTGTTAACTATTGCCGAGAAAAACGTAATCTAGAGGCAAAATTCCACGTAAAAGTACGAGCCATATTCGTACCTATATGGCGAGCGAGCAGAAAAAGTTGTTCGGCAAAGAGTGCGGGAAATGGAAGGTGCTCTGCATTCCCTCTGACGAGTAATGAGAAACGGCATCACCTGCGGCGAAACGCCTGGAAAGTGCTGGAACTGTCCTGTATATCTGTCCGTCATTCACTTTTAGCGATTGAGGGGATTTAGACCTTTAATGGTCAAGGATTTAAACTTTAAAGCTTCAGTTTCAATTCTATCACAACTTTTAAACTATGT
Organism: Nomophila noctuella; assembly: GCA_958496325.1. Classification (NCBI taxonomy): domain Eukaryota; kingdom Metazoa; phylum Arthropoda; class Insecta; order Lepidoptera; family Crambidae; genus Nomophila; species Nomophila noctuella. The sequence continues at coordinate 5,428,177 of OY292488.1, forward strand.
ATACATAGATGTTTGTGAAAAAATGAGTATTTTTTTCAATGTTTCTTTATAAGCATTTTTAAATGCTTAATATTTTTTACCTTTATATATTTTGTTATACCGTGCCAGAGTTGCTGGGTTCAATCCCCCACCTGAGACCAGATGAATTTTTTTTTTATAATTTAATCAAAAAAATGAGAGAAAATTATAAAATGTGAAGTTTAGAAAGTTGAATTCACATTTATCGTCTTTCAAGTTTTCAACAGAAAATATTGGTTCAAATAACATATTAATTGTTTAATAACACAAATGTTTAATAAATAAAAAAAATAAAAATAGTATTTAAATAGTTTTACGATGTATTCGAAATTAAATGAGTAGGTGGTTTCATTTTAAGGTTAATTTTCCTATTATTGTTTATTAATTTGACATCATTACTTTATGCGTTATTCTTTTCGTATTTCTAAAATACAAAACTAAATTTGTAAGCCTAGCCAAAAATAGTCCCAAGGCTAAAAATGTTCGTACCCTAGTGTCACACATGTCTGTGACCCCAATGTTACAGTTCACAGGATATTATTTGACGTCGAGGGAAGGTGGCCAGATAGTTGTACCAATATTCTATGTATTGGTGTTCGATTTCCTAATGACGTACCTTGATGAAACACAATGTACCAAGACAGAAATATATCACGAAAGGGTAGACGTAAGAAAGCAAAACATAAAAATGTTTTGGGGACTAAATATTGACTATACAATTTTACATACATACAGAAGATAAACAAAGCAAAAAAGTGCGTCGCACAGAGATATACCTTCTACCTTCGACCTCAGAAACTCATGGCAGGATCAACGTCAATCTGTTGTAAATTGTGGTTAAAGACATTGTTGCTAAAGACAAATAAAATATATTTTAAACAAAGCTCATTTATGATGAAATTATTTCTTGCTTAGGTACATATTTGCCCGCACATATTTTCATAAACATTCAAGCAATGTTCTTAATTATCAGTACCTACTTTGTAATATAATATTGTGACATTAGGTTTTCTTAACGAAAGATTAACAATAAGCGAATATAAATTTCGCAAGATATTATGCTTATTAGTGTCTAGAAAGGAACACATGAAAATAATGTTTCGTCTAAAATCATGATATATTTCGGCAATAAAATTAACCTGTTTAGTTAAAATTTAGTTAAAATTAATTAATAAACAACAGCCAGCACCCAACAAGCAATCCAATTAGTTATTGCAATAAAAGTGATATATTGTTCACTTCAAAATTTTACGTTCTGAAAACACGTTCATAAACCAATTACCGAATAGTCAAATACTGTTTTAAATGAAAACGTGTTCAGATTTCCCCATGATGAGTACGCTTGTAGTGTCCAAATTGTGAATTTTTGCACCTTTTCGTTTTTTTATTTTGCTGTATATGACCCATAATTGAAAGTAGCACGAAACTGTTTCGTAGAAATTAGAAGTTATACGAAACGGAAACATCACATGTGTAAGTTTTGTCAAGCTACAAATAAATTGACATCCTGCTGCATTAAATCTTCTAACACGGATAATTGAAACAACGACTTTCTTTCAACGTCACAGTGTAACATCAGTGAATTAGAAGTATTACCGTGTGCAAGTGAATTAAAAAAAAGTAAAAAATGTACAGTCGACATCACTGATTTTAGATTAAGTAGGTAACCAACATACTTTTTTCCACTGATTGATCCCCGAGTGATGTTAGGATTCCTTGTTCCCGAACATCTAAAAGGATCGAAATCTCTGCGTGTAAACAGATATCTGTAAAAGGATTTTACCAACCCTCGGCTGGCTGGCTACGTGCGAAGTGTGATTAAGTACGTTTCGACGTCGCATTTCGTTTCGGTAGTATTTTAGTAACAGAAAACCGACTAATACTTTCCGCTTGCAGTTTGGCTTAGCGCGTAGGCTGGTTTCAAATGTTTCAATTCCACCGCAGACTGGCTTAGTGTAGAGTAGATGCATCTTCTGTTGCGTCTGATGCGGTCCGTCCACGCGGTTTTTTTTAAATGTTTTCAAACGGATTTTTGGAAATGTTGTTGTCCTATGCAAATAGCCGGTGGTAGTATTCCCGAAAATAAAAAGATCGAATTAAGTCAACCTACTTAATGTTCAGAGTATGGATCGCTTTTAAGTGCAGGTAAATCACCGTGATAATATCGTAAGTTGCAGCATCACCAGCTTGACATAAAAAAAAATTGAGTTCGTTTGAATCACGGAATATGTTACATTATGAAAAAAATAAGAGCAAATTGTTCTCTTCTGACGTAGCAACGAAACTCTCGGCACAGCTTTATTAAATTAGCACGAATTTCATGCAAATAGTCCAAACGGTAATCATCAGTTATGCAAATCTGCCCACCTTTCATGGAGATTAATTATTTATACATGCAATTAAGTGCGTGTTGATGGCGCGATGTACGGAGCTTGGGCGCATCGCAAATTAACTAAATGTCAGGCCTTTCTCGAGACTCGCTACTCCCGAGAACATTATGCGAGTTATTTTAAGTATCGCTCACGTGCTTTGAGGCAAAAGTTACAATGAACACGTGCCGGTAATATTAAACCGCTTTCTTTTCCGATATTTCCGCGAATATTTGAAAATTGGTCCTGATTTTATTGTGATGTACGGGGACTATTTAGACTGTTTCTTAGAATTAAATGCGAGTTATTTAAAACGTAATGGTTATTATCTACTTACCGAGCGTCACCATCTTCAAGATACAGCATAGTTACTCGTAGTTTTCACCCGAAATCTTGCACAGACAGCTCTCATGTTTGAACCTATACAAAAATATGTAATTATCAATATTTTTAGTAACCTGACCTATCTGTTAAACTTAGATGACAACTTGATTGTAGTTCCTATAATACTACTTATTAATACAAGTATGAGGCTAGAAGCCTTAAATTCTCTTGTGATTCCATACTATCACGAAGGCTGACGACTGAAGTAACCAACATAAAAAGTAGGTTACAATAAAGGAGAGAAAGTTATCGAAAGGCGTTGACGATAAAACTCGTCGAACATTAATTACAAGTTAGTTTGATTAAACCAATAACAAACTTCACAAGTTCGATGTCTGATAAAGTGTCAAGAAAGACGATTATACGCAGGTGCTATCGGGAATTTTAATCTTCGGATGGACCCGGTGATCGGTTACAGTCTTATTGATTTATCGGATTATTTTATGAACTCCTCGTAAGTGGCTGGTGCGTAGCAAATAAATATTCACAGCTTATATTCAAATAGAGTGATTTAAACTAAATCTGAAACATGATAAAAATCATGTATGTATTGTATTTGCTTTTTTGTGTATATTATACTATGGCCACCCGCGACTTTGTCCGTGTAGATTTCGGTTTCCGGACACATAGTGTTATACAATAGCTTAAAACCTTCCTCGACAAATGGACTAACCGATAATTTCTCAATTAGAACCAGTAAGTTCCTGAAATAATCTCGTTAAAAAAGCGAACTCTTCAGATTTAGTTAACATGAATTACTGTGAGTTATTAGAAATGGTCGCAACCATTGTGAATTGCGATTGATAAGTTGATCCTGCTTTTAATTATTTCATTGCCATTTCTTTGTTTGTGGAGTTCATTAATTTTCAGCGTGACCAAACTTCGGTCGTTATTTGCGTAACCTTACAATTAAATGGAAAAATAATAATGTTTGTAATGCATTAGTACCAAAAAGACGGCACCTATTGTTCTGCTTTTGAAGTTTAACATGGCCGTGAACTTTAACTTTTGAGTTGGTTTTTGTGTTCAAAGTCCGAGCTGGATTTTTTTTCCTTTCATCTCAGTCGGAGACACGTGGATGAGATGATCACCTGACGAGTAATAATGATCACCGTCGACCATGGTTTTCACAGTTCGGCTGAATGGTCTGTTATCAATAGTATACAATGGCAGAACAATGAAGTTTTTCTAATGACTTTTGTCCTTTTGTCGAACTTATAACTTTTAATGAATAAGTAGGTACAAATATATTTGGCGGTCCCGTTGGTCTAGTGATCAGAGTCCCTCTCTACAAAATATGGTCGCGGGTTCGAATCCCGCTAGGGGCGAATGTTTGTGTGATGAGCATTGGCAGTTGTACTCAAGTCATGGATGTTTATAAAAGTATTTAAACATGTCTATCCGTTCCCTCGCACCATAGTACAAGCTTCGAGTTTGGATTGGGGCTAGGCAATTGGTGTGTTAGTCCAAGGTATTTATTTATTAATTTATTTATATACCTTTACGCGTAGAGTATGAATCGAGTCAGTCTAATGCGCAATCTGGGTACGAATCATTGGAGACAAGCGCGTGATAATAAAAGGAGAAGGGCTTATCACGTCGCGAGTGAGTTCGCGCCAGGCGATGTAAGCGCGCCTCATTTTGTACCAACATGACACAGTAAACGCGAACTTAGAAGGGATATTTGAGAGACTTTGTAAAACTGTTTGAAACCCATTTTCAATTGAGGTTTTACGGCTTTGATTGTTAAGAATTAATCGGTGAGCCCTATGAGAGACCTGCGTCCTGCAGTGGACTGCGATAGGTATCAAACAATATCAAACATATTGATTTGATCTGTAAAACTTATGAGTAACCAAGAAAAAATATTTATGACGTCACTACTTTGAAGTCAATTGAGCAACTTATTACAATTTTTAAGTGATTTAAAAATAGAAATATTATGAATAACAATATACAAAACCAACACATTGGATTTAAAAGCATCTCCTTTTTAGGGTTCCGTAGCCAAAATGGCAAAAAAAACGGAACCCTTATAGATTCGTCATGTCTGTCTGTCTGTCTGTCTGTCCGCCAGTCTGTCACAGCCACTTTTTTCCGAAACTATAAGTACTATACTATTGAAACTTGGTGAGTAGATGTATTCTGTAAACCGCAACAAGGTTTTCACACGAAAATAGAAAAAAAATAAAAAATGGGGGGTCCCCATAGTTAGAACTGAAACTGAAAATATTTTTTTTCATTAAACATATACGTGTGGGGTATCTATAGATAGGCCTTTAAAAATTATATTGAGGTTTCTAAGCTCATTTTTTCTTAAGTGAATACTTTGCGTGACAGATTCTTCCAAAGTGGAAAAAAGTGTGTCCCCCCCTCTAACTTCTAAAGTAAGAGGATGATAAATCTGAAATAAATATATAATGTACATTACCATAAAAACTACCAACGAAAATTGGTTCGAACGAAATCTATTCAGTAGTTTTTTTAATACGTCAAAAATAGAATTTGTACGGAACCCTCAGTGCGGGAGTCCGACTCGCACTTGGCCAATTTTTTTAGAATAGTATTGTAAAATTAAGTAAATCATGGTCAAAGCGGACCCCGCATAAAAACGGGATAAACGCTAGGAAGAAGAAGTATTGTAAAATTAATAATGTTATGAGTCATCATCCCTATTTGGCCAGTCATACGGTCCCGTCTGTCCTACGTCATAGTGCTAGGCGCAGGCCAGACTGCGGCGCACTGGTCCAATTTGCCGCACGACGGATCAAAGACGGCCGTGAAAGCCGCGCCGGGCAAAAACCATTAACTGCTCACGGGAATATTTTCATGGTAATTTCGATAGGAGCAACTTCCGATAATCACAATCGATCGGCGACGTTGGAAATGATTGTGGCCGTGAGCAAAGTGACAGGTTAATATAGACCTCCATTAATCTATCTGTCGATTTGAGAATACAATTGACTCAAAAAATTCAATTTCAATACTGATAAGCTAATCATCACTGGATTACGATTAAACCACACCTCTGCTATCTTAATCATAATAATGGCAAATTCAGTGAGACAAAAGCGCACAGTCTCTAAAACCGATATCTGAAATTCCAGACATATTTCGCCGGGCAAACAATATGCACGGCCAAGCACTTCAAGCAAATCCAACTTATTATACATAGCTTGGAGGTGAACATTTTTTAAAAATCTTGGAACAATGTCGCTTTACACTTTGACATATCTAAAAAAAATAAAGAATGAAGTAATATTGCTCAAGAAACCAGTGCTACTATACGGCATGATCTTGGACTTGCTGGTACTCAAGTTCATACAATTCTGTAATTGTATAACCTAATAGTAACCTACTGTTAGGTACGGCAAATTACAGTTGTTTAAACATGATTGAATCAAAGATTTAAAATCTACATACAATTATTTTAGAATACTTGTTTAGGACGTTTTCATAAACGGGCTTCATGATAAAAGTAAATAATTAGTAATACTTATTTGAATATTTATTAACCAATCGGAGCGATAACGGTTTTCATACGGTGGAGTTGATTGATGGCCAATACTTCAATAGACTGGCACCGGACCGTGAAAAGGAATATTTTAGACCTTCTGCTCCATAATACCGTGACATATATGTAGGTTGTCATTTCTGAACCGAAGTAGCCACTTTCGCAGAGTGAATCGGCAACTTATCTAGGAGACACGATTTGTTCTTCAAGGCATATTGAAGACTCTGTACCTAAACATATGACTTGTTGTTATAAAAGCACTAGTTCGAAATATCATTGCCAAAGGGACAGAAATTCGTTTTTTTATTTTATTAAAAGACCGCAATCAGATCAGAACAAATAGGCAGACATGTCCATGAACATAAATGTTAGTAGGTGGGCATATACTGCACGGTGGTAAAACCCGAGACCTTTTCATGTACAGTAGGACCTCGATTATCCGGACTAATTGTTGTCGGTAGGCATCCGGATAATTGAAAGTCCGGATAATCCAATATATGAAGAAAAACAGGCTTTTTGCATATGTACGTATGACTAGTCTGTACCATACATATGTTATGTTAGGTGTTTATTTATAACAACAAACTTGAACAAATACATATGATCGAAAATCAACATTTATTAAGAAATTGTACATAATGTACGTATAATTTGCTTACAATAATTATGTATGTATTTGGTAATTTGCATTAGTATGCAAGTTCTGACATGTTAATGTTGGAATAAACTCGTCGCGATTGGCAGTCCGGATAATCGCGAATTCGGATAACCGAGGTCCGGATAATCGGGGTCCTACTGTAATAGCCAACCACCGGTCTTGAAATTTTTAATCATAGAAACACAAACATATGACACTAAAACAACAGGCAAATTTAAAATTAATAAAACACAACGGAGATAGTAAAGTATGCTGCCAGAAGTGGATGCACTTTTTCATTCCTATGTCTTCTTCAGACGTCGAGAAAATTAAATTGTGTGTCGTTGTCCGGGCGATGATACTCGAGTGTAATTATTGCTGGCAATACATTATTTTGCACTATATAAAGTCGATGTTCTTTAACAGTACGTATACTACGTTAATCAATAGATTTTACTGTAACAGGTAAAACAAAAGTAAAAAAAAACAACATGATGTATGGCAAGATGCAGTTAGTTCATGCTTGTTTAAAAATAATTAATCGACTTTGATTTCTCAGAGAAACAAAGACATTTCTTCAAATAACCACAAGATCACGACTTGTTTTGTAGAAATTTCACCCGTCTAAACTACTATCCAAAGCTTTTGTAAAAATTATCTTACTCGTTCATGATAAAAGTTGTGTAATAAAACAAGTGTAGGTCGCGATTTATGCGCTTGTGAAAGGCATGGTTGCCTTTGCCGGCTCTTGAGCGCATCGCATTACTAACATACGAGTGGACGACTGGACGTATTTTACTCGAAATATTACCTTTGTGCCAAACGTACGGCAATAAGTTTGGCCAGATTAGGTAAAGTGGCCAAACAACGTGCTTTACCGGCTGTGTTTGGAGAGGTTTAGTCAATGGTTATATCTAAAGTAGCATCTGCTGGTTACGAGATTAGCTTTTAAGAGTCGCAATAAAATTTATATATTTTTTGACAATAGACAGATAGTACAGATTGTACATGTATGTCAGATCTTCTATCGTATTTTTTGATTGTATACCACGTGTTGAGCTCTTTTCTGTAAATAGCATGCATAAATTAAACCTTCTCAGAACTTTTTCTGAGCGAGCTTTATCTAATGCTTATGTTCCAACTATGTACGAGTATATTCTTTACATAACTATTATTTGCATCATTAAATTAATATTAAAGGTCTTCGTTTAAGTTAACCAAACCCTCTCAAAAATGGGTCCTTAATTAAAATGTACTGGAACATACCCAACATTTTTAATGACAATTGAATTACATTTTAACACCGAACATTTTAATATGTTCATTGTTAGTTTTATTCTAATTTAAACAAGCATACTTTGTACAATTTCTATGACGAGCAAACCGACTTGCTCTGTAAGACCAGTCGTTTATTCGAGGATAAATTACAAATATTAAACTGTACTGTACTAATCGTTTCCCCAATTAGCGTCACTTAAAGCGAGTTAGGAGGATAACTTTGCAGAATTGCAATTACATTAATCATGGCTCACTCCGATACTCCTACCACGGATGCATTCTCAATTTAAAGTTGGAAACATATTATGCAACTCTGGATGTTGGTTCCAGAGGGATTTGATAGAATGGAAGCGTTACAGGTGACTCGTGTCTTGGTGAAAGGCGTCAATTGGAGCACATGATCGTAATGTATTACGATCCTAGAATAGGCAAATCCATTTCAACTTTATTGATTGCTTGATTATATTTAAAAACCTAAGGAGTCAGGGCTAAATCCAGCGCACGATTTCCATCATCTAAATTCTCAAGAGCAAAACTCTACAACAGTAGATGCATTTTCAATTAAAAGTTACATTAGACCGATATCCAAATACAAGGACGTCTGATTCAATAGAAGACAAAGCTTTAGTTGGTCGCAATTTAGTTTGGTCTCCATGTAATTGAACTCCGGAAATACGATAAACGTTTTTGAATAGGACTTTCTATAGAATCGACGATCATCCTGAATCTTAATTGACCTACAAATGGTGCTGAGAGTTTGTGTAGGTAATGGACTCACAAAAATATCAATAGGAACCATTTTTACGACTTAAATGTATAACATGAAGGCCCTGTTTCTTTTTCACCTTTAGGCAGGTACCTAGTACCTACCTATGTAAGGTAATAATAGCCATTTACCAAGTAGGTAAGTTATCTATACCAATATGATATACTTAATGTAATAATGTTGAAGAGTTTGTTTGTTTGAACGCGCTTATCTCAGGAACTACTGGTTCGAATTGCAGAGATCATTTTAAGTTAAATAGTTCATTTATCGAGGAAGGCTTTGTGTGCAAAAACCGAAATCCCCGCGCACGGAATAGAGGGCGGACGCTAGTTAGGGCAAACAATTTCAACTTGCACGTATCCTGACGACGTCAATTTCTGCAGCGAAGGAATGGATGAATGATAGTGTTAGATAAAGCCGGCGACGTGGACATCGGGTTACGGTTTAATTGAGAACAAGCGCGAGATATGGCTAACGATGCCGCTCTGACCCGACCTCGCTCCGTCTGCGCGGTGCAATGCTTCATTCATGTACATTCAACGTGAAAATATTGGTGCAGTTTAATATCATTGTACTTTTAATAAAACATAGTATGGTCAATTTCGCCTAAGATGATTCCGGTAACAGTTAACGGTTCAAAGGAAAATTGACACTATTCAAAAGCATTAAGAACCCTGTGGAAAAAAACTGCCTTCAAAAAAGGTTTATTTTCAAATAAAAAGTACAACTGTCACAGGAATCATCTTAGATGAAACATACCACGAGTATAAGTCGATTTTATTCATAGCCGGTGTAAAAGAAAACTTCTTGTTTGAGAAGCTGACCAATTGTGCAAGATGTCTGGCTGGATCTTAATGTGAAGGGCAGAGGATCGGGCTTAGTGGCTTTTGGAGGCATATGCTTTTGGGTTTAGGTTTCGGTAACCGGCGAATTTTCCGCACTTAGCCTCCACGGTAGGCCATTGTGCGTGATAAAAGTAATAAGTTGAAGAGGCATATGTCCAAAAGTGGACAAAGGAGACAGCTCGACGGTGACTGGACATATCATCATCTACATAAAATGATTTGATGATGGTGATGATATAATTTGTATTCATATTTTTACGGTGTATAATTCAGATAATATTCAAATATAATAATTCAGATAATATTCCAACATTGAGCTAACTAAGTATTAAAAATACTCAGGTCTAGATTTAAAAGAGTCTGGGTACTGATCAAATTTTATTAGATTTGTGATGACAAAGAATGAACAAAGTTAGCTTGCTTGGCATTCCAAGCAATCCCAGTCTATTAAATCAGGCATTCATGATTTAATAGTCTGGGATTCCTCTTAGATGCGGAAACGAGAATTAGATTATAACAAAGATGTTTTAGAATAGAAATATTAGAATATTTGTAAACTAGAACCAGTCTGTAGGCTAAACAAATAAGGTTTATAATAGATTTAGGTTTCTGATAACGACGTTGTCTAATTATAAACTAATTACCAACTTTATTTCATAAAGTGTTGAAACTTAACTAATACTAGTACAGTAAACTTTGTTAAACTTGATAGAGATCATTTCAATGCAATAGACGTTATTTGATGAAACTTGTGAACTTTGCTGTCTCAACAAGACACGCATGAAACAACTTAATTTTGAACAATCGTCGTCCATTTAATCACAAATTTTAATCTGAAAATTAGAACAACTGTATTTTCAAACTTAATATCTGGACGAGTGAGAAATAAATGAATATTAAAAAAACGGATTAGCTTAAATGGCGCTTAAGCTACGTTGTGTGAATAACCTTTCTCTATTGCCTTACAAAACATAAAAAGAAAAATGAACGGTTTTAAAGAAGTAATTAAAATGTGTCTTTATAAAGATAATATTTCTAATAACAAAGTAATCCTAGTACCTATTTAACAACTATTTTACACCCACAACACGTCACATATACGAGTACGACCGGTATATTTGGAAAGGCTTAACCATTAAAATGAAGAAGGACATTATCTTACCGGCTTAAAGTCCGGGATGTCATGGCGAAAATGGGCTCATTAATCAAAGCCGAACACACTCAATTATTGCCTAAACCCTAATAAGCACTCGAAGAGATTTATTTACCTACTCGTTTAGACTGTGAATAAATTATAAGTGTTGGGAATTTAGTAGGTACATTGCAAATATTAGAGAAAAACCATTTTGGACACCAAGTTTAAGTAAATCAAAGTTATACCTACTTACACATACCTATAATCACGTGACATTTTTAATGTGTGAATGCATTAACACTGTTATGAAAAGAATAGAAGAAAAATATTAACTACCGGTTACCATGAAAGCCACTCAAAAAAAGTCATTCAACTCTCAGCGAATTTACCACTCGGGAATATACTCGGGGATAATACTTTATTAATTTAGCTGTTTTATGTCCATACATACAAGCGTTGTGGAAACAGTTGGACCTAGTCATTAAGTCAAAGATAAAAGTAATCATAAAAGTCAAAGACGCTCAAGAAGTCATAATATAAACTTTACCTTCGCATCACCTGTGAGATTGAAAGTCGTTTCTCAAGTAGTTTTCCCGCCACGACCGAAACGATTGCTTCATAAAGCGACTAATATTCGGCTGACGACGTGAAATCCGTTCAAATATCGTTCACCATATGTCGAGCACTATTTATTAAATACCTATCTGACGCGGATTCAATGCAAAAGTTAGCTAGCATACGGGGTTCACGCGAGCGGGTAGTGCTTGTATAAGTAGGAAATCGCGAGCGCGGGCGCGGGCACTTGAAAACTTGCTTACAATGCGTTCATAGTTGTATAACCTCTAAATGATCAGTTATTTCAGTTCGAACCGGTTCATTTTTAGCATGATGCAAGATAAATTGTCGCAAAAATATTACAAAAGTTTAGAACTTTCTGTACACTTTATTGATCTCGAACATAATATCAATAAAATTAATAGAAAAAAAATATAGAAAAGTCTAAGGCTTTACAAGATTTACAGAATTTCAAATCGAAAGAAGTGAGCTGTTTGTTGTAAAATAACTGTACCTGATTATAGTATTTCAATGCGGGTTTTCGCAAATGAAAAATCCGGTAAATGGCAGTATGTAGGCGTAAGGTCTAACTTTTACGTGATTGGTGATTATTATCATGACATTGACAGGTATGTCAAAATTCACCAATGACATAGCAGTTAGACTTCGTATTGCCAACTAGCGGATTTTTAAATCGCAATTACCCTCATTTGTTTGAACTTTCGCGACCGTGCCCGCGCCCGCGCCGCGAGTTCAACGTGTTCCAACCCGTACGCGGGTGACGTGACACGTCGACCGGCGTGATAAGCGTGATTGATGACGTCACTATTGCCGGCGACCGCCGCGCCCGCCGCGAATACACATTAGCCTACTTGTTGAACGTACGCGACGGGCTGGTATTTTTATATTTGTTTTGCGTTTTCATAACTTTTTGGGTTTAGGGATGTCGACAGCGGACCACCGACGGAGAGGCACAGTTTTATCTTTCAAAACATTTTTAGAAGGACCCAATGCAGAATAGGGCCACTTCTAAAGGAGTTGTATCGGTACTTGTCAACCCATTTACATTGAAGCAAGATTTAAAAATGTAAATTATATTAATTTGATGGTGTTTTCTGTTTATTTGGTAGGCTAGAGAGTCTATTTGGGCCATCAAAAAAAAGAAACACTGCAGCCTTGTTACATTCTGAAACTAAATCAAATAATCACACATCACAGTAAAAAAGTTGTCCATTCGAAAGTCACAACAATTTCGCGGTTTCAGTAACACAGTCTAAAACGCCAGTGGAGTGTCGATGTGTCGCTCAACACGCGATAACGCGAATTAAGCAAATCCAAAATGGCAGCCACGACAACTCGGATGGATTATACGCTACACGTAACACGTCCTTTCAAAACCAAGTGCTTAACACTAACGAGTTCATAGCTTAATGAAATCATAATCCATACAAAAGCGTAGCGTGCCTTAGCGGGGCCTCGTAAAAAGATTTGTTTGGGGCCCTTAAGAAAGGTAAATATATCTCAATAGAAAAAAATTGCATCAAATTATAATTTGGGAAGTTTTTATTAATTTTTGTTTTCGCGAGTTGGGGGCCCCCGTGCCTCGGGGCCCCGTATAATTGATACGGCAGATACAGCGGTAGCTACGCCTCTGAATCCATACAAATCACTAGTAGTGTAAACTAAATTATTTCCAGCTTTCCGCAGGAGTTTATGTTTGGTTAGATCTTTAAAAATACGAAGGTGAGAGGTTTAAATGTGGTTTTTAATGAATGAAATATTCAAGGGAGAGGATTTTGAATAGATGAAATGCACAATATAATCCTACTATCCTACTACTATTATAAAGGCGAAAGTTTGTTTGTGTGGATGTATGGATGTATGGATGCTTGTTACTCTTTCACGTAAAAACTACTGAATGGATTTGAATGAAACTTTACCACAATATAGCTTATACATCAGAATAACACATAGGATATTGGAAATCGAAATCCACGCGGACGGAGTCGCGGGCGGCCGCTAGTCCTACTACTATTATAAAGGCGAAAGTTTGTTTGTGTGGATGTATGGATGTTTGTTACTCTTTCACGTAAAAACTACTGAATGGATTTGAATGAAACTTTACCACAATATAGCTTATACATCAGAATAACACACAGGATATTGGAAATCGAAATCCACGCGGACGGAGTCGCGGGCGGCCGCTAGTATTAAGTAGAATAAAACCTTTATTATTACACTAGCGGCCGCCAGCGACTCCGTCCGCGTGGGTTTCGGTTCGTAGCGACTTATATCTCCATCCCGCTCACATAAATATGCAGTTCGTGTACGGGGTGGCAATACATTATTATAAGTCGCGACGAAAGCGTATGGCGAATTGGTCAAAGTGGCATCTTGGCTAGCCTACCAGTAGTCCCTGAGATTAGCGCGTTCAAACCTATCTGGATCAGTTACACGGGTTATTGTGAGTAAACCGTAAATATAGATATATGCTGTCAAGCGATATTTTTTAGGCAATTTTATTTAGAATATTTCCGTCTTACATGATTTCTATGTAACTTTAACCATTAAGGCTACACACGCGACAGAAGCTTGAAAAATGGAGGATTTTTTCCGGTTTTCCCAACATTTTCCTTCACTACTCTGCTCCTATTGATTGTAGCGTGATGAAAAGTATCCTATAATATGCCCAGGAGTATAAAGAATAATTATACCAAGTTTCGTCAAAATCCGTCGAGTAGTTTTTGTTTCTATAAGGAACATACAGACAGACAGACAGACAGACAGACAGACAGACAAAAATTTTACTGATTGCATTTTTGGCATCAGTATCGATCACTAATCACCCCCTGATAGTTATTTTGAAAATATATTTCATGTACAGAATTGACCTCTCTACAGATTTATTATAAGTATAGATAGATCTGTACAATGCTAGGGCGAGTCGCTTATAAATTATGATCATCGAACGCAACTGCATAGTTTATAAGCAAAAAATCCATATTATGTAGGTGCCTACTTTCGGCTGCCTATTGGAGGTGCTTTCAATAAGCAGCCGAAAGTGAATCCACTGTCTAATTTTTTTTAATCTGATAAAAAAAATCTTTTTGCGATTACAAAAGAGCACAGTCCCATAGTTAAAAGTCTACCATTCTAGCCTTTACTTCGTTAAAACCACAACGCTTATTCAGACGTCACGACGATTTTGTCTCCGCTTCCATGCATGGAGTGTCGCTCACCACTCGATATTGGCGATATTGGCGAGCGGGCATTAAGCCGTGTCAGCTACCGTCAGTGAAATCGTTACCGATATGTGCTTTCCTAAGCAATATCCAGTATAGCAACGTTTTTTATTTTCATTACCTAGGAACATTAAGTCGTTTTGATTTTCCTCTTATATTTCCTTTACTTAAAAATACTACTAAAATGACTACTTACAAAAGTCTCATGATGGTCATAGATTTTGACTTACGCCAATACAACAACATATTAAAAAAAAAGTAAAAAGGTTAGCGTGGTATTTCTAAAGTTCAGAGTGCGATGATAAGCATTATAATCAACGCCGAAGGATTTGAGTACCATAAGCATTGAGGTATTACTACCACGTATGGAAGTGACATCACGAACAAAAAAAAATCTTACCCGCATTGTGATCCATGTACTACAAAGTTGCCGTCCATTTTTCTATTTTTGACCATTATTAAAATAAAAAAATGCCGTGTTGTTTTTAAAAACATGTACAATCATTACAAGACGAAAAATAAAGATGGTGGTGGCGTGTTACTAAATAGATGAAAAGACAAACATATCACTGAATTATCCGCCCCTTCCCTTCAATTTGACGCATAATTTTTGTTCGCGATGTCCATTTATACGAAGAAGTAATACCTAAATGACCATAAGTGGTAGCTTCTTTGGCTTTAAAAGTCTATTAAACTGTCGCGATGATTTTGTAACGTGTTGAACCGATGTGTCGATTACTGGCCGGCATTAAGCCGCGTCAGCTGGCGTCAGCGGCGGTCGATTATATCGTTACCGACACGTGCTTTCACAAGCGATATCCTGTACGGGTTGTTTATTTTTCCTCGTCCCCATTAAAACGTTTTATGTCTGATTTTTTTTGACGTGAAATGTATCCTGATGGATGAGATCATTTGTTTTGAATTATGATGAAGAATTTCCATATGATAAATAACTTTTTAATATTTTATCACGCTCTGAGATTTCAAAAACGTTTTAGTTTTAACGAAGGTGCACCAAATTAATCAAATAATCACTTACCTTATCACACTTTCCAAAACATTAGTTCGATTCGCTAACACATAAAATCACTATTTACCAATGCTAATCAAACTTGCGATTTAATAAACAAACGAATATTATGTCCCGGCGCGAATGATTTGCTAAACAACCTGCTGACTAGTTTCCGAATCAGTCAGGTAGTACTGACATACTTTGACAGCGCCTCTATCGGAACTAGAGTCAGATTACCCTCAGATAAAAAAGTGAACGACGAAAAAAGGAAAAATGTTGGGAAAAAATACGTTATGCAAGAATAAAAGCATTAATTAAAATGAAAAAATATTGGAAGATTTTTTGATTTAATTTATTTATTTTGATAATTCCTTGCTTTTCTTAAAATATTGTGGTCTTACTCTGCTTACGTATTCGAGCTATGAAACCATTTTTCCTTAAAAAAGTATATTAGAATAAGCAAAATTTGTTCTATCATAAGCAATCAGCATTAAACATGATAAAATGTGGTTTGCTTAGGAAATTACTGTTATTAGGTTTCAGGTAAAAACGGGTAGAATTTTAAATTTTTAGGGTCTCCCTTTAAAGATGACTTTTAATTAACATGATACAATAACAATTTTGTAAATAATTTTATTCTAATATTCTTGGACAGCGTAGCAACAAGAAATTTTGCAAGTCAATAGTACTTAGTAACAGTTGTACTCGTGAATAACATGGCAGCTTGATTCCTTGTTTTTTGATACGTCTTTTGACATATACTATTTACTATACAATCTTTGATTAATTTATTTTTTGAGCATAAACGAGTACATGCTTAGTAGGATTCAATTAAGTGATGTCATGCAGAGATGTTTTTTTTTTAAGTTAAACGCACTCGCCCGACTAGCGAGGGTTGCTGGTTCGAATCCAGCCTGACGCCTAAGACCAGATAGTATCTTTCTTTAATTTTTAAATGTATACTTATCTTGCGTGTCGTTTGTTGCAGTAATGTCGAGGAGTTGTGCGATAGTCCTGGCGCTGTGCGCGGTCGTGGCCGTCACCACCTTCCCCAGCACGGCTGCACAGGGCCTGTCTTCATATGATGGTGAGTTGCACACACTTATACACAAACATAAAGTGACTTCGTCCGCGTGGATTTAAAATCCCTTTTTTCGCAATCAAGGTTAGCTTACGCCCTTTCTCATGGTCTTCATATTGTCTGTGCTTTTTTAAAAACTTTGTTAACAGACAGACAGGGTTACTTTCACATTTATAATACTAGCGGCCGCCCGCGACTTCGTCCGCGTGGATTTGGAATCAAACTTTTTTTTCGCAATAAAAGTTAGCCTATGTTCTTTCTCAGGATCTGAAGAAAGTCTGTGTAAAACTTAATCATAATGGGTTGAGTGGTGAAAAAGTCTTCGTTTTGTCAATACTGCAGGTCTTCCTTGGCCGACTGTACAATGAGACAGCAACAAACTGGCACAACCGTAGGAACGTCACTTTGTAATTTACTTAATTAACATTTTTGGTCTGACCCTAGTTTCGAACACCCTGGAGCATCCGCCACTAAAGTCTTGACGAAGTTTGGCTCTCATAATTAGAAAGCCATTAATTTGTCACTTTACTAACACCCCTAAAGTCATCATAATAAATTCATAGTTCACACTTCTGTACAGTGTTTAATGAACCATAAATCTACATACGACTACGTTGAGGCCCTGAGATGATTAAATCAATTAATTTCCTGAGAGTATTTGAGCCGTTTTGCTATTATTTATGTTCTAAAACAACACTTTCAGTAATCAATCGCACTTCGCAGTTTTAATGCGATTCCATACCGATCCCGAACAACAAGGATCATGTTTATTAATGTCTGGTTACCGTTACCGATAGAAACGCTGTCAAAGAAAGTTTTACGCTTTCTCAACTTATGGAAAACGAAGTCCTTTGGTATTCATTGCGGGTTTCAATAAGTTTCGCTTGTATTAAAATAAATATTTGCAGACATTTTTAGACGACAAGGGATTTGAAAGCTGGTCTCCTGACTATGGCTTCGCATTAAAGTGCGACCTTTTAGCGAAAGCACAACGAAAACAAACGAAGAATTTTAAAAACAAATAGTCCCTATAGCAACCATCAAACAGAGTCTAGATATCTAGTTGACAATCGACAAATATTTCACAACATCACATACATTGATCTGACCCCGTGTTAAGTAGCTTGAGCACTTGTGTTACAGACATCAGAATCAAGAGTGGTATTACAAATATACTTAAATAGATACATATAACACCCAGACCAGGACAAACAGACATGTTCATGCACACAAATGAACCCGCGACCTCTTGCGTAATAGGCAACATCTTGACCATTACACCAAGCGGGTCGTCAAATATGTTAACATTAACTCAGCGATCAAGATGTGACTTAGCGATCATCTAGCATAGTGATAAAAGCCAATCATGCTTAGATAACAATATCCTTATATCGTCAAGTACACACTAATCCGTCGACACCGCATCAAACCCAACATTGTCAGCGTGCGTGTGCACACGGCTTAATCACACGAGCGCGTCGTGTGAACACCGCCTAATCCGCGAGGCAAGCGCGCGGCGCGATCCTATTAGAGCTTAATGTACCTACTTACAATCAACACATTTAAAATATAAAGGATACTAATTTATTAAAAGTCCCTTTGAAAATATTGAAATTGAGAAATATTTAATTCACACATTATTTATTTATTGTATCGAATTACCAACATTGTCATGCCTTTATTTCCCAGTCCGTATTCAGCCCCTGGTTTATCATTAATCCGAATTGTTTGCTGAAAGCTAGCATTAACCTTGCAACCAGAAGATGTAGAAACCAATCATGCTTTAATAACAATATGTATCTAATCTGTCAACCACAACATTGTCAACTTGCGTGTGCCCACTCGTAATCACACGAGCGCGTCGTGTGAACACCGCCTAATCCGCGAGCCAAGCGCGCGGCACGATCCTATTAGTGCTCAATGTACCTACTTACATCAAATCACATTTAAAATATAAAGGATACTAATTTATTAAAAGTCCCTTTGAAAATATTGAAGTTGAGAAATGTTTAATTCACACATTTATTTATTTATTGCATCGAATTACCAACATTGTCATGCCTTTATTTCCAAGTCTATGTTCAGCCCCTGTTTTAACATGAATCCAAATTGTTTGCTGAAAGCTAGCATTAACCTTGCGAAGAGAAGATGTAGAAACCGATCATGCTTTAATAACAATATGTATCTAATCTGTCAAACACAACATTGTCAACTTGCGTGTGCCCACTCGTAATCACATGAGCGCGTCGTGTGAACACCGCCTAATCCGCGAGCAAAGTGCGCGGCACGATTCTATTAGTGATTATCATTGATCAAAATTGTTTGCTATAAGCTTACACTAACCTAACCATCTGGACCTGGTGGTGTAGAATTATTGGTGTAGAAGCCAATCATGCTTAGATATTTCTCTCTCTAATCTTTCGACACCGCATCTAACACAACATTGTCATCTACTCGTAATCACATGAGCGCGTCATGTGAACACCGCCTAATCCGCGAGCCAAGCGCGCGGCACGATCCTATTAGAGCTTAATGTACCTACTTACAATCAACACATCTATACTAATATTATTATTATTATATTTTATAAAGCTGAAGAGTTTGTTTGTTTGTTTGAACGCGCTAATCTCAGGAACTAACTGGACGGATTTGAAAAAATATTTTTGTGTTGGATAGCCCATTAGACGAGAAAGGCTTTAGGCTATTAGAAATCGAAATCCATGCGGACGGAGTCGCGGGCGGCCGGTAGTCTAAAATATATAGGATACTAATTGGTTAAAAGTCCCTTTGAAAATATTGAACTTGAGAAATGTTTTAATCACACATTTATTTATTTATTGTATCGAATTACCAACATTGTCCTGCTTTTATTTCCAAGTCAATATTCAGCACCTATTTTATAATTTATCCAAATTATTTGCTTTAAGCTAATATTAATCTAACGATCAGAAGAGGAAGATGCCAATCATGCTTTAATAACAATATGTATCTAATCTGTCAAACCCAACATTGTCAGCGTGCGTGTGCACACGGCTTAATCACACGAGCGCGTCGTGTGAACACCGCCTAATCCGCGAGCCAAGCGCGCGGCACGAATCGGCACGATCCTATTAGTGCTAACTGTACCTACTTACAATCAACACATATAAAATATATAGGATACTAATTTGTTAAAAGTCCCTTTGAAAATATTGAAATTGAGAAATGTTTTAGTCACACATTTATTTATTTATTGTATCGAATTACCAACATTGTCATGCCTTTATTTCCCAGTCCGTATTCAGCCCCTGGTTTATCATTAATCCGAATTGTTTGCTGAAAGCTAGCATTAACCTTGCGAAGAGAAGATGTAGAAGCCAATCATGCTTTAATAACAATATGTATCTAATCTGTCAAACACAACATTGTCAACTTGCGTGTGCCCACTCGTAATCACATGAGCGCGTCGTGTGAACACCGCCTAATCCGCGAGTCAAGCGCGCGGCACGATCCTATTAGTGCTTAATGTACCTACTTACAATCAACACATCTATACTAATATTATATTTTATAAAGCTGAAGAGTTTGTTTGTTTGTTTGAACGTGCTAATCTCAGGAACTACTGGACGTATTTGAAAAAATCTTTTTGTGTTAGATAATCCATTAGACGAGGAAGGCTGTAGGCTATTAGAAATCGAAATCCATGCGGACGGAGTCGCGGGCGGCCGGTAGTCTAAAATATATAGGATACTAATTTGTTAAAAGTCCCTTTGAAAATATTGAAATTGGGAAATGTTTGAAACACATTTATTTATTTATTGTCTCGAATTACCAACATTGTCATGTTTTTATTTCCAATTCAATATTCAGCACCTATTTTATCATTTATCCAAATTATTTGCTTATAGCTAATATTAACCTAACGATCAGATGAGGTAGAAGCCAATCATGCTTTAATAACAATATGTATCTAATCTGTCAAACACAACATTGTCAACTTGCGTGTGCCCACTCGTAATCACATGAGCGCATCGTGTGAACACCGCCTAATCCGCGAGCAAAGCGCGCGGCACGATTCTATTAGTGATTACCATTGATCAAAATTGTTTGCTATAAGCTTACACTAACCTAACCATCTGGACCTGGTGGTGTAGAATTATTGGTGTAGAAGCCAATCATGCTAAGATATTTCTCTCTCTAATCTGTCGACACCGCATCTAACACAACATTGTGATCTACTCGTAATCACATGAGCGCGTCGTGTGAACACCGCCTAATCCGCGAGCCAAGCCCGCGGCACGATCCTATTAGTGCTAAATGTACTTACAGTAATAACATCTAAAATGTAAGCTGCCGTTAAGTCAGGTTTTAGGATACTGACATCTTGAAAGGTCACCCTGAGATAAATTAATGTTTTCGGGCTTAAATCACACAAAGGTATGCTCTTATTTCAAGACCATTAATCTTTCCGAGTATCATTAATCCAAATCATTCATAAGGTCAAGGAAAAAATTAATAACTCCTTATTTTCATTATAACCAACTAGCCTAATGAAATCTAAAACGGTCACATTGAGACAGCGTTTACGTTAAATTTTCGTGAAATTCACTCAACTATTACAACAACATTTCGAGGAAGGGGTTACAGCCCTTGTTAGTTGACTTCTTAACCTATTTATCGAAATAGATCTTCAATAATGATGTGAAGTACTTTTAAATTGAAATGTCAACGGGTCATCTACGAGAAAAACATTACAAGGAAAATAAAATTAACACATTTAAATGAAACATTAACATTTGATTTACTTTAGTAGTGACAGTGATGTTTTATTTCCCTTTATCAAGTTCTTATCTCAAATAACTTCTTTAATTGATTATCCCAATTTCTAAAATCTATTAATCGCATTCAGTAAATTGAGTTAATCGTATTGAATAAACGGATCAAATTGTCTTGTTTTAATAGTCTCGTTTACATATTCCATTCTGTTCTAAACAATTAAAGGCCTTGGCAAGAGCATTTCGTTTCGTTGTCATTCATAGCTTTGTATTTTTAAATAAATGACAAAATATAAGTTATTTAGTCAACAAGTCATCTTTAAATTAAAGAGAATTCATAGAACTATTTTCACTAAATGATCATAACATGCCATTAAGTTATCATTTGAGAATTATAGCCGTAGCTATGTTGGATATTAATCATACATCTTAATTTGGTAATTTCAGTATAAGATCCATCCTCCTGGAGATCTTGCGAATTTATGTCTCTACAAATAAATCAAAATAAACTTTCAAAGTGATTTAAAAAATAATAATAAACGTACTAAATTATTTATACAGTACCAAGGTTGAGTGACGTTTTTAAACAGCTAAACACTTAAAAATGGAATCACGTCTTATAACGTCTCAGATAACGCTAGATGAAAGAACTTTGACTTTCGTTAGATAGGACGTACGATAATAAGATTGGATGTGTTTAACCCGAGCCTGATACGATACAATTGACATTCAATTGTTTCTGGGCTAGCGATAGGATACACTATCACTAGTCACTAAAACTAAGTCGATTTATAAAAGGATGAAGATAATATAACAATGTCTAGATTTTATTAAACTGGTTCTAAGTAGTTTCTAAAGGCTATAATAGCTTGCTCTCATGTCAACGCTTTACCTCATTATGCATTGCTCAGTGGATAATCAATTTTCTCTGAAGACTATTTCTACGGGGCAGAACCGTCGCATTGACCTTTTGTAAAAGCGATCTTCATTGATTCTGAAGTAAAAATTATCAGGTTTTCATTGTCTTACTGTATTGTTACAATAATTGATAGGCTGACCCAATTTATACGTTTTCTAAATTCAGCTCGGTGGATATGTAAAGTAATTGTAAATTCAAAAATTAATTTGTTGACTGATGCTGAGACTGCACAAAAACGGGGTAGTGTGGATCGGAAAGGAGATGTGTCGTAGTAGCCAAAAGAATTTTATTACTGTTATGGTCACATGTGAAGGCCAAATTCGCCGTGTTCGGAAAAACCAACAAAAAAATGCTTTACCCAGAATCGAATTTAGGACCTCGAGATCACGGCCCGGTACTTAAACCAGTTACCATCGAGGTTGCTAATACATAACATAAACAACTTCAGCCTTTGATATCGTAAAGTTTAACTAAGAAATTCGCAAGCTCGGTCTTAATTACAGTTACTCCAAGCAGCCGACGATACAATACCGAAAGTTAGACTAAAACTAGTAGTGTTGACTACATGCTTGGCTAATTTCCCGCCGTCTCGCTCATGTTGTCAACTTGTTTACGTCTGAAAGTCAAACGAAACAGTATCTTGAATGTATTATAAGAAATACCAGATAAATTAAGTTTGTAAATAAAAATAATTAATACACTACACGAACATATTTGTGTAAATACAGATCAGAAATCAAACGAAATAACTTTTATATTTAGAATAGACTATGATAAGAACAACGCCATAAAAATAACGATCAATGAGCCATTTTCGGGAAGTACAATTTTTCATTAAAAATATTTTGTCCAACCATTACATGAAATATATCTTCTAGGAAGGAAGCATAAATTGAAAAGAATTTATCGGGTCGGCCCGACCCTTGAAGGTATTGTCTAGGACCAAGTAATTCATGTCAATAGGCCGATCGGCTTTCGTCTGATGACAATAGATAGTAGAGGTTCGAAAGGCCTTTCATTAAAGTATGAAAAATTTGGTAATAAATGTTTAAGTGTGATATTATTAGTAAGTTGCTGAAAAATATAAGTCTGATTAGCATTTTCAAATACAAAGTGCAAGTAACTTTTAACTTATTTAGTTTATTCTATCATTTAAATTTACAAATTCAATAACGCAACACAGTTGAGTACGTACTTCTGAACTATTACTGTACATCGGTCATAAGAATACATCGCCTGCATACGAGTAAATGGGCATACAAAAACAGTGTGCACCATCAAAATTAAATTTTTCATCCGTATGTAGTTTGTTGATTAAAATGTAAAGGACAAATTGGAATGTATTTTTTTTATCTCACGCGCGGCCTTTTGTACTCTTCAACTCTCGAAAATTGATAGGGGCAGTTTTATTTCACCGGAAACAATGCTTCTTTTATGAATTTAAAATGATATCTGCTTTTATGAAACGCTGTCGCATGCTGAAAATAATTGAAAGGTGCATTATTTGGTCTAAACGCATTAATTTCGTGAATGTGTTTGGAAGGGATTACAATATATCACTTGAGTAAAAAATCACATCACACATCGGGACATCGGGAAATTACTCGTAGGTATATTTCGTTTACCTTCTTCCTTCTTCTTTATACCTAAAAAATATAAATATCTAAATTGAACTACCGTTTCAAACTTCTTATGAGCTCCCCACAACTTAAGTCGTAGAAAATAAAAATCTCATAGACGTTACATAATGTTGCGAGCCCGATGCGACCCAAGTGGCTCGAGGGTGCTCGTCGCCGCTGACATTTGCACAGAGCCGACAACCCACTGCGCTATTCCCAGACAATGGACGGACTATCTGCTTTCATCGAATTTCTTTTCTAGAAGGTTCATGAAGAAACTCTTAGCGGGCAATAAGCTGTCTTATTCGAAGGAAGTTCATATGAGTTTTTATTAAAAACGCATGTGTGTACATTTAAATACGAGTGCGTTTACTTGTCTAGGTGCAATAAAAAGGTTTATTTAACTACCGTTCTAACTACTCCTAAATAAATCTCAGTCGATTAAGAGTTTAGGTATCTCTTGATCAAAGGAAATCTATTCCTGGTTTCTGGAATGAACTGGTTCAAGAAAGCTAGCTATACAAAAACTAAACTTGAGTTAAATTTTTTAAAGTTTTTAGTTTCACAAATACCTAACACTTATGAATAAAACAACTTTATAATAAGTTACACTTATTATGTGTAATGCTCTTGAAAGCTTAATACACAACACCAGATACAGGGATTTTGCTTTTCACCTGACTGCTTACCTGACGACAAACCTCTTTAGGAAGATATAATAATTTACGTAGAGGTAGACCGGACACAAGCAAATCGAGTTAATTTATGTTGGGCTATATTTCGTTACTGTTAGAAAGGCTTACTGAGTTACCTATATATAAGTTTGTATATGTTCACAAGACCTTTTGTGTCGTAATACTCGTAATAGACATATTAAGTAGTGAACAACACAAGAGGAGTAAGCTGGTAGTGACAGTGCGTTCGCGTGGATTTCGATTTTCAATATCCTATGTGTTATTCTGATGAATAAGCTATATTGTGGTAAAGTTTCATTCAAATCCATTCAGTAGTTTTTGCGTGAAAGAGTAACAAACATCCATACATCCATACATCCATACATCCACACATCCATACATACAAACTTTCGCCTTTATAATAGTTGTAGGATGTAGGATTGTGTCACTATAACGAATACAAAAAGACGCAATAGAATTGGCTTAACAGATGCTGAGTGAGCTTGCCACTACCGTGATTCCATTGATTGATACTAGACCAGTTAATACTTCTAAATTCCACTCACAGAACACGCCTACAGCTACGACAAAGAAAAGGTCTAAAAGTCTACCCTTAGCTTTATCTTATCTAGCTCACTTCTTATTATCGTCATTACGGACACAGATCCCTTCATTCAGAGTCATTGAATTCCAGCGTTACAAAAAATACCTCCATTGGCCTAGCGACCGTAAAATCTTTAAACTTTTTCGTGAAACCGGCGTTTAACCCATTGTATCAAATCATTTCCCGTAAGCGTCTCGTAAACGATAAAGTTTTAACAAGCGAACCATTAGCTATTAAATTCATAGTTGCGGCAAAGTAACTTTTGGTATCCCTCCCCAAAGCCCTTGTCTTAGTAAAACTTATAAGACAACTTATATTACTTGATAGTTGTCTATCTTATTAATAATAACATAATAAGATATCTTCGATTTACTTTGAGATTCATGTTACTAATATTACAAGCGGCATTATTATTTCGTAAGTGATTGCCAATCAAACTCGACCAAAATAAGTGTACAAAACAAAAGCGTAAATCATCTTGGATAAATTCTCTAACTTGATGACTTTCATCACTCATATGAGGCGTGAGGCATTTGTGTCATCCGTTCCCTAGCATACAGAGAAGCTATAAGCTAAGTTGAGAGTTAAGCAAGCAAGATTTTGTCCAATAAACGTGGACGATGAACTTATCTAGCCTAAGAAAGCATTAGTACGCGAGGCATTTCTTTATTCACCTGTGACCTTAGGATTAGGTACTATACAAGCAACATATCACTTAACCCTAATGCATTATTTGTTATAGCGTCAGCACTGGCTTGAAACCTCTTTATATAATCAAAGCAACAAGCGTCAGCAGTAGATTGATACATATTTATAAAATCAAAGCAACTTACAGAAGACCGCAGTGAAGTAGCACTTCGTAACTTTTGTGCTATGTTTCTGCTGGTGAGTAAGGTTGCCAGAGCTCAGTTGGGGAGGGTATGGGGTTAAGGCCGGCAACACATCAACGATACCTCTGGTGTCGCGGATGTACATGGGCGGCGGTGATTGCTTACCATCAGGCGACCCGCTGACTCGTTTGCTGCCTCTGACATAAAATACATGACATTTACCTTTGTTTATTCTGTTGCAGCATCAGCAGTATCGGACAGCAGGAGCGGCTGGGACGCGCTGGGCGGCCTCTACGCGCTGCTGGCGCAACACGACGCGCTCGGCGGCCATGCGCTCGCGCGCAAATCCGTGCGCTCGCCGTCCCGCCGTCTGCGCTTCGGCCGCCGGTCCGACCCCGACATGCCTCCTCAGGCTCCTGTGAGTTTATAACCTTCGAAAAACTAATGAGGGTTTTCGAAAAGCTAGGTGACAGTACGTAGGCGTAGGGTCTAACTGAACTGAGGTGGAATTCACTAAGCGCGAATGTCATTATCTCACGGCTGTGTCATCGTTGACGGTACTAAATTAGTACTAAATGAGATGTCCCATCCCAGGCCCGTACCATGTACGTGGTACCAAAAAATCGGTAAAATATTGCTATTTCCATTAAAAATACAATAAAAATTTTTTGGTCAGTAGTTTAGTGGCTTAAAAATAAAATAAAATACTTATTTGTTCACTTTACTTCGTGAAGATGACACCTGTTATTTTTGTTTTACTGGGATTTACGGCTTTGGGCCCCAGCCTTTTTAGGTCGTTTGTAACCAAAACATATAAATACTTTGTGAAATAAACTGCATACTGTCAAAACAAAAATAAACTGACGGATAAACGACATAAACGTCATTCAAGTTTCAAAGATACGTCCTCCGCCATATTGTACTGTGTTGCAATATTGTGGTATAATTTATTGTTTCAGCCAAAAAACTAAGGTTTTCCATAGGGATTGGAGTGATTAAAACTGTAGTACACTTATTCGCCTATATTTAGGTATAGCGTACATAGACCAGGCCGAGGCTTCATACATTTCTGGGACATCTCCTTTCTACTGTCAACGATGATACAAACGTGAGATTATGAAATTTGCGCTAAGTGAATCGCCACCCTGGTATGTGATCGGTGAATTTTGACATTTAAGTTAATGTCATGTCTACGTACGCCTAGGTACTGCCATCAAGCAATTTTTCATTTGCGAAAACACTCATTTCATGAAGTTTTCACGTTTGAAAAATCCGCTAGATGGAGTAAGCGTCGCGCCTAACTGCTGCACGATTGGTTACTTTTTTAATGACATTTGACAGATAAATAATATGTCAAAATTCACCAATCACTTAGCAGATCTGACGTTTACGTTTTGCCGTCAAGCGCATTTAACTAGAATTCGAAAAAACCCTTCCAGTTATTTACCATCAAGGATAAATGATTCATGGAGATATTGCTTAAAGGGGGAATTTGTTGGACGGTTACCTAACTTTCACATAAACAATTTAATGGGAAAGTTTGCTAAGCAGAGGAATTCGACTGTTCTAGCCATAATTATAATGAATGGGAACTTTGCTAAATGGCGAAATTCGACGGACGAGCTTTACCCTGAAACAGTATAAAACAGACTGTAATTTTCTTCATTGCAAAATAGATCTTCAACCAACAACCAAAACCAGCAGCACATAAAACAATGGGGTACATATTAATATAGTACAATTGTTATTATTTACAAGAAACACATACATATATACTGTTCTATCTTCAAAAACCTTCAGAAACTAAAACCTATTACCTACCAGATATTTATATATAGACTTAGGAACACAAACTTTATGTCATGTGTTTTATTGATTGAAGTATTTAGATATCTCAATTTCATTAAAATATCATAATTTAAATTTTCAAATACTAGCAGGAGCAGTATGATTTTGTTCTCAATCTCAGACAAAGTAGTTTGCGCAGTCACCGGAACGAATAGGATCAAAGCGATTATTGCTGCCGGTCCTTGTTCATGGAATGGACGAGGTCGAGCCGTCTTGCGCGATTGACACCTAAAATTAGTTCCATAATACGCGCTGTTTTAGCTCCTAGAAATAAATTTTCTAAGAAAAGTGTGAAATTAAATCTAGTCGTATTATGAAGTAGACTCCATTTTTGCATTGTTTACTTACCTAAACCAAAAAAATAATGTCGATATAACATAAAAAAAATATAAAATAGATTTAAAAGATGGACGATAATCGAAAAATACAAGAGAGGGACCTCTCACATTTCAATAACCGAGAAATGAAAATTCCTTTTGTTCGTTAGAAGGTTTTTGGATGTAGTATAATGCTGGAGTTACAAAATCTTGCATTCCAAACTGCAGTACAGAAAGGCGTGAAATTCAAATTTCATATTCCACTTAAATTATCTTAACTTTCTTGAAACACTGTCGGAAAACCCTACTCCTAACCGTCAAAAAGTCCGATAAAGACATCGTCATTTGAACGAAAATAAATTGTGTGAAAGATTGTTTTATTCAGTACGGCATTAAGTACTCGAGTCGGATAATGCATGATAATGACCACACGAGAGGATAATCTTACCTCCTCTCCGTCCCTCTATCCGCTAAAAGCAATTTTATTGTTCTCTTACGTACGAGTATTCAGTTGTAAACAGACTGGGATTTCAAAACCTTTTCCATTGATAGGTTTGATAACGTACTATTCCATGAAGATTTCACCAGTTTCAATAACTATTGAATAAGTCTAAAAAAATATATTGAAGAATCTTATTGTCAATGAAGAAAAAATCCATTATGCAAGATATTATACTCGGTACCCGTATTTGCAGCGTTAGTCAGCTTCATTCGTTGACAATGGCATTAGTTTTTTACCTAATATAAACTTGATCCGATTAAAAAATCAAAGTAAGGAAAATTGTTTAAGGAGCCCATTTGATAAATAAACCAATTGTGTATTCAACATCTGAATGTTCCTTCACTTGGCTTTGGTGCTTAAGATATACAATGACTTTGCGTTTTAAGATACTCCAAGAATGTTAAATTTACACGTAATTTAATTTTATATCTTAAGCATTAGCTAAGGAAGGATTTATGGATATTTCAACCCTAAAACGTGCAAAGCGGGGACGGATGCGAGTTTTATATTTTATCGTAATACTTAATACTCTGGCCCAATTTCCTCCACCTATCAAATGTGGATTATTAAAAGTTATCAAACTGGAAACTGAACATATGAATAAAACATAGCAAAAGTTAATAAATAGGCGTCACAGGAAAATCACATGCATTTTCAACGACTTTACGAGTACTTCGATTTTTACCTCACCATTAAACATTATATTTCTCATACGAAGAAAACATGGTGAGTCCTTGTGTTATTAGGTTTACCTGCCTCGTTATTAGGTGAACCATTATTTTATTTAGTATTTCATTTCATCATTCACTGAGCAACGTAATACGAACTGTCAAGTGTCCACTCGGCGTTCCGTTTCTGTTTTCCAAATACCCCATGTTATAACAATCAAGATAAGGGTTCAAGGACAAAAATTGAGAGAGTTTATTTCATATTTTGAAGAAAGCTAAGAATGATAACGTTTGACATTGAAATCAATATTATTGAACATTGAGTTCACTGCAAAAATTGTCAAGCGAAATTATTCTCGACATTAATCCTGTACACTATTAGTTAAACCTTGTTGATATGCACTAATTATAAAACAGATAGATTCAAACAAGGCCTTAAATTAGGGATGAGACAAGTAGTTGGGCAAAGCCTTCTGTAATACGCCTGTAAGGATAAGATAATCTTAAGACTCTTAAGTGGGATTGCTCCTTAAGAGACTTTGGTTGAACGTTTATTCTTTGGTTAGATAATAAAACCCCTTATTAAATATGTCTGGATTGAACGACAAGACTGATGATAATGTCAATTCGGACACTGTGTCGTCACCTAGCTGGATAATTGATACAAAAGTACACGTAACTATACATTTATCACAGCTCGATGAGATGGACGAGCTCATGTCTCTCCGCGAGGTTCGGTCTCCCGTCCGACTTCGCTTCGGCCGCCGCTCCGATGAACATGCCGTACCCCATGTCTTTCCCCAGGAGGTAAACTACGCTCGCATCAAAACCAGCCACTTGTTATTGCATACTCTCTGTTCGAAGCCAATGCATGCCAGCGCTCAGATCGAAACGTTGTTACAGCTGGATGAACTCCTCCGCGAGGAACGCTCGCCTGCACGCTTGCGCTTCGGGCGTCGCTCCGACGACAATGCCGTAAGTCACGCCTTCTCGAATAACATGTGTCAGCACCTAATGTGTGAATGTGCTAGGGAGCCAAAGCATGACGGTTCAATCCCAAACGTTGTTGCAGTTGGATGAAATGCTGTCCCTTCGCGAGGAGCGGTCTCCGGCTCGCTTGCGCTTCGGTCGCTCCGACGAGCAAACATTCCCTCACGTCTTCCCTCAGGAGGTAATACCACTTCTCTGTATTATATGTATGTTGCATGGAGCCATTGCATGGAGATGGCTCAGGAACGATGACTGTTACAGTTGGGTGAACTGCTGGCTCTTCGTGATCAACGTGCTCCTGCCCGCTTGCGCTTCGGACGCCGGTCTGACGAACAAAGCTCTCACGATGTCCAGGAGGTATATAGCACATAGAAGCATGTAAAAGACGTTAACATTAGAAATTCTTTGCAGACGGTTCAGAACTGACCGTTGTTACAGCTGGATGAGCTGCCTCTCCGGTCGGAGCGATCTCCTGCTCGCCTGCGATTCGGTCGCCGCTCTGACGAAAGTGTTATGCCCCATGTATTTCCCAAAGAGGTAAGAAAAAGCGAGCAAATATAAACAGGATTTCGTCTCCCTAGCTGTTGCATGCCGTACTCGATTAGATGTTTTATGTTTTCCTGTGAAACGTGTTTTTAGTTTGTGCTTTGGTCGCCGCACCGTCACCGATAAGTCACCGATAAGTCACCGATGAAGTAGCAACGATCCACGCAGTTGTTTCCCTCGTAGTCCCTGCACAAGGTAGTAGGTTCGCGGCGGTTGTTGCGAACGGCCGGTTGAGCATCGTCGCTTGTTGCAGCTGAACGAGGAGCTGTCCCGTGACGTGCGAGCCCCCGCTCGCTTGCGCTTCGGCCGCCGCTCCGACGAACACGCTGTCCCACATATCATCCCCCAGGAGGTAATTTGGAATATACTTCACCAAAATCAGGTTGGCGAGACATTTTAGTGAAGCAGAATTATCGTATAATAGGCAGAAGATGCTACGTTGTTTCATACGAATGGTTCAATTAATGCCTAGTGAGACGGGTTATTTGTCATCTCCACACGCGAGAATCGACAACACGTGCGTTCAGTTGGTAAAACAATTTTTACTAGCTTGCTTTGCTTTTATGCATAGGCAGCCTCAAGAGAATCGAATCGAACATGTAACAAAGGCTTTACGAAACGCATGCACGTCAGGCTTGCTGCGTTTGGCTCACTTGCAAATACTGCATATTTTATTAAACTAAGAATTCACCTGAAGACCTGTCATAATCGACGAATGACAGATCTGAATTACAAAGAAATATCGCTTAATGTTCACAAAGTCATTTTCGACGAATATTGCCTAACTTTCATGTTTTATTGAAGTATTTACCATAACCAATACTTAGTAATATGCTTAAATCTTCTTCTTAAGATGACAATTGTAGTTAAAAGTTTTCAAATTACCATAACATTGAAAGTTTAATCTTACTGTTTTCTTTAAGTTTATTATATTGAAGAAATTATTTTGCACTGTTTTCGTTGAAAAGCACTTCTTTCTCATAATAAAATTCACTTAAATATAAATAAGGTCTTAAATGTATGTATATTGTCTGGGTACATCTAAATTGTAATATGAATACAAATTCAGAAGATATATACATCTTTATCCGGAAAAGTACTTTGATATTTTGTTAATGTCCGTCCATCTATATTCTATTCGGAGCTTCTTATTTTCACTAAATGTCAACTCTCTTTACAAAATTAGGTACGTGATTTTCCGTCGATCGAGCATGAATCGCGTGGAATTGATTAACAATGTGAAACTTTTTGAAATAGCCTATTGTCGAAACTCTCTAATGAAAATACGTTTCGTTTCACTGATTGCGTTAGATTGAGTTAGATAGTTTGTTCGTCTTCCAAACGTTTCTTTGTTTCCTAAGGTTCGGGACTACACAATACCTGCGCCGTTCCCTATCGAGAGTACGCTCGTAAAATCCTTGATGTGGTGTAAACCCGCGTAATGAAGTTATTCCCTCTAACAAGGCACTATTCGCTTTTACGACGAATGACCTATTTTATTACGAATAACGCGATTTTGTGAAACGTTACATCGTAAAGGCGACAGATTTGAACATGGCGGAGTCATCACCTAATTTGGAAGTACATTGTCATTAGCAAATAGTGTGGGCTAGAATTTTTTTATGATCACATAATATGTTTGCACAACTCGCCCAGGATATAAGATACGAGTACTCCACCTTTTGAAATGATGGCCGTGCACATAATTTCAAAGGTTGGGTCTAACATATAAATATCATTAAAAATAAGTAGGTCCCTCCCTTATCAAAATCATCAAACTACTCTCAACTATTTATTAATATACTCGAAAATATATGTAGGCTTAATTTAACTGAAAAACCTTCTATCATTGACCTTCTATCCAGTAGCAATAATGGTATAAAAGTAGAATCTGTTCAATTTTCATTCCATTGATAAAATCATTATCACGCTGTTTAATTTTGATAATCTTTTCCTGGAATATAATTCGAAGCTTGGATAGCCTTTGGACGAATTATCCTAAGATCCGATGTAATTATTCAATCCATCTTTGGCTATCGAGAAATCCAATGAAACAATTCTAGTGAAGCTCCTTAGCAATCAGTAAAATGTTTAATGAAATTAGTACCCGTATAATTTACAGTGATTTCTTTGGATCTTTATTGAATCAGTAAAAACGAAATACCTCATTCGTAAAACTTGACAAAGAGATTAGGAATAAAGGAATTGCGAGAACCTACTCATACATTAATTTAATAAATTTTGCTTTAGTGAGGTATAGTTTTTATGCAAAATATTTGGACATTGCACCACCATTTTAGTGGAAAATATGAATGACCTTTTTATCCTTGAATCGACTGATTTGAAAGACAACGGTAGCTGACAGAATAATCGCACGGAAATCCTCTAGTAAAGAAATAATGTTATGTCGTATGTTAGGCAATAAAAGTGAGGTAATAGTCCCACGAGTATTACGAACAATATTCCATTTCTTTCGACGTAACTTTGTCTTGAAATTGTTGACAACACGAGAACATTCAGTTGGATTACCTAATATTAGGAAGGTATCAATATCGTGCCGTTGGAAATATTTATTCAGCTGTGTATTTCAACTTCCGTTTCTAATACAATGGCTTACAAAACATTTTGTTTTTTAATATGATTAGGAATGAGGAAGCAATTCCATAACAAATCGAAATTGGAATCGCTTAATTTTGCAAAATTTATATTACGTAATCCATAGGTGCCCAAACGAATTTGATGTTGATGCTTACATTGGTACTTGTGTTTACTGTCTTAGCAATATCTAAAATTGGAGACATATGGCAATTTCAAAACGGGCGGTAATAAAACCCGTTACTCACGGGTGTCAAGCTGTGGCAACCCGTCGGACCCGTGAGCTATGCTTAACTTTGTTTCAACCTCTATACCTCAGATTAATGACTATCAATAGCTGCAACGAATAATTTGACAGTATGCTATTATTTTTCTCCTTTCTATGAATCGTGTGTAATAGAGCAAGTTAGCAGACACACGTATTTCTGCCGCATGAGCTTTCAAGTGGGATGACGTCATTATCGCGTGGCCGCGCGTGGTCTTCTCTTGAGTTGAAATAGACTGAGAGAGAGAAAGACTTAAGTGAAAATTTAAGGAAATTTTAGAATTTTTGGTGGAGACACTCAAACGTGAAATATGGAGCATCTATGCTAATAATTAATCTGAGCTCTATACCTATGTTACAATTTTCTGTAATTTAATCGGTCTTCATCATTTTCTTCGCAGGAACAAGACCGTGCGGTGCGCGCCCCTTCAATGCGTCTGCGATTCGGCCGCCGATCAGACAACAACATGTTCCTTATGCCTTTCGAAGTAAGTATTCATAAATAAATAACGAAGACCAACACACCAATTGCCTAGCTCTAAAATTAACATACATCACGTTTCATGGTGACATTTTAATTTTAATAATAACTAAGATATTGACGCATGTGTATCGAGATTTTTCATTAATCTTTGGAAATTGCTAAATACCATAAATCTTATATAACAGCTACAACTTTATAACGTTTAAAAAATTGCCTGATTGAATGAGGTTCACCACATTTATGAACGGTAGTCGATAGTACGGTAGTCGAGAGATACTTGTCCAATGCACGTGCAGGTAGCGGTGAAACTGAGACTCTGAGATCAGATATGGTGGGCAGGATTAATCAGTCTCTCCAGATTGTCTCAGACTGGGGAGATGCCAATTTAGCCAGCTTTAACCCCACCAAAACGCAGGCGTGTCTATTTTCCACCAAAAAGAGCACATTTCGGATGACTCCCGCTTTTCGTGGCGTATCTGTTCCCCTATCTGACCGACTACAGCTCCTTGGTATGGAATTATCTTCCAACCTTAACTTTGGGAGCTACATAGAGTCTATGGCAGCATCTGCCTCTAAAAAGCTCGGGATCCTTTCCAGAGTCAGGCGCTACTTCACTGCGGAACAGCTTCTAAACCTGTACAAAGCTCAAGTTCGGTCTTGCATGGAGTATTGCTGCCATCTTTGGGATGGTTCTGCTCGATACCAGCTGGCTGCTTTGGACTCTATTGAGCGGCGTGCGATGAGGCTTATCGGTGATGATACTTTGATCGAGAGCTTGCAGAGCCTCGATCATCGTAGAAAGATTGCTTGCCTCTCCGTATTTTACAGACTCCACTTTGGTGAGTGTGCTGCTCAGCTGCACGATTTGGTTCCGCCAGCTCCGTTCCATCATCGAACTACTAGACTCGGTCAGGGACTTCATCCGTATACAGTGGAGATTCCGCGCGTACGAACTAAGCGATTTGCTTCATCCTTCTTGATACGGACTGCGCGGGAGTGGAATTCTCTGCCGAGATCTGTATTTCCTGCACATTACAACTTGGGGCTCTTCAAGGCCAGAATAAACGGGCTTTTCCTGAGCAAGCACGCTCCATCGTAGACCACATAGTTGTTTAACATCAGGCAACTTTGTGGTCAAGTGCTAGCTTAGTCCTAAAAAAAAAAATTTATTCAAATCCTAATTATTTGTAAAGCAAACTGAAAAATACATTTTCAGTAAACCAGAGTCAATTACTGTTTCAGACTTTCGTTAAAAGTACAGGGGTATTTTCCATAACTGGAATAATATTTCTGGATAAGATATATGTCTATAAAATATAGCATAAGGAACAATGTTCAGTATTCTCGAACAAAAATAAATCGTACCAACAAAAGGTTTGGCGATGACAGCCGGTTCTTACGTAATTTAAAGGCAAAGAATATGCTGACTTAGATAAGAACAGTCGTCTTCTGCGTATATCATTGCTTTTGCTTAAAAGGAAAAGCTACTTTTCAATAAATAATAAAATAGAGGTAGGTTTTTTTTCGAAATTGAAAGGGGACCCTTTCCTGGATATCAACTTTAAAGTAATAATAAGCTTCAACTAATAAAATCATATAAAATATAACTGACCAGATAGGCGTTTCGTCATGATACATGTGTTTACAACGCCGTAAACATTAGTTATATGACATAAAGAATATAAACGGGAACCATTTGTCTGCCCGTAGAATGACGCAGGATGATATAATTTATTTTATACCGCCATAAATAAATAACATGATCTCGCGATACTAAGTGCGCACCACCACATGGGTGTCGCTTATTGAGTTAAGAGCAAGGTTACATTGTTCTGTGATACGAAAGTAACTTACTTAGATCAACAACGTCATTTGTTTCAGTCGGCCCTGCCCAAGGAAGTGAAAGCCAGCAGCTCGGTGGAAGACGACAGACAAGATTAAACCAACAGCCGAACATATCGCTCGTATAGTTATACTCCGCTCCGTACAAATACACAATACTCATAAGGCCAACCAATGCATTTACTAATCGAATAAAATATCAAAAAATTTAAATGTTACTCCGTTTTCGTAAGCTATGTGTACATAAGTAATCAGATCGTTATTGAATGTTGTTGACTAAGTCACTCGATCCACTTACCCTATTTTCCTTCTGCATTTGATGAACTGTGATTACTCGTTACTGTAACTTTATCTTCACTTGATTACTCAATTTCATAATATATTTACATTATAAGTACAGATGATATTCTAGTCAATATTATAATTAAGACTGTCTCTAAGTTCTTTGATCTCTTATAGTATTTTTATTACGAGTAGGCATTTTGGCGAAGTGTTTATACATTTTATGAGCTGGGTAAATGTAAAACTACTTCGCTGCGTAGTTACTATATTTCTAAGTTACGTGACTATCAAAGCAGTATTTAAAATGTTGTAATTCAATGTAAATCATGGCGTAATTATTATACACTAAGTGTAGCAAACTATGTTTAATTTTGTATAGATATTAAATAGTGCAAATTGATGAGTTGAAATATAAAATATTGCCAATGAAAATCCAATTGTTTTATTATATTTCATCGCTTTTTTTATCAGGTTGAAGCTACAGCTACATTTAGTGGTATCCTTCTACTAGCAAAACAATCGTTCGCATTCGTTCTGTAATAGAAAACTATCTCGATATGCAAGAAATATGGCTACATTACATGAGTAACCAGTTTTCAGCTGGTGCAACTCTGTCAAAATAAGACCATAAAATAAATAGGTATATAGGGCTTCTGGTTCATCGTAATCTAAATAGCTATCCTAGTTTTATACTGGAAAACATAATGACTTTGAACACGCACCGACGACGGGTATGCAAAAATATACAAGGGACAATAAAGTCAAAGCTTCGCGAGTCATTTTCATTATAATATAAAAATTTTATACACTTTAGAAACTTTAAATGAATCTTCTACGCTAGATACAATTGAATATTTTTCATTTCTATCCAAAAATAGCAATATTACAATAAGTGATGAATGACAAGCAATTTAAAATGCTTTAAATTACGCTTCGAGGAACACATGACATACAGCATACATAATAAACGAACTCAATATTAAAAATTCCATTCTGACAATTTCTGCCGTTGCCCATTTTACTCACGCAACTGACAAACGTAATAAATTTTATTCCCTGCAGTTGTTGGAGCATCATATGTTTCAGTTCATAACTAATTTAAAGCACTTAAGTGTACCTTTAAAGATATTCGAGAGTGCTTTGACGGTAATTTAGTAATAAGGTACATTTCATTCTAGTCTTCACCTTGGCTGTGATGCTATGGCGAGTAGGTTAAAATTCACTGATACGATCTGGAGGAGTCCGGAATTCAAATCCTGAGTCGTAGGAAATTAAAGATTAAGATTAAAACAATAAACCGTCATGATCTGAAGTCTGGAAGTTGGCAGTGTAAAAACAGCCCAGTTTCTTAATGCAAAAACAAAAGCTAAGGTCATGAGATTACGAGATATTTCAGACATTTCCTCTGCTATGGAAAATGATAAATTAACTCTTAAATCACTTGAGCACCCACTCACATGAGTTTCAAGTAACTGAACTGCCCTATTGAATTGATTTATAGAAATCGAACTCGGTAAATAAGCGCGACCTTGTTAACTGTCTTTTGAGTAAACTGAACTCAACAGTTTGTAGTACCCAATGTACCGCAGGAAAACGGTAAACCATTTGTTCAACGATATGATAATAATAAAAATATCTGTCCATCATAAAGATCCCCGTATCTGCTTCATAAACGATATTGGCACTAAGCATAACGGACGTGCACGTCGCGTTCAATGCATTTAAATATTCCTTCGCAGGTAAGTACCGTCGTAATGTAAGCAATGACTATACCTACTGCGTAAAAAAATGTTTTATATTTGAGATACTTTATACTGGCACCTTTGAGAGGATATAAGTTTAAATACGTATAATATGCCATGAGCAAACGTATTGGTAAAAACGCAAGTTAATTGTAAAACACGTTATTATAATGGGCAGATTAATAATTAGATAAACATAAAAAAAATGTTTTAGAACCAGATGAGAATTCAGCCGGCACCCTTCGCAAGTCCGAGCGAATGTTCTGTTCTGAATGCTACTGATATCTAACTTAAAGATTGGACGTACTGATTTGGTCCCTGTTGTTTGATATCGTAATGACCATTTACAGAAAATAAATTTGTCAGTTTTCAGATCGATAACGAGTATTGCAAAGGTATGTATATGATTATGACCTTATATCATCTTCCTAGCGCTTATCCCGTTTCTGTGCGGGGTCCGCTTTTACCATGATCCAGGATTTGCCGAGTCTGGTAATTTTATAAACAAAACTTCTCTTATTGTTAACAATTACCACGCTATAACGACGTTCATTACACCAAATGTAAATTTGACAGCAAACATAAAAATAAAATCATTTGGGGAACGCACGCACTGCCCTACATTTTTAATATTAAGGCTTGTAATGGTGTAAATCCCTTTTTTGTAGGAAGAATCCCACGCAAATGGGATAATAGATAAATGTCGGAATAGACAGGTTTTACTGGTCCTAAATAAATGCACTTAGCTAGGTCAATTTGCTTGAAGATTACGTTTGTAACAATGACCCTGAAAAAGTGTTACTATACTATTCATGGATTTTGTACCTACCGTGTATACAAATGTATGGCTAGTATTAAAACAGCTTCGAATACAAATATCATTAAATGAGACATGAGCTGAGTCTATCATCATCAAAATGTTACAATCTACTGTAAAATATTGAGCTAGGCTTTTTCATAAACTCATTTAACCTATTTACGTTTTTTGATTAACACAACTCTTTCATAATATTTCTGTATAAAAAGAAATGTAACTTAAGGCTTTGTTGATTATAACTAAGTATATGTTAGTCAGTAAAAACTCACTGGACCTGTTAATCCTCATTCAAAACAACAAACAAATTACTATCAGAAAACATATCAGAATTAGCGCAACCTTCCATGAAGACAATCTTTTTTGGACAGGTGAAAATTGAAATATTACAAAACAGTTACCTGAGACACTGTTGTTCTAAAGAGTCGAACCTGTCACCTGCAACTACCACGACTCACTGAGCCGAATCGATTAACACCCTCCATCGCATCTTAAGATGCAGATGCATCTCCCAATTAATTGGATGCGACTGTGTATGACATCCAATAATTGAATTAATAGGAATTGATACCTTAGAAGGTTGTCTATTCGAACTTAACGAAGTAAGAAATGTTTAATAAATATGCAATAGCAAGTGTTAAAAACAAATGAACGGAAAAAGAAAACCTAAAGTTTGCTTCACAGTAAAATTTTCCGGCAGTACCTACGTCCTTAAATAAAAAAATTCGTCATCTTGTTAATTAATATTAACATTTAACATTAAGAAAATTTTAATTATATGATTAACTAGTAAACATTTTAAAGCAGTATACATCATACTTAATGTACTTATCGAGCAACTTTGTGCTTTTCTTTATATATGCAGGCTATTTAAAAGTCAAATACCATGTCGAGAGCGTTCCCAAAAAAAGGGGACAATTGCGTCCGCTGAATGCAAGAAAGGACGGACTTGTCCACTGATAAGAAAAAGTATAAGAACTGTTTATTCCATACAATTCTTCTTCTTTTTGTACTTTGTTTGTGCAGATCCTGCCTTTTTGTTGGAAATATACCTAACTGACTATGTACCTTATAGGGCAGTGATAATCAGTAAGTACATAGTAAGAGAATGGTGTGATGAATTAATCAATGTCTATTAATAATAATGAAATAGTTAAGTGCTATTTTAAAATGCTATTCGCATTCATGACGAGTGTAATGAGTAATGAGGTACATCTGTCCTATATGTCCGTCTAAATGATTTCGAGCTATGCATCACTGTCGGATAGATTGAACCTTGGCTTTGCGTTTATCTATAAAAATATATATTGGACATTTTCTCAGACAGCCCTCAACCAAGGAAAATCTTAACCTCGGAATCCAGGAATTATCTTATCTATTACCGTTTTAAATGCTTAGCCTATTGTAAATATACATAAATAAAATAATTGCGAGTACTTAGATCAAAGTTGACACACATTTTGTTGCTATTATATGAATTTGTCCAGTTACGCTTAATACAAGTACATATAAAGGCAATCTCGTTCTTTTCTGTAGAATGTATACCCCAAATTAAAATATGTTTAATTAATTCCTTAATTAAAATAAATTCAAACACAGATCTTGGACGCCCGTTTGTATCAAATTACTTTTAATAGGTGTAAGTCTTCTTCTGAATACCTGATTTCATAAACTAGAGCATAAAGGTAGTAACATAATACGAACCCATAGAAACTATTGTAAAGTGGGTAATATTCTGCACAACACGAGTACATACTTACGATATGAAACCTAATGTATTCAGTGAATTATATTTGCGTATCAAATATTTATTGGTTACACCGTGACTCAAGTCCGTATGGATGAAAATTGTATTTTATAATTTGTGGCAAAGAGAAAATAAGTACAGCATAGTTCGAGCCTAGAATAGTACAATCAGGGCCTTAAAGATAGTGACACTCATGGTACTCAAATAAAAGGACGCAACCAAATAAAAAGTTTCCATATTGTTGTCAACATTCAAATCGTTCAAAATGTCAACACATTCAAAAACTCCTAAAGATTCAGTCAAACCGCCATGAATATGGCAAAGGTAAGTGTTCTATTAAGTTTAATCATTTTATTTATTGTTTAAACTTTGTAGCCATTTCATAAAAGAAGATGTAGATATTGTAGCATCTACAGACTCGACACAGTTTTCCGTCTAAAGAACGCGTCACAGTGACGTTTTCAAACCAAAAAATAAATTATCGAAAGACGTTTGGACACAAAGTTCAACAAACTTGTCCGAAGTACTTACAAAGTTACTGTAAAAATACAAAAGGGAAATCAGAGTGTTATTTGTCAACATTTTATAAGCACGTTGCCAAGAATAAACTGAATAAAATTCTGTTGATCCGCGGTGGAAGGCGATGATTTCATTCGTAGACTGGAAGCGGTGGGTTACAGACTCTCAGTTCGTCTGTCTTGCTCAAAGGTCACATAAAACGACCGTGAAGTTCAAGGTCCTAAGTTCAGTTTGTTTATTTAGGTGAGAACATGTCTTTTGTGTTTGAAATGTATTGTCTTGTAATTGTGGAATATGAATGTAAGTAACCCTCAGGTTTTATCATCGTCACTGTCGCAAACAATAAAATTAATTATCATTATCACGCAGCGTCTAATTTTCTTCGCTTTTAAGGTTCACCACGCTTTAACCTTCATTTTTATTATTTAAGTAAGCGGCAGGTATTCTGAGTCTAGACAGGAACTATAAATATCTAGGATATTGAGAATGCACCCACATACATATTTTGAGATTGGCATAATCGATAAATAGCCGAATTGTCTCGAATGTTCGTAACACATTAATACACGTCCAATGCTTTGAATGAGATGTAAACAATTTCAGTGTAGGCCTGGTTTCAGAGAAGCACCTATGGAATGAAAGTTGTTCGTTGGAACACAAATCATATTCATCTATAGCAGATTAAACATTTTTCTTTTTAAATCAGGCCTTAATTCATTTAATACAACATTAAAAAACCAAAAGCCGTCTTCCAAAAAACTGAGTAGGTACTTTGACCGTTGGTCAATGTTAAGAATGTTTGGCTTTGCAAGACCAGCACCTGTTGTAGGCGGCAGTAATACCGGCTGAAAGATCGCAGGTGAGTATGTTAGACTCAACTCGTGCGCAAGTCGCGTGGGCGGCCGCCGCCCGCCTCAGTTAGAGACCGGCTCGCACGCCACTCGCACGAACCCACGCCGCACAAGGTACAAATAAATACAGCAAAAAAATACGCTCTGCTTCATCTAACATTCGCACTAATGCTACGTCCACGGACTTTCACTCTAATCACCTGGCGACCTCGACATCCATGACTAACTTCACGAGCAAGGTGTTCGGTTACAAAAATAATCCATCATGACTTCACTGTACTGAAATAACGTGGACCGTTTTAGCGGGAAAGCGCTCCAGCGCGAGCGCTGAGAAGCGGTTTCGCATGCCACTTCATTAGACCAGCTTGATTGATGTTTGTGTATGCTACATGCCGATATAAAGCTTCTGTGTAAACATGCTCTCAACAGTTGACGAAAACAGTTACCAATTTGTATAATAACGATATAATTATAGACAACGATAGGCCCAATCTTTTTTGTAGTGACCACAAAGAAATATTTTTTATCTAGCATGTCAATTATTAGTGCGCGTGCATTCAAAATTAGTTGATGTATTAATAGCTTGAAGATATTTTTGTCCGTCGTGTAGTCCAGACTACAAGACGGGATTATTTCAAACCTTGATGACGGTGTTGTTAACCTTGTTTCTCTAAAAACAGCTCAATTGACCTCACGTCTAATTCAAACAATGTCTCCACTGGATCTGGACAGGGAATTTTGACACTTTCTGAATTAATTTCATGAGGAAAAACTAACTTCGTGTATAAAAAACAACTTCTTCGTGACCTTATTCTTCTAGTCTTAAAATGTCCTGTGTGGTTGAAAGTACATAAAGTGAAAACAACGCATATAAAACTCATATGTGCTTATGAACCATCTTTAAATTTACCTCAAGCTACAATTATATTAAAAGTATTTAAATAACAAATGTGACTTTGTGAAAACTTAAGTGGACTATGCACCGGTTACACATATTGTTTAGATTATAAAGAATATGATAGATCCAAAAATACACGCACAAATATTTATAACGTACTTCGAGCAAGAAGTCTAACACGAAAATAGACTATATCTCTCGTCGTTCACATTAAATATCGTATCTTCTAAAGAGTATGCT
Source organism: Nomophila noctuella (assembly GCA_958496325.1). NCBI lineage: Eukaryota > Metazoa > Arthropoda > Insecta > Lepidoptera > Crambidae > Nomophila > Nomophila noctuella. Next base: position 5,471,563 of record OY292488.1, read on the forward strand.
ATAGCGCAGTGTTTTTTCGGTGCCCACGCAAATTCTTGGAAAAAAGCCGCCAAATCCTCGTTTGAGATGCAATCAGACAATGTGGGACATCAAAATATTGTTGCCACGATGTCCCTGCCAAACTTGAGCTCTTGAACTATATTCCCTGACCTCTAATATTGTCATCGACTCTTTCACACGTACTCTTCACCTTTTGAATGTCGCCGTTTTCACTGTTGGCAGACAAACAGAAAAGTTTTTCGAAGCCAAATGAAAGTTTTAATAATTGAATGCCTTTTTTGGCATTGATATTTTTTTTCAACGCTAATATAAATCCATATTTAATATAAACAAAGATAAATTCCCTTGAAAAATAATTAATAAAAGGGAAAAGTTTATCCTATACTATTTATTTATTAAGAAACATGAAGAAAAAAAACCAGCCCGATAGCTTAGAGTACTGTGGATATGTGTTCATATTTATTTTAAACGCGTAATTTAATGGAACAACAACGTTGCGTCGTAAAATCATAATAATCTTAACACAAATCTTAACAGAAGTATTTAACACCACAAACCTTGAACTTCGTATTATTTCGGGCCATGGTTTCTAAGAAGACATTTATCCTCAAGACAAAGACCGTCTGTATTCGCCTCTTAACAAGCTCACTGACCTATCATTTTCATCTATTTACTTCGTTCATTCGTCCAAGCAACTTATTCTGGCAATAAAAGCCTTAACTTCTTCTTTAACACTTAAAAATAACGAAATTGGAACAACCGTTTTTGAGAGGACAACAAATGATTTCAATTTTATATTGACCTATATTTTTGAGTATTGACTCGAATTTAAAAAAAAAACATCTGGGTATTTTATAACAATTAAAATAATAAAATTTAAAGCTTAGAATGAGCCAGCAACACCCAGTTGAGTAATCGGAAAAGTATACCTACTGGTTACTAGATGTGTACTAGACCAACATGAAACACTCTTAGTTAATTCACCCAAAAGAATTCTATCCAAACCCAATTGTTATAAAGAATTCTGAAAAAGATTTGGTCCCAAAAACTCCAAAATAGCAGCGTAGTATCACACTTGTTTGCAAAACCAGTTATCTCTACAACAATCTCAATATTTAGTTATTCAGACAGTATTAACATCCAAATTTCGCAAAGTTTGTAGCGAAAATGGCTTCGAAACACAATTAATAGGTAAAAGGTGACACAGTGACATAGTTTTAATCCACACATGATCTTCGAAAATGTTACGATAATTTCCCCGCGTAAATCTGACAGGTCACGGAACGGTAGCGGTACCCAGCCGGTTGAGTTATTGTATAATTTCATGTAAAACGTGTGAGTTATGTTTTGTTTTTTAGCCGGGGCTAATTCTGGAACGGCGTGACGCGTTTCTTCCGTGAACATTTCGCAATCTCCTGATCTCAAGCGAAACTACATAGTTTCTCATTTTTAAAAATCTAAAGTATCAAATGAAATAGTTAAAAAAAAACATCTCACATCAGATAAACGTTCCAACCATTTGGTTGCAGATAGGTAAAAGCTTCATATTCCTTTGCTGGAAAACTATTTTTGAAGCAAATAAATCTAACAGTGAAAACATTTTGTTTTATACATAACACTCGCAAACTCGACCCAAAATTAACGACTGATTGCACGAATGAATAAATAAACTTCCAAACAGTCCTTGACAAACAAGGACGCACTTGAAATAATATTCTCACCACTCTCTACAAATAGACCGAAATGAGAAAATACTAATTTAATTTTATCAAACAATAAGGACAACGTTATCAAAAATTAGGTCGAAATTGTAAGTGGGAGTTTAATTCAAAACCTATTTAAGCAAAGTTTGTAGCTCATTTATTAGGTGGAAAAACCAGCCAAGCGTGAGCCGTGCTGGCGCACGGAGTGTGGGAGCAAGTTATTTTTTGACGGATTAGAATTACCTACTCTTTTACTTGCATCTGTAAGAAAATTATCTCATATAATAAACTAGGAACAGACGAAGTGTCCCCTACCATACCATCTGCCAAGTAAACCGACCGATTAGTACTAAAATAAAACGATTTTGAATTATTTCACTATTGTACACTACAAACGTATCTGTGCTTTGTGTTTACATCCTTAAATATTCAACGAATTTGTGAATCTTTAAATCTTGGTTTATGTGTTATAATTGTGTACAATCAAGTAGCAGATAGACTGTTGGTATAGTCATCTTTATAGAGACCAGATTTTACAATATGTACGGAATCCCAAATGATAGACGAGGCGCACCAGGCGAAAGGTAATAAAACCGAAATAAGCTCGGGGTCCCGACCTCGGATGAATCTTGCGCGAGTAATAAAATTATCTCATGAGGTGGATATAAATCGTCACCTTAATTCTTGGTTTTGCATCTGATTCGTAAACAGCGAAAGTGTGAGTGAAATTTCAATTCTGAGTGAACGTCATTTGTTTAGGCTTTACGTGTCGGAGGTGTTCATTTGTTTTATGCCTCGTTTTATTCATTTAAACATAAATCTAGACTCTTACTCGTATTTACACAATTAGACATGGCAGAATTAAAATCATGTATGGTTAATATAGAGGAACATATTTTTCTTCATTAGATTCCCAAACTTGCATTGTGAATTAATGCTTATTTTAGTTTTGGCATATCCTCACACCATTATGCTTCGTGAACCTTCGACACTCTGTTTTATTAACTTGTTGAAGGCTTAGGTAGTTTTGACTGATTCTAACTGCTAATTGAAATCACTTTCCTCACAAACTGCAGTAAACTCGAAAACTCCAAGTTCTAACATTTATGAACTGTTTCGTTTTTGCTCATTAAAAGTAGATACTTCGACGCGTCCGAAGCACATTTTGATTGTACATGTATTTTTTCTACAGCACAACAGAACATCTGAATTTCAAACAACATTTTCGTGAACGTTGTATTTTGAGATTGAAATTACATAGTTTCCAAGAACGCTTCAAATTATGTCCAAAAGTACTTTACAGTTCAGACTTAGTAACCCGTCTTTATTAGGACATAATACACATTCGCAGCCCATAAATGAACTTACTTCTCTGCAGTCATGGTTCATAAACTTTATTACACTCTCAAGGAGGTAGTTAACACTAGTGTGGGATTTATCAGTTGTAAGTAAATACCGTACTTTATGGAAGATGTGTATTTTACACAGAGTAGAGTTTGACTACGTGCAAAAATATGAAAAAATAAAAACCAAAAACAATGATAATTAGCTACCTTATTGTTAGCAATGAAACTTGGTAGTTAACTTCTTATTTTTTCCTTAATGAATTTCTGTATTGGGAAGACCAATAGACACAAAATCTTTTATGGTATACCTAAGTTAATACACACTGCTTATAACCAATTTTTTTTACATACGTACTTATAAGATACATATTTTTACGAACGCCATATTATCCTACTTACGTCTTTGGTTCGATATTTGTTTAACTTCCCTTCATTTTATTTATTTCTTTAACGTCATATCAATAACATTTGTTTTTCTCTGATTCCAGCGCTGAACGAACGACTCCAAGATGGCCACCGGCCCGAAGATAGTGCACAAGCAGTTCAACTCGCCCATTGGGCTGTACTCCCGAGCGAACATCCAGGAGACGCTCAACAAGCATCTCTCCAACCTCGACAATGGCACCGTTGGGTTAGTCCGCATATATCACTTATTATTACACTACACTATTTATTCATTTTCAACTTTCTTATATTCCACCTTTTTTCTACTCGTGGAATGTCGAACCGGGCCTTGAGTTGTGTGGGACTACCAGTGCTTTAAGTACCATTGCCCCTAGAATACATGTCCCAGTGGTTTACCCGCTAAACCCTGCTGTACCATATCGTTGCCTGTAACGACTGTGATTCTAAAAAATGGTAATCTCACAAAAACGTGGTATAGAAATCTGGTATATCTGGTATAGAAATCACTGATGTACATAGTGACCTCAAGAAATTACATTACTCGTACTTAAAAATTTCAGTGTTCCACAACTAATCTAACAGGTTTTCTTTCTTCGTCTGAGCCTCTACAAGACTAGATGGAGATATGAGCGTCAATATAAATCGAATCCAACACACTATGTTTCATAACAGACATAGCTTATCTGAAATTACAAAATAAACAACGAATACCGATATGGGTCGGTGAGTGAAATATTCTTAGCATAGTCGTGGTTTTCACTCAACGCGATTTACCTAATCGCACTGCACTTACTTGCGTTTGCTTTTAGTGTATCTCAGAGTATTCAGATTTCTGAATATTCCTCGGATACGAACGAGAAATAATGGAAAATATTCACAGGTTGTGCAACTCAATTGTGAGAGAAATGGTGAAATGTGTACTTTGCATACTATTCCTATAATGGAGAAGTAAAAGATGACAAATGGTATTATTTCAAGCTTACTGATTAGATACGAATAAAATTAGAAATTTATGTCACAATAAGATCATAATTTATAACCGAATTGTTTGTATGTGGATAAGAAAAAAGTTTGTGTAACAGTTATATCCCATTGGTTGTCGTTTATGAACGGTGAAAACGGCATGAAGCACGAATACACTCGCAATCCATAGGTAACATACATTTTTATCTTATCTTAAAATGCTGTCGAAGACATTTTTCAATATTTTAAAGTGTCAAGAAAATTTTATGTTATTTACAATGCACAGCATTGCTGTATGAAAGAAACAACAAGTAACTATCTTAACTATGAAACTGAATTCATTTAAGTTTCACTCCAATTCACCACAGGGATCTCTATGTATACTTCGAGGTCACAGGTGCTTTAAGTACACAACCACGTTGTATTTTAATACCTAATAGGATTATTTAAATGTTTCCACGAACATTTTTAGCGCACGCCGCATACAAACTTGGTAGAAATTGCATTGTATTTCTTTTACCGATAAGATTAATAAAAAGGTACTCACTTCAACTGAACGTGGGTAACAGGATAGGTATTGCTTTCACTAATGATATCCCCAACATCGAAACGAATGAGATCTGAAACAAAAGAAACGTCTATTATGCTCTGAGAATATGATAGTTTAATAGCTTGAGTATTCATTCATTGAGATTGATCTGCTTTTATCGGAAAGTAATAAAACAAAATAAAAGTTACCGTAACAGAGGGCTTTTCGCAAAAAAAGATTGTTCAACTCCGATTAAAATGCAATGAAAGGATTTGAATAAAAATAAAATTGTTGATGGCATTTGGAAAAAAATTACTCCGCTTTTTCTTTATCTCAATTTGTTTTATTCAAACGGCTGTAAATGAATGACTAGATTTGCACCAAACACCTTTGTAAAGTGGAAAGGATAATAGTATCAAAACAGCAACTTAGGGATTAGTCAATTTGTGAGCTTACGTTATTAAATTGTATGCTGTTATCTTTGTAAAGGTTATATTTTCACAACTAATACATCAAGTTAGCCATAAAACAAACTTTACGTTTTGTTTTGGCATCAATCATCAACAGTTTTGGAGCCAAAAAAGTGATTCACCGATATGAATCAGAACACGAGCGCGCGAAAAAGGTCAAACTTGTGGCTCATCATCCATCACCTCATGGGAATTCAGATTTTTCTTTTCGTGTCACAATTAAAATTGATTTCGAATAAGTAACATGTTTTTCTTATGACTCTTGTTTAAGGTTTTATATAAATACCTTACATATGAAAAGTGCTAACTACAAAAAGTTATTCTGGAATGTAGTGACATTGTAGAGTAATTTCGTGCCTCATGAAAATTTAAACTACAGTATCTCCACATTTATAGCAGAATTAGTTAAACATTCAGTTCTTACATCTTTTTAACCTTTGTCGTATTGGTTGACTTGTCAAACTCCATCAAGTAGTCCATGAATATTCCAGGTAAAGTCAACACAGATGTGGAGTAGATTTAGGCATAGATTTGCCAAGATATCTATCACATCAGACATCATATTTTTGGACACATGTGTTTCTAGCCGCATCTCAAAAGTCGGTCAGTACTTTCGGTTCTAGAAATACATATGAATCTCTTGATGTGACCTAAAGTGGGGTTTAAGAAAGCTTTCAATATTAATTGAACGGTGCCGCAACACTATTTATAAATAAATATACCCAATGTTTTAATTCAACTCACAAGTAATTATTTGCTGTATGTGTCAAATTGTGGCTATAGATATGCGAAAATGCGTTACTTTATAATTCAAAAAAAGATCGATGATTTGATTATTATTAATTTATATGCTTACTTTATACAACATCTTTATCCCTTGTTCGGTTATTTTCTAGGAGGATCCGCTTTCAGGAGTTTGACGTAGCATGAGTGAGCATGTGTCGATATTTTAAATGGGAAGCTGATCAGATAAACAAACGTTGCGGTACGTGCCAATAATGCAAGTGTGACTCATTCGAGACAACTACGTCTGTGTTGCTGCACGATTCAACTAAAATATATCTTAGTTTCTAAATTAAAACTTGATATATATAGTTGATATATATTTTTTGTATCTTATATTCTTAAATATATTTTTAATACCCCTCGTCAACGCGTGGTCGTCAATGAACGTTTTATTGGTGTAGATTGTGTTTTGTCACGTGTTGAATGACATCTTAGATCAAGCATTTTCTTTTACTTTAAGTTAACTGACAAAAAAATCTGTACGTAACTAACAAAACAAACCAACTATTCATATGTATTTATAATAAAATTGTAACAAAAATTTAAAAGATAACGTATTTATTACTCACTGTACATTCCTCAAATAACCCATGGGCCATAAATACAAAGTAGTTATATAAATATCAGCCAGTTAATATAAACTTTTGCCCATAGTGAACGCTACACACAATGAAGCTAATATCAACTGTCTGGCAATGCTGGCGCCCCGTCGTGCGTTGCAGCTACCTCATTACATTACGTAGGTAGATGCGCCGGCCTACTCCCAAACTGACTGAGGAATGAGGAAGCAACGCTAAAGCATCTGGAAATCTGATACATAATTTAACTGTGCAAATAAACTATGAACATTAATTTCAATCGGGTCAACTTACATACGTACTTTAACATATAATTCTGAAAGATGTTGCAGAAGATAATTATGTTTTTTTTCGTCCTAAAGTGACAAAACATTAGTAGAAAAAAAAGTTAGTCCAAATAGAGATAATCAATTATGCTACTTAATGGTGTGTTGTTAAACATTAATTGTCTCTAAATTGAGACACTTTCAACATAAAACCCACCACAGGCGAAATAAAATTTTGATTTAAGATTTATCCGGCTCGGCTTCGTATGGCTGCGATACAATTACCTACAGTGTTCAAATTAATTCAATGACCCCTCTTGAATGCAACTACAACTTTCAAGACACAATATTTTTAACTGCACGGTGATAGTTCAATGATTAATTTATTTAACCTATAAGTATTTCGAACAGTTATTCTTTATTATATTTCTATCTTTCGTTAAAGAGAAATGGAAAATAAAAGTGTAAGATGGATAAGCATCGCCCTGTCTTTGAAAAACTCACAATGCAAAGGTCATATGCTTTGTATTTTCAATTTATCATCTTAATTTAATGTTAATTAACCGTGTAACGTAGTACCTATTTTCTCATTTCATGTTAGTGATATATCTCCCACGCGGGGAAAACATAAATGTGAGAACCATATATATCCATATATCATTTACACAAATAAGTGTGATAACATTCGGTTTTATATCTTTTATGGATTCAAGTATTATTAATACACATATTTTATGGGTAACATGCAATAATTACGAGGAATGGCAAGGATTTGTTTAAAAATGGCTTTTATGCATGTGTTGTGATTTTTAAATGAAATATTGTTCAAGCTGGTATTTTGTTAATTCTGTTATATTTAAAAAAAAAATAACGGTGATTGTTTTCATATTTAAATTATGATAGATTTAATATTTAATGTTAAGGTTTTTATAAAAGTATCTAAATAATTAATAAATAAATGTCAGTTAACTTCTGTATTTCCGTTTGCGCTTGTTTCTTATTGGTTGTTTGGTAGCCAATCAGAATCAAGTGTAGTGGGGAAATGTTGAGTGGGGGTAAGTTTATAAGGCAGCCCTCCTCGACGAGTTAGTCAGTCTTGGTGAACTTCTGGTGGCGAGCACTTGTCTCTGCCTGAATGTACTGAGTGAATATTGTGAAATTGTGTTAAATAAAAAATAAGCGAATATTGTGAGTGTTAAAATAAATATTGAATCCTGAAGAAGTGTTTTGTTATAAAATATCAGAAGTGGGATAGCAATCTACAGTTCATAAGGTATGTCTAAATAATTTTAATTAATAATTATACATACGTCATGTTTTAATCCGTACTAGTGTTAGTATTTAATTGTACTGTAATGAAATTATGACGTTCGTAATGCTGGGAAATACTCGTCCAAGGAAAGTCATTGGCGATGTTTCACTGGATTTTCACGTGTCGGGTTAGCACTGGGATCACTTGGTCGAGGCTACTCCTTGATAGTGTTCCGTGTTGATCACAATCGCGAGTAAAGAAAGCTCATAATTTTATTACCAACAAATGTTATTATAATTCCATTATATCATATGAGTGTTTAGTGTTCTGTAATGAAATTATGACGTGCGTAATACTGGGAAATATTCGTCCAAAGAAAGTAATTGGCGATGTTTCACTGGTTTTTAACGTGTTGGGTTAGCACTAGGATAACTTGGTCAAGGCTACTCCTTGATAGTGTTCCGTGTTGATCCCAGTCACGATTAAAGAAAGCTCATAATTTTATTACCAACAAATAAATTGACATTCCATTAAATAAATCATATACCAGCTTTACATTGAAGCAGTTTAGGTTTATACTTTTAATTTACAAGGCTAAATGCGCCTACAAGTTTACAAGGCTAGATGCGCCTATAGTGTTTGGGGCTAGATGCGCCTGCAGTGTTCGGGGCTAGACGCGCCTATAGTGTTAAAGGCTAGATGCGCCTATAGTGTTAAAGGCTAGATGCGCCTATAGTGTTAAAGGCTAGATGCGCCTATAGTGTTAAAGGCTAGATGCGCCTATAGTGTTAAAGGCTAGATGCGCCTATAGTGTTAAAGGCTAAATGCGCCTATAGTGTTAAAGGCTAGATGCGCCTATAGTGTTAAAGGCTAGATGCGCCTATAATGTTAGAGGCTAGATGCGCCTATAGTGTTAGAGGCTAGATGCGCCTATAGTGTTAGAGGCTAGATGCGCCTATAGTGTTAGAGGCTAGATGCGCCTATAGTGTTAAAGGCTAGATGCGCCTATAGTGTTAAAGGCTAGATGCACCTATAGTTTTCGAGGCTTGATGCGCCTACAATATCTCAAGCCAGGTATACCTATATACAAATGGGGGCTAAAATACATAATCTTTATATTTTTAACATTATTGTCACCTTCATTTTTTTTTTAAAGTAACCAACTTAAAGTTTCAAGTTGAACTAGTGAACCGTGCTCCGAACTATATATAGGTCTAGCGGTTGTGGGTCCGAATCCCATACAGTGCATTGTTTGTGTAGTTTTCATTACGAGTTCTCCTCGGTATTTATTATAATGCAATCTGTACTGTTTATTTCGAGGCAACCATGGGCGATGATAACAACACGAAGAGCAAGTTTCGCAGACGTCGCAGAAACCCAACGGCCGCACCCAGACCTGACGCCAAAATACGCAGAACGAATTCACCCTCGTCATGGACTGTTGAGGAGGTCGTTCCCGAGCCAAGTCAGAGAAGCAGTACCAGGTCAGAGCTTCCAACTGATAATTCAATTGTTGACTCTGGTAATATCTTGCCAAATTCGAACTTCAGTGTTGACGATGTAGTAAAACTTATAACATCTCTCAAAAATAGTGACAAACAAAGGCCAAATTTATTAAGTAATAATCAACTAAACAACGTCATACCGGAGTTCGATCCAACAAGTAAGACTCAAAGTGTCGAAGGTTGGATAAGAAAAGTCAACGAATGTGCCAGTATCTATGATTGGGACGAGAAGCAGACCGTACATTTTGCGTTGCAGAAGTTTGTCGGTCTGGCTAAGAAATGGTATGAGGCTTTACCATCTGTCAATTATACTTGGAGCGAATGGCAAATCAAACTTAAACGAGCATTTCCAAACGAACAAAATTACGGTCGGCTTCTCGAAGAAATGCTGGCACGTACTACACGGAATAATGAATGTTTAAGAGAATATTTTTACGATAAACTTATGCTTTTAAATAGGTGCGAAATTAGTGGTAGGAAAGCTGTAGACTGTATTATTCACGGCATACATGATAAGTCTATCAGAAATGGAGCACAAGCTTTGAATTGTACGGAACCGGAGGACCTTTTGATCTTTCTCAATTCTCAACGTCCGTCCGATAACTTTTTCGCGAAAAAACGCAACGACAATATCGCTGTTACGAGACCTAATTCTTCCGCTTCGAATGAAGGTGCTTATAGCTCTCCAACTTGCTTTAATTGTAAAACTAAAGGTCACATTTATTCGAAATGTCCAAACCCCTTGATCAAATGCCAAAAATGTCAACGTGTAGGTCATCTTGAAGCCGCTTGCAGATTCCCTTCTTCCACTAGAGGTGCAGAAAATAAGGTCGCTTTAGATGCGCGTAAAACACTGACTATTTCCACACTCAGTAACAGCAATGATAAGTTTTTTAAGAAAGTTGAAGCTAATGGTCAGGTTTTTGTCGCTTTCATTGATTTTGGAAGTGAGTGCAGTCTGATGCGAGCTTCTGACGCGGAAAAATTAAAATTAAAAAGGTCAGTTAGAGATCTACCAGCAATAAAAGGTTTTGGGAACTCTTCCGTTGTTCCACTCTATAAAAGTAATCTTTATTTAAAACTAGATGAAATAGAAGCTTTGGTTGAGGTTCTCGTTGTTAATGACGAATTTATGCAAACCCCACTATTAATTGGACAAGACTTTACCGAGCTTCCGTATGTCACTGTATTAAAAGATAATTTGAAATTACTGTTTTATAAGACTTCAAGTGATGAATCTTTCAATCATAGCAATCACTTAAAATTGACTGTCGCGACCTCTCCGAACATCCAAAATGTAGGTTTAGTCGAAGTCCTGGTGGATGATCCTTCTTTCTCTGGAGATTTATACGTCGAGGGTTACAACTGTGCTGAGCCCGGTAATGAGTACCATTTACATCAAGGGATATATCGCATCAAAGAAGGCAAGGGGCACTTAGTATTGACTAATCTTAAACCTGGTGTGTTAACTCTTGAACCAAATTTCTTGTTGGCTAGGGCTACAGGTTTTGTTGAGCAAGATGTATTTCACGTTAATAGGATTGCGAAAGATGTGTCAAAATTAGAGCCTTTACAAAAATCAGACATTAAAGTCGGCGAAAATGTTGATAACAAAACGGTTGACAGGTTGTATTGTCTTTTACAGTCCTATAGAGACTGTTTCGCTCTCGGGTTGGATGAAATAGGGTGTGTCAAAGATATTTCGATGACTATTGATTTGTCTGACGATCGACCCGTCGTATACAGGCCGTACAGGCTGTCACATTCAGAAAGGGAACAGGTACGAACCATCATTCAAGATCTTTTAGATAACGACATTATCCAAGAGTCATCCTCCGACTATGCAAGTCCTATTCTATTGGTTAAGAAAAAAACCGGCGAGCAACGATTATGTGTCGATTTTAGAGCAGTCAATAGTAGAACACGAAAAGACTGTTTTCCCCTTCCATTAATAGAAGACCAACTAACTAATTTGAGCGGTAACCAACTCTTCACGACTTTGGATCTGGCTTCTGGTTATTACCAAGTTTCCATGTCTGAGCAAAGCCGTCGCATTACTGCTTTCGTCACGCCTGATGGGCATTATGAATTTAAAAGAATGCCCTTTGGGCTAGCTAATGCACCGGCTGTATTCCAAAGGTTAATTAATAAAATACTTGGTGCTAAAAGATTTGAGTTCGCGCTTGCGTATTTAGATGACGTCCTAATACCATCAAAAGATTTGGAACAAGGTTTCTCTAGATTGGAAGAGATTTTAAAGCTTTTGCGAGATAATGGTCTCACATTAAAACTATCCAAATGTAGATTCTTCGAGACTAATATAAATTATCTTGGTCACGAAATATCTTTTGATGGGGTTAGGCCTGATGAGTCCAAAATTGCTGCTGTTAGAGATTTTCCCATCCCAAAGTCTGTACATGAAATCAGACAGTTCTTAGGACTGGCGAGTTACTTTCGAAAATACATTCAAAGTTTTGGTGAGATTGCTAGACCTCTAACGACTTTACTGAGAAAAGATGTTCCTTTTCGATGGACCGAAGCAGAAAACCGCGCTTTTAACTTGCTTAAAGACAAACTTGTAGAAAGGCCTATTTTGGCATTATACAATCCTAAGCTTGATACTGAGCTCCATACAGACGCCAGCTCTCTCGGTATTGGTGGTATATTATTACAATGGCAGGAGAGTCCCCGTGTATTAAAACCTGTAGCTTATTTTAGCCGCCAAACCACACCGGAAGAGCGGCATCTCCACTCATATGAATTGGAAACACTTGCGATCGTAGGTTCGTTGCGGAAGTTTCGTACTTATCTGTTAGGTATTCATTTCAAGTTAGTGACTGACTGCAATGCATTGAGAACCACCCTTGTAAAGCGAGATTTGGTCCCGCGTATCGCCCGTTGGTGGCTACAGATGAGCGAATTTACTTTCGAAATAGAATATAGACCAGGAACTAAAATGGCTCACGTAGACGCCCTAAGTCGGAACACTAACCTTACTGAACCGACTCAAGATACTAACATAACGGTATACAACATAGAAAAAGAGCACTGGTTATTGTCGCTTCAGATGGCGGACCCGGACATATTGCGTATTGTAAAAATATTAAGACCTGATAATACTGAAGATGTTAAAGATATAAAAAGACATTTTGTGATCAAGGATAATAAGCTATATAGGAAAGTAGGGGAAAAATTATGTCTTGTTGTGCCCCGAGGTGCACGCTTTCAAATTTGTCGGTCAAATCACGATGATTTAGGTCATTTAGGTGTAACGAAAACGATTGAGAAGGTTCAGAGTAACTTCTGGTTCCCAAAACTAAGGCGGTTTGTCAAAAAATATGTTGAATCATGTATACAATGTGCATATAATAAAGATAATGAAGCTAGGAAAAGAACTGGTTGCCTATATCCCATTCAAAAGGTGGACATTCCTTTCCACACAATACACATTGACCATCTTGGTCCTTTTACTAAAAGTAGGAAAGGAAATGCCTACATTTTGACTATAGTTGATGGATTTACCAAGTACATGTTTGCAAAAGCCGTAAAGAGTACGAAAACAAAACATTGTATTAAAATACTGGAAGATTTATTTTATGATTTCGGGTTACCCTCAAGAATAATTTCAGATAGAGGCACGTCTTTTACTTCAACTGCGTTCCAAAAGTTTTGTCACGCTCACGGAATAAAACATGTACTTAACGCAGTTGCTTGTCCCCGTGCGAACGGTCAAGCAGAGCGATTCAATCAGACTATCTTACAGGCGATGTGTAAATTAAACATTAACACTGACGAACGCGACTGGGACACGCAACTGGGAAGGGTGCAATGGGGAATTAATAATACCATTAACTCTACAACAAAAAAGACTGCATCGGAGGCTTTGTTTGGCATCAAACTTAGAGATAGTCTCTTAAATAAACTTGATATCGGCTATGATAACCGTCCAGCTGGTTTGAAAGACATTCGGGAGGAGATAGACCGAAATATACAAGAAAGCCAAGATAAACAAAAACGCCGATATGATGCAGACAGAACCCCCGCTGCAGTTTATAAAACAGGTGACTTAGTTAAAATTACAAGAACGAATTTCTATAACCGTGGAAATAGCAAAAAACTGTTATCTAAGTTCATAGGCCCGTATAAAATAGTAGAATCTTTAGGAAATGATAGATACAAAATTTCTGATGTACCCGGATTTAGTACAAAGAAAAAGACGTTTGAGACTGTCGTTGCAGCAGACAGGATTCGTCCCTGGATAAATTTAGGAAATGCACATTACATAGAAAAAACAGACGAAAGTAATAATGAAACCAGTGATAGCGAAGATGACCTACCTCTAGCAATGTTGCAACGACAGAAACAAACTTCTTAAAATATTAATTGACTTTTATGAATGATTAATTAATTAATGATCAATAAGGATCAACTACTTATGAATATAAATTACGTAATTTTAATCGTCCCTATAATGTATTTTATTATGTACCGTATTAGAAAATGAAATAAATAATATTTTTTGTAAATATAAAATTATAAAATAGCCTATTTAGTCATCCGAATGTTGTGATTGTATGTGCACCAGGAGGTTGCACATAGTAGGATGGCCGAATGTTGTGATTTTTAAATGAAATATTGTTCAAGCTGGTATTTTGTTAATTCTGTTATATTTAAAAAAAAAATAACGGTGATTGTTTTCATATTTAAATTATGATAGATTTAATATTTAATGTTAAGGTTTTTATAAAAGTATCTAAATAATTAATAAATAAATGTCAGTTAACTTCTGTATTTCCGTTTGCGCTTGTTTCTTATTGGTTGTTTGGTAGCCAATCAGAATCAAGTGTAGTGGGGAAATGTTGAGTGGGGGTAAGTTTATAAGGCAGCCCTCCTCGACGAGTTAGTCAGTCTTGGTGAACTTCTGGTGGCGAGCACTTGTCTCTGCCTGAATGTACTGAGTGAATATTGTGAAATTGTGTTAAATAAAAAATAAGCGAATATTGTGAGTGTTAAAATAAATATTGAATCCTGAAGAAGTGTTTTGTTAGATATAACTTTAAACTTTCGCGTTGCATTATAATTATTTAACATTACAACGGGACTAAACGCGATATTATTTTATAAGTACCTGAGTACCGGTTCAAGTAGACGACGCCGCGCACCGCCAGTTCGCTTGTGACCACGGCTGTAGCATCACAGCCGAAACGTCAAGCAGTAAGTACTCAGGTACTTATAAAATAATATCGCGTTTAGTCCCGTTGTAATGTTAAATAAGTGTTTTGTTATAAAACATGTGACATAAAAATTCTGGCAACCAATGTGTTGGCAAAACCTTCAAAACTTTTATTTAAAGCAGATTCGGAACCTTATTCACTACCTTCTAAAAAGTCTTCAATAGATTAGGTACGTGGTAGAGGATTTTCCAGAGCTGGCGAAGACCAACATATGAACATGCTGTATACGAAGGAATCCTTTCTATTGTAGAATGCGTCCAAAGATAAACAGTGTTGGGCCAATTTGAATGCCGTTGACCGTTCAATTATGGAGCGGGCAACACGGAGGGGCACTGACATTTACTGACATAAAATTTAGCACCGAGCCAACATCGCACACATTCCACCATCAGCATGCAGATCATCAAAGCGCACTCTGATATACACGCAATGTATCCGTCTTGCACTTGCACTCCCATAAACGATAAGTGCAGTTGAGATGCACCGAATTTCAGACGAAAATAAATATAAATATAAGACTTTGTTTTTCTTGACCTAAAGAAAAATTTAAAACTCAATCGCTTATTTTTATCGTTGTGGCACTTAAGATTTTTGCCTTTTAAATCATTCTAAACTAAAATGTAGGGATTTAAAATCATAAAAACATAATTTGGATTCATTTTTTTAAACAATTCACATTCTCTGTGGTAGGTATCACCAGCTTAGTGTGTAGGTACTTATTGTTTTTAAAACGAACAACCTTGTTTACTACCTTACCTTCATTTATAGCACACTTATTTACGAGGAACATTATTTTCTGAATATCACTTGCACTTATCATTATTATTCAAATAAGTACACATTTTACAGCTATCATTTGAAGCGCAATTGTTCATAATGCGTTTAATCTCAACTATTGTGCTTCTATATATTTTACCCGCCTAGTCGTGCAAATAATTGCTATCAGCGTCAATGGTTACCAAGCTCGGTGTTCCGATGCAATTCGCAAAAAAAGGCAAGATAACAAGCAAATGAGGAAGAGGCACGCGCCTGCGGCAGTCGCGACGCGGCCCACCAGCGCATAACACTGCGCTTGCGCGGGAAATAAAACCTTTTTCGTTGAACTCGTTTAATATTTCGGTGAAACGTTGAATTAAAAATAAACTAGTTTTTTTTCTCTTTTAATACATAATCTGTGGTTCAACATTATTTTTATAAAAGCGCGCCAAACAGTTTCTACGTTAAAACAATCGTAATAATTTTTGATTCCAAATTTAAATTTGAATGTCACATCTTTTGTTTTCGTTCGTCTACTGATTTGTTCCTTTTGGCATAACTTTAGCTGTTTGTTTATGTCATGTAATTTGATGTTAAATTAATAGCGGCCATTCAAAATAAATATCAATGAATATTTCCGCGTGACATTTGAAACTTTGTCATCGGTGAATCTGCTTTTGGCATAAAATCAGGACATGTTTTTCATAAACCTATGAATAGACGCTGAATTAGAACAGCTGTCTAATTAATCCATTGTTGTTGTTCGTTAAGTAAAAGTTGATCACGTTTTTGTTTTAAATATGGCAACAGAAGCTGAGTTGGACGGGTAAGAATATAATTATTAGTCATATTTTTGGTGTTATGTTCAAATATTTTTGTATCAACAGAATATTTACACCCCTTTTTAGGGTTCCGTAGCCAAATGGCAAAAAACGGAACCCTTATAGTTTCGTCATGTCTGTCTGTCTGTCTGTCTGTCTGTCTGTCTGTCTGTCTGTCTGTCTGTCCTGGCTCGTTCTCCGCCGTTTCTGAACCGATTGCCACGAAAATTGGAGGAGAGATGTATAGTGATAATTCAAGAATTGGTTTTTAAAATAATCAAAAAATAATTATTTTTACCCCCCCCTCCCATACAGCGAAAAGTAAAGTTGAAAAAAAAAATTCGACTTACCCCATCGTGTGTGGTATCGTTAAAAAGGTATTTTTAAATACAATAAAACTTGCCTTGAAACCATGTGGATCAAACACCCCAGTCTCGAGATATATTAATACAAAGTTAAAATTAGAGCGTCCCTCCCCCCTTAACTTTTGAAATACTATTACAGTAATTCTGAAAAAAATGTCCTGTATACCTCCAAGTAAGTACTTTCACCGAAAACTATAGCGAACTCTGTATCATACATAGTTATTTTTATACAACTCGACCAACTTATGACGTGCAGTTGCCCTTACTAAATGGTGTCTTAAGCGGTCGGGCCATCTTTTAGCTACGGAACCCTTTCATGGGCGTGTCCGACACGCTCTTGGCCGGTTTTTTTTAATTTTAAGTGGATCATCAAAAGATATTAGAAGCTAAACTATAATACCGTTTTTTTAATCGAGTTAAATACTGTCAATAGTTATTGATTATAATATGCCTATTTTCCTATTGTGTGTGATAAACTCTGTTTATTTTATTCCTAAAGTGAAACTTTGCCGTTTGTTTGAAATTCTCAGCCAAATTATCATTAAAATTTTGAAGCAATTATTAGCCTTAATGTTGTCTACATTAAAATGTACCTCAGCAGTCTTAAATATGTAAATAAATTAAAGTCCACTTAAAGTTTAGTCAACAAATTAGTGTTTGTTTGTTTTTGTAGGTATCCATAGTTCAATTCTTCTTCTTTATGTCGTTAATACTTTACGAGTGTATACATGTTGTGACACTGAATATTTTGTTAATTTTCATAATAGACCTATCAACCTGTATGATATTGATACTTAAATTAATTTTTACGTAAACAAGTCGGCGAATAACAAAATCAGTATTTGTTACAATCATAAGTAATAGAAATTATTAAAAAGACTACAATAAAGTCTGCCGCAAAAGTTATCCCGTTCAAGCTATAATTTCACAAGTCGATAACAGGCAACCCCACACGTTTCTCAATGTTGACATTTCCTTTTGAAAGAAAGGTGTGGATATCTCGGAAAATATTTCACACTATCTATTCTGCAAAAAAATTAACGATACCTATTTAAACCATTTTTCTCGCTACAAAATATAATTCGAAAGCTTTATGGAAGCCATAATGTTTTACAACTTCGTTAGAAATCGGCCAGTTGAGAATGAGTTAGATTGACCAGTTTTATTGAAGAATGTATAAGGTATCTAGACGCAGGCAATAGTGGGACCGACCATGTGTGCCGTGCCGTGCAGTTCCCATATAAAGGAATCGAGTTTACATTCACCTCGACTGCCTTTATCGGAGCAGCGGGTGTCAATGTCGGATATCTTTACCGATATGGAGTTGATGTTTTGATTTTGCACTTAACTTTTTAATGCTGTTACTGTTTGTCATACTTACATACTATGTTTTTGTACGTCTAGTTACTTAAATTTTGGATTCAGTATCTACCTTTTTACTGCCTCTTTTATAAACCCTCTCAGACTGTAAAGGTATAAAGCTGTCTTAATTCCCTATCATGCTGTAATTAAGTTTTTACTTCATCAATAACTTAGCTGTTTTACGTCATACTGCCAGCACCGTGAAATTTACTTTATTCGAAAAAACTTTCACTTCAATTCACAGATTTTATTGATACTTATCTCCAATGTAATTACTTAATTAACACCGCAACCACGGCAACGCGTAAAAGTAAAAAATGCATAAAAATGCTTTTAGGTATTCGCGCGGGCCGATTTTACGACGAAATACTGGATTGAAGAAGTAAAGGATTCATTATCAAGGGAATCACGACGTATATTTTCCGTTACCTGTATGCAATACAACCTGGTTAAAGTTAAATGATAGTAATATTTCCATAATAAACTGAAGCTTCATTGCTTTTTTATTACAAAGTTAATAAATGTTAAATTAAACTAGATAACAAAACAAAGTCCGCATACCTACGAGTACTTACATTCGTGAAACACTAGGCTATATGCATTTAGTTAAAATAGTTTTTTACAACATGTTACAGGCTAATCATATTACCACCTGAACTCGAGATTCAGGTAGTAGTTAGAAATAATACATAAGTAATTAGATCGTTACCAGCAAAATTCCCTTTATTGTGGAAACAGTTTATCAGATTGAATGAGTTCAGAACTCGTAAACTCAATCAAAGTAGAATTTGCTGATTTGCGGTGCATAAGGTTTTTGCGTCGGTTTCCCACGGAGTAGTGAATTTGAATTGAGTGAGCGTTTTTACATGACTTTCCGAACGCAATTGTAATTGATTTTGTGAATGGAGAAAGTTGTGGAAAAGGGATGGCAGATGAGAATATCAAACAACTGTAATGTCTCAACTGAATTTTGAGCTGTAGGTGGACCTATTTATAGCTCTTGAATTCTTAAGTTTCTATCATTGCAACAAATCATATGATATTGATTTTACTTAGAACTTGCCCAAAAGTTCTCTCAAATCTGCTATAACTAAATTAACTGATTAAATCGTTAGGTTTTGGGTGGGTTTGGATTATTCTTGGATAGAATTTCGATATCTAATCAATTGAATTTAATTAAACAAACTTCATAGGTTATCTGCTAAATCGATTAAGTTCCAAATTAATCTTAATAGCACAATAAATTAATAAGACTTCAAAGGCATGAAATATAAATGCATGCAATGCATTTATATTTCATACGTGATACATATTTGATTGTAAGTCTGGGAAACTACATCCACCTTACAGAAGACCACAGTGATGTAGCACTTCGTAACTGTTGTGCTATTTTGCTGCTGGTGAGTAAGGGCGCAAGAGCTCAGTTGGGGAAGGAAAGGGTCTTAAAGGCAGACAACGCATCTGCGACCCTTGTGCGGTTGTTGTTGTCCATGGACAGTGGTGGTCACTGACATTCAGGTGACACTCTTATGCGTTTGCCTCAATATAAAATTTAAAATAAGATGTATACCAATGTGTATTTATAAGTCTTCATCATGAACGTGTATGAAAATCACTGAGTGCATTTAACCAGTGAATCACGCGCATGACTTTGCAGACAATGATCACCGACTTGCGATTGTTATCTCGCGCGACTGGCACGATGACAACTAATTAATTGTAATTATAAGGTGATACTTTGATATAACGATTTATTAAATCTGCTCCTCTCTCATTATAGACGATAAAGGTATTATTTGGAACATTGTAAGAATTCCTTGCTCACATGCTATTGCACCATTTGGCACACAGAGCAAAATAATAATTGAACGCTTTCTACAAGGTGTGTATTTTTATGAATTGGAATTTCTTGAGGCTAAATAATGTTCAGTGCGTAAACAGGTGTATGTTAGAATCTTATATTGTATCTTCATTCGAAGTGATTTTAATAACAGTCGTATCAAAATATGAGAAATATTTTACAGGTGATACTAACAAATGTTTTCTTTGTTGCAGAATTGATTTCAACAACCCTAACACAGACAAACCCGGGAACCTAGCAAACTCAGCGGTCCTCCGCATGCTCGAGGAGGAAGAGAGGAACCGAAGGGGACTACCCAGTAAGTACACAGAATAATACTATTTTGTATGAATATAATATATTATGTAACTTGTAAGCGTGGCTGTACAAAAAATATATACCTACCTAGATATGTCTAGTCCTTTTTTTACCTTTTTGACTTTAAGGATTGCTGATTTGAACAACAATAGTGATTTATTGTATTATAATATTAATATTATGTATACCTTTGTAAAAATAACAAATATTTTAGCAATATTACTGTAGTTCAGAAACACTTCAAACTGCTCAAATCATCATCCTATTTTTATTGCATTGGTATGTCAGAATGCAGTATCTGTTCTTGAAATACTTTAATTTTCCTTGTTCCTATATAAAAGCTTACTAACGCTGCTAATTTGCACTGCTTCGCCAGAGTTAGACCCTACCCAAGTGCAGGCGATAATGGACACGTTGGTCCACAACAACCATCGGTTTGATACCGTCTGGCCGCCACAGCAGGGCCGGATGAGTTCGGCTCGCAGCTGGGACGGCCAGCTCAACACCACTGGCCATGTTTACTCAGAGTTCATGAGAGCTACCAAAGGTACCAGTCCGACTGGTAGAATAGACCGCTTTTTATGTCGCATCGCCAACTTTCATTTCACTTGGTGGGAAAATGTGGATGGTTAGATTTGCCATTGTTGTAATCAACACGCAGGTAGGAGAATGCATTTCATTCTTAGCAAATGTCTATTGCGCATCATTTTAAACAATGCTGTGCCTTCATAATTGTCATATATGAATTTTCATTATTTATTCATCTCTAGACATGATAAGATCTAAACAAATAACATCTCTTGTTAGTAATAATAGTTATACAGATTATATTTAGATTACTCAACGAGTAAAGTGTACATTCATAAATCATGTAAAGCTTGCATAAATTAATGAGTTAAGTTCTCTCGAGCTAATATAAATAATTCACGACTGGCTAATATTCGTGCGTGCTAATACGAAAACTGTTCAGTTAGGTGACACGAGACATTGACTCAAGACAGCCGGAAATGATGACTCATTAGAAGTAAATGTATGCGTCCCAATCTATTTTCTCCTAAAGTTTAACGTCCTAATATCAATTTCGTTCATGGAAATGACTCTTTTGTCTGATCGCGTCGTTTTCGTGAAAGAAATACGCCTACAGTCGACGAGATTTGTTCATTAGTGGAAAGTATTTGGCAAGGATTGGAAGCAGTTGGACAAAATGTGTTTTTACCTGTTGTTCTTGTTAGTAGTAAACAGTCGACAACGAAGGAACACTAACGAACGATATGTCTGAAACGGTGTTTGTAGGTACTGAGGATTTTGTTATTTTACCTGTGATCAGTTTGTGTGTTTTGTCACTGACCTAGTGAATTAAGGCAAAAAGTGAATTAATATATTGCTTAAATACAATGTGACATAAAATACAAGTGCGTGCGTGTTAATTGTAGAGGCTGTTGAATTTTTTCCAAAAGTATGTAAATTTTTTTGTCGTCGTTATAAGTATAACAGACAGTCAACGTTATACTTTAAAAATAACAGGATCTGCAATTGACGTAAAAATAATATCGAAGCAGAACACTGTAATGTATTGGATGTGAAAGTTCCTTTTTCTTACTCCCCAAGACATTTCGCGTGATTCTTTTATCGTCTCTGACATGAGCTTATTACAAATATTCCAGTGTTATATTCCAGCAACTAGAAAGATTTGTCACTTCGAATATTCTTCGACTTTAATATACAAAAATGTATCCATTCAAAGAAAATGTCATAAACGGCTTGCTCAATAGCTTTATTTAAGTTTTGAATATTAGTTGGCATCACTGCAGTATTGTTGCAAAACAAATTATGATAAATATTTAAATACTTAGTATACCTATTGCAACCATCTATCTAAGGCAAACAAAAAGTGTTTAAGATTGATTTAATCAAAGCATTCTCTAGGCCTCCTTCGAATCAAATTGTTGAAATATATAAAACCGTGTACGACTTTTAACAAGATCTCACCTGGTTTTATTGGTGAGTAGAAACCGTTAACATTTAATTTTAGATATCCTAGACCGAATAGCCACGTGGGAATTCACTTTCAGATTTATTGTTCACCTCGGTATTCCGAATGGTCTGATTCGAACGTTCCTAAGAATAACAAAAACCGCTCTTTGACGTAACCTGCAACTATTTTTGATGAGACGCGCGCGAACGCTTCGCAGCACTTCATGAATCAATGGCTAATATTATCCGAGTGCTGAAAAGATGCAAGTCTTGTGACAAATGAGTATAAATAAGTTTTTCGATAGGCATTTACTACTCCGCTCGTTACGCCGACTGCACGCAGTTGTTATTGAATCATGAACTGATGACACTGCCCTCGTTTGTTTTTGACATTGAAACGCTGAGGTGAGCTGAGAGCACGACCACCTACGCTTCCGCGCTCGAGTGACTCTATCAAAATTTTGAGTCAAGATAAAGGACTCATTGCCTCTATTTCTATCGGTAATAAAAAAAACTTGGGACATCACTTGTTTTAGGTACCTACTGAAGCATTAAAGCTCGGGCAATCTAGGTCCAGACATTTAATAGAATATATTTAAAATCAAATTTAATCTTCTATGTCTTCATAATATTCAAAGTTTTTCATTAAGATTTGCAATCAGTTATTTTATTACTTCCTAATATAAAAGAGTTGGCACTAATTGGGGATTTGTTGTTTTATCTCACGCGATACATTTAAATTAATAGTTAACTTGCTTTATAAATCTAACATTAAATCTTAATTGAAATAAGAAAACCGTTCAAACAGGGCATCATTTTAAATGCGTAATTATTTATGTAACGGTACACGTTATAGGTTTTGCAAAGTGTAATCTTGCTTCCCACTCCTTAGGACATAAAGCAATTTGCTGGCGTTATTAAAAACTGGTCCTTTAAAATTATATCTACTCGGTTGACGGCTATCTGCAACCCAAGTATAACTAAGTGCTTAAACAAGTTAATAGCAAATTATCCGTAGCCGGTGGCGACGCGACGTTCGGTTACACGTACACTTTGTAATTTATGTACATCCCATGGCTCAATGGATGAGGTAATTGCGGGCCCCATAGTAAGTGTGCGATGGTTACTCCGGCTGCTCAATAGATTTATCTTGCAAATTGCGTCGATTAGATGTTAAGAACGATTCATCTCGAATATTAATTTATTAGTACACTGAACGGTTTTGATAGTGAAATGCACATAAATAGAGTAAGCAGCAATCGCTACTTATCTACTCGTAGTTACTTTCAGATGGTATGCTTGCCTTGTATTCACCCAAGAATGTCATTAGATATGTCAAATGCCCTTTCAATTTCTACTTATTAGGATGTTATCAAAACACTTATAAAACTGTTCGAGATAGACAGTGTTACCAGCATGTTTTCATGTTGCATGTTACTTCCATCCTATAACTTTGGTTTCTGCGTGAGAAGCGTCTAGAAGTATCTTGCGGGCCGATATGGTGTTGCCAACGGTTAGGATTCCACTTTAATACCGCATCCGTTGTAATGACAATTAGAGCTCCTCTTTTGCTTACCATCAGGCAAAGTGTAGCCAATATACCGAGCTACTATTTATCTATCAGTAATTTGACTTAATTAGAATTATCATATCACTTTGAAATTGATGATTAAGAATCCTCATTATTAAAATCGCTAGCATAGATGAATGTACAGGTGACAGAAATGATAGCCAAATAATTTTCCGCTGATTAAATTGACCTGATAAAAGATTAATAAATGATTAATACATTGAAGCGCTTCAAGTTTGTCTAAATTCAACACCTGAATCATCAATTCTCTTGAATCATGATCGAGGAAAGAGCGACTCCGACCAGGGTACTTTTGTGCAAGCTCTTGGATAACCCCTACATTTATCAAAGAAATGAGAAAACTTTTCGCTATTGACTTTGTCTTTACTCTTAATAATTTGTGAGCATTATAACGCTGATATACTTGATGGTAAACTAAGTAAATTGTAAGAGTAGGCAATATTATCTTCTGAAACTTGAATTACCGTAAAGTGCTGACGCTGATATACCTACAATGAGCTTGAGCTCGTACAATTTTAATTGATTCGATTTCTACGTACATTCATAATTGATAGATATAATATAAAATTATGCAAATAGCCGTGCAAGAGTTTCAATTATACTCTGTCCATTTTATGAAGCGTCTTTTGACAGCTCACGCCCATGAAAGTTCGAATTGTTTTCGTTTAATTTTCGAAAAAAGGATATTGTTCTTCATGGACGGTTACTGCCAACTCAGTGATGTGCTACGAAAAACGATTAGAACGATTGTGCCCCCGATTACAAATAATCGATAGAAATAAATGCTATGAATAAATCTAAACTTCTTCATAACATGTTCATAAGGTATAATGTATATTTTACATAGAAAGGTAACAACATTTGGATTTAAATTTCTTTTAATAATATGACTTACTTGTTTTATATCTAATTTATAAACTCAAATATATGGATTTATATTTGTTTACAATAAATCTAAGAGAATGTTAAATCAAAACGCATGTTTATCGAAATCGGTTATTTTTTACGTACCTAAGTCGAATAATGATAATAGTACAATCGGATTGTTGACACATTTGAGATACTTTAGGACATCACCAATGTTGTCAATCGGCGACCTGTCAAAAGACGCTTCATATAGTGGACAGAGTAGTGCCTTACAATCAAGGCAAGCTGTTTAATTTTCATCACATTATCTTTTGTCAACACTCATGTGCATTCAAATGCATGCTAGCCCTGCACCGCAGCGCACCAGTTGGATATTAATTTAGCGTCTCGGAATAAGTTTTTGATTTATGAACTCATTGTTTTCTCATTGTAATTAATAGAAGCTTGTTTTTGTTACCATTCCAAGAACGATAAATTTATTAGCGTGCTGTCGTGACGAATCCACCCAGGGTCTCTTGTGGGAGGTGTGTCCAGATTTCCCGAGCTGTCATCAGTAGGTGTGTGTGAGAGAGACGGCTAGAGGTGTCCTAAAAATGTGGTCTCTCAAAATATAATATGCGGTAGATTATTTGCGAACGTACTCACCTGGCGAGCGAGCCAAGTAGTCAAGCGTAGTCCTGTCGGGCAGGCGGCTGGCGCGTCTTGCGTTCCAGCCCGAATAGATTCACCAATCGTGAGTCACTTATTTTAATACCGTTGTGTTTAAATATATTATTAAAAATTCCAGTGCGAAAATAATTTATATCACTTACCGATACTAGTCACATTTACGTAGTGGATAATACTGCAATTGCATTGCATCTTCGTTGTGCTTTCTTGATGCGTCATTTTCTTCAATGGTATATTCATTTGATTTAGTTCAATGTTATTTTAACGGTTCGTATAGTGAATATTGTGGTTTTTAAGACATGTTAACCTTCAAATCCTTGTGATAAAGTATAGAATTATAGATATGTACTTAGTTAAAGCTTCCACGTGGCTTGTCCGATATGGAAGCAAAGTTTTAACGGGTATAACGTGGCATGCAAAGCTAAATTGTATAACATCATTCACTAAAGTGACGCCTCAGATATACCAATGCGGCATGATACGTTTTAAATAAAAATCCAATACATTTGCTCAGACCGCTCTTTCCCACTGGGCACAATGGCCACGTGCCCAGTGCCCCGCGTTTGATTGGGGCCCAGACCAGGGTCTGGGTGCCCCACGATTACCAAACCAGAGGTTTAAAAGCCCATGTGCCAAGGCTTCTAATAGGTGAAAGACGGCACTGCTAATTTTCTGACACTTCAACTACAAAAATTATGGCCGGATGGTGATTCTAGAAAATTCCGGTCATGTAAAACTGTTCACCCATATAAGCGTTTAAATTTATCATAGGTAGGTGGTACTCAGCTAAGGGAATAAAAGTAATCTGAGACATCATAGATAGATTAACGGGAAACTTTTGTTTTCTTGCACCAATCACGACATAATGTGATGAAATTATTATCGAGGTTTTGATTTAGTTTTGTAACCAAAACTATGATTTAGGTAGGTCTAAATGAACTAAAATCTATTAAATGTAACATTTTACATTTTTGTTAGGTGTTTATCTTGACATATGATTATGGCCAAACTCGTTTTTATTTAGCGTACCTAAGTTCAATTACCTACATTGTGACAAATTCCTACACGTATTTTTAAGTTTAACAGCCGTTGCGGAAGTTATTTCGAAATAGTCTTTCACACTGAAGAAATAAAATTTTATTGAACGAATGCCTAAGTAGATAAAATTTGAGCATTTATGTTTACAATTGAATGGTATTTTATACACAGGTCAATGTCGAGTTGAAAATATGCTAGCCTCCAAAAAATATTGTTCAAACCCCATTGATCGCAAGTACCTAACTAGTTTTCTGCCGATCTACTCTGAATACCAGGTCTACACCAGGCCTAAAATCCTTAGTGTTAGTGGTGAACAAACAAAAATATATTGATAAAAAGTATGCGGTAAAAGCTTTTGAACATGCGCCTCCTTTCTGCGCTGCGCTTTGGTTCAGGTTGCAAACCAATGAAGCTAGAGTAAAGGAATGATCGCATCTGAGCTTGCGCACTGACTTGTACATTTTATTGGTGGAACTTGGCAATAATAATAATTTAAGAACACTATAAACTTTGTAAAGTCCTAAGTATTTAACACACTTAGGAGTAGAAAATTTAATGCCACTCACAAAACCACATTAAGTATAAAACCTTCGTAGCTATTTAGGGATTTTCAGCTTCACGCATAGTCAACAATGTAATATACCCTATTAATTTTGTCTTCACTCACTATATTGTAAACAGTATTAATATCAAAGAAACTGATATTTTTTCCGTGTTCTGGCCCCTCTCCAAGAGCGCGGTAGGTAGGCCAGGCCAGGCGTATTTGAAGCGAAATGTGTCATAATATGTATTTCAAAGAGGGAGCACTAAAATTCGCGGTAAGATTGCATCTCAACCTCACCTACCTCTAAATAATGTGTGAAGATTATATCTGAGGTGGAGAATTTATTTTCGTAGCAAAAAACGCGTCGTTCCCGAACAAATTATCAGTTTTCTCCGTCAACACCATTAATTTGCTTCGTGCCTAATTACACAAACACAGCACAACTGTTAACACAAGATGTGTATTTCATTAACGTTATGAATAAATTGTGAGTAAAATAAAAACTAATCTATGTTAATTGTTGCAGGCCAGAAGAAAGTAGTGTGGCCACCTGTGCCCGAAACGAACGGATATCATCAAACACAACAGGTAAATTACTTCAATTAACTTAATTATACATAGTATATTTGACTTACATTGAACACTGTACATAGATTTGAGAGGAATGAAATAGCTGCACATATTAGCCAATGCTGAGGTGACGGGAAAATATTAATTGCATGCAGTATAAGGTTTAAGTACTGATAAGTACCTACGTATTTCACGAATTCTCCACTGTAAAGTTAGACAAAAAAGCATTCTCCGAAGAATTCGAATAACTTTGATAAGGAATCTACATCGAGTTCAAGCTCCGCACTCGTCATATTTAAAAACTAAGCAGCAAGACATACTTAATTTTTAAAGCAGTGGTGAATAGATATTGTGTTTATTTAGCTAAACAATTATAAATCCCAACAGCAGAGTCCTGCGTACAACAACAACGCGCAGCACTCCCCCCAGCCACAGCAGCCTCAACAGCCCCAAGCCCAGTACCAACAACCCCAATCCCAGTACCAACAACCCCAATCCCAATACCAACAAGCCCAGCAACAACAGCCACAGGGCCAATACCAGCAGCAACACCAACAACCTCAGGGCCATTACCAAGGCCAATACCAACAACAACAACCCCAAAGCCAATACCAACAACAACCCCAGGGCCAGTACCAACAGCCTCAGGCGCAATACCAGCAGCTTCAGGCCCAATACCAACAGCCCCAGGCCCAACAACATTCACCGCAACCTCAGTACCAACAACCCCAGTCTCAGCCTTCATACTGTGAAGGCCGCCGTCAGGAAGCCTGCGGACTTAGCAAGCTCATCCCCGCCGGGCCAGGCGTGAGCGCCGCCCCCGCCTCCCCCTACCGCCAGGGCCCCCCCTCCCCCGGAGTGGCGCAGCCCTACCGCCCGCCGAGCAGCCGCTGGGCCCCCGTGCCAGCCCCCCTTTCCCCGCAGGTATAACGTCAGCGCAGGAATGGAACATCGTCGTCGATAGACTAGTTTTCACGCATTTTGTTACTAAGTTCTTGGGTTCTATACTTACAGCTTTCAAGGACACATTAACTAAATCCCTTTAATTAAGTATCTATCCTATTTTGTCTGCATACTGGTATTTAGTACTTCTTTAAAATTGATAAAGCCGCAAGTCTTCAGCGCTCTTCACTAATTCGTTATAGAGCGGACTGACGCTACACTGGTATGACTTAATGCATATTTCTTTTACGGCAGCATTATGCACTTCGCTGTGATACTAACTACGCTTTTTACAGCACTGGAAATGGATCGTAAATCTGTGTTACGTGTGTCACTAACGTCGTTCGTTGCTAAATATACTTACCTACTTCTGTTATTTTCTGAATATGATTTTATGATATTGGACGTTTCAATCTTTTAATTTTTGTCTTTATCTAATGACGTACTGCATTCTGTCAAAAGCTTCTCTCGTAAGGAACCCGTTTTATTTATGTAAAAATTAATTTGTGAAATAACAATTTAAATCTATAGAGCAAAGGAAAACCCTGTATACTCGTGCAAAGCAAAAAAAAAGCTTAGAGAAATGTTATTGTTCTAAAACAAAACATATCTAGGTAATAGTAGGTATATACACGTTATATATCAAGTAATTTATATAATTTACTTTGAGCAAACGAACAACATTATAATCTTTGTTTGATGTTCATTTGTTACTAAATAAATATTTGTACTTTGTACAATTATATATTGTACCTACCTAAGTATGTATATCTTTGATTCTGTCACACACGTGTACTTACTTCGAGTTTATATCATCAACTTAAAAGATTGCAAGAACATTAACGTAAATGTTAAAACTACATTGGGATAAGATCGCCAAGTGACATTGGCCGATATAACAAAATAGATGATTCCCATAAGTTTGTGATTATTACACTATCTACTAATGGACGCAATGTCCGCTACTAAATGTGTCCGCAATGCCCTACTCAGCCTGATGGTAAGGCAAGTGCATAGCTTAATTCACAATAACATAAATTGTCCGCAGTGTCGTATTGCGCATTCGTTCCGTAAAATGAGTCCACAAATATTAATTTATCCGCCTACTTGCTCCCGTAGCCGCAAAGCGGTCAGCCGAGCTACCCGTCATCCCAGTACTCGCCGCAGCCGCAGCTCTCGCCTCAATACCAGGAGCAGGCCTACCAGCCGCCGCAGAGGCAGTTCGAGCCGCCGCCGGCGACCATCACGCTCCGCCAGCAGCCACCGGTGCATCAGCGCCCGCCGCCCGTCTTCGCTAGCCAGCCAGCCACAGCCTCTTACCAAGGTACAGACAGTACGTATCTAACTCAGACGAAACACAGACAATACTTTTTAACAGCACAAAGGATCGTTCAACTATGACATGTTAAAGAAGTCGAAGTTTTTACACTTGAATGGAAGCAGCAGCTCGTCTGGGGAATAACCTCCACCTTACAGAAAACCACGGTGAAGTAGATCTTCGTAACTATTGTGCTTTGTTTCTTCTGGTGAGACAGGTCGCCAGAGCTCAGTTGGGGACTGCATGGGGTTTTTAAAGGCAGGGAACGCATCTGCGACCCTTGTTGATGTCTATGGGCAGCGGTCTTTTTTCGCAATGACATCAGGTACAAACATACAGTACGTCAGACGAAACACTTTGGACTTCGTGCAAGCATAGCCTCGAACCAAAATATGTACGTGCAACTATCTGCTGCGCGTTTTTTGCAATGGTCTCAAAGCTCCTTCTACATGTTTTAAACGGTATAAAGAATAATCAAACTATAAATGTCTCTCTGCAGAGCCAAGGCATTCTTCATCATCAAAATGTTGACTAAAGAAACATTCTTAAGAAAAGAATGACAAAAACACCATAATCAAACATACGGTGCCTATCTAAAAAGCATCTGTTGCAGAATTACTTTCACTTTATGCATCAACAACAGCATTATTTGTCAAAACCCGACAAATCATAACCGTAAAGCAAGTGAGCATTAGAAGTTATGTGATTTACAAAAGCAATATCAACTGGTGTAAATTTTGAGAACTGCTAGGAGCCTTACAGATATTGGTACTAAAATAAGATGGCAGTTATATTGTTTTCAAGACTGTCTTTACACAACGTAGGTACTTACAAAGGTGTGTGAGATACACAATCGCTTTCGAAGCTAATATCGTAGCCGTTGTTCCTTTATGGATACTAACTACAAGAATTGAGGAAGTTAACTGCGGGAAGACTATGAACTTTTAAATGACTACTGACTCTATCTAGCGAAGATTGTAGCGTTTTAATAGTTAATTTCTCATGTCTACGCCATATTGTCCAACTCCTCGCTGTGTCTAATCGTTCTTCCATTAAAAAATACGACTCGACTTGAACGTTGTTTTAATAGTTCCAATCTTGATCGTTTTCAAAAGCCTAAACTCTCGCAATGAAACTAATACATATTAGGGGAGACCGGGGCCGGTAGTGACACTTTTTTTTCAAACTGTCATATTTTTTCGTAGGTTTGATTGATTTACCTGAGTCTAGGCTTGTTTGATAAAGAAACTATCTAGGATATTTATTCAAAATAAATGTTATGTTGTAGACTAATAGTTAAGACATAAATGTGTGATTTGTGGAAAAAAACCTGTGTAACATTCAACCCCGTGCTCGGGGCAGATTGTTACACTACATGGGGCAAGTTGTTACAATTGAAAACAAACGTATTGTATAATTTTTTACAAGAAATAATTACCAAAAATTTTCACTTTTCTTAATTTAAATAACATAACATATAAAAGCAGTCCTGCCTGCCTCATACCAAGGAAAACATAATAATGCATCAAAATGAAATGCGCAAAAACAAAATCCAGATAATTTCTCAATTTATAAATAGACTAGCGGGCGCCCGCGACTTCGTCCTCGTGGATTTCGGTTTCATACAAAATTTCATCCCCTATTTTATCCCCTTTGGGGTGGAATTAATCAAAATCCCTTCTTAGAGGATGCCTACGTCATAGTACCTTTATGCATTCAAATTTTCAACCCGATCGGTTTTAAATTGACAAAGTTTCATTCAAATTTCAGCCCCTATCTTATACCGCTAGGGGTGGAATTTATCAAAATAAATTCTTAAACGCTGCCTACGTCATAGTAGCTTTTTTAATGCAAAGTATCAACCCGATCGGTTTAAAATTGACAAAGTTTCATACAACCGTTCATCCCCTATTTTACCCCCTTGGAGGTTGAATTGATCAAAATCCTTTCTTAGCGGATGCTACGTCATAACATCCACCTGCATGCCAAATTTCAGCCCAATCCGTCCAGTGGTTTGGGCTGTGCGTTGATAGATCACTATGTCAGTCAGTCAGTCAGTCCTTTGAGTTTTATATATATGTATGTTAGATAGATAGATTATACGTATAGCTCTGCATTAATCAAAACTATTCTATTAGTATGTTATATACTAATAGTATGTATTTTAATGCAATGTAGGATCTTCCTGTTGCCGCAAGCTTTTTTGATATTTTTTCTTTTTTCCTTATTAGCATAAGATGCACTTTCCTGATCTGCCCACTTTCCGTTAGATTTTCCCCCTTTGGCAGACTTTCCTTTTTTGGATTTATTTAACTTTTTCTTGTTCTGTCTACTGAGACACCCTGGCTTAAACATTTTTATCATGCGTATCTGTTAAAACAGCTGTCACAACCTGCCCCGAGCAAATGTAACTTTTTGCCCCAACCCCAAATTTAAGCATAGAAGGTTATGTAGTGAAGAAATTAATAATTTCATCTGCAAAACCGAATATTCATTGCAAAGCGAAACCATTAGGGAAAACAAAGCAGAAGAAGGACACCTCTGACATTATGAAACATAGCTTGTAAACCAATATTACTAAAAGAGTAAAATTTTACTAAACTGCAATTTTAAGGGCGGCATGCGTAGGCTCCTCTCACAAAAATGCTGGCGACCCCGGCTCTCGCACCATGGTAGCCGGTGGTGGGGAGAGTATTTGGCTCTTTTTGACGTTAAAATTGCGGTCTCTGTTTCGCGGCCAATGTCTCTGTAACAACCTACCCGTGTCACATCCAGCCCCGGTCTCCCCTACACGTAAAGGCATGACACTAGACCGAGAAAGGACATGGCCAACATTCTACGGAACGTTTGCCTAGATACCAAATTCATTTATTTCCCACAAACATGTCTTATTAAATTAGACTCGTGACTATCAGAACATGCAATATCATTAACAACTAAAGTCCAAGAACTTGAGGTTATAAATATACAGACACACAAAGATTGCAAAAAACATTTCAATCCCTTACTGTAGCATTGTTTTGATTGATGACATGATACATTGGTTACTAAGGTTACTCAACGGTGTACCGTGAAAAATGTGTTGTCTCTTTTTCTCTTGTCGTTATTTTGCTAACGCTTACTCTGTCACGCATTGTATATTATTTCCATGGCAACGGATTTAAATATTTGACAATAACTGTCGAAATAATGACAATAATATTCATTCCTTTCTGCTTAAAGTATTATTCATTTTGGGAAAAATAATAAAATACTATGTTTAAAATAACTTGTTTGTGATAAATAATACGTAAAAAGATACAATTTCAAATATTTTTTATAGTTAAAGCTATATTTTATTGTATGTAACTGTTTTTCATACAATATTATATTGTGTCTATGGAGGACAAGAGCAGACTATCCGTATTTACGTTGAAAGGAACGCATTTTTTCAAAAGCAGTGTATAGCGGAAGTTAAATTACTAATTAATTTCTTTTAAAAACTAACAAGTTCTACAAGATTCTAAAATATATGAAAATTATTATTTTAATTTAATATACTTTGTGCTTTTGTGCCATTCGTGGCCATCACTAGGCAGGAATTGGCCATGTCTTTTAACGAGAAAAGGGAGGCCTTTGCTTTACAGAGGGAATTTAACTCTGATTAAAAGTAACCAATAGCCTTTGTGTGATATCTTCTATCTTAAATGTTAAACCTTTATGTTTAGGCGGCATCAACATGCGTGGGGACCAGAAATGGCCGCCCCAGTCGGTGAAGGAGGCCGTCGAGGCGGAAAACGAGGCGAGAAGACAGCTCGCCAAGGGCCCTGCCTGCAGACCGCGCAAGGTATTATACGATTCTTTCCTGTACTAAAGCTTAGGCAGAGGCAACAACATGTCAGATTACACCTCAGATTAATGAATACCATAGATGCAATTGGGTATTTGACTGCATACGAAATAAATTATGACAATCTAAGATCAAAGACGAAATCAAAAATTAGGCACATTTTTTTATCTCACAGTTACTATTGAGCTTTTAACAAACTATTACAGCTAATTGAAGTTAAAAGAGTATTGATTTGACACTATTGCATGGTGACGTCACGATTCAATGTTTCATACATTTTTTCCTACAAGGTTACGTTTTTGACATTTAAAAAGTAGTATATAATAGTAATAGTATAGCTCCCAAAACGTCAAAAATTCACCTAACTTTACACCTATGTATGTCATAAGAGAGTTTAGGCGAGAAAGTCACATTTGACAGTTGGACCGCGACAGTACACGTGGATAGCATAACTGTTAAATTATTGCCTTTATCTATTGATATTTATTCATCTGAGGATTATACATTCTGGACTTATTATCGCTAATATGTTAGGGGCACGTTGGCTAAAGTGTCAGAAATCGTAACAATTTTTTTTTCAAATTATGTAATTTTTATACTTTTGTGTTATTGTGTGTTTCGTGGTAAAGTTTTTGTGTCTCTTGTAAAGTTTTGTGTGATGAAGTAACGAGGTTTAACACTTTAGTCGACGCTAAGTAAGATCGACCTGTATCTACCTACCTATCAAAAATAATATTGACCCTGACGTGCTGTTGCTCGTATATACAAAATCGAAGATGTTCAATTTACAAGGTGAATTTTTATGTCCTTGTTTATTATCCAACCCAATATTTTATTTTACATTGCAGCTTTTTATAAGTATTCGATGACCTTTTTACGTATTTAAACGGCTGTTGCTCACTGTCCATCACTGAATAACATTTGTTTCGGATGTTTCATTTAGCATTAGCATAACATGCGATAATATTCGAGATACGTATGTAACAATACAGATTATATCTAAAAATAGCAATTGAACAAATGATATTCAATGTGGAAATTGAATGCAGTGTGCCCCCCTTTTTTCCTTATTTTATCTATGCATATTATACAAGACCTTGTAAATATATTTTTTAATTCCTATGCTTCTCCCAGGTTACTTATTGTAAATATTTTATTGCTTATAAATTAATCATTATTAATGTAAAACGCCTTAAACCTAAATGCCATAAAATTGTATTCGCATTTCAAAAATATTATTTTTTGCAATAAATTTAGATAAAAATTACTAAATGTGGCTCATAAATTACTTCTGTTGAATTAATACGTATTGTTTGCAATAAATTGTAATTTGAATTGTCATACCTACTAAAGTAAACACAGGCAGTGTAAACGCAACAATGTAAGCAAATGTACTACCTATGTACGGACACACTTAATTGAAATTGTATAATATCCTGTTCTGTACCTACACATAAAAAATGTACCATCACAAACGAAGCACACAGCAGCATCGTGCGTCCTGCAATGTTGAACGCAACCGTTATCTGTTTTAGCTGCGGCAATTCTCACTTGCCGAATTAATTGCCATGAACGAGGCGTAGGAGTCGTTCCCTGTCCCGTACATAGCCGGACTGTGCCGAAGTCGTAAGTGCAAGGGACAGTGTGTGTTCAGCCTCTCTAACTCCGGCACTCGGTGGAGGGACCCACTCTAGCGTAGTCTTAGCCGTGCGTCGTCTGTTAGTCGCGACACCTAACGCGTTTAGAGGTCGAAGCGAATGCATTTTCTACACGACTTAGGCACACAAGATTTTTATGAAAACGTCATAGTGTTTTTGTCAAGGATCGACAGAACTTACATGCTAAACCTACCAAGACATACCTACATAAGATAGGTAATTGTGTCAAGTAGAAAATGCCTTCGTCTATAGACCTTTCTTAAGTTTAGGCTTAGCAATGCTATTCTATGGGTAGACAACGGAATCATCAGAAAGGAATTCAGAAAGGTTCGAGACTATATTTTGAACATGATTTACCTTCAACATTTGTTTTTGACTTTTAATTTAATTTACATACAGATATATTTTAACACCCAAAATGCAATTGATGCAAACAAGTTGCATTTATCACAGATAATTTCGTTTGTTTTGTTTATACGATTGCGCAAGTAACCATAAAAATATAAAACTGTCTGGTTACTAGGACGACGTTAGACTTTCCCATAAAAACTGCAACAGTTGTCAACCTATAAACCTCACAAAGACCATTATAATCGACTAAACAACATACAGACATTCATCCTTCTTACTCTATCTATGGCTTCGCGAAGTAGTCCAGTGTTGGGATGCATGGGTGTACACAAAAACTATACGTATCGCATCTGTGTCCAAACTCTTACTGTTGTAGAGTTAATCGCAATTCTCTAGCGACTTTGATCTTTATGTTGTAGGTAAAAAAGGATTACTCTTCTTTCTTCGCGCAGCACGCCCTGAACAACAACTACCCTGGGTACCGCGCGCCCCCCGGAACACAACACTATGAAGACAACTCCGGCCGATCATCCTACTAATTTAGTAAACGTCATTTAGTATTACTATTAACTAACTTACATAATAATAGCATAGCATCTTCCCATCTAGAGTGTTCAGAAAACGTTATTCTTTAACAAGTATGAATACTCTCCAAACAAAATTGGTTCATAAAATTTCATTCAGTAAAACAGTTTTGCTGTCTTTGATAATGTTAAATGTCGTGTCTTAGCAATTATTTTGGGGCAAACACATTATTAAGGTCAGCAAAACTATTCGTTCATTGTCTCATGTCTAATATACGGGGGTGAAAACCATTATGGTTTTCATTTGAAGCGAAGTACCAACAAATGCTTCAGAAGTGTAATGTACTTGTATAGACTTTAGGTATTAAAGTCTTGAGGCATGTACAAGATTGGATATTCAAAATATTCCAATCAGTACTTAATTGTAGAATTAATTTATTTTAACCATTAATTAGTATGTAAGTATAAAATATTTATAAAATAACAAAAAACTATCATTGCACCATATTTTTCAATTATTATTTTCATCACAATTTTCTACGTTTAACTCATATCGAAATAAATGTGCGGCTTTAAACATTGCGATCGTAATTTGCGAAATCAGTTTATTTATGCTTTTTAATACAAATTGTATATAATGCTCAATCGTCGCTAATATTACATTATGGTCTATAGAAATACTAATGTTTGTAATATTGGCAACAAAATTGCTTTACGCCAAATTTTAATATTAACAATACGCAATCAGATATAAAATTGGCTGATCTGCCTACCACCTAGTCATGAAGAGATTATTTAAATATTTTTTGTATATAAAATGTTAAAATTGCATTATCGAGATTTGGTATTATGTAATTATTATATTTTAATGAAATAAATTGTACAAAATACCAGTTTAAATTTCTTTTCCTCCCTCCCATACATGTACATCTATTCCACAGAGTTACAATAAAAATAAAACTCAGATGAATACGAAAATATTATATTATCATACAATACATACATTGTGTACAAACAAACCACGCTTTAACATCTATAAATCAGAGTGCACTTCAAAATGCTTCTAAACGATAAGAATCTCTAGCAAAGCTACATGCCTCCGATCTATAATATGTACAACATGTACAATTTGTAACAAAACCCTTGTATCAACTATTTAAAAAAGCATTTAATATTGTCAGCAACGCGTCAATACATCACCCTTAATATCACAGCGGTAACCAAGTTATTTACAAACGAATGGCTACGACTTGCCTGGAACTACGCTTACAATTACTTGTACCCGAAAAATTTCAATTTCATTCTGGCCATTGACCATTAACAGGGCCGTCTTGTACCTTTTATAGGCCCTGGGCACATGGACTTTTAAACCTCTGGAGTCCCCCTCGATCGATCGCGAGGCCCTGAGCGGCACGTACCCATTGTGCCCAGTAGGAAAGAGGGTGCTGACCATGAAGAAAGTGGAAAACTGACAACTACCATACCGACTTTAGAAGGATTCTCTATAAATGCAACAATTCGTAAACGTTTTATACTGTAACAAAATAAGCTAAACGTCTCTTTTATAACCAAGGGGAACGTTTAGAAAAGCTTACAACATACCTTGAAGCTTTACAACCCTAATATTGTGAGAATATCATATTGTAGGCCCAGTCATATAATTGTGACCTATTTTGTCTAAAAAGCATCTACGCAAATATTCGAATGTTGTCAAAAGATCAAAATTTTAACAAAATATTGCCAAATAAAGCTGGAATTTGACAAAAGACTCACAATCTTTTGATGTCAACAATAAAGCCTAAAATGAAACAATTTTATCAATCATTGAGCACTGAGTCCCACACTAGACATTGTCTCTCTACATTGAGCACTTCAAACGCATCGATTTTTGTGTTAATTATTTAACAAACCAAACAATCCAAGTAGTTCAACCAACAAGCAAAATATGAAAAACCGATTAACTCTATAAAAATATTATATCATTGAGTGTTATAAAAGGCACCACGATAATTTAATTAATATAACACGTGAATACGAATTATTCAATACAATAAGTGTTCATAAACTTTAATCAAGCAGTTTAAACAATAAACGTTAATTTAATCTCAACATTATTATAAATTAAGAAGCAAATATTTTGCATGCATCACTGATTTGTTATTTTAAAAATTTAGAATATTCTGTATTGGTCGGTACTGTATGTTTTTAGTGTATTTGTCCATATTCGGATAAAACCAATAATTGTTTGTGTCCAAAGAGACATTATACTAGTTTATTCAAAATAACTTTGTCAAACCGAAAGTACATCGTATATTATCTTGAAAAGAAGGTAAGCCCTCTTCAAAGCAAAAATAAGACAAGATGAGAGGGTATAAACTTGGTTATTATTTTATTTAACCCCATAAAAAGACCTCACCAAAAAATTTAACTTGGTATGCCTTCAACTACAGCCACGGCTTTAATTTCCTACGGGTTTAAGACTCCCGAAAGAGTATTGCTCTATTCCCGAATTTCGGAAATAGAACAATACTCTATTTTATGGTATCCTCTCTATCTGGTCTTATCTCTGCTTCGACACGCCTCAACTTTACCAAACGGTTTAACGTTTCACAAACAAAAAAAATATTATTATTATGTTGTCAATAAGGATAAATTAACGTAAACTGGCTATTAACCATGTACTTAAATGCAAGCTCACTATCTGCATACGCAACTTCTACGTTTCAACCAGTTCAACCGTTCACAAATCAACCCAACGTTGATTTATAACGACCACTCAAAAGAATTCTATTTTCTCTACACCACAAGACTAAATATACTACATTTTATTTCACGACCACAATTCCCAGACTTCAAAATATAGGAAAAATATAAAATTAGTGTTTTAATTATACGTATTTATATTGTCAAATAAGAAATCACAAACATTTTAAATAGGCATTTTTGAAAATGGTACTGTTTAGTAACTGAATTGATTTATAATTTAGTAATTTAAGACAAGATGGCTCGCTTTTTTAGTTGACAGTGATCTTTCGCAGTGGTCTAACTAAATAAAAGGCATTTTGCTTTCGCTCGGAAGTTGTGTAAAACTTATTTACAGTCTCAACCTATCGACCAGGCTGACGATAAGTTAGAATTATATGTTATCTATACTAAAATAATAAAGCTGAAGAGTTTGTTTGTTCGCGGGCGGCCGCCAGTATTGTAAGTATGAAAATGTTGTTTCCCGCTGCTTAGATTGAATCAGCTGATTCAATCTAAGGCAACCAATTTAAACCACGTACAAAAACTAAATCTGGGCGTTTCAGGATCAGGGTAATTTAAACATTCGTTAACGATAGCCCGGCCGCCTCAGACACACACATTTTGCAAATTGAAGAAATATTTAATGAACAATCACTATTATTAAATTTCGTGTCCTTCAGAAATGAATTCGACCTTTCCCGCAACGAGAGTTACTCATTCCAAGATTTTGTTCTTTGAGTAACAGAAACATGTAACAATTATGTTTCGTCACTTTTACGACACCGTATGGTGTTTACGAATCAAACAATCATAAGATTTAAATAACAGTCTATCCAACGTCACCCTATTATTATGAATTTGACTAGGACAGTCATTTTATTCAGGGTATTATAGTATAAGTATCCATTATAAGTGTAACAATTTATAACATTAACAATGATCAAACCGTAACGTAACAAATCGATACAGCTGTTAAAAAGCTGTTTAATTAAATTGAAATTAAACATCTAAAATCAAAGATTGATGAAATCAATATTACCATTAAATAATAAATAAATCACTTTTGATCAACACTTATTTCAATCAGTTCAACTAGACCGATTTCTCAGATAAACAGAGTCCAGTTAAGATTTAAAAAATAAAAATAAATTTAAATGGAAATTTATAAAAGGATGTTCACGTAAGATTCTTGATAGTCGGTGTTATGTGACACCGACTAGTGAGCAAATGAAATTCAAAAATTCCTATTACCTGACTTGATCAGACAAGCGAGAACCCTTGCGTCTGCTGTATGGCTTGCAGGAGGTAGTACTTCAGGCGCTCCTTCGTCTTATACCTAGGCAAGTCTAGCAGGTTGAAGCATGTGTGTGCTACGGGGAAGTATCTGTCATCGGCTACCGGTTGAATCCTTATCTGTGAATAAAAATAGCATTGGTTAATGTATTTGCAATGTAAAGAGCGAATCAAACAATTGAGTGTATGAGTTTGACTTGAAAATGAATGTCAAGTTAATAATGGTTTGGTATGAATTGATAAAACAGAGGTTGCCCAGCTATTTAATAAAACAAAGGGTGCTGGCTGATTTTAAAACAACACAATACAAACCTTTATCAGTATGCAGCTATATTCCTTTACTACAAGCAACCATTATTTTATAATGTTAATAATAACATTAACAGAGCATTCTGTTCAGAATATAGCATTGAAAAGACGAGACATCTTTCTTAATAAATTTCCCCTTATTTTATAATTATAAGTATAGTTCAGTAAATTTCATACATGACAAGAAAGAAATCACTAAATACCTTAATATCTCTCATCCCTTGTATAGGCACTCGGTCACTGCCAGTCAAAAACAGTAGGAACTTTTTCTTATCCTCAATCGACAACTCGTGGAAGACTTCCCAGAACCATCTGACTTGCGGGTCGTTTGCCGCGTACCCGTTCTTGTACTCGCAATTACTCTCGAACTGGTCCCAGTCGTACTCTTCGTTGCCTATTACTACCGACATCAGTTCGTGGGAGCGGAAGAGTTTGATTATTCTACCACCGCATACCTGAAATAGAAAGAATGTAAGAAAATATAAATAAATATAAGAACTAGTGTTTTACGACAAACATCTTTCTGGTATGTACCTAAATGGGTCCTAAATATTGAAGACCTGCGGCCGCCCGCGACTCCGTCCGCGTGGATTTCGATTTTCAATAGCCTATGTGTTATTCTGATGTATAAGCTATATTGTGGTAAAGTTTCATTCAAATCCATTCAGTAGTTTTTACGTGAAAGAGTAACAAACATCCATACATCCAGACATCCATACATCCATACTTACAAACTTTCGCCTTTATAATAGTAGTAGGATAACAAACAACTTTAATTATGTGTTAAAGACGTGGTTCTCAAACTTTTTTGTTGACCCTACAATAAAAGAATAGTTTTCAACATTTATTAATAACACGTACAACAAAGGAGTCAAAATATTCGACAAGAGAGATGTGTTAAGATTTTTTTCTAAATTCTTGCGGAACCCCTACGGAAGTATCGTGGTACCCTAGGGTAGGTAGTAGGGTAGGTATCCTATATTATTTCTTTACCAATCTAATAAAAAATTATTCTCTCAACAGTGTCTTCAAATAAAATCTAACGAAAGAATATACCAGGAAAAAATTATACCATTGGCGTTGCCATTTCAATATCACGCTTCTGACAATATTCACGAATCTAAAGTACACAATATTTACCTTCTGAAATCCCTGATCGAAAGCCTTGAACTGATTTTCCACAGACTTGTTGAGCAGGAAGTCGACGTACAAATCAACGTACTCCTGTTTGTTCTCGTGCGTGACGGGAATGTTCTCGCCGTCCTCCTTCAACGGGTGCACTTGGATCTGGTCGAACACTTCTGTGTTGACTGCGAAACATAGGCTGAACACCTGTGGATGTTGAAATAAAACGTACGTAAGTATGTATTATGGAATGTACTCAATAGGGGTCGGAAATAGGAGATGAACGTTTGGAAGGAAGCATGTGTTGTTAAATAATGAAACTATGTATTTACATTTACTTAAGACGCAATAATAAATGAATGCAAGAGACTGCTAATTAGAACCAGACCCGCTTTAAAATAGGAAATAATGTAACTGATAATGTTAGTTTATTGTGGTGTTTAAATAAAATTACTTGACTTTTTACTGTAGTTAGATGTGTTCAGATTTGCTCCAAATCTTTTAAATGTATTTTAATACAATGGTCCACTAATTCACGGTTTTGTTAAAGCTACTCATTAATAAATTATCATCACCATCATCATCATCATCAGCCTATCGCAGTCCACTACTGGACATAGGCCTCGGCCTCATAAATTATGTAAAAAATAATAATATTAATATTTCTTTTATCTGTTTCGAATAATGTATTAAAGCGATATAATACGCCGCCGAGGATTGGTCTGAGTGGAGAGCCCTAGGAGAGGCCTTTGTCCAGCAGTGGACTGCGATAGGCTTATGATGATATAATATTATAGATACTCACATCTTCAACATCATCATCAGGATACTCCAGCAAACTCTTGAGACTGTTCGCAAGCGTGGGGTACAGATCCGAGAGATCGTCGAGCATCACCGACTCGCCCAGGAGCTTCTTATACAGGACCAGCGGGAACGGAACGTAGATTATTATAGAGTTGTATATTGCCAAGCCGTATATGGCGCCTGAAAGTATTGTCCAGTTGAGTAACTGAAGAGGTTTTGTAACGATGTTTTTAATTAATTGGAGAATGTTAACGGAACTTCAGATGAGATTGATACATTAAAAATTTGGTAAGTAGGATTACGGGGTTGTGTACTTTGCAGCGAACTTAAATACTATCTTCCAAAATATATACGTAGAGCCGACGAGACTGCGAACGTCACATGCCATTTGTGAGGTCGAAATATGAAAATCTCGGGGCGAGCTTACACCATTCGCTCGGCAGTCAAAGAAACAATCTTGTTTAGATTAGCACATATCACTAAGAGAAAGATTCGTAAGTTAAGACCCATATCTAAGCCACAGATCTAAGCTTATAAACCGCGAGAGCTCTTGCGTTAAATTAAAATACATAAAAATGTCACTCACCAATCAAATAGTACATGATGTCGTCCTCAAATGGGTTATTCGAGAACCATATCATGTTGGTCTCCTCCGATTGTTTGAACATTCCATACACGGGGTCGAATATTTCCTTCAGCAGCAACATGAAAAACTCTTTCCTAACACCGCCCGCGTCCTCCGCTTCTTCACCGACGAATTCTACCTAGAATAATAATACAGTCAATTAAAGAAATAATTAGGCCAATATCATTCTTTTACAATCCTTTGGTATAAGTTTAACTCTTTACACTTCATAACTTTTCAACGAGGGAAAATCAGTTAATGGATTCGAGACCCGGACGACCGTGTCAGTGGATTAGGGATGACGGCGAGAGTATCAATACGCCTATACGATACCCAAGTGCCTGAGAGAGATGCCGAGAGACGGGAAGCATCGTGCCCATGTGTTTTATCGTTCAAAATTCTGCGATCACCTATGGGACGGTAATCGGGCAGAGTGAACTACTCGCCCTCATGCACCTCACGAAACAGTCAATACATTGTGAAGCCAGCACTTACTCTGAGCGGCTTCTTGAGCTGAGACGTGTCATGGTGGCTGATCTGCTGCATCGTGTCCCTCACTATGTGGTTCCGTGACACCGTGAG
Organism: Nomophila noctuella; assembly: GCA_958496325.1. Taxonomy (NCBI): domain Eukaryota; kingdom Metazoa; phylum Arthropoda; class Insecta; order Lepidoptera; family Crambidae; genus Nomophila; species Nomophila noctuella. The sequence continues at coordinate 5,515,420 of OY292488.1, forward strand.
GCAGAGGAACTGCTCGCCCTGGTGGTAGTCGTACGTGGGGTCGGTGAAGAGCCGCGTGAATATCTGAGTAGCCGCTCTACTGATGGCGACTTGCATCTGCATCTGCTGGTCTATCTTCAGGAGGAGGGACTTGCATTGCACGTCGAATAGGAACGGGTAGTTGCACATGTGCGGTTGTGTTGACTGGGGAAAAAATAAAAGAATGTTTCTATCATTCAATAATTCTTTGATATCATGAAGGAAGAATTTCTATAAAATAAGGGGTAAAATAGTGCTACTAATAAAAAAAACCAACAGCTTCTTAGTTCTTTAGCTCTCTACTTAACCATAGATTTCTAACCAGTTACGAATAAGGAATAAATTATTTTTATATGTAGATATTCCTGCATCACTATTCTGCGGTCACCTGACCTGCGCAGTATGATAACCATGGGATCGGGCATTACCTTCAGCTTACACCATGATGATGATGAATGTAACTTAAGCATATTTTTTTTGTCTTTTCATAGACTTAACTGCAAACACAGCGAAAGAAGATAAATCATAACTGAATACTCACACTGTGGTCGGATAGCCAGTTGATATAGTCCGTGGCAATGTCCACATAGTTGCACAGCTCTTCAATGTAGAAACACTCCGCTGATATCTTTGGCTTTTTAGGATTCGTGAAGTTTATCTTATTCAACGACGATAACGTATTCAATATTTGAACTATACTGTGAGTGAAATATATTTTCTGAAACATTAACAAAAATCAGTTAAGTTTCCACATGAAAAAGTGATAAAAACATGCACAAAGACAAAAAAATATTTGTATTAAAATGTTATCAAGTAAAATCACAAATGGCTTTAATTGATATACATATTTCAAAAATCCCCAGTAAAAAATATATAAAATTATGTATCCCAAATGAGCCACAATATTCTGTCGGCAAGTAAACCTTGGGTTCCAACAAAAAATAATAACCTATCATTACCTTATGTACCCGTACCACTGGCTGCATAAGTTCGTACACTATAACACTCTTGAATATGTCCACCAACATCTCGAAGTATTCAGGAGACTGCGCTTCCCACCACAGATTTACTATCCTCTGGGGATGCGTAGATAAATTGTTGTATGCTTCTGCAAATGGTCCCTGAGAGTAATAACAAAAACACAGCATTAATTTTTATGTATTATTGACGGGCCCGCTGGTCTAGTAGTCAGAGAACCTGGCTACAGACCAAGGGTCGCGGATTCGAATCCCGCTAGGGGCAAATGTTTGTGTGATGAACATGGGCATTTGTACTCGAGTCATGGATGTTCATTAATGTATTTAAGTATGTCTATCCGTTATTATATTCCCTAGCAACCATTGTACAAGCTTCGACCTTAGTTTGGGGCTAGGCAATTGGTGTGTCAGTCCAAAGCATTTATAATTTAATTTATTTATTTCTTGTGCCGCGTAAAAAGTCAAAGGGATTACTGAGAAAATAACGAAATATCGTATTTATAGTATTTGAAGTTTATAATTTAATTATTTATGTTGTGTTTCCATAAATTTTCTTAGTCCTGAAATAGGTTAGCGTATTCCTCAAACTTTAAAAGAACACTAAAATTGTTTTATAATTACTACAAAAACTTTTCAGCTTGATCTGAGATCTGGCAGCTAAACCTCACATGGCTTGAATTGGCCGCCAAAATATCAAGAAATACGTTGGACGAATACACTTTCTCCATTCCATTTACTCCATTATATCATACACGGCAATAACTTCTAAAATAAAAAATGTTTACCTGTAAATCTGGATGTCGCCGTGGATTCCTCATTTCATGGTACAGCGGCAGTATCAGAAACATCCTTAGAGCTTCCGCGTCCGGAGGCGATGGTTTTATCTTTGTTATTATGTTTTCTGTTAGGTGGCTGAAAATCTGAAACACATTAAAATTTAGTTTAATGTTTTGTTAAGTAGTTGTTAATCCAAATTTACAACTGCTAAGCAAAATATTATTATATTTATTTGGGGTAAAATCACTGCCTAAAATATGGTCATGCCAAAGAGCCATTTTGAGAAAAAAAATATCGCGACCATAGAAAAATATTAAAGTTATTTTAAGGTAAGGCTTACACCCTGGCCACAGCCCACAGCGATGCGACTTGCGATGCGTCTTGCGCCGGCGAAAGTGGCGAGCGAAAAAAACAAATAAAGGAAATTGTATGAAGCATGCCACAGCTATCGGCGACGAGATGCGCGATTTTTGCCGCAAATCACGTCGCCGGCCTCACCGCACCGCACGTCGCGTCGCTCGTCGCCGTAGCTGTAGCTAGACCCTTAGAAATTACTTGGCTCTGGTTATTTAGAAATTTAAAGAGTGTTCTCTGTTAATAACATTGCGGGTATTTTTGTAAAACACGAAAGATTTCTGCTCCAAGAAGATGCCATATAAATAAACTTACCAATTCCTTTATAGATGTGTTTTCAAATCTGCTAATCAAAGCGAAGGCTTCTTCCGCGTGTTTCAAATCCAGTCCCGGTTTCTTCGTGTTGCAGCCGAAGTGAGTGTGGTTTGTTACCAAGAACGAACCGTTAATGCACGCCATTGATCCAAAAACTGTTTCTAGGTATACCAAGAGATCCTGTCGAAGAAGGGATAAGTTTGAGCATTCGTTTGTAAGGAAGAGATGCTAAGGCCTACAGATTGTGATGTGTGATTTAAAACGTATACAAAATGGCGCTTACTTTCATTCGGATAATAAGCACTAATTGTAAACGTAAAACATTGGCAAACTGATTGGAGAATTTATTTCTTTTCCTTCATGACCTTCAGCAATACGATTTAGAATTTGCCTAATTTGACGAGCCGCTTGGTGTTTTAGTCAAGAAGTTGACTATTGAATCTAGGCGTGGCGGGTGCGATTCCTGCACAGGACAAACATTTATGTGCATGAACATGTCTATTTGTCCTAGTCTGGGTGTTATAATGTATCTGTTTAAATATATTTTTATACAACTGTTGATTCTTATATCTGCAACGTAAGTGCGTAAGCTTCTTCACACGGAGTCAAATCAATGTATAAGATGTTTAAGATTTTTTTTTATTTAAATAAATCAACATGACTGTGTGCCACTATTTCTTCAAACTTCGTACCTGGTTAACCACATCATCGTCTTTGAACACCTCACAAGCGGTCAGTCTAGACATAGCCAACGTGAGTATCTGCTTCGATTGCTCGGGCACGCGGTAGTCCGACGTGCTCTTGTCAGTATTGATGAGGAGGAAGCTGTGGTCACCGCCCGCGAATACTTTCATGGGACCGCTGAATACGTCGGGCGAGAACTGGAAGAGGGGGAGATATTCTTAGTGAGAGTTTGGTTACGTCCTTATAGATTAAATAGGTATGGTTGGATCGATAGATATGATATGAAAGGCTCCCATTTAGTATGCATAAAAACTGTTGAATGCTGAAGTGTGACCGCGTAAGTCAGTCTTCGCCTACGGGGATAAACAGAAGTGGGGGCCTCTGTTTTGACAGATGTTTTATAACGTGAAAAACCCAAACTCTTGTTTATTAAGTCCAAAAAACTGAAGTTATTGAAAAAATAATGCCGTTCAGTATAACTTTAACTTTGATTCCAGGTCTTACGCAACGGTTTAATTTTGATATACAAAACAAAAGCTATAGTATCTACTTAATCACATTACTACAGTGAAATTCTGATGAATCAAAGTTTAATGTCCAAAGTAAAATTCATATACGTCTAAATAATTGTATTTTAAACTACACTCTCAACATACCTTTCTAAATCTAAGGGAAACGTCTGAAAGTCAATGATTTGCATGTAAATAATATGTTATCTATTTTCAAACACACAATGGGACATACAGCATAAGCCAAACAATACAAAGCAAGCGGATATACCTACAACTAACTGATTCTACGCTATTGGCCACAATGGCAGTAGAGTCAATAAAGCAATTCATGATTGAACGATCAATAAATCGGTTTTCAATCGAAATATCGGCCGTTGTCATGGCTTCAAATGAAGGCATGTTTCCCATCGCGTTTTGTGATCCACTAATGGCCGATTTACTGTTACTAACTAAACTTTCGCTGACGACTGTCTCTTACATATCATTACCAGTGAAAACAACTTCTGGTTCATAACCTCAGTTATGAAAATGGATGATGACTAATTTCGGAGCTGTATAATATCGTAATATACCATGATAGATCGGGATTTCAATCTGTCAATATGATCAATATTTTCGTGAAGGAAAGCAACAAGGACCAATAGCATAGAATCCATCTAACAACAAAATCGTAGATACATATTATGATATAGGTATTGAGAGCCGTTTCAATTATGAATAATAATGGTGATCATATCATCAATAGTGTTTATAAAGACTCAACATTTCGTCTAGACGACGCAGGGCTGTTGTGGCGGGCCAGAGGCGAGTCGGCCTTGGCTTTCTTCTTGGGCTGGGGGGATTGTAAAACAGCGCTCATTACTCAATTGCTAATCAATTCTGAAAGACTAGATTTATATTATTGATGGTTGTAAACTAAGCTTATGGCAATAAGCATGCATTTCTTGTGATGCGTAAAAAGTCAAAAGGACTACTGAGAAAATAACGATATATCGTATTTTCATAATAATTATTAACTTCACAGCATCTTTAATTACGTATGGCACATTGAAACTATTTTCTGAACAAGGATATCCCTCCTGAATAGGAGTTACAACACGACCAAGCAATTTTAACACAAGAGTAAATGCCCTCCAATTGATTTACTGGATGATACATTATAAGTTGGAAATACCAATTAAATGCAAATTCACAAGCGAGTAAGATTTAATGAACATAACATACAATAAGGAATGACTGTGGATTCTGAAATGAATGTGACATAATTATTTATAAACCTTCAAATAGTTTCTAAATATATAAGTCTGAATAATGTCAAGATATTTCATAAAAAAAAATATTTTACTACCAAGCACAATTACTGTTTGATGGAAAAAAAAATATTTTCGCATGAAAAGCTACGTCAAATGAATTTGTACAAAAAATATAGTGAAAGAATCTATTGGTCACAATAACTAAATTACAAGCATATAATATAAAGGTTTTCACCTTACTGTTGCCTGGATTTTCAGTCTGTGTAAGAAAACAATGAATATTTAAGATTAAGATAGCAAAATGCAAACAAGCGTTGTCACACATCACTCAGACAGAAAACATAATATTTCCAGGTTTTTTCCGTCTCAAAATATATTAGTGTTCCTGCATATTGTGTGTAGGCTGTAGTGATAAGTGACTCTGTAAATAAATCTAAACACCCCTCACACCATCACCTTAAGATCATTTACACAAAAATCCACCACACCTCACAAGTCCACGCAGCACCAACTTTTTGGTGATTCATCGCCGGGCGTGAACAGCAAAGCAAGCTGTGTTGTCTCCGCGCATCACAGACACGACACACACACGCTACAGCATCAACCACATTACATACACACATAATAATACCCTCCCTCAGGCCAATTTTTGGCCATGGCGGCCGATCTTACGATCAGCCAGGTACTCAGGATATATTATAGTGCCCAAGTGAGTGCGCAAGATTAGGTGCACTCTCTACTCCCTCACTCTCATAGTTCGATGGGACAGCAATCTGACACGACCATAGAGAGATCAGGCGCAGGACCAAAGGCTTAACATGCCTTCCGAAGCACAGTTTTTCGGTCACCCATCCGATGACTGGCCTTTGCGAATGTTGCCTAACCTTAGCAATCGCAGGCCGAGCGTGCTAACCATTGCGCTATCGATTATGCAGCTCCTCAAATACACATACACACATAGCACAGCATCAAGCACACTACATTCCAAGCCCGAAGCACACCATCAACTCCAATAAAATCCAATAAATCAAACTTACGGGTGAGTCGTCTCCGGGCGTGAACGGGACCGGCGTCGGTACCAGCGCGAAGGCCATGTGCGGGCATCCTAGCTGCCCCCTCGCGCCGTACCCGCAGGCTAAGATGCGTTCACCCACACGACAGAGCAGGTGCCGTCGCCCGCAAGCCACTTGCGTTACAGTACTGCCCATTAGTTCCATCACCTGTGGAACAATGAGTTAGTAAGTGAATAATTCATCATCTTTAGTCGGTTGCAATCCATTGCAGGGCGGAATGGTCGTTATACCTATAATCCATCTTCCCGAGATGGAGAGTTAGTGTAGATACACACTAAACGTTTTTTTCGCTTAGTGTATTTAATAGGATATATCTATACAAATATTATAAAGAGGAAAGGTTTGATTTTTTGTTTGTTTGTTTGTATGAATTGAATAGGCTCCGAAACTACTTGGCAGATTTGAAAAATTCTTTCACTGTTGGAAAGCTACATTCACCCAGAGTAACATAGGCTATATTTTATCCCGGTACGGGAAGTAGTTCCCCCGGGACGCGGGTGAAACCGCGTGACGGGCCGCTAGTCCTATACAAAATTATGCGACGGAATTTGGCAGGGTGGGTCATCCTCAATTTAAAACACATTGCAGCGTGGTTGCGCCAAACTTCGGTCGCGTTTTTCGGCCAATTGTGTTCCTATACTTAGTCCCATATTCGCCGCGATGTGCAAGCGGGTTAGTGACCGCAGAATGGTGCGTACGTGCGGCAAAGCGCAGGCGAACGCTACTGCACATCGACTCTGTGTTTTGCCTATAGCGCACCACAAAGAAATCGCTAAAACGCTTTTTCTCGCCACTAATTTCAGGCACCCTCGGCCACCCAGAATGTGTCTTAGCGCCGTAATTTGGTAAGGTTTCTTGACCAGCAAATGCTTGACAAGGCATTTTGGTAAACAGAAATTTAATACAGAAGCACATAGACGAAACTCGTTACCTCGATTCTTCAGATATTCCTTAAGAACAACGATTAGAAAATAACAATTCTTTAAACTGTTCTATCATTTCAGAACTTTATAATGTTTGAGAAAGTTCTCACCTTTCTAGGAAATAGTTCATCCCTTGTCGTCCCATGTCCTGTTTGACCATATTCTCCATTGCCACACGTAAAGACACCACCATCTAACGTAAGGAATGCTGTGAAATCTTCTCCACAGGCTATGTGGCAGACCTGAAAGAATTACATTTTATAATAATGCCATCATGCACAATCCATTTTAATAAAGAAGTACTGAGTTGTATTCTTCTTAGGTTTAAAGATTCTTTATTTCTCAATAAAAACAGATTGTCACTTACTTGAGAACAGAATGTACAATTTGGTTAATTTATGCTACTGTCGTGCTTCTTCTTAAACATATTAATTAAAAGTAGTATAAATAAATATGTGCCATGCCTCAATTTTGTGGCAACCAAAGTAAAGTAAGGATCAGTCCGTGGAAGACAACTTTATTGTCTTTTGTAACAACTTCTATGGAAAGATTGAAAACAAAACTCGGGAAACAAAAAAGTGTTATAAGTATGACTATCCACTGTGCCAACTCAACAGACTAATTGAATTGAATCTTGGGTCATTTTAGTCTAATTCAAATACAAAACGCACTTACTTTAACATCTCTTAATGACTTCAAATGTGATGGATAGCATCTGTTATCTTTGTGTTGCAGTCCTAATTGCCCATGTGTATTTTTCCCCCAGCCAAATACGGCACCCGACCTGCCATAAGTACATACGATTACAAAAATGCCTGGGAATGTTTCTGATATTACTTATCAAGCTTATCGTTATATACTAAACCACATGTTTACATTTCCTGTTTAATTATGTAGAGATTTTTTTAACACTGGTACTAGGTTTTCTAGTTTTCGATGTTATATTTCGTCACTACTAATCCAGTTCAAAGAAGAAGTGAAATTCAAAAATATTTTGAAATTATAACATTAAAAACGATTGAAAAAATGTTGCTACAAATGAACCCGTGAATATAACGAAAACTCCATTCTATTTATAAAAAAACATCTTAAAGGGAACTTCCATGCTTACTACTAAGCTCAGTTGGGGAGGCCGGCAACACATCAACGATACCTCTGGTGTCGCAGATGTCCATGGGCGGCGGTGATTGCTTACCATCAGGCGACCCGCTAGTTCGTTTGCCGCCTCTGACATAAAAAAAAAAAACTTAAAATGTAAATAATTCATAAGTAAAACTTTGTGGATAAGTCTGTGATACTTACTTTGACAAAGCAAATGTATGGTTACTGCCACATGCAATCAAGGCAATAGGCACACCAACCAGCGAAGTGATTTGCTGTGGCACTGGTTCTTTGTTGGACATGGATCCTAGACCACATTGGCCATAACTGTTAGCTCCCCAGGAATATAGGTCACCGTCTAAAACATACAGACTATACATCCGATTTATACCTATTATAAGAATAAATATTAATTGATTTATTTTATATTAGGTACAAACAGTGACAGATTAAAACTTCTTGATGCCCTAAGCAATCCACGCCTGTGGGCCCATAACATTCTAGTTGACATATGGATAGGGATCCATATGTCAACTAGAATGTTATGCTTCTTCTGGTGCCCCTCTAGACGTGATGTCCTAGGCAATTGCTTAATTTGATTAAGGGTTAATCCATCACTGGGTACAAACAAAGACAGAACCAAAACTACTGTTAGGGTGACATCATTAATCACATAATTAAATTTTTATCAGCAGCTAAATTATTGTAAGTAATCGTATCCAATTATTTATCTGCTACAGCAAAGCAAAAATTTTGTTTTGTTAAACAATTGTTTTTAATAAGTTAAACAATAATACCAATTTATCACACTTACTATTTGTTAATGCTAGGGAATGGTATGAACCACAAGCAATTTGGACTACATTCTTAGTAGCGAGTAGCCTCACAATGGAAGGCACATTGTGCGAGTTGCTGTCGCACTTCGGGTCGAGTCCGAGCTGACCCATGCTGTTACAGCCCCAACTGAACGGCTGCCCCCATTCGTTCAACGCCAGAGAATGCTGTATCCCACATGCTACTGCTGATATTTTGAATTCCTTCAACTTTTCCACAGATGCTAAAATAAAAACAATAAAATACTCAGTTCCATTCTGCCAACATATAAAAACTAAAACTTAACAATCAGCACAATTCAATATAATTGAAGGCATAGGTATTTTTAAATGTTTTATGGAACAAAGAACATACCTATAGATAGGTATATAAAACTTGTATGGTTGCTGTTTATTTTGGATATACCTAATGATATACAAAAATATTAAACACTAAAAAGACTATATCTTTTTAATACTTTTGTTAATCCTGGTCTACTAAAACTGTTTAAATAAATATATTCCAAGCTATAAACACAAATAATATTTTAAGTAGGTAAATAATTATCAATAGTTACTTAATAATTACAAGCACATACCTGGGTACTTCCCTTCTCGGGATTCTGTATGGCGGCCCAACTGTCCAACCTCATTGCTTCCACAGGAATATAAATGGCCATTGTTCGTCAAGTAAAGAGAGTGAAATTCACCGGCAGCACACACTCGGATGTGGTTGCTCTCCTTCCAATTTGAAAGAGTTGGCCTTATTACCTAATAATAAAAGGAATTACAACAGTTCAAGTTATTGCACAATAAATATTTTTATATTGTTAAACTTTAATTTCTCAAGTTTCACAAAAATAAATACATTGGTAGTTATAGAACCTTCTACCAGCACTAAGAGAGAATATTGTCTGATGTTATTCATAAATAATACTGTTATCTACACAAATATTATTGAGTAATATTAACAATTGGAACTAAAACCTATACAAATGATAGGTCTACTAATGGCTAATCTACTGAGCATGTATTTATGATAAAAATATAAATATTTTTAATTTTGTACTTTTATTATTTAAATTGAGTTAACCTGGAAGCTTTCTCAAAGTGAATGCTATTATATTTGCAGGTATATTAGACTCACCAAATCAATTATTTCAGGGCCTTCAATATACAATTCGTGATGCGTAGCATTACCCCAACAAAACATTTTTGTAGTCTTGGTCAATGACTTTGTATTTTACAACCTATAGAAATAATTATAACCTCTACCCTAAATGTGCCAGTCTATAATGAACGGAGGTAGTCGAGAATATTATAAAATTTTAATCGAAAAAATCGTTACACGAACAATTTTATCAGTTTCATTTCAAAAGAAAATTAAACAAATACATTTTGCAAAAGTCGAGAACAATCTTCCAATGGATTGTTCTTTACTTAAACCAAATTATTGTTTGTTACAAATCGTCTAATTTACGTGTGCGGTAGTATTACTTTGTAAATAATTATGACCGTAAGTATTAAAATTATTATGATGTCAAAGAAATGGAACATTAACAATATGACGTCTGTGTTGGTCTCATGTCAGTCTATTATGGTCTACTGTCAAAAATAGTGTTGCACTCTTCGCTACCGATCAGCTTCCGATTCATTATCGATAAACTACAGCAGGATAGGTAAAAAACAAATAATAAATGAACCTACTTCGACAAAATTACACAAGTTTTGCGCAAAATGAAGATTCATTGTAGAGGATGGCTTTCATAATTTCATGAATACGGTTAATACGATAAAGTAAACATTAACATGATCGGACAAATTAAGATTTTGCATGCTCTTTATCTGAGACAACATTATTGGTTTTGTGCACACATCCAGTTGGAAAAGGTCATTCAACTTTTTTATAATCATTTGCTTTTCATTAGCCGTAGATGTAACGTAAACAAACATTAGTTACATCTCGGCAAGCAGACTTGTTTATATATATTTTTTGCTATCATACGATAGCTGAGACGACCATTCAAATTGATAGAAGTAAAAAGGAATGCTTCCTCAAAATAATTTATGTGAGGGTTCTTACAAAATAGGTTTTTTGTTAATACTGCCATCTGCTGGGGACCAAGTTAGAAATTACTTGAACTTCATTATGGTGCGGTAATGCAAGAAGCTCCATTTTTTTTTTCGAAAAAAGTCAGATGTAAATTTAGTCTATGGCAAAAAGGACGGGACGTTGTTCGGCCATATTTGTTATTGTGCTCAATGGGGATTTATTTGGAACATTTCGTTTGATTTTGGACGATAGTTTGTGATGTATTTTATTTCCTTGCTTCTTTTACTTCATAGATTTTCTGTAGTGACATAAATCGTTTCAGTTACGTCTTAGTTATGCTTATTTTATAACTGTGAATACCCCCCCTGTGGTAATTCGCTGAAATTATCCAGCGGATTTTATTGATAATATATTTCAATAAAGTTAATTAAAGTGGCGGGGGCATCAAATAATAATGGAAAAGGGGGCCGACAAGCTGCCCAAGTCGACGTGGGGTCTCCCCTACTCGACTGGGAAGAGGGTGACCATTTCAGTTTCGAGGACTCTGAACGTTTCGAGGAAGATTCTTTGTGTAGCTGGAGTTCGGAACCCGAAAGTTTGTGCAACAACTGGCGAGGATGGCGAAGGCCGAACATTCAGAACACGTTCATACCCCGCTCTGCGAAAAAAGCCATTCAAGGTAACATATTCTCAGCTGATCCTTTGTTTCGAACTATCGACAACGGGAATACTGTACAATGAACTCTTTATATAACGAAAATATGTTGATTTTCTTTCATAAATGCTATGATTCTCTCATTTGGTGAGTACTTTCATTGAAAGTTTGATGTCATGACCTATAGGTACTTATTACATTGTGTGTATTTTGTAGTGGTAGGTACAAAGAACAGGTGTTGTGAAGTCATTTACCTTTGAGTGGACTGAGCAGTTAATAATAATACCTTTGGTTTCAAATCTCTGCCAATTACTGTAGCATTTTCTTTGTTGCTTTGAACAAATTGCTCTTTAAACACATTTTCAAATAAAGAATGGAAAGTTTGATTCTTGTTACTTTCACAACTTTCACTGATGTTTTTTGTTAACTTTTTTTATCTATTATTTTTATTAGAAACAATAACAAATAAGAATGCCTTTATTAAAAACAAGATAAATTTGTTCTTTAATTTGTATATTATTTATTTTTCTTTATTTAATGTTAGTATATAAAAGTATATGTACTAATTTAAAAATTACAATATATCAGAAAAATTAATGTAATAAATATTTTTAAGAAGTTTTCTTATGGAGTTTACTTAGTGCTTCTAACATGATAGATTGTTGTCTCACGAAAATAACAAAAAAGTCTGTTTTTATTTTATTTTGAAGAGTTTGCTATTTATTCAGCAAATTAAAATAATATGCCTCCATTATAATTTTAAGTAGTGAAAGAGTACTATTGTATACTTTCAATATGTAAAAAAGTTAATTAAAATTATTATTCTATGTAAATATGTATAACAACCACTCATTTCTGAAAGCTGTGGCTATTTTACTTATTTTTAAGCTGCCAAAAGTGGTTCAGTATACTGTTAAGGATTGCTTATTAGCATAAAAATCGGAATCTGGTATCAAGTCAATGTTTTATTTCAGACAAATCAGTATCGACACTAAGCGAGTTGGCAGCAAAGTGTGTAGCTTGCCACATACCATTTGAACTTGTGGAGCATGTTTATCCACCTGTGCCTGAACAACTACAACTCCAGATTGCTTTTTGGAGTTTTCCAGACAGTGAAGATGACATCCGGTTATATTCTTGCTTGGCTAACGGTTCGGCTGATGAATTTCAAAGAGGAGAACACCTTTTCAGAGACAGAGCAGTCAAAGATGTGTTACAGATTGGTAAGTGTGGTTAATTTTAGAAAATTTTAAATGAAATTATAATATGACTTACGTTTTCAGTATTATGTGGATCTGCTTTAACTTTCTTTGCAACATAAATTATTTAAAATATGAACAAAACCTACAGCTAATAAACATTTATTATTTGAATTTATAAAGATACTGTTTATAGGACTGTGAACATACGCTCTCACTTATTTATAGGTTTCCACTTATCGGCGACAGTTACACTCAGTGTGCCCAGATCTCAGTACAATGTGGCAGTGACATTTGACCGGCAAAGAATATCATCATGCAACTGTACATGTTCATCAACAGCACATTGGTGTTCGCACATAGTATCAGTGTGTCTCTACAGAATACATTTGGTAAGTTGGTGTAACACAATATTGGTGTAATTATTATATCTGAACAGCCAGGTGGCAGTATAATTTTACACATTGAAATTATTAATAAAGTAGGTATTTTAATGATTCATTGTTCAGAAAAACAGCTAGGTGTGACTTGTTATTGTATAGTATATTTATGACACATTTAGGTAATATACCATGATGACTATGTTTATGATATTTGATTTAGCTGAGAGGACCAATATGAAATGAAATAGTGAAAACAATGCAAGGTTGATTTAAAAATAGAAATGCTTAAAAGACGTTTTGTATTTCCTCTAGCCAACACAAGTATGTCTCAGAGCGCCGGTATCGGAATCGTTGCAAAGACTGAGAAGAGATCAGCTGCAGAAGTTCGCACAATACCTCATATCAGAGTTGCCACGGCAAGTTCTGCCGACAGCTCAGCGTATTCTGGACGAGCTACTGTCGGCGCAACCGAACCAGATCAACGCGACCTGCGGTGCGCCCGACCCGACGGCCGGGGCGTCAGCTTACGAGTACACGTCATGGTTCCTAGACGAGAAGACGTTGCACAACAATATCAATAAGATACTTGTTAAATTCTGTGTTCCAGCCCCTATTGTGTTTAGGTAAGTAAGATTTCAGAGGATTTATTACATCATTGTTTTTCCAGTATTTTCCTTCTACTTTAGGTTTTTATCAGCAAAAAAAGGTACCTCACTTATGAATAAGTTCCAGTTCAAAATGCTAAAAGTTGGTTTTAAATTTTACATTCGAAAATGTAGAAGTAATAAATTAAATGAAAACAACATTTTGATACGCCCTAGTGCACAAAAGATCAACAAGATTACGTCGGTTATAAATCGGAATGTTTGTGGATGACAAAAAATGGTTATCATAAAAAAAGGTTTTCAAATCTGTTGTTGTTATAAATCCGTTAGCAGTTGCATATTATACGATTCCAACAACAGATTTCAAGCCATTAAAAGCGCATAGTAAAAATAACCATAAGTTCCTAATGTCCTCATTTCAATGTTTTTTTTCGGATTTCATGTATTGACGTTATTTCAAAGTAACTACTCCTTACCATTCAAGTACGCCAGAAAAGTAGAAGTAGATCTAGATTCAAGACAAAACAAATATTATCAGTGAAACTTATCAGTGTTATTGCATCTATTCAGGTACATTTTAGGACCTTAATAAAGGGATTGGATCGATAGCATTTTTTATTCCTTTAACCTTTTTGTTTTGTCTATGATACATTTACAAAATGTAGGAAGTAGAGCATTTTCAAACGGTTTTCTCCTTTGACTATCGATTTTTCTTTTCTTCTCTCTCAACAAGTCATAAATTTCCAGCGATGTGAACTATCTGAGCACAAGCGCGCCTCCCGCCGCGGCGGAATGGTCGTCGCTCCTGAGACCTCTGCGCGGGCGCGAGCCGGAGGGCATGTGGAACCTGCTCTCCATCGTCAGGGAGATGTTCCGCCGCAACGACAGGAACGCTATCCCGCTCCTCGAGATCATCACAGAAGAGGTGATGGCGTGCGAACAGGTGGGTTATATGTTAGGTTTGATTTTGATTGCTTTTTTGGTCTGGCTTTAACCATAGAGCTCGCGAGCGCACCTCCGGCTGCGGCGGCATGGTCGTCGCTCCTAAGAACTCTTCGCGGACGAGAGCTAAAAAGCATCTGGAACCTGCTCATAATAATATGGTCTTCGGTGCTGTTATTATCAGGAATATGTTACGTCGCTACAACACGATAGCGCTCCTCGAGATTATTACGATTGGTTTGGATTGTTTCACGCCTTTTTGGTTTAGCGATGTACTTTGAAACTCTGCTCCTGATAGGAGAGATAGATGGTGCAAATTTTATCATTGTTTTCTACGCTTTTAAAATAAATACAAAAGTGTGAAACGGTGTGAGCCTTTCTTGACAAAAATAAAATAAAAAATAAGAATTGTAACAAACATTATAAACTGTAAACGATTTACGTTCAATATAATCAAATATGATGTGCATTTAAATATGGAAACCAAAAAGTGTCAGTCTGAGTATATTACTTATTACATACACTGAATGACATTTCCCGTATTGCTAATTACCTACCTACACACTTTCGTTTTCTTTTAAATTTTATATTCAAATTAAATTAGTGAAATATATTTTTTAAAACATCGGAATATACGGTATTGGTATGACAAAACTGTGTGTCCTGTTCTTTTACGTCCAGTACGAAACATTCAAACGGTGACAAAAATCTTGACCAGCGTTGGTAGCATTCAACTGCGTTCAGAAATAACAACTAAATATAGCTTTAGAATGTGAAACCGGTGCCGTAAGTAAACTTACACCTTGCATAACGTAAACGGTCTCGCTTTCGACTTTTGACATCGCCCTAAGAAGTTGAAGACCCATTTGAAAATTAAAAATACATGGGAAATTAAATAGTCCTTGTAAGATGCTGTCAGAATACATGTATTCAGTTTCATGATAAAAATATCTTTGAGTAAAGTCGGAAGTTACCTATAATAGACGCGTTTTACCTGAAATAAAACGCATATTAAACTACTTACCTTATTAGAAGCTTATATAATGAGATAGGCACATCTATTTCCCGTTGTAATGGTATCTCTTTCTACCTCGTATATGTCTGTCTCTTTCGCACCTCCCACCCTTTTTTCACCTAGTGGCGTGGTAGGGAGGAAACCTGCCGCAGGCAGCAGTGTCCGACTTCATCATTGTGTCGAATTATACACCAGGCAGAGAATAGAAACTAAGCTTCTAATAAGGTAAGTAGTTTAATATGCGTTTTATTTCAGGTAAAACGCGTCTATTAAACCACTTGACCGTTATTAGAAGCTTATATAATGAGACCTGTTTGTTATCGCCTGGTGAAAAAATATAGCTAATGTGACTAATAAATAGTTAAAACATTTTTATAGGATAGGAACACCTACATAATAAGTGCGAAAGAAAGACATTAAATAGGTATTAAGCATTTAATGATTAGGTTTTGATGGTAATCGAACAAATTAGACTTTAGAGAATATTGAACATATTCTTATATCAACAAATCATTGTCTAATAGCAACAAATATTAATAATGAAATTAGGATGATAATATAATCATAAATCAATGGACACTTTTAGAACGTAAGTGAATTAAGAAATTATAATTTTCATTTAATCAACCGGATTAAATAGCGTAGTTATTGAAAGATTTTTACTATTACTCGAAGGAACCATAACTTCACGCTGATAGAACTTCTGGAAAGTTTTCACTGATTTCCAATTTCCTCTTGCTAAGATATCGTCAAGAGGAAAATTATTAATCCAATTGCTAGATGCAACGGCAGAACGCACACTACCTGGGGTTGCCTTAATACCCGCTTCTTTCATTAGTGATTTGATCCATCCCGCAATCACAGTACGGGATGCAGGAGATGGGGATCCCCGCAAATTTATAAATAAATTTTCAGTACCAGACAAACTGCGCCTTTCCTTTAAAATTAAAATTGTTCTATTTATCCAATACACTGGATTTAAATTGACATTTTGTGAATTAGACAACAGTTTCCAACCTGACTGTCTGTGATTTTTGCAATCCGTTTTTGATCCAAATAAAGGCCAAAATGTAATATCTTTATCTGTTTTGATACAATGCTTATCATCGACACTCAAGAGTGTGAGGTCGTGGATTCTCCTACCTGAGCATAGTATCAGTAATGTAGCCGTATGACGAACCGTTTGAAATATATTTTCACTATTTACAGTATAGGTGCTCAAGTAAGCCGCGAGCTCGTTAATGTCCCATACCGGTGATTTTAATGACTTAGGCGCTTTTAAGGATATGGACTTTAAAACATGTTTGACCAATACATCATCGCTCAATTTACCAGACAACTCTGCATTACAGAGCGTGGAAACTACCGATTTATGAAGAAGAATTGTATTGTAAGACAATTTATTTTTCAAATATAGGTCCGCCAAGTATTGTGCTAGCGTGGGACCATCGGGACTAGTAGGGTTTATGTTATGCTGATGAGCCCATGTTTTCCATCGCTTCCAAGCCACTTTATATGTCTTCCAGGTGGATGGTCGAAAAGAGGATCTTAACAAAGATACTTGAGAGGAATCCCACGATTTTATTTTCTCTGACCACCCCCACATTTCCACACTTCCAGTGTCATGTTCTGAACCATGGGGGGTGGTGTACAGTTGTAGTGTGGTAATAAAACACAAAGTATGTAAACAACGGTAGACGCTCCTGCTCGCCCGGCGGCCGGTACAAGAGTGCGCGGCGAGCTCCCGCTCTCCGCGCCCCCACCACCGCACGCCGCGCCAGCAAGCGTGTCCACTATATTTATTAGCTATACATCACATCTACCTTTTACAATAAAATAAAACAAAACTCTATTAGTTATTTCCCAAGTACATCATTGTGTCTGACACAACCAAGTTTCCTTAAATAATTTACACAGATCAACTATATATACTATAACTATATAAATCAACAATATAGATTGACATAAACATATCTATGATAAAGATAGCATAACTAATCGTCTACATCACGATTGTCAGAGCATTCACTAGAATCTCTCATAGTTCTATAATTTCCATTAGAAAATAATAATAACCTTCCACTTTCCTTCAACTTGTTTTAAATGTACGTTTTTTCTTCTTTATATGCATTCTGTTATTGTCATTTTCCAAATCTATTTATTTATATATAAGTTAATTTATTTAATAAGTACAGCCAAAAGTATATATTCTTGCTAATGATAACAAAATACATATGAAGGAACCGTTCTGATATGCATCACAATAACTGCGTACATAAAACTTACTAGTTGGTACAGTAAATATATACAATGGGACAACTGAGTCGGAAGCACCCATCGGGCTATTTATCCGACAAATACATTTAAATTTAGAAAAGTTTTGACAATAAATATCAAGATCTACAATAATATTACTAACCTGATTATACTCAGCCACAATCCTTGCCAAAGGGGGTTGAAGACCGAGTTTTGAATTTATTTTACTCAGATTCAGATTCGTTAATTGCAAGTCACAAGTTATTAAAGATGTTTAAATGTTAATAATTGTATTTATGACTGTAGAGGAAATAATGTAAGAAGCAATAGCTTATATTGTTGTTTCTCTTTACAGGTATGTAAATAAGTTATTATTCTTAGCGTAAGTGTAAAATTAAGTGTAATTAGGTATGATTGTCATGCTCACAATAAGTATCTCTTCACAGAGCAACATACGGAACTATTGTTTCATTAAATAAACAACCTATTACAATTATATGTAGAAAGTAAAGGTGACGCCCTGCAAGGGCACAACAAACGTGTGGGGCAACTATTGCCTTCTTTTTTTTTTATAAATTAATATTATATTATATTATATTCATATTATATTATATTGCATTATGTACCTATGTATTATTATTCATTCAGCAGAGTTATCAATTATTGATAAATCTGTCATGAAAGAATTCTGAAATGTCATTAGCATTTATTTATTAGGATGCTTTAAGTTTTTTTTTTTTTTTTTTAATAAAAAGGATAGGCTTTTCTATATTAATTAAGACGCTCATTATAAGGTTGACGATGGGAATTTCCGCTACACAGAAATGCCAAATGCTTGGTAAAAGCACGCTGAATGCTCTCCACTCTGCGAGTGTACGCTATAAAATGGACTCCAGATTCAGGAAGCAAATTCGAGATGCCTGCGCACTAAAGCGTTATTGAGTATATTATATTATTATTATTTTTTTTTTTTTTTTTTATTACTTGATGTGGAATCATTTTCCAGCGATAAGGGATATACAGATTGCATCGCAACAATCTACCTTTCTCCCAAGATCTTTTTGAATGAGGTTACTTTCCTCAAAATTAACAGATTTCTGTAAATTTTTAGGTCACCGGCAAATAAAAATGTTATGCAGTTTTTATATTTTGAAAGAGTGATCGATATCAAATCTCTAATGTGCTCTCTAATTAAAGAACAGATTAAAGACTTGAAGGCCTTTACTAAACAAGAAAGCGTTGATATAAGGCGGTAGTTATTTATACACATGTGGCGGGTCATTTCATTCTCTCTCTAAGATGGTTGAGTGAGGTGATGGCTGCCGCCACATACGTCATACTTGTGAACAGGTGCCACCTTTGGGGACTGGTCGACCAGGGCGCCTCCAGTCCAGAATAAATTAAGAATTTAATTTTCATTTTTTAATTTATTAGGTACACACAGTAGACTATGTATGACTCAGTGAAAGCAATTGCTGATGCATTATTGTTGCAAGTTTATTTTTATATTATTGCAATAATTTTGGCATTTAAAAAGAGCAACTGTCGAGTTTCTTGCCGATTCTACTCGGCAGAATAACAGTCATTACTAATAAAAGTCATTACATAACAGTTTATTTTTGATGACGATTCATAAGTGCTTATATTAAGCCCATTTGAATTGTGACATCCACTTCAGAGCCAGTGCTATTCGATGTCGTCTCTAGGTGTGATTAAGGTATTTAAGGAACCGTTTCTGTACTTTATCTTTTCCCGAAAGGGGGTTGATAACTCATTTGTTGAACCATTTAGGATGACTTCGTCTACTACGACGTCGTTGTTTTCCTGACTCAACATAAAATAAAGAAATCATTTGATCAAAATCTCCACAAGCCAAAAACTAGACCGGCCAAATTACACACTGTAACGCAGCCACAATGTTGCAATAGTCGGCTTTAAAAAAATTGGATAAAGATACACTGTCGTTGAACGGAGAAAATTTGATTTAGGGTAAGGCATGATAAACAAGAGGCTCGGATTAATCCCGTAGCACTTATTGATAGCATACCTGATGCTGCGGATTCGTAACCAACGCATAATGTATGCGACTGATAACTAGTCTAGATACTGTTCATCACTATTACTGATGTTATTGAGTTGATGAAGGCCATTAGAAGATAAAAAGCCGATTAAGTGTAACCCAAGTTGTACTTGTAATTAAGTGGCGTCATTACGTATCATCACTAGGCTCCCAGTGGATACCACCAAGGTTGCAGTCACAAACTACATACCTATTACAATATTTTCCGATCGGTATTGAGCAAGTTCCACAATGTTAAGAAAACGCTTTAAAGGTTCCAATTTTACTGGTGGAGGTACGAAGGTACTAGGTACACAACGCAAATAATAATATTTTATTTATAGTATTCCCAGTTTGAAACTGTAGTCTGACCCAAACGCTTTTAATATCGTCGTATTTTAAGTCTTGTTAGCGAGTAGACAGAATATTTTGGGACAGAGCTTAAAGAACACTCCCACCATCCATTTTAGAAAACACCACCAGAGCCAACACACACACGATCCCTACGATAGACTATTGTCCACGATTTCGTCTGTTGAGATGTTAACCACGTTTCAGTGAGTGCAATGGCATGGTAATTACAAAGCAAAATGCTATCAAACACTAATTTCGTTTTGGCCTCAAGACCATGGACATTTTGGTAGTACAACTTAGCATAAACACATCAAGCCCGACCTATGTGCAAAACGTTACCTTTTTGGCCTCCGGCATGGTGACATTTGTCGCCGTGCGGTATAACTTTAGGCCTCGTCGCGACCATTTTCAATTGTGGTGGCTAATAGTGATATTAATTGTGACATGACTGTGGGACTATACTTTTAATCAAGGAGATTGTCCGCTTTTATGGGTACCGTTCTAATTAATAGAACTACCTCTTTGGACATTGTAGGTACCGTCCTATTTTCATAGAACTACCTCTTTGAACATTGTAGGTACAGTTCCGATTTTTATCGAACTACCTCTTTGAATATTGTCGGTACAGTTCCGATTTTCATCGAACTACCTCTTTGATATTGTCGGTACAGTTCCGATTTTCATCGAACTACCTCTTTGAATATTGGCGGTACAGTTCCGATTTTCATCGAACTACCTCTTTGAATATTGGCGGTACAGTTCCGATTTTCATCGAACTACCTCTTTGAATATTGTCGGTACAGTTCCGATTTTCATCGAACTACCTCTTTGATATTGTCGGTACAGTTCCGATTTTCATCGAACTACCTCTTTGAATATTGTCGGTACAGTTCCGATTTTCATCGAACTACCTCTTTGAATATTGGCGGTACAGATCCGATTTTCATCGAACTACCTCTTTGAATATTGTCGGTACAGTTCCGATTTTCATCGAACTACCTCTTTGATATTGTCGGTACAGTTCCGATTTTCATCGAACTACCTCTTTAAATATTGTCGGTACAGTTCCGATTTTCATCGAACTACCTCTTTGAATATTGTCGGTACAGTTCCGATTTTCATCGAACTACCTCTTTGAATATTGTAGGTACATGGTTTAGGTACCATTTGATTATTTAGACTACTTCTTAAGTGTTACTCTCAGTTGTTGCCAAAAGTAATATTAAACTTTATCATTAATTACACGAAACTTAAATATATTTTAAGTTTGGATAGTATCTTTAATCTTACTTTACGTTCGTTGATTAGACAGTGAAATTAGCGAACCGTTTGATGGTGGTTTGCACGGCGCAGCGCGAACACCTCACCAACTTTGCAATTTCTTTCTGCTACTTGCCTTGTTCATGGAGAAGTTGTATTTTCACACAATTCTCTAAACAAATTTCACTTCTTTTTGGCATTTTTTTTTTAAATAATTTTTTCGTCAATCTAATAACTTAAACAGAAATAAAAGCTTGTTTACTCGTAAAAGATCCGAAATTATTTGAGACACCGACATAACATCTCAGATGAGCCATTGTTCAATTGGTAAACATGTTTTGTGCATTTTTTAGGGTGCCTAATACTTTTGGCCAAGGGTGTATCTGTTATTTCAATAAGGTATCAGTACCTATATCTATGAAGGTCTTACTTTCACATTGTACACATAGGTACACACGCATTCATGTATAAATGTATTCGAATAAAATAACTATCATTCACGTGATAAAATATTCATGTAACATTTTACGACAATAATTAATTTTTTGTTCTATACTTGCGAGGAATCTTAACTTTTAGTTACTTTACTTAGTGTTAACGTTTAATATCGGGCGGGAGTATAACGAACACCTGTGCGCGATTCCGGTCCGCGCGAACAATAGAAACAGCATTCCATCCGATAAGCAAGCTTGTAGGTACCCAACCAAAATGCACATTTAATAAACGTATAAATTTTTAAAATCATTTTGACAACAGACTGAGATAACTTGTAAGTAATTCTACTTTATTACGGTATAGGTAACAACCAGTGTCTGTAACCTGCCTTACTAATTAATTCATTATTACTGTAACTGTTTTACGGTAACATGAAATAGAAAACAGGTATCAGTCACTGATTTACCTCTAGTAGCACTTTGTGTTTTATTTAGCACAACAATATTTATTAATTTCATACCTTGGTTATTTAGATCCTGGCAGGGTCGCCACTTGTACAGTTGTAGTGTGGTAATAAAACACAAAGTATGTAAACAACGGTAGACGCTCCTGCTCGCCCGGCGGCCGGTACAAGAGTGCGCGGCGAGCTCCCGCTCTCCGCGCCCCCACCACCGCACGCCGCGCCAGCAAGCGTGTCCACTATATTTATTAGCTATACATCACAGGTGGTAGACCCGTCGTTGTGTCGACTAAGTATCGTCTCAGATTTGTCAATGTGAATGGGGCTGCCACGCTCCGAGATTTGAGATCCGCTCTCCAAAATACTTTCTCCCAACGGGGAACAACTACGAGATACACCCCTTCGGCTCGGTTGAGGTGCGTCAGTACTCGCGGGATAAGAAATGGAGGCGGAAAGATCCAAGCGAGTGGGAAGTTCCATCTCATGCTGAAAGCGTCGTGGAATATTGCTTCCCGGTCGGTCAGGTCCAGTGTGGCATAATTGGCCACTACTCGTGCGGTCTTTGACGCGAATAAGTCGATCACTGGTGTTCCCATCTTGGCAAATATCATTTCTGTGCAACTCGGGACTAAATGCCATTCCGGTGGTCGGCGATTTCGGGATAGGCCATCCGCATGGGTGTTGTACTTGCCGGGGAGGTAATGGATTTTCAAGTGAATATCGTGGATGTCCAGAATATGAAGGATGCGGTATGTCAGGTCCATGAGAACCTGAGATTTTGTCCCGCCTTCGTTTCGGAGATATGCTACTGCCGATCGATTGTCCGATTGTATTAGTATCGAACTGCGAGTCATGCTTTCTGCATGACGTTCCAGCACCTTCAGAATGGCCAACAATTCCTTCTGGTTGCTGTGGAGTTG
Source organism: Nomophila noctuella (assembly GCA_958496325.1). Taxonomy (NCBI): domain Eukaryota; kingdom Metazoa; phylum Arthropoda; class Insecta; order Lepidoptera; family Crambidae; genus Nomophila; species Nomophila noctuella. Next base: position 5,538,815 of record OY292488.1, read on the forward strand.
CTGTTCCTCTAGGCTCCAACTGCCAGACATGACTTGGCTGTCGAGCTGGGCTCCCCACGCTATGTTCGACGCATCGGTGGCAAGAAAATGAGTCGGCGGTGGATGATGTATTCGGCTTGCAAACCAACAATTCTGAAGCCACCAGCGCATCTCCGCTAGTACAGTGGTGGGCATTATGAATTTGGCAGAGGGGTACTCGGGCAATGTATTCAAAAATTTCAGGGCAGCTCTGTGATTTAGTCTCCCTCGAGGGACTACAAAGCTGGCGAAATTTAATAAACCTATGAGACTCTGCAGTTCCTTGAACGTTATTTTGCCGGTTTTCAAGGCCAACTGAATTTTCTTCACCACAGTGACTGATTTTTCTGGAGGGAGGTACTTGTGATTTGTCCAAGGATTCCAAACTATTCCAAGGTATGTTATGCATTTTTGAGGCACAAGCACCGACTTGGCATAATTTATTTGGAATCCGAGTAATCCCAAAGTGTCTAGCAGCATTTTTACGTGCTTGGACAAAACATTCGGATCCTGATGACACAGGAGATAATCGTCCAAGTACACCGCAAGCCTGAGACCTCTTTCTCGAAGGATTTGGCCTATCCAATTTGTCAGACAAGCAAATACCTTTGGTGCGGTGCCCAACCCGAATGGGAGACATGTCATTTGCATGATTTTGCCTTTGTAAATGAGACGCAAGAACCGCCTGTGAGCCCGGGCAACTGGTAAATTGAAATAGGCTTGCGACAAGTCCACCTTGCACATCCAGTCCCGGGGTTGGAGGAAGTCTGGGATGCGGTGCATGTTTATAAGCCGAAAACGGTCGATTAGCACATATCGATTTAGAGATCTCAGATTGAAGATGGGCCGTTGAGAGCCGTCGCTCTTCGGTACGAGAAACAGTGGCGAGATAAAACTCGGCGTTGGAGGGTTTACTTCTTCTAAAACACCTTGTTCTCTCATCTGTTGCACGACCGCTGTCATGTCGGCTGACTCCACAGTGCGACGTGTGTCGTTTGTGACATCTGGCATTCTCAGAGGGGGTTTTTTCATAAATGGTATGCGATACCCTGAAATTATCTGCAGAACGTAAGCGGGAGCCCCCATTTGGCGCCACTGATTTGCAAACAGTGCTAATCGACCAGCTTGGAACGGCCTCGAGTCATTGTCGTTGCCTCTTATTGCCTTTGTTGTCAGATGGCGAATAACGACGTTTTTGTCCTCTATTAGACGTCTGTCTATGCTTTGATCCGCGAGATCGAAAGGAACCTCCTCTAAAGCAGGAGCTGTATTGCTGTCGTTCATTGTTAACATTGTGGTGGCCCTTTGGCACATGTCGCGAGCAGTTGCCTTGCGGGGCGAGGTCATGTTGATAACAATTGTTATAACCGCTCGAAGCAGGTTCACAGCATCTAGAAGCACCATGCGATGGCGCAGTATTATTGGCATACCCCTGCGAGGGGAGCCTTGTGGCAATAGCATTAACGGGTTTTGCTCGCGAAGCATTCCCCTTACTTTGCCTGTTGAGCGGCCAAAAAGTTTTTCTTATCCCACCCGTACTTTCCAACGCAGCTGTGAGCGACTCAGTATGGAAAATGTGGGTATTAGATGGAGGTATTTTACCTAATTTGCTTTTGACAAGTGGGTCGCGAACATTTTTTAAAATATTATCTCTTCTCATTTCAATAGCTTCAGCCCTGTGGCCACAGACCATTTGTAAGAGATCGTTAGACACCTTATGGAAGTCACCTTTTAGAAATATTTCATCAATTTTATCATTTAAATTATGCAGCGAAGATTCTGATTCTTTGGCCCAAGCTAATAATTTACGACAATTATTAAGAAACACTTCTTTTTGCTTTAAAATACAGAATGTGAGTGCAGCATACGATTTATCAGAGTAGGCTAGGTGGCGTAAATTATCATACGCCATTACCTCTTCGTTTGTTTCCAACTCTGTAAATCCGGGCGAATGATTATAAAGTTTTTGTGTTTCCGCGTACCGCACGTCAGACCACGTACTACTGCCAAGCCGTTGACATTCGTTCAACATACTTAAAAAAGGCCCTGGGGTTCGAGGAATAACGGGATCTTTAACTTTAGTTTCAAAATCAAATGTTAAGTTTGCTTCCACATCTAATTTTGGATGACCCGGGTCACACGCGGATTGAAAGGGCAAAGGCGGACACTCATTATAAAGCTCGTGACTAACATCGGACAAAAATGACTCGATATCACAATCGCGTTGTAAACTATTATCTACGAATTTTTTTTTTCTTAATTCACCCACTTCTTTTGACAATTTTTCTAAAAGGTTACGTTCATGTCTTTGTTTCTTAGAACGATGACGTCGTTTTCTGCGTCTTTTTCTCTTTGAATCTCGCGAAGATTCGGAAGAAGTAGACAAAGACGAGGAACTCGAACTACTACTAGTTGAGGACCCGCGCTTCCTAAGTCCCGGCGAATAATTTCGCTGTTGTTGTACGCCAGACGGCCCAGCGGCTGTCAAGTCGACCTCGTTTTCCATCGTTATACGACCCACTTATTCTTAGATATAATATCCTAAAAGGAATGAAATAATAAACGTGGAACAAAAGAATTAAATAAAAATCAAAAATAAAGATTATATACTGAGGGTAGATTCAAACACGAACGGTCACACCGTTAAAACACTTAAATAAAATATTGTGCAACTTACGTGCTTTGTGCAGGAATAGATCACTGAGATTACGTTTTTAGTTTTTGAACTAAAATGTAGTAGCACTTTTGGAGCACAAGTTTACACCACGGGAAATTTCAAGCCAATGATGAAGTCGGACACTGCTGCCTGCGGCAGGTTTCCTCCCTACCACGCCACTAGGTGAAAAAAGGGTGGGAGGTGCGAAAGAGACAGACATATACGAGGTAGAAAGAGATACCATTACAACGGGAAATAGATGTGCCTATCTCATTATATAAGCTTCTAATAACGGTCAAGTGGTTTAATGAATATTTTTCGGTGCCGTTAATGACATTGCAACTTTGTTATGTATGAGTAGATTCTAAGAGAAAATGTAAATGCGATGATGAATGAATTCTAACTTCGATTAGTTTTCAAAGCGCTTCACAGAACATTATTAGTAATTGAAGAAATTACTCTGAAGATTTTTCTATCGTTAACACTTTCATTTGTTTTGCCAAGGTATAAACTTACATGATTTAATGACCTTTGTAACTGCAGAAACTATTGAATCACGTAAGAAGAATTTCTCATGATCTAATGACTTTGTATAATCTTTCTGCGCTATAGGTACTTTGTATTAACGTAGTCCAATCTCATACATGTGTGATTTCTAGGTTTATTCGGATTCGTCTTAATAAGTCGCAGTAATTCGTCGTATCTCCTGAATCTGACATCGCTAAACGTCTTATATTCTTCCACCCGTTCGTTCATCATCGTACTGTTATCAATCACACTGCGATTTCATTAGTCATCCACACTCGTCATTAAAAAAAAAACATGCATTGGACTAACACACCAATTGCCTAGCCCCAAACTAAGCTCGAAGCTTGTACTATGGAAGCTAAGGAACGGATAGACATACTTAAATACTTTTATAAACATCCATGACTCGAGTACAAATTGTGATGTTCATCACACAAACATTTGCCCCTAGCGGGATTCGAACGCGCGACACTTGGTTTTGTAGCCAGGGTCTCTAGCCACTCGACCAACGGGCCTGTCATTTATTGTACATTCACCATTCTTCCATTTACAATCATCATAGACAACCGTCTATCGCTCCCACATACCTATTGTTAACCGGTTCATACGTTCATGCGCAGATCATAGTCTGGTGGTACAGCACAAAGGCGGCTCTGGTCGCCTGGGGCGGCGGCGGCGGCGGCGGCAAGCACGGCGGCAGCGGCGGCAACTCGTCCGCGCAACACGCCTGCTCCTCCCTCTGCGATGAGGTAACGTACTTAACGGCACTCATTGTATTGATAAAGGTTTATGACCATGTCGTACAAGAAAAGGGATGATGACTCATATCACTATCATCAATTTTACAATGTTCTTCTACAAAAAGAAGTTTTTTTTTATCCAATGTGTTTGTTTGTATTCTGTTATTCATAATTTTTATTTTTTTATTACATAAAAACAGTTATGTGTTGCACAATTGATTTCAAAATCAGGGACGTCATAATTGAGTATTCACATAAAAGCTTCATAGTTTAAAATCGTTCAATTTGCCAAGCACTTATAAAAATAAAAGTGAGTTGATAATGTGAAGATTGAAATTGAGAAAAGTTACATTTTACATGAATTTGATGTTTTTTGGTTCTCAAACAACCATGTGAGTAATGTCATTAGTTATTTAACTAATATAACTGTGCAGGTGGTAGTACTATGGCGACTCGCAGCACTGAACCCGGCCCTAGCGCCGCACGAGCGCGATACTCTACACGAACAATTCACGCAATGGCACATGAAAGTCCTCGACAAGGTAAGTATCGGCTACAAATAAAAAAAATGTTAAAATATAGATGATTACTTATTTTATATAACGTGACGAAAGAATGATTTTGGTAGTGAGTTTCTCTAAGTGGGTGTACAAGGAAACATAATGGTGGCTACAAATATAAAGATGATTACCAATTTATATAAAATCTGACGAAAGTAAGAATTTGGTTGTGAGTTTCTCTGAGTTTGTATTATGTCTTTTTCTGATTATGTAACGAGGATAAACCAATTTATTTAACTGATACCTTGATCAAATATTTTACATCATTATTATGATAATATGTCTCGGTTAGTAACTAACTGCAGCTTAATAATATGAAACATAATGTCTGATAGTAATCTGTAATCAGTAAGTGTACCAATAATAAATAAAAAATCAATCAGGTGGCGAAGAACCGCAACAACCACATGAGTTCCTCCCACACGCGCCACGCCTCCCGCGCTCACTCGCACCCGCCGTACATCAACGGCATCAGCGAGAACGAGGTGTTCCCCGGCTTCCATCCCGCCATGGAGGCCTGTTTCCTCGAATGGGACGACTACCCGATACCAGGAGTGACTTACACGAAGGACTTGAACCCGCTGTATCACAGCCCGTTCACTATATTCAGACACCCGGATAAGCAGAATGATGCTCATCAGGTATGTATTTTGTGTGATAAATAAGGGTGTTTCTCGAGTGGGACGACTAACAGATACCCGGGGTGACATACACAAAGGACTTGAACCCGCTGTACCACAGCCCGTTCACTATATTCAGACATCCGGATAAGCAGAATGATGCTCATCAGGTATGTACTTTGTGCGATAAATGAATATGTACATATGTGAAAAAAAACAAGGTGTTTCTGAATAGGCCTGTTCACCAAGTGAGACGACTACCCGATACAAAAACGATAAAGATTAATGTGCAGTAAACAAAAGTTAGAAATATATTTTTATTCAATTTTTAACCGTTTTAACTTAAAATTGCAATGTTTGCTCAGATTTTAAAGAGGTAAGCGCAAAATAAGATTAATTGTAAATACAAACTTATCTGAACTTTATTTTTAGGTGAACTCATCAAAAGCAGTTCTGAACAATGAAATGTCGCTAAGTTACCGACTCACGAATCCCGACCCATCGATGCAAGGACACCGCACATTGGTAAACAGGAACAGTCGCATCAATGTTGACCTAGCTATTGCCGGTCCTTCTAATCAGGTGAGATAGTCATGAAGATAACTTGTAATAATTGTGTTGAGTTTTGTTATTTGTATGTAAAAACATGTTTTGTTTTTATTGTTGTCATGTTTAGTAATAATAAAAAAACTTTTTTTAGCCATGTGGTTCTGGCGAGGGTCCAAGTGAGGTCAACCGCGAATCCGGTCCCAGTGACGGAAATCATTCCAGTGTTTCATCTGAGGGTAAGTTCGTTTGGTAACCTTACATCATTTATTTCGCCGGAGATATAATTTTCCTTCATTTCATCTAATGATGACTCTTAAACTATAGTAATTGAGATTCGATTCTCGTCTTGAGTTCATAGTTTTATTGTGGTCTGGGTTTTTGAAGCAGATGAAACCTATAGCCATAAAATACTTACTTACTTACTCCCATGGCACAGTGTGTCTTGGCCTCCAGAATGAGAGTGCTCCACTTTTTGCGATCTTTGGCGATTTCTCGCCAGTCCCCAACCATAAAATCATGAAATACAAAAAATATAATTGTAGTTACAGTGTAATGTGTACACGTTAGGGTAAATCATTAAACCTCTATCGCATTTGAAGGTTTCTGCGAGAACGAGGAGGAGATTTTACAACAGAGCGGCGGTGATACCGATTCTCAAGAGTCTAGTTCTCCACCAGTTTCTTCAGATGACGCTCAGCGCCGGGTATCGAACGACGACTCCGTCTCTGACGATGAGTGCAACATCTACTTCTACGACTCCGCGGCTGCCAGGCGGGCGGTCGGCGGAGAGGGGTCGAGCGGCGCCGCTATGGTAAATTGAAATTAGACTTTTTTTTGGTATTGAATTGATAATGTGATTTGAGGCTCTGACGCGTTGTATTTGTACTGAGCCTCTGCATCAAGTTCAAATGGGTGATATCATAACCTATACCATATGAGTTACTATGTGAAGATTGCAAATTCGCAGGCACTTAGTAGCTTATTTCGAAGGATCTTTTCCAGTGTACATTTATTTCTTATTTATGGTGTATTTATATTTGTTTTGATCGATGTTCAAGTGAATTAAAATAATTCTGCTACTTACACTGATTTATTTAATGTTAACATACTGAAAGAGGTGCGATGCCATATTTAAATTATACTCCTAAAAACATACGATGGCTCATACACAAGTATTGCCTTCAATTCGATAAACTTATCGCGTCTGTTTGGTAATGGTAATGTATGTGTCGCAGGGTGCCGGTTCGAGCGGGGCCGGTCCTTCTGGCGGAGCGGGCGTGGGCGGCGCTGGCGTCGGCTCCGGCGCCGGCAGCTGGGAGTGCACATGGGAGGTGTCGTTCGCACGAGCTGAAGGCTTACAGGTATAGTTATTATTGAAATGAAATCTATTAAAAATTTTAAGTTTTTACGATGGATAATACTAAAGTTATCCCAAGTTAACAATATTGTTTCCAAAAAAAAAATCCACTATTGGAGTGGTGAGGAGTGTGCAAGTATCAGAAAGTGGTGACCAACCGACCGATCAGATCGGTCAGCATATTGGATACGAACTGTTTTTTGTAATCTGTTAAATAATACGGTGTTTGATTGAAAAGTCAAAACACTTACTTTTTATAAATGTCAAAAACGTAACATTGCATGGAAAGCGGTAAGAAATACTAAGCTATGTCGTCACAAATTAGTTTTGTCAAACAAATACTTTTTTAGTCTCCATCATTTGAAATCATGATTTCGTTAGAAAACATGTTTCCAAAGATGGGTAATGTAAGAGTTTCATAATTTAATTTAAATGCATTTAAATACCCAATTGTCACATGTGTTCCCAGGCACACGGTCACCTGCGCGAAGCCTGCGCCCTAGGCGCTCGTCTCGCGCGCGAGCTGCTAGCCCGGCCGCCCGCCCTGGGCGCGGCCGCGCAAGCTCCTGCGCACGACCCGCGCAAGCCGCGCCGCCGCCACGCGCCCTCGCCGCGCCTCTGTGCGGCCAGCCATCGCCTGTCCTGCCTGGCTTCGGCCACCCTGGCCAAGTGCGCGTTCCTCTGCACGGTGAGTACTTGTCAATGTCATCATCTTGTTTAGTCCACTGCCTGCAACCTATCCGTAATCATCATGCTTAGACTTATACAATAATTTCTTTTAAAAAAAACGACAGTATATGGTGGAAAACTTATGTTATACACCATGAATTTAAAAGCTGTTTTTTTGTAGCGATAGGAAACATTGTAAATAGTAACTGGGTGCCACAGCCAAAAAAACTTTACAAATTGTCGAATTTTCTCGGATTGCGCTTGAGATTTGGTAATGTGAAATAGCTTATTAAACGTAGGCTTATATGCGTAATACACCTTAACCGGACCTATTCGGACTAATTAGAATTTTTTGAGAAACATGAACGGTAAGTTAACGAATGAAAACATCTGTCCTGAAGATTAGTGGGTTCTTCATGTCTACACGATCCGGGTGATCTGGAAATTTAGTGATAGAACATAGAACATTATGTTTACTAAAAGTGATTTAATTTAATATCAACAGGTTTTAGCAGAATTCAGCGAACATCACGAGCTCGCGTTCCGCGTCGGCTTATTCGCCTTAGAGATGGCGCGTCCCCCGGCCAGCACGAAGGCGTTGGAAGTGAAGCTCAACAACCAAGAGACCGAACTGGTCGCGCTGCTGAAGAAGCTGCCTACCGGCATCGAGCAACTCGTGCTCGCTCGCGAGAAGGCGGAGCAACTACGTGACGGGACATTGCGGTAAGCGTTATAGCTGATCGTGGCAACTTAACACACGTATGACGATATTTTGACGACCTGAGGTGCGATTCACTAAGCGCAAATGTCATAATCTCACGGCTGTGTAATCGGTGACAGAAGTAAATTACTAGTAAATTAGTACTATCACCGATTACACAGCCGTGAGATTATGAAATTTGCGCTTAGTGAATCGCTTGGTGTAATGTCAAGAAGTTGACTACTAGACCAAAAGGTCGCAGGTTTGATCCCCGCACAGGACAACATTTGTGTGCATGAACGTGTGCGTTTGTCCTGGTTTGGGTGTTATATGTATATATTTTAGTACATTTGAAAAACCACTGTTGTTTCTGAAATCTGTAACACAAGTCTAAGCTACTTAACACGGATCAATGTACATGACGTTGTGATATTTACATACACACACAGAATAATATGTATGTCAAGACATTCTCAATTTCCCCATTATGACAGAGTTTTTTTTAGGACAGTTTATAATAATATGATTAATTTCGTAATTGATTATTATTTTCTTAACAGCAACCGTGGCCCTGCCCTGCTTCCTATAGCACTTGCCAGCTTCTTATTTGATGTGCTGGTTCTATCGGCGACTGACAAAGAAAACAAACATCCTGTAAGTTTATCGCACTGTATAATATTTTCTAACCTATATAAGTGTACGTATATTTTATTTTACTATTTAATTCCCTTTCTATTTTTATCTAATCTAGAACTCCCGATTACAGTGTAGGATGCCTACGGATGAGATGCTAGGATTCGAAGCAGCCGTGGCGGCTCTCGGACTGAAGGCTAATGTATCTGAGGCCGAACATCCTCTACTATGCGAAGGCACCAGACGGCAGCGTGGAGAACTGGCTCTTACGTTGCTGTCCTTCTACAAAGATGACCCGGTGAAACTTGCCAGGATTATGAATAAGGTTTGTTAACCTATTTATTCATACTTTTCTTGTAATGATCATTTTTTTTATGTTTTACTATTACTCCAGTCAAAATAGACAAAATTAAGACTCAAGTTTGCATTAATTCCCAACAAGCTGGATTTTTGTGCAGGCCTAGAATACGTCATTACAAATGATATGTCAAAAGTCCCCATCGATCCCGCTTGTGCGTTGTTTTTTATTCGTGGTCAAAGGGCCCAAATTTGCGTTTTTTGCTTATATCTCTGAAACTAAGAGAGCTATCGAAAAATGGTTCAGGTAAAGTTTGTAGATCGTAAAATTGTCTACCTAAAAGATTTCTACACTTTTCTTGTACAAAGCAGCGCTGTCGAGATATCTTGACTTTAAGCCGCAGGAAAGTCGTATTTTCTAGTAGCCCACATTATGCAATTACAATAAATTGTGTTGAGTAGTTTATCTGGAGCAGGTGGCAGTCAAGTATGGATTGGCTCTAAACGATTATTTACCAATTTCCAGCCTCAATTTTCGGGATTTAGATCATTGAAGTCAAAAAAGACAAAATGATGTATCAAGCTTGCATTCATTCCCAACAAGGGGGACTTTTGTGCAGGCCTTGAATACGTCATTACAAATGATATGTCAAAAGTCCCCATCGATCCCGCTTGTGCGTTGTTTTTTATCTGCACTGAAAATCTTCGGATCCTATTTTTAACCATTCTGGTAGTCAAACCTCAATGGTCCCCATAGAGACTTTTACTCCTTACATGAAATAGGATCGACTGGCGCGAAAAAAAAAATTTGGAATTTTCAGTACAAAATGTATGGGAAAAGTTTTTTGCGATTTCTGACATTTCTAGTACTGAAACCTCAAATGGTCCCATAAAGCCTTTTAATCCCAACATGTAATAGGATCGATTGGCAAAAAAAAAACAGAAAAACTTTTCCCATACATTTTGTACTGAAAATTCCAAATTTTTTTTTTCGCGCCTGTCGATCCTATTTCATGTAAGGAGTAAAAGTCTCTATGGGGACCATTGAGGTTTGACTACCAGAATGGTTAAAAATAGGATCCGAAGATTTTCAGTGCAGATAAAAAACAACGCACAAGCGGGATCGATGGGGACTTTTGACATATCATTTGTAATGACGTATTCAAGGCCTGCACAAAAGTCCCCCTTGTTGGGAATGAATGCAAGCTTGATACATCATTTTGTCTTTTTTGACTTCAATGATCTAAATCCTGAAAATTGAGGCTGGAAATTGGTAAATAATAGTTTAGAGCCAATCCATACTTAACTGCCACCTGCTCCAGATAAACTACTCAACACAATTTATTGTAATTGCATAATGTGGGCTACTAGAAAATACGACTTTCCTGCGGCTTAAAGTCAAGATATCTCGACAGCGCTGCTTTGTACAAGAAAAGTGTAGAAATCTTTTAGGTAGACAATTTTACGATCTACAAACTTTACCTGAACCATTTTTCGATAGCTCTCTTAGTTTCAGAGATATAAGCAAAAAACGCAAATTTGGGCCCTTTGACCACGAATAAAAAACAACGCACAAGCGGGATCGATGGGGACTTTTGACATATCATTTGTAATGACATATTCAAGGCCTGCACAAAAATCCAGCTTGTTGGGAATTAATGCAAACTGGAATGTCTATTTTGACTGGAGTATATGCATTTTTTAAGAGAGGTAGAGCTTTGTGGAACTTCCACTCGAATTTGCCGCTCGTCTAGGGAAGTACCTCCACCTTACAGAAGACAACAGTGAAGTAGCACTTTGTAACTTGTGCTTTGTTTCTGCTGGAAAGTAAGGTCGTCAGAGCTCAGTTGGGGAGGATATGGGGTTTTTAAAGGCAGGCAACGCATTTTCGGCCCTTGTGCGGTTGCTGATGTCCAAGGGCGGCGGTGATCACTCACCATCATGTGGCCCACTTGTTTGTTTGCCTGCCTATAAAATAATAATAAAAATAAAACATGATTTTATGTAAAACCATGCATTCAATATCTGTCTCAAAGTGATTTAAAAAAAAAATCATCTTCCCATATACAGTTATTGGACCGCGACATCCACCAGCTGACCAAGGGTCCGATGGTGAGCATCTACTACACGAACAACCCGCGCCTCGCCGCGTACCGCGCGGACACGGCGGCCAGCTCCGGCGTGTACCCCGCGCACTCGGCGCAGCAGCAGTACCCACAGCACCCGCAACATCCGCAACATCCACAACATGCGCAACATGCGCAGCATCCGCAACATCCGCAACATGCTCAGCATCCGCAACATCCGCAGCATTCGGCGCATCCGACGCATCCGGCGCCGTGCGTGCCGACGCAGGTTGGTTAACGTTGCTTGGTTGTTGTGTAAATAGAGTTATATTGTAGCATTTTACTTGACTTTTGGTTGGTTTTGTAGAGATGTAATACAACGCGACGTTTTACAGCGAGGTGTTAATAAGTGATGAGAATTACAATAAAAACGTTGCGCTCGTGAAGGACGTCGGAAAAATCTAAGGGCGGGACTCCACCGAAGCCTAGAAATGCGAGCGGAGTGGAGATGTGTCGGAAGCAGCCAATAGGATTTTGACCTTAACACGTGACCAATCTCAGCATTGAAATACTATGCTTATTTATGTCACATCTCCGCTTGGTGGAGTGTCACGCTAAAGCCAAGAATCTATATTATGCATTGAATTAGTTTGCGGCAAATAGCACAGTATAGTGAGTTGCACATTATGTTATGATCCAACTGGTCTGGTTTCCCTTGTGGTTACGGAGGTCAGACGACAGTCGCTCCATTGTAATAACCAGGCATGTCAATTCAGGATCATAGTCGCAGCGTACCCTGGGCTCCAAGGCAATGGCCGAGGATGCAACCGGGAGAGGCGCTAGGATGATGATGAGCACAGTATAGTGAGTAACCGGTCGTATCCCCAGGCGCCGTGCCCGCTGGTGCCGGAGATGGAGCGCATGGTGGTGTCGGAGGGTGGGCCGTCGCCGCCCGCGCACGCGTCGCACGCGCCACACGCGAGCCACGCTCCGCACGCGAGCCACGCCCCGCATGCCGGCCACGCGCCGCACGCCGGCCACGCCCCGTCCGCGCATCCGCCGCTAGCCCGTCCGAAGGACTCTAGGTATTTGACTGTTCTGGTTACCAAAAGACTTTACCAGTATATTATGCCGTTAATCTATAGAATGTGTGCGGAATGTTGCCGAGTCGGAAAAATATGAAAAAAATACAGTTTTTTTTTGTATTCTTGTCTTCACCGAAGTTATGTTTTGTTAGATCAATATACTTTTTTATGACTTAAGGCCTCGTTCCCTTAGATACATTTTTGGAAGGTTCTCTGAATGATAGTCTTACAAGTTAATAGGTTAATGATGCAAGAAAGTGACAATAAAATATATTACATAACTCAAACTTTTCTTCACAGATATAAAGGCAAACGCCTATACCCGTCTGTGCCAAACCAGCCGTCGGAAGCGTCGGCGCACTTTATGTTCGAGTTGGCCAAATCTGTACTATTTAAAGCTGGAGGTTCATCCAGTACGAGCTTATTCACGCAGACCTCCTGTGCGAGGGAACATCACGGGCCTCACAGGTAAGGAGCTTAATAAAAGAATTACATTTTTAAAGCATTTTTACATGCTAACCTTTTACTTACCTTCTATAATGCAATCATTATTTACCTTTATGCATTAATTTATAAACAAATAAAAATTAATCTGATCTCAGGCTGGGGATAGAACCCAGCACCTCTTGCAATCCCTTCAATGTTGTGGTAGTATCACACACAGCACTCGTGAGAAACGCTATTTGCAGGCATTTTCCAACGAAAGAAGACATTATAGTTGTAACTGTTTGTATGTTAATGTTACAACTTTGTTAATAAAGGCTTATTAATTATGCCAAGTCCATATAGCCTATTAAGTTAAGCATAACCATCACAAACGGAAACGCTATCTGTTTTTTATTTATTTATTTATTGCATGTCACATTGCGATACATAGATCTTAAAATATGTGAGGTGTACATGTGACGCCCTGCAAGGGCACAAGCAAACAGACATTTCAACATTAACTTGAAGAATGTATGTGATTCTTCAGGGGACTGCACATGGCGGCTTTCCAATTGGGCCTCTATGCTCTCGGCTTGCACAACTGTGTTAGCGCGAACTGGCTGAGCCGCACATATTCCTCACACGTCAGCTGGATAAACGGTACGTACAAGCACTAATTAATGCCGAATTGACCGTAGGGCAGTAGCTAATATGTTGTATGTTTGTAGGACAAGCGATGGATATTGGAGCACCAGCTATATTGTTCCTTATCGACGCGTGGGAGGGTCATTTGACTCCGCCTGAAGCTGCAGGTATTGCAGACAAGGTGTGTATTATTTTGAAATTGTTTTCGTTTTCTCCTTGTTTAGATATTGCTTGCCATTATTCTGGTCAGGCATGATTTTAAAATACGTTTTACAATTACGGTGCCAAACGATAGTAAACGTATTGTATTGTGCGAGGTCGATCCATGAACCAATGACACATGGGAAATCATACCATATGTGGCCATTTTCGCTGCCCCGCACTACATTATACCACCAAATCTATACTAATATATAAAGCTGAACAGTTTGTTTGTTTGAAACGCGCTAATCTCAGGAACTACTGGTTCAAATTGAAAAATCTTTGTGTTGGATGGTCCATTTGATAAGGAAGGATTTAAGCTATAGTTTAAAATGGAATGGGGCACTAGGTATGCGGAAACCGAAATCCACGGGAACGATGTCGCGGGCGCCCGCTGGTAAACCTATTGTCTACTGTGCAGTTTTATTGCCAGCGCAATTTTTTCGTGAAGCAAACTAAAGGCACCGTGCAGAAACTATAGAGGGCGCTAAAATCCCGATTTTTTTCTGTGGTTGACAGTAAAATTTGACGTTTAGATTGAAAGTTTCGAATATGAGTCACTAGATGGCAGAATAAGGCACCGTGGTTTGACAGAAGAATTACCGACATTGAGATTAAAAGTTTCGAATATGAGTCACGAGATGGCAGAGTCATGGTGCCTATAATGACGTTTGTGTATCATGTTGATCAGGCGTCGACCGGCCGGGACGTGGGCACAGTCCGCGCAGCCGCCGAGCTGGCGCTGTCGGTGCTTCCGCACGCGCACGCGCTCAACTACAACGAGATACAGCGCGCAGTGCTGCAGTGTAAGGAGCAGAGCGACGCCATGCTCGAGCGGGCCTGTCTCACTGTGGAGGCCGCTGCTAAAGGTACTCTACGACTCTACTGTCGTAGGTTTGGGAATGGTTGCAAAACAAATAAATAGTGTATAAAATAATAAATAAATAAATATTACACAACATCACATACATTGATCTGACCCCGTGGTAAGTACCTTAAGCACTTGTGTTACAGACATCAGAATCAACAGTGGTATTACAAATATACTTAAATAGATACATATAACACCCAGACCAGGACAAACAGACATGTTCATGCACACAAATGTTTATCCTGTGCGGGGATCGAACCCGCGACCTCTTGCGTAATAGGCAATTTCTTGACCATTACACCAAGCGGGTCGTCAAACGTGCACTCACTACTCCCTCACTCTCATAGTTTGGTGGGACAGCAATCTGACTCGACTGGAGAGATATCAGTGGCTTGACGTGCCTCCCGAAGCGCGGAGGAGGTCTAGATGATTTTTTTCGGTCAACCATCTGAGTACTGGCCTTTGCGAGAGTTGTTTGACTTAGTGATCGCATGCCGAGCGCGCTAACCACTGCGCCATCGAGCTCATCAAGTAAGGAGTAAAGCATTATATCAATCAATAACACAATCATGTTTTCTATTCATTATTCACAGGAGGCGGAGTGTACCCGGAAGTACTGTATACCGTAGCCCGTTATTGGCACGAACTTTACCTGAGGCAAGCCAACGAGGAGACTGAACCATTACTAGAGGAGCCTCAGTACCGAGCGGCGCCGCCGCCGGTTGCCGTCCCAGTGCCGTATCCGCTGCCGTACCCGTTTACGTACCATCCATATCCGCCGCCCATTTATCAGCTACAGGTGAGTTATTGCTCAGTTATGTGAAGGTATATAAATCTAGGTTGCGGGTTGAACTACGGCTATGTAACTTACAAGGTTAAAGTTTATTTTGAAGTCTCTTTGCATATTCTTTTCGAATGAGAAAAGTTATTCTTTGTGGTTTGTTACTTTATATAGAGGAGCGAGTAAAACTATGGCTATTTAATTTTCTTAGTTGTTTAATCTCTTTTGAAGTGTTTTTGCATATTCTTTTTGAATGAAAAGAGTTATTTCTTTTAGTTTGTTACTCTAGGTTGTGTTCAGATTCATCTTCTTTCATGATTATTTGTTTCTTTCTCGAAGTTTAGTATCGTTAGCTATTTTAATAAATCGTGTCTACAATACTAACGAATACCGCTCGTTCAACAGTACGGTCCAGGAGCGGGCGCGCCGCACCCGGGCGCGCAGTATGCGCTGCCGCAGTACTTCGTGCGCGGGCTGGTAGCGCCGGCGCCGCACCCGCCGCTGGGCGCGCACCCGCTGCCGCAGCACGCGGCGCACCCGGCGCACGCGACGCATCCGACGCACCCGACGCATCCGACGCATCCCGGGCACGCGGCGCATGGAGCGCACCCGCCGCACGGGGCGCACGGCGCGCTGCCGCAGCACCCGCCGCACGTGCAGCATGCTCCGCACCCGCCGCCCCTCGCCGTCAATGTGAGTTATGCCTTTCAATAGTACTTAGTTGGACTGGTGGCATTGATGTTCAGTTATGATATTGGTACCTAAATAGTCTCATTGATAATAATTAAGATACAAACATCGAATGAACATATCTTCGTTAACTTTGTTTCACGACCACGGTTACGATCGAACACATCGTATGTACTTAAGATATTTGGCACATAGGGAAAGATTTCGCAAAATTTCGATAATAAGTGAATCGTTGTTTGAAATTCGTGATAGATTTATAATTTCTTAAATGCATACTTTTAAAACAGAAAATGTTTTACAGCATAAATCAAGACGTTATTATAATTTATCTACTTTACGAACAAGCAACGTACATTATAGTCAAGTCATATAATTTCCTTACTTTGACTTCATTTACCTATATGTATCATTTCATTATTTCAAAATTAGCCACCAAGACCACCGCGCGTACTCATCCATTTAACACAAGTCTCTTTCTCATGTAATAAACTTTTACCAGTTTACCAAAACCAAGTTTTATCATTTACCATGCAGTTTCGGCTTACCCGAATATGTACTATTTGAATTATAATTGAATAACGCATATGTATGCTCACAGCACGCAGCGCCGATCCCTCCCCCGTTGCCGGCGGCGCACAACACGGTCAACGCTAGCGTGAGCGTGGCCGCTCTGCCGCCGGGCGTGGGCGGCGTGGGCGCGGTGTCGAGCGGCGTGGGCGGCGTGGCGGCGGCGGGCGCGGTCAGCGCGCCGGCCCCGGCCGCGCCCGCGCCGCCGCCGCTGCCGCAGGCGCAGCTACGAAGACTGTTAGCGGCGTACCGTGTCGGTATGCTGGCGCTCGAGACGCAAGCTCGCCGGGTGCATGATGACCGTCCTCAGAATAAGTTTGGAAGGTATGTATGATCCAAGTGACATTGTATGTGTTGTGCTACTGTGTAAATTCAAATGTTAGTATTAAGTAAGTTAAATAATCTACACTAACACATTGGGGACACCTGTCATGTTGGTTGTAAGATTTAGAATAAATAAATAAATAAATAAATAAATGAAAGCTTCCAATATATTTTGCAGGCACATACTTTCTTATTTCTTTATTTTGTGATGAGTTGTTAAATATTTTTTGTAATAGTTGATGACCATTATTTTAAGAGTCTTTTAAATTCAGATTTGAATCTCACTCGACGGGTAGTACAGTCCTGTGGAAAATACTTTGTAGTCAATTATACCAGCTCAGTAGCAAGTGATAGGAGCGCTGCTTCACATGCTTGATGTCGGTGGTTCAAATCAAGTCAGGCATGCACCTCTTGATTATCATAAATCTATGTGCGTCATTTCGTATCAGCTTTTGCGGTGAAAGAAAATATCGTGAGGTAACCTACACACTACTAGTAAAAGTGTGGGAAATGGAGGAGGCAATGGCAGGCAGTAATTATTTAACTTACGAAAAAGTTACATTGCGTGATGGAGGTGTAAGAGGTACTATTTTTGAAGACCGTGACAGAGTTGTACATTTTGATTGATGTTAAATGAATTTGAAATTGTTAGATAGACCATCAGAAAAATAAAATCTCACTTAAAAAATTAGGCAATATAACCAATGAATATTAATATGATAAGTCAATGTAAAATATTGATTCATCAGTTATGTCTTATGTAGGTTAAAAAGAATAATGACCCATAATGTTGACGACCCGCTTGGTGTAATGGTCAAGATGTTGCCTATTACGCAAGGGGTCGCGGGTTCGATCCCCGCACAGGACAAACATTTGTGTGCATGAACATGTCTGTTTGTCCTGGTCTGGGTGTTGTATGTATCTATTTAAGTATATTTGTAATACCACTGTTGATTCTGATGTCTGTAACACAAGTGCTTAAGCTACTTAACACGGGGTCAGATCAATGTATGTGATGTTGTGAATTATTTATTTATTTATTTATATGTTTCGGAATCCCATTATTAATAATCTAACTATCGTTATCCAGAAACCCGCCGTACGGCGAGCACGTGAAGTGGCTGCTGCGTATCTCGAAGCGGCTGGGCGCGCAGTACCTGCACCAGTTCTGCGTGTGCGCGGTCAACTCTGTGGTGTCGCCGTTCGTGCTGTACGAGCTGTGCGTGGAGTCGGCGCACTGGCTGGCGCGCGGCGGCCCGCACCACCTCGTCATGCAGCACCTGCGCGGCACTCTCGCGCCGCTCGTGCAGAAGTGCCAGCAGATGTGAGTCTTGACTTACTTTACTTAGGCTCGTATTAATAAATCGCACTCAACTCGGAGCTCAATTTTGAGAATGTCATTCTGATACAAAACAGCACCTCAAATTCGCGCTTAAGATCGAGCTCAGAGTTGAGTGCGATTTATAAATACGAGCCTTAATGTCTTAGTCCTAAAGCCCCCAGGTGGGGCATAGCAGAGAACTTCTACTCTACAGTTCTGTCTTGGGCAGTTCGCTTTGCCTCGGACTGCGTCAGCCCGAACATCTCCAAGTGTGCTTGGGTCGGCCGCGTTTCCTTTTCCCCTGAGGTATCCAGGGTGAGTTGCCTTGGAATGTGGTCGGGTACTCTTCCAAGGTTGTGGCCAATCCAACGCCACTTGCGACTTTTTATTTTGATCGGCGACTCGAAGCAGAGATCCCACAGTTCTTCGCAGATGTGAGTGATGTTGCTGTTTTTTATATATTGGCACGATATATTTTCTCCACCCTGCCTGATGGTAAGCAAAGGAAGAGCCCTAATGAGGGTTTTTGCAATTAAAAAAATCGCTAGATACTACATAGGTGGGCGGAGGGTATAACTGGTATGTAATGGGTGAATTTTGACATGACATTGACAGATTATGTCAAAATTCACCAATGACATAGCAGTTTGACCTTACACCTACGAATTGCCATCAAGCGGAATTTCAATCTCAAACACTCTTTGCATAGTATTTAATATGTTCAATATTTCGCGCTCGCTTGATAAACGTGTTTCAACCCTGCTCTGCTCGTTAACGCTAATAACGACCCATCGTAAGACATGAAGGCCATATGCTCCAGGCCGAATGAAAAACTTTTCTTGACAATGAGAAATACATATAAAGGTGCTACCTAACCTAACTAAACATGTTATTCAAAGTCATTTCTATTTACGTAATTATAAATAGTAACGCTTCTCCTTTATCGTGACATCTTTGCTCTTGTATTATTTGACTGATTACTCATTCACAATGCGTATGTAAATCGTACGATAATGCTTTGATTTACGTGTTTATTTTTTATTCTAAACATAGATATTATTTACAAGATCTAGAGTGACATGCGTAGTTTAAGTAAATATTGTCATCAAACCACCGGAACAACGTCATTAATTGATGGTTGAAGACTTTGTTTACATGACCAGCCTACATTTATGTGGTCAGTCTTCTGTGTGATGATTTCATGATTAAACCTATTTCAAATAAAAAAAATATCTTAAAACGCTAGGTAGAGGCTAGAATATGCTGTGCTGTCGCGGTCTATAGTATTACTACCCCAGTTTTTATCGTAGTGTCATAAGAAGCGACCAAGGGACCGGGTAATGGGCAGCAGTATTCATCTTATCGCTGAAGAATGTACCGTAACATAATCAAATATAAATAAATAAATAATAGAAAAATAAATATTTCCCAACATCACATACATTGATCTGACCCCGTGTTAAGTAGCACTTGTGTTACAGACATCAAAATCAAGAGTGTATTACAAATATACTTAAATAGATACATATAACACTCAGACCAGGACAAACCGACATGTTCATGCACACAAATGTTTGTCCTGTGCGGGGATCGAACCCGCGACCTCTTGCGTAATAGGCAACAACTTGATCATTACACCAAGCGGGACAAATAATAACACAACTTTGGAGAAAGTTGTAATAAACATTTTTTTACGTGACATTTTGACAATATCGTTCGTCCGCAGGTACATACAATGCATACATCAGAAGCTGTACCACCTGACGTCGGCTGAGTACGAGGAGTTCGTCAGTATCGTCCTGTCGGCGCGCACCGCCTTCCAACTCACGCCGGAGGGCAACACGCAGTTCAAGGAGTGGCTCGCCTCTCTACGCAGGTACGTACGGCGCAGGTGAAGCGTTTGGGACCGGTTTAGTAGTCCTAAACGCAAAGTAAGCGGTCTTGTTATATGGAATTGGCTGTGGCGATGATATGGTGCGGTGGTAAAGTTTACACTGATACAATGGTTTAAAAATACCGGTAGGCATCGATGACTTACATGACAGCATGTACCTTCCATATATTAAGGTTAAGTTTCTGTAGATTTGAAATTATATTGATTCTGCAGTGTTGTATAACTGTTTGAACATTTTTGTCTACCGCTGACCACAAAAGTAATATAATTAAACAAAAAAAAAATGTATTGACTGACATGCGTACAGTTAAAATTTTATTGAAAAAATATTTTATAGAACAATTAAAAAAATATTAGAAAAGAGACTGGAAGCTTCGCTTATCCGATTCGCTGTCTGCTCCACCACCGAGATATCGCCATCGAAACGTTAAATTTCAGATCGAAGTCGTGCAAGAAGGACCTGTGGACGCAACTCAACGCGGCCCTGCAGACGAACGGCAAATGACGTCGGCAGCCGATAGTTTGTATGGTGCGGTGTTCCGCGCGCAAACTGTCACATTGCATCGGCCACCGCCGGCCGCGATACCGGCTCCTGTATCAGCTACACACTCTCTAACTATATTACACGCTGTGCTATTTGTGATTTGAGACCGACTCCTAATAACCATCGCTCTAATGAGGGTTTTCGCAAATGGAAAATCCGCTTGATGGCGTAGGTAGGCGCGTCTAACTGGTATGTGATTGGTGAATTTTGACATGACATTGACAAATATGTCAAAATTCCCTAATTACATAACAGTAGGTACCTCACGCCTACGAATTGCCATCTAGCGGATTTTTCAATTGCAAACACCCTCATTCCATGAGTTCCGCACTCGTAGTCATAAACAAAAGTAACTAACCGTTTTTAAGCAGTCAAAGTGCCTTGAGACAGGAAGGCCCTTAGAGTATTTAAATAAATCGGTTACGTTTGTTCTTGACCTACGGTTCGAACTCAATACACTATAATTTAATACGTAAGTTGCCGCTTACATATCTGCGTGTACTTAAAAATACTCAAATCACAAATGGCATGCGCATTCATCCAGAATCAAGTTATGAATAAATTACCTCTCTTAGTAAATAGTTTAACACTCGATTAGAGGGCGATCGATCTCAGTTAAAAAACAGACGAACAGATTGTGTCGGTGATCACTGAAAAATGTTGCTAACTCCTACTTATAAAATCTGCCACGCTTGTATTAATTCAATTTGTCGTTTAAATACGAGCTTATCATGGGAAATACGTGACTAGGATTATGGCAAATCGCCTACTCTTGATGCATCATCGAAAAATCTAGATCTCATTTTGTAAATATTGTCTGTGTGAAATGAATCATCCCCGTTATTGTTTTATTGTCACCGTCATGAAAAGGTTATAAGCTCATATTGAAGGTTGTGCTTACAAATAGTCTGAGATTCGGTTGTAATTGGAGTTCTATGTGAGACAGAATACGGACCATCGCTGTTGTTTGACAAAGGAGTTTAGCAACATTTCGCTTGTTTATTAATTGTAGTGCAATGTAATCGACAAGATAACATCTCGATTTTTGTGACTAAAAAGATTATGCTTTTATAGCTATTGCGAGCTCGTGTCTATACGAGTTTGATACATTGCACAAAATGATAGGTATTATGTATATTATTGTTTTTCGTCCGCATATATTATTACTTATATATTCTGATTCTGAATATTTATAATAGTGACTTGACACACTGAACTATAAACTAGTCAATAGTTTGAGAATCTTACAAGGTGAACCATAGAGTTTCATTGACGCAGTGTTAGTTTCCTTTCTCGTATATGTAAGCCGCTAGTTTGATTTTAATATCTTATGCTACTTGTGAGTTCGGATTAAATATTTTTTATCGATATTTTTGCAAAAGATATTAAATGATAACCAGTACAAGTAAAATGTTAATCATCACAGAACTTTTTTATACATTATATTTATTCAAAACTCGTTTTTTTTCTTAAATAATTATACTATTAATTAAATATTATACGTTTGTCTTATTTCCGAAACTTTAAATAAAGTTTCAGTTATGGTTAACATTTCAGTTTTACTTTAGTTAATAATGAGTTTTGGTAAACAACTGTTCATGGAAATACCTTCTTGACTATGTCGAGTATATTTATAGTTTCAGTTCTATAATGCTAGTCCATAATTGATTTTAGTGGTTATTATTACCATCATCCTTATTTACACAGTCACATAACACCATAAGAGGCGTCTACTTAATTTTCAATATCTAATAATTTGCGTACGTGCTTGCGTGCATACTTACGTTCGAACTACTTAAACTTATTATAATGGTTTATTAAAAGCAGTTGTTTACCGAGCATAAACTCTTAATCAGTGTCTATTTAGCGAATTGTTTAAAGATCTCTGTCATGTTAATGGGTAAGCGTTTAGAATATGTTGACTTCGCTCATTGTATTCGCCTTTATTGTCCTTTTAGTTAATTCAATATTATTATTATTAGTTTTCGGATTGTGTTAGAGCAAAATGTCTGTTAATTATAATGAAAATTCTTCAAAATGTATCGTGTTTCTAAAATGAAATGCAAGTTATGCGCACATGCACACTTGTTAGAATTTAATGTTTGGAATGTGCTTGTTGCCTAAAAATTTTGATTAGAGTTGAATCTTTGCCGTTGTGGTGAGGTCTTCGGATAAGCTCTCGTTTGACTTTCTGAGACAGCAACACAGCTGGTGAATTAAAAGTTATACCGTGTTTGGACGTGACACAAAATTATATAATCCGGTTTTGACTAAAATTCCGAAATTGATAACAATAGTCCATATTGAGATTGGCTTAAGATGTTTCAAGTGACCTAAAATAGCGTCATTAGACTACAGAATATTAGACAGAATGTAGGCGATGACCGTCGATACACTATTTTTGATATTCTCTTGTCGAAATTTGCAGTTTCATGATTGTTTACGTAATGACGTCTTGTGTAACTTAGAAGTGCGTTTGATTAAAACTACATATATTAACTTTATTTACACGTTTATATTATATTATTATATTGTAATGCAGAGAGTAGTATCTTGAAAGCCTTCGGATAGAACTATATGATAAATATATAGGGCGACTGCGCTGGCAACAAATATGAGGGCCCATAGTATCTTTGAGGTTGTTACATATGAATTGATTTGTCGGTTATCCGTACTTATCGACTAAAATGTCCACATCACAAAGGGCCGTAGGTCGAGATGAATACTCATTAACCTATTTCAATCAAATCAACGGTCATATTCGCCGTATGAATAGAGTCTCAGTTAGAGATTGTGCGCCTATCATTGTGCAATGCCCACTCATCACACATGGTTTACCTCGGCCTTAGAACTGAACTGTCGTTTCATAGTCAGATCGATACCGATTTTTATACTTGTTGCAGTATATTCCAGAATTCTGTGTCACTTAAATTAACGAATGTATTTAGAGAGTAAACCTATATAATTTAAATGAAGAATATTGATAAATTAATAAGATCTTCCAACCATAAAGCAATATTAAAATATCATTTTATAAATGTATTTAATAATCATTGTAAGCTATCTATTTTACGTCATTTATCGATTTTAACAGTATATAAATTGTTCGTAATATACTTAAATTTACGAGTATTAATGAAGTGTCGTATTAAATCGAATGCTATGTATTTACATTCAGTATACAATGTTAACTTTGGGGATATAAAATCACATAATCAGAAAATTAAAGTGGGGAATAAAGTATTAATTATGACATTTAGCGCGTGTAAAAATACAAGTTGCTCAATTAAATGAATTGTGTGGAGTCGTGGAGCGGTGAACTATGTCCTCGAGCGAGTGATCGTGCCTATTTTATATGTCAGTAGCTGGCTAGATTGAGCACCCTATTTTGTGCCTTGACATTGTTTAAGAACACATACATTAATAACCTACAAAAAATATATCCATACTTGTGACTCAAATAACGTTGATATACCAAACATGTCAAAACGCAGGATAAAAAACACTCGAGACAGAAAACTGAGTGTCAAGTAGTGTCCTTCCGAGCTTTATTATTGGCTGCTCGCTAAGCTCCGTTATAAAGTACAAGATGGCCTTGGTTCTAAGATTAAAAAGTTTATCTGTAGAAATCACACTCTAGCGTTGCTACCAGGGTTTGGGCAGTGGAGATGGTACATTTCAATCTTGCACGTACTGGTCAAACAAGGATCTCAAAAATATACACAGTGCAATACATAAGACTGGTTCGGTTGGACACTAGTATTAATATTGTCCCTGGACATTAGAATAGGCAAGGTATAACGCCGTGTTTACATCGGTAAAAATCTGACGTTGAAATGATATTTTTGTTGCCAGCCGGTCGACGAGTAGGTTTAGTTCAATATCTTTATAAATAAATTAGGTGTTAATGTGCATTCATTGAACGTGGATGTCCTAAGCATTCAGTAGATAGTAAATTTTTAGAATGCTAGTTAGATTAAATTGACATTCGTAACAATTTGAATATAAAGCTACGCATATCTTGATTTCGTTTCTTGTTTGTGGAGCATACGGTTCAATAGTATTCGCCGAGTATTGTCATATTATTTTTGGACTATAGTAACGTATTTGATTAGTTCAGCGCAACAGTATTTATCTGTTACCGGCTCGTTAATAATGCGCTTTGAAGTGTTTCCGTAGCGTGTGGGAGGGTCTTGAAGGCATTATTATTGATAAACATGAAAATTGAGTTTGGTTCTTGATCCCGGAGCAGAGTTAACCATCACAAAATCTAAACCAGAAAAAATTATCATAATATTTTATATTCATTAGCATTATTTCAACAGATACTAAAAAGGTAGTTTTCTTGTACATTTGTTGAAGTTTGAAGCTGAAATTAATCGCCGTAATATTTTCTGACTTACTAGCACAAATGGCAACACAAAACTTATTGTCAAATGAGGTCCTGCAGCCATTCAATAAATGCCTTCAAGACTATTTCACGAGTGTTTATTGCCAGTTATTAAGAATTCGCGGGTTTGAAAGAAAATTACTTTTGTCGTAACGACTTGCCGTCCATATTTACTTTGCAAATCTATATGTAATATGTTCTTCTTCGACATTTTCCTATTTAGATGGGTAAATTACACTACATAAATATCTACATTATATTAAAATATTGCAGAATTTCATATTCTTATTATGCTCGTTGGGCATTATTAACAATTCCTGGTATAGTTTCTAAAAGAGCATAACTTCTTCTTCATTATAGCATTCATGAATGCTTTGACATTTGTCTCAAAGAACTATTTTTACACTCTAAAGCGTATTTAATAATAAATAAAAAAAAAAGATAAATATATCGTTAGTTTGGTAAATATAGAATGTTAGGACGGAGCATATTTTATAATTAGTCGTTTAATGCATGTTCATAGTTGTATTTCCCAGTATCAGGCAAGTTCGCAAGGTGTATTTTAGGTGTTGTGGTATTATGATTTGCTCTTTGATTCATGTCACATATCAGTTGGGTTTTGTATGGAAACATCCAGCACGACACACATCTCACGAGTACTCGAAAGTGAGTTTAAGTTTTTAAACACCCATAGGAAATACAAAATTATATTACACAAACAACAAGTCTGGAATACTAGCAGACCCTCGAGAGAACGTGGATAAGGCATACAATACAACAGTTCTTAACTAAATTGTCCTGGTAATGTAAGGTTTGGCCAAGTGGTTACAAAAAGTGGCTTAAGAGACGTGAGTGCCTAATCTAATAGAGAATCAGTAATTAATCCTATTTGCCCTTTATACTTGGTAAATCTCGTATGTCTCGTCCACAAGCGGTCTCTTCGACAAAAACAAATGAATTAGATTACGTTAATAGTTTGGAAACCGTGAGCAATGGGTTGTTATTGTTCTGACTGCGACTATATCAAACTAGGCGGGGTACGAATTTCGGATGGATTTCTTTTTTTTTTTAGTTTAAAATTGTAGTTATTAGGCAGTCAATAAGATGGCAAGATATGGAGATGCGTCCAATTTGATACAGTCCGGTCCCTTTTGATTCATTTTGTCCTGTAATACTCATATCGCTGAAATCTACGTCACATCACAGTCAGTTAGGTGTATCGAGGATTACAGAGTAACGATTCTATTTAGTTCTAAATCGATGATGCATAATTGTTTTATACATCTGGATTTGTAGTTTAATTATTACACTTTGTAAGTGTGGTGTCTCCGCCTATTAAAGTATGTAACCATTGCAATGTTGGAATGGCTACTTATTAGTGTACGTAAAAAATATATTGATATTTTTATTGTTCATATCGCATTATGTCATTTGCAAATAGACAGATGTGCAGTGGAGAAGAAACGACCCGTTTCTTTATCTCAGTGTAAACTGTCAGCGATAAGAACGTTCATGCTCACTTTTGCATTGTGCATATTCGAAAATTAATTTGTATCGCCTCTAAATTTGTGAGTTAATGCTGCAAGCAGTTTGGTCGCAAGCGATCGGTCCGGACTGTCCGTGTTAACTTTCACGACGTAAGACTGACAACACTTCTGTGAAATAGTCAAACGTGAAGTCTTACTTTTAAAGCCCAGGATGTCTGAAAACAATAGATCTTCCGTTCGGTCGAGTCACTTATTAAATGTTTCATTATGTTAACAATGCAATTGTTTTATGACATCCTGTATAATGATAGAAGTGCCCATAATGATTATTATAATATGATATTTATAAAAATATATAGCACTAGACATTTTGCTCCGTTGTCGCAAATGGTTGTAATTATAAAAGTATATTTAATATTAATTAGTAAAATGATAGACTGTTTTGCACGATTCTGGTTTGACCGTCGGCTCTCGGCATGTTGTCGCTTTCCATGCAAGGAAACGTTATTTGGAACGCTTTGTGATGACAAGTTCAGCTCCGAAGTAAGATTAAGATTGCATGACGAACAACAACGTGTGTCATTAAGAAATTTGGTATTTTACTTACATGCAATATCCCCACTTTGAATAAAATGTATGTTTCCACTCCAACTCGAAATATTTTGACCTCTAGAACATATTATTACTTTTACGATTACACATAAGTCTTTTTTGGCAACATAACTTGAAGTAACATTATTTAATTATTCAATATACTTATTCTATATTTAAGATATGTGTGTTTTATTTTACGGTAACTGATTGATTCGTCTTTGAATGTTTAGTGGTTCGTTGTTAAATGAATAATTTCGTTCTAATAATCTAGAATTATCAGGCTGAGTCAGGATAGCAACTATCTATATGTTTTGCACGGTAATGCGAGGAAAATATTCACGTTAATATATGAAAGTAATTGACGTCGCATGGTATTACATCGTCCACTTAGTACTTATATTGTTATTGATTTCCTTAGATAAGATAATTTCCACTCGTTAAAATATTACCCCGACCGACATTGTCGCTAATATGATATGTACTAATATTATAAATGCTTAACGGGTTAAGTCCGGGACATAATCTCATCATAAAAGACCACAGTGAAATAGCACATCGTAAATATTGAGCTTTGTTTCTGCTGGTGGCTAAGGTCGTCAGAGCGCAGTTGGTAAGGGTATGGTGTCTT
This sequence comes from Nomophila noctuella, assembly GCA_958496325.1. NCBI lineage: Eukaryota > Metazoa > Arthropoda > Insecta > Lepidoptera > Crambidae > Nomophila > Nomophila noctuella. Next base: position 5,566,656 of record OY292488.1, read on the forward strand.
AAAGGCATGCTACGCATCTGCGATCCTTGTGCGGTTGTTGATGTCCATGAGCAGCGGTGATTACTTACATCAAGTCACCCTCGTTTCTCTTATGCAATCTGTGCCCTCGTGTTCGTTTGCCGTATATTAGAGACTCTGTTGTATTGGTAGTATACCTCACCTACAGGATACTTTTTTTCGGAATATATTGAGGTATTTTATATATAAAAAATAATAATGAATAACCCTTTAATAATTTTCATGTTCTTTATTAAATCAATACAAACAATAGGTGTTGGAAGTTGGAAGTAACTCGTTGATATTGTCCTCACCTAATCTAGTGGCCTAATTATCGAGTTTGTACTATTGTGCTCTAGTTACGATATCACTGGCACGCTCGGTGTTCCTAGTCTATTTATACTTGTGCAATATGGTGACCCTGCGGCCAATGAGAAGTGTAAAGTGTATAAATAGAACTATTGTATATAGATGTGTAGGTACCACGATCTTAAACATTGTTTGTTTATTAAACAGCGGGAACGGAAATATTGCAATGACCTTGTTCGTTTGCCCCTGTATCTTCTGAGTATCTTGATTAGGTAGGCTAGCTTATAATTAGAATAACTCTTAATCTCTTTATACCTACTAAAATTAAGTTTACCTAATGTTAAGGCCCGTAGTCAAGTGGCTAGATAAAAAGGGGTTACGGGGTCTAACATCTAATCTTGTCTGTTATTTTTTTGGAATATTTATAAAAGTTTTAGAATAGATCATTGTGTATAAACATAGATAGCTTGGATATCAGAGGTCTACTTTTACACGTGTCTCGTGAAAAAGATAAAATTCGACACCGACACTTTATTACAAAATAATGGATTATGTAAGTACAAACATATTTTGCCTAAAATAGTTTTGCGATAATTTTCGTTAATGATTTGTTTTTGTTTCAGTTGCCTACTGTTTTGGTTCTTTGCAAGCAGGAATATTTTAAAAGGCATTTATGATGTGTACCTATGTTGACTAGAATCTTTTTTTCTCTTTAGTCAAAAAAGTTTTTACTACAGAGACTAGTCTGCAGATATGTCCCGTATAGCTTTTTTTTGTTAAATTACATTATTTATTTGAGCACCACTTTGAATATTGACAGGCCCGTCGGTTTTTATGGTCCGAGACACTGGCTACAAAACCAAGGATCGCGGGTTCAATTCCCGCTAGGGGGGGGGGGGGGGCAAATGTTTGTGTGGTGAACATCGATATTTGTACTCAAGTTCCCTAGCATCGATAGAACAAGCTTCAAGCTTCGTTTGGGTCGAAGCAATTTGTGTGCTAGTCCAAGGCATTTAGGTATAATTTACATATATTTGCCTAAGACTAAAGCAACCAAAAACATTTAAGCATTTGAATTGTTTTAATGATGTTGAGGCATTGATCGTCAATAACGTGAAAATTGGCGTGTTTTCTTCGGTCTATCTTTAACAACAACATTAGTTCGTTGAGAAGAGGAAAATGGAATAAATCGAATAAAAATTATATTTCGAATGGTGTAATAATAACTTTTGTAGGTACCTACTTATAATTAATATTACAAAAACTGTATTTTATATTTAATAATTATTTGTTTAAACATCAGGGTACTCGAGGCAAGAGGAGAGGCGAGAGAATTTATGTTCGTGGTGATCGCTACTGAGCTCGTTTATAACCAATAAGTGCATAAAACGCCGAAGTCAAATAGAAGTATGAGCATCGTACAAAGCTGAGAAGTGCGTGTGTAATACTTGCACTAAAATTCGTACGAGTACAACGGATAATAGGTAAGTACAGTTTGTTTATTTATTACCCCTACTAGTCTCAATCATACGTATGTACATACGACGAGTATGTTTCACTTCAGTATTTGGCACTCTTCGATGCGTTTCTATGTTGTTTCGTATAATGGCGTAGTTTCCAACTGAAGACGAAAGAGTATTGTATCAAATTGTATGCTAGGAAGTGTAGTGTTCGTTTTTATTTTCAATTGAGTGTAAATTTTTTGTACGCCAAAAAAATTGCCTGTGAGATATAAAAAGATTTACGCGTTCTTCTAAGGGCGAATTTGTAATTATTTTTGCCGATAAATTATTATTTATTACCAAATATTGGTTACTGCATGTGTATTGTCTTTTGAATATCTTATAGTGTGTTCTATAATAGTTGTGAGTTTATTCCTATGAAATTTTATGACCTAAGTGGCTAAATTGTTATTTTACATTAAGTTTCAAGGATTTAAGAAAAACTCGTGAGTACTGTTAATTTAGTAACGTGACTGTTTAGTTCTCATTCACGCTTCATTTACACCATTTGAGGAAAAAACATAACGTAACTGATATTGAATACGGAATACGTGATACACGGATTAATCCTATTTGGATTGGTAACACTGTTGTGTGTCCATGTCCAACTTAATGCTGGTGATAAAACCACAGCAAGGAGGCCGCATGTTATCCACGGCTAGCCGGCGTGACGCGCGCGTGTCTCCGCACTGTCAGCAAAAACAACCTGATACCGAATTACCGATACTGCTCATTACATTAGCCGAAGACGTCAATTAAACCAGATTAGATAACATTTGACCAGGAGATCGATATAGTATCGAGCCTTAATGTTAATTGCTTAATTATGTAGTAAGTGCTTTTAAATCTCCGAATAAATTAGACATTTGTGATTGGCGGAAATGTTACCGGAATTATTAGCGGAGAAGTGAATCATCGCAACCGCAGCTGATGTAGACGTAGTCTGTCTGTCGAATAGTGGCTGGCTAAATAATTGCTACTTTTTAAAATTCAACGACGCATAGGTGTTGTCAATATTGGTCACAACATGCATTACGATTGCATCTAAGGTTGGAACTGTTATCTTGCAATTCATGATGACAATGCGCCTCTTGCAATTGGTTATCTCGCACGTAAAACTACATTAAACATCTTTTAATTTTGTTATTTTATGATTTCCAATAATAAATTATAATATGTTAGTCGACATTGACAAATTAAGAATTATCATGAAACGACTGCGGCACAATTCTTTCATCTTCTTCCCAATTAATATAATAACCTCTTTATTTATCTAGTATCCACAGTAAAAGTATTAGTTAGTGTTTAATGCGCTTGTTATAGTCCATTTCAGCTAAGATGATCCCTGTGACAGCTGTAGGTAGGTACTTCTTATACGAAAGTAAACTTTATTTCAAAGCAATAAAATCCACGAGGTTTTTTTATGATTTTTTTCGTAGGGTCTTAACCATTTTAGAATAGTGTCGATTTTCCATTAGAAACAAATCACAGGGATCATTTTAGCTAAAATGGACTATAGTGCATTTATTTATTTGCTATTTCTCTCACTTATGTCAGGAAGTGCGTTGCAAATGTTGCAATAGAACGTCATTGGAAACCATTCAAATTGTTTACGTACGAATATAACTGATGTTTGCATAATGTTCCTTTACAGTGTTGTAGTAAACATCTCAATGGAGTAAACTTATTTTATTTACCTATGATCTATCTGTGATAACACGAAGGTTGAAGCGGTTATTTTCGGTTCGGACTGATAAACCGTTTGTTTGAAAAGATTTAGATATGATGTTATTAGAATTGATAATGTTATAATTGTTAATTAGAGATCTTAATTGAATATAGGTCTCGGCGAGATCAACCTTGCTGTTACGCATAAAACTGCATATATTGACAGGTTTAGGATATTGATAGTATTAGTCGAAGCGACAAAATGGTATCGAAGCCAATGGTGCTTGGATACCATTGGCGATATGTCTGTAACCGGATACTTTGTTTGTACCAATATTATTGACTATTTAGTTGCGTGCGGGGCTATTTATTTGAGGGCGTTGAGTGTCTTGTAACGCTTACTGTACCAGGTTTGCAAGAGGAAGAGATATCTGACTTTTTCTAAATGTTATGTTCAGGTTGGATATGTTTTTTGGTTCTTTACAATAAATTTCGTACGACATTTATTGAATTAGTATTTTATAAATGATTTTTCTAATTAGTCTCATTGAATCAACTTCTTTTCAAATATGACACATCATGAGCGCTTATTAACTTTCTAATCTGAAAGGTTAAAAACATTAATGACTTCTTTGAACTCTGTTTTGTACATTATTGCATATAATCATTTAATTATATTGTATTGTACAGCGGCTTTGCTTTAATGTAATCAAAATTATCTATACGACCTTTTAAGCACGCGTCTGGATCATGACAAATTTGCTTACGATTTCAAGTAATTCGTGATACTCTCAGTTGTATTGTTCTCAGTGGCCGGCCAAATACAGATCTGAATCACGTCATCAATGAAGTCGGTGTTCGATTGAGAACAATTTATTTGTGAACCATTTGTTTAAGTTTGATTTGAGTGAAATTATCAGGAATTTAAGGTAATAATTTTGCCTATGATTCTAAGGCTTGTATTAATAAATCGCACTCAACTCTGAGCCTGATATAAAGCGCGAACTTGAGGTGCTGTTTGGTATGAGGATGACATATCAAGTTCGCCATCCAGATCGAGCTCAAAGTTGCATGCGATTTATAAATACAAGCCTTAATTTATTTAAAATGTACTTATGCTTTGATCATTTTGAACGAATGAAATCTGCAATATTTAAAGGTTTACAAAGTGGAATAACAATATTTATCCATAGCCTACTCGAGGCTTCCATATTAGGTAATTTGTGTTTGTATTTTTGCTTAAATTGTCTTTACTTGTTTGTTATAAAATGTATCTAAATATTTATTTGGCAGCAATATGAAAGGGGTAAACATGATACATCACTGTCGTTCTTTAATTTACATAGCTAATAATAGAAGAACATTCCTAATTTATTATGTATATAATCATATGACGTTATTATGTAGCTAGGCGTTTCAAGAATGGAAAATTCTTCAGGTTGGTTTGCCAAACAATCATATCAGTTTGTCGACGGTATAGTTCACGTTTTACTTATTACTTAACACGCACATTGACTTATCAATAAATATTGTCTATGTGTTAAGTACGGATGGCAAATAATTTTGTCCCAGATTTGTTTAAATTATTTAATTTTTTGAAAGACGAGCTTTAGCGAATGCATGCGCTGACTTATCGCGGTTTTGGAATCTATGTATAAATGAAAATTTCTATCAATAAGTTTCGATTACAGTCTTGAATTCATACATAATTCTCTTTAATGAGGTACCTACAATTAACCTCTATATTCCATATCATACAATCTATGTTATTGTGTATAATATGTTGTCAGTACTTTGATCAGATTTATCAGTAAACAAGATAGGGTTTCGTAATAAGTACTCCTATTTAGTCAGGTATGATCAGCAAAACAAAATTTTACTAACCTAATTATCCAGACAAAATTTTCTAAGCACGTATTTACTACAATATGTTAATGATATTTATAGAGAGATAAGATATTGCAAATATGCATCATCAAACTGTTACGAGTTTATTAAGTCGAAGATATAACTAATGACTCAAGATAAATGGTCGTAATTGTATCCAAATGAGATGATCCAAAATCATTAGGGATATTACCATATTAATTTGTGTTAAAATAGTAAATGGATAGTCATCATCGTTAAGAGAGCTAAATTGTTTTTGTTTTATTTTTGTGGTATTTTGACCGATATGAAATTATTACCATCACTTTAAGAAATAGAAACACTCTGAAACTGCACTCTAAAGTATGCATTTTAGCTCTCCTTCAATTAAACTAGACCAGTGGTTCCCAAACTTATTTTTCTCGTGGACCACTTTTAAAATTTTACTGGTTTCGGTGGACCCCCCCCCCCCCGCTGCAACATTTCTACCACATTCATAAAGTCGCCAACAATAAAAAAAAAAATCGCTTCTGAGTACTGTCCCTATACAGGGTGTATCCTGTGAACATTTACTTACATCCTTTCAAGTTTTCAACCAACTACGGAATGCAATCTCGTGATAACTAAGAAGAACTCGAGATCTCGGAAGATCTCGAATCTGGCGAGATCTTGAGATATTTTTCGACTGGACGATCTGTAATCTCGTTACATGGGAAGTCGACCAAGATCTCGATTTTTTTTTAACGAGATTATCGAGATTTTAGCCCGGTATTAAATGACGCTTAGCAGATTAAACTTTGGCGGCTATGAGCTTTTTTCGTAACCACGATTACTAATGTTTCCATTCAAATAATAAATATATTTTTTTGGAATTTACACACCAATTGCCTATCCTAAAGCTGCGCTCAAAGCTAGAACATACTATGAATGCTAGGGAATGGCATACTTAAATCCTTATACACATACGTATAAACATCCATGGCTCAAGAAAAATATTTATCTCACAATCATTTGCCACTAGCGGGATTCGAACACTCGGTGTTTGTTTTTACGGCCAGGATCTCTTACCACTAGGCCAACGAACCTGTTACTTTTTTGACACTTCGAATGTTTTTAAGATTTACGTGGTTTAAAAGTAAATTATTTTGTTTAATTTACAAAACATATCAGAAATATCAAATTAGTTTGATTCTTCATAGTTTTTCATGATTCTTATGAAAGTGAGTTTTTATTGTACCGAACATACTGTTTTAAGAAATCTCGAAAATATCGAGATCTCGCGAGATTGCGACTCGTCTATGATCGAGATCTCGAATCGGCCAATTTCGACCCAAGGGTTATGGCGCGAGATCTCCATTTGTCAATCTCGAGTCGAGAGTGCATTCCCTACTTAGTCCAGGAATTTTAGATTTTATCTGCGAAATAATTCCTAGTGAGCTGAATTTTTGTATACACCTTTATTATGATATTGTAATGATGATGTGAAAAATCGACATTGATATCGTGCCGGCTAAAAAAGTTATAGGGGTCCAAACGTCACGAAAATCAGTTTTTCGCAAATATCTCGCGATCTATTGCTCAGAGGCTAAAATTCACGTTCCATGGCTGCTCGAAATTATTTTTTTCTGCACAATGATCAATATTCCATTCTGAGTATTCCAATTTTTATTTGAACTATAAATAAAAATTTGGGATTTGCTTGTTGGTTTTAATTATATTTTAGAAATATTTGGCTTTGGAATATTCTAATGTGGTATTATCACACGTTTTGACATTCCTCAGACATTGTAGAGGCAGCCTAGACTAAATAGCCTAACAATGTAAGTAGGCCCTTATAAAAACTATGCTTACATTTTTGCTCTTTACTATCAAAAGCAGATAAATTTTCGTGGACCCCTATTAACATCTTATGGACCCCCATTTCTGATTCACGCCTACGTAGACCCCTAGCAAGTCTCCCGTGGACCCCTGGGGGTCCACCTGGACCACTTTGGGAATCACTGAACTAGACGAATCATTTTCAAATAGTTGGCTAGCTTGTGATCTTCATAACAATATAACAACGGCTAGTAAACCAATGTAAAATCTCCACACCGAGACAGTGCATTCAATGGTAAATAAACACTTTCATAGATTCATCTTTCGTAGGGTTGCCATCCGCCCGTGTTTCCACGGATTTGTCCTAGTTTAGAGGGCGTCCGGGGTGCGTTCAAAAAGGTTTCATATGAAGACCGAGTAAAAAAAACTCCCGCCCGCGATACCAGAACTATGCGTGCACACCATGATCAACCGAAGATTTTATGAAGATGAAGCTATGATGTCCGGCTTTCGGACTCTAAAATCCGGGGCTATCTCGCCTCTTGTCCGGTTTTCCAAATTTTAGAAATGGAAACCCTAAATCTTTCGTTATATTTGTACTTGTCTTGCAAGACGACTTGACTTTGGCCGTAGTCCAAAAACAACGCTGCACTTGCTGTATCGTTTTTGACGAAATTGTTATGTACCAAATATGACGTTTCCTCTCTAGTAAACATTTCCTCGATGTCTTAAACAGACATATCAAACGTGCGATAGCCAGTTGCTTGAAGTTTAGTGATGAACATTCAATTTAATCTATAGGTACGGAGTTTGTTTCCTTGAACGTGCTCATCTCAGGAACTAAAAAATTTTTAGTTCCTGAGGTTCAAATTGAAAAATCTTTGTGTTGGATAGTCCTTTTGCTGGGGATGGGGTTCAGCTATTGCATAACACTATGAGTGCAAAAACCGAAATCCACGCGGACGTAGTCGCGTGCGGCTGCTTGTCTTTTATAAGATGAATGAGGTCGTGTTTTACTTTTGTCTCAATAAAGATTTGTTTCAACTATTTTAAGTTGTATTTTTTATTGAGTAGTAGTCGCATAGACCAATGAAACTTTTCACATCAAATTAATGTTTGAAAATAAAGTGTTGTTGTAAGCGGGTGGGTGTCTTCCCCTTAACGGCCATGCGTTGGCTCCATGGCAGGCTGACATCCACCGCGTGGCCGGTGACTTGTGCGGCAACAGCGTTATCACATCGACGCGATAACCACAGATTGCCTCTGGTTTTGTTTTCATTGGCCGCGCGGAGGGCGTGAGTGCCTCGCCTGTCTATATAACTCGCCTATACGTACGCCATTCAGCATTCAGTGCTCGTGTGTCGCACGTGACGCGTCAACGCGTTTACAACTTAGATTAGCTTTAATTAGACAACCACTCCTACCTTAGTACGCAAAGCGTTAGTAATTATTTTTATTGCAGATTTAAGTTTTTAATTTAATTCAAAATGGCGTACTTGCAATCGATGCCTAAAGCTGAAACGATGAAGCTGCGTGAAAAACACATTGGGTATGTAAATCATAACTTTATATGTATAATGTTTGTAGTTGCAGTTGCAATACATTTCGTTACAAACATGTCCAAAAAATAATATAAATTCAAATTATGTGTTCGTCCAAAATTAATTATATTACTTCGCTGAACTATCCTCCCCTGATTGATTCCATTTTCAATTTTGTTCCCTTGTTTGCGCACATCCATTTTAATTATCTTATTTTTCCAGCGCTGCTTGCCAATTATTTTTTCGGTCTTCTCCGCTGAAAATCGTCCGGGGTGTCGCTCAATTTATGTATGATGAAACGGGCGAGAGATATCTTGATTGCATTAATAACGTGGCTCATGGTAAGTAATATATTTGAATTGATAATATTATGTTACTTTGTTTATATGCTATCCACGGCATTGTATCGTATATTTCTTTTTCATCAGTATTAATTTTGCAAGGACATTGGATTAGGAAGTTCCTGAAATACCACAACTACTATGTATAAGTTAGTGTAAGCCTATTTCTCAAAGCCAATATTTCAAACCAGAAATCAAAATAATAGTATAGTAGGTATAGTATCGGCAAAATGGCAAATTTTTGAAACTAGTTGCTCAGTGCGCCCGAGTTGATGTTGGGGTACTTTCTAGTTAACCAAGATGGCCGTGGGTTCGATTCCCGCACACAGTACAAAATTAGTATGCTGAACATGATTTATCTAAGTCCGCTCTGTAAATTGAAATAATGACAAATATCATGTTTGTTTCGTAACAGTTGGCCACTGCCACCCACACGTGGTCGAGGCAGGGCGAAACCAAATGTCCCTAATATCGACGAACAACCGATACCTTCACGACGAGCTAGTAATCCTCGCCGAGAGGCTGGTCAAGACCCTCCCCGAACCACTCTCCGTGTGCTTCTTCGTCAACTCAGGATCCGAGGCCAATGACCTCGCACTCCGCCTGGCCAGGATTCACACTAAGAAGAAGGATGTCATAACACTCGACCAGTAAGTATTAAAAAAGTTTTAATTTAATTAAGACGAAATGGGAACAAACTATCTCAAGCGCGGAAGGGAGTTTTGTTTGATGATGTTCTTTGGCATTTTCTTTCATGATTTTATCAAAAATGTTCGTAAATGAATTATTATTAGGGTTATTTAACATTTGATTCACCCAATAGTAAAACAGATTTAATCGAACAATGATGTCGGTAGGTACTTTAACTTTGAAAGAATATTATAATTTGATATTTTAGCATCAAGACACTTGACGTATGTTTTTGTTACTAATTGAGTTAAAATAATAGCCGATGTTTATTATTGAAACATTTTTTGCTAACTATTTTGCATTATTTCCTAATTTGTTAATATGTAGGTATAAACTTGTTTTGTGTCTTAATGCTACGTATTATTCCCATATTACTGTGTATTACATTTAATGGTTGCGTTAAGTATTATTTCTATATACCATTCTGAACCACTTTTGTTTCGCCGACTTTTCGTAGTCCATAGAATTTGCGTTACGGCGATTTGTTTGACAATTTATATGAAACGTTATGATAGTAAAAATACATACTTTAAACTGTAATTCGGGAAACAAAAGGTGTTCGGAACTTTGTATAGAATAAAGTAACGTAATTTTTTAATGGTTTACGAAAAAATCTTTATATAGAGATCTTGCAAATTAACGACGCGTGCAATGTGAATCATATTGGATTTAAAATAATACCGCTTTTAAAAGCAGATGCTGTTTTATATTTAATTACCTATGTTGAGAGATGTGCCCTTAATGTTGAGCTTTTTACACACTTTGTATTTTTCGATAGATCTGAAACTTTAACCTAAGAACTTTATATGTAAATCGTATCTTGTATTCCTTAGATGTGTTTGATCCTATTTAATGATACATATCACGATTTGAAAACTAAAAGTCCAACAACACCGCACGTTCGTAAATTGCAAGAAGAGTGTTAGATCCAACTTTTCCCAACCTTTCAAAGGAACTTACTTCCAAATCTTCTATTCTCTGTTATGCCAAAGACTATGTGTGAAAGACTATGAATGCGTCGCGAAGTATCTTAGGGTGCTACTAGCGCCTGTTTGTTCCAGCGCATATCATGGCCATCTTACGTCCATGATCGATGTCTCCCCCTACAAACTGAACCTACCGGGAGGGCCAGAGAAGCCAGAGTGGGTTCATGTGGTAAGTTAGTCATGTACTCGATGGCCCACTAGTTTTATTAGTAGTTCTAAAACGATTTCATTGTCAAGATAAACAAAGTTGAAGTAGGGAGGATTTGTGGTATGACATGGATTAAGGTCGATCACAAAATGCCCTTTATGGGGGTAAGACGCCAAATTAGTTTTGTTTCCCATACTATCATTTAAACCTGAATCATCAATAGTTTGAATGTAAATCTCAAAGTGGGACTTTATCTTCATCTCGATAAATCGATTAAGAGTCGAATTAAAAATATCTTCAAAGTGACATTTTTAAACTTACAAGAGGTCAGTCAACTGAGTTTAAGAACCTTTGTATTGACATAGTAACTTAAATCAATAGTTTCATTTCGATAAAAATGTGGTTTGTTGACATTAACTTTAGAGCAAAACATGATCAGTATAAAGTATATTTTAATCAGTGCTTTGTTTATCTTCGGGATATAGAGATAGTTGGTTTGTTGCCAAATGCAAATTCTTTGTTAAATACATGGCGTAATGTTCGCATAGTTACTATTAAAAATATGTTTGACTTTCTTTTGTCACGTCCGACATATCATTTTTAAATAACGTCACCGAGCCAAAGTTATCTATAGGACATACATAAAACAATCAGATAATGACAAAGTAATTAGCAATTTGTGTTAGTGTTTTTGTCTCAATAAACCTGAAAGATTTAACTTTTGAAAGACTGTCGGTTTAATTCCCTCTCAGGTTGTTTTTTGAAGATAATTTTTATTACAGTGATCTAATTTCGATGCATAAAGTGGTTCTGGTTTTGATATTTGCTACTTTTGAACGCCAAAAATCTATGTTAATTCAATACAATAGACCCATAATTTCATTTTTCAGAGTCTCCAAGCAAATATGACTTGAAAGTTTTTTCATATAGTAGGCTTATCATTCAGTTATCTATAACTAATATCACCTCCACAGGCGCCCGTACCCGATACCTACAGGGGAAAGTACACTTATCCCAAAGACTCCCATTCGGAAGAGGAGCTCGGGATGATGTACGCTGACGAAGTGGGCAAGCTTTGCAAGGAAGCCAAGGAGAAACATGGCGGTGTATGCGCATTCATTGCGGAAAGTCTGCAGAGCTGTGGTGGACAGATCATTCCGCCTGCGGGTTATTTGAAGAGGGTTTTCGAGTAAGTTTGTAATAATGATAATGGTTTTTACTAGGATGAGTAGTACTAGCAATTAAGTAGTCTAGTAGCGGCCACGAAGGTCTTTGCGATGAATCATCTATGCATAATCATGCATAGTGCACCAGCGAATGCGTAAGCAGGAATGGAGACGGCAATAGCAAACCACTCCATTAAAATTGCCAAGAGAGTTGAAGTAATAAGGAATACGACTCAAGGAGGAATGCGCAAGCACAGGTGGCCACAATACATAGGTAAATATGTAGGTAAAGGCGAGTCAGTAGACACAACTTGTCATACAAACTATTTGTGGAAGAAAGTATTTCTAGTTTTTTAATTTTAATGAATTTTAATAACACTTTCAACGTCACTATTTTTTAATTACGAATACTGGTCAAATTTTTGTGATGACTAGTCTCTAATCTATGCCATTTATTTTCAATATTTTTCATAAAAACATAAGAAAATGTTCTCGCAGACAAAATATGACGTGCATTTAATTTCAGTCAGGGTTGCTAGATTTGTACCTCTTTCAGAATCCGAGTTTATTCGAGAGGCTATCTGCACAGGTGAAATCTGTGACCTTAATTTTTATCACGCCCCAAACGTAATGACCTTTCGTGTTATCATATTACAGTATGTGTCTAGACGTACCTACTCATGATCTTATCCACCCATCGTCTAATGATTCCTTTGATCTCAATCTTAAAAATAAACCTACTCGTGTTGACGTTGAAGCCAGGAACATTTAAAGAAAGATAAAAAGATTTAAGTTTGATTAATAAAACATTTAATTAATATTATTTTATATCAATACATTAAACTAAATCGTCTTTACATTGTTGAAATGTTTCGTCTTTGGTATAAATTATCTTTTGAAACGCCATCAATTATTTTAATTCAAGGACGTCATTGCAACATAGTTGTAGGTAATGATGGCACGTGTTTTGTCTCAGGTTAAACATACCTATGTATCATGTTATTTATGACTATTACCTATATTTGATTACATTAACATTTTTTATTAGAATACTTACTTATTTTTTTGTAAATCTATTTATGATTAAATTATGATATTTTATTCAAAATAGATATGTGTGGTAAACTTAATGATAGACAGCAGTGACAATTCTTGAAACTGTTTAAATTTTTACTCAGACCTAAACTTTACATTCTTGACATAAAGTTTTACAAGGAAGCCAAAAGTTTCATAAAGTTTCTTCATATGAAATACAAGTTTCTACGCTTCGCTTAAAGTTATACATTTGTCATATTTCTGTTTTATTAATCCTCCTCTTTGAAATAATTTATATTACAATATTAATTGTCATTGATGTTAAAATTCATCTTATTTATTCAATAGGTACTTTGATATAAAATCTTCCTCACGCCACCTGATTTTTAAATACAACTTCTATAGAGAATTCACATAAAAATTGGCTTCGTTGAGTTTATTGTTACGTCATCTTATTATCGCTCTTATTTACTCAACAGATAGTTAACAGCTTCCTTAATATCTAATTACCTTTTCATATTAAGTGTAGGTACAATATCTGATTTTATTTTCCTTCTCCTTAAAGGTACGTGCGTGAAAACGACGGAGTTTGCATTGCCGACGAAGTGCAAGTGGGCTTCGGTCGCGTTGGTACCCACATGTGGGCGTTTGAGACTCAAGACGTGGTGCCCGATATCGTGACGATGGGCAAACCTATGGGCAATGGGCATCCTGTGGCGGCAGTTATTACTACACCAGAGATCGCTAAGAGCTTTGCTGATACTGGCGTGGAATACTTCAACACGGTAAGAGTTGGCTATATTTTATTAAAGTTATTATGGCCTCGATGATCTAGTGGTTTAAGTACCGGACCGTGGGTGGTCTCGAGGTCTTGGGTTGATTCCCGAGTCGTGCAAAATTAGTGTTGATTTTTCTGAACATAGCCCGGGTGAGGTCACCTTTCCCGACTTCGGATACAATAATCAATCCTTTCTTTGTCTCATGTTCAGTTACTCACTATTGGAATTCGCGAAATACCTTCATTGTTATTTGCGAAAATATTACTCGTCATAGGTTTGATTGGCATAATACTTACTTCAAAAACTATAACAATGGATCACTAAGGCCTGAAGTGTTCATATTATGGTAATATTCCGCGGCCTAATTAGTGTGAAACAGAGTGTCGTGATTTAGCGATAAACACGTTGCAAGCATGCTAATTAATAGGCAAACTTATGTGGTTATCGACGTCTTTAAATAGACTGGTTGTTTGAAAATATTCCTAAACGTCAAGCATTAAATTAGGTAAGGAGTATTAATTAGTAGATTTTTAATTAACTAATTGCCCTTTGTTTGGCTTCTTACCTGTCTAATTACTGCCTGATAAGACTTTTATTGTACTGCTAATTACGTAATGAAAAATACGATAGATTTTTCTTACTACTATTACAGCTATTACGTGTTTACTTAAAAAGAAAAAGTGAAAAATAATATTTTGTTTCTTGTGGAGAAAAACCGAAAGGATTTCTTGGAAATTGGGTGTAGTTTAGTAAAAAGCTTTTTAGGCCTGAAATTAATCCCCGTTTTCTTTTTATTTTATTTCATTTTACGTATTCTCTTTTCCTCTCCAGTACGGCGGCAACCCTGTATCCTGCGCCATAGCGAATGCAGTATTAGACGTCATCGAAGAAGAGCGTCTGATGGAACGCGCAGAACGCGTCGGCAATCATCTGCTCGCGCGTTGTGAGACGTTGAAGAACCGCCACCGGTTGGTGGGCGACGTGAGGGGGCGGGGCCTGTTCGTGGGCGTCGAGCTGGTCACTGACAGGGGGGCACGGACCCCGGCCACGGCGGAGGCGAAACATGTGGTCAACAGGTTAATGCATTAAATAGATAAACATCATTGTAGGTTGCGTAGATTGTCTACACATCGAAGAACGGTTAGTGGAACGCGCTGATTGGGTAGAAAACTATCTCTTCGCTCTCTGCGAGTCGCCGCCGGCTGATGGGCGACGTGCGGGATCACCCATCCGATGACTGGCCCCTGCGTAGGTTGTTTAACTTAGCAATCTCACGCCGAGCGCGCTAACCACTACGCCATCGAGCTCCTCGATTCTTTATTTGAACTCCCTCAGTATGGAATATTCAGTATACGCCTCAATTCACTACGTGAGACATGGTAATAACTTATTACTAGTAAGTTATTACTAATAAGACTAGTTTAAGATTTAATACATTAATAATACATAAATAAATAATATTTCTCTTTGGACATCATTTGTTAAAGCTAAAAAATGTCAATATTCTGTTACAGAATGCGCGATGAAAAGATCCTGATCAGTCGCGACGGGCCAGATAGCAACGTGTTGAAGTTCAAGCCACCTATGGTGTTCACGACACAGGACGCCGACAGACTTGTAGACACCCTGGATAGGGTGTTGGGAGAACTCGATGGCACTAGGAGATCTGTGCCCAATCTTACGCTGGAGGTACGTTACTGTAATGGCCTAGCGTCACAAAGCGACCAGACCAGTACCGAATATCGCAATAAATCTTTTACAACACCTTCATTGATCTAATACTGATGAGACGAGTACGAGGGTTTTCGCAAATGAAAAATCCGCTAGATGGCAGTAGGTAGGTGTAGGGTCTACCTGGTATGAGATTGGTGAATTTTGACATGCCAGTGACAGATATGTATGTCAAAATTAACCAATGACATAGCAGTGAGACCTCACGCCTACGTATTACCATCTAGCGGATTTTTCAATCGCAAGCACACTCATTGTAAAGCAGGTACTAACTAAGCACTTGGAATGTCAAAAGTTCTTATATGGGCCGATAGATGGCGCAAACTTATACCCGAAGTACTTTCATAAAATTAGATCTCTAATCTAATTTTATGGATTTTTCTGCTTATTCCACTGAATTCAACATCACCATGAAATAATTCTAAATATGCCTGCACATTTTCGGTTCTTTAGAACATTGCCTGCACAGTTTCGTTCTTTAGAACATTAACCAATAATTCGCGTCTCATTATAATTTTGTCTTATGGGCTACACAAATGAATGCATAGATAATAATATAAATTGTTATTTCATTGCAGGTTCGCGTAACTCCAATCAGCGATGACGCTTCAAGCAGTGACAGCATAAGGAATGCTATCCAGCAGAGCGTGAAAACTACTTGATTTTCTCATATTAGATTGTAAGGTTATTTTAATTTAAATATCTAAATGTAAAGTTTAATTAACTCATCCATTTTCATTCTAACTGAAAAATATGCTCAAAATTATAATTAACGTTATTATAAACTATCAAAAAAATAAGTTGAAATGAAACTTAATAATTGATATTAGTTCTCTCGAGGATTGTTTGTAAAAATTGGCATCTTTTATTATTTGTTTTATATAACTTGACCAAATTTTATCTAAGATTAGTGAGGATGAGCTAATTTTGTTTGTGTATATTGAGGTGTATGTTCCTATACTCTGTCCACTTTATGAAGCGTCTTTTGACAGCTCACGCCCATGAAAGTTCGAATTGTTTTCGTTTAATTTTCGAAAAAAGAATATTGTTCTTCATGGACGGTTACTGCCAACTCAGTGATGTGCTACGAAAATCGATTAGAACGATTGTGCCCCCGATTACAAATAATCGATAGAAATAAATGCTTTGAATAAATCTAAACTTCTTCATAACATGTTCATAAGGTATAATGTATATTTTACATAGAAAGGTAACAACATTTGTATATAAATTTCTTTTACTAATATGACTTACTTGTTTTATATTTAACTAGCGGCCCGTCACGCGGTTTCACCCGCGTCCCGGGGGAACTACTTCCCGTACCGGGATAAAATATAGCCTATGTTACTCTGGGTGAATGTAGCTTTCCAACAGTGAAAGAATTTTTCAAATCTGCTAAGTAGTTTCGGAGCCTATTCAATTCATACAAACAAACAAAAAATCAAACCTTTCCTCTTTATAATATTAGTATAGATTTATAAACTCAAATATATGGATTTATATTTGTTTACAATAAATCTAAGAGAATGTTAAATCAAAACGCATGTTTATCGAAATCGGTTATTTTTTACGTACCTAAGTCGAATAATGATAATAGTACAATCGGATTGTTGACTCATTTGAGATACTTTAGGACATCACCAATGTTGTCAATCGGCGACCTGTCAAAAGACGCTTCATATAGTGGACAGAGTATAAGAACCTTATTGGACGTAAATACGTTTTTGACGTGTTAAACTATGGATGTATAAATATTAGTATAAATCTGATCTTTACTCCCTGATTCGTTGAAAAGGACAGCATTTGTCTGCTGCTACTAAATCATTAGTAAATAGCAGTAGAGATTGCTATTTTTCGTAACAGACAATAGTTAAAATCTTAATCACTTGTACTGTTTTTATGATTGTTCTTCTAAAAAAAGTTCAAGTTTGACGACATCAAAAACTCCTAAATCCGTGGTTGAATGAATAAGAAATGTAAATTAAACAAATATAATTTGTTAAGTAATCTTTATAGTATTATCGAATATTAGAATTGTAAATAAAATTTACTTTATATTTAGCTTTAAGTTTGTCTAACGGCAATACTATCTTGTCTTTGTTTTGATCGAGAACCGGTACTAATTATTCACACTTGGTAAATAAAAGACATCAATTTAAAACATGTATTTATTTAAAACTTCACCAGTACTTTCCCATTGAATTATTGTTCCTGCAATGACTCATGTGAAAACACGGATACCATACCAGCCTACTCACAACACCGGTAAGTGATAAAATGTTAAAGTAGGTAGACCTATGTAGGGCATTTCTCCAGGGTTAAAACTTCACGTAAAATGCGACCCCTTTGTTTCTTCTTCTTCATCTTCTGCGCTTCTTTATACTCCTCGGAGTCCGGGCAATGCGGGCATTGCCTGTAGCTGGCGGTGTGCTCGCCGCCGCAGTTAGCGCACTTCAGCAGCTCGTAGCGAGGGTCTCGAGTACAGTCGTTGGTGTAGTGAGGCCCGGCACACTTCACGCACCTGATCATCCCGCGGCAGTGCCGCTGAGCGTGCCCCCACTTCTGGCAACGGAAGCACTGCTTCGTCCGAGGCAGCGGCCGTTCCACTTTCACCATTCTCCCGAAAATCTTCTTCACTTTTAACACTTTCTTTCCAGCTTCATTTTCAGGCACTATCACTATTATCGATTTGTACTTGCTTTTGTAACCTAGCTTTGCGTTCAGGACGTGGAGACGCACGACGGGAACCGAGGCCGCTATCATTTCTTCCCTCACTTTGTCAATGTCAGCGTCAACGGCTAGGCCTCTGATTACTACTTTAAACATTTTCTTCGACGGATCACCGAAAGTATGGAAGGGTAAATCTTTTTCTTCCAAATAATTGACTAACTTTTCATGATCTTCATAAGTTGGGCATAGTATTTTTGCATAATGCCTATCAAGCAGCGGATGATAGATCTTAATGCCCTCCGAAACAATTTCTCGCAAGTAAAACTTAAAATTGACTGGAGGGTGTACAAAAATGTGTGGCACTCGCATTTTAGTATTGGGCCAACTGTACGGCAAAACATCGAAGAAAACTATGGGATCCTCCTCGCGTTCCACCGTTGTTGGTGGTAAAATATCAAAACCCACGCATTCAGCAAGTTTCTTAATTTCAGATACAAGATATTCCAGCTCACGTGTTTCTGTAGCTTCGGCATCTTCGACTGGTTTCTGTTTCTTTGTGGTTGGTGTTATTTTGAACTTTTCTTGGATGTCGGCTGCCAGTTTTTCAATCGCTTCACATTTTTTGACAATTATCCCTGATGGTTTAGCCGTCGGGACAGGTGGGGCCTCAGCGGCTTCACCGTTATTTGATGGTTCGCCATTTGGTTCGGGTGATTCGGTCTGTTCTTCTTCAGGATCAGAGTCAAGCTCCAGGCCAGAGGTGGTAGGTTGACCTAAATCACCTTGAGTTGAAGTTTTCTTGGTCTGCTTCCCAGACTTACCCCGTTTTAGGGTCGATCCCTGAAACGAAAACGTGTCACTTGTATAATGCACATACATAACTAGTTCTTACTACAATAACGTACGCAAAACATAATTTAAGTATTGTAAAACCGCACACACAAACCTTTTTTCCCTTTTTAGGCATATTAAATGCAAAAAAATATTTTATGAAAGAAATTCGGCACGATACGAATATGACAAATGCTATAGATAAGTTATTTGATTACTTATACACTATTTGACATCCGTACCTAAGTCCAATTTTTGTAAAGTACCCTCAATAGAACTGGCATTTGTGTGATATTCCGCTTTGTCAAACAAGCAAAGGAACTTAAATTATGCAGAAAAGACATAATGCTTGTTTAATTTTATTTTCACGTTTTATGGTCATTTTGGAAAAACTAAACATTTGTGTTTATTTTATATCTGTATAAAATCCTAAAATTTACAATGAAAACCGTCAACAAACTAATAAAGTAATTAATCTATATCTATAAAACTCAAAGGTGACTGACTGATTGACTGACTGACTGACTGATTACATAGTGATCTATCAACGCACAGCCCAAACCACTGAACGGATCGGGCTGAAATTTTGTATGCAGGTAGATGTTATGACGTAGGCATCCGCTAAGAAAGGATTTTGATTAATTCAACCCCCAAGGGGGTAAAATAGGGGATGATCGGTAGTATGAAACTTTGTCAATTTAAAACCTATCGGGCTGATATTTTGCATACATAAAGATACTATGACGTAGGCATCGTCGATGCAAACATATTGATAAATTCCAACCCCCAAGGGGTTAAAATAGGGGATGAACGTTAGTATAAAACTTTGTCATTTTTTAACCGATCGGCTTGAGACTTTGCGTTCATAAAGCTACTATGACGTAGGTATCGCCTTATTAATAAGATTGATAAATTCCAACCCGCAAGGGGGTAAAATAGGGGATGAACGGTAGTATGAAACTTTGTCAATTTTAAACCTATCGGGCTGATATTTTGCAAACATTAAGCTACTATGACGTAGGCATCACCTTATTAATGAGATTGATAAATTCCAACCCCCAAGGGGGTAAAATAGGGGATGAGTGATGATCGGTAGTATGAAACTTTGTCAATTTTAAACCTATCGGGCTGATATTTTGCATACATTAAGATACTATGACGTAGGCATCGTCGATGCAAACATATTGATAAATTCTAACCCCCAAGGGGGTAAAATAGGGGATGAACGTTAGTATGAAACTTTGACATTTTTTAACCTATCGGGCTGATATTTTGCATACATAAAGCTACTATGACTTAAGCATCGCCTAATTTATGAGATTGATAAATTCTAACCCCCAAGGGGGTAAAATAGGGGATGAACGGTAGTATGAAACTTTGTCAATTTTAAACCTTTTGGGCTGATATTTTGCATACATAAAGCTACTATGACGTAGGCATCGCCTAATTAATGAGATTGATAAATTCTAACCCCCAAGGGGGTAAAATAGGGGATGAACGGTAGTATGAAACTTTGTCATTTTTTAACCGATCGGGCTGAGACTTTGCATTCATAAAGATAATATGACGTAGGCATCCCCTTTCAAAGATTATTTTAAAAATCCACCCCTAACGGGAAAAAAAGTTGATATAGAAACCAAAATCCACGCGGACGAAGTCGCGGGCGCCTGCTAGTGTTTAAATAACACAAAAAACTCAGCAGCTCCTTAAATAACTACCTCATTATGATATTAATATCTTCTTGCTTCATTATCTCTAAGCAGAAAGCAGATATTACATAACATGTTGATAAAAATAATTTGAGAGATAATAAAGTGTATTTTTATCTCAGTGTTTTTATTTGATGCTCGTACAAGTAATAGGTAGTAGTCAACATTAATTTATTTTGTTTATACAATCAAAAATGATGATTTTTACAAGTACATAATGTATAAACAATACAAATGTGAAAGAAGTCACTTTTATGATTAACGAGTTTTTACCTGCGGCTTTGCACACATTATCAAGATTTCTATTTAATCCCATGGGCGCATTTAATCAGGATAAAACGTATCCCAACGCCTAAGTCAGCCAATACCTTGCCTGTTACCAAAATTCTTCAAAACCCGTTCACTTGTTTTAGAGTGATTGACAGACAAGCATCTAAACAATCAAACTTTTTCATTCATAATTTATAATATCAGTAGGTATGACTAGCATAACTTTCAATATTTTTCATAACTCGCAGCTGCAAAATCGAAAGCGTCGACTTGATGTATTCTGCCATTGAACATCATAAATAAATCCTTAAGGTAAATTGCAATTTTTATAGACACAATATCAATGGCCAAGGAAGCATTGTGCCCAACCATTGTTAAGCACCTAACAAAATATATTACAAAACCGTTCCGCTCCGAATATCAGCAAAGCTTTAAAACTGTCGTGGCACAAAAAAGACGGGCCTTTCAAACTGTCTTTATCATTGAGTAAACCAACTTTACTATGGACTCATAAAAATGTACAATACGTTCGGCTGGGGCGGTATAGTCGTTAACAGAATACTTACCTCATAAACTGTGTTATGTCTTGTGAATGTGACGTTACGTCTTTTGACGTTTGCGCTCGTGGCATAATCTCTGAAGATTTAAAGTGAAGTTGAGATTTCGTATATGAAATGTTCGCTTTTATTTATCTTACTTATTTGCTTAATAAAACACAACAATAGCTACCTAACGAAGTAATGGACCAGAGGGGTTTGATCAGTGATTAAATTGGAAGGATAGTGTGCCCCATTTGTTTGATAAGAAATTCGTTATTATATCTAACCGGAGCGATTTTGGTTTTTACGTCGATTGAGATTTGATGCGACTTATTGTTCTTTCAGCGACGTGATATTGTCTGAAAAAGCCACAAATATAACAATTATGAATTCTAATTAATTTCAAATGCGTTTTGTGCTTGACTATACGAAACAAGTACATGTTGATAATGAAACCTTTGAATTAGTGATCCTTTGCGCTGATTGGTGATCGATTAACGAGCAATAACAGTATCGATTTCCTTTTGAGCTACTAATAGCACGAACTCAGTAAACTGATATCAAGCATTATTCTGCCTCCCTCAATCTCCTAGTTAATTATTTCTCACAACATTCAGCAATTCGCAATAACATTACAGATGTATTCTATTATATTGGTAGTTAGTAGTTTTGATTAGTCTGTCATATACATACGTGGTCAAGTCTAATTCAGGGAAATTCATTATTATTTTACCTATCGAATTTGCCCGAATATTGTAATTTAACAGGCCTTGCCGATGATTTCACATGTGATTTGCCGATTTTCACTCAGTAACCAAACGCTACAATAATCATCTCATAGCTGGTATGGTTAATATCAATCAACGCATACCTATTTATCACTGTTGTGGTGTCCTTTTTGTAACAAATTATGATAACGTATAGCAGTTATCACCATCAGGTAGACCCGGCTGCATATCTGATGATATCTCTGGCCCTTACAAAACTTTCACTTTCAACTTCCTCCAGGCTATAAAAGCATAATATTCCACATTGAAGTAATTTCACTCGGTTATACGGAACCCTCCTACCATTCGACACGTATGCCGCAATCTTTTTTTATATCTTTTGAAGACGGCACTCGCCTTGCAGCCGGCATCAGCACGTGCGCAAACTTACCATCGGCCGTTACATCAATCTTGTCTACCTTTGTCCGTCTTGTGCAACCTTTTCTTATCACAGCGATAACCAATTCTCACCCTTACTTAAGTGGTCCTTAAGCGTCAATTTCCTCTGATAGATCAATGGCAGTTAAAGCGTTACAAAGATGAAGGTTAAGGAGCCTCCTGTAGACAATGAAGGCATTGAATGTCTGGACAATACGAGGAGGAGCCCAGTCTGCGGCGATTAGCTGGATTTATTTAACGGTCGCGATCCCTGAGAGGCACATACGACATTTAGTAAGTAAGACAAGAAGTTTAGCTAAGACGGGGCGAGGTGATTATAAAACGGACACTTTTTATGGTCCATAGAGGTTTAATAGCGTGGCACCGATAGATAACGACTATAATGTAACTTGTAGGTACGAGGTTTAGATAAAACTTGAAATGGGCTAGACCTAACTAGGTATTTACCTAAGATAGATTCCACTCTGTCGTTCACGGGTTAAATTACATCATCAAATTGACAAAAGTATTAAATACCTACAGACTACAGTAAGTTATTTTGAAGGATTCAACTCCTTACTAAAAGTTACAGCAAAAGATTCAAAACAATAATACCTACCATAGTATGTTTGTGAACATTATTATTTAATAGATATGTTTTACTTAGCCTGAGGATAAATGTAGAAAAACTTATAATCTAAATTGTCAATTTATGATAGCAATTTGTCTTTTGTTTTCAAAACAAACAAAAGATAATTTAATTTCGGTTTTATCAAAACCGAACGATTTAACTCTGTGGGAACATAACAATTGTCAAATTGAACAGATTTGAATCCCTTTATCTGAGAGCTTCGGTTAGGACTCGTGAATGCCATGCATAATAAAGTGATAGGGGAGTCATTATGTCAGAAAACGATTAACGAAAGTGGTTTGGCGCGCGCCACCCGCTTTCGTGACGTCAGAGTGTGACGTCACAGGCGCATGCCCTCTTAAATTGAATTAGGATTAGTTTTGAATGCAGTTGAATTCTTGTAATATTCATACACGGTTATATTCTTCAATAAAAGAGTTGTTCTTTTCTATCTTTCACTTTTCTTTCATTGGGGTTGTAGCACTTGTAGACAAGGTTCCAACGAAGTTGACCATCGTTTTTTAGTTAAATAATTTATAATCTGTTGCTGCTATTACAAAAAGTAAGGGCAAATTCAATTATGAATAAAAAATGAGTAGTTTTATCCCTTAATATTTTTTTATTATTATTTTGTACACTCATTGACTTCACAGTATAAAAAAGTTATCATATTTCTAGGGATGTAATTTAGACTTATGATATCTTTTTTCTGAATTTAAGTAAGTCATCTCATAAAAAATATTATTTTTTAATATTATAATCCGCACTTCGTGTCCTTAATTGGCTATTAATTTCGTGTGTAGGATCGAAGAAGATGATTAGCAGGACAAATCTGATTAGGATTCCAAAGGAGCGAAATAAATCTTTTTGTAAAAAAAATGAAGTTGCACTACGCATAATTTTTAATTCATATTTTACAAATAATCCTACTTACTCTGATTTTTCTCACGATCATAATCAATCGAAAGTATGACAAAAACACATTTTGACTATAATAATCATGAGGGTGGTTCACAAAACATTGAAGTGATCGCAGCGACGTGTGAAAATATCCGATGTTGTCAAAACTAAGGGTGCAGTGAAAATATGCGGGTGGCACGCGCGGGGTGCACTTAATGAGTTGTGATTGTAACTGAGTGTTTGATGGTCTTATTTAGAACAAAACAGTGCCTTACTTAACAAAAGATTGTGTGTAGGGCGTTACTGATTGACTATAGTGAAATTAGAAGACTTCAAAATGGAATGAAATCCAGTGGTTTCAAAACTTAGGATGCAGTCAGTTAAACGTAGTCCATTTCAATTAAGATTTTCTCGGTGACAGTTTGCCTTCAAATAGATACTGTTCTAAAGTAAGAAGACCCTACGAAAAATCATCGAAATACCTCGTGGATCTTATTGCCTTGAAATTAAGTTTAATTTTTAATAAGAAGTACACCTGTCACAGTAGGGATATTTGAAATGGACTACTTATAATTATAATTTGCGGGTGGCACGCGCGACGTCATGGGTGCAGTTAAATAAGTTGTGATTGGAACATTGTGTGATATTTAAAACAACGCAGTGATAATGTGATGACATAAAAGGTGTGTGGTAGTGCAAAGTGGAACTTCATTGGAATGTGACGCTTGGGGAAGTACCAGCAAAGTACTTCATAACTAAGCGTGTGTTGCTGGATTCCTGTCGGTAAGTGTTAGCAATGTTACTAGTATTGGATTGATTTGATGTATTCAAAGTATAGCTGGAGAGGACATGGAAGAGGAGGTAGGCAAAGCATCGTCCCTTGTGTAAGTAGGTAGTTGTAAATGACCAAGGGTAGTGGTAATCAGTAATCACTCATTATTCCTTACTAGGTGTTGCCAATGCTAGGTAGCTTTCCTCTACTCTAAAATGAAATAAAAATTAAATTTGTGCTCGTATCGGTTAAAGTCCCAAAAAGGTTATTCCTAAACTACAAGTTGGAGCGACTTAAAAATGTTTCATATATGCTTTTTATTTAGCGTCCCAGATTTTCACGAGAAATGCGTGATATTTTTATGCGTGGCCTTTCGCGTTATGTTCAGAGAATTTTCGGGACTGAAATGGAAATAACGTAGGAGATTAAAAATACGAGCTATGCTCTTTAACAAACTTTGTACATTTTAGGGTCTTAGCTTATTCGGTGTTATGTCTGTCGTACCAACAATCAGTAGCATTGATCGTAATACTAGTACCTAATAATCGAGTTATACTAGTAAGTACCATAAAAATACAACCCCGTGAAAAGAGGAACACTAAATTGGTTTAAATAATCGGCAGTTACCGCTTTATGTCATCCGTATCAAGTGTGCTCGACAATGCAATTCTCTCAGAACGAAGTCAATAAGTTGACCCCGCCCGGCCGCCAGATCTCACCCGAGCAGTCCTCTGCAGACCTAATGAATTGCTTGTCTCAATCCTCACGCGGCGGGTGACAGAGGAGAAGGCCGCACGTCTGACGTATTGCTCTAAACGTCTGTCGTACCAAATATCAGTAGCATTGATCGTCATATTAGCATCTACATAAATACAATAAAAAACCAACCCCGTGAAGAGAAGAATACCAAATTGACTTAGACAATTGGCAGTTACCGCTTTTTTATCATCTGTTTCAAGTGTGCTCGACATTGCAATTCTCTCACAGAACGAAGTCAATAAGTTGACCCCGCCCGGCCGCCAGTTCTCACCCGAGCAGTCCTCTGCAGACCTAATGAATTGCTTGTCTCAATCCTCACGCGGCGGGTGACAGAAGTGAAGGCCGCACGACTGACATATTGCTCTAAACGTCCACGCGATCCCCCGCATTTATATTCCGGGCGACTCCCGATTCCAGATAATGCTTTTACAATAAAGACCTCGAGATGACGAATTCGATTTCAATACGCCACCGTCCGGACCTACTTAGTATGATAATTTATAGCCCTCGAAATAGACGGAATTTAAAATAACTTAAAAATCTGACTCTGTAACGGAAATGAAAGGAAATTAATTATTGAACAGATGATCTTTGAGATACGAGTGATTATTCACATGCATAATATATTTGGGTTAATGCAACATTATGCATTGTGTGACTTTACGAGGCTTTGTGTCTTCAGGGTGTGTTTAGAATTAAAGGAACTCGAATACGAATTTAAGGATCTTAATCACGTCTTTCCCACCATTAAATACTGTTAAGCTTAGACTTAATTAATCATAACGAGGTATCATTCGTTAATAATATTAATGTTTTTAAAGCTTGTTTGTTGTATTTACTGATGCTTTTACAATTAACATTAATAGTGTCAACAAATTAGAGAATTATGTGTTCTTTGGTAATATACTTACTTATACACGTAGGTACAGAAAATGAGTTTCAAAATGATGTAGATAATCCCCTATGAAATAACTAGTCAGACCAACACCACCTTGTTACCAATACAAGGTAATCTCGACAATAGTCACCCATTGTCACGGTTTGCGACGAAAAAATGCAATCAAGGTTCGGGTATCCTGGGTAAAGTGCAAATCGCCTCGCTGCCGCCAGATGTGTAAAGGCAAATTGCAATTGCACCTTGCGCTCGGGTCTGCTTTCCCACGCCGGCCGGGCCAAGCCATAGTAACGTGTAAGAAAGTATGGTTTTAGGCTAGAGCAGATCTATACTAATACTAATATAATAAAGCTTTGAAGAAAAGTTTGTTTGTTTGTTTGAACGCGCTAATCTCAGGAACTACTGGTTCGAATTGAAAAAATATTCGGTTTGGACTTTGGATAGTCCATGTGACGAGGAAGGCTTTAGACTATAGTAAAACCGAAATCCACACGGACGGAGTCGCGGGCGATCGCAAGTGCTTTTATAAACTGCTAGTCAACATGCTTCTCGGATTAAATCATTATTTTTATAAGTATGCGGCTAAAGCAGATTTATCGTTATTTTTACAAACTGGGAATCCACCCACTCCTAGGATTAAATAACGTAGCGTGTTATTACGATTTAGATAATGTTCAACATTTTAAGTGGATAATGAATTTAGTCAGCCCCATAGATATATAATATATTTTATAATAATGAAAGCTTTGTAAAACTTCTCAGTACGTCTCGCTGGGCATCCTTTAACAATGAAAAAGTCACAGCTTCTATTCCCCAGGTGTAATCTGCACTTTTACTGATCGTGTTTTAAAGATACATTAAAAGTGTGTAGATAGACTACTTTTTAAGAACCTACTACTAAACAAAAGCTTGTATTAAATAAGTAATAATAAGCAAAGTTAGCTGCGAGCACCGGCTTAGTGAGCTTTGTAGCAAATTATACACGGATGTAAACAGATTCTCTGATGGCACTGTCTAACTTTGACTACAACTTATTAGGGATTATAGTTTGCTTCAATCTAACTTTAACCAAACAAATTTCTGCATATTCAAAGCGTGTTTCTATTACGAACGTTTTTGATCCAGCAACTTTAATGAATTAGTCGAAGTTAAATAAGCTAGCTAGGTCCCAGTGTCCCAACAATGGTTATTTAGGCACATCAATGTCAGCCTTTGAATTCCTTGGTGTAATCCTGCCACTAGTGGAAGAATCTTGGCTAGCAAAATTAAACCTTATCTACTTATTTAACATTACAACGGGACTAAACGCGATATTATTTTTATAAGTACCTGAGTACTTACTGCTTGACCACGGCTGTAGCATCACAGCCGAAACGTCTCAGGTACTTATAAAAATAATATCGCGTTTAGTCCCGTTGTAATGTTAAATAATTATAATGCAACGCGAAAGTTTAAAGTTATATCTTATCTACTTACCTGTAATTGGAAGACTATTGGCTACCAAAACAACACCTTATCTACCTGTAATACAGTCGAAGAATGCTTAAAATTAAAATGTTTTAAAGTTTAATCAAGGAAAAGTAAGCTAAACATAAACTAAGATTCGAACACTATCTGCGAAACCAATTTGGTTACTTTTTGTAAATTAACAGGCAAACTAGTATACAGCCCACGTGATGTTAGACACCTACTGAGGCCTATTTTATCAAGGCATATGTTCATGTCAGGAAAAGGAATTTTGTCATTGATGTGCTGCTATTGCATAATGCTTCTCCGCAATTCCTCTACGATACGATACCTCATAAAACCTATGTCACGTATCCGACAAACTAAAGTAAAATACGCAAAACCCTTTGTCTCCGGATCGGTCGGAAATTGCTTAGCAGTCTAGAACCCCCATATAACACGGCGTCTACTGGAAATATATCAAAAGAACAGTACGTCTCAATATGCAATAAAAATGGGAAACGTACGCAACCTCAAATCCGGGAGGATTTTTCTAACACACCTGAACTAGATTACAGTATCCGCGCTATAAAAAAGCTACCTCGATCGTGCTAGGGGCGAATTTGAAAAGGACCCCTCTAAGGTTATTTTTCCCCCGGTGCTACATCAAGCGAGCGACGGGTCTTTGGTTCTGATTTACATAAACAGTTTCGCGCGGTGCCCTCCCGACCAAGCTGGTTATTTCGGATTTGATATCGTTATTTTTTACAAATGTCATGGCATGAAATGACTTACGAGTCTCTTCAAAGGGTGAGGTAGACAGTTTTGGATTTACAGTAAAATACGCACATTTGTTTCATATGATTTTGAAAAGATCACAACATAAACACAGGATATTTACACACATTTATTATGTAAATGGTGTGAGTTCAATCATGTCATAAGTCATGTAAGCGTAATATTAAAATATTTTCCACACAATTTTGTTGCATCCTTGCTGAAAACCATAATGTACGATCCTATTTCACATTCATTCATCAGCGAGAGTTAGTGAACTCCGCATAGAAACACGTATTTTTCTTTTCCTTACACGTAAACACGTAGCTTAACCTGTACAAAAAGTATCTCGGCTTTTTTGTTATTTATTAGTACTCCTAGAATGGGAACATTCCCACTTCAGCCGTATCTGGCGTCCCGTAAACCTCCGATGGGGCGTTTGTAACGGAATAAAAC
This sequence comes from Nomophila noctuella, assembly GCA_958496325.1. Classification (NCBI taxonomy): domain Eukaryota; kingdom Metazoa; phylum Arthropoda; class Insecta; order Lepidoptera; family Crambidae; genus Nomophila; species Nomophila noctuella. Next base: position 5,596,033 of record OY292488.1, read on the forward strand.
AGGAGTGTTTCTGTCTATTAGGTTTATTCAAAGAACACTTGCAGCGGTGTGTAACACATTCGCGTTACAAAGCCGGAACATATTACATAATAATACATAACCGTTTGCATATGATGAGCGCGTAATAAACTTTGCCGTCCTCGTTTCCCCCGCTTAATATTAAAGCTTAAAGTTCACCTATGTGCGAGGTACACGTCCTTTGCAATCTTTCCGTTGTTACCACGACCTGAATCCGCCTTTGTCCCATATGAAAAGAAGTGGGGCCAGAAAGGGAGTGTATGTGTGAATAATTGAGGACCTCTGGCGCTGAGAAATCTTAACAAAACTCATAGGAAAGTGGTTCGTTCAAGTTGCACGTGCGCAGCTAACTGTTCTGTCCGTTCCACAGATCCATGCATGTCAGTAAAGAAACTGTTCTTTGGGAACATAAAGATGTAACTACCTATTAAATATCTAAAGTAATATTCTCGGAAATGTCCAGTTCACCCAATGCACAAAATTAACTTCAATAAGTTTCTATTGAGAAAAAGAGTTATATTTATTGAATAGATATTAAACATTAAAAAATAGACTTGATTGCACAGTATGCAACTATTGGAATAAAAACATAAATGTAATACATCAATTGAAAAAATCTTGGCATCAGATTGTACTTATCTCTCTTTCTGCCGTTGCACTGTGGGTAATTCTGATATGTTAAAGGACACAATGGATCAGCCAATGGGGTCATTTGATAAGCACGACTGGGGCCCCTGATTAACACACGTGTTGGCATTACGGAAAACGGAATGTCTTGAAAGAAATTCATCGAAACGAACGGACATATCGGAAGGCTGGGGTGTCTTTTCGAGCAAAGGATATCTATTTATTGATGCGCATTAATTGTATACACGAGCATCTACAATATCTAAGTGGGGTATTTTTGTGGTTATATCTTCACAACTTTTTAGCCTGTTTCTATGAAACAGTTGTCTAGATGTCAGATGTTTTTCTTGTGAAATAGCATTTCCGTGTTTCAATGCGCTTGGCACTGAACCATACTTAAATAATTTTATATATTTTATTATGCAAGCATCTTATTAATTATCCGTCAAGGGGCCGTGGTCCCATCGATTGGTCGATAATCTAGAATTTTATTAAAATGATAGTGGTGTGTGCGAACTAATTCTTTATACACGTGCATTATACAGACGCTATAAAGAAGCCAAGTGTTTCTCGCTAGCAGAGTAAGAAAAGTTAATACTGAGTGAGGCCTGCGGTATAGGTTCTGAAATTATTTCTTGCTCCCATTTCCTGCACAAGTTAGGTATAATATTTTCCCAAGTGCGCCTCGCATAATATCATAAGTACAGAAACTTTTAAACTGGATAAAAGGTAGCCGTTGAAGTTTTAACTTGAGGTCTAAGCAAGTAAGTAAGAGGAAAACGGAAACTTGTTGTTTATAGATTCATACTGACGAGAACAAGTTGGAGGCGAGGTAAAGGAAACAAGGGGGACATAGTGGGGTGGGGATATTGCCGCTTTACAAATTATACGACGAATTTTAATTATTTTTATTTTAATAGCTTGAGACCCTGAGGTTCTTCTAATTAGGAGGCTTTTTTATATCAATAACACCGAGGGAGTCATCACTAGAGACTATTCTGAGATATTTATAATCAGGGCTTAATATTCATAAGACTTTTTAACTATTTATTACTTTGTTATTTTTCTATTTATATTAATTTTCTAGGAGCGTTGTGCTCTGTTTATATTGACCTGTATACTACATATTTATCTACCGGAGATATGTCTGTAACGGATGACAATGTATTTTATATCAGTTGTTGGTGTGACAATAAATTCAAAAAGAATAATGACTGTATCATGAGTTGCATTTGCGTCTGCAATAACCAAGTTGGTATGTTGCAATATCTGTCTGCCTTTGACTTTGGTTTTAATACAATGACATGTACCAGATTGGATTAACTGCAACATGTTAACGATGTGTAGGTATTAGGTACTCGTATTTGGACACATGGACTGGTCCTGAAATTCAACTCCTTGCTGTATGTAGAATAACAGTAGTAGGTATCTTCCAATACGTACAAAGCATTTCTGTATTGTTGACTTAGTTGTGTTATTTGAACCTATTGAGTTAGGGCCAAGGTATTGACGAATTGCTCTTCGTTTTGATACAGAAGTATGATACATATGTATGTATATTTATGATGTACAAAATTAGATTGCAGCAAAATAAATCTTTGCTGCCACATCAAGTAGTACATAAAACATAATCCACTTTGATTACTTTAAAAAGCTGTAGTTTCACTTCATACTTTATCGACCAAAAAGAGTCGACGAATACTTTCGAAAGTCAAAATTTGAGACTTAACGGTAAATGGTGACAAAGACTTTATGCCTGGAACATATTTTATAAGACTCGCATCTTACAGCGCTAACTATGTAGTACGGTAGCTCATTAATAAATAATCAATACCTAAAGTGCTTGTCCATCACATTATCCCCTAATGTAAGTGTCGTGTAATATTAATGCTGCCAGCGAATCCAAAATTAATGATGATTCGAGCTATTACGAGTACATAGGTATGAAGAGTGATGACAAGCCAATTCCTGAAAGTGTATTTATGTAAGGTAAGAAAAACAACAACTTGGAATAAACCAGGAAACTAATTTTTCCCTTCGGCAGTAGATTTAACTGAAGTAACTCCAAATAGATTTCCTGTAATTATGGGTTAATATGGCATGAAATTCGAAGAAATAATAAGCAAGATTTACCCGTGGTTGGACTCTTTTAGTGGACTTTTCTGAGTGGAATGTTTTCCCAGTAATCTAATTACTACATATTAATTAATGTCGCAAATCAGAGTGATGTACTCGTAATTTTTCCTCACTTCAGTAATAGCGTGAGCTTTGTGTGACAATGTCGGGTCCGCAAATGTTACTTACCTTTTATAAAGGACGTTTTCCTTGACGGGTCATCAGCATCTTGTCACTGCAAGGAGCTACGAAAGTACCTAGGTTGGTCACACGCCTAGAAAAGTTTTAATTATTTAAGTGTCGTTAGAAGCGACTAAAAGATATGTCGCAGGGTCGGGCCTTTCCATGGATTTTAAAGTTCTCCATATTATGGTTACCAACCCGCCTGCTCAGAGTGGTAATTGAGGGCAAATTTAAGTCCAGCTGTGGACTGAAATAGGCTGTTAATGACGGTGATGGTTCCAGTATTACTCCATGATGAACGATATAGTGTCTATTAGGTAGCCTTTGATAGGGAAAGTTTATAGTGTGGTCGTTTTATGCTTTTAGAATTAAACCTACTTCTGAGGTAGGTAACGAGTCAAGACAACTTAACTTAGTATTTGCTCTGTCTACAAACCACCGCATAAGGGTTGGGAAAGTTAAATGTCGAAACTATGAAGAGAATAACATGAAAACCACGATTGTATGTCTTTAAATATTTTAATAGATGAAAGTTCTTACATCTGTTGTTATATCGCAAAAATAACATTTTATTTTCTATATTTGAGTATTATTATGAAAAGAGGATTGCGGAAATAGAATTCTTACATCTCAAATATGTTTCGCCACAAAAACTTCTCGACAAAACATTTTTGGGGAACAAACCTAATGTAAAAAGTTTCGCTAATACGGATACTCTCGTGCGGAATATTTTCAAAATTGAACATTATAGTTACGCTGCAACTTGTGAAACTTAACGAGAGAGCGTAGATTAATAAAATAGCGCAGGAGACATAACTAAGACCCAGAACTATGCGACAAGTGGTCTGAAGTAGCTAAGTTTGTTTGATGCAGCAGGAGCTTACAAGTTGACCTGTGTTCTTGAGTTGTACGTGTTGCTTGCACAAGTTTTGACGTAGTCGTTTGCTGTGCAGTTGAAAGAGCATAGCGTAATCCAATGGACAGGAATTCGATTGCACATTCGACAGTTATCTATACTAGTGGATACTTTTATAAGCTCAAGGGTTTGTTTGAATGAACGCGCTAATCTCAGGAACTAATAATTCGCTTTGAAAAAATGTTTTTGTACAGAATATGTACTTCATTTATCGAGGGAGGCTTAAACCATTGTATAATACTTCATATGCGAAAATCCATATCCACCCACAAGAAGACACGGGCTTTTCCTGTATGGGTATGGAATCATAGAGCGTTTGTGACTCGACACAAACATTGAGATGATTGAACGTGTGCGCTTTGTCTATTGTTTGACAGTTAATATGTCGAGGTCTGTGAGGCTTTGTGTGGGTCGACTCGTGCTCAAATAACATGGATTTACTTTGTTAAATGCCTATCTGGTAAATAACATAAAAAGTGCAAGAATGTAATGCATGACATATAAGAGCACTAATAGGCAGGCATGGCCATACATAAAAAGTGCAAGAATGTAATGCATGACATGTAAGGGCACTAATAGGCAGGCATGGCCATACATAAAAAGTGCAAGAATGTAATGCATGACATGTAAGGGCACTAATAGGCAGGCATGGCCAAATGTTCTTGCTCGTCAAACTAGTTTTTATATTTTTAAATAACATTAAATAATAATCACATGGATTAATGTTCTGGCGGTATTCACAATTACTTGACGATAAAACAATACAAACCAAATAAATCGCTGAAATATCTAAAATATAACTCGGAGATATCACAAAGTCTTACCACCGTGCTTTGAATCTAAAACAGCGGGCCACTAATGCTTATCTAACGATTCGAATTCAAACGTATACTTACAAATCACTGTGATTTACTAGCGAATATCGGCTGAGCAAATAGCAACTTATTGAGCATTCGACAACCAAATACTATTATATCGGCCGGCACCGCAGCGCACTAACCGATTGCCCGCCGGCTATTCGGCAATACTCTCTATTTGGTACATTTCCACCGGGAATTATTTTCGGCGTATTTCGAGTGCAGTATCCCCGGCTGCAGAAGTAGTAAATATGTTACGAACCGTCCTTGACTCAAGGACAGATCGGGGGTGTTGCCAGCGGTTTCACGAATCTAGCAAATTTATTCATCGAATAAGTTAGAAAGGGTCATTTATTTCTCGCAGTTTATCTTTGTTTCTCAAAAAGGTAGATGTCCCAGGTAGGACGAACCCAATCTTGAATGAATATTTGTGTTCCCATGTTATAAAATTATGGATTTAACTCCACCATTCTCTAAGTTTAAGTATCCTTTGAAGACATTTATTTGCTGGAGCTTATTAGAGCTTTCGTGGTAAAGATTTGAAGTTTAATAAGATTCAAAGCGGTCGAACCTTGAAAATGTCTCGAATTCCGGTAAGTACACAGAATATCAAAACCATTTCCATAAATAAAGAACCAAATCTGATTTAGTGGGAAGATGTTTCACAGTGGCAGCACTGTAAGAGATTATTTAAAAGCTAAGATATGTCGAACGAATGTTTTCGTGATGTTTATTGCGTCGCGGGACATGTAGCAGCTTTATACGATCTGTGTTACGAAATAAGGCTCTTGTCAAGTTGTAAATAGTGAGGGCACGCTCGTATAGTTGGTATGTAGGTGTGTTCACTACATATATGTATGTACTATCTAAAACGAATTTTTGATTATTTACTCTGTGACAAGTTATACAGCAGCAGATAGGTGGCAGATATCAGGCATTTAAATGTGCGTTAATAAAAGTAACGTCAAATGTGCAGTTGTATGTAAAATCCGCAGGCAATTGAAATTATTTTAAAAGGTAATGTTTCAAGCTTATCAAATATCAACGCTTTTGGTAAACATGCTGGAATGTAACGCACTCATATTGAATTCCCGAACATAGAATAATTGGACATAAAGTAATGGTAGGTATACAAACATAAAGTATCGAACATTTAATTTTTTTAAACTGTTGTTTATCCTAGATTTGAAAGGACACTTTTATTCAACTTAATAATTTTGTTGGTTTAACGATACCGGTAGAGCAACTTATAAGATAGGTGGTATCAATCAATGTGTGTGATGTAAGTAGTCATAGATATTTATGGTATATTTTTACATCACAAGACCCGTTTGACTTTGAGTTGGATTTGTTTTATATTTTCTTTGACATATACGAGTATTAACGAAATTGGTGCAAAAATATTGCGTAAACTTATCCCTATCAAAGACAGTGGGCTGCCCTTCATACATAAATGATGTACGAGCGGTATGAACTACCTATTCTGCTTCTTTGTTATTTATAGACACATTCAGACTGATAGAAAATGATATATCACTTTAATACCTAAGGGAAACTTTGTGTCCTATTTAATTACGACTTCTTTACAGTAATGAACTCAATTTCTTTTAATTTAACGAGATTAAACGGTGGCGAAAGCCTTAGTAAGTTATGCCTTTTAAGTTAGACTTAACCAACCAAAATGCCCTCTAAAAACTTGGTAAATGTCAAAACATATTTTTATTCCCATTGAATTACTCGTGTCAACTACAGAACCTTACAAACTTTTGTCATAATTATATCGATAGGTATGTAGATAGGAAAGACAAACGATTCTGTAATTAAATGTAGACCCTAGTCTGGATCTGAAAATGGTTCAACTTTACCGAAACGGTTTCGGCATTTGTTTCTATCAAAACCCACCTACGCCATCAATATAGAGTCCGCCGTATATAAACTCTCTCTCACGAATGTATTACCAGCAATTGTCTTGACAAGCCACTAATAACAGATTATACAAGTATCTACAAATAGCTCCTGTACGTAGAGAAAGCCCAACATCAAACATCGTCCGTAGACAATGAAACAGGTAAGCACATTATAAACCTATACGTAGAGGTATTAGAGTTTAATAGAGACCAGGCATCGTAGTTGTACCTCACCTGCCCGCCCATGTTCGGTCCCGGCGGAATATACGGTGAACAAAGGATCATTGCCGATAGATCCTCACGGAACTACGGATATGTGCTGGTCCAGCTTTTATCATTTAGGTACCTACTAGTTTATGGGCGTGGAGTCGTTCTTATTTTGAAAATGTTTTAGACAAGTTCCGAAAAAAAACGGATTTTGAATTTTATGTAACAGGAAAAAATGGTACGTATACCAGCTTCTACCGCATGGTTACGGTAGAAAAGAAACAATGAAAGAAATCAATCTATAATTTAGTTTAAAGGAGACGAGAACAAAAAATCATACCTAATGTGTGTTTATCAAACGTATAGGTCTCACTATAATAACGTTTTATAATAATATTGTGATGAGTCCAACAACATTGTTACTCCCGAGTACACAATCACAACAAGATCTTGCTACCTACAATTTCAGGGATTTTATGAGATCAATCCCGTAGCTAATAGCTGGAGATATTTCTGTAGATTAGCAACATTGGACAACAGGGTAGAATTACTCGTAAAAAACAAATGAAGGCAATGGCCGAAGACTGGAATAACTCGAATGAAATAAGTGACTGGCATTCAGTTATTTCAATTTTTACTCGTATTATTCCAGAATATAAAAGACATTTAAAAGTCCATCATTGTTTGAATCACAGACATCGTTATTTGTTTAAAGTAGGTCAATAAGTACTGCTACATTCTTTATGATTAAATATTCTTACTGTCGACTTTAAGCACATTTTCTTACTACTCCGCTTTTGTGAAGTTCTGGCCGGTTGTTAAATTTCCGACATTTTTCTTGACCGACTTGGGAATTCTTGTAGCGAGCGATCTACATCAAACTTCCGGAACTAAGAGTATGAACAACTTATGTACTCACCACTTTTTTCGATTCACTGCTGTGAAAATGATGGACTAGCTGAAACTGATGACGTGTTATTTTCGATTATTAGGTGCACGTGTTTCTTTGGGAATTTGTAATCACGTCGGTAACTTTATCATTTGTTAACAGTAAAAGCTTTCCAAACGTTTTAATGATTGAAATGGAATAATACCTATATAGTGACATTCGTTAACATAATGTTCATGCTTAGATAAATACTAATTTCTTGTAATCTTACCCTCTCTTACTCCCTTTCTAAAATCAGCATACAAAACAAGACCGTTACCACGTTTTTTCTTAGGTATTGCTACAACTGACTACTCCTTCAATTAAATTAGCACTGCTGCCACTGCTGAAAAGCAGTCGAAACATCGGGTTTCTATGTCATTTTTTATCCGTTTATAAAAGTTTTATTTAAAGAACCGTTAATCTTATCACAAAATTCGCACAGCTAGTACAAGGGAGCTCGTCTGTACAAGGCGGGTGCATAGACATTATTAAATTTGCCCCACTTGTGCAACCGTGAGAAACTTGGATTAACCCTGCGACGTTCGCACCTGGACTCCGAGGATCGATCCATCCGCCTATACTTTTTATTACCATGTAGGTGAATTGATAGATTATGTTTACCGTTCCGAAGCGGAAGAGAAAGGTGAACTGTTTAGATTTAGATAGGCAATTGTATATCCGATATTTTATTTGATGTAAGATGAACATGTCTGTTAACATTTTCCTTATAGCTGAATATAGAAATAAGTTGGTAGGATATTAAATGGTGGTACGCATGAAAGAACATCATATTGAGATATTAATATCATACATGCAATTTTGATTTGAAATGTATTTTGGTCTAGTGAATCTCTTAAGGAAATCATAACGACATAAGAAACATATTGGTTTGCATTTACATTCACATGAATCGCACATTAGGTAATATAAACTCTCGCATAACAAGAAGTTAGGGCCCAATAACACTCTTTCTTAATAAATTAAGGGTCTCATTATTTTAAACAGCGCACGTTCCTGAATAGCTCTGAAAAGATCTTTTGTTCCGCTGCAAAACACTTGGCCGAGTCAATCACCATCTCGCAAGGCCCGTTAGGCTTTGTGAACTGCGCAAATTAATGACTCACAAGCGGCGGCGTATGCAGGGTTAAGTTTCACCTCCCTTGTTAAGACCCCTGTTCGATTTTTAAACACTATTTCACCAAACTCCGGGTTAAATGAAAAACGAATTTCAAATTACGAACTCGTGTATGAGAATGTGAACATGAGAGGGTATTTTTGTTTATTCTGCACATAAGTCGCTTAACCGTACAACGTTATGGTAAAAGGAAGTATATTTGTGACGCTCGCTTTATCATTGAAGGCTGAGCAGATTATTTGAGGTTGGAAAGGAAAATCTTCTTTGACTTAATTTCGAGTGTCGTTGATGGAAATAAGATATGTAAGTTAAGGAAATTATATTTTTTAAAAACATTACGAAATCCGTACAGTGAATTCGTGGTAGTGCTTTGTGGTAGAAGAATGCAAGCAGTAAGTGCTCATTATGTTTTATTTTTATTTATACTAATATAATTGTTTGTTTGTTTGAACGCGCAAATCAGGAACTGCTGGTTCGACTTGAAACAATTATCTCATACATAAGACTTATTCAGCTGATATGGCTTATGCCGCCGACCTTAAATATTCCTGACCTTCAAAACTCTTAAGGCGATATTCAAGTTCGTTTTCACACAAAAAGATAACAGTAACCAACGGTCTCTAACGTATTGCATCTTCATACGCAACATAAACAGGAATGACCATTAACATAACAATAAATCCCAAACCGTGTGAAAGTGGAAGCGACTTCGCAACCCTCTTAAAACTTAAATTATAGCCGTGTACGTTTATTAAATTTCAGTTACGATTGCGCGAGTTCCCACCGGGCGAGATTCTCCCCTAAGCAAGTACAGGTAAATACAGATACGTAAGACGATGAGGGGTAGAAATCAATGCGACAAAAGAAGGAACCCATTGTGTGCGCATGAGTAAGTGACCCACGTGCGCAAGAGTTCCCACGGGCGCGCGGGGAGGGATCCCGGGACCCATATATAAGCCCGCCGTTACTCCAACAGGACCACTTCCGAATTACACTAGCTACAGTGAACAGCTCAGGGGGCTCGGCCCCCTAGGGGCGCCAGATAATATTTCGAAGCAAAGTTCTCTCGCTATTTACCGCTAGTTTGTCAATTAAAAGTTCGAAGCTGAAGTGGTGTTAATTAATGTTTCATTCACGGGAACAGTTTTTACATCGAAAATTAGTTCTCAAAGGCTACGTGAAGTCTGCTCAGGAAATTTTGCAAGGTAAGTTAATATTTTTTGCTTTTAAATTTTACTATAACACTAATAGGTAACTCAAGAAAAGACCAGGCATTATTTTAAACTGTTAAATTAATCGTTTTAAGTTTGCATATAATGAAGTCATTGAAACTTATTTCACGAGGAATTTTATTTTGTAATGGCAGTTTTGAATTATTTTCTCTAGGTTCTGATTATTTTGATGGAGAGCGCATTATCTCATTATGATTTTTATCATGTTCTTGTTTTTTGTTATCATTTTAAAATTAGTTTATTGTGAATATTATAACTTAGGCGAAAATTTCTCATTACTGAAATCATGTCAAAATCCTTCAGAGTGTAACTAATTATTATATAATTCAAATACAACTATGATTTCTGATACTTATTAAGTACAAAGTTCATTGATGATTAACTGTGAAAAACTGTGTTTGAAAAGACAATATTTACTAAACATTTTCTTTCTTTTGTTTTAGATGAAATTGGCAACCATGGGAAAAAACTCTCATACCTACGTGTATTTGAGTATTCTTCAAAGTTGGTGTACATAAGCATGATTGATGGAAGACAACAATCAGGTAGTGATGGTGAATCATCATCATTCATTACCACAGAACAGACAAAAGAGGTTCTGAGGTCGTCATCGTAACATTTATCACCGTATTCAAATTCCGCTCTGGAAAATGGAAGAAAAACATCAACATCAGCAAAGGTGATTTCAAATTGATTTCTAGATTTCCAAAGATGTATAGATTTAGGACTAGAGTTATTTGGTGTGTCTATAGATTAGGTTTTATGATTAGGTTGAGTAGAATTGACTATAATGAGGGGGTCTTTTAATTTTCAATCATTAGATATAACTGCATTCTCCACGACATCGTTAAAATCGGTCTGTTAACAGTGCCTTAATGATCGGTATTATTTGTTATCAAGTTACCACTCATGTTTTGTTTTTGTTACGTTTGTGTTCACACTTGGGTTTGTTACATTTGTTTAAAAGAAACAGTTGTTAGTTCAAAAATCAAAGAGTAAATCTGAAGATTTCATTTAAAACATCACGTAATGGGGTAGTTCTTCGCATTTACGGGTTACGTTAAAACGTTGAGTTTCATTTGTTTTTGTTACATTTTTGGTTACTGCTGTTCTGTTAAGTTTTCTGTTATGTTTTCCATTCATCATTACATTTCGACAATTAAATTTAAGTTAATGTTTTACGTCATACTGTTGGGCGAGTTTTTGTTTTTACTACCAATGCCAGCTGGTCTGGTATAATGTCAGTGACATTATTGTTAGTTAAATATTTTTTCATTAAGTTGTTTACTGTTTTGTTGTTATTTTGGCGTTAAAACATTCGTGTAAATATCATCAATACGCGTTAACCACTGTAATACAGATTTCAATTAACTGTTAACGTATAAAAATAGATTGTTAACGTTCTTATGACGTTAAGTTTTTCAAAAGTTGCCAGTTGATTTTTTGTTTTGTTACTTTACAACTTCAGAACTACCCATTTTGTTTCGAAACCCGCATTTTTTCTGTTGATGCGTTTGTTTTCTGTTATTCATATCCCTAAGTACCAAAGTAATTTTTGTTAAGTTGATTGTTAAAATCAGTTGATTTTTTGTTTTGTTACTTTTGTAATAGCCCGGCTATTTTTCGATATCAAAACTAATGTGAAATTATGTTAGATATTTTGCAATAACCATTTTAACCATAGAAATCATCGTCTTAATAACCATTTTAACCATTGAAATCATCGCCTTAAATATTTCTCAAAAACACTTTCATAATTTGTTGATTTTTTCGTTAAATTCAGTTGAATTTTTGTTTGTTATTAAGTTGTTAAATGGCGCGATATTTTCTCCATACGACCCTCGAGTAGTATCAAAATTAACAATTAGATACCATCAAATAACATAATATTAAATTAAAATTATCAAAAATAAAAAATACCAACCAAAATAATGTTAAAATTACATTTTGCGGAATCACCGACATAACACCTGAATTCGTTGCCTAATTGTTAAGTTTCTTGTTCGTGTTATTGTTTTATCTGAAACAATCACATTGTGCCTTATGCCAAAAGTGCCTGTTGTTTCATTTTATCTTTCTGTTTTTTGTTACTTTGCCTTCTGTTAGGGTTCCACTTTTGTTAGAACCTTATCAGGACGCTACATTTTTACGTGCTTTGTAACACGATCGGGTTCCGATACACATGTCAATCAATCGAGTGTTTTACTTTTATCTTTCATTATTTTGATTTAACATTACAGTTCGCTGAAAAAGCCTTTGTTATTTAATATCCAAGGGAGTTATTTGCACGTAAAATTGTTATTGTTATTTTGTTTTGCTTAATTAGTGACTGTGCTTTCCTCCGTAAGCTATGAAAAGTTTTGTATCAGTTAATTCTACATAAGTTTTCAGCAATATAAATTGATCATCACTAAAACTTTGTTATCAACAAAATATATTCAAAAGAATTGTTCAGATACATAAACAAAAGCTTTTGAATTGAGGTTTATTATTAAATGTTTATAAATGTACATTAAAAAAAACATGATAGTGCATTCATATGATAAAGTTATAGTAAGGGTATACAATTCTATACCACAGTTAGTATTTTAATTACTTTGCAGCATTTTTTGTAGTCTTGTTCTGAGGAGAAGACATTCATTACAAGCAAAACTGATAGTTACGTTTTTGTTATAGTTATTTGTTAACTAGTTTTAAGTATTGAATTATCGTTAAGTTTTGTGATATTACTGTTAAATTCAAAAGGCTGTGTTTGTTAGTTTTATGTTAAGTTTTCGTTTTAACTGTTTTTGTTATTCATTTGTTTTCCGACATTAAGGCCGCCTTTGTTTTGGTAAATGACAATAAACACTTGTAATGTAATATAGTTAAGCTTAAGTACTTCTTGTAAACTGTAAACTGATAAGTTAAAACTGAAGCTTTGTATAAAATTAACAAATAGGTTAAGATAATTTATTAGGGATGTCTGACAGCAGTGTGTTTGAATGTGTGGATTAAAAACAAAAAGCTGATTTTGTTGTTTTATTTGTAGCCCTAGTTTAAAAGTTTTTAAATTGGCCGACCATTACGTACGGGTGGCGCGACAAAGTCAGTAATTGAATCACATAAAGGACATAGGTCCTCCCATTGTTGGGACCCATTGAAAGTTCGAATTGTTACCGTGTCAGGGGATCACGACTTAGGAACCAATATGCCAATGAACCGTATATATTACGAGTTGCCGACTTATACTTGTTAATATATACTGTGGCAAAGTCCTATTAGTTACATAAAACATTTTTTATCATAAGGTGTTCTTACGATGACCTGGGGAAAAAAATTAACATTATATTGAATATTTGAAGCTCAATCTTCTTGAATGAAGTAAATCCGCAGGGCAGCTTGTGGCAAGCTGTTGGTGAGTTGCGACACCACGGACCCGAGTTCTCCAGGGAAATACCATCTTCCCGCCTCTGGCTTGCCTTTATTGGCCGGTCAAAGTGGAGCGCAAGAGCTATACGCTTGAAAGGGTGGAAGTGCTCAATCTGCGTAATAGCGGGGAAACCCGCTCCGAGTCGCTTCCTGAGACTCGCGATGGTGAAACCGGTGCACACCTCTCGGCACCCTTAGCCCCCCACCCGGTGTTGCTCCCTTGCTTCAATGGTAGCTAATTGTGGGAGCCCACTGGGGTTGCAATGGGAGGCGAGTCACCGCCTGCCATTTTCCCGATGGCAGGTGTCCCTTCCCCACCATTTCCATCCATAATATCAACATGGCAATTTTTCTGGCCACTTGTTATACACCAATTTGTTTCACGCCCTTCTCAAATACCACCCAATACGTACTTGTTCTATTAACCGAGTCTGGTTCCATGTTCATCTTCACAAACTATCTAAACAACAATATACGAGGGGTGATCCAAAAGTAATGATAATCAATAAGAAATAAAGGTATTTGATCTAAAAAAAAAATTTATTTCTCTACATAGTCTCCTAGCAAGTCAATGCACTTAGTCCATCTTTTCTCTAAACCGATAATTCCTTTCAAAAAAAAATCTTTGCCTTGACCCTCCAAAAACGCCTCTACTGCAGTCATCACCTCGCTATTGTCCTCAAATTTTTTGCCCGGAGGTGTTCCTTGAGTCGGGGAAAGAAGTAGAAGTCACTAGGGGCTAGATCTGGCGAGTAGGGTGGGTGTTCGAGCAATTCGAATCCCGTTTCTCGAATGGCAGCCATCGCAACGGCTGCTTTGTGAGCCGGTGCGTTGTCTTGGTGAAACAACACTCCCGCTCGGAGTTTGCCTCGTCTTTTCTCTTTGATGGCCTCCCGTAATCTTCTTATTTGGTCTGCATAGTAAGTGCCCGTAATAGTGGTTCCCTTTTCCAGGTATTCCACCATAATTATTCCTTCAGCATCCCAAAAGACTGACGCCATAACCTTTCCTGCGGAACTTGACACTTTGAATTTCTTCGGCGTCGGAGAAGAGGCTCGTTTCCAAGTCATTGACTGTTGTTTGGTCTCCGGATCAAAATGGTGGATCCAAGTCTCGTCCATGGTGACGAAACGTGACAAAAAAATTTCTTGATCAATCTGGAACTTTTCGAGATTTGCCTTCGAAATGTCAACTCGTTTCTTCTTTTGCTCTTCGGTTAACATTCTCGGTACCCAACGCGCAGAGACCTTTTTCATATGCAGTTCGTTCGCAAGGATTCTTTGAACACTGCCATATGATGACCCTGTGACCTCAGCCACATGCCTTATGGTCACTCTTCGGTCTGCCAATACGACGTCCTCGACTTTTTTGACATTTTCTGCAGTGAGGGACGTGGACGGGCGGCCCTCGCGGTGTTCATCTTCTGTTGATGTTCTGCCCAGCTTGAACTCCTTTGCCCAGCGTGCAACTGTGGAATATGGAGGAGCAGAGTCCCCCAATGTTTCCACTAGGTCACTGTGTATGTCTTTCGTAGACATTTTTTTCAAACAGAGGTACTTAATGACAGCTCTGATTTCGTTTTTCTCCATTTTGATGTTTACTCTCCGACTGTTCGTATTCAAATGAATGTACCTCCCTGTATTCCTGTCCTATTTATATGATTTTTTTATGCTGAACTAGTGGATAAATGAGGCAGCAAAAAAATATTTTTTTAAATTTTTATCCGCTCTGGAAATACCCGATTATCATTACTTTTGGATCACCCCTCGTAAATCCGCAGGGCAGTTTGTGGCGAGCTGTTGGTGAGTGGCGACACCACGGACCTGAGTTCTCCAGGGGAGATATCAATTTTCCCACCTCTGACTTGCCTTCATTGGCCGGCCAGAGTGGAGCGCAAGAGCTATATGCTCGAAAGGGTGGAAGTGCTCAATCTGCGTAATAGCGGGGAAACCCGCTCCGAGTCACGTCCTGTGATTCGCGATGGTGAAACCGGTGCACACCTCTCGGCACCCTTAGCCCCCCACCCGGTGTTGCTCCCTTGCTTTATTAATAGCTTATTCTGGGAGCCCACAGGGATTAAAGTGGGTGGCGAGTCACCTTCTGCTATTTTATATATGGCAGAAGTTAATTTCCCAACATAAATCTTCATTGTTTGTACACATCAAAGATTTTTTTGATATCCTCTACATTTTCCGAATCCAAATATTCAAGTTCTTAGTTTTTTTTTATATTAGATTTTTTCTTCAACGTCCCTTTATCCTTGACCACATCATGGAACGAAAATTAAAGTCATGAAGAAGAATTAAAAGCACGTATTGCCGCTAAGAGAAATCGACTTATTTCACTATCAGACCGCAAAAAAGTGGAGAAGGGCTGAAGGAATACTGCGCCTCGAGGACTACAAAATATCACTATCCAGCTTATTGATGGTCTCTTCTGTCTCTAACTCTGAATTGAAATTACGATTTATCATCACGAAAATCAGCCGTCGGTAGCACAAATGTAATTTGCCTTAGAGGGAGACCAATATGGCACGGACCTTTACAAGCAACTTCAATCTTGGTGCCTATACATACAACCAGGCTGCAGAATATTGGATTAAGAAGTAACGAAGCATAAGCCTGTTGGATGGAAATACTATACTGGTGGATGACGATTCAAAACATCTTATAATCAGTAATGATAAAATTTTATTGTTGGATTCAATTGAACCTACTTGACAATTTGTAATTACTTAACACGCAGTTTAAATATTTGTTTGTAAAATTTGATATTAAATATCAATTACCAAGGGATATTTGTGTTTTATTAACTTCTGTAAGCTCTGACAAAGCGATTTTTTGTTTCATGTATGACATGACCCTTAGATATGTTTTGTAAATTTTGCTATTTAGATATTTATGAACAAAACAGACATCTCTGTTCTGTTCCACTGCCCTTCATTTAGTTAATACGAATGTACAATAATGTACATGGATCATGTACTCAGATTTTACGAGGACACATTAAAAATTCGCCAGCAATATGTAGTAAAAAACGTGAGTACAGCAAGTAGGTTGTTAATTTCGTGCGTTAATTTCACAAAAGCTATACCTACGCCGCGTTGATACAGCGCGCAATTACAATGCTTTATGTGTTGTCGTTGTCAGAATTTCCTTTCGTTGTTGCTTTAAATTGAGTTTCTAATGAATGGAAGAATAATTCTGGCGTTGTTGACGTTAAGTAATAATAAATAAACATGACAGATATTCCATTAATCTGCAGTACGCAACTGTGGACATAATAACGGATGTTTTAATGTAACTCAGGGTGGTTACATTAAAACATCCACATCGTCAGGGCAGTACTTAAAGTAAGAATCCCAAAAAAATATTCTTTGATAATTATGATCTGCTAGAATACAGAAAGCCATAGTAATTATGTAGAAGGTACCTAGGTAGAAGGTATATTTGAATTTCTCTGAACTGCATTACAGTTACAGTATATTTTGTAACTTGTATTATCAGGACATTGCAAGCTAAAAACATCGCGCAATTTTACGAATTAATTTAGTGCCCAATTAAAACATTTTAAAAGGCTGGCGTTTTGTCCAAGTCATAAAGCATTGCGCGCTCTGAATAACCACGTTTTAAAGCCACTAATCTAGTGGGATATTGTTGGAGCTTATCCAACTGTTCACTATCAGCGGGAAATACATAAGTTCCGTGCAACCATGGACGCAAAACATTGTGGCGTTGAACCATATTACACCGCATACAGATGTAATGAAGATAGTTTTCGGTGGAGAAACAAGAAGTTCGGCTCATGCAATCTCGCCGCTTAGCCTCTTCTTAATTGCTTAACTTTAACCGGGCCGCCTTCCTGCTGTCGCTGGCTTCGTTTAACTTCACGCATACTTCACTGAAAATAAGATACTTGCTGTGTTTCGACGAAAATACGTAAATAAAGCTGGACCAGACTAAATATATGGTCAAGCTCTGTAAGAGTCCGGAGGATCTAAATACTCGTATATCGAAGTACGTGTTAAAACTAAGTGACAGCTATATAACGCCTACTACAAAAATATTAGCAATTTCAGACCACGCCAGCTTTGATCAGGGGGCTTACTGCCAGCTGTTATAGCAGGACGGATTCCAGTGAGTAAGAGAGATGCCGCTTTACATGATGTAAAGCGGCATCCCTTTTACTCACTCGTTTAAAGATCGCTTTAAGAGTTGATGGTAAGGCCTCAGATAGAAGTAATATCACTGTATGCTAGGTATTTGAGTTGTAATAGTGTCTGTGCAGTGCAATGACATTTATTGAATAATTTGTGTCGTGGTTAAATATCCATTCCCTTAATACTTTAACCGAACGTACTACCAACCCATTCGATCCAATATCAAGCAATCATGGCTGCAAAGGTATGGCCCAATAAAGGTACTGTAGGCTCAATGGAAAATTCTAACGGGTGCACAAAAGTAATAACTGCTGTGCAGTTCGTCAAAATTTTTGCCATTGCCTGAGGGTCTGGCCTATCGTGTGTTATATTGCGGAGCACGCATTTTTTTCTACCGCGAAGTTCCCGTTAGTTTAATAGAGATATTTTTCTAGCTGGATAATGGCACCCGCTATTTTAACGTCATGGTTTTTTTATGTGATGAGAGGCAAACGAACATATATGTCACCTGATTTTAAGTGATCATCGCTGCCCATGGACATCAGCAACCTTACAAGGGTCTTAGATGCTTCGCCTAATTGCTGACATATTTTTTCATGATAATTATCATCCAATATATAATAGAATGGATTAAAATCTTGACAATTAAGGAATAGCGGCAACACAGTTACACTTTATTTTATGCATTACCTACCTACTGAAGAAATTCGATTTACCTTTTTGCGCCATCTGGTATCGGATTCGGAAATTCAGTTGCAAGCATTTGGATAAAATAATACCTTTGAATCTTACCAGTACAATAAAGCTCCGAACTGGACAAAGCTTGTACTATGAATGTCCAATATATTGTATATAGATATTTGTATCAAAGCTAACATCTAGGATCAATACAAACATGTTCATGCAAAATATGTTTGTGCAGATTGCAATCTCATGTGTGGCTAGCAGTCGTCTTATCAAAACTCTTCCTGAGAAATACCACAGTATGGGAGAACCAGAATAGTACCCATGAGTCCTATTTTTTTTATTAAAGACATATAAGAGTTGCAAAACTTCTTGGTATGCGAGAGTCCACGGAAAACCGGTGGCACTGGCAACGTATGCCATATTCTGCTCCAGCTTAGCCAATTTGTGGTCCAAGAATTTACAACAAACACGTTTTGCATACTAAGATCACGTGAATATGGCCGGTACTTGTACGAAGAAGCTTGCAGGGAGCAAAAAATATTGTCTATATTTTATATACGCGATTGTACCGCACATCGTTCTGATTTCAGAATCCTCAGACCGGAGGGTATCGATCGAAAAAAAAGAGTATTTTTAGTTAATTATTATGCGGTAACAAACTAAAGTTTTATTTTGGTGTTCTCTGACCGATTACATACAAGTTATTGGTCTGCTTAAAATCATTGAGATTTAATATCAACTGTGCGATAAAATCGTAGTGAGTATTATGTTATCTGTGGTCGCAGGAACTAAAATCTGGATGCACTATAAAACGATTCATGTACGGGATGCATGACATCACCATAAATCAGTTAGATGTTGGCTTAGTATCTCATCTTTTGTCACAACTTTTATTGCTATAAAATATCAGACAAACTTACACGAATAGTTCTCAAAGAGAGCTGTATCGAAAATATGGAACATTGGCGACGGGCGAATGCCTAACTTCGGTAGAAAACTTTACTTCCTACTTCTATTTAGGTCGATATTTTAAAATTCAGTAAGCAAAGGTTTGTACATCGCTACGTTGAGTTTTCCCATACTAATAGGAGAAGGCACATGCCATGAAAATAGTGTCCAACTCGCCAGTTGTAAGGCGTATTTTATTATTCAGTGATGTGCATCTTTCTGAACGTTTTAGAGGCAGAAACTTTCCCAGACAGTGGAGATTTCGGCGTTATTTCTTTGTTGGTTCTGCGAAGCGCGCTGGCGGTGCGCTGGCGGACCGTCCACGGGAATTCGATATTGCTTCAAGTGAGGCGTTCTGGCTGCATTGTGCACTTTTATTCGCCATTGTAAGTCTGAGAGATGCCACTCCGCTCTGCTCCGATGATTGCGGTATCGTATTCTTTCTTTAGAAAACACTTAAAGCGAGATGAGATGGAGTGTTGAGTTCTTTTTACGTCGGTTTTCAACGTAAGATAAGATTGAAAAATTTAAGCTATATTTAACTCAAAGTAAAATTGTTATTGTTACTTTGCTTTGCTGTGTTCTAATAAGTACAAAAGTATGTTGGATAAAAATCTTTGCTTTCTTTCTGGCTAAGCTTGATGTTAATGAATGAAATAAACATACACACCACCGTGTAGACACAAAACAAAGGTAATTTATAATCAAATGCTATTTTGTTTTGGGAGAAATACGACGAGGCCACTTCTAGGGTATTGCATTGCGTTATCGCGTCTATTGTACTTTCGTCGAATAAGATAATGGTTATTGTGAGAATTTCAATCGTGATTGAGTAAATAGTTCCTCTTTGGTTTGATTAAATAATAAAATAGAAAATCACCCCTGTCACAGCAGTCAAAATGACATTTTGTATTAGATAAATGAGAAAAAATCCCCAGTGATACTTTAACGTCAGCATGAATCATCTGGACGAAGATGTCGTGCCCTCACCTTCGTATTTCTGGGACTGTATCACACTGAGCCAAGACTGCCCGTTTGTGTCCAGCATCGACCCTAAAATATACTACTTCGGACTAGGCCTGCTCATACTCTACGGCGCTTTCCTACTTATGGTTCTTGCTGACTTGAAATTCTACTGGTCATTGGACGGTTTTCAGCGCCAGATAGATTACTACATAAACTTAGTAAGAAAGAAAGTGCGGCATGTTCAAATGGATCAAAGGAGATTAGTCAGTACTCAGGAGAGGACCGAAAAACTTCTCAAAAAGAGCGAAGAATGCAAGCGAATGGTCACAGCTTTGAGAGGGGCGTTGTCTGATAATAATTCTCGGTACTTTTCCATTCTGGCTAGCCAAACTGATGACCATCATATGGGAAGTATCCCCGATGATGTATGGAGCGATGAACGTAGTGCTATTGATTTCTAGCTCCTAATATCTGAAATAAGACGAGAATTGTAAGTAAATAAAATAACATTTCCGCCGATAAACAATAATTCTTCGCTTCTATTCTATTTCTGTGATATTGAGAGC
Source organism: Nomophila noctuella (assembly GCA_958496325.1). Classification (NCBI taxonomy): domain Eukaryota; kingdom Metazoa; phylum Arthropoda; class Insecta; order Lepidoptera; family Crambidae; genus Nomophila; species Nomophila noctuella. Next base: position 5,616,898 of record OY292488.1, read on the forward strand.
GTGACGCCAACTGTTTGCTGAAGCGACGAGAATACCTTTATATTTTATCCTTTACAGTTGGACGGGTGAGAAATACATTTCAAAGGAGAATTTGCAACGTGAAACTTATGGTTCATAAGAGTCGTGATATTAAGTTTCTGGAACACAACGAAATTAGTAAACTTCCCACGTGTAGTTTAAAGTGTTTTAATTAAGAAAAGTTCTGTGTTTGACAAGGATATTAAAAGAGACTTTGTAAGATTGAAGTTAATAAATGTGAGAAACAAATTGTTTTATGATTTTGTTTTAAATTAGTTTTGAGTAAGGCGTCTTGTTAATTTTCCCTTTATGTAGACATGGATAAATCTTGGTGTCATGTTGATCACAATAAATTGTCGAGATAATGTTCTAGTAATTTGTTCTACTACATTGTTTTGCGTTCTTATACTTCGTCCTCTAGTTTTATGATCAATCTCGTAATGAATGGAAATAATATGGTCAGACGATTAATGTTTTATTGTACTAAATGTGTTGTCATCAAGCAAACGTTAGAACATTTGCGGTTAGTCGTAACATCGAGACTGCTAAAGATAATGGTTACCCATTCCATTAGAGAAATGTCAGTTAGATGTAACATAGGACGAATTTGGATTAAAGCTATCTTCATCATGGTTATTATTCTTGCATTATTAATTAAAACTCAGTATCTTTTACTTTACTGCACTTTGAGACTCATAATATTTATATTATTTGTGTGCATGAACATGTCTGTTTGTCCTGGTCTGGGTGTTATATGTATATATTTAAGTATATTTGTAATACCACTGTTGATTCTGATGTCTGTAACACAAGTGCTTAAGCTACTTAACACGGGGTCAGATCAATGTATGTGATGTTGTGAAATATTTATTTATTTATTTATTTATTTATTTATTATAATATCATAATAATATGGGCTGTTTTCACAGAGGGAATAATACCTTCATGCAAACGTTTTGCATTTTTGGTTAACTTGAAGTTTAAAGACTTAAATTTTTAAGTATGTATTAAAAAGTTAATTTTAATAATTTATCTTTACGTTGTGTACCACATAAAAATGCTTTGGCATTGGCATTTTAAATTCAATATTTAATAAAACACTTATAAAATATTGAATTACATTGCCAATCATTAGGTTCCTACATCAACAATAATGGGAACATCAAAAAGAAACTTATATTACCTACTATATTTTTTTAATAATCCGAAGCTAATTTCCAAAAAAGAATCGGAGTTTTAGAAATGGCTACACAAGCAATTACGAGTGCGTTTCCTTCTTTAAGGATGAAACTGTATTAACCCAGTTCCTCAGACGTATCACCGCGATCAAAATTGTACAGTATAACGTACAATAACAATAATGTATTTCATATTAGTCGCTGCTCTACTACTCTAACAAAAAAAAAAAAAATCCCGTGTTCGTCTTGTTATATTAATATCCTCTCACCTTATAACAAAGGCCGTTCCAGTTGCGTATAGTATAATGAATGCCCCTTTTAATGTTTTCATAGGTTTACGCGACTACTATGTACCTACTCATTGCATAAAACTACTTTTAAACGGATAAGACGCAGCTTAATCAAAACGTAATTTTTATACATTTGATAAACCCGAAGTTCCGGATCCTTTTCAGTTTTATTAAATTATCCTTTTTTTGTCGCAGGGTAAACGCAACCTGTCGTCGGGAAGCAGACGGGTTATGTGTGGGGCTCATCCTCTGGCATACCACCTGAATCCTCTGCGGTGCTCCCTCATCGTCCGTAATGGGAAGGAATCACTGTAAGTGGAACTTTATTTATTTATTATGGCAATACATATTATAAGTCGCGACGAAAGCGTATGGCGAATTCGTCAAAGTGGCATCTTGGCTGGCCTACCAGTAGTCCCTGAGATTAGCGCGTTCAAACCTATCTGGATCAGTTACACGGGTTATTGTGAGTAAACCGTAAAAGATAGATATATGCTGTCAAGCAATATTTATTAGGCAATTTTATTTAGAATATTTCCGTCTAACATGATTCCTATGTAACTTTAACCATTAAGGCTGCACACGCGACAGTAGCTTTAAAAATGGAGGAATTTCTCCCGTTTTCCAAACATTTTCCTTCACTACTCTGCTCCTATTGATTGTAGCGTGATGAAAAGTATCCTATAATATGCCCAGGAGTATAACAAATAATTATACCAAGTTTTGTCAAAATCCGTCGAGTAGTTTTTGTTTCTATAAGGAACATACAGACAGACAGACAGACAGACAGACAGACAGACAGACAAAAATTTTACTGATTGCATTTTTGGCATCAGTATCGATCACTAATCACCCCCTGATAGTTATTTTGAAAATATATTTCATGTACAGAATTGACCTCTCTACAGATTTATTATAAGTATAGATTTGGCATCAGTATCGATCACTAATCACCCCCTGATAGATATTTTCAAAATATATTTTATGTACAGAATTGACCTCTCTACAGATTTATTATAAGTATAGATTAGGAAGTACCAAGCGATACAGAAGCGGTGGCACCTTGGTATGTCTCCTCCTCCTAGCGTTCTTCTCGTTTCTGTGCGGGGTTCGCTTTGACCATGATCCAGGATTTGGCGAGTCTTGTTATTACAGTAAAGCGACTGCCATCAGACCTTCGTAACCCTGAGAGGGGAACCAGACAGATTGTATCAAAGTACCTTGGTGTATCTAAATATTCTAATTATCATATTGATTTCGAACAAAGAAGGAAGGAACTATAGTCATTACAACAATATTCTACATAGATTTCCATCAGTCTGTCGTGTTTCGCGATAGCATATAATCCACCAGTGCTCATTTCATGCCGCAAAGGGGAAGACGCCTCTTTGATTTTAGTCGATTGTGAAAGAAACGGCCCGTCTGTATTGCCAAGCAATTTGTCGCGTCAGCTCACATCAAACGGTCTCATTACGACCATTGCCGACGGTTATGACATTCCACCTTAATTTTTAAACAAGATTATACCTTTTCTTTGGGTTTCCTCATTATTGAGAGTCATGGTCATTGTACGATTTGCTGTAAAATATTTAGTAGGCCGTATAAAAAAGGTTAGGTTTAAAGATTCTTTATTCTCAAAAAAGACACAGTCACTTACATGAGAACAGGTTCGGCATTACCATAACCAGTTTGGCACATTACTCATAACAAAAAAATAATTGGACTTAACCTTCAACTGTAGGTACTCAGGTCAATTGGTCAAACATTTTTATCTATTTTAGAAAGATGTTTACTTCTTACTTTGCACTGAATGGGCTTTGATCTAATAACTTTGTGGGTATGGCACGTGCTTTGATTATTTTATAGTCAAACGGTGCGTGCCTACCTGTGCGAAGTCGCCAGAACAATCATGATGTATGATTCATTCATACATTCGACATATCATCTTACTCCTAACAACTAGCCGATTATAATTATGCAAGTCATTCTACCTTAGCTGTTTAAATATAGCGTTGCGTAAGACTCACTGTATCAGTTGATAATACACAGTCAGGCAGACACCATGTTTGTGGCGATCGGCCTCGGTTTGAGTTCAATATTATTCGGTGTTTATGTGTTTTGTAGATTAACTTGTGGCATTTGCAAATGTAGCAGGCATCTTGTGGGTAAAGTTGCGATTGTGACGGGAGGCAATGCTGGGATTGGTTACGAGACAGCTAAGGACTTCGCGGCGAGAGGCGCCCGAGTGATCCTGGCCTGCCGCAGCGAACAACGAGGCATCGCAGCCCGAGACAAAATAATAAGTGAAACAGGAAACCAAGATGTGCACTTCGCGAAATTAGACCTCGCTTCGTTTGCGTCCGTGCGAGCGTTCGCTGATAACATGATAAAGAATGAAAAAAGTATTGACATTCTAGTCAACAACGCCGGTATTATAATGGGAAATAAAAAGGAATTCACGGAAGATGGATTGCTCGTCGGCATGCAGACTAACCACTTCGGACCGTTCCTTCTGACAAATCTCCTTCTCGACAAAATAAAGGCATCAGCCCCTAGCCGGATTATCAACGTATCATCTCAAGGCCATCAAATGGGGAAAATCGATTTCGATAATCTGAATAAAGAAAAAGAATCTTCTATCAAGCCTTTTAACGTGTATGCAGATTCTAAGCTTTGTAATATTTTGATGACAATAGAACTGGCTAGACGGCTCAAAGACACGGGGGTCACAACAAACACATTATGTCCGGGAGCAGTGTTTACAGAAATCGTTTACGATATTAACTGGTTGTGGTATAAGCTTGTGTTGCCCTTGACTAGGTATATTGTTATGAAGTCTCCTTGGGAGGGAGCGCAGACCACGATTTACTTGGCCGTCTCGCCTGACGTGAAAGATGTCAGTGGTAAATATTTTAGAGATTGCGCCGTAGCCTGGTGTAGTAAAGATGCTAAGGATATAAATCTAGCTCGTAAACTGTGGGATGTTTCCGAAAAACTATGTAAGATTAAACAATGAATGTGTATAGGTGCACAAATTTTGCGTTTCATACCTATTTAGTAAACATACAATGTAATATTTTATTCGGTAAGATCTGTTAGGAATATAATGTTATTACCTAATAATATTTAATTATTAAAAAAAATGTTTTATTTCATGGTTCCTTTTATATACCCCAAAACGCATGTTCTACATTGTACCTACTTAGGTACAATCAAATTTTATCTTTGGAAACGTAGGTAGGTACTAGAGATGCGCCGAATAGTGGTTTTACCGAATAACCGAATACCGAATACTATTCGGTTCAATCTTTACCGAACCGAATATTCGGCCGAATTATTCGGTTCACCATTTCACTACTTTCCCGCGTTAACAGGTTCAAACAATCACGCCGCGAGTCGCCACCGGCTAGTAGTGCAGTCATTGAAGCGAAAAATATGGTCAAACCTCCGAATTTTTTTAACTGTGAACCGATTTGCATGAAATTTTGGAATTAGTTTCATCTTACCCTTAACATCAAAAGTGAAAATGATTTGAACGATTGCCACCCCATCTCGGGGGTGAGGTTTTTTTTAAAGATAACCTCGGATATTGATAGGAGGACTAATTTTAAGTAAAAGAACATCCAAAAAGTTTTTCGAGAAATCCAATAAAAGCTCTTCTAATTACCTTTACAATAATGTTTTAGAAATTGTGGTAGCATGAATAGCTTGAAAATGGCACTTATGAAACCCATTGATTTAAAAGAAAAATCATTAGATGCTCCACTTATTTGTAATACAGCTTACTTTTTTTTAGTGCAAAAGACTTTTAATAGTACTCATTTGAAAGCTTATTTTAAGCACTACAAAACTCTTTGATATTAGAATGCATAAAATGCATCTGTTCGCCGCTAGATGACATTGACCACATCGATTAAATTGCAGACAAAATAAAAATCGGCTTTAATCTTCAATATCTAACTTCATATTGCACTTAGCATAAGTATGCTAAGTGCAAACAAAACAAAGTTACAAAGTTGTAATAAACAAAATTGTTTAGTTTTTTACCTGCCACAATTTTGTTCTTCATAAAATTTTCGATAAAACTTATATTTTTGGAGATATTTGCAAAAAACCGATGAAAAACGTGACAAAATTACGAATTTTCAATTGCCAATAACTCGAAAAGTATTGGATTTCTCGAAAAACTTTATAGATGATTTTTTGCTTAAAATTTGTTCTCCTATCAATATCCGAGGTTATCTTTAAAAAAAACCTCACCCCCGAGATGGGGTGACAACCGCCCCCAGGGTAGTTGCGGCGTTCAAATCATTTTCACTTTTGATGTTAAGGGTAAGTTGAAACTAATTCCAAAATTTCATGCAAATCGGTTCACAGTAAAAAAATTCGGACCCAAAATGCTTCATTGCCTCCACTATAGTTGCGAGCGATGTTGCATCAACATTATGAATGAACTAAACTTTTATTTTTCAAACTAAGATCAACATTGTTGATCCTAGTTTGAAAAATAAAAGTTAAATTAATGTTCATTAAACATCATGATCATCATGTTGATTTTATTATAAACAGTCAAATTAACATTGAGCTCAAAAATAAATGTTTAATTATGTCTAAAGTTCCATAAATAAATATGTGGACTTATGATGTTAAAATAAATGTTGATTTCAAGTTAAGTTGCTGTCTTTTATTATGTTACTAACAAGTTCTTCGCAAGTTTTATTTATACGGGAAAAAAACATAAATATGTATAACATAAAAAGTCTATCAGTTCTATGTAATTCCTGTCTATTACATGCCATGTACCTATGAAAATAGAAGTACTTTCTCAAACCGAATAATTCGGCACTTCAACCGAATAATTCGGCCGAAAACGAATAGTGAAAAAAGTGCCGAATATGCCGAATACCGAATAGCAACCGAATATTCGGCCCATCTCTAGTAGGTACCTACATACCTACATTATTTTGTTTCATGAACCAACATTGAGTTATTATAATATACCTCAATGATGAAGCATGACAATGCAAATTATCAAATACCTATAATTAATCAAATTGATTATGCTTAGGACTTAGCTGCAAGTGTATTTATATTATACAATAATAATTTAATCATATTTATTGTAAACCAGTACCATAGCTATTTCACATTTTGGTCTAATTGCTCCATTTTAATTTGTAGGCGTTTTACTTATTTTCTTTACATGACCAAACACGATTATTTTTAGGTGTTGAAATATAGGAGGCTTTTAGAAGGTGGAGTGGTCATAGCTACTGAAATAAACACTGTAATTTAATATGAAACGCCTGGAGATTTTGCAAACATCTGGGGCTGAGGTTATCCAAGCGTGCAAGATTGAGTGATAGGGAATCTTCGCCAAAGCACAAAATTGTTAATAAAACAGCCAATCAAGACGTCCACTTAAAAAAATTGTCTAAGCATTTTTCGCTTCAATCAGTGCATTCGCTGGAGATGTTCATAAAAAATGAAAAATGCAGTGATATTCTCATTAACAACGCTGAAATTATTGTGGGAAAGGAAAAAAGAGGACGGGGAGCTCAATGGAATGCAAAGCAAGCATGGATGGAAGAGCTAAATATGAAAAAATTGAGTTGAAAGATTTCAAGTTACATTGCAAGTAAAATAAAAAAGTTTTTTTAAACAACCGCCCGGAAGATTGCAACTCACAGATGAACAAATATATGACCATTTTAGGCGCACATATGAAGTGCCGAAGCAACTGAAGATTTACAATGACCCGAGCTCTAAGAGACCTTGCAATCCTGTATCGGAGTTTCAGGGTACGGCTCCTACCCTAGAAGAACTAACGCGGCAGATAAAAAGGAAAGCATCAAGTTCATCTCCGGGGCCCGATGGTATTCCGTACATTGTATATAATAATAATACCCTCCTAGCCGAATTCGGCCACGGCGGCCAATCTTACGATTAGCCACTGGCGCGGGATATATCGCACCCCCAGTGCAAAAAAGACGTAAATGAGTTTACGTCGAATCATCGATTTTATCATATTTAAAAAGTACGTTCAAAGACACATATGCTCAATTTTTTTCATATTTTTCTTGTTAAAATTGACGAATTAATACAAGAAAATGAGTTTTGAGACTTTTTATTCCATCACTTTTTTTCTTAACGAAAAATAGCTTATGTGATATAACGCAAAGAACACATTGAATAATATGACGTATTACTTAATATTACCTTTTTCCCTAAAATTTTATGTAGAAAATAAAAAGTAACCAATATTATGACTTTATTGCGTTTTATTTTAAATAAACTTAAAAAATAAGATCAGCAATATGACTGTTTACTTCTTATGAAGTTAAAATAAATCACAATAAGAACAATTACTTCTTTCTTCCACTAGAATATTTTCATTGCACCGAGACGTAAGATTTGATACAGCGGCGCGGGGGTAGCCATCAGGTACATAAGTGTGAATACGTCGATGCAAGGGGCGCGCTGGATGTGGGGAGTGGGTCACTCCACACATCCAGCGCAGCATCTTCATCTCCGTGACTCGCAGCATCCACTTGTTTTGCTCAAGTACAGGGCATGTTTCACTGCCGTACAAAAGGACAGGCCTAACAATGGTCTTATAGACTTACCCCTTCAGCTTAACCGGCATTTTGGGGTCGCAAATGACACCAGTCACCTCACGCCATTTTGCCGAGGCTGCTGCAATGCGGGCCATGACGTCGTCATCGATATCACCAGACGCGTGAAGTAAAGATCCCAAGTACTTAAACAAGTCCGTACGCTCGACCACGTCACCGTCTATGCGTATGCATAATCCCCCATCCATATGGATGGGGGATGGGGGATCTGTTTGCAGGCCAGGTTCTCGAGTGCCACGTTCCACCTATTTGCACGTCTCACCAATCGTCTCTTGTCCGAATCCGCCAGCGCGATATCATCAGCACTGTATGCTGCCAGCAGTCCTAACTAGAGAATCGGAATCGTGGTACATGTCTCGAATTACGTCAATATAACTTTCAGGCACCCTCTTGGACTTCAGTGCTCACCTGATCATCATGCCAGGAACACAGTCGAAGGCCTTCTGCATGTCCATGAACACGAAATGCAGAGGCGTGTTCTACGTTCTGTATTTCTCCATAATCATCTTTAAGGCAAAAACAAGGTCCATTGGACCAAGACAAGGTCAAAACCCGTGCTGACACTCCGAGACAGTACACTCCTGTCGTAGCCGAGAGACAACTGTCCGCTCAAATAGCTTCATAGTGTGGACATTATATATAGCGATAGCTTCCGCACTCTTGCAGCGATCCCTTTTCTTTGAAGACTGGAGTTACGATACTCCGCCTCCACTATTAAGGGACCTGCCCGGTGTAGAGTATGCGGTTATAAAAGTCGTTTAAGATACCCACACCACGAGAACCAATCGTCTTCCAGGGTTCGATAGGGACTCCATCGGCACCGACTGCCGATGGCGAAGAGCTCTAAGTACGGGTTTCGACCTGGTCTTGGTATCATGGACCCTGTTTTTGCCTTCATTAAGGATGATTATGGAGAAATACAGAACGAAGAACACGCTTCTGCATTTCCTGTTCCTGGACATGCAGAAGGCCTTCGACTGTGTTCCTGGCATGATGATCAGGTGGGCACTGAGGTCCAAGAGGGTGCATGCAAATTATATTGACGTAATTCGAGACATGTACCACGATTCCGATTCTCTAGTTAGGACTGCTGTTGGTGACACCAACCCCTTTCCCATCTCCGTCAGAGTCCTCCAAGGATCCGTCCTTAGTCCCTTCCGGTTAAGCGTGATATTGGATGAATTGTCAACTAGCATCATAGACGCACATGAGCAACCCCCGTGGCTGCTCCTGTATGCTGATGAGATCGCGCTGGTGGATTCGGACAGGGAACGATTGGTGAGACGTGCAAATAGGTGGAACGTGGCACTCGAGAACCTAGCCTGCAACACAGATCCCCCATCCGTATGCATAGACGGTGACGTGGTTGAGTGTACGGACTAGTTTAAGTACTTGGGATCTTTACTTCACGCGTCTGGTGATTTCGATTACGACGTCAAGGGCCGCATTGCAACAGCCTCGGCAAAATGGCGTGAAGTGACTGGTGTCATTTGCGGCCCCAAAATGCCGGTTAAGCTGAAGGGACCATTATTAGGCCTGTCTTTTTTTACGGCAGTGAAACGGGTCTGTACTTGAGCAAAACAAGCGGATGCTGCGAGTCACGGAGATGAAGATGCTGCGCTGGATGTGTGGAGTGACGCGGAAGGACCGCGTTAAGAACTCGCGCATTCAGGGTAGCCTTCATTTCCGTGATATTGCTGATAAACTGCGCCATGTTTTACGGAAACCGGCTAGTTGCATGGGAAACAAACGTCTCGACATGCCAGGAAATGCTGGGTTGACGTCGAGAAAGACGACATGCGTGTCAATGGCCTGACCACACAGGATGCCGAAGACCGTGTGAAGTGGAGTAGAAGGAGCAGGAAGGTGGTCCCTGGACTTGGAGGCAATGGCCGAGGATGTGACCGGGATAATCGCTAGGATGATGATGATGATCTGAAAATGTATAATCGGACGCAGCACAGTAGGGCGAGAATGATTTTTAAGTTAAGAGGAGAGTAAATTTAGTTTAAAAGTTAAAAAGAGATTGAGACACAATGTGTTTACTGTCTAATCCACCTAGTATTTTCTCGTCTGCTCTTGGGGAGCCCAGGGTCCGCATAAACAATGATTTATCTGGGTTTATCTAGTCTGATCATTACATTGAAGCGACTGTCTTCCGATCTTTGCAATCGGAAAGGCGAACTAAAACAATAAGATCATAGTTACACATTCTGAAAGAATCAATGTGCAGTTTCCTCGCGATGTTTTCCTTTAATGTCGGGCTAGTAGTGGTACAAGTAGTAAGTAAGTAAGTGCGCTAGACAGTCACAACAATGGTCTGGTTTCAAACTAGGGAAACCCCTGTTATATAAGTACTAGAGACTAGAGACTAGAGTTATTAAACTAATGTCTGTTACTAACGATGGTGTTATTTGTAAGGACCGTGCCTCACATACATGAGGTCCTTGGTTCGACTCTGGGCCAACTTCCTCCTCCTTTTAGATTTTTTGAAAAATATATGAGTGGATTTGTGCCATTAGCTCGGCATAGGCTTTAGAAAACACCACGAGGACACCTGAACATTCCGATAGTTTCTGACTTTAGTTCAGATAGATCTGAATGTGTAACCATGATCCAACCTGTCTAGTTTCCTTCTAAGGGTTAGAAAGGTCTGACGGCATTCGTTTCACTGTAATAACCAGACTCGCCAAATCCTAGATTATGGTCAAAGGGGACCCCGCACAGAAACGGGATAAACGCTAGGGGGATGAATGCCTGTTACTAACGTGTAATTTTATTTCTATTTTTTAAAGATATACCATAGATGTTATTCAGAACGGGCAAAACGCGCGGTAGCTGGCGCCCTCCTCTTGCTAAATAATAGTAGAAGAGTATTGCCATCACTCGGGACGCCTAGCCTTAATAATTACTTAAGTAATAACCAAAAATGTGTATTTGGAGAAAGTTATTAACTCACCTACAAATATTAATTTTACATGCTACTTTCAAAGGCGTCTATTAGGTATCATTGTCTAATATATTAATATACTTACATCTAAAAACCCCAGCCATATCACATTATACACCTGATGTTATACTAGGAGTTCTGTGAAGGATTCGGCAAGAGGTATGTACGTACGTACACTCAGACAAAGTTGATGTGTGTAAAGTACCTCAATTTGTTAATAACTTTTGCTTGTTATTTTAATTTTATTATTGATAGAACATAATATTTTGCTGTACGAAGCCGTGTAAAACTTATTTCATTAATTCTTACAATAATTCGTATCAATTTATCTGTTATTTTTTTAAAAATTGAAAAAAAAATCATTTGGTAGTGATCTTCACCGAAACTCCACATATTTGAAGTATTACTGTGCAATTTTATTGTTGATAGTACGAACTTTAATAATAACCAAAACTATAATAATATTTTTCCAGTATTAATAAATAGGGAACACAAAAACAAAAAACAACTTTTTTCCTTACAGTCATAAATAATAACTCAAAGTAATATGTGTTAATATGCGGCTAGCTTTACATAAACATATAATGGAATAAGTAATTATTACTGTTTACTTCAGTTACCTTAACTAGTCCCCAAATTGAAAAATGGAGTAAGTGATACTTATGCACTTCAAACATAATTTTAATAAAGGGAATAAGGCAGTAATCTTACTTATACTAGCACAATTGTGTGTATTTACGAGTTCATAACTGCTTTAATATCACATACTTTTTGAAGTACATTTGACTTTATTGGCAAAGACTGGCCTAAGTTTTGATACTCAGAATCCGCTATTTATTTCCGTAACGAAAAATAGCGTAATAATTTATTTTTACAATTCCAAATGAACTATAAACATTAGAACTAACTTGAATATAACACGCATTGCAACAATTTTTTCTTCTTTTTTTGATATAAGAATTATTGTTCTACGTTTGAAAATAAAGTAAATATACCTAAAAGTTCAGTTTTTTCGCCGTACTGAAAAGTCGTCATTTTCGACTTACGTCTTTTTTGCACTGAGGGTGCGATATTATAGTGCACAAGCGCATGCGCAAACACAGGTGCACTCCCTATTCCCTCACTCCCATAATTCGCATAATTGTATATAAAAAGTGCCCATCAGTGTGTAGACATCTTTTAAATATATTTGTTAAGATTTGGTCGAAAAAGCAGATTCCGGAAGTATTTGGTAAAGCTGTTTTCGTGCTCATTCCTAAAAAGGAGACAGTCACTGATCCAAAAGATGCTAGGCCGATAGCTCTTACAAACACGATATCGAAAATATTTTTCTCGATCTTGCAAGATCGAATGTCAAAATTTATGTTAAACAACGAATACTTTACGCCAAAGCACCAGAAGGGGTTTTTACCAGGAGTTTCTGGTTGCTTAGAACATAACACATTGTTGGCGGAAAGTTTAAAGGATGCCAGGAAACACGAAAGACAAATAGCGGTGTGCTGGATTGACCTAGAGAATGCATTTGGCTCAGTTCAGCACGAGCTGATGTTTTTCGCGTTAGAATGGTATAACTTCCCCCCTTTGGTTTTAGATTTGATTAAGTCATATTATTCTAATTTATCTTTTGTAATTAGCTGTAAAGACGGTTACACAAAACCTTTAAATTATAATATTGGTCTATTTCAGGGATGCTGTTTATCTCCTATAGTATTTAATGTAGTTATAAATATTTTAATTGACTCTTTGATTTTACAGGAGAAGAAATGGGGTTATCGGTTTAAAATCAATAATCAGTACACAGAATCAATCCTAGCTTTTGCTGACGATCTCGCAATCTTGACACGAAACCCGAAGCAGTGTCAAGTGTTATTGAAAAAGGTGGATGAGTTCTGTGCTTGGACTGACGGCATGAAGGTGAAACCAAGTAAATGCTATTGCTTCTGTCTGGGTAGACGAGATACGAAATTTACATCTTATGACCCTGGACTCACGATTGGCGGTCAGAATGTTGCCACAATTTCTGAAGCGCTCCCGTTCAAATTTCTAGGCAGAAAGATAGACTATAGAGGCTGCACACCATCTTTGGAGGGTATTGTTGAGGATTTCATTGATTCCATTAGTAGGGTTGAGAACCAACCCATAGGGAACATTAAGAAGCTATGGATCTACAACAACTACCTGTCATCGCGCTTGTCTTGGCCTTTCCTCGTGTACGACTTCGGAAAAACCCTTTTGTCGCGACTAGATGCCGTTGTTGTGAAATCGTTGAAGTCTTGGACTGGATTAGCTCACTCGGCAGACCCCTCTACACTATTTAGGGGCAAAAATAGTTTTGGGATGAACCTAAACAAGCCATCGGAGCTATACAAACATCTTAGAGTCACCAAGATGCACATTCTGGGTAAATCGAAAGACAACGCAGTGGCAACACTCCCTAAAGATAAGAATATGAGTGAGTTAGGGTCTAGGCTACGGTTCCATAAGCAGTTTATGGTGGGAGCGCAAACAAACAGGGTAGGATTGGGATTTCGAGGAAGAGAGGATGACCGGAACATCATTAAGTCTTTTCTGCGAATGGATGAAGATAACGAGTATAGAGGACATGCGCTTAATCTCGAAATGCAAAACGAGTGGGTGTCCCTTGGTGAGTTTTGTATCCCTTTAGCATTGAAGTGGCGGTCGATACTGTACGATTGGTCTCCAGCGCTGCTTAAATTCTATCTGAATGCCTTTCAGTTGACCCTACCCGATCAGAGCAACCTTGTAAGGTGGGGAATGGCGGTGGACAAAACCTGTTTGCTCTGTGGTGAGGCCGTTGGTACCGCAAGGCATTTGTTGGTGGGATGCAGAGTACTCCTAGACAGAGGTCACTACTCTCGCCGCCATGACGGAGTGTTGCAGATCATACGTGAAGCGGTGAGCCTTTCAATAGGCAAAGCGGTGAGCCTTTCAATAAGAGCAGCAAAAGGTTTGACGACGAATACAAGGAACATCAACTTCGTCAAGGAAGGATCTGCCAAGAAGTCCAAAGTCAAACCTTACTCCATCGTTAGTGTAGCTCCAGATTGGAAGATCATGATGGACACGTATGAAAAGCACTACAGTATTCCAGAGGACATTGCGTTATCGTCGTCTAGACCAGACCTTTTCATTTATTCTAGAAAACTTAAGCGCGTACTGTTGGTAGAACTTACTGTTCCATGGGAGACAAACATTCCCAAAGATCACGCGTTTAAAACAAATAAGTATTATGACCTAACCAACGAAATGACTAAAAATGGTTATATAGCACGGTTGTATGCTGTGGAAGTGGGTGCGAGAGGTATACCAGCGAAATCTCTCTACAACCTACTGAAGGACTTAGGATTACCAAGATCTAATATTAGCTCGTTACTGGAAAGAGCAACTAAAGCTGCTTTACTCGGCGCATACCAAATATGGTTGGGAAGGGAGAGGAATGTCATCGGTGGAGGTGATCGTTAGTATACTATAAAGGGGCCCCTTAAACCTACACGCTGGGTCGCAAGTCCCAGGCGCCGACTGACATTCCTCTCTGTTCCACGCGATGGACCCGGCACCCGCACGGAGAATCCATGGATAGCTAAGAAGTTCGTCTCAAGCTTATGAAAAATGAAATGCCTGCATATTCAATAGAAAAATCAATCTCGGTTCAGGAATCACGCTGGATTCAACCCAGCACACCTCGCTTACCTCGCTATCCGGATCACGAATTAAAAACTTTGACAATTAAATTGGAGAGATAATTAAAAGATATTTACAAAACTACCCTATTGCTCGGACCAATCCCAAGGAATTCTGTTGATTTTCTGATGGTATCTTGACACCAAACCAGAGAGGAAGTTCAAACCACAACTTATTTAGCCTTCTCGATCGAAGTGACCGATATTAGTGCTGAAAATGTACAGTAGGTACAGTATAAAAGACAAAGAAGAGCTCGCAAACTATCGAGGGTTCTAAAATACTATGAAAATAGAGATTACGCTTTGCGAAATTGGGGTAGGTAAGCTGTAATGATACGTAGTGTTTCATTTATAAGGTATTATGCATTAAAAGTTACTAACAAATACCATTTCAATTAATTTGATAACGATTATTGGTAAAATCCTATTGTATTTGTATGAAATAATGTGATACGTGAAAATCCATTTAATAATGAAATGGATTTTACGATGTTACGATTTAAAATTTTCTACGAAGAGTACATTTCATTGGTTTTGAAAAATACGAGTACCTATTCACTGTAACCCTACTTTAGATTGTAGATAAGTGTTTAATCTGACACATGGTCAGAACTCATGACTTCTGACAGCTGGAAGTTGTGACAATAATACAATCTACTTTGAATATACTCTTACTAGCAAAGTACAACAAATTCTTATAAAAGTAAGTTAGTAGGTGTTACTACCTCGATTCATTTTCATTAGCATGTTACGTCAGCATGGACACAAAATGAGTCATTATACATTGAGTAACTGAGGATACTTCCTCAAAATAAGCCATTTGATTAGTGACCTGTAAAATCACAAGTCATAGTGACTACACAATCATGACAAGGAGACGAGTCTACTACATAAATACTATTCTAGTCAACATCCTTCTAGCGTTAGCCCGTTCCGCTTTGACCATGATCCAGGATTTGGCGAGACTGGCTATTCCAGTGAAGCGACTGCCACCAGACCTTCGTAACCCTGAAAGGGGAACCAGACAGAATGGATCATGGTTGCACATTCCAATCTTCTTTTACAGTAAATTATTTAACTACGACACGCACTTATGTTTGCACTTTAGTTCAAGGTATCACAAGCGAGTATGATCCTGATTTGTCCAGCCTGGTTATTGCAATGGAACGTCTGTCGTCTGCCCTTTGTTACCCTTACAAGGGAAATAAGACCATTTGGATCATAGTCGGGACCATTGACTTATCGTGCCACTGCCTTCCGAAGCACGGAATCTCATTCTCATTGGACAATCAGGTGATTCAAGCCTACAATGTCCTTACCAAGCTGGGAAAACCAACTCAAAGTGAAGTGAAAGTGTTCCCCGCGGCATTTGAACCAACGAACTCCGTGGTTTTTGATCACATAACTCTAACGACTACACCTCGGAGGCAGTTGTTACGTATCAGTAAGGACACAAAATAAGTCATTATACAATTAGTATCTAAGGATACCTCCATTAAAAAACGTGTGATTAGTGACCTGTACATACACAAGTCATAGTGAGTACACAATTATGGCAACGAGATGAGTCCACAATATAAATAATGCTCTACTATATAGTCCAGGAATTTTAGATTTTATCTGCGGAATAAATCCTAGTGAGCTGAATTTTTGTATATACCTTTATTATGATATTGTAATGATGATGTGAAAAATCGACATTGATATCGTGCCGGCTAAAAAGTTATAGGGGTCCAAACGTCACTGGACGTAGCATATCTATATCATTACTAGCGGCCCGGTACGTGCTTCGCTACGTATAAAGTAAACGACCGATTTTGTTCAAACTTCACATAAAACATCTACTAAATAGTTTGTACAAACCCTGAAAATTTGTTTTAAAAACGTTCTTGAGTTATAAAGTGACAAAAAAAATTGCCACTTAGTTTTTTATAGTTGATATTCCTATTTTCCTGACTGTACTAGTATTACAAGTCCTTTATATTTCTATATGTAGAACATCATACTAACAAAAAACACACAAACAAAAACGGGAAAAAACAAACAATAGGGTTTACGCCTTGGTATGCGGCGTACGGTATACAATACCATATTTTAGTGCATTCTAATCTCTATTTAAAAAACGGTTATTTGTACAGAAAAATGCAACAGACCTTTTTTGTAGAAAATTTTACGACGAACAACTTTTATGAAACCATTATTGACCTCTGACCAATAGATCGCGAGATATTTGCGAAAAACTGTTTTTCGTGACGTTTGGACCCCTATAACTTTTTTAGCCGGCACGATATCAATGTCGATTTTTCACATCATCATTACAATATCATAATAAAGGTATATACAAAAATTCAGCTCACTAGGAATTATTCCGCAGATCGTGGATCGAAATTGCTAAAATTACTGGACTAATAGTACAGCAATTGTTTTAACTGCGACGCGCACTTATGAGTGCACTTTAGTTCAAGGTATTACTGCTTTGAACTCATGGCAACTCGTATGAACAGCGTATTAAAATCAACAGTATGCACCAACTAGACAATAAATACAACTTGTAAAGTGACAGAAGAGTTTATAAATGTGAAAAGCGGAAGAAATAAGACGTCAGATTTGGCAAAGTGGGCCCAAAGTTAACTAGATCTCCGTAGAGTTCAAAACTGGGTTTATAACAAATATACAAATCACATACATTGATCTGACTCCGTGTTAAGTCGCTTAAGCACTTGTGTTACTACAGACATAAGTTCAACAGAATAATGAATTATGATCTTATACAATTACCTTATCGAGTTGAGCAGTAATTAATAGGAAGCTATTTTGTTTTATTTGAGTGCTTAGTACCCACATAAAGTGCACCTGTAGTTATAAATTCCTATTATTATATAATCTACATACAACATACAATCAAGTAGTAGAACATAGATTGCGAATGTACTTGGGCACTCACTTTGTTTATATTGGAGTGCGAAATGGTTAAAAGTCATAAAGTTGCCGCAGTAAAAAGTAGGTTAAGATAGTTAAATATGTATGTATATTTAAAAACAACTTAGAAAATGTTTGTGTGTCAACCATTTGGACTGGAACGTGCACGCACCAAGCGTTCTACATTCACACTAGATCACGTGGATTTTTATAAATTTTTTTCGGAATTTTATTGTCCCTAAAGCATAACTTTCTTGTTTTTAACTAATGCATTGTCGTAAACAGATTTGCGCTTATGTTTATGTCCTCGTGAAGATAACATATTAAGTACCTATTTGATCCTTGAATATCTACAAGTGGTTTATTCATACACGGACACTTAAATCTAAGTGATAGAAAAAATCTTGTATATGTTAAAAAATTGTGTTCTGTTTTTATTCGAATTCAAGGTCTGTCTGTTTAGAAAACGGTACTCAATGACTGGTTACGCAACCGTCACCAGCGTCGCGCGGCGTCTCGTGCGCACGATGCCAGCAGTCCCGCCGCGGCCATTGCTACGCGAACGCAGACTCGCGCGCAATGACAAGACGGCCCACACAACTATCAGCGCGATAAAACACGCGCCTCAACACTGATAACCGGCGATACGACACACCGCCGGACGCTTATCGACTCACGTTCGCTTGACCTCTACATTTTACCGGATTATAGGAAAATAGTAATCCATAATCGTTCCAACCGTGCACATCGAGCTAGCGCTATAATAAAATCGCGATGATTTTGTGGACTTTGTCGTTGTTTACGATATTTATTGTCGTGGTGGTTAAGATATATCAGAAACTGACGTGCGGGGTATGCAGGACTAGTGCGCATATGGTGGGGAAAGTTGTGATCGTGACGGGAGGAAACTGCGGTCTCGGACTCGAGACGGCTAAAGACTTGGCGAACCGTGGCGCGCGAGTGATATTGGCCTGTCGGAATGCGCGCAGAGCGAACTATGCGGTGGAAGAAATCGTGCGAGCGACCGGCAACACTGACGTACACTTTAGACAGCTCGACTTGTCATCTCTTCGCTCCGTTAAGGACTTCTGTGATAATATAGCGAAAACAGAAAAACGACTCGATGTGTTGATAAATAACGCGGGCGCCGGCGGCCTTGGGAACTATAAGACCGAAGACGGCATCCATGTCGGAATGCAGGTGAACTACTTCGGCCCGTTTCTATTAACATGCAAGCTGTTGCCGCTGCTGAAATCGTCGGCTCCGAGCCGCATCGTAAATGTCTCATCAATGATCCACAAGTACGGTGAACTAGATTTCGACAACTTGAACATGGAAAAGTATTGGAGTGACTATTTGGTGTACGCAAACAGCAAATTGTTTATAAACATGATGACATTAGAACTTAACGAAAGACTAAAAGGTACCGGAGTTACAGTAAATGCGTTGCACCCGGGAGTGGCAGCAACCAATATTTTCAGAAATATCCCGAATGATTTTATTAGAGGAATTGTAGAAAAAACAATTGGGATGATGTTCAAAGACTCGTGGGAAGCGTCACAGACTTCAATTTACTTAGCGGTTTCGCCGGAGGTGAAAGATGTTAGCGGAAAATACTTTAGTGACTGTCGCGAGACACAACCTTCTAAGTTGTCCCTTGATGCCAAAGAAGCCAAGAGGTTATGGGCAGAGTCTGAACGATTAGTCAAATATTCATTGGATGATAATGTCAAACGCAGTTGATACTGTGAACACGAACTATCAGCAGGTGGAGGCTACGTACTTTAGTCAATTTAATACGAGATCATAACGTTCAAGGTTATAATGTTATGTTCTTTTGAGGTCATATTCACGTTTATGCAAAAACTACGCGCAAAATGTAAATAGCGTTTGTTTGAAATGGTTGACGACGAGATTTCTTAATTTAATTACGAAAACTCATTTGATATGCTCCAGAGGGCGCTCTGGATTATTTTCTGTTTTGATATAAATTAAGGAAAATGGGCTCAAATTATTTTATAAGAATGTTTTCATTATTCTATAAATGTTGTTGTATTTTTAATTTAAGATTTTATTTATTGAGAGGAGTGGAGTGTTAAAGGTGGTCAAAGTAAAGACGCTATTCAATAGAAAATTCTATTTATGTATTTTTATTTCAAATGCCTTGTAAAAAGTGGTTGCAAGTAAATAATAATATTAATTATTGCGAGTACATACATAATTTATTGTTTAAATATTAACGATGGAGAATGGAAATTATAAAAAAAAACTAATTCTGTATTCTTACACATTTCTGTTGTAGAATTAGTGCCTAATATCTACATTGAATTTCGATAACACGTGAATGAATAATTATATCGCTGACTATTATAGGTAACCACTGGAAATTGTATGGATTAATATTAAATGTAGGTACATAAAGTGAGTTAATTACTATAGGCATCCAATATATTTCCATGTAAGTATTTATTATCGCGAAATTAGTCGGATTAAAAACAGCTTATGATTTCGCTAAATTATTATCATACTCGTAGATGGTATTAATGAAGATAACTTTGTTTCCAAGCAGCATTTTTTTAAGCTTTGGAATACAATGCGAACTAAGCAAAGCTACTTTTTATGGGGTAAAGTTATGTGAACTGATATGTGACTGTACTGGATGTTACTTTTCTGTATAATCCCGACCGAAATGAAAAATCAGTGATCATTTAAGTATACCATTCACGTACACAAATGTTTGTAAAGTCAAGTAAGTAAAGAATCAGCCTATTAATGTCCCACTGCAGGGCAAAGGCCTCCATCATTTGAAGTCATGTTTTCGTTACAAAGTTGGGTTTTCGCTTAATCACCACGCTAGCCAAATACGGATTGGTGATCACAAACACGGGCTGTGTTCAGAAAAATGAACACAAAGTTTGCCCGACCCGGGAATCCAACCCAGGACCTCGAGACCAAGGCCCGGTACTTAAACCACTAGACCATCGAGGCGTTCAAATGTTTGTAGATACTGATTATTATAATAATGTGTAGTCGTCAAGTCGAATGGGTACATTAAACCAGTCATTTAGAATATAGGTAATTCAATCTCCGATTGCATTAAAAATCGCGCTAGATTGTAAAATTATCCAATGCAATAAGTAATAAATATTTTATGTTTAAGATTAAGTAGAAAGATTATGTTATCGCAAGCTGGAAATGCTATTTCGTTCAGCCAGGCGTTCGATGTTTCCTAGTTGAATACTGAACCAAATGTTTTAGTGTTTGATTGTTGGTTGAACTGTTTTTTCGAATTACCTAAAATTTTATAACGACTTTATGTCTTTGTATTAAATAACTAGCTGACCCGACAGACTTCGTCCTGTCAAAAGTCCTGTTTTTAGGGTTTTCCCGGCAATTATTCGATTTTTTCTCGCCGTAAGAACCATCCTTGGACTTCAACGAACATTTTGACACATTTTGCGATTCATTTTTATATTATAGATGTTAATGTATGACAATCACTAAAGTATTTAAAGTCTACATAATTATTTTAGCTATCAGGGACGTCTGTCGGTGTTAGTCTGTTAGTTATCTACAACGATTAATCTTTACAAAAATGTTTAGCTAACCAATCGTTCTAATTAATAGGCGAATCATTGATAGTTTTTTGCCAAACACTAATTATGCAACAGTGAACTAACAATACGGTTGCAATCGACGCCGGTCCGTTATTTCCACGTATGCAATAAAAGTGCAGTTAATTAAAGGGCATGTTTTGCATACGAGCTTGTTTTATTATCATAAATTATTTATGTAAGTAGAAGGAAATGTGTGTGTGTGAAATAAGGTCATGAAAGTATTTATGGATGTGATTAAACTAACGTGTAGGCTTTATTTGTTCTACCTTATCACAACAGTTGTTGTTTCGATTTCATGGGAAAATACAAGTACCCATTCAATTTGATTTTATAAAAATAAATGTGTTACAATAAACACACTTTTCAAAGCCTGTACGAAATAGACTACGCTCAATTACCTACGTGTGATAGAGACCTCAACCTTTGACCAATCTACAGCACAACGCTAAGAACTAATCAAATTGCACATCATCGTCAGGCCCTTTATAGACATAGGAATCTCCGAGAGCTATCCATCCAGCCCGATCCGATCATGACAATTCGGATCCAGCTCCAACCAAGACTAATTCAATCTCTGTTTTTGAGAACCACATAGTATACAATCCCCGAAATGTCACGACCGATAGGCCAGCTGATAGGGAGATGGATGCAAAGAGCAGTCCTGTACATCAGACGTATCCCGGAAATTTATGCGCAAATAAACCGGCCGCAGTTCTCGCGTCGGAGTTATTTCAATTTAACGCCATCCGAGCTTGGAAATCTGAGTGAAGTTTTACACTCACTGTGAGCTACACCAAACACCTATCGACGTCCTTTCTGTCGCTTCAGCGTTAGATTTGAATTTTCATACCCATGGATTGCTCACAAAGACAACTATAGTTGTACGAGCTAAATTGACGACGTTTTGCAATATTTTAAACATTCGCGTTATTCATGTATTATAAGCACTGACTCAAAAGTATGCGTAGTTGTAAAGGGATGTTTTTTTGTCAGTGTAATGTAGTTTGTGCATGCATTTTTTTAAATTCATTTATTGTAGTATAATAGAATAGTATTATATTCATAGGCACTTTTACTTAGTGGTATATTAGTGGGGATCCCCTAGATAGAAGTCAGATTCAACAAAACTAAACCCCTCAGTAACCTTAACATATTTCAAAGACCAACAGCATTATTTTAATTTTAAATTCCCAGCTTATTTTGCCACCGAGACTACATACACAAATTAGCCAGAATAAAAGACAGCAATGTAAATGTTTATAAACATACGTCACTCTTCAGATTTATATGCAAATAAAGCGTAGTTCGCGGGCTTTCTCGAAATTATTTCAATTTAACGCCATCCGCATGCGATGTAAGTTGTTATAAAGTTTTCTACTCGCAACAACGCCATTTAAATTCTTTGAGAAACATTTTGTTTTGGGTTGATTGTACTTTAATTCCCTTTTATTAAGAGTCGTAATTTTGTGATAGCTGTTCAACGTTTCTAAATTAAATCATTATTATTGTAACAGCCTCATGGTGTCGTTTGGAGAAATTTCCAACCAACCAACATTTATATAAAGTTATCGGCCTCTTCAGCATGCTATGCAAATATGGATTGAAAAGTTTAGTTATGATCGAAACAGCTTCTAGACCCACGTTCTGAACCCACTAACCAGATCACAGTCAGATTTCAGATAGCTGAGCAAACAAGTCGTTTACTGTACCACTATTTAGTGCCTCTGTTTTTTAAACCTTTTAAAACTTGGAGCAGTTTTAATCTTGTGTAGCTCACGTGTACCGAGCTAACAGGGGATGTTACGGCGCTACCCTCTTTTAGCCGACATTAAAAGCTTCCACAAACTGCTAGGTGGGCACAAAGAGCAGTTCTGTAAATCAGATGTACCGCTGTGGAGATTTATGCGCAAATAAACCGGCCGCAGTTCGCGGCTCGCTCGGAGTTATTTCAATTTAACGCCATCCCCGCGTGACATAAATCGCTGTAAACTTTCCTTCGCAGCAACACTTCGATACCCTGATTAGCGGTGAGTGTTTTTATAATTTATTTGCTCCAACGATTAATATTGTAGCGATAGAGATAGGCTATAAGAAAATAGATGTGTAGGTAAGATTCATTCTGTGTTTTTGGCAATATTAAGACTATTAACTGGTAGTTAAGTTATGAGGAGGTTTTCAATCTCAAGCACTCATAGAATAGCGTGTCTACGCAAATTTTTTGAAAATTTTGGGACAAACAGTTTCTGTGCACACCGTTGAGGTATTACTACGTGCCCACATGTTAATTATTTGCGCTTTGAAAATAAGGTGGCCAAATTTTCCTAAAAATTTAATTTTTCGGAAAACCCTGGTAGTGAGCAGTTCTGTAAATCAGATGTACAGCTGTGGAGATTTATGCGCAAATAAATTGTTCGTAGTTCGCTCGTAGTTATTTCAATTTAACGCCATCCGCGCACGTCATAAATCGCCCTTAAAGTATTTACTGATAGCAACAACATACTCGTATCGAAGCGGATTCACTGATAACTATAACGCAATACCTAGCTATTTTATAGATGACGAGAACTTTTCGGCTCTGCAAATGGTAAAAGATGCATGTATCACTTATATTTTTGCAGTCTGCAACTTTTTTCCAAAATCTGAGTAATCAGATCAAAATATCTTAAAAGTTATGAAAGGTTGCCTAACAACTTTTTCTTATAATTTGGAACTATAACTGTCAATGTTTATACTGCCCTTCAAAACCCATTTCAAAATTCCACCTTGTTTATATGCTACAGTAATGGTAGCGATTGTTTTATGATAAAAAATGTCTGGCACTTTCTCTTGGAATCGTTAAAATAAATACTCAGTATTCAATGACTGTCTGAAAAGAGGAGTGCGAAACGGAAACTTTGAGATCCCTCCGAATTGGTGAGAAGTGGACCAACTGAGTTTTCACGGTACAAAGCAAGAAGTTATATCGCAAAACAACGACCGCAGCGTTCAAAGCGAGCGGGGAATGCCCGGAACTCGCGATTTGCATAAATAAAACCACTGGAGGTCTCGCGACCTTTCATTAGATACGAGAACGAGTGAAACGCGGGCTATGTGGTGCAGACCGATATGCTAATTGTGACTGGAAAACTTAAATTATTGCACTGATATTACTCCACCGTAATTTATTTCCTGCCCACTCATTCTATAAAGTTGAGTAAAGTATTAGCCTATTAATGATGATCACAAACCCGGGCTGTGTTCGGAAAAACATAGTTGCCCAACCTGTTTTTTACATAAAAATGGTGACAAATGGTGAGGGTTTTTTTATTATTCGAAAGTTTTTAATGGGGTATCATACGTGTGGGAGAATATAATAATAAAATAAAATAAAAATATTGAAATAACACACCCATTGCCTAGCCCCAAACTAAGTTTAAAGCTTGTACTATGGATCGTAGGAAACTGATAAACATACTTAATTACTTTTATAAACATTCATGACTCGTGCACAAATGCTGATGTTCATCACAAAAACCTTTGCACCTAGCGGAATTCTAACCAGCGACCCTCGGTTTTGTATCCACTCTGACGACTAGGCCACAAGGCGGGTGCCGGTCTCTCCCTGCTCGGGTACGAAGGAAACCGCAGGAGTTTAGTGGGTAGTGGGACATACAAGTTCTGAGCCCCACACACGGCTGCAGGTTTAGCTGACCTGTAGCTATGGCGCGTAAAAGCGTTCTCCTGCGAAAAAAAAAAAAAAAAAAAAAAAAAAAAAATTGTGTCTGTCTAAATATACCACTTCATTTTTGGGCACAGGCCTTTTAGTATGAATCCCTACATTTTATAGCGGTTTATCTATGTTTCTATGAAAACAACGAACGGTTATCAGGTCAATGTGATGATATTAACTTATTTTATGAAAATACTCACTGTTCTTGCTGTGATGAGACTTTTTTCCTATGTACGTTGTTGGGTTCGCTGGCATCTTGAACTTTCATCGAGTTAATACTGTCGACTTTAATAAACTGCTAGTTCAGCCGTTTGAGTTGGTTTTATTAAAAAGCTAACGATGTAAGTAGGGTATGCCAGCAACTTTAGACAAAATAATCTACTAATAATTCATCGTGCAATAAGCAGTTTATTTATTTTAAAACCTTTAAGTTAAGATTAAAACTCCATTTTAAAAAAGTAGGTACTTTCACCTGAGCAAATGAAGCAGAGAGCCATCAAAAGAGCATAAATTCGCAGCATTTTGTTGGAACACGTAGGTATATCTCCGAATTTTTACGTAAATTGCAGTAAGGCAATGTGACTTGTAGATATTTCGACAAAGTGATATCTGAGTTTATGATATTTTATAGCACAGGGTTTATCTAGTAGTCAATAATAGTTTCGTGTTGCAAACGAATAATTTGTTATTATGGCTTAGAAGTGTCTAGTTTCTAAATGGTCTAGCATATTTGAATCCCATTGAAACATTTCATGGGAGCCAAAAGGAGTATCAAATTAACGGGGGATCCCATGGGAACCATCAGGTGAAAAAAAGTCTCTGAATCCCATGGGAGAGGCGAAATGGGAGCCTAGTGTATGGAGGGGATTTGATTAGACGAAACAATTAACCACTATTCCACTATTACAATTGAGTTCGATCAATATCGTAATAGTTTTTTCAGTATATGTTTGCGTGTCTAATGCTTTTGTTTGTTACGACTAGGATTTCAAGGAATGTATTTCTCAGGACTGCTCAGAACTTTAGTTTTTCTAACACATGTATGTTCCGATTCCAGATAATGAAGTGTGCGTGTGTAGCTCTTAATTCAAACAATGAAACAAAACCGAACGTTGCACGCGACATGAAAATTAGGCAAAATCCATTACCATAGAGAGAGATATATTTTCCGGCTGCAAAAAGGCATTTTCAAGAGAATATGCTAATCTTGTTAATTAGTGGTGTCTGCCACCCTTCCGGTCCTGTGTGAGAAAAATACGTTGGCACCGTGACTTATGGCGTACATTAATATTGTCCGCACTTCCGTCTATTTTCCAGCTTCTAAATCTGCCCATTGCGAACCGTAAGAGGAACCCTGGTTTAACCGCTTTTCATAAAAGCGGATTTATACTGAAATGTTTTTTGTGGAACACTGTCTAGGTTTACGTTTCTTAGTTCCAGTTTTTCTGCTTTTAGTGCATTTATCAATTGCGCTTATTCATTTTTGATTTTTGAGACTGTGCAAATACTAACCAATTTAAATAAAATAACCATGAATTAGGGTTGTAAATAACTTTTGTTATTTATTTCTTCAAGAAGTAATGCTTTGCGCTTATTATAAAAGTGCATAGGTACTAAGATATTCAAACAAACGTCGGTGTGTAAAATAAACAACGTTTATCAAAAAATATTGAAATATTTTTTAAGGGAACAATATCTCACTTTACCTAGAGAAAATAAAAAAGGTTCACTGGCAGAAACGTTGTGACTATATCTTATAGTGCCGAGTGTGGAATTCGTGTGGCCTTTTCGTGAATATTTAATTTTCGGCCGATGAGCAAAGGGGCTTTTGAAAGGTATTTTAATGTGGGAATATTAAAATACATTTCATAAGTATGCCAACACTAAAAATACATACTTTCAATAATTTACAAATTTCAATTTTTCACAAATTGTATTGTAGTAGGTACCTTACTTTGTAGTAGGTACCATGAGACACGGAGAAGAAATTGTCCTTAATTAAAACGGCAAATGAAATAATTTGGGAATGAATAATTGTCTTGTGTGATTCAGTTGTTTCATTATAAAGCTTTTAATTACACGGAGTGCTCAGGCACATACTAAAAATTTCACAGTTTATTAAAACATTTTCTCTGAGGAATACTATTTGAGTACAACTGTAGTTTGGGAAAACTCATTTTGAACTTTCCAGAGTTAGCAACAAGGGCGGTATGAGTGTAAATGATAAAGGAGGGTCAGGGGCGAAATTGTTTCAAGCAGTTACGAATGCAACCCTAACATGTAGTGAAATGAAACTGATTTTTGAAGTTAAAATATTTTAGTTAAAACTTGCCGAATGCAGGTAAAAATTATTGCTATGATGACATCATTCTCTAATGATTATCAAAACTTTATAAATAGCCTTTTAGAAGTAATGAAAAATCCCGCTGAATTTACTGAACGGATTTTGACAAAATTTCGGTAAACAGCCAGGGTATAGACTGACTAGGTGATCGGATAATTCTTATCCTGATTAAATGCTATCATAGGATAAATCAGTAATCTTGATAACGAGGGCAAAACCGCTGGTAAAAACTAGTAAATACTGGCTTTTGATTGCACACGATTTTCATCATTAACATTATCAACTTTAGTGGTCTAGTACTGGATATAATCGCTTGCCATTATTACAAAAATAAATATAAGTAAGTGATTTTTACTGAAATAATGATGACCCCATACCCTCCCCAACTGAGCTCTGGCAACCTTACTCACCAGCAGAAACATAGCACAACAGTTGTTGTTAAATTATTGGATGATTTCTTAACAATTACGTTTCTCTCTTCTTTCTTGTGCGTTTGCTAATCTTCGTCGTATATATTGTTCAGAAAACTTTTGCTTCAATCAATATCAGTTTAGTGTCTGTCAGTTTGATCACATTACTTTATTTCAGACTAATGGACGTCCTGTATTTTCGAAATCACTAATAGCACTGAAACAGGCTTATCGGCTGTATTGAGGAATCCACTTCATACGTGTGTTGTTCTTATTATGTATTCATGTGATGAGAGTACTAATCACATGGGTTTTGCAACATTAATTTTTGAGGTTTTCTTGGATGTTTGATACCTAGTATTTTCATTCAAGTCTGTTCTATTCTATTAATTAAACTGGAAAGGGTTAAAGTATAATAAAATCATGAAAATACTATCAAAAGTTATGCAGCATATGCTAAATGGCTTGTCTTACAAAAATAGTAAAAATATTTTTTCAACTATGTGTATCCTTAACTTACCTACGTCCTTTCTTTTTCTTTCTTAGTTCGAAAAAGTTCATAGAAAATCAGCCAATATTATTTTAAATCAACCGTGATTTATATGAACCCGTCACGTTACCGACACACATGGTTGAACCCCAAACTACCGGTTAAATGTTTCACTCACTTTCCGCTTTGCGATTGGGAATACCGATTGGACGCAACCATCTCGAAAATAGGTCGTACGATTTAGCCCGACGAGCGGCAAAACAACTGAACGCGAATATAAAATGTTAAGTGTGCATGGATTCACGCCAGTGGCAGATATTTTTATATATTCCCTCAAAATTGGGCCCTTGCTTTTTGTTACTTAGTCATGTCAAGCGGTGCGGGGAACGACATGTCTCGAAAATTCTTTGTTGCGTGTCTTTTAAAGGCTGCCGTGCTCCGATGGGAACATAATTATAATATTTCCTAGTAATGAGTAAATATAAGAACATGTCTATGTTACCCAAAATTAAGGAATTGTGGCACCTTGGACTGGTGGGTAGGATAAGTTTATTGAGTTTCCTGTTTATTTCAATCGAATTATTATTTCTTTATAGATACAAGGAAAACACGCATAAAGCCTATCAGATGGTAGGCGTGTCTGCTAAAAGCAGTTTAACCGCTATGTTCAGGTCAAAATAACTAAAAATACAAAATTACTATTCACAATATAAAAATATTGTAGAAATTCATAAGATTATAGTTTAACTTTGTGAAGAATCAGAAAGAATAACAAATGATTTCTCATACTTATCATCTTAGCGAGTCGCCTTCAACGAAGCGCAACAACGGAGTACTCCAACCGTAACTATTCTGAGAATAACTTATCACGTTTTATCCTTTTCTGGTTCTGGATGAGATATGCTTTTGTTTAAGATTGGTGGCTTAAAACTTCATAATATTTGTATGATTAGATCGAGCGATACAAACATTCCCTAATTTGTCGATGATTTAGTGCTCAAGAAGTCGCGGGTTCGATACCCGCACAGGACAGACATTTGTGCATGAATAAGTAGCTTTGTCCGGGTCTGGGTGTTGTATGTATCTTTTAAAGTATATTTGTATACCAGAGTTGGTTCTGATATTTGTAACTAACGAAATGCTTCAGCTACTTAGTACTTAACACGTAGTTTTCCCAGCTCTTTCTTTTCTTGCTGCTGGCACTTCATCTCTTTAAAACAGTATTAAAATGTTTAAATATTCATTAAAATTTACATACATAATGCAGTATGTTTGGACGCCTTCATTTCGAATTAAACATTCATTATCATCAATTATCATGTAATGGTTTTCTATGACCAAAGTGATAAAAAATCCATCAATAGCTCTTTATGGACAATGGGTATATTCAGAATAGGAATGGTAGTGACAGTTTGACTCTAAACGGTAACGAATGGTGTCGTTATGGCTCTTCATATTTCTAGCTAAGAGCTGCAATTTCTAAACCAGTCGAGTTGACAACTATAGAATTAAATTGCCTTTTAAAGGTTATAAAAGTACCAGTTTATAGCCTAGGTTTGAACTTGATATCTTTTTCTAAAATTCATAATATTATAAACAATGAGAAATGCGAGTGCTGATCCCTCCTGAGAATTGATAAATTAATCATAGTTCGTTATTTAAAATTACCATGTTCAACTTCATGTTTTGGTTTTGCTATATCTTTTGGTAAAATAGTCGGTTCTTTTTCAAGTTAAAATAGTAATTTTAATGTGAATGTATTCAAAAGAAATAATTTGTCAGAAAAATATAACTTATCCCTTTTGTGGGCGTTAAGAGCTTATTGAAGTAAGCAACAGGATGTGCACACGTGCCAATGTGTTAACTAATTAGTATTTGTGCCTTGTAAATATGAGATGGAGAGGCTAAGATAGTGTAATATTTTATTTTAATAACAAAAAAAAAAAACAAATTAAGTATGGAATACTACATGGTTAGGTATATGAATTTGATCATACACCCTCACTTCACTTCGAAATAAGTAAATACATTTCTAGTATCTTCTTTCATAGCACCCATGGTACAAAATCACCTTAAAATATACCCGGTACCATGTTGATATGTGTGATATTATACTTAGTGAAGAAAATCTCGCACATTTTTAGAATAACCCCGAACGCAAGGTCAAGTATGACGAACGAGGGCTCATGTTTCACACTCGACATCCAAGTGAATGGTTGTTGTAGCAGACCGCCATTTATTCCTGTATTGCTCGCATTTACGAATTCAATATAAATTATGTTACGAGTCATTCTATGCGGGACCGTCTTCCTGCCGTTTGATTTACGCGATTGCAATATGTCTATACAACTTGAATGTACTTACTAGTGTAGCGCAGCGACCCAAAATGAGTCTTGGCCAACTTGAATGTAATGTGTACATTTTTTTATGAGATTTACGATGATGCAATTTTTTAGGCTAATATGCAATTTTTAGGATTTACAACTATCATCATCATCCTAGCGTTTGTCCCGGTCGCATCCTTGGCTGTTGCTTCGGAGAGGATTAGGATTTATAACTATGGGATGTGTATTCATTTCTTACTTACATCATCATCATCATCATCCTAGCGTTTGTCCCGGTCGCATCCTCGGCTGTTGCCTCGGAGTCCAGGGTCCGCTTTCCTGCTGCACCTACTCCACTTCGCACGGTCTTGGGCATCCTGGGTGGAAAGACCATTGGCACGCATGTCATATGAGGGGATTATCTCATAGGAGAGGATTAGGATTTATAACTATGTGATGTGTATTCATTTCTTACTTACGTGTGTGATAATGAGAATTTGCACGTAACAAAAATACTATAAAACTGAGGTAAGATTCTGGATCTTTGTTAACTAACTCAAAGTATAGACAGATATAATTTTAGAACACTACGAGTAGCAGCCGACCGCTACTCCGTCCGCGTAGAATTCGGTTTTTGCACACATAGTTTTATACTACAGCTTAAAACTTTCCTCGACAAATGGACTATCCAACCCAAATTAACTTTTTTTATTCAAACCAATAGTTCCTACAAACAAACCCTTCAGCTTTTTATATTAGAAAGTTTATAAAATAAATTCAACAGATTTTTTTTCCAGTGGAATGATGATTCTGTTGGAATGGAATAGCTTTCGTTTTGAACAAACCCGATTTAAATGTTCTGTATGTCCGTTGCAATCAGCACTATCCCTAACATTACGATGCGTTGCTGTCATGTCCAAAATGCTGATTAGTTCACAGGCTTCATAAATCCCCTATAAGGCGTTGGTACGTGCATTTTGGATATTAAAATGATATGCCGTTTCACAAGTATGATATCTGATAATATCTGCAGGCTTTCAAAAATAAACAGTGTGATGTAAATGTGATGGTAATCACGTTTAAAAATGAAATCAATATTGTAATATTGTTAATAATATTGGTCAGATATCATTGTCATTACCACAGCAAATCCACGAAGACTGGTTTTCCACTATTATACCTACGATTTATTTGTAGATCATACAATAATACCCTCCACTCCATATCTGTACTTCATCATTCTACCTACTACAATATTTCATGCTTTACTCGAATTTTCTCGGAACGCTTTTTCCCGATCTAGTAAGGGCTTAGCATACGATTGATCCAGGATTTTACAAGTATTACATAGGAGCGACTGCTGTCAGACCTCCGCAATCCTTCACAGGTATAAATCCCGTCGACAGATTTTGTAGACAGTTTTGTGAAGCACTGTATTATCATATGTTTGTACAGTGTTTGCTTATAGTGGTCGTATGTTTTTAGTTTCTACATGGATGTAAATTAGTTTATTATTAAATTAAAAAGTAATATAAAGGTACAATCAAACAAAATATCCATTTTTCTATACCTTAATAAAACACCGCCCATTTGAATGTGTGAGTCTTTAGAATCTAATAAGTTGGATGCCGATGTTTTCCACTACCGCTACAGCAATTGAGTCTGAAAATATTTCCGTGTCGAAATAATATTGTGCACCCATTAACTGCCGAATCCATGACTTATAATCTACAGCAAAAAAACAATAACCCTGTTCAATTTAGATCTTCAAAGCGTTAAGCAGCCAAGGAATCTGCTGACGACAAATCCGTTTAATACAGTCGCCGGGCTGGCGTGGCTCAGCATTGTGGTCGCCATCCAATTTACCTTTGAGCTCACACGCGAACCGAAGCTATGGCCGGCAACAATATCAACTTCCTAACGTAATTAGTTCACGTGTTTTACCGTGAGTAGATGCTAACAAGCCCTGTTTACCGGAAAGTGCGGGGTCGAAAACTTTTTGCGATGAACGGCTAATTATTTTTTAATTAGGTGTAAGTTAAAACGTATGCAAAGTTCGGTATTCTGCTTTGTTGTCGAGGTGATGATAGCAGTTAGTCTAAAATAATGATAGGAAAAATCGAAATGGGTCGAGTCGCCCGAAATGCGAGAGGTGCCAGTTAGAATCTTTCTGTGTCTCTTCGGCCAGATAGATTGTTTTACCTTAAAACTCCTCACATGCGAATCGAAGCTATGGATGGCAACAATATCAACTTCCTCACGTTATTAGTTCACGTGTACTGTTTTACCGTAAGTAGATGCTCAAAAGATCTGTTTACTGAAAAGTGCGGGGTTGAATTTTTTTTGCGATGAACAGTCAATTATTATTGAATTAATTATAAGTTAAGACTTTGAGATTCAATGGCTGGGCGGCAGATTCTGTCTCTCGTAACTATACTATGGCCCAAGGGTTTACAGTTCAAACCATATACATGGTCCTTCGTGTGATGAACATTTGCATTTTCTCTAAATCCGGGTTTGGATGTTTATGCTTGTAATATAAGTCTTTTCTATCTGATACAGAATACGATCCCATTATTTTAAAATGTATTGCCCAATGTTTTCATTAAAAATAGAAATGTAAGCGCTCCTTTAAGACGCATTACTCGTTTTATTCTACTTGTATCATATTTTGCAGTGCCATAATTACTTTTCAGCACATAGGAATTTCTCTACTTTTACGATATTTTTATATCATGGACTTAGGTTTAAAAAAATCTTGTTTTCCTGTCAAGCTTGAGTCAATTGTGGGCATTTTAGGGTCATTTCCCCTTTGGCTATTTCCCCCGTTAATTTCGCATCAAACAAGCTTTGGCTGGACCCCGTTTCTGTTCTGGTGCTGTTAATGGGTCATTATACTTGAAATCAAAGGCTCTTTGATCGTAGAGCCTTTGATAAGAGACAGAATGGCAACATTTCACATAAATGAGTGATTGTACCTAAAGTGACCGATAAGGCAGTGATAAAGCACAACAAAGACATCAAAACTGAAACACAACATCGATGACTGAAATGTTCACCTAATAATAAACGTCTAGGAAATACAAGAAAAGCCAATATTGAAGACAAGCCATTAAAATTTTGAAAAATATTAACGCTGCTCCACTTTGCCGGATGGAAAGCAAAAGAGTATCAAAGTGGTATTCTATCCGTTAGCATCAACACCAAACCAGCCCGCAATATACTTCTTTACGATTCGCTTGAAGGAATCCATGTTAAACTACCACGCCACAATGCAGAATATTTTTCACATTTACGTTTTGCTACGGATGGTTGTACAAACGTAAAACTAACGGAGCAAACTTAATATTAAATATCGGTAATTTTAAGGCAACACCTGTACGTACATCTAGATCGGATACACCTTTAATTGGATTTCAGTTTACCCGTTGCCTGGTTAGTAAATGTCGGCCTAATAGAATCCCGCTGCAAGAGAAATACCTTTGTAATTGAAATTAAGCTTCGCTTCAATATTGGGCATCGGCGTACCTGCCCAGTAGATTGGTTAACCCTTTGAGGAGGTGCCACATAGGCTTTGCAAAGTACTTTATTTTAGAAGATAAAACTCCGAAAATCTGATTCAGATCGCGGATTAATTAAAGAGTAGTGATCGCATAAAAATACTTTTCAACTGGCTATAATTTTTTTTATCACACTATTTTGGCCGGAAAGTATACGTACTAGTATTTAAATAACATTGCACTTCATACGCCTGGATTGAGAGCGATTCGGATTCAAACCCCGCCTGACACCTGGAACAAAATGTTTTTCTTTTTTATATAAGTATCGGTAAATATTATTATAATAATTCGTATATTATGTCAATAATATTATTTCTAACTGCCTCCGTGGCGCAGTGGCTAGTATGTCGCACTTTAATGCGGCGGCCGCGCCGGAGGTCCTGGGTTCGAATCCCAGGTCGGACCGATGAAATTGTGTCTATGTTTTCATGATGTATAACATAGATACAGTCCGGAGTTTGGAAGTTGGCGGTGTAATTACACCCCCGTGCCTCGGAAAGCACGTTAAGCCATTGGTCCTGCGCCTGATCTCTCTACGGTCGTGTCAGATTGCTGTCCCACCGAATTATGAGAGTGAAGGAATAGGGAGTGCACCTGTGCTTGCGCACTCACTTGTGCACTATAAATATCCTGCGTACTTGGCTGATCGTAAGACCGGCCGCCATGGCCGAATACGGCCGGAGGGGTATTATATATTATTATTTAATATTATTTAACGGGACTAATATATAGTATATTATGTAAACTTACTGCTTGTCGTTTGCGGTGAGTAGTCCGCTCAGTGTCATAATGCAACGTGAAAATCTAAAATCGTATTATGATTTAAGGAATACCATTGCAACTTCTTGAGTGAGATACTATGTAACAAGCTTTTCATTTAGTTCAATTTCCGTCCGCTGTATTTTGATTGCGGATTGAACCACAATCCCTGTATAACTGTAACTTCGCTTAGTCCCGCCTTAATGAATCGTATCTGTGGCACGTGTGTTCCTGTAAAGGAATTCGAAGTTGTAGTCAAGGCTCCCTTACAATGTAGGGATTAGAGAATAAGGGTTACAACGTTGCGAAAATATCTTAACTTAAGATAACTAGTTGAACGAAATATCTATCGATGTTAGAACAGTAATCAAATGAAAAGTGGACGTTTTCGAGATAAGTAGCGATTTGTCGTGGAATTGGTTTGATGATTTTAAATGTTGAAAACTGCTGCTCTTTTAAGTGTAATTATAAACTTGTAAAATAAGGGTGGACATCACGTTAAATATGTATATTGATCCAAGGTTAGGAAAGCACTTTAAATTATACTTAAAGATCGGCGCCAAATAAAATAGGTGGCTGCTTATACAAGTTCCCAATTGAAGGTCTGTAATAAAACAAAAGAAGAGTCACAGCAATGAACACATTTCACGAAGATCTAACGGATTATATAGTTTGCAAACGCCTTAAATTGAATTGGGTACTCCGTTCTCGTTCAGGTGGAGGTATGAATATTTGATTTCACCCTACTTTTTCTGCAAGCGGTTCGTGTGACCCGAAAATTTTAGGCACGCAACTAGCAGGTCGACACACGGTATTGGAATTTTCGTCGCTATTTGGACGCTGTGTACGACTCTTTCACTGCCAGGGATAGGGTAGCCCAATGGAAATAATTGTGGACCCCTTTTATAGCTGTGTGTGGAGAGACCTATCCATTTTTATTAGCGGAATGGTATTCAGTTCGATCGCCACAAAGGATTTTTCGAGCGGGCCACCCAAAGTATCTGTGAGGTATAGCAAAAACTCAGTTTTTGTTGTATTA
Organism: Nomophila noctuella; assembly: GCA_958496325.1. Lineage (NCBI taxonomy): Eukaryota > Metazoa > Arthropoda > Insecta > Lepidoptera > Crambidae > Nomophila > Nomophila noctuella. The sequence continues at coordinate 5,652,841 of OY292488.1, forward strand.
CGTATGCATGAACGGTTCGGGTTTAAACTAGCAGTTAGAATTTGGAGGTGCCGTAGTCACTGCTACCGGTATTCAAATTAGCTCTTCGCTTTACCTGATCACACGTTGGCGATGATCGGTTATTTTTGTGAACGTATTTTTTCAACGATTTTCAACGGGGAGGAATTCCGCTTCTATTTTAGACAGCATTTGTTTGATATTCAACAGACTATGGAATATATGAAACGACGACTACTTACTGCGTCAAGGCATTATCAAAACTATTTTTTACCATGTACAATTTAAAGATTAAAATAAGGAAAGAATAAAAAAAACAAGTAATAGAGTGATGGTTTAAAAAAAAAACACACAATAAATACAAGTAATCACTGTCTTAACAGTAGAGTTTTATTTATATAAGTAATTATTATGTTTTGTATATTTTGTAATTTATATCTTACAACGATTCTCATAGTATATGCACAATATATACAGTATGACTACACATACTTTCCTTGATTTTGAAATTCAACACATGGCTATCTTTGATATCCTACTCGTTTGCGGAAAGTTGAATAGGGTGGACTCTCTAGGGTCATCAATGAAACGTCTTCGCAACGTCCATACGCTACGAGGTCCCTGAAGGAGTGAGATTATAATGACTTTTCCCAAAGTAGGTATTTTGTGCTTATAAAATACATTATGAGGTGTGATACGCACGCAGAATAAGCAATAAGCTGAAGTGCTCAAAAATCACATAAACGGTACTGTATTGTATCTCTTTGTTTTGGTAGCTGTTTATTTCAAAACGGCTTCTAGAGTAGCTATCACTCGAAAGTCGTTAACAGATTTAAAGTAAACATTTAGCGGGACTTACATTTTTATATGTACGAATATTAATCACCAACTTTTTCAAAATGTATGAAAATGTTTTTCTTTCTTTAGATACTATTAAGTAAATAATTAAATTATAGTCAGCGAAAGTTTACTATTTCTTCATAAAATAAATTGTTTATTGTAATTGAATCTTAATTTGTGTCTTAGTGGAGCTATAACTGTAACATAGCTTTTGCGAGCCACTGAAGTTAGCAAAACTACCGCTCCGAAGGACTCATAATCTTAATCGTCCGCGTTATAGAAATGTTAATAACCGCTTCACGGGCTCAACCCTATCCATACAAGCCTGCAAGAGGAAATGATTGCTGCTTATAAATACGTCTTGACGGGCGGATTACGTGTAATTAACAGATAAATAAACGAGTCCATTAGCTTCAGAACAGTGGACCGTAATTACACAAGCGAGGATTCTGTTAGATTCGCAGAATGCCAGATTAGGGGTAATTAAGTCTTGTGGGAGTGCAACCCGGCGGGGACCGTTATACGGGATAATGAGGTGTCCAGTCAGCCGGCTCTTGTAATATGTAAATTGAATTTTCTATCCTGCCCCTAACATTGCTAGTTTTTAACGACCGGACTTTACGTGATGTTTCCATTGTTATGTCAGCAGTTTGCATGGAAGATTTTATATCAATTGACTATCTGTTTCAATGTATGAAATCATTTTTTTCTGACGGGCTCGTTGGTCTAGTGGTTAGAGACCCTGACTACAAAACCAAGGGTCGCTGGTTCGTATTCCGCTAGGGGCAAATGTTTGTGTGAAAACATCGGCATTTGAACTCGAGTCATGGGTGTTTATAAAAGTATTTAAATATGTCTATCCGTTCCCTAGCTTTTATAGTACAAGCTTCGAGCTAAGATTGGGGCTAGGCAATTGGTGTGTTTGTCTTAGGAATTTATTTATATAATTCATGGGTGGGCTATCACTATGAATGGTTTCTATCGCTTATTACTACTTACTTTCAATGTCCTTATTATTTTGTAACGTGATCCCAAGTCCCCAATCACTGGTTATCTGAACTGAGAGAAGCGCCTTTCCAGTCATATATTTCCGTAGTAACGTGTGTGTAACGATGTCTTAATTACGTTGCCATTCCCCAATCAAGGCATATGAAGGTGTGATGTCTTTAATGTAGCAATTGAATTTTCCATACCTCGTCATGATTCTGACATGCCCTGATTAGATCGGGTCAAAGAACTTGCGAGTAACATTGAAGCATTTCTGTCAATTATACGAGTAAGTAGTAGTAAGCTTCCATGTAAGCTTCTTGCGAAACAATATGGTATATTTTATACCTCCAAGACGGCTTAATCTTAGCCTTGTGTACATCAGCATGTTATTTGTACTGTAGATCCCTCGTAAAGACATCTAGTCTCTCAATTATGTGGGAACATAAGATAGTCGAGTATATTTTACCGCCTATACTACAGTAAGTGCTCTAAAGAATTAATCTTGCTTTATGTAACATCGCAGATGCGTTATAGGAGGAATACATCAACAAATGTCGCTTTCTCAAATATCTTTAAAAATAAAATTGAATTGCTGTTCGACTAATTAAAACTCAAGGACGGCAGAACTGATTAGGCTCCTTTTGGTCTTAAAAGGTTTTAACAATAAGAAATATGGAGAACAGACGATTTTTTTTATAAATACGACAACTGTTATTTCTTACCCAAACTGTCTTACCCCATATAAAAGAGTTATTCAAACCTTACCTATTACCTAATATGTAGTGAACCTAAAGTTGTAAGCCCGACTAACGTTAATGCCCTCCTAATATTATATTAAAATCTCTGTCGCTATAATACTATAAGCCATTGCTGTGCGTGGAGTACCTTTTTATGAACTATTTCAGCATAAAATCGCTAACCTCGTTTGGCTAAAGGTATTTAGCGGATTAAAGGATATTGGACTGTGTCGTCGTGTATGACGGTTTAGTTTTGTTTGAGTGTGGACATAGTCGCGTGCGGTGCCGCGGCGGCCCCTCCAATTAAGAGCAGGCAAAGTGCGACGAGTGCACGTAAGCAGGCTGGCGATATCATAACGTTTACACACGACTTTTAAACGAGACTGGCTCGGTTTATGAAGCTTTCCGCTTTAATTCTTTGCAACTTTGCGACGCAAAGAGACTCTCACAGAAGGCGTGGGAATTACAGTATCATGTCATTTGATTTGGTCATGCTTGTTAATTGGCGTTTTGAATTATGAAACTGTAGAATGAATGAAGGCATGATAATAATATGAGGGAATGCAATAATATAAGCAAAACATAGTCGGCAAATTAATATTGAATTACGAACACACGTAAGTACAGAAAACCCAAGAATAAATTCAGAATCTCATTGTTTGATGCCTGCATGAACTGCGGGGTTGGACCACGTGCTTGACAGGCTTTGTTGAATGATACTATGTACGATTGTGTTGTTCTTCAACTAAACGTTTGCTTTAGTTTGTCCAATTGCGTAGATGAGATATAGGACTATACAACCTTTGTGTTTGTATACCTTTGTGATATCAGATTTAACGAGCGATTTAACGCTAATCACAACCTCATTACGTTTGCGATCTTTGCCTGTGACGCGCGAACCTCGTCAGTCCCTAAATTAGGAGCAACAAAGTGAGAATTTTCAACGGCGGCGCCGACGGCTCAGTTCATAAACCTTCGCCTTAAATCTTTGCAAGTTTGCGCACTACACAAAGAGAGGCTTGCTAAGGACCGGTACGGGAAGTAATACACTACTGCGCTAATTTCTTTTTTTTTAAAGGATCAAGCAAAATAATGATGTGAACTATTCAATATTCACGAGATTCGATCTCGACTTAAAACATTTTTTTAATTAATTTTTTTAAATAGTTATCGTTATACATGTGTAGACACAATCGTCTAGGTAATCAAACTGGGGACTCAAACACACATTATTCAAAGTGATTGTTATATACGTAGTACGCGTGTAATACTATCGTATCGTCCTATAGATTTATTAAATAGACAACATGAAACGTTTTGTTATGACCTAACGTTTAATAGTATAATTTAAGCTCAAGACTTACTGGAGTCAAAGAAATTTTAATTAAGTGAAGGTTGAGGAGTAGGAACTTTTAATTCGTGTTGCGTTCAACACGAATACTAATTCTTCTGGGTTTATTTTTGAACGTTCAACATCAAGTTTACTTAATACAATTCGTCATAAAGGCAGACCAAGATTTATTTAGAAAATAGGTAGGAAATACTTCGTCAATAAGAAACTCATCTAAAACCTCAGCTTCGAATAATTGTATTACATTAAACACTGCTTATAAGGCCCTTGAAAGTTTATTGAGAGAAAACACTTCTGTCGTAGTCAAATAAATTGACACTGTTGATTCAACTGTTGATTTTGTAGATCAAATTGCTTTACTAATTGAAAGTTCTGTTTTGATTTACCAAGGAAACGAGTGATACTGAACGCTTTGAAAGATTTTCCTAAGTTTCTAGTTTGTAATGACTTACAATTTACATTAAATGAAAGACTAGATAGCCGTTGATAATCGCCTAAACCTCCTAAGAGACACAGAGTGACCTAAATGTCTGCTAAGTATATTGCTAGGAACAGTTTTTACAACAAAACAGATGCAAATATAGCCGTTCTGTGGTGTCTGTTGGTTTCTAAAGAATATCTGCTTATTTGGCAATATGTAGATAGTCCGGTTTTAAGGTTGTACCTTAATATTTCGGGCCAAATTCAAATCAACTACAAATCCTGAACTGTTCTAAAGGCAACCGCAAATGCTGGTCTAAACCAAATAATGAACTGAGAACTGTTTAATTGTAATCGGTTTTCAATTAGGCGCATGCATTCGCTTATTTACTTGACGAACTAGTTGGTTTAGTAACGCTTCGGACGTTAACCAGGTAAACCGCAAAGCGAACGGAAATCGCAAAATTACACTTCCTATGTGATAAGTAAGGTGGTGGTGAATATATGTAAAAAATAAATATATGTATAATATGATCATTTAATACCTAAACAAAAGTATCTACTTCTTCTTCTTTAGGTGCCGCTTCATCACTGAAGGTTGGCCGTCAGCTCCTAAAATCTAGCCTTGTCCATGGCAAGTCTGAACAACTGTTCAACTGTTTTAATGTTTTAAAGTATCTACGCATTCGCTTCACTCCTTGTGTCTTTTTGATAGGACTTTTTTGGAGATAAAATTTCTAGCAATTTCTGCAGAAAAAAAATGTGACTATGTTCAGTATTAGTAATGCAGGAGTAAGTATACTTCCCACAACAATCCCGTTAATTAATATGTGTCTTACTTAAAAAAATGCGTGGGTGTTTTGGAACGTTTTTACCATTTACACCAGTTTCAAGAAATAGTAATAATAAGTAAATATTAGTAGTAATACCAAGTACAACATTTTGAAAACATTAGTTTTTATTTTCAATTTGCTGTACGAATGAGGAAAGAAATTAATTTGTAAAAGAAAAACTCCCTGAATTTCCAAACAAATAATGGTAACGATGATAAATTTGTCAAAGTAAGCTGACATTTTTGGGAAAAAAATATCCATATGATCCTACAACTGGTTCGCTGCACGGCTGTGGATTAATCAAATCACTGTTTGAGCGATTGATAGCAGGCTATCTGACCTACAGGAATGTTTCACCAGGTTTTTGTTTGTGGTTTTCCATGAATGGTTTAATTTATCTAACTAAAAAATAATCAGCCATACACATGTATATCTAATTCGCGAGAAACGAGAGATTTCATAATAAAAATATGTAGTACAAAATCGCCTAAGAGAATTAAGCCTACATATAGATATTGCGGATGGTATGTGTAATATCTTCAATTCGTTTTGCCTGTATTATTTAGTAGGGACCGTCTGGCAGGCCTCCAAATTGAATAACAGAGTGGCGATTAGGCGACAATACCAGAAAAAGAAATATTCCGGACGGGGTAAAGGATACTATTAAAGTATTAAATACTTTTATCCCCCAAGTTTGAACTCAAATTCGTTATTAATTTCAATGAATATTCCAAGTGTCTGGTTTATTCCTTTGTTTTTCGATTCTATAATATAAGGAATATCCCGTGGGATTTTTAAAACAGCACCAATCGGCATTTTGCCCAACCTACAACATAGTAAATCAAATCAAAAGAAGAAGTCATGGTTTCGTGCGTACGATTTTAAAAATGCTCCACTCGAGTCAAAAAATCAATAATTAATACACTTATTTATTACTTCATTAAATACAATCCATTCACTGTTGTTTTGTCGGTGCGCCTTCGTTACTTAGAGTAAATTCATGAGGACACACAATAAGTTTTATTACGATCAATAAGTCAATAGTATGTAGCTTCGATGTGAGGTTAAACTGAAGTGTACATCAGTAGAATATTGTGAACTGCAAATATGAATTTATTTTCAAAACGAAGAGGCATTGGATTTGGAAAACCAAAGAAAATTATTCTTTATATATTTATATAAGCTATGATTACTATGTGACAACCTCTTTAGTGTAAAAATATGTTGAACGAAATAAGGACACAATTACCTCAAAGAGTTTTACTACCACATTATGTTGATAAAAATATTCAGAAGTTTTTGCGTCCACTTGAGTTGACTCAGTTTCTTTTTTGGCAATCAAAGTATAACATGAGTAACGATATTATCACCAAAAAGGGGCCAATTTACAATGTAATAAGTTTAATTGTGACCGTTATTTACCTTATGATGATAAGTTACAACATGCATTGTATTTTTGAAAATGGAAATTTATATAGGTCTTTGGATTTTAGCCAGTTTATACATGAAATTATTAATATTGCTGCGATTATTATATTATTTGGAGTATATATAAAGAACAATGATAATAATTTACAGCTTATTGTTAATGTCCAAAGAGCAAGGAGTGTATTTCAGTATTGCGGTGACGAAATAGAAAGTTTAATTTTAGGCAATCGAATAATATTTATTGGTTATATATCATTTTTTAATGTAGCTATAATCATTTTGTTTTACGTTTTTGGTTTGAGATTACGTATAACTATTAGTGCCATACTTAAGTTTAACAGTATCATGACAATATTATACGCGTATAGAATTATGAAACTAATAAGATGTACTTTCGAACAATGGCTCGGTGAAATGAACATATTAAATGTTAAACATGGTAGTAGCCAGACGACCGTTTCAAACTTGATGACGAGGCATTACTTAGAGATGGAAACAGCATTTCTGGATTTGTTAAAGTCATATAAGGCTTACCAAAGTATATTTGCAGCACCGGTACGTTTATTTAAAAAGATTGCTCAGTAGGGTAGAGCTTAGCACATTTTAACTTTTTGATCTGAACGCAGCTTTATTTTAATCTGTGCTGTGATCAAATTTTAATATGTGCAAAACTAACTGTATTATACGTCAAATCACAAAATGCAAGTTGTTCACTGCTATAAAGAGTTATTAGCTGTTCGACGTTTTTGTACCAGCAAAAATAGTTTTAAAATCATTATGTAAGGGATTTGCTATCACGTGTGTAAAGGTTTCAAAATAATGACTTCACAAGATGGTGCAGTACCTACTTATTCGTTTTCAATCCACATTGTAGTTTTTGCTTGCCAGTAATTGCATTTTTTTATTTTTAAGTGTCCACGGGGTGGATTTGAACAGGCCGGTCAAATGTATGAATATTCATGCTTCATTACTGGCAGTCTTATATTATCAAAATCGAGCTTTATATATTATATAAATATAACAATAAACTTATTCTATATATATTAAACTCTTGTGCAATATGAAACATTTTGTTAGGGGAAGACGTACACAATGAAAATCTTTATTCTTTGTTCTTGTGACTGTAATATAAGATTTAATTTTAAGAGTTTTTATTAGTTTTATATGGTTTAATAACTATAAATAGCATTTTAATAAAGACAATATAGTATTTTAATATTCTGCAATTTTCCACCCACGGTGGGGCAGATTAGAACAAAATTCGGCTTTCGAAAAAAAAAATTTTTTTCTTGCCAATGCATTTCGAGAAATTCAATAGAATCATCATTGTTATATTGTCAGAGGAGTAAGAAAGCTAAGAGAGATATGTCTTATAATTTCTGTTTACAATTCATTTTATGTGGCCAAATATAAAAATGTGCTAATGTAATGCACCCCTCTCCCATGTAGTAATATTATTTAAAGTTGGTTTATCTTTCTAGATATAGTTATTATGACCTACAGCGTTGCGTATTTTTTCAGATACTGATTAACGCCTTACAACTCTTTCTAGAAATTCTCTTATTTCTACAAATTTGTCTTGAAACAGAGAAAAAACTATACGGGGCTTCGTTTTTAGTAAGTTTTTCCCTTAGTTTAATATTTCATTACAATTTAAATAACTATTACTGTAGAAGAAAAAAAGATTAGAAGAAGAATATAAGTATAGTTATAGAGTTGTTGTACGATATATTTAGAAATGCAATTTGGAATGAAATCTTAAACTTGGAGGTGTATTTTAAAACTTCAAACCCTGCCAATAAGTTGATGGCACGGTTGAGTATACATTATGAAAGTAACAATTATTTATGTGAATTTGCATGTCTATTTTTTATTATTCAACATTCAATATAAAGTATTTTTTAGTTTTACAATAAAGAATGTGGTATATTATGTAGTGTCTAAAGAATACATGTAGGTATACAAGTATGTAAAGGATGATTTCTTTGTATGTGTCACGTGCAACGTGATTAATCGGGAATTATGAATAAGGGCCGGCCTTTATTAATAACTAGCGGCCGCCCGCGACTTCGTCCGCGTGGATGTCGGTTTTCATTATACGAATGTTTTTTCCCGCTAACTCCCGTTCCCGTGGGAATTTTGCAACATCCTTTTGCAACTAAGCATCAAGTTTACTAAGGGACCTGCATGCCAAATTTCAAGCGTCTAACTCAAGTAGTTTAGATTTTCCATACAAACTTCCACCCCCTCATTTCGGGGAAGTGGGGGGTTGGAATGGGTCAAAAAGTAGCCTATGTTCTGTCTCAGGGTCTAAAGATTGTCTGTACCAAATTTCATCAAAATCGGTTGCGAGGTTTAAGCGGGAAAGCGTAACAGACAGACAGACAGACACACAGACAGACAGACAGACAGACAGACAGACAGACAGACAGACAGACAGACAGACAGACAGACAGACAGACAGACAGAGTTACTTTCGCATTTATAATATTAGTTGGGATTCCCGACGCCTTTTGGTCCATGTAATAAATCAGTGTTTGAGATGGCTTGTATTTATCACTTGAACCGGGCATTATAATAAGAAATGTTTAAGGGTCACAAAAAAAAATAAACCTTACCTATTTTAGACCGACTAAGAAGCGGAAGACTATTTTGATGGATATAGGTTAGGGTTATTTTTTTATGACCTTTTAAAATTCCCCTAGTCACGAACATAACACACGTTAACGACTTTTCCTCTTAAGTAATATTTTTATCTAAATAAAAGTAGGAAGTTAATTATATCAATAATTGCTTTTTTTAGTTTTATATTTAAATTGCTATGTTCAATTGATGTTTTCTTTTAACTTTTCATGAAAATAATAATAATAATACCCTCCGGCCGTATTCGGACATGGCGGCCGATCTTACGATCAGCCAGGTACGCAGGATATATTATAGTGCACAAGTAAGTGCGCAAGCACAGGTGCACTCCCTATTCCTTCACTCTCATAATTCGGTGGGACAGCAATCTGACACGACCGTAGAGAGATCAAGCGCAGGACCAACGGCTTAACGTGCCTTCTGAAGCACGGAGGAGCTCGAGATGAATATTTTCGGTCACCCATCCGATGACTGGCATCTGCGAACGTTGCTTAAGTTTAGCAACCGCAGGCCGAGTGCGCTAACCACTGCGCCATCGAGCTCCTCAAAATATTCTTGTCATGAAAATATTGTAAGTTTAATTAGATTGAATTAGCAAAAACACTTAAAATAACCTATTTTATCACTTTGCCCAATATGGGTTGGAAATTAATCATAATGGCCGGGAAAAGTGATTAATTACGCTATTTTTATCACATTGCCCAATTGAGTAGGGAATTATTAATACAGACCGGGAATTAGTAATACGGCTCGGGCTTATCACATGGCCCATAACATATGCACAAATGCAAATATGCATTTAGGACGCTTTTTTCTTTTAGAGTTTCTTCAGAATGATTGAGCTCATTGCTTTCTTCACGTACATGAAGAACTTCATTCTGATAGCAATATTATGCTTTGAATGTCAGAAATTGTACACTACTTTAACCCTTATTGACGTCGAATGCTTGTCTATAGTCACAAGAGGATTTATTTCTGGTTAGTAAAGTCAATTCAAAATATTTCAATAAGAATCAGTAAGTCTTCATCACCTTTCTAAAATCATACAATTAAGTGGGAAATAAATAACACAAAGTTGTTTAATACTTTGGATTTCGGTGTTTTCTATTTTCGCTTGTGTTTTTAACCATCAATGTATTATGATGTTAATTTTAGAATTGGTAAACATTTTATCATTGTGTTTATTTTCCAGAGGAACAAAAACGAACAATGCGGAATGTGCTTCGGCTGAACAAGTATAGTTTCTTCAAGTTAACTGCGTGGTCAGCATTCGTGGTGGATTCAGAATTTCCAATTAAATTTGGAGAAGTGATAACCACATATTTCATAGTTGTGTTGCAGATTGCATTGTGTTAATGATGTGATATCAAAAACTTAAGCGGTAAACTCTTTTTGAGGTATTTTTATTTTCTTACTGATTATAACGGTACTACTACTTCATAAATGAGTTTCCATAACAGACAACTGATTGTTATAAACAAAGCTGACTAAAATTTGTATTGCATTACAGCACGCTCGAATTTGTTTGAAATTAATAGTATTTTGCGTCAGTCAATAAAAACATAACTTTAAACTTTCGCGTTGCATTATAATTATTTAACATTACAACGGGACTTAGCGCGATATTATTTTTATAAGTACCTAAGTACTTACTGCTTGACGTTTCGGCTGCGATGCTGCAGCCGTGGTCACAAGCGGACTGGCGGTGCGCGGCGTCGTCTACTTGAACGGGCTTGAGATGGTGAATCGGAATCTACCCCCGTAATGTCCCGTTGTAATGTTAAATAGTCAATAAAAAGTTCTCGTTGCCGCCGGAAGCAATTAAATAAAACAACTTTACCAAATCAATTAGTTATAATGTTTTACACAAGTTGTTATTTAGTTTCGCCACCCGAAATATGCCCTGTATTAGCTTTTTGTTGGTGTTTTGTACCCAATTGTCGTTGGGAAACCTACCTGGCGTTAATTTGGCCTTAGACTCCTTCAAATGATAATTTGGATTAAAATTTTAGTTATTTTCCCGTCTGAACTTGATTTTTTTATGACAGTCACTGTCAGTCACCTTATTGTAGTTGTTACGCTTTTGATCACGCAAAGATTTGTCGTAGGGTTTTACATTTTTAACTTCTCAGATAGATGTGAATTTTAATAATTAATATCAGTCAGTTTCAATAGTGGTCATGTCTTATATAATTTTTTGTTATAGACCATTCATTTGTTTATTTAATTTTGTATTAAATTAAGCTACATAAAAGCCTTAAATGCGTTACATTACTTTGTAACTTACTCTTTCAAAAGGAAATCGTGGCAATTATGGTATCGTCGTTATCATTTGGTTTTGGTCATGTTATGCAATTGGTTAATGACTATTTTATTTTTTAATTATGAAACTGAAGAATCTCTTCATTATTAGACCTAATGGATGAAGAAATGCTTTTTGATTAATATTGAAACATCCACAGTTTGCATATACAATCAATCCTACAATAAATTTAGAATCTCATTGTTTGTTGCTTGGGTGCACTGCGGGGGACCACGTGGTTAAAAGGCATTGTTGAATGGTTCTACGAGTATTTCGTTCTTTAACTAGACGTTTGTTTTAGTTTGTCCAATTTCGCAGATGAGATATAGGACTATTAAAACCTTTGTGATATCAGATTTCACGAATGATTTAAGGCTAATTTGTTACAACATTATTATGTTTACCTTTTTGCCTATGACGAACGAACCATGTCAGCCTCTAAATTAGCAGCAACGAAGTGCGACAGGCGTTAGTGGCGATGTCATAACGTTTTCATACGTGTTTTAAATGGAGGCGCCGGCGGCGGCTCGGTTAATAAACCTTTGCCTTAGATTTTTGCAACTTTGCGCACTACGCAGAGAGAGGCTTGTTTAGGATCGGCACGGGAAGTTATATACCAGTGCATCTATGTATTTTTATTCATCAAGGATAAAGCAAAAATAATGCAAACTACTATCCAAAATTCATTAGGTTCGACGTCGCAATTTGAATCACTTAATCGCAACAAAATAAATAAATATTAGGTACTTGTTTGAAATAAACTTATAGTCAATATCATACCAAGATAATAATAATACCCACCTAGCCGAATTCGGCCACGGCGGCCAATCTTACGATTAGCCACTTACGCGGGATATTATATTATAGTGCACAAGCGCATGCACAAGCACAGGTGCACTCCCTATTCCCTCACTCCCATAATTCGGTGGAACAGCAATCTGACACGACCGTAGAGAGATCAGGCGCAGGACTAACGGCTTAACGTGCTTTCCGAGGCACGGGGGTGTAATTACACCGCCAACTTCCAAACTCCGGACTGTATCTGTGTTATCACATCATAAAAACATAGACACAATTTCATCAGTCCGACCCAGGATTCGAACCCAGGACCTCTGGCGCAGCCGCCGCCTTAAAGTGCGACACACTAGCCACTGCGCCACGGAGGCAGTGAGGATACCAATATACGTTATTGATAAAGACAAAATCGTCAATTTATCAAACTGGCGACTCAAACACACATTATTCAATAACAAGTAAATCAGAAGACGAAGTCATGTTTACGTCACCGACGAGGCGTGCTCGCCAAAAATGTGAAAGAAACTCCACTCGAGTCGCAAAGAATCAATAAATCGATGAACTTAAATAATACTACATTAGAAAATATAATGTTTTGTTGGTGGGCGGCGGCTGTTAGTTACTTAGAGTAAAATAATTGGAAAAACACAAATAAGTATGTAGTTTTATTACAGTTATTCTATCAATAGTGGTTTCGATGTGAGGTGAAACTGAAGTGTACATTAGTATAAAATTGTAAACTGCAAATATGAATTTATTTGCAAAACCAAGTGGCATTGGGCTCCGAAGCACACACAACTAGTTTATTGTAAAAATATGTTGAGTTTTGACAAAATGTGGCGCAATTGGAGGGTGCACATAAATACCATAAGGACACAATTACCTCAAAGACTTTTACTACAAAATTTTGTTGATAAAAATATTCAGAAGTTTTTGCGTCCACTGGAGTTGACCCAGTTACTTGTTTGGCAATCAAAGTTCAATATAAGTAACAATATTGTCACCAAAAAAGGGCCAATTTACAATGTAATAAGTTTAATTGTGACCGTATTTTACGTCATCGTGATAAGTTACCACATTCATAATCTTTTGAAAAAAAATGTTTTTGATACGTCTTTGAATTTAAGCCGGTTTCTTCATGAAATTGTAAATATTGCCGCGATTATTGTGTTATTTGGAGTATACATAAAGAACAATGATAATAATTTACAACTTATTGTTAATGTCCAAAGAGCAAGAAGTGTATTTCAGTATTGCGGAGACGAAATCGAAAGATTAATTTTAGGCAATCAAATAATAATTATCGGTTACATGTCATTTTTTAATTCAGTTATAATAATGTTGATTTACATTTTTGGCTTGAGCTTACATGTAACTATTAGTGCCATAATTAAGTTTAACAGTATCATGACAATATTATACGCATATAGAATTATGAAATTAATACGATGTACTTTCAAACAATGGCTCAGTGAAATGAAAATATTAAATCTTAAATATGGTAGTAGCCAGACGAACGTTTCAAAATTGACGTCGAGACATTTCATCAAAATGGAATCAGCATTCATAAATTTGTTTAAGTCATACAAGGCTTACCAAAGTATATTTGCTGCACCGGTACGTTTATTTGAAAGAGATACAGAGTACAGTTAATTTTTTTAAAGTTAGTCAAAACTTATTTATTACAACGTTTTCTAGCTATAGTTATTAAACAACTACAACGTTGAGTATTTTTTTCAGATTCTGATAAACGTCTTACAACTATTTCTAGAAATTCTCACATTTATACAAATTTGTCTTGAAAGAGAAAAACAGCAATACGTGAGTTCTTTTTTAGTAAGTTTTCTTTTAGTTAATTAACTAAGTAAATTTTTATTAATATTTTTGCTAATTTTTGCTAATAATATGTTTGCTACAATAGAAAATGTATAAAGAAGTTTTTTTTTATAAATATACATTAATTGTATCATATTTTTGGAAGTGCAATATCAAAATATGTATGTATAACTCATATGTGGCAATATCGTGTATTTTAATGCTTAAAACCCAGTACCATGCCAAAATGGCAATGTCACGGTTGAGAATACATGATACTGACATTAACGTGAATTTTCATGTGTATTAATTGTTATTTATTTCACAGTAAATTTAAAGGATTTATTTAACAGTGTTTATGAAGTATATAAGGTGTAACAAAATATACTGCAAATATTAAATTCAATTCTCAATAAATTGAAATAAAAATATATAAATATGGAATTATATTAAATCCATTTTATTCTATTATCAACTTAAATTAATGTTCTTTCGCGTCTTTCCTGGTGAAAGTGAACGAGCAAAAAAAAAACAAAAGGGAAAACACTTGTCAAAGTATTTTTTCACAGAGTGTTTCCAAAAACACTGGGATGTTAATATTTATCTTCCGCTGTTTTGTTCTTTCTTCTGCTATAATCACATTTTGTAAATATCATTCATAGTTTATTTTTTATCAAAAACATCGATGTTTTTCAAATAGCGCACATGCTACATTTAGGCGCTAAGATGGAGGCCGTTTATATTTGTTAAATTTTAGTTTTTTGGTGTTGGAATTTTATTCACGAGTATGAAAATGATAATATGAATTTTCGTATAAAACTAAAAAAAATACATGCATATTCCCTATTATTTTTATATATCCACGTTTAGGACGTACAGGGGCCTTGTTTAAATGAAGATATTTATTAAAATATACAATAATACCGTTTATATATTGATATTTAAAAATTTTTTTTTCACCACTTTGCTTATGGGGCAGGACGAGCGTAGTAATTGTAATACACTGATTAAGACGCGACCAGCCGTCCCGCATATGACAAAATTTGAACATTTCCCAATTATCCATTCAATTGATTTTGTTGATTTTCTCGGAAACTAACGTGTTAGCATTAAATTTTTACTAGACAAAGGAGAAATCCGTTTCATATACAAACGGGGGCCTGGATGTGCACGGCTACAAATTGGTCACCGATTAGAACACTTCAAAAGATTACATTTGCCCAATTTTAATAGCTGAATACAACGGCCAAATATGTTAAAATCATGCATGAATATTCATTATTATTGCCATATCTATATGGTGTGACATCAAGTGACAGGATTGACATTGACGTATGACGTAAAACCATAATGCACTGATCTATACATAGACAAGATATAGGTCAGTGCCAAAATGGCTCCATTTCAATTGACACTGATCGTTTAATCGATCAATTGTTTGATTTTATTATTATCTTTATTATGAAGACGTAAAAAGTAGATCATTATTAAGATATAACGAATATTACAAATAATAAATGATTGTAGTTTTTCAAAATGTAGCAAAAACACACTGGAACATGATGCATTTAATTTAATCTCCGCTCATCGATTTTCTCTAATCGATTATTTAATCTGTCATGTTATTAGGTGCGTTTTTGAAGACAGTTAAAAATTAAAAAATATAGTGCTATGTCGTTTATAAAGTATGTTTGATAATGTAAAATATATAATTATGCAATTAACTTAAGTTGGCCAAAGCCTATTCCGTTGTTATTTATAGAGGTTAATTAACAAAAATTTACAGTTTTTTTGGTATATAATTTATCCATGCACAATCAAGCCCAAAATGGATCGTCTCCTTTATTACATTTCCTCTAAACAATTCGCCCTTAAAATATTTGCAGTATTTTTTGTAACATCTTATATATACTTTGTATGTTCTATTTATATATTTCGGAGGCCATTTTAGTTCTTTTTGTTCTAGAATTTCTTAAGAATGATAGAGCTAATAGCTTTTCTTATCTACACAATGAACTTTATTCTGATAGCAATATTATGCTTCGAATGTCAAAATTTGTACACTACTATAACCTTAATTGATGTCGAATGTCTGTCTGCAATCATAAGAGGATTTCGTTCTGGTACGTAATTTTAGTTATAAAATTCAATAAGTAAAAGAATTCTTCATTACCTACTTCCTTAAATCATTCAATTAACTGGGATATAAATCACACAGAGTAAAGTAATACTTTGAATTTCCGTATATTCTTTTTACATTTGTTTTTAACCGACACAGTATTATGTTGTTAATTTTTACAATTGGTCAATATTTTGCCATTGTGTTTTTTTACAGAGGAACAAAAACGAACAATACGAAATGTGCTTCGGCTGAACAAGTATAGTTTCTTCAAATTCACTGCGTGGTCAGCATTCGTGGTGGATTCAGAATTTCCCATTAAATTTGGAGAAGTGATTACCACATATTTCATAGTTCTGTTGCAGATTGAATTGTGTTAATGCTGTGATTTCGTTAGCTTAAATGGTAAACATAAAATCTTTTTAAAGTATGCTTTTCAATGGTATTTACAAATTATAACGGTACATTTCTGCCTTTGCCGTGATAAATTCGTCAAAGTAAGCTGACAGCTTTGGGCAAAAATATGCCTATTATGATCCTACACCTATGAGTGCACGGCTTTATGGCATTACGGAGGATATCTGACCTTCAGGAATATTTTAAATGACATTATATTCTACACAAAGACTCTACAAAAAAAAAACTATTTCCCTTACTAAATAGCTATCAGCCATACGTATATCTAACTGTCGAGTTACGAGAGATTTCGTGAAAAAAATGTGCTGTACAAAAATATATTCAAGAGAATTAGCTTACAAATAAATACAGCGGATAGTATGGATAATGCCTTCAATCTGTTTTGTCTGTATTGTTTAGTAGGGACCATGTTGCAGGTCTCCAAATTGAATAACAGATTAAAGATAAGGTGACAATACCAAAGTAAAAAATCCCGACTGGTTTAGGGATACTATTCAAGTTTTAAATACTTCTCTCAAAATTGAATACGAAAGTACAGCATGCAGCACAGCATTTACTAAAGGTAACATTCTGTATAGACAATGTACGGCGTACATACAACGTATGTAGTGAAATGTATACAGTTAAGTTCTATCTGGAAAAAAAAAAGACTCGTTTTCGTCCCCGTATAGGAATCGCCAAAAATGCCAAAGAAACTCTACTACCGAGTCTCATTGAATCAATAAATTGATACACTCATATAATACTTCATTAGAAATTGTGTTGTCGTTGGGCGTTAATTACTTAGAATACATTAATTGGGACACACAATTCGATTATTATGGTCAATAAGTCAATAGTAGTTTTGATGTGAGGTCGAACTTACATGTAGGAACATTAACAGAAAATTGTGAACTACAAATATGATTTTTTTTTCAACACAAAGTGGCAATGAGTTTGTAAACACTGCAAAATATTATTTTTAAAGCTACGGTGACAACCAGTTTCTTGTAAACTATGTGGGTTTTCGACAAAATAAGGCGCAAAAACAAAATAAGTAACATAAGGGCACAATTACCTGAAGGACTTATATTACAAAATCACCTTGATAAAAATATTCACAACTTTTTGCGTCCACTGGAGTTGACTCAGTTACTTTTTTGGCAATCAAAGTATAACATGAATAACAATACTATCACCAAAAAGGGGCCTATTTGCAATGTAATAAGTTTCATTTTTACCGTATTTTACGTAATGGTAATAAGTTACAACATCCATTATCTTTTTAAAAATGGACATTTAGGTACGTCTGTGGGTTTTGGCATGTTTTTACATGCAATTGTAAATATCGCCGCGATTATTATATTGTTTGGAGTATACATAAAGAACCATGATAATAATTTACAGCTTATTGTTAATGTCCAAAAAGCAAGAAGAGTATTTCGGTATTGTGGAGATGAAATAGAAATGTTAATTTTGGGCAATCGAATAATATTCATCTGTTACATGACATTTTTTAATTCAATTATAATATTGTTAATTTTTGTTTTTGGCTTACGATTCAATTTAATGATTTATGCCGTAATGAAGTTTAACAATACCATGACAATATTATACGCGTATAGAATTTTGAAATTAATTAGATGTACTTTCGAACAATGGCTCGGTGAAATGAATATATTAAATTTAAAACATGATAGAAGCCAGAAAACCGTTTCAATATTAATGAAAAGACATTACATTGAGATGGAAACAGCAATTATAGATTTGTTTAAGTCATACAAGGCTTACCAAAATATATTTGCTGCACCGGTAAGTTTTGTCAGGAACAGATTTCTAAGAATATAATTATATTATCTAGGATTGGTCAAACCTTATTTACGACTAATCACAAAAATATCTAATCCGTATAATGATAAACTTTTTTCAGATTCTGATAAATGTCTTTCAACTCTTTCTAGAAGTTCTCACATTTCTTCAAATTTTTATAGAAACGGAGAAAGTTCCATACGTGAGTGCGTTTTTAGCAGTCGACTTATTTGTAGTTAGTTTATAACTTAAGTTCCTTTAGAATTCATTTCATTGGTAATATAAAAAGGTCATATATAATGATAACACTTGTAAAAAAAATTTGGATATTTTCGGAAGTGCAATTCGAATGAAAATTTTATACATGGAAGTGTAAGTTTAAAGTTTCAAATCTACTACCATGCCAAAATGTTAATGACACGGTTGAGAAGACATGACATACATACATGTTAATGCATTTATGTATTTTATTCATACCCAACATTTACAAAAAATAAAAATAAAATTTAGTAAGACACGCCTCGATGGTCTAGTGGTTTAAGTACCGGGCCTTGGTCTCGAGGTCCTGGGTTCGATTCCCGGGCCGGGCAAACATTGTGTTGATTTTTCTGAATACAGCCCGGGTTTGTGATCACCAATCCGCATTTGGCAAGCGTGGTGATTTAGCCAAAACCCATCTTTGTAACGAAAACATGATTTCAAATGATGGAGGCCTTTGCCCTGCAGTGGGACATTAATAGGCTGATACTTTACTTTTAGTAAGACAAGGATATAAACGTGAGAGGCTTTTCGTGTTCTTTTTTCTTCTAGGATTTCTTCAGAATGATTGAGCTCGTAGCTTTCTTTTCCTACATGAAGCACTTTATTCTGATAGCAATATTATGCTTTGAATGCCAGAAATTGTACACTACTTTAATCTTAATTGATGTCGAATGCCTGTCTATAGCAGCAAGAGGATTTTTTTCTGGTAAGTGAAGTTCATTAAGAATTACAGTCTTCATCACCGCCAAAATCATACAGTTAACTGGGAATCATACAAAGTAAAGAAATACTTTAAACTTTCGTGTATTTTATTTTTTCTGTTATTTTAACAGACCTTGTTAAGATGTTAATTTTCACAATTAGTCAATATTTTGTCATCGTGTTTTTTTACAGATGAGCAAAAACGAACAATAAGGAATGTGCTTCGGCTGAACAAGTATAGTTTCTTCAAATTCACTGCGTGGTCAGCATTCGTGATGGATTCAGAATTTCCAATTAAATTTGGAGAAGTGATAACCACATATTTTATAGTTCTGTTGCAGATTGATTTGTGTTAATGGTATGATATGGAAAACTCAAACGGAAAACTCTATTTGAAGTAGGTATATTTTTTTTTTATTTTTTGCCTTATATATTTATAAATCGTTAACAAGTCACTATATTTATATATTATGTACAATCCCGTAGATGAAAACTGTTATTTATGTTTTTTGTTAGGTTTTTGTTACAATTTGCACAATTTTAAAAAAAATATAGAAGCCAAGTCTAACATCGTCCTCCTAGCGCTTATCAAGTTTCTGTGCGGGGTCCGCTTCGACCATGATCCAGGTTTCGGCGTCTGGTTATTGCAGTAAAGCGACTGCGATCAGACCTTCGTAACCCTTAGAGGGGAACCAGACAGATTGGATCATGGTTACAAATTCAGATCAAACTGAGCTAAATTCAAAAACTGTCTGTGGTTTCGTCACGGGGTTTTCCCTCACCGCCGCGAGCTAATGGCAGAAATCCACACATAGATTTTCGTAGAATCCAGAGGTGTTTGACCAGATTCGAAACACTGATATCACGTATGTGAGGCGCGGTCCTTGCCACTAGGCCACCATCATTTTATACCGATAAATCGTATTATAATATAAACCAAGAACAACATTTCGTAAAATGGGAATGGCTGTGGAAAAACATTAATTTATAAAAGAAAACCTTTTGAATTTCCGAATATTATACATATTATAATAAAACATGCGGTAACGATGATAAAGAAGACCATCTTTTTCTTTTGGACAATAGGCCTACCTGAAATTTTAGCGCTTACTTACAAAAGGTGTATCATTTTATTCTCACTTACTAATATTATAAATCGGAAAGTGAACTTTTAAATTTTGTAGACGTAAAGTTAGTAGTTCGAATTTAATAAAAGGGGTTTTTATCCCGAGAAAAATCTATATTCCCGAGGGAAAACAAAAATATTGTTTGCAATATAACCGAATACCGCGCGGGCGAAGCCGTGGGCGGAAGGTTTGTTCCTTAGAATATCGAGATTATAGTGGTGACATTACTCTTAAATGTTTTAACTGGAATCTTTAGAAATAAGATGTGAGACGTATACACTACGTAAATAATTTGATCCCTTAAGTTTGAAAGGAAATTCGTATTTAATTTCAATGACTATTTCATGAGCCTGCTTTAATTTGTTAAATAAAGAGGCATTTCGGAAACAGCACCAATCGGCATGTAGCCCAATCTACAACATGGGGAAACAAGTCAGAAAAAGAAATCATAATTATTTTCGTCCGTCCGACCTAAAGAAACTCCACTCCAGTAGGTACCAAAAAATCAATAAATTGATACACTTACAGAATATTTCATTAGAAATAATCCATTCTCTGTTGTTGTGTCGGTGGGACTAAATTACTTCGAGTAATTTCATTACAAAACACATAACGTTTCTTTTTCGATCATTAAGTGAATAATTGTTTCGATGTAAGGTGAAACTGAAGTGAACATCAGTAGGAAAATTGTGAACTGCAAATATAAATTTATTACAAAAGAAAGTGGTATTGAATTTGTAAATACACAGCATAATATTCTTTTTTCTATCTATGACTGCTATGTGAACAGTTGACTGAAAAAATATGTTGATTTTTGACCAAATGAGGCACAAACGCAATGTTCACATAAATGACATAAGGACACAATTACCTCAAAGACTTTTTTTACCAAACCATCTTGATGAAAACATTCAAAAGTTTTTGCGTCCACTTGAGTTGACTCAGTTTCTTTTTTGGCAATCGAAGTATAACATGAGTCACAATACTATCACCAAAAAGGGCACAATTTACAAAGTTATAAGTTTAATTGTGACCGTATTTTACGTAATGGTAGTAAGTTACAACATGCATAATATTTATAAACATGTAAACTTAAAAACGCCTTTGTATTTAAGCCAGTTTTTACATGCTATTGTAAATATTGCCGCGATGATTATATTATTTGGAGAGTATATAAAAAACAATGATAATAATTTACAGCTCATTGTTAATGTCCAAAGAGCAAGAAGAGTATTTCAGTATTGTGAAGACGAAATAGAAAGTTTAATTTTAGGCAATCGAATAATATTTGTCGGTTACATGACATTTTTTAATTCAGTTATAATCATTATAATTTACGTTTTTGGGTTCAGTTTACATGTAACTATCAATGTTATTATTAAGGTTAACAATACCATGACAATTTTATACGCTTATAGAATTTTGAAATTAATTAGATGTACATTCCAACAATGGCTCGGTGAAATGAATATATTAAATGCTAAAGATGGTAATAGCCATACAACCTTTTCAAGATTAATGTCGAGACATTACATGCAGATGGGAACGGCATTTGTGGATTTGTTTAAGTCATACAAGGCTTACCAAAGTATATTTGCTGCACCGGTACGTTTATCCCAGAACAAATTGCTACATATAGTAATATTATTCTTGACGACTTGTCAAATCTTATGTACGAACAAACACAACGTTTTCTAATCAATAGAGTTATAATGAACAGTTTTTTCAGATTCTGATAAACGTCTTACACCTATTTCTAGAAATTCTCACATTTCTACAAATCTGTATAGAAACGGAGAAAGCACCATACGTGAGTGCGTTTTAAGTAGTCATCTTAATTTAGTTTATTTAAGTTCCAAATTTGGAATGGTTTTCATTTGTAATAGAAAAAAATCATAAAGAGATAAAAAAAATTACAAATTTTAATGAAAGTTCGAATAAAGTTCTTATACACGTTGTAGTGTAAGTTTAAAGATTCAAATCTTCTATCATGCTAAAATGTTGATATAGGCACCGTGCGTAGCGATGACTCTGCCATCTCGTGACTCATATTCGAACTGACCAAGCTAAATGTCAATCTCAATGTCGGTAATTCTACTGTCAAACCACGGAAAACACCGTGCCTTATTCTGCCATCTAGTGACTCGAATTCGAACTGACCAAGGTAAATGTCAAATTTTACTGTCAAACCACAGAAAAAAACGGGATTTTAGCGCCCTCTATAGTTTCTGCACGGTGCCTATCGCGGTTGAGATAATATTATGAAACTAAAAAATAATACGCATTTTTATGTAACTTTTACTAAATCTACTTATAAGTTATGACAAGGATATGAAAGTCGTATACTGTCTAAAAAATAGATGTAGGTTTATTAGATGTATTGTTTGTACATATTTCAGAGGCTTTTCGTTTTTTTTTATTCTTTTAGGATTACTTCAGAATAATTGAGATCGTGGCTTTCTTTACCTACATGAAGCACTTTATTTTGATAGCAATATTTTGCTTTGAATGCCAGAAATTGTACACTACCTTAACCCTTATTGACGTCGAATGCCTGTCTCTAACCGCAAAAGGATTTTGTTCTGGTAAGTGAATTTCATTTTAAAATAACAGGAGTCTTCCATCAATTAATCATCTAAAATCATACAAATAACTGGGAATGACACAAAGAAAAGTAATAATTTAAATTTCTGTGCATTTAATTTTCTACTTATATTTTTAACCGCCAAAGTATTATGATGTAATTTTTTACAATTTGTCAATATTTTGTCATTTTGTTTTTTTACAGAGGAACAAAAACGAACAACACGGAATGTGCTTCGGCTGTACAAGTATAGTTTCTTCAAATTCACTGCGTGGTCAGCTTTCGTGATGGACTCAGAATTTCCAATTAAATTTGGAGACGTGATAACCACATATTTCATAGTTTTGTTGCAGATTGCATTGTGTTAATGACGTGATTTCGTAAAATTAAATATTAAATTAACTTTGAAGGTAGTTGTTTTTGATTTCTCGTCGATTATAGCGTTACACTACTTCATAATGAGTTTTCATACCCGATTTCTTATTTAAATAAACAAACTGACTAAGCTTTGTCTTTACTTGTACACCGCGCTCGAATTTGTTCAAAATAATTTCGAATTTGGCGTCAGTCAAAAAAAACTTCTCGCTGCCGGTGGGAGCAATTAAATAAAACAAGTTTATCAAATCAATTAGTTGCAAGGTTGGCTTTTACACAAGTTGTTATTGAGTTTTGCAACTTGTAATATGTCCTGTATTAGCTTTTTGTTCCAATTGTCGTGAAACTTGCCTGGCGTTAATTTTGCTTTGGACTCCTTTTATTGATAATTCGGGTTAGTTAGTTCGTCGCCAAAATGTTAAAACTTCTCCCGTCTGAACTTGATGGCTTTATGACAGTCACTGTCACAGTGTCACCCTAATATATTTAACGCTTTTGATCACTAAAAGTTTTTTTTTTATGTCAGAGGCGGCAAACGAGCTAGCGGGTCGCCTGATGGTAAGCAATCACCGCCGCCCATGAACATCCGCGACACCAGAGGTATCCTTGATGTGTTGCCGGCCTTAACCCCATACCCTCCCCAACTGAGCTCTGGCAACCTCACTCAAAAGCAGAAACATAGCACAACAGTTACGAAGTGATACTTCTCTGCGGTCTTCTGTAAGGTGGAGGTACTTCCCCAGACGAGCGGCTCATTCGAGTGGAATTTTCACAACGCTCTACCTCTCTTAAATTTGTAGTATGTTTATTTTTTTAGCCCCTCAGTTAGAAGTGAATCATCTGTAACTAATCTCAGAATAGAGGACATGTCTTATAAAAATTATTATTGATAGAAGATTAATTTGCTCATACCGTATTGTATTAAATTTTCTTTATAACTATTACAAAAAGAAAGCGTGAGCTCATTTTTTAATTAAGAAATTGTAAAAGCTTCTAATATGTAGTAGACTTCATCGTTCGCAAATGCAATCAATCCA
This sequence comes from Nomophila noctuella, assembly GCA_958496325.1. Taxonomy (NCBI): domain Eukaryota; kingdom Metazoa; phylum Arthropoda; class Insecta; order Lepidoptera; family Crambidae; genus Nomophila; species Nomophila noctuella. Next base: position 5,677,402 of record OY292488.1, read on the forward strand.
GTAAAATCAGAATCTCATTGTTTGATGATTCGGGGTTGGACACTCGGTTGAAAGGCTTCGTTGAATGTTACTATGAGTATTATGTTCTTTAACTATCAATTGGTTTCAGTTTGCCAAATTTCGCAGCTGAGATATAGGACTATTCAAACCCTTACCATATCAAATTTAAAACGAGCAATTTAAGGCTAATAACTAACTTATTTTGTTTGCAATCTTTGCCTCTGACTAGCAAACCTCGACAGCTCCTAAATTAGGAGCACCAAAGTGTGATGGGCGTATAGTAAGTGGCGATATAATAACGTTTGCATACGAGTTTTAAACGGCAGCGGCTCGGTTCATAAACCTTTTCCTTAAATCTTTGCAAGTTTGTGCACTACACCGAGAGAGAGAGAGGGCCCTGCTAAGGACCGGTACAGGAGTTACTCACTATTTCATTACAAACGACGTCGCAGTTTGAATCACAAAATCACAAAAGAATAAATTAATATTAAGTACCTGTTTAGAATAAACTTATCACAAATATCATAACAGAAAAAGGTCGGTATTATAGAAAAATTGTCTGGAAATAGGAGAAGCATTTCGACCACCTGATCATTTATCAAACTAGAGACTCAAACATAATGTGATTACTTAATACAAATAACGAGTAGGTAATCTATCGACCTGTTGATACTCAGAAAAATGGAAAAAAGAATATGTGACATAGCGATTATTATTATTTGAGCTAAGGAGTAACTCCTTTTAACAGTAAGTAAGTAGGTTTTTTTTATTCATGATGCGTTCAACACGCATATTAATTGTCCTGTGTTTATGCTTGAACCTACAGCCGTAAGCCAGGGACACGAATAATATGTCACTGAATCCAAGATAAATTTTATATTTCAAAATTTATCAGAAAATAGTATGTTATTTCTTTATCAATAACAAACTCATCTAAAACCTCAGCCTCAAATAATTTGTATTACATTAAACACTGCTTATAAGGCCCTTGAAAGTTTATTGGGAGAAACACTTCTGTCGTAGTCAAATAAATAGAAACTGTTGATTCAACTGTTGATTTTAAGGAGATCAAATTGCTTTACTAATTGAATGTTCTGTTTTGATTTTGACAAAGAAACGAGTGATACTGAACGCCTTCAAAGATTTTCCTAAGTTTCTAGTTTGTAACGACTTACAATACAATTAACATTTCATTAAAGACTCGATAACCGTTAATAATAATCAGTAACATTTCTTTAAAGACAGATAGATACCTCAATGTCCGCTAAATCTGTTGCTACGAATTGTTTCTACCACGAAACAGATAAGAAAAAAATATCTGTTCATTGGTTTATATTGGTTTTTACAGACAATCTGCACAGTGAGCAATTTTAAGATAGCCCGGTATTAAGTTCATGCTACTCTCTTGGTAGGTATACCCTAGCCCCAAAGTTATGGGAAAAAATTCAAATCAATGACGGATTCCCAACTGTTCTAAAACAATCGCAAATGCTGGTCTAAGCCAAATTATTTAGAACCGAACACTGTTTAATTGTAATCGGTTTTAAATTAGGCGCATGCATTCGGTATTTACTTGCCGAACTTGTTGGCTTGGTAGGTAACCAGGCAAACTGCAAAGCGAATGGAAATCGAAAAAATACGATTCCTGTTTGATGCAAAAAAGTAGTGGTGAAAATATAAAATGCAGTCTTTTATACTTTAACATGTACAAAACCGCGTTATATTACACTTCCTGGTTTATTTTCTTGATTCACTTTTTCTAGGTTACAATTCAATTTTATATTACTCGTACAGGAGTTAGTTAGAGAGAGTACACTTTTCAGCCTTTTCACCATTCGTTCCAGTTTAAAAAAAAGAAATACAACTTTACCATATATAAATGGGGTTTGATGTACGAACGAGAAGGGATATTATTAAAAAAATACTTCAGAATTTGGACTCATCCGATGTTCAGGGAATCGTGATAAATTCGTCAAAGTAAGCTGACAGATTTGGGCAACAATATTCATATGATCCTACACCTTTGGGTGCACGGCTGTAAATTAATCAAATCACTGTTCGAACGATGGATGGCATTATGAAAAGCTCTCTGAAGTTCAGGAATATTTTGCTACATTATTGAGAGTATTTTTGTGGTTATACCAACAATGGTTTTATATTCCACAAAAAGCCTTCAAATTACCTTTTTTTACCCTACTAAATAGTTATCAGTCATACATATTTATATCTAATTGTCAAGTTACGAGAGTTCGTGATAATCAAGAGAATTTAGCCTACAATGGTATGGATAATATCTTCAATCCGTTTTGCCTGTATTATTTAGTAGGGACCGTCTGGCAGGCCTCCAAATTGAATAACGGAGTGGCGATTAGGCGACAATACCAGAAAAAGAAAAATGCCCGACGGGGTTAAGGATACTATTCAAGTATTAAATACTTTTATCCCTCAAGTTTGAAACGAAATTCGTATTTTATTTGACTGAATATTTTAAGGGTCTGGTTTAATTTATTTGTTTTTTGATTTCTAGTGAATAAGAAATATTTTGTGGCGTTTTCTAAACAGCACTTATCGACATTTATCCCCAAAATTAGAACACCATATACAAAAGGAAACATAATGAACATACAATGTACATGCATACCTAAAATAAAGTGAAATGAACTTAGTCAATTTACATCAGAAGAAGAAGTCATGTTTTCGTTCCCAAATAGACGCGGCGGAATCGCCAAAAATGTCAAAGGCACTTTAGGAATGTTGACATGTCAAATCACTTTAATTTCACAACACTTTTCTACATACAATAAGAAGACACATTTTAGTATCTAATGTATTGGTTTGTTTTCGTGGAATGTAAGATATGGATTTAAATTGATTAAAATAATATAGTTAATTACTTAATTGACTTCAAAAATAATGACGTCATAGTGCTATTCCCATACAAACTTCAAAGTTTAGAATCGTTTTTACAGTTAATAAAATAAAGTCAAATGACTGGTGGAGTCAACCATCCCCATTGATACACAAACATATAATATACTGCTTGATTAGAATTAACACATTCAATGTTGTTTCATCGGTGGGTGTTAATTACTTAGAGTAAAATCATTGGGGCCCACATTTCGATTATTTCCGGTCAATAAGTCAATAGTAGTTTTGATGTGAGGTGAAACCGTCGTGTACATCAACAGAAAGTTGTGAGCTGCAAATATGAATTTATTTTCAAAACAAAGTGGCATTGGATTTGGAAATACACAGAAAAATATTCTTTTTCCAGTCTATAATAACTATGTGACTACCAGTTTACTGTAATAATATGATGATTTCCGACAAATTAAGGCGCAAAGACGAAATAAATAACATACGAGCACAATTACCTCAAAGATTTATACTACCCAATCACCTTGATAAAAATATTCAAAACTTTTTGCGTCCACTTGAGATGACTCAGTTACTTCTTTGGCAATCAAAGTATAACATGAGTAACAATACTATTACCAAAAAGGGGCCAATTTACAAAGTGTTAAGTTTTATTGTGACCTTATTTTACGTTGTAGTAATAAGTTACAACATTCATAATCTTTTTAAAAATGAATATTACGGTACGTCTATGAATTTAAGCCAGATGCTTCATGGCATTGTAAACATTGCCGCAATTATTGTATTATTTTTAGTATACATAAAGAATAGTGATAATAATTTACAGCTCATTGTAAATATCCAAAGAGCAAGAAGAGTTTTTCAGTATTGTAGAGATGAAATAGAAAACTTAATTTTGGGCAATCGGGTAATAATTGTCGGTTACATGTCATTTTTTATTTTAGTTATAATAATTCTGATGTATATTTTTGGCTTAAGCTTAAATTCAATGACTTATGTCATAATTAAGATTAACAATACCATGACAATTATATATGCGTATAGAATTATGAAATTAATAAGATGTACATTCGGACAATGGCTTGGTGAAATAAATATATTAAATTTAAAACATGATAGTAGCCATAAAACCGTTTCAAAATGGATGTCGAGACAATACGTGCAGATGGAAACAGCATTCATAAATTTGTTTAAGTCATACAAGGCTTACCAAAATATATTTGCTGCACCGGTACGTTAATTCAGAAACATAATACTCGTATTGATAAGTTAATAGTAATCTTATTTAGGATTGGATCACAAACCTTATGATCAATGAAAACATTTACTAATCAATAGAGTTTTCAGTCTAATATAATTTGTCGACCCGCTTGGTGTAATGGTCAAGATGTTGCCTATTACGCAAGAGGTCGCGGGTTCGATCCCCGCACAGGACAAACATTTGTGTGCATGAACGAACATGTCTGTTTGTCCTGGTCTGGGTGTTATATGTATCTATTTAAGTACATATATTTGTAATACCACTGTTGATTCTGATGTCTGTAACACAAGTGCTTAAGCTACTTAACACGGGGTCGTTTATAACTTAAGTTCCATTTATCTGTAATAGATTAATATCATAATTATGAGGATTATATTTGTACAATTATAAATACTAATATAATAAAGCTGAAGAGTTTGTTTGTTTGTTTGAACTCACTTATCTCAAAAACTAATGGTCCGATTTGAAAAAATATTTTTGTGTTGGATAGTCCATTTGACGAGCAAAAGCCGAATGTCACGGTGGAGAAAACTAACAATCCCGATATTATAGAGGCTTTGCTTGTTCTTTTTTCTTCTAGAGTTTCTTCAGAGTGGTTGAGCTCATAGCTTTCTTTATCTACATGAAGAATTTTGTTCTGATTGCAATATTATGCTTTGAATGCCAGAAGTTGTACACAACTTTAACCCTAATTGACATGGAATGCCTGTCTATAATAGCAAAAGGATTTTGTTCTGGTAAGTGAACTTAATTCAATAGTGAGAGTTTTCACCTCCTTTCAAATCATACAATAAAGTGGGATTTACAGCACACAAAGTAAAGGAACACTATTTATGGGTGATGGTCACACACTTATAATTTATGTGCATTAAAATTGTTACTTGTACATACATTATTTTTAGCCGACAATGTTCTATGGTGTTTATTTTTACCATTAATCAATATTTTGACTATATTTTTTTACAGAGGAACAAAAACGAACAACACAGAATGTTCTTCGGCTGAACAAGTATAGTTTCTTCAAATTCACTGCGTGGTCAGCATTCGTGGTGGATTCAGAATTTCCAATTAAATTTGGAGAATTGATAACCACATATTTGATAGTTCTGTTGCAGATTGCATTGTGCTAATGATGTGATATAGAAAAGTTAAACGCTCTTTTGAAGTATATTTTTTTTGCTTTCTTACATAATTTTACGATAATTGTATTTAACTTTATTTACTATAACTGATTCACACGACTTCCATGCTAACAAATGAGATATCGGACTTATAACAGGCCACTTATTGAAAGATATGATTTTAATAAACAAAGCTGACTAAACATTTTTAATACTACAGAACGCTCGAATTTGTTCAAATTAATTAGAATTAAGCGTCAGTCAATAAAAACTTCTCGCTGCCGGCGGGAGCAATTAAATAAAACAAGTTTACCAAATCAATTAGTTGCAATGTTGGCTTTTACACAAGTTGTTATTGAGTTTCGCAACTCGTAATATGTCCTGTATTAGCTTTTTGTTCGTGTTTTGTACTCATTTGTCGTCAGGAAACTTGCCTGGCGTTAATTTTGCTTCAGGCTCTTCAAATGATAATTCGGATTAATTAATCAGATTTGTCTGCCGCTAAATTTAATTACCTAAAACTGTTTTAGAAAATCTGTCTGTCTGAATTTATATAGTTCAGACAGGTCTGAACTTGGTGTCTTTATGACAGTCACTGTCACAGTGTCACCTTATCAAAATTGTTACGCTTTTGGTCACAAAAATATTTGTAGTATGGTAGTATAACGTTTAAACTCTTAGTTTGGAGTGAATCATATAACCTATCTCAGAATAAGTAAGTAAGACGAAGTGGTCATGATCTTATAAGAACGTGTATTGATGGACGATTAATATTGTATTAAATTTTACTACTTATGAACCTAAGTTGAGTTTTATTACTTATGAAATTGTATAAAGCCTTTGGTATGAATTAAAAATAGTTCGTCTTCTATTGTTATGAAATGGCTTCTTTGATAAAATGAATCGAACAGAAAAACGAACATTTTAGAGGCTTTTTAATTCAAATTATTCAAATAGCCTGTCAGTTCTCTTCCCGGCTTTAATATAAATAGATTTACAGCCTTTTATTTAGCAATCTAAGGTCTTTTTTTCATAACCATTCTTATAAAAATCAAAGGTGTAGAATAATTACCTATTTTCTGTACTCTAGCTCACTATAAAATGAAATAATAAATTTAGTTTCTAAAAGCTTAGTCAACATTCGTTTTTTATCTTAATTTTATAAAAACATCGGATGATTTCAGTTTTAGAAATAATGAATATGAAATTAATATATCTGAACTGGTTATTTGTTTTAGTTACTCATGGGTAGCAGCCGTGTTCACAATTATCTATTATCTCTTCTATCAATGCCATTATTATATGAGAAGGTACGCGATGGATGTTACAATAAATGCTTTAAAACTACTTTCTTTCCTGTAAACAAACAGTATTCTCTTGTTAAAACTCCTACGTTTGTTCTTGTTCTGTCTCAAGGAAATGTAATTCCCAATGCGTCTCAACTACGGCATAGCAACAGCATTGTTCGTTTATTGAAGACGGTTGAAATGTAGACAATTTATTGCTTCATCCCTCTCTCCGTCTGTCTTGATGCCGCGGGTAGGTATGACGCTCTTTCATATGCAAATAAAGCAGGGTAAGTACACTCAGCCGTGTCACCGTTACCGCATTCTTTGTTTTTTCATGAGATAAGAAGATGTGGCTGCATTTTTCTTGTCGGATCTTTGTAACAGTCTTGTGTGACAGTGGTAGGAAGATTCTCATCCTTCAGATGGATAAATCTTCTTCTCATCTCTTGTAAATATTAAATCTTAATCTTAATCTACGTCAATAAAAATAAGTGGGTTTTTTCGTTGTCACTGTAATAACTCAAGAACGGGTTCCTGGGTATTTTTGGACTAAAATAGTCATTTATTAACCGACTTCAAAAAAGGAGGAGGTTCTCAATTCGTCTGTATGTTTTTTTTTAACCGACTTCAAAAAAGGAGGAGGTTCTCAATTCGTCTGTATGTTTTTTTTTTATGTATGTTCACCGATATTTTCGTCAATTATTGACGGATTTCAAAAATTTTTGTTTTGTTGGATAGAGTTCAGTTCTGAGGTGGTCCCATTTTCACCAGTCCAGGATCTGATGATGGAATCCAGGAGAAATCGAGGAAAACCACCGAAAATTTTATGCTCGTATGGTGTTTTTGTTTCGTAATCATGTCTTACTTAGGTATATGCTTCAGGGTGTCAACATTTGATGCTGCTGTCCTGATGATGATGCTTAACGGTTAGGAGTTTGAAGGCAGAACTGCAATTTGGTCGATGGAAACTATTTAGTAGTATGTAGGGCTTACATATTGCTTGTGAGGTATGCTTGAATCAACATCTGATGCTACTGTGCTGATGATGAAGGTACAGTACTCCTTAACGGTTAGGAGTTGGAAGGCAGAACTGCAATTGGTCGATCGAATGTATGTAGGGCTAACGTGATACTTGTGTATATTACATCCAGACCCACGGCGAGAAATTTCGCCGAGAAGTCTCGCTGGGCCTTCACGCGAGAACAAAAAATTAATCCACACTCTCATTCACTCTTAACAACAACTAAGTTCCTATTAATAATTAAGTTCACAACGCTTTTACACAACTAAAAATAAGGAAATAAACTGACTTTTTAAAAAAAAAATTAAACCGACTTCAAAAAAACCGTAAACACAAAAATAAACTAAAAATTAAAAAATAATTCCTAATATCTATTACCTCATACTGTAATTTTCCTAAACTATGTTAAAGTAATCTTAAACATACTAACTGAAGTCGGTGCCTGCCCAAAAACAGAAGAGAAGAAGCACCGACTTCAGTTAGTATGTTTAAGATTACTTTAACATAGTTTAGGAAAATTACAGTATGAGGTAATAGATATTAGGAATTATTTTTTAATTTTTAGTTTATTTTTGTGTTGATGTTGATGGTTTATGTAAAGTTTGCACAAAATCGGCTGATGTCAATAACTGTACCTGTATGATAAATTTATGATATGAAAATATTTTGAGCCTACGTAATTAAATAAGTACTGTGTTCAATGCTTTTCTTTTGATATTTGAAATAGAAATGAAAATAACATTATTATGTGAAAAGTTTTGTGATACAGTTCTTATTATTCACAACCGTTAAAGCATTGCGCCCAAGCTTCTAATAAGTACTGATTACAAAATTCGCGTGCAAGTGTACCGTGCCCATGTCTCGCTCAGATCTCTTCGCACGTCCCCTCAAATGGATGACATGAAACACGTTTCAGATAATGCATACGATTTGATTCTATTAAATGTTCGAACGAAGGCCCCGCTAGACGCCGAACTCCTATTAACATAGATATTAGGGCGCGATTGTGTTCGAGGTTTACGATCGAACGATCGTGATATTATCGAATATTTTTGATGGGTACCGCTTGCAAGTATTCGGGGTTGCGCTCGGTCAACTTTACAAGATTAAAAAGAAAAGTACTTTAGGAGCCAGACCCTGTTACAAGTTCACAAGTGATTAAAAGATTGTGCTAAATTTACAGTCATAAAATTCTGGTATCTTTCGTTACAGTTCTATAATTCTTCATATTTTTTCTACCTACTACACGTAGAAGCTTACTTGAATAAGTTGTTTTATAAATATTAAAAATAAATTTCTTCAAATAATTGAAATTGGGATCGAGAAACTCTTGTATAGAAAAATGAAAGTTATAGAAACCTGGTTTTCTCTTTTAAAGTCATTAACAAAATATTATAATGTCATGCAACATAGTTTTAGCGTACAAACAAGTGAAGGCTTCGTTGTTTAACTAAATTAGTTTTACAGTCACAACGCTTTGATACTGTTCTGGCAGGTTAACTCTTTTTTATACACTCAATATCAAAAATGTTTTGTAAAGCACGTAAAGTTTTTAGGTCTGTAGAGATTCCTCTTCGGAGTAATTTCTGTCCCTCTGGGCTCTGAGAGAAAGAAAAACGCAACACACGTGCTTGCGACCTCACTTTTACTTGTTTCTTGCGTATTTGAAATCTGCTTTATACGACACTTGTTCAAGTGAAAGAAAATTCTTGGAAACTAAGCATAAATATGACACTCAACTAAGTTCTCAATAAAACACTCAGTTCATTGTTTGCGTAAACATATCATCTAGAATCAAATTTATTTATTTATTAAAATAATGGAATCTAATTCTTTTTATTTACGAGTAGATACCTACTTTTCCAGATAACTTATTGTGACTAGTATAAAGAACAGCCATAAAAGTATGCAAAATCTTTCGAATAATTATGCAAATGGGGACATTTTCCCGTGACCGCAATTGACATTCAAGTAGACACTTCGGTGCCGCGGCATTGCAAACCCTGATACTTCACACGTAAAAGTGCAAAAACCCCCCCTAAATGGGTATTTAGGGGAAACTTTTGACACGGCGTATCTTTTTTTAAGAGATCGTTTTCTTTTGTCTTTTTTCGGCACATTCTCTGAAACAGATAGCCGGGGAAATGGCTCGTGTAATGTTTGTTAAACAATATTTATAGAGGTCGTTATGATAAAAAGTTTTAGATAGTTTTGGTCGTTCATATTTGGTTTGCAGATTTATCAGCAGATTATTGATGTTATCTGCCTCTTTTGAGTTGGCATCATGCTTTTATTGGTTTAAAATACACAAAGTGCTTTTCTGCAAAATTTAGGCCATCCTATCCAAAATGACAAGTAAGTATAAATAACACTGGTATAAATAATCTTGGCCTTAAGTTGTCCGAATCCTACATTCATCTGATATACTTAAGATTCAAACTAATTTTGCTAACCGCTGTTAATTCTCCGTCAGATTTGACTACCATTTCAGTTCGGAAAGACTAAATGAGTTATCTACGTAAGTTCTTTGTCTTCTGATTACCTTTGGACTTCTGATTGGTAGTAAAAATGGGATTTTAGCGCTTGGATAACCGTAACGTTTTAATAGTCGAATAAAAGTTTGTTCGAAACTGCGCAATTTTAAAAGTTGAAATGTAAAATGGGTGCACGGAGTCGTAAGTATATCTATACTAATATTATAAAGAGGAAAGGTTTGATTTTTTGTTTGTTTGTTTGTTTGTATGAATCGAATAGGCTCCGAAACTACTTGGCAGATTTGAAAAATTCTTTCACTGTTGGAAAGCTACATTCACCCAGAGTAACATAGGCTATATTTTATCCCGGTACGGGAAGTAGTTCCCCCGGGACGCGGGTGAAACCGCGTGACGGGCCGCTATACCTAATAAAATTAAAATAATGTGACTTGTTAAAATATGCTAGTTTATATTTTATATATAAAGGCCAGGGTCGTCTATAATTTATTAAAAGATTAAAGATTTCGTTCTTTAAAAATGAATCAGAACAATCGTTTTTTAATTTTAATAGATATTACAATTTAAAGTTTCGGTTTTGCAGGTCGGATTGGAGGAATAATTTATACACTTAATATATATTTAATACTCTTCAAGATATGATCAAATAGTGGCGCTTTGATTTTTATGGAATATTGGAGATTTTTTTAATTCATATTATACAGAAACAAATGGCCTTTGTATGGGAAAGCCAATATAGGAGAGACTAATTTATTAAACTGGAGGTATAGGCAATATTGTCATATTTGATAGATGGTCGCGATCTCATTTTCCAAATATATCGACATGACAACTCATGAATCCGAATTCGAGCAATATCCTTTACTACAGCGTTCTCGCAAACAATCCATGCCTGATCAAATATTCCCGAATATTTTCTACCAAGAACTAGACCTCATTTATAAGGAAGGTCGATATTGATTTTTCGATTGAATAAGCGGCTCGTTGGCTCCGTGAAAATTCGACTTTTAATTCTCTATTGTTGGGCGGGGCGAAGGCCGGTAATGGAATCAAGAAGCCGGGTCACGTTTGCTACCCTCAAACGGCTGACGCTGGAAGATAAACTTTACCTTCATTGTCAATTTCCTCAAGTCTTAAGGGCACTCCGAACGGCCGGAAACAATGAAAGAAAAGTACTTTGAAATGTTCTGCTGTGTGAGTGTTACGTCTGTTGACTTTTTGAATGGCTCGCGGTCTGTTAGCGTCACTCTTATCCTTAACGCGAATTAATTTGTAACCTTGTATTTGTAATTTTCTTTAATGTGGAATTTTATTAGGTGGTAGATAGACGTGAAAGTTCTTATACTTAGAAAATCGTAGGATTACCGCTATATTTTAGTTTGATGGTAAAGGACTTGCAAGAAATACGCATTGCGTAATAATTTTAACATAACACATATAAATGCTTTTCCAAGAAATATACATTCAATAGTTTTACTACTTCCTTGTATTTAGTTCAATTAATGGAATGAAGTTTATACTACATGGTTTACACAAATTCAAAACAAATTATGTGTAACCGCTGGTAGTTCCCAGGAGTATATGGTTATCAGAGCTAATTCGGATTTTGCATGAAATAGAATTAGCCGCTAATCAACATGCTCTGTGGTTTCCTTGGCGCGTTTCCAAAACACGCTCGACGATTAAAGATTTAACTTTTTGTGAGGGGAATTATATTTTATCATTTTGCGAAAGGAGACATTGGTAGCGGTAGTTTGTAACTAATTTAATTTACTTCACTTATGTGGCTGACGATAACTTTTAAGTTTTTATCGGGTTACTTTACTTACTTATACCCTAAAAGTTAATGCTAGCTTCATGTGATATACATACAGGGTGGTCCAACTAGTGAAGTCAACAATTTTTTTTAGGTTCCTCGCACCTGGGGCTTTCCAAAAATACCCCATGTATGTTGCGCGAATTTTCTTGGTTTTCGAATTATAATCTTAGTACAAAAAATTAAGTCACAACTTTTGAAGCTGAGTTATTTTTTTAATAAAAACCACATTTAAGACAATCATATCACAAAAAATAGACTGCAAAATACCTACTACGAAAAATTATATGAATTTTTCAAACCTGAATCTTCAAAATGACTGTCACATTTAAAAATTCACAAAATAATTTATAACTTGAAAACTAAGCAAAAATCGCGGAACATACATGGGGTATTTTAGGATAGCCCCAGGTGCGAGGAACCTAAAAAAAAATTGTTGACGTCACTAGTTGGACCACTCTGTATAGAGCTTTTCATCTAATACGATAAGATCAGCCAGATAATCTACATATAACTAGTTGCAATTCGATACGCATATTGTGTCCACGTATACTCGTAAGTCCTGCGAATTTCAAGCCTTTTGTAACCTTATAAAAATATTTTCAGGCCAGACGAAAGAGGCATAACTAATGTCTCACTGAGACGGTCAAGGTCGTTTGATCTTTCCAAAGTTTCATCGAAGGGAGGGAGGATTAAAGTCGATTTATCCTCATTTTAACGAGTCTAGTTCATTGTCAATCCAATTCAAATACATGCACAATTATATACTTACTAGCGACCCGCCCCGACTTCGCACGGGTGCAGCTAAGTTTATTAGTGTTTCTCTACTATATTATGCATGTATTCATAAAAACCTTCGTCTTGAATCACTCTATCTTTTAAAAAAAAAAAACAGCATCAAAATCCGTTGCGTAGTTTCAAAGATTTGAGCATACAAAGGGACATAGGGACAGAGAAAGCGACTTTGTTTTATACTATGTAGTGAAGTAGTTCAAATAGAATGTCGCATCATTTGGTAAAATGATTGAAATGTGTCTTTGCTAGTCGCTTGTAACATTTCTTTACAAACATTATGCGCATTAAAAGTACGTTTATTGGTGCAATTTATTTTATTGTAATGTGATAATGTTTCACAACGTTTATGTAATTATGCATGCATATGCATAGGACAAGCCATGCTTCGCATGTGGCCGACAGGACGTTTCTAGTGACACAATCATTCTTGAAATCAGCTTTAAACATTCAAATTTGTCTCGTTCGTATGTTATCTAGCTCTGTCTCCAATTCTAGGGATAGACGCTTCAATTAAAATAGAGTTTGAAAGTTTAATTATAACTTCGTTTTCTCAAATTTAGATAACAAATGTTTGGAAAGTCCAAGTGTGCACTTTAATGTCGGCTCACCTTTAGTCGTGGATTAAAAAGCTTTGGATTTAAATTCAAACACTTTTTCAAACAGAATTATTAGTAATCATTTATTTATAACATTTTATTATAATTTCGTTTATGTATGTACCTAATAATGTAATATTTTTAACGACTTGAAGGTATTGATATTTCATAAATGAGAAACCAAATCATCATCATCATTTGCCTGCCCTGTTCCCAGTTTATCTGGGGTCGGCGCAATATGTCGACTTTTCCATACCGGCCTATCATTCGTCAAATGAGAGACCAAATATGCACAAACAAATTATTATTGTAAAAATATACGAACAAGTTATACTTCTAGACGACTTTAAAGCCGGCGTCTGCAGCATAGTAAACGGGGCACTGTTTGACCGATATATCACTCCGGAGAAATCACCCCTGTTACATATTAGGGCCATATGTCACTGGCTATTCGCAGCGACAAAAACCACTCACACGTTATGTTAAACCGGGAATTGATTCCAGAAGGAGTCTCTTTGAGATAGGTCTGTTTTTTAACGCCAGTATAGCAAACATGTGCGCCGGGCGACATATTGCTTTTTTCATTCGTTTTCTATATCCCCTGTCGTGTTTTCTCTTTGGTAGACGTCGATATTGGGGCTTTTTCGTGTGATGACATACGTCGAGCGTGACTGTAAATCTAATAAACGACGAAACTAGACATGAATACGATCGGAATCAATGTGGAAATTACTCGCCGGCCGAGTTGTAACTAGATGTTTTTGAAGTGGAGATGAAAGGTCGTGTCCATTAATAAATAAATAAAATATAAAAAATTACAGAAGGTCCTCGAATAAAAATGTAACCTTAAGCGACTTTTGACATTACCTTTACATTTGACTTGTAATTTTGCTGGACTCAGTCTCGCAAAAGATAGATAAATATACATTAATTCATGTTATCCCGTTGTAATAACAAGATCAAATCACTGAAGTATTGTGATTTTTGTCCTTCGTATGATTTTTTGACTGCTTTTCTGTGATTATAAAAACAAATTATTTAAAATAACAGAAAACAAACCACCACGTTTGATACGTGCCTTCATTTTTGTGGAATAGTGTTGAAAAATTAATAGCGGAACGTGTCAACATCCCTATTCCCATCGCACTTCATCAAGCAGTAAGCGTACTAATGGATTTTATTTATTTACAAGTTCTTAGTCCGGCTGTGATACCTACGGTAGGTAAACTTTTATGTTTATTCATACTCAGACCTGCGTAATGGAGGACGCAGGACTGTCTTCTTTCATTTTAAAAAGTATTACAATCTCGATTCGGATTTTAATTAATTAATGTTCATTATAAACAAAAACACTATATTCAATTAAGTGCTAAAATTTTGCAAATATATTAATCAATATTTGAGAACATCACATGCATTGATCTGACTCCGTGTTTAATAGCTTAAGCATTTACAGACATCAAAATCAACACTGTTAGGTACTACAAATATACATACATAATTTATATTACATATAACACCCAGACCTGGACAAACAGTCAAGTATTTTCACTTAAATCTGTTAATCAAACTTATCTGTTTAAACTTTAACCATCAAACTACTTAATTACTTGCCATTACTCACTTTAATTTCTATCAAACCTAATAAAACAGAAATAAACAATAAAATAACGAAGACTCCGCACAAATGGATGAATAATTACATTTTTGTTTGAACATTACATTTTATGGGTTCACAATTTTTATTGCCGTTGGATATATTCCTTTCCTTTTATTAATTTCTTTTTATTACCCAGATATTGAGCTATAATTATTAATTCTGTCAAAATAAATGGCGATTGTAAAATATTGGATAAAGCAAAAACTTTTGATGACTTTAGTAGTTAGGGTCACAGTGCAATTTTATTTATAAATCATTACTCATTTATTTTTTAAGTATTTCTTCTGGCCTTGTCCCCGGTAACCTGATAATACATATTAGGTGCAGGTAAGAATTATGATCACTTAAGTGTTAAACGTACGTGTTAGGAAGTCCCCATCAGTTGAATCGTGAGCACATGTAAAATTAAACTTAATATTTATATTTAAATCAGTTTTTGTCCAAGCGCTAACAAAGTTCTTAGCATTATATTATATAAATCCTGGAATCTGCCCTACGAGTATCTAAAGATAGATGCCGGAATAGGTGTTGTTATTTCAAGCATAAGGGTGGCCGGAGTCGTATGTCAACGACAACTGAAATCTAATTTTCAGGTTGTCCGAAGGTCGTATAGCTAGAGGGCTCTGATTTGAACGCTCGACTGGTGAGCGGGGACCGCCATATCGGATTTTAAACTCGACACGGAAATTGATTTCAAGAGTTCTCTCAAAATGTAACGCTGGCTGTCAATAAGGCCCGCTATTCAGTGATTTATCGCTACTTTCTCTATCCGACCTTTTGATTAAGAATTGAGTGCTTGATACGATTCTGAATGTACTTCCGAAGAGGTGATTTGTCAGGTTTTCAGAACTGGGTGGTATCTCAGTATGTGTTAAATGAATGCACTAACTTGAGAAATGATCGTAATAATAATCAGTCATTTGAATGTTTTAAAAGTAAATCAAAACATTTTAATAAAAATAGTTACTTATTCGGGACAACGGCACAACTTTTAACTGAACAGTTTTTATTATGATTCACCAGACTAGTAGTTAAAGGGTAAACTTTTCTTTATGACATACCGATTAAAAAACTTCATTAAAATTATAACTTATTCCATAATAAAAATTTAAAGATCCCGCCTGATTCCCGAGATACGTCACATTTTTAAAATAAAAATCTAGATATACCTATCACAAATATAATTATAAAAAGAGACCAAATGCCAAATTCCGGCTTACCCAATGTAATGATTTTTAAATATCGTGGATACCATATGGTACCAGGCAGTCTTTCATAAGTAACACAAAAAAACACATAATATTACAAACCTCACACTTACATTTAATTACCTTTCAGAACTTCTCCAATAAAAAATATTAATAAATGAACAAACAGCTGACCGGTAATGAGTTTGACATAACACGAGACCATACAGTTGGAGTTATCGGTGATTTTGCGATGTGAATTCAAGAGATGGCGACACTATCAAATCCCGAAATTCTTTTTATTCGTAGATGTGCTAAAAAACTTTTACGATATGAAATGACAACTAAACTACACATAATAAACTTGCCGTCCGTGAAAATTTCATATTGAGCCTCAGTCACGATGCAAATTTGTCATTATCCTTTGAAGTAATTAATCATATTTTTGCCAGTAATTCATAGAATTAAAATTAATGGCAAAATATTCACAAAATATTGATACATTTTGAAATCAGCGCTGAGTTTTAAACGTATCAAAAAAATGGAGGGTATGCCATAGATTTATTACAACTGTCACATTTTGACAAGTTTAGTTTCGGTTGTACCTCAGGGACAGACGCATCTCCCACGTTTGTATTTTTAATTTGAACTATAATTTGTGAACAACTAAATGATCATGTGTTTTGTGTGTTCGTCAACCTTTTGTAACATCGTTTTAGATTTATTAAAAATACAAAACTTAAAATTTTCGCCAGTGTGTGTGTGTGTGTGTATGTGTTTTGTGAGGAACAGGGACTTTATCAAGCTGGAAGAAGAACCGGTACCCTGCACAAAAGACTGAAAAGAAGTCAGGTGAGGAACATATTATCTATTATAACCACTTTTACTTTTATTAACAAATTTGATTAATTTTAGTCTTCAAATGTACTTCAATAACCTACTACCTTCGTAAGTCTTCCATAATAATATCAACATTTTGTGCGAGCACCATTTGATATCATTTCAAAGATAACTCAGGTTCAATTTCTTTGCGTCTTTATAGAGAGCAAATCTACGTCGAATAGTCAAATTGGATGCATAAATTTCAAAGATTTCGACAGTCCTGCTGGCCGAACGCCAACTTTTATCAATTCAATCGAGGTTCAATAACTTAACACCACTTAAATATAATTATGTTGATATTTGGTGTTTTCATCATTTTTATTGGTAATGAATTTTAATAATTTGCTTCATAAATTCTCGATTTTCATGTCGACCGCCATTGTATTCAGAAAATAATGCAAATATAAATTAAATATTTACCATACCTAGACATCATCATTTTTATTTAAATATTGGGGAAGGCAGGAGTAGTTTTGAGTTGAGTTGAAAAAGCTTTCTTGGCCTTTTTACAATTACAATAAAATTTATTTTGTGATTAATGGGGAAAGTATTTAAAAGCGAAAGTCGCGCTTTTCCGTGACACTGAGCGATAATAATAAGGTCATGCTTATCTCGAAGTAAAAAAATGTTATAACGCGACATTTATTACGTGTACTTGTCCTCAAGTAAATCAGATAACAAATTCACTTAGGCGGCATAAAAATGATGTACTACTTTGCTCCACGAGTCGAGGCGAGGCGAGGCAAGGCGGAGAGCTTAGCGCTGTGTTAAGTATCTCTCATAAACAAGCGACCCTCAACACGTCACTTGCTACAAATGGACTCTTTATGTCCCTGTCAAATATGAATTCACTTGATTCCTTTCGTAATTCTATGCCGTCTGTAACTCCATTGTTTTAACCGAATACCTCAGTTCAATTTTGGTTCCATTAATGTTTTTCGTGAAAACTCGTTGAAAAGATATTGTAAAGTTCACTGAGCCGAGCAAATATGAGAGTTTGCGTTTGTCGTGCGCGATAGTTTTTGATGTGCGGCCAACATGAAAAATATAGTGGACAAATGTTTGCGCGGGCCGGCGGTAGTGTGCGCCCGTCACAGCGTAGTGTATGATAAAAATCTGCAGCAGTTTGTTGGGACTTTTGGCGCGTGTAGCCACATGTCAAGAAGTGCTGACGGCGAGCTCGCGCTGCGCTGTTTTCGCTCCTGCGCTTGTACACTGATTTTTTTCTTTCACATGCTGGTTTGCAATTCAACACTCGTTTTTCGTTTACTTCCCTTCAACGTTTGCGTAGTTCGCAATCGGACCGGCGGTATGCTTTGTGACAACCGTTCCTATTGCGAGCGGGAAAATTTTCGATTTGCGTAATGGTTCGTTAGACACGGTTTTTGTGATGATACCTGCAGCGGATTGTCGGCGGCTTTTGTTGTTTCTTCCAGCTTCTGTATTAAGGCGGTCAACATTGCATAAAGCAGTTTTGTATAAAATTTGCTGAGGTCTAAAATATACTCATATTTTGTGGAGCAGATTTTGACGATTGTTTTTTAATCAATTACAATATTTATCCAGAAAGGAACCAAGGTTGTTAAACAACAATAAAGACATAATATAATTTTAATCGTCGTTTAGCGATGGTAGTAAGTTGAGAAACGTCGTGAAGGTTTTAAAATACACCCTAAACCTAAACACCCTATTAGGGCTGAAGGAATATTTTTGCTTTCAGTGGGTTCGGTAAATTATAACTAAGAATACCCACATCTGAAGTCGATTCCAATGTCAAATTAGGTCGATTTATTACGAAAATTAATGCGATCTATAAGTGGTTAAGCCGGTCCATCCTTCAAAATAAGTGGGCTACATGAAACTCGTTTAATACTTTATTTGAGCTTAAACTTCCGTACCGTTTAAATTATTTGTCCTCTGAGCCTGAAATGGATCCAAATTAAATTATACGCAGAAAATGTTCGTGCGTATTACTAAATTAATTATACCTGTAAGGAGTTATGAGCGTATTACATTCATTTATACTTTTTAAGCTTTATTTTAACTAATCAGCATAATTTCCAAGTTTTCTTTAAGCTCCAGCAAATGTTTTCTGAACATAATTAAAATCTGGTTTTTTGTTTAAGAGTTATTTTTGACTTTTTAGATTCTGAACATATAACGTGTCCACTGAATAATTCACCCTAAAAATATTTGCAGTATATTTTAAAACACCGTATATATCAAGAATGTGATTGTGATAAATTGTAATACCCACTACATTTCTTTTCTCACTGTGTGAACAACTGAGTGATTCCCAAATAAAAAAAGGATATTAAGATTTTCCCTTAAAATACTTAGTTATTTTAAAATCTTCTTTGTATTTTGAACTGGGTCTACACTTTTAAAAATATTACAATCAGAAACGTCTTCATCAAGATTGTACTAGCAGCAAGTCGTCTTAAGGGATTTACATCAACATTTTACAAAGTAAATGGTTTGGATATAAGTACCCGCATCACTTAATGTATCTTCAACATTACGCATGACAGATTTCCAATAAAATTGGTATGATGACAGCCGAAGATAATGGCGCACGATTAGCGTCAATCATTCAAAAATAATATTTAATGCGTTGTTACACAAGAAAGGCATAAAAGATGCTGAAAATAAAATGAGAAATTCAAAAAATACTTATGCAAACACAGATGCCAAGATAAACGGCACCTTTTTTTACCTTCAAACGTCATATTCATTTCATTTAAAAGCCCACTTTGTAATCAATAGATCGTTTCTTTAAATTCTGATGTTGATAGAAATAATTAGTGTGTTAACTTTCTTTCTCAAAGAGAAGAAAGCACATCTTTTGAATCGACAAAAAAAATTGTGCTTGAGTTAAATATTTCTATTTTTTTTATAAAGTAGATAGATTTCAAATCTGTGATGTATCAAATTGCTTTGCCATTCGTGGACGTAACAGATCTATTTGACATCCGTTAGCCGGAGTCATATTTGATGGGAGGAAAGTCGTGAAAATAACAATCTCACACAATGAAGAACGGTTTTAGGTCTGCTTAATATGAAAAACAATTACCTACGTATACATTGGTAGCCTCCCTATATGAAGTCTGTTAAAAATGCGTTTTCAAGAAGGTACACGTAATACATAGTATGTGTTTGTGATAATATTACTGTGTTAATATTAAGTATGAAGTTTTAAACTTTCGCCTGGTGTAACAGACATAGGACACTTACATTGATTACCGTAGGCATTGTAAACTTTATGACCTAACGTGGCGCTTACTATCAGACGAACAATGAAACAAAACAATTTTTTTTTCACATGTATCTCAATTGTTAAAAATATTACTTTATCTGTACTAATATAATACAGCTAAAGAATGTGCTTGTTTTTTTTTAATGCCCTTATCTCTAACACAAATAGTTTTAATTGAAAAAATATTTTTGTTATAGATAGTCCATTCGTCAAGGAAGGCTTTAAGCTGTAGTATTACACTATGTGTGCGGAAACCGAAATCTACCTAGTTTTACACTATCACCAATAACGAATGACTAAAAAAAGATTATTTTTTGTATCAAATGTTCCCTCACGTACGTTTGTATGAATGTTCGTACATTGGATTACCCTGCATTCCGCGAGTACTGTGGTAATGCGACTACCGAACACCGGGGCTAACCTGATTTGTCTATCAGTGAAAACACGCGCATTCGAACAGATATGGGACATGACCGAGGACGTAACCGGGATTTGATTAGGCAGGGTTCAGTGGGTAGGCCAAGTGCTGCCAGGTTAAAGTGACTTCACGTTAACGGAATGAATCAATCAATTACACCGGGAGTACGAAGTTTACCAATAAACTATTGGGAATGTGTGAAAAATAACTGTGGTATAATGTAAGGGTGTAAACATGAACGTGCTTTGATCTATGTATATTATATATTCCATATACTATTATTTAGTTAACCTGAAGAGTTTCTTTGTGCTCATCTCAGGAATTACTGGTTCAAATTGAAACATTATATTTCCATTTATCGAAGAAGGCTTTTAGCTATAGTATAACACTAAGTGTTCGGAAACCGAAATCCACCTAGTTTTACACTATCGCCGATAACAAAAGACTAAAAAAAGTTTTTTTTTTGTGTCAAATGTTCCCTCACACACGTTTGTATGAATGTTCGTACATTGGAAAACATTGGATTACCCTGCATTCCGCGAGTACTGTGGTAATGCCACTACCGAACACCGGGGCTAACCTGATTTGTCTATCAGTGAAAACACGCGCATTCGAACAGATATGGGACATGACCGAGGTCGTAACCGGGATTTGATTAGTCAGGGTTCAGTGGGTAGGCCAAGTGCTGCCAGGTTAAAGTGACTTCACGTTAACGGAATGAATCAATCAATTACACTGGGAGTACGAAGTTTACCAATAAACTATTGGGAGTGTATGAAAAATTACTGTGGTATAATGTAAGAGTGTAAACACGAACGTGCGTTGATCTATATTATATGTATATATATACCGTATATTTATTTATAGTAAACCTGAAGGGTTTCTTTGTTTGTTTGATAGCGCTCATCTCAGGAACTGCTGGTTCGATTTGAAACATTGTTTGTTTAGTCCATTTATCGAGAAATATGTACTTTAAGCTATAGTAATATAACACTATGTGCTTGGGAACAATACTCCACACGGACAGAGCGGCCACTAGTGTTTAAAAAGTTGAAAGTAATGTCTTTCTCTTAAGCGTTTCTTTTGTCTTCTAAATTGACATTATTCTGAACTACTACTTTACAATATTTATATTGCTAAAATCTATAACAGCCCTCACAAAAGGCTGAAAAGTTTAATGAATTTGATGAATGTAATTATCTCACAAAAAATATCATGTTCAGCGTAGACAAAACAAGGAAATGCAATATTTTGAACGAGGTCATACATCGTCGTTTCCATGACGCTAGTTGACGACGGCTGTTTAACGTTCGAATATCGCCAGCTTTCTACTATCAGATTCGCATTAGCAAACAGGATTCCGTGTTGTACACCATCATTCATCGGTCACGCATGCAGAAGGCTTTATTTGCATCGCATAGACGAATATATCTGTGTGAACGTGGAATAACAGTGGAGGAATGTAATGTCGTCTGTCCTTTTATTTGGAAACTAATCATCAAAAATATTTGTAGTTTTTTTTAACTCGCACGCACCTACATCCGGACACATTATGACAAGTTTTGTAATATGGAGTAAATAGAACATTATTCATAGGAAAAACGCACCTGTAGTTAGTTTAAAAATAATAATAAATACCTTATTTTTTTGACACATAAAAGTTACAATTTAGATTATCAGATTTTACTCTCTTTAGAAGAGTATTTAGTTATTATGGGGTATGGCTAGCAACGTTTTCCTGTGGTTCTCGATTGTTACTATTGATTTACCATTTCACCATTCATAGTGAAGAAACAAAATATGAGGAAAAAACGTGACCCAATTTTACGTTCCGTCGTGTTCATGCTGTACAACCCACTTTTAAATGGGAGATGACACACTATGTCAATATGACGTCGCGTAATTTTGTACCATGAACCATGACCATTGAACTATCATGACGACACCCTCGATCAACCGATCTCTAGCCAATTATTAGCTTAAACTTTTTTCTTTAATTTGTCAATTATATTAAGCAAAATTATCATTATGGTAACGTACGTACAGTAAAGCATACAAACCTATCTTCACCGTGCTTGTACGTGTCGCATTCGTGAATAGATACATGTGTCGTGTGGTTTACCGGCTGTTTCCTGGGCTCGAGACCAGAACTCCTTTATTACCATAGTTTATTACGTGAGGACGGAGCGTATGATGGACTTTGTCAACTGAGACATTCAACTGCAACGTTTGCAGTGGGCACTTTACCAAGTTGATTGTCAACATGGATGTTATGGGCTGTTGCGAGCTTGTAAGAACTTTATGGCGCATCCGTGAACTAACAACATTTCAAAACGCCTTTTCTCGTAATGAATATTTTACAAACTAGGCTAGGCGATGGTTGTTACTCGTAAAATATTGACAACAGTAAGTTATTATAAATATAGCATATAGTATCGTATCTCAAAATAAAATACTATTATACCTACCACCTACCTTTACCGCGCTCATACATATTGCATACGTGAATAGATGTATACATGTGTCGAGTGGTTTACGGGCTGTTTCCTGGGCTTGAGACAAGAACTCCTTTATTACCATAGTTTATTACGTGAGGACGGGGCGTATGATGGACTTTGTCAACTGAGACATTCAACTGCACCGTTTGCAGTGGGCACTTTACCAAGTTGATTGTCAATATGGATGTTATGGGCTGTTGCGGGCTTGTACGTGGGCCATTATCCACTAACTGGTAAATCGATGTCCTAAGCAATTAAAAGGTAGATAATTCTATTATATATTTTTATTGTTGGGTTAGTACTAACATAAATTTGGTATTCTTGGTTTACCATCGCTTATTTAGAAATAAAATATAATAGTTTTCGAGAAAATAAATGTTCAACACCTCAAAAAACAGTCCTCTGTCATGTCCGATTTCCAGAATTACTAGCATTGATACCTATATATTAAAAACTTGGCCATCCATAAAATTAATAAAAATCATTTAGTTTAATAAGTCTGTAAGCATCTTTTTTAACTATAAATTATTAGTCTATAATAGAAATTTATCCAAATAAAGAGGATCAAAGGCTGTCCTGAAATTTTTAAAACAGTCCTCTGTCAATAATTGAATCCAGTGTAAAATTAACTTCGGATATTGATCTGAAACATTACGATTGTAAAATAGAAAGCAACCGGTGTGTAGTTCTTTTGGTTGTTTAGCAAAACAGACTGCTGCCATTTTATTCAGGGGCAGCACCACATTTGGTAGTGAACCACGCGTCTCGGCAGATAGTAGGAACAGTCCTCTGTCGAGTATTTGTTTTCCTATTTTAAGAGTTTTTTTTAATATTATTTGTTTATAATAGTTTATAAACAAGTATGTATTCAAATCTGTTTTTCAATTGTGATATGTTTTCTATTATTTTGTGTTATTTAGTTTTTTAGTGAAAAAAACAGTCCTCTGTGCAACAGTCCTCTGTCATGTCATTGCAAAGGACACTGGTTTTTTAAGTTTTTTACGGACTTACATGCTAGACAGCGCGTCAATCTGCATCAACGTTAATAATACATCGTTATTTTGTAGAGTAATGAGGTAATAGATCGATAATAGAGGATTTTGAAAAAAAAAAAAAAAAAAACTAAAACTCCGGTCAAAAAAAATGAAGAAGTATTAGAACAAAAACGCTTGAGATATTTACAACTAAATATTCACAATCAAAATCAAGAAGAATTATTGAAAAAATGACAGAAAAAACAAAAAAAAAAACAAAATTAAAAAGTTTCCAGAAAATTGCATACGGATATGAGTCATCGCGAGCATAAGGGTGGTAAAAGGACTTGGGAAGAGCACTGTTGCAAATCTCGCTAAAAAAAGAGCCATGACAGAAATAACGAATAATTTTAAGAAGGAAAATTCACCTGATTCTATTGGATCAATATAGGATGTATGGCGCCATTAAAATCGACAGAAATAAAATGAAGAACTCGTTAATTATTAAAGTCATCAATACATATCGTAACTGCTCATAAAAAATAAAAACTTTATTATTTTAACAAACAAAAATGCTAGTTTTTGTTCATAAAAACAGTCCTCTGTTTGGTTACAACAGTCCTCTGTCACAATTTTACACAAAACCCTCCAAAACTCAAAAACCGAGAGGAAAGTGCGTGGGCTTTTTTAATATATAAATTAGATATATTATTGCCTTACTTTGTAGTGACAGATATTCTCAATATTTAATAAAATTTGCTTAGGACAGTCTTGTATGGACGATTTTCCAGTTAGTGGATAATGGCCCACATATTACTTTAATGGGCACTCGTGAACAAGCAACATTTGAAAAAGTAATTCCTCATCTCGTTTATTTTATAAACGTGGCTAAACATGGTTGTAACGGGTACAAAAAAACAATATTCATTTTTCCAGAAGCTAAGTGGTAAGCGCAATACCATAGTCCTGAATTCGATTCCCGAGTCAAATTATATCGAACGATTTTGTCGTCGTTAATCTAACAACATCCTTACCTTTGCAGGCAGTGATTAAAAGTTTCTTCAAGCAGCAGACTCCGATATGCTCTTGATGATGACTTTGATAATAATGAAGATTAAGGAAAGATTATAGTACTATATCTAAAAATAGTAATGAGTATTTTACAAACTTGGGTATGTGATGGTTGTAACTCGTAAAATATTAACAACAATAAGTTATTATAGATCCTTTAGAAGTGGTCGGTCAAGGTCCTGAATTCAATTTCCGAGTCAATCATATTATTTATATCGAACAAAACGATTTGTCATTACTAATCTACAACATCTGTAAAGGACTTGATTAAAAGTTGCGTCCGGCTGGGGTTTGCGTTAGGCTGTCAATGATAATGATGATGAAGATTAATATTATAGTATCGTATCTCGAAATAAAATACTATAATACCTACCTGCCTTTACTACCTTTTTTTAAAATGATTTTTAAGCATTTTTAAATTTCAAAATTATAAACAAAGATAAAAGAAACAAAGTTTATGCCAAATTCATCCCTTTAACCATACTCGAGGCACAGCTGTAAATTCAACACGCTACGGAACTATAAATTGATAAATTTCAGCACTGCACTTGACTTTTTAATATTAAGCGCCCCAAAAAATACTATTAAACAAAACATCCGTTCTAGGCAATATATAATGCCGTTAAAATTTTCCGCCCAAAGTCATGTTTTCATAATGCGTTTTTAATGTTCTCATATTGCTATAAATCACCATGGCCTACCCCTGGTCCAGATAGCTTTAATGGTTTATTAAATTAGTTTATAAAGCTTCACTCGCAGTATACAACCGTTTAATAAAACCACAGCTGAGGGCATTCTATTGAACTCCGCGTTGAAATTAATTTGGTTATGTACTTTATCGTCCTATTAATGAACGCGGAAAAACTGTTTTACGGAATTTTAATGAACCGACAACATTGTTCGGGATAATTTGAATATTTTAATTCAATTAACTGTTGTATCAAGTTAACATTGTAAGCACGGACTAAGTAGATAATCGTAATTATCATAGCGGTTTGAACGTTGTGCAATTATAAAACAATAATTTTGAAATTTACCGACGTGTTTCGATAATAAAATCGTCATAATTATATCATTTACCACGTGTTTATTGAATCAGTATTCAAATAAATTTTACGCGCGAGTAAATGTCGAATACGCGCGAGTAAATGCGGTGAATGTTGAATAAAATTGATTAATTGGATTATTATAATTCCACTTTAAATGAATTTATCAGATATTAAATTGTTATACTAAAATGTTATTTATTTACCTTTTTGATAAATTTCCCGAGCCTCCAGTACCTATGTCACCCATTGGTAGCCAAAATACATACATGAGAAACAACAAACCCCACGTAGAATTTCGCCATAAAATACTTATTAGGAGTTGTTTCACTCCGTTTTCCAATAACAGCGAGCTTAAAATGGAGCATTCTTTTTCTCATTTTAAACACAAAATGAAGTGAACGAGAATCTTAGCAGAAAGTTCTCTCGATGTTATCACGTTACAAGCATGTGCTAACGCTGCATAAAGTACTGGGGACACAAGCGTTCTTTTTAAAATATGGAAAGAAGTTGAATGGATTTCAGAAGACAGTTTTCGGTCTCGCCGCGCGGGAGATACAACTTCCAAATTGAATCACGTATACATTTTAAAAGTTAAGCGGTTACATTTCGCGTTGGAAACCACTTTTTATGTAGCACTCCTACGTGATTTCTTTGATAAAGCACCCACTTTTGTTCCGATATATTTTTTCTCGTGATTAATACTTTTACTTGTTAGCTTAAATGGTCTTTTCAGTGTTCCCGAGTCGGAATAAGCAGTAAAAGTTGCCGTTTGAAATGTTAAATGTTTGTTTCCTTTTGTGGTTTTTCCCCTGAAAATATTTTATTAAAGTTGTTTCTGTTCGAGATCATTACAAATGTTTGTAAGACGATTCGTGGGACTTTCAACTTACTTTTAATGAGAATTTCTTACTCTAAAGAAAACAAAACACTTCTGATTTGAATCTAAACTAAATCTGGTGGCATTATTGACTGTAGGAATACATTTTAATGCATATTCTGATATTGTGATAGTCAGGTAACAAGTTAGTTTAGAATTCCTCTCAAGCTGAAAAAGCAATTTTAAAGTTCAATACTCATAATTATTTGCATATTTGTGTAATCATCGTTGTTATTGCGTACCAACTTTGTTAAGTCTTGATTTACACATATCGATTGTGCTCTTCCATTGTAAGGCTAATTATCAAGAAAATACTCACCGTTCTGTTTATTAAGATTCTTGTTTCTTACAAATAACCAAACCTTTTATCGTTGCTGACAGAAATGCCTTTACGATTACTGTGTACTAAGATTTAACGGGTGTTTGAAGTTGATGCATATTTATTGTTAAGCCTTTACATGCTTTCAAAAAAAATTACGTCCTGAAAACGTCACTGGTATTGGAATATGTGGTCGAAGTAGTCACACTCAATTCGACAAATTATGTTTTGTGACAAAACCTATTTTACTTTGATTGCAAGGATAAATGTTTACGCCAGGGTAATTTGAAACATTAAAAGCTTAATGTATTGTAAACAACGTAACAAACAGGATCAGTTTATAATTAAAAATCGCGGGCACGGACCGCAATCGCATCGATATAGTTGGTGCACCGCAAACAAAACACCACACGATTCCGCTGGTCTCTGTTGCGGTCACAGATTGTTTCCAAACAGGATGGTTCCGTCCAACAATCAACTGGAAAATTAATTAGCAACTGTAACATGGCGGACGATGTATTAACAGATTATTATTTTCTTCTTTACGCTTATGATACTCGCCGTTCTAGTAGTTTAAGTGCCGGGCTGTGGTCCGCGGTCCTGAATTCTTTTCCCGGGATAGGCAAAGTTTGTGTCGGTTTTTCTGAAAACAGCCCGAGTTTCACCAATCCGCATGTGCAAGAGTGGTAATGAAGCTAAAACCAATCTTTGTAACGAAAACATGATTTCAAAAGATGAATGGCCTTTGCCCTGCAGTGGGAAATTTATAGGTTGATACTTTTGTTACTGATTTTTCGATATAGTTGGTGCACCGCAAACAAAACACCGCACGTTTCCGCTGGTCTCTGCTGCGGTCACAGATTGTTTCCAAACAGGATGGTTCCGTCCAACAATCAACTGGAAAATTAATTAGCAACTGTAACATGGCGGACGATGTATGTATTAACTAAAGCCGCTTTACTCGACTCATACCAAATATGGTTGGGAAGGGAGAGGAATGTCATCAGTGAAGGTGATCGTTAGTATAAAGGGGCCCTTTAACCCTACACGCTGGGTCGAGGTCCCAGGCGCCGACTGACATTCCTCTCTGTTCCACGCGATGGACCCGGCGCCCGCACGGAGAATCCATGGATAGCTAAGAAGTTCGTCTCTGTCTATAATTTTCTTCTTTACGCTTATGATACTCGCCGTTCTAGTGGTTTAAGTGCCGGGCTGTAGTCCGCGGTTCTGAGTTCTTTTCCCGGGACGGACAAAATTTGTGTCGGTTTTTCCGAACACAGAACGAGTCTGTAATGACCAATCCGCATGTGCAAGAGTGGTAATTAAGCCAAAAATCATCTTTGCAACGAAAACATGGAGGGTGTGCCTTGCATTGGGACATTTATAGCCAAATACTTTTTTTTTTAATTTTGTTAGTAATTTTTGTTCATTGCAAAGTATGTAATGATCGGACTGGTAAAATCAGTATTACACTTGTATGTAGTTTATTCTGGTAACCACAATGTCAGTTCGCAAGGATGAAGAAGACAGGATCATTACAGTCTGCAATGTATATTGATTTGAAGACGTTATCACTTTCAAGTAATATATATCTACAATATTTATCAAAGCAAAAATCTTTTGTAAAATATATGCTACAATTATTAATTTTTCGAGTTACACGAGGCAGATGAGCTAAAAGATTTACAATACTAAAAGATCTTTTATGATTGGAACCCCTTTCAGCCTTACCAAAGCTTTGAAATGCAGCTTAAAGTAAAACTTCCTTTCAGATCGTGGATATTTTATGGTATTCAGGATGTAAATTTCATTTTAAAACGTAAGCCTTTGTGCTTGTAGGTTTTATGCCATAAAACGTAAAAGAACGAATGGATCATTTAAATCAGTATTCAATTTTGCTATCGTTATCAAGATTCCTGTTTTATCCCATGGAAGCATTTGATTGGGATGAAAAGTATCCTATCACCTAAGTCATATAGCCCATACGCTGCATGTATACCCGTTCAGTTGTTTTAGCGGTGACGGATAAACATCCAAACAATCAAACTTTTACATTTATAATATTTCCGCCCTAGTTCGAGATCGGATTGTAGCTGTTCAATTATTTACACCATTGATCACAGACCTATATATGTATTTTAAAATTGGTTCACACATTTGAATATAAATAGGGCAAAGCAATTCATCTTTGATATTACCTTTCCCGTCGGTAGTTTATTGAGGTGACGCGTACATATCTACAACTTAACTCGAGGTTTCGAACATTTCATACGATCTTAATTAACGTGTTGAACTTCGTAACACTTCTCAAAGGCAAGCTGGTGACGGGCAAATCTCTAGAGATGCAAGTATATAATCAATCGCTCGAATATTCACGTGAGCATGTTAAGAGTGACATTAGCCTCAATTTAGTTTCGCGAGGTCGTATCAGCCCTTGAGGATATCATTTATTTTGAGACACATAATATGTATAACATGATAAGGTTGATTTCGATAATACCTTTTTAACTACTTCTGGATTAAAAGGAAATCCCGGCTTATGAAAATAAAAAGCGGCCGCTCGCGACTCCGTCCGCGTGGAGTTCAGTTTCCGCACACATAGTGTTTCACTATAGTTTAAAGCTTCTTCGACTAATGGACTATCCAATGCTAAAACATATTTAAATTCGAACCAGTAGTTCCTGAGATTACCTCGTTCAAACAAACTCTTCAGCTTTATTATACGACAAGTATTGCCCTAAATTGAAACTATTTTAATTATAGTATTTTTCATATTTTTATACCCATCTACTAATTACGATCATTTTATATCCTGGTACATTAAATATGACATACATTGAATAACGAGGTTTTAGTCTAGGCAGACATAGTAACCTAAATTGACTAAAAAGTAGGGAAGCATCGGTTGTGCCCGTTACTGATTGTAGTGGAAACTACGATCTTATCTGCGTTCGTTCTAAAATGTTGTCCCACATTTTAAAATATACCTAGTTACTCCCAAATCACTTTACGATGATTACATGTGCTGATTAGTCCCAAATAAAACATTGAGCCGACACAAAAGAAAAAGCATTAGGTATTCAATCTGAATTCAAGAAGGTGCAGAGGGCATTGCCTAAATTTGGCGTCTTTTTTTTCCCGTCCACATATCAAATATGGTAATATTTATTCTTGACTTTATTGCAAACGATATTTATTAAATCATTATAGCTGTAAACTCAGTTTGACCCGAGTGACATACTAGAACTTATTGCTTCATACCTTTTTCCATGAGAGTGTAAAAGTTCTAGCCAATCTCACTCAGTTCGGGCTGAGTTTACAGCTACACTGCCTTAGCAAATATTGTTTGATATGCCTTTAATAATATAAATTACCATGGTTGTTTGATGGACACGATATAAAAGGAAGCCAGCACCGCCCCTACAAAAATGGGCATCACAGTTTTCAATTATAGTATTAACATACTGCCTAATTATTTTCACCATAACATACATACACGGCATATTGATATTGGCATCATTTTGCGTATAAATAGTTTTAGCGCCAATTTTCGTCAGTTTGCTAGAAGTCGATCATTCTTCATTTAACTCTAGGCAAGTCTCAGCCGAGTAAACTTATTTGAAGTTTAGCTATATGATTAAGTCTAGCTCCTGTCAGTTCATTAATAGAATAAAACGTGTGCTTTAAATTGATGTGCGAAATCTGATGGTGATAATAGGTTATGTCGAATACTTTGCAAGTTTCAGTGAAGACCATACTACTACGATACAAATACAACCATAGGTAATACTAGCAGCAGCAAGTGTACCTAGCCATGTCTGGGGACCACCTAGTTTCCCGGGTGGTCCTCCCTAGGCGCCAGCCCCGGCCTACCGCATCAGGTCGGGGCGCTCGAAGGACGGGTCGAACATAAGCCGCCCACCAGGCGGCTGGCAGCGACCCGTCCTGATGCGAGCAAAAGGGGAAACTGGAGGGGTTTAGTGGGTAGTGGGCGCTTATTTTGTGCGCCCGAGCCCCACACACGGTCGCGGGCTTAGCTAGCCCGCGGCGACATGGTGCGTCAATGCATTCCCCTCCATAAAAAAAAAAAAAAAAAAAGTGTACCTGCGGTTTCATTAGTTTTCTAAGATGTTACTTGTACAAAACAAAACATTAAGTTTCTAAGTTTATCATTTTATTAATGTCCGTAAGTTTTTTAAGTTGTTGGTGTCAGTCAATTGTCTTGGTGAATAAAACTTGCCTATTTCAATTTCTGCTTTGCCCTAAGGTTGACTTGTAGAGAATGCCGTAAGACATTAAGTCCGCCTTTTGTACAAAATTTGATGTAATACAATAAATATTAAATTATGTCGGTATAAATAATTATTTTATTTACACAATAGGGTAATAAGTATAAGAACTTGTCACATTTGACCTCAGTTTCCCGCGAAATATTGTCCTTTCGTTCGCTACCCACCCTATTCCGATTCTGATCTATCGATTTTATTCAAGAGCAAAACAATAAGTAAAATTCAAGTGACCCCTAAATATTATATTGCTTTTAAGGTATGCCACAGAATCTTCCGAATTTCAAACAGTCTATAATTGTACGAGGAAGGTGCCTGCTATTGTTTATAATATAATACATATTATAATGATCATGCCTTACCTACATGCTCGAAGTATTCTTTATTGGTTTCTGATATTGTAGATTTAATATGTAGAATACCTACCTACAATATATTATAGAATTGTTAATAACACTTATTTGTATACAATGGAACATATAGGCAGT
Organism: Nomophila noctuella; assembly: GCA_958496325.1. Lineage (NCBI taxonomy): Eukaryota > Metazoa > Arthropoda > Insecta > Lepidoptera > Crambidae > Nomophila > Nomophila noctuella. Next base: position 5,709,635 of record OY292488.1, read on the forward strand.
ATAGGTTTTGTGAAATGAGGAATGATTGAGTTGTAAACGATTAAAAACAGCGACAATATACCGGCTTTTATGAAATTAGTTTTATAAATCCTTAAGGGTGTGCAGGCCGCACTCTAGCGCCGCCGTCGTTTTTCTGTTATTGTAGTAAATTAACGATAATTATATTAAGGAACACTCTTTAGTCTTCTTTAGAATGACATTTATGTTTTTTTTTAATCTACTTTGAATTCTTTTCTAACGTTAAGATAGCCGTAATCTAAAATATTGATATAAATGGCCACTTTTACTAACTGATGATAATCAATGTAATAAAAACCACATTCATCAAATCATAAATGTTATTCTTAAGTGCACTACAGAGGGTTTTTATCTCAAATTCATTACAATTAAATAAAAACGATTTGCGGCGCTAGTGTGCGGACTGCACGCTTTTAAATGTGCCGGAATAATGTAGTTGCGTTTCTCACGCATTTGTTTTTGACCTACCCAAATGACTCGACAAGCTGGGTTAACCTTGTTCATTGATTTTTAATGCTGACCTCATTCACGATGGTCATAACAATTAAAAGTTACCCTGTAAGTAAGTGTTAAAAAATAGGGGTAAGAAGATGATACGGTTCCCTTTATTTAGATATTATGATGCACATTGGGTAGGTACCTAGTCATGGCTTGTTGTGTTAGCTTACACTAACCTATTGACCTATCAGCAACACATTATAGTAAACAATGTGAGATCATCAATCTCAATTTATTTATTTACCCAAACAAACGAATTCGTGCGCAATATCTGATCACTACGAAACTCAATTTATTTGCTATTTACGATTGTATTATGTACTCTCCGTTATATTTCTTTACAAAGTTAATTACATTACGTAATTTACTGAGTCAGTATTGCGTAGGATTCCCGGAATTGGCTACAGAATGAGGTGGAATAACGAAAACGAAAGAGTCAATCTTCGACCCCTAACGTCATTGGAGAAATTAAGTCTGCACGACTTCGCAATATAGGGGACACGCGGGGAGGGAGGTCGGGACCGACCCGCGGAATGATAAAAATAGAATGGCGTAGTTGTATGCTTGCTTAGCCCCATGCTAAGTGAAAAAGGTATATTAAACAAGTTTTTTATATCAAAATATTATTGAAAACTTGCACTACCTAATGCTCAGTTCCGCACAAAATCTCGTTAAATTAATATTGTTATGTCTTTGAATATGCACAGCATAAAAAATATCTGGTCATTCCGTCTAGTTCCAGTGGAGTTATCCCCCATGGAACAAGTGATACTTTTTATACTCAGTAGTTCTATTGGACTATCAGACGTATTTTCACGCTCACCACAATTGTAGCATCATTGACAGCTATAGTTTTAAAGCCCTAAAACAACCCCGAATTTTTGACGACGTTTAGACCTCGTATTAACCTAACTTGTTTAGCTAGTCTGTTTTGAGATGAAAAACTATCACAACGGTATTGTCAAGATGTTAAGCTGCCTGATTAAATAATTACCCTTATTGACTTCGTACTCGATAATTTTGGTGTCAACCTTATATTCTTCAACATAAAACAGCAATTTCAATGACACATACAAACGCAGCGGTTCCAACTGCAATGTTACAACGTGTGTTTCCACGAACCGTCAACATTAGCTGGAACGTTATTTTTCCTTCCAACGTAAAGCGGGTTTTGCATGCCTAAAATCTTGTTTTTTTCCGCTTTATCGTGAACGTACGTTATAACGAAGAAATGTGGAATACTGCAGGAGAACGGAGTGCAATCAAATCGGTATACATAATTTAATAGCATGCTTGCATTACTGATGTATCGTTTGCATGGGGTCCGCATTTACCTATTAAGAAATGAAGTGGAATGGTTGGATTCATCGAATAATGAGTGTAATTTTATTTAAGTAACTATTTAAATGAGGATTGTACACACTTTGGTGCTTACGTATTGAATTAAACTTTCCTTATTATTTTCGTTGGTAACAAACAGGAAAGTACGTTCTGTGAAACATTAAAGATTTTCGTTTAAATAACATTTAATTTTGATCAGTCTTCTCATTTACTGCATGTAGAAAACATTTCATTATAAAACGAAAAATAACATTAGTTTTCGTGTATCCCAACAAATAAAAATATGCTCACTCCCTCAAACCTTAAAATCTCGATCAACCCCTATTTACCACATCGGAATTTTCCTTTACTCATGACATTATCTAGTTTATTTCTGTGTTCAATTTAACAGTTCAACCACTTAGGCGGAAACAGTAACAGACAATTGCAGTTACAATTACAATACATTAGTGGGACCTATAAAAGATAGACTATTATTTTAAAATAAGAAGATATACCCAATTTATATTAGACCATAATATTATAATATCTAAAATCCTCTACGTGCTGGCTTTGCTATAAGCTCAAAAGACCGGGTCTACGTGGGCTCGGGAATTTCTAATGTACCCATATAATCCTACTACGAGTAATATACGGGTAAAGGATCACTATATGTCCTTTGGAAACAACGTCAAGCACCTGAATTTCGGAACGGAACATCCGCAAAAAAGCGGCGAAATAACAAATAATGAGAATGTATGTATAAGACCAAGCTAACTATTAAGTATTTACAGCACATTGCTTAAAGTATAAATTATCATACTATTTTTGAAGTAGGTATTACTTTAATTTTGCCACAAACGAAAGTAACATAACTATTAAAATTATTAATACATATTTAATTTAGTGTGTTAATTACACGACGGTTACGTACAACTGATTGTGCGTGATGTAATAGTTGCAAGTTTTAGATAAATAAGAGGTAACAATCGTTGGTAATTAAAATAACTTTAAAAAAAATGCGTTTTATCATTACACAGTTGAGCAACGTGCAAACGCCTACCCAATTTTAATTAAAACGTTTAAATGGGTCGAATTACTACCTGTACTATCAAAATGAGCCGCCCCGTTTCGACCATAAATTGAAGGGTTGACCGCATAGTAATTAGACTGATTGACACGACACTAGACCTCGACACCTTTGATTTGCGTTGGCTTGGTCAATCTCGATTGCGGCTGATCAAGCCATTGCCATGGCTGATCGGTGATGTTACCCAAAATGCTAATTACTTTTGTAATTAATTCGCCATGCGTGACTTTTGGTCGGGTTTTCTACCGAGCCTACATTAGTGGCTTCGTGGCTGTATTTAAACTATTTATCCACATAATAAAGAGGTTTGCTTACAGACTGCACGTAAAAAAGAGTAAAACAAAAATCTAATTTCTTATTGGCCAATTAAGGCCAGAGGAGTAAAACATTATGTATGTACTTGCTTGGATTAGTTGTCTTGTGTGAATTTTACGTAACGATATTATTAGTAACGTTGGCTGCTTAAAAAGTTACATGGGACAGAAATGTGTTTAACTATTTTAATATCAAGAAACTGATAGATTGTTTAAAACCACAGATGATAGCTTTGTTACACTAGTGGATATTTCCTTTATGTCTCAGTCGGGCGACCAATAACAGTCGTTCATTTCCGCGCGGTTTATAAATCACCGACGCTATTGGCTCGAGAAAATCCGCCGTCATTCGTCTTACGACAGAGACTCGGGCCCATCGGACGAGTATCACCGTATATTTGCCACGGCAAAGAACCTTTTTACACCTGACTGAAGATCATCTTCAGACATCAACATTAGTCATTTCGAAGACTAGAATTTATTCTTGAGAGAAATTTGTCAGATTGCGTAATGTTATATGATGTTCTTTGGTTTAAAACTTATAATTAATAAACGAGAAGACACTTCTAAAGCAGTATGCCAATTCCTTTACATTTATTTAGCCATTACATCAAATAATTGTAAATGACTGTTTGTTGGCATGTAAACCAACAATATTGCACGACCATTTACTGAATAAAACGAGGAATAATTACATTGTATTAAGAGCCTATGTAAAATAAATTCAGGATTTAAAAAAAACAGCTCAACCAATTTTTTGTATTCTTTTGTAAAGTGATGTTAAGAGACGATAACAATCGAATCCTGGAACGCGAAGCTGAACTATTTGTCGTTGAGCTTCAGTCTTTTATTGAACGTACGAGAAGTAAGGAGAGCGTGTATACTTTTGATACGGTTCATTTTATTTCTGCGTGAATCGACATCTCTCTTCCTGCGTAATAATAAATGAACTTTCATTTCTGTGAATATTGAAGTTAACCTTTTCCGAACGACGGTGCCTCATATTTTTGGGTTCATGATATTATTATGACGATATTTTGGACGGGTTAAATTGTGATGCATGAGGATTTGTACAAATAAATGCTGCCGCTTTTGAAATATTGGTCAGAATGTTGGCTGTCGATGTTTCGATGAAGCAATCAGTCTTCAACCAGATCAATATTGATGCGGTTGACAATACAATTGTGTGTTAAAATGATACATTCGTTTAATTATATCTTTTCTGTATTCGTCTCGTTTTTCTCCACTTTTGTAACATTTTGCGGTTAATTGAGGCTTCCGAATCATGCCTCGGTTATTTTGCGTTAGATAGGTTCTCGTAGGAGTCATGGCATTTTCATGGTTCCATTTCAGTTTCATGGAGTTAAGGGTGTTTTAAAATAACCGTATTTAAATTATTGACTATTTTAATGAAATTGTCGGGCATAAGTTTCTTGTTTTATAAGATGTATCTAAGGAACATTCTCGTAGCCCGGTATCGCTCAAGACGGTTAAACAGTTCTCTTACATGAGGAAAGTTAACAAGATATTACGATGTAAAAGTCGTAGGTAATATTTGATAACTTTCGCAAAGTTCCGGGATAATGTCGGTGGTAACTTGGGAGATGTTAATTTTTGCGTAAAGATCTTAGAAGTTATGAGGATTAAAGTAAATTGTTCAAAACGAGAAGTTCCTCCGAACTTAAATTCAATATTATTTTGCAGATTAGCGGTTTCACTTCAAACATGTATAAAATATGTTAATGTCATAATTGGTTTATTTTAACTTCATTAGTAGTTATATATAATCGGAAAGTGAGTTTGGTTGTTTGTTTGTTCCGCTTTTCCGTCGTAACTACTGAACTTGCTTTAAAATTTTGCAGACTTATAGTTAGAATTTTGTATTAAATAATAGGGTACTTTTTATTCAGCAAGAAATGATTTCCCGAGAGAAAAAAAATGTTTGCAATAAAACCAAATAAAACGCGGGCGTAGCCGCGAGCGAAAAGCTAGTAATCAATAAGTTAATAACTCGAATAACTCTACACAATATTACATTCATTCAACCACAATAGTATTTGAATCATTGTTCGATTTACTACGAATTGTGATAATATGCGTTTGAACAAGCAATTCCTAACGTGCATTTAGAATATCGTATAGGATTATTACAAGGGCCCTTCGAAAACCAATATCATCAGATCACATCCTTTGTCACAAAGCGAAATTTTGAGATACATGATACTCTGTCTTTGAAGACTGGGTTCCATAGAAATGTCCCAAGGGTCGACCCTATATAGTATAGATAAGATTAACAGGATCTGAAAGGGTGTAATAAAGCCGCCGAACAGCATATTATGTATGTATATTGTCATTCCATTTCTGTATTGCTTTTGTAGGTCTAGGACATAATATTCTTGCTATAAAGATAGATTATATTGTTCCTTCAACAAAAGTGGATTTACAAGCAAATGGTTAAAAACTAAGCTTATTTTATTAAAGTAAGATATTGTTAAGTTTAGATTTTTATTTCAGTAATGTATTATAACAATTGCACGGTCTTTCGATACATATTAGAAGACGTTCAAAGTTATTGCAAATGAATAAAGTCCCTGTCGTGTATTTTGACCAAGTCCTATTTATTTGTTATAATAATGTTACCTTCAATTATTGAAAAGTTAGGACGAGCGACGGGAAATAGTATGTCACACGCAGATCTTATTTTTACCGAGAAAAATCCTTGAGATTATATAATCTGATAATCTTCTTTAGGCGATATTCACGCACGGATAAGTATGGGCCTTCATAAATCGCTTTCACGTCGTATGCTGAGTCTTAAAAAAAGAAAGAAAGTTACTTTCAGAGGCTTTCGATACCATCGCCATGTTGCTTGTAGTTTTCTGCTGAATCCTAGAATATCTTAGACGGCATTTATTTTTAATCAAATACTTTATAGACATAATGCAATGTTATAGAGCTGTTTTGTTTTTCAAACATCCCTTTAACGTATTATAAGAATTAAAACAGTACAATATTCCTATAGGTACTACTTTCATTATGATATAGGCAGGATATCGAACAACCGGGTCACCTGATGTTAAATGATCAGCTGCCTATGGACATCAGAAACCTCACAAGGGTCGCAGATGCGTTGCCTGCCTTAAAACCCCATAACCTCCAGCCAATCAGTAACGAAGTTTCCTAAAAAGAACCTTCTTAAAAATCATATCAGCGCAATCGAAGCATGGAACTCAGTTTAAAGCCGCCGGCAAAAATGTCGCAGCCATTGGTCCTTGTAATCATTAGAAATGGAATATTTTTTGTAAACATAAACAAGGAAAATGTATCTTGTATAAAATAATACGTTGTGCTGGCTGATGAGCAAGATTAATGAAGCAGAAAGACTTTGATCGATCGTGGTTTTACCTAATAAATGTCCCGAGATTCTCTTGGGAGCAACAAATCCCAGCGTTAAATCAAATGCCTTTGTAATGGATTTGTCAACTGTTTACGCACGATCTCATGCCGATGAGCGATCAGTTAATGGTAATATAATCTGCATTTCAATGCTTTCAGTACTGAATTTAGCTGGAAAGAGTCGGGAGTTCAATAACCCAAATGCTGATTAAGTATTCACCATTGTCATCCAATTTTTAAATAGTTCCTAAAAACACTCTTTGTGCCTTGGGATGTACAAGGTATTACGGTTCTGCTAACCTCTTCTTCTAAACAAACTCTCGAAACATTGTTCAGTAAAAAAAGTTTGAGTTTGACCGTTTTCAGCACTTATTGATATTTTGGCAGTTGCTAAAAGTGATATTTAAAGAGGAATGCAATTCAGTTGTATCCAGTCATGTCCGTATCCTTTATCGAGTATTTTACTTTGAAGCGTCGTTTATTGTATTACGCTTTTCATCACAATGACCTCATTTAGGATATAATATTGGGAAATATCAATCAATCAAACGTTTGCTAGAATTCAAATTCAAATATTACAAAAGCAGGATAATACTATCATGTGATGCAGAGGTGTAGTTACATAAGAATATTTGTACTTGTTCCTTGTTAACAACAAAACTATGTACTTAAGTACTATTTTTTTTCCAAAACATACGTAATCGCTTTTAAAAAAATAATATTTTTCTAGAAAATCATCGATTTGAAAAAACTATTGCGATACTTATTTGCTCGTTTGTTTAAATCAATGCACTGTGCGTCACAATATTTACAAATAGCGGATCCCCTGAGCAAATATTCTTAATCGTAGCGATATTTGCGTACTTACACAAGAATATTTTTCTTATATATCAGACACTGTACAAGCAGTAATTGTAACCTATTTAATAAGGAAAGTCCTGCGCAAAAACCTATGCCCCACGAGTACCTGCTGTTTTAATCATTGACCCACGAGCACTTAAACTAATTTTTTTAACAAGGATAACGGAATTAGACAAGCAAACTTAATTAAAAAAGCCACTCTCCTTTATGGTGCTTGTAGCAATTAGCAAGCTAATGAGACCAAAGGGTTTCCTTTTGGTGGCCAGATGTTTAATTAAAAAACCGGTCAAGTGCAAGGCAGATACTTCGTTCGTGTTCCGCAATTTAAAAGCTTGTGTACACTCGATTTTCAATTTCCACCCATACTTTCCATGTCGGCGAGGCGAGCTAACTGCATTGATTTAATTTCTATTAAGAGTTCGTTATATTGGATGTCACTGCGGCTAGCGGCTTTATAATGTTGTTTTCTTTTATGTATGATTTTGGAAATCAAGGTTGTAAAACTGTGAATATCACTACCTACCTACTCACTATCTGTTTTGCCCTAAGGTTGACTGGTAGAGAATGCCATGAGGCATTAAGTCCACCTTTTGTACTAATTTTATTTTGTGCAATAACGTTTAAATAAATAAATAAATAAATAAATATCATAAAACTTTCTTTGCAACTTATAATTATTCCATTCTCGTTTAATGTTATTTTACCAATATCTTAGGAAACAATAAAAACTCTGCAATTGTAAAACATAACACCTGAGTCACTCCGTGATCACGGCTCCTGAAAAGGAACCGAAACGTCGGGTTTTCCTGTAAATATGAAGTTTGAAGATTAAACCGCGATAGTATCCGTTTGAAAGTAGTTTTTTTTTAAATTGTTATATATATTTAAAACTGCTCTTTGGAACTTTTTCTTGGATTAACCTGCTTCTGCTTATAGCTTGTATATTAAACCAAACTGTCTGTCGTTCACAAGATCCTTACTTTTTTTTTCTTGAGCACTCTGTGTCGCTTGAATCGATTTTACAAGTCCGATTATAACATTGAGTCAACTAAAGCTCAATTTCCGTACCCTTTGATGGAGAACAAGATCAATTGGATCAAGATTAATAACGGTTCTGGAGCCAGGTTGAATTTCTGTAACGACAAATAAATGCGAAATTGGCTCATTTCGATTCGCTGATTACTTCACCTGTATAATACCTATCATAAAATACAATACTGTGTACTACAGCGCTGACTATACAGGTACGTTATAAAGCCTCTTACTTAGAAGTGCGAACAATAATGTTGTGAACACAATTCACTAAACTACTTACATGAGTAGCAAAGAAATTAAGGTGCTTCTACGCGAAAGCAATCAAGAATCACGATGTTTTCCTACAAAAGTTGTTAAACTATAAAAGTTCATGGCTCAGTCTTGAAAATATAAAGATCAGAGCAGTAAACGCCTCGACAATGACCAGATCCGGCGCACATAAGTCGCGTACGACGATAAAGGAATTAAAATGTCCCATTTGAAAGTTACAAGGAAATTAAAACATCAAGTTCGTAAAACAGAAAGTTTAAACGGCTTCGAAACCTGTTTTCTTCCGAAAACTCAGTCTTGGCGGATAAAACTACGTATTGCAGGGGAAACAGGCCATAACAACATCGATTGAAATTATACTTAGACATTTATAGCAGTAGTTAGGATTGGAGGCCGTAAAAGTGATATAAAAAGGGTCGGTGGTCGTAAGTACCTACCCAACTAAGAAACCAGACGTTCTGCAATTTTGTTTCGCTCGGGCCAGTCGTGTATCTGCGAAGCAGATGCTTCATCAGATTTATAGGACTTTATACTGAACCTAATATGTATGTGTTAGAATTTCAATACGATTTTTTTTTGAAGTTGTCATATTTAACGAATATTATTTCTGCCCACGTGGATTTCCAATTCCAATAGCCTAAAGCCTTCCTCGTCAACTGGACTATCCAACACAAAAATTTAATAATAATACTTTGTTCTGTGTCTTAATGTTGATTTATTTTATTAAGAGTTCGTTTGCCTAAAGGCATTAGCAATTGACAGGCCCGTTGGTCGAGTGGCTAGAGACCCTGGCTACAAAACCAAGGGTCGCGGGTTCGAATCCCGCTAGGGGCAAATGTTTGTGTGATGAACATCGGCATTTGTACTCGAGTCATGGATGTTTATAAAACGTATTTAAGTATGTCTATCCGTTCCCTAGCTTCCATAGTACAAGCTTCGAGCTTAGTTTGGGGCTAGGCAATTGGTGTGTTAGTCCAAGGCAAAAAAAAAAGGAAATATAAATGCCCTGGACTTCTGCTTCTTTACACTATTTTTCAGATCATTAGCAACATTATATGTACGTAGATGACAAAAAAGAAATGTTCCTCACACGAATGTCCTGTTTAGAATTTGAACCTGCATTTCACACTTCTTCATCGATCAGCCACTGTCTGCACGCCCAGTCTAAGTTGGCAAATGAAATATTCACCAATTGACAGTACAAAAAGGCTTCTTAGTGGCAACTACCTAACTCTAAGGGACCAGACGTTGGCAACCTTGTTTGCCGCTTCGCCGTCTAGCGCGGGACGTCCACGGTACAGTTAGTAAATTAGTTTGAGCGATCGCTTTTTCTAGGAAAAGTTCGATAAAGAAGATATTTTTAAATTGTACGCGGGAGGAATGTCCTGTTGATAGTTTACTTGATCAAGTGCGAGACATTAAATCATTTTTACTCTGATTAAGGTTGATTTTTGCGTAGAAAAGTTAAATGATTAATCTATTGACTAAACAAATAAATGTAATATTGGTGTATCTGAATATTGGTCCTTTATTCAAATCGTCGTAACACTAGCTTCTAGGCGAAACTTAAGCAAAGCGTACTTATAAGCATAATCAACATTTATTATGTTAGAAGTAGCGAGTATCATTACAATAATACCAAAAATAAGATTCTGCACGTGACCGTAAATTCTTAAATCAAACCCACTTTCTCTAAATTAAATCAGTTTCTAAATTAAATCTTGTCTAAATTAAATCAGAATACAAATTCATACATCTTTTCCTTATGCCTTCATTTCGTTAAATCTCTGTTTTAGTCAAAAATATTAGGTAAATCGTCGCATAATATTCTTTATAGCAAGAATAAACGGTAAGTATCAGTGGGGTGCAAATTTCTCAAGATATTCCCACGTAATAATGTGGGACGGGGGCGTCTTTCGAGGTCATTTTCGTTGGATATGATGGCCGAACGATTTCAATATGCCGCGTGTTTCAAATAACTTCGCGCGCGTGCCTCGCAAGCTTCGGCCACGAGCAATCAATGGATTATGGAATAAAATATTGAATTGAATTCCGAAGGCATTGTCGTCTCCGCTGAGATTAATAATGTGTTTATTATGCATAATAAATGAAGAATTAATTTTAAATGGATATAAGAGGTACAAATGAATTTGTTTTAAGATTTTTGGATGGTGTAATTGTCCATCAATAAAATTTCTGATTGTTGAAAGTGGAAAAGGAAAAGAAGAATAATATTCAAACTAAAATCACTTCCAAAGTAAAATATGGCTTCAGTCTACATCAATTTCAAAATAGTCTGGTCTGGCCTTTATAAAACTTACCCTTAAACGAAATGAAAAATACTTAAAGGTACCTGAGGGGCGCAGACGCGCAGAAGCACCGACACTCAGAAGTATTAACCGCCCCATGTAATTTTTCGAAATCATAAACAGCTCTATATAAATCGTCAAACACATAAACATCTCTATGTAAATTTGCATAATTATACAGCGTGAGAAGTGTGGTCTGGTGTAATGCTGTGTCTTGTATGTGCATGCAGTTAGCTGCTGAGCAAACACACGACGCGCTTGCTCCTGACCGGCCGCAGATATCGTACTGTTTAGCAAAGAATATAAAATTAAGGTGCTAGAAGTGAAAATATTACTTTCTGCACTATATAAATCTGCAAAATCAATAACAGCGCTATGTAAATTTGCATAATTAAACAGCGTGTGATGTGTGGTCTGGTGTAAGGCTATGTCCCGTGAGCGCATGCAGTTAGCTGCTGAGCATACACACGACGCTTGCTCCTGACCGGCCGCTGATATCCTACTGTTTGTCACGTAGAATAAGAAATGAAGGTTCTAGATGTAAACATATTACTTTCCGGTCTATATAAATCTGTAAAATCATAAACAGCTCTATGTAAATTTGCATAAATATGCAGCGTGAGAAGTGTGGTTTGGTGTAAGGCTGTGTCCTGTGAGCGCATGCAGTTAGCTGCTGAGCAAACACACGACGCTTGCTCCTGACCGGTCGCAGATATCCTACAAATGTTTAACATGTTGAATAAGAAATTAAGGTGCTAGATGTGGACATATTACTTTCCGCGCTATATTAAACTTCGAAATCATAAACAGCTCTATATAAATCTTCAAAATCGTAAACAGGTTTAAGTAAATTTGCATAATTATAAAGCGTGAGAAGTGTTGTCAGGTGTGTCCTGTAAGCGCATGCAGTTAGCTGGAGCTGCTTGGCAAACACACGACGCATTTTCCTGACCGGCCGCAGATATCCTACTGTTTAGCACGTAAAATAAGAAATTAAGATGCTAGATGTGAACATATTACTTTCCGCTCTATAATAATCTTCGAAATCATAAACAGCCCTATATAAATCTTCAAAATCGTAAACAGGTTTAAGTAAATTTGCATAATTATACAGCGTGAGAAGTGTGGTCTGGTGTAAGGCTGTGTCCCGTGAGCGCATGCAGTTAGGTGGAGCTGCTGAGCATACACACGACGCTTGCTCCTGACCGGCCGCAGATATCCTACTGTTTATCACGTACGTAGAATTTGATATGAAGGTGCTAGAAGTGAAAGTATTATATGTATATGTTATCTGTACAAAAAATATGACAGTATATTTAAAACAATCCTTTCTAGCAAGAAATGTTCTAATAAGAATATTATAAAATTGATTTAAAAGTTGAAATGAGCTTTAAACTAACTGCAACTTGTACTATGAGTCGTATCTACAAAATTTTATCATAGCAGATTTATTATAAGTAAGTAGACGAAACGAAAAGTATACGCACAAAATATTTTACACTATAAGTCAGGTCACTCTTACTCGTGTCCCAACTTCTACGAAAAATAAAGGACATTTCATAAATCAATGAATCTTTAATTAGGTTTGTTTGAAACTTTACGTTCTCGCAAAGCATAGCGACAGTGAAAAAACTTTTTATTAAAAAACATTTCACCGGACTGTTTTGTAAACTCGTAAAAAGTTTTAAAAAACATTCTCAATGGATAACTGCTGGAACTCAATTTTCTTATCCAGCCAATCTAATTCCGTATTCTCAGTGGTCCCGGGCAACTATGTCTTGCACGGTAAAATACCGTTTACATTTCTGCTTTCCAGTTTACTTGTCTGGCTAACTCGTTGCGGTAGAGCCGGTTCCAAGAAATTTCAGATTTGCATTGATATTTCACCCCGATACATGGGTGCACGGTTAAATGCATGTGAGTTGGACATATTGCATCTATCAGGGTAGCAAAAACGCTTGAGTGAAACTTGAATGCTGAATCTGATCGGATTAAGATTTATAAAATGTAATTTTAAATCACATTATTGGATCAACAAGATGTATGCTTTATTTAAATACGATCTTAAAGTAATCTTTTCTTTCGTGTATACCATTCATTATAATAACAATATTAACTTCTTAGCCTGGCTCCAGTTATCACGGGTAATCTATCATGAATAACCCTCTTCGTGGGATAAATTATAGTGCGAACGTAAATGCGAAACACAGGTGCACTTCCAATTTAGCCACGCTTATAGCTCACAAGAGCTCATAAGACGATCGATGGGGATTGATCGAGAGCAAAGGCTTTTCGAACTATAACCTAAGGGTAAACTAATAGCATAATAACATTGTTTAACTTAACTTGCATTGAAATTTACATGGTAGCATATAGCAAATATAAATAGCCTATAAGTAAATATTTTTATTATCATCAAATAATATTTATCGTCATCTAACTTTTAAGTTCTCCAAAAGACAACATGACATTTTCATTAAATGTAATACGACAGCCAACATGTAACATCGAACAGGAAAGCGAGTACATAACGGAACAATGCACATAAAATCGATGTATTGTAATAATTCGGAAGCTGTAACTTCCCGGAACAAACCGGCACTAAAACCGTGGGATAGAAGTTTGTAAAAGTTGCGTGTGCGGTGTTACACCGCGTTTTCTCTGTTCCGACACGATACGGCATTAAAGTTTTACACTTTAAATTATTATGCACCTGAGCATCTAGCGTTTCGTTCAGCGTATGTTACATTTAAGACACTGACGGTTACTAAAGTGCTATACGAGTGCTTTTTCAGTATTGTAAACCAGTAAAAAAAAGTTTTTAAGAGATCAACTTCTTACCTAACATCTCTGATCAATGTCAATGTTGATTCACATTCATTGTCCCATTTTACCAATAAAAAATGATTTAAAAAATCCCGAATGTGTGCATATTCAAGATATTTTTTGATCATTTTTTAAATAACTGCCTTGTGTGGTTTTATGGACCATTATTTCCAAGCTCCGTTGTTCTAGCCTGAACAAAGACTTTTGAAGTATGTACCTAATTTTGCTCTTGAAATAACCTTTCTTTAAACTCTTATCAGCCAGTGTTCTGAAATACAATGAAGATAATTTCCATGGTTGTTATAAAATGATATTCAAATTCACAGACACAACCAATGATCGCGTGATTAGAATTGATTCAAACTCAGAACGTGCACATTAGAGTGATTCAAACGGTCAAGCCGAACGTAACTGTCAACATTAATCAGCCGTTTACATAAATAACGTTTGGTGTGAACCGTCATCCACATCGGAACGCTACTGTGACGTTGTTTTATCGTTGTGGTCTTTACGCGCCTGTTTAGCTTGTCATTTGTTATTGCTAATGACTATCTAAAGAGATTAGGTTCTAGCTAAGCATAGGATGAAAATATAGCATTGATGAAAGGTAAAACTAAGTATTTTTGATAGCCGATGAATCCCAAGATGGTTTGACAACAAGTTGTTAAAAAACTATGTCAAAAAACAAATATTATTTTACGAGCTGCAAATTTCTTTTTTATGACTAGTGGCCGCCCACGACTCTGATAGAAATGGACTATCTAATACAAAAAAAAATTAGAAATCGAACCAATAGTCCCTGAGATTAGCGCATTCACAGTCAGTTTAATTGTTTGTAACAAACACACTTTCAACACACTTTTAACAAACAAACTTCAGCTTGATTATATTATATAGTATAGATTGTTACATTTTTCAATATAAATACCTCCTTTAAAACTCCATAGGAAATCAAATATAGTTAACAATATCATGTTTCACTTTATTTTCCGCTAACTTCACCGATGCGATTCCAGTACCCGACTGCAATACGGCGATATCGTTACGCATTAACTATTTCGTTTGTATTTTTCCCGTGACTGGCACCGGTAAAGCCGCACTGAAGCATTCCGTTCAGCATTCCTCTATCCCGGGCTAGAGGGCTTTGTGCATCAAAGCCTAGTTTGTGATAAAAATGAAACATTGCGTGCGATGCAACCGGCAATTATATTTCAAGAGCGGACGCTCCAACGTTTGATGCGGCGGTAACGCGATACTTTGCAGTTTGCGTTTACGTTTTGCAAAGTTCTGAGTGTATGTGAAATGTAGACATAGCGAGGGTTGTGATGTGAAAGATAATTTACATTTTCATTTTTCGAAAATCTGATTATAAGTAAAACTAATTTCGTTAGTGTTGTGACTAAACAAATTTCAATACCTATTCAATTATTGAACTATCGATCCCAATATTTGATTACAATGCTTTTATCAGAGTAACATAATAATTTGTGCTATAGAAATATAGCTAGACTTAGTTATAATCCACTTACAAACTCTCTTTGTTTTAGCAAACGTGCCCCACTAAAGCTTACAGTCACGGCTCATAAGATTAAGAGAGGTCGCAGGAAAAATAAGAGACTTAATTAAAAGTGGAAAACACCCGTCCAACTTCTCCCACATATTTTTACAAGCAAGTCGAAAGTAAGAAATCTCTAGAACGGACGTGTTCCTCTCAAACAGGGCGGTTGTAGATCCCGAGTTAGTAACAAATGTTTTAACGTTTCGATACAAGTGGAAGTGCTAAATCTTAGGGCGTAAATCACTGGCTGTGTAATGTATATAGCTTCAGCTATTCGCCGGATAAATCTGGTACTTCCTCTGTGTTCAATGTCAGGTGCGGTACGTGTATACAGTATAGCCGTGGCGGGTAGTTGAATAATTTACAGATCGCGTTGAGCGGACTCGGCCAACGACGTACAACTTGCGAATAATTAACGAACTCACGGACGTGTTTCCTTTAAAAAAGGGCATTCGTCAAATGACGAACTTTCTCTTTATGATTTTTTTATACCGTTTTTCTTTAGGAGACGTGATAAGTTGACATTTTGACCTTTAGCGGCCACTAGAGATGCTTGGGGTACCGCTATTATATAAGAGTCTCTACTCTTATCTCATATACTCGTATCTTCGTACAATAAGGGGCCGCTTCACTTCTCTTAGGCAAGTTCCTTATATAAACCATTGGCTGACTACATACCTACTCAATTGTTACTCAATACTTAATTAGGCCTTATAACAACCTAATGTTGTTACTTAGTAATGAACCTAATTTTAAAAATGTTTGGTTTGCAAATGTTACGGTTTTTAAGACCTAATTAAAGGATATCAAGTTATTTATCAAAACATTTATTTTAATGCGCGTTGATTGTATTTTCAAGACAATACTTTGTTAGATACGGAATAAAAGAGCTTTGTGACAAAATCTAAACATTTTATTTTTCACGATGGCAGTTTAGTTCCAACGCAATTCAATTTCTTACAACACAGTGAGCACATTTCGGGAATGAATTTCATTTTCCACTCTTCACAAACTTTGAAAGGAAAACTGAATCTTCCGAACTAACTTATATCTGCCATATCCACTAACTTCAGCAGTACATATTTCTATAAATGTTTACCTGAACTTTGCTTCAAAAATAGGGGAAAAGTTTTAAGAATGTCCCAAAAGGATATTATTTGTTGAATAATTTGTTCGTATCCGATATGATAGGGAAATGGCATTTGTTCTGTTTACATGAAATGTTGTGTTGATGTTCGGCGGTAGGTTGTGAGCAAGTTTGAAGCTAAAGTTCTGAAGAATGTTCATCAGAATGTTAAGGTCGATGCTAATTACATTAATCTCGTGTTGCTCAAAACACCGTCTATGTACGCATTGCGCAACCACGCATCTGATTCAACAAGGAACGCAAACGAAGTATTAAAAAGATAAACAAGGCACAAAAGCGAAGCGACCTGAACCGTAGGCGTGAAACCGACTTTGAATTTCAAAAAGCCTTTGATGTGCCACTCTCGCCTCAAATTGTTTTGTAAACAGCCGAGGCTTTTTTCACATTCGTGTCAATTGTCAACACGTTAGGCATAGTCGATTAAACTGTGTGCGGTCACCGCGGAGTATCACTATCACTACATAGAATAAAACAAATTCACATGCCACTGTCTGTCCGAATATATGTATGTTTGCTTAGGTTTAAAGTAGACATTGGAGTTTGATGCGGTGAAGGTTATAATGTGCACAAAATAGTATCTGGAGTAAAAATAATATCGTTTCAATGCAAAACTGGGGCGGCTCGCTAGTTTGGCAAATAATACATACTAGGAGTGATTTTGACAGCTACTGTTTTACTGTGATCCACACAAAATTGAATAGTTTAAATAGTGTGGTGTAGTGTGTTATTAGCATTATAAAGGTTTCCAATTTGGAAATTGATTTAATAAAACTAAAGTATAATATTACAATTTACAACTAGCGTTCATGTTAATTTTTTTTAAATATTTCTTCATGTCCGTTGTTTTAATATTTAACTTTTCCAGATCAATTATTATTTTCTTAACCAGTACAGATTTATTTTGTGAGGTTACACAAAATACCAAGTTTTCGTTTTCGTTCCGAGCAAGATTCGCGCTAACTGTTCCTAAAGATATTATATGAAAATAAATGGACACTTACTAAAATTCCACATCGAGGGAACATCGTTTTAGTTCATTCTGTGCGCGAATCGAACCCGCGCCATCTTAGTATAACAAACAGTCTCCATTTACCAATACAGCAAATCGGTCGTCAAATCAAATTACACTTTAACTACCCAATATGCTTCGGTAAAGACCGTTATGACAATAAAATGTTTAAACCGACCTTTACTTTTATGTGAGTCGGCTATTCTATTATTTAAAGGACATGCTGCCAGCAAATTCGAAATCTGGCCGAAGTCCAAATTGAATTAAACGTGAGGGTAGGCCAGCCCACAACCGAACTTTGATCGCATGGCAAATGGGTCTGTGTCGCCCGTTAGTTGCCTTGTCGGCCCTAACTGCTGTTCTATTAAGAAAATTGAACGTAAAGCAACGTATGAAATCGCCTCATTATTTTGAATGGGTTATGCCGAGTTAATTGCACCGCTTGGGCCTGCCTTTTGATACACTTTAAGATTTTTAAGAGAAAATAGCGAGAGCTAATGGCCCTTTCGCTGGTCTTGTGGTTTAATCATCTTGCTGTGCATAGTAGGCGTGATTGTTGAGTTCAATTCACGGTTCGGACAGAATGGGATATTTTGATAATAAGACGGGTCGGGAAAACTTTAGGAAAAAAATAATAATGTTGCATCTTGATTAAGATTTATTTAGCTTGTGTGTTATTTAATATCTTGAAAATGACTGTTGTAATATTTGTTAAATTGTCAGATATAGGTACTTGTGAACCTAACAAACTTTATTTTCAAGTACTTACAATGTTGCAAATTACTTTCTTAATTCGAATGCAAAACTCGTGCCTCGTTTCTATTATTAAAATGTTGTTTTAAACTGAAAGAAAATGTATTTAAGATTCTTGAAAGATATAATCTACAAGTCCTCTCACTTTAATATGCCGCTTGTGTAAATACCAGAAAGCAAATAGCATTCACCTTTTGAAGTTTAACCTCAAAGGGTAGAAATGAGTTCAGCGGATAAGTGAGGCAAAATGTAGAAACATAAACTGGATTCATAATTGCGTAAGAATTCCTTTTATAAATATGCATGCAGCTTAGTTATGTA
The DNA here is from genome assembly GCA_958496325.1 of Nomophila noctuella. Lineage (NCBI taxonomy): Eukaryota > Metazoa > Arthropoda > Insecta > Lepidoptera > Crambidae > Nomophila > Nomophila noctuella. The sequence continues at coordinate 5,728,360 of OY292488.1, forward strand.
ATACTACAGCCGCTTGAGTCGATCTGCATGTTAAATTGATTTTCTATATTATATGCCTTTAGATCTAAGATTTTATTATTTTTCGACGGTTAAACCATGAAGAAAATTTTTGTCAATTGAAATACATAGTATCATGGTATTGTGACTGATTGAATCCCAACTAATATTATAAATGCGAAAGTAACTCTGTCTGTCTGTCTGTCTGTCTGTCTGTCTGTCTGTCTGTTACGCTTTCCCGCTTAAACCTCGCAACCGATTTTGATGAAATTTGGTACAGACAATCTTTAGACCCTGAGACAGAGCATAGGCTACTTTTTATTTCGAAAAAAAGAAATCCACGCGGACGGAGTCGCGGGCGGCCGCTAGTAAACTATAATAATGTTTTCACTAACATCGCTTTCAAAGATGGAAATATGTTACATAATTTCAAACTTACGTCAATCGAACTGAAAACAGATTAAGTATCGAAAATAAGTTTATGGCTGTTTTATTAACTATTTAAAATGGTCCAAGATAATATTGTCTCTGAAAGATTAAATACGAGGCGTAGGTACTTGAAAATGTTTAGCTCTCGGTTTATGAAAGCCGCGATAGATCCCTGGCGAATGTTAGGTTCAAAATAAACATGCGTTTCGTACGTAATATAAGATTATTGACTTTCGCGTAACATTATACACACTTAACAACTAAATCAGGACTGTTTTGCACTAAGATTGACTGATAGAGAATGCATGTGCCCTTAAATACGCCTCTTATACAATTTCATATCATATATAGTACAATTAAGAATATATAGATTTATAAATATAAAACAAAAGGTGCTATTTAATCAAAACTAAGACTAAACACGATTTGGTCAATGTCAGTATGGAATGTTTTCAACATTTTCAATGTGCGTTTCGACGGTTTCGAACGTCGTTTTAAAACAAACACCAAGAATCCCAACACATACGTATAACCACCGTTGTACTCAACATTTTGATAAAGATGAAAAATTGTTTCTCCGGCTTAGGGGCTCCTTGGACGATTAATCTTACCGCAGATGTATTGTTGATCTCTGCGGGAGGAACTTTTGTGTCCGAATCGCGAACGGGATCAAAAGGTTGTGATGTGAACGCTATGATTTTAGACGCTTGTATAACTAGGACGAAAGGAAAACGGGTTATGAAAGTTGGGAAAGATTGATATTTATTGAGATACGATTCGTATAAATAAAAAGTACGTAATTTTTCTTGGAAAAAGGTTTTTGTGTTTCTTATAAATGACTCCCAAGGTCGATTGTTTCTTAGTTAAATATTTCGAATTGCTATAAACAAATACATGAACTAAATGTTTATGACATAACAGCTCACGTTCTTATAGATTTTTTGGCAAACAGTAAATATGCATAACACGGCATATGATTTTATGATTAAACTAACCCGAGTCGGAATTTATAATTTGAAATCCGGGCAAAATGCGCAAGTCCCAGGTTCGAATCTCGTGTCTCGTTAACAGAGTGACTCGTGCAAACAGCTGGCCAATTCAGATAATGGGAATCTATTGAACTGCCGTCAATAGTATTATCGATAAGCCGATTGTCGATTTGCATGCTTTGCACTTAATAAAATTGCCCTGTTTTAGGTACGAGTAGTTTAGTAGTTGGTAATGGCTAGATTCAATTTAGCAATGCACTAGGTAAATTGATCCTTAATTTAGGAGTCCATGTTTAGGTCGAATATAGTTAATACTAGCGGCCGCTCGCGACTCTGTCCGCGTGGAATTCAGATTCCACGCACATAGTGTTTTACTATTGCTTAAAGCCTTCCTCGGCTCAAGGACCAAAAATGCAATTTTTTTTTCAATTCGTACCAGTATCTCCTGAGATTAGCGCGTTCAAACGAACAAAATCTGCAGTTTTGTTATATGAGTATAATATTATTATATTAGTAAAGATAAGTGAACATTTTTGAAGTAACGCTGGTCTTTTATTACTACCCCTGTGGATGTCATATAATGCGACTAGGTGTAAAGGATGTAAGTACAGTAAACTACAAAATTTTATCTCACTGTCGAATAATGTTTAAATTAAAAACATACTTATTTAGACGCACTTACACACAGTCCCATAGATTTTAGCGAAGAAATACATCAGAGAGATGTTGAAAACCAAGCCAACGACCGATTTACTCTATAAAAAGATGAAAGCGCAACATTTAATGAAACGCAAAACGTTCTTGCCTGATGGAAGGAAATCTTATAAAGTGGAATATTTCCAATTTGTTCGACATTATGCACTATATAAGTAACGTGAAACGAGTTCATTAGCAGAGCCAGAGGCAGCTGTGCGCCATATTTCACTGCTATACAATTTCCGCCATGACATTTTAGCTGCATGTGAAATAAAAAAATAATTCAAAACTCTTTATAAGCGCGCATTTTAACTTTATTTAAAACTTTATGAGAATTAAAGTAGTGAAGTTTAACGTTTTGACATATATTATATTTCTGATCTTTTCATAGGTTTGTCATAAGATGAACACTAAACATTATGTCCATTTCAAAACTTAGATGACTTAGGTGACACGTATTATTTTTAGGCTCGTATAAAAATTAAACGATAATTAAAACGTGGCTGTATCTGAGCATGTAGTTTTTAATTAAAATGAGTATTTTTGATTGAACGAGTATTCTTGTTCGATGAACTGTCATCGAACAAGAATGACCCTCACTGCTCTTATAATTATTTTTATCTTACTTAATCATTACTTAAATAACTTGCATCTGCAGTTTTAATATAAGTTACTGTTGTTCAATTACGTGGGCGCAGGAATATACTGGGTTATTATAACAACGTACAAATGAACACTTAACCACATTTGGAAACAGTGATTAACAGTGTGGTTTCTGACTAGCGTAGTTCATATTGCCAACACACCGATGAAAATGAAAAAAAAACAGTGGCTTATATTTCCGATGATAACCGCACTATTCATAAAATAGAAACATTCCAAACTCTGTCGCGATAGCACAATATGAACATTAATATTTCACGGGCAAAAAGCAGATATAATAAATTCACGGCGTGTTTTGCGTAAGTTTCACGCAGGTACGAAATATATCCGGGCAAAAGAAAAAAACTGTTAAAAACGGGACGTTTGCGGAATACGAACAATTGTATAAATGAAGGGAAGATTAATGCGATGCGACCCCTATATATTTGTGTACGGACGTTTTAGCAAGATTCGCACATTGAAATTTATTTATAGGTTCATATACATGACACAAGCTTACGTGTTTCATTGCTCTCGCGATTTATAGGCGGAGGCAATGACACGTTGTGGTGAATTATTGAATTTTTAATGTTAATGGTAACGTTCCGTTGACGCTTTCCGTGGGCGAACGTGCCACAGAATTTTGTTTCCGATAACTGGCTATCAATTCGTACACGACGTACATTATTAAAACGTATCGAGCAAGGTTGAGTGAGTACCTGCCTCCAGGGTTTTGTATTGGTTTATCGATATTATCTTTTCAATTTCTTTTCAGTACGTTTTCCAACTGACAAAAACCACAAAGTAAAAATTATTTTCGAGGTACCCAAGGCATAATTGTGCACTGATCATATTTTAAAAATTGTTTCTATCGGTTAGTATCCGTCCCATAATAGAGCAATATGTTTTACCTATAAACATTACACACTCAATCTAGCCTACCAAATAATTTTTAGAATATTTATAAATTCTTGCCAAAACGTAGAAAGTTTGCATATTTATCCAAAATAAATTTGTAATGTACCCTAATAATTTAATTACACGTTAGGGAGCTGCCCTAAAATTATCACCGACACTGAAAATTATCAAGCTCATAATTTAAATACTACAAGCTTTCATTAAAATATTTGGAGGAAATACTAAATACTACGTGCGTAGGTATTATTTAATTCAGGGTGTCAATTAAGCCAACACCTTTTAACTATCCTTATACGTTCAGAAATTTATTTCGGTACATATTACTAACTGACTTTCAATTACGAGTAGCAAGGCTTTTGAATGATTTATCTTAGTCACTGTAATACAGCCCAGCCCATTTTATCCTAATTCCTATATTTGTTACATGTAAATATTAATCAACTGCACCAATGAAGTTGTTTGATTACTTCCACTATGCTTAAAATTTAACTCCTAATTTAATTGTTGTAACGTATCAACAGCTTAGTTTCCCGGAGGCCTATGCTGTGAATAATAAATAGTCATACTACATAAATAAACTATTTAAAATAAAATTATGCGTTCATGTTTAACTTTATCGTGGAAAATATAACAAAAATTCTTATAACCTTCGCCATAAGGTTGATTCATACGCATTACATCTAAGCACTTCGGTATCCGAGCTGTCAAGTTGTGTTCTACCAGTTTTCAATCAGCGTTATTTTCTGTCACTCGCTTGCTTTGACATGCAAAACACGTTCGAGTATTGACACACGGCCCAGCTGTGACTTGACGTTGACGTTTTTAATAATGCTGAGTGTAGCCGGGCTTACACGCAGTTAATACTTATCATTGAAATATTAGACCAGTCGAAAAAGTGTTATTGATATATTGATAATAAAATATTCATCAGGCTTAGTTTGTTTTTACTGTCTTGATCAGTCTTGAACGCCACTATATGTTTCTAAAAATAGGCTAGGCTATTAGGTAATGCATTTCGTGAATGGGGAGAGTGAAGACAATCCATCGGGTTTAAAAGCCGATTAATTATTCAAGTGATGTCTCGGTTGTGCAAAAAAAGATAGAGACGATCATAACAAAGCTACCAATATTAATCTTTGTAAACACTCTTTTGTATCTGTTTGGGAAACAGTTGTCCCTTGAAAAACAAGTAGCCGTGAAACACAACGCGAAAATTACTTCCACTAAATAAAGTTTAGTCTCCAATGACACACCTGTTACTCGTACCATGCAACAGTGTAAATAATAAAGCACTTGCTTGTACTCGTAGAAATAGCAACTTAGCAAGTGGTTATTTTGAGAGAGTATGATTTATGATAAGCAAAACTTAGATTTTTTTACGAAGGTCCATAATTGATTTCCAATTTTCTGTACATACCTGAACGTACATATTACAATACCTGTAAATATTGATTATTTATTATAGCTACATATTTTATGTCTTAACTTGTTTATTTATATGTGATTTCATTAAAAAAATTAATTTAAATGTGTAAATATTTATACATGCATACATGAGCCATACCTGCTGTGGTTTTATCGCTTATGAACACTATTTCCACCTTTTTCACTAGCACCAAACAATTCGAGGTTGAAGGTTTACAAACAATCTGCAGAATGAAAATGAAATGGAATAACTCTGCACCTAAATATTTCATTTTGAGTTAAAATAACTCGACTAAAATATTAGAAAAGTGCTTTCACTCTCCTCAGTTATTTGGGTTGGTGCTGCTAAATACTTTTTCTTTAAAGGTACAAGTTACATTACACATTTGGAACCCTTTTAAATTGAAACTGTAATTGCGCCGCGCGAACAATGCGCTTGGAAGACGAGGCATGTATTGTGCGACTCAGTGTTGTTCAAACATTTTGAGATGAATCCTTATAACATAAATAGCTTACTTGAATCTACTTACTTCTAATTCAGTTAGATAAATGAATAGGAAAATAATAAACAATTCTGTTATTTATAAAGAATTGTTTGTCTGTCCCATAGACTCTATACGGACTCATATGAAAGAGAAGGAGGGAGAAAGAAAAATGCCTCTTTAGGTTAGTAGTTTAATAATCTTGCAGCAATGAACTTGCAGTCATCGTTCAGTTTTCGGATCATACAATATTTGCATTGGATTAAAAACTCTCAAAAATAACAATTGTTTTAAAATTAAAAGTTTCACTAGTATCTTCACATTTATCGCAGTCTTGAGGCTACGAAGCTTCTAAAATCAGTTTGATTCCAATGTTATCCTTGTTTTTGCGGTTTTACAGTTTGATAAACACTAGTATTCATGTTACAACTGAATTTAAATGTGAACTTGGGGGACACCGACCGCCATTGCCTTAAGAACTATTTTCGAACGAATGCCAAAGGAATCCAGCAGAACGTATATGGGACAAACAAAATTCAGGCTCTTATTGTGTTTGGAGCAAATTAAATAGTAGGCAACGGGGCTGAATAGACTTTTTATTTCTTATCCAGGAGTCTTTTTGTCACTATTTAATTAACCTATTCGGATTCCTTAGTGAATTTACTTCGGGGAATAGTATGTGAGTGGCTTGAGCAAATTAGGCGACGTAATTTTATTTAGGGAGTGTATGCCAGCTTTAAAAGGAATACAATGTTTTATTGTAGTAGATGATCATGAAATAAAAATACTTTTAAACGGATATAATCGCGGTATATTCTTGAAACTACATATTTACAGGAAAAGGGAAAAAAAAATTGAAAAGGAGCCGAAACGTCGGGTTTTTTCCTGTAGTTTCAAGAATATACCGCGATTATATCCGTTTAAAAGTAGTTTTATTTCATGAGTAACAGTCGCGTAAACCTAAGAAAATATTATGTAGTAGATGATTTTAAATGACATGAGTAATTTATGTAAGTGTCGCATTTTTAGTCAAGTATTTTTTTTATTTAAACCGAGTTGTCCATAAATATGCTTAAGAAGTGCTTATAGATATTATACTGCAAAATATAATTTTGCCGATTCCAATAAATTCGATCAGCGAGAATTGTATAAATCTGTCTTAAATACAGAATAGCTATTGGAACAATTTCATATTTTATTGCCTATATCGCCATAATAAATCAGCTACTGAGTTTTCATTATTCAAAGCCTTTCCTTTGTGTTCGATTATTAATTATTATTCCCGAGGTGGCTTTTGTTATATTGACGCCTTCATTCGGGAACTTTGCGAAGTTTATAAGTGCTCCTCTCTTCTTTAAGAAAAGTTTTGATTTTGCAATTAACAACCGCTTTATTGTAACATAGTGCGGGTTTGAATATATTTCAAGAGTCGGCTAAAACGACTTTCTCCTTGTCAAAGTTTCGTTCTTTTGTCGCCATTTTAATTATTTATTGCTAGAGATCCTAGTCGTCTTCGGGAAAATTTTGTAAAGCGCTGAAATAAATTGGTTTTATGATTAATACCTACAACAAAAAATTGGTGACTTTTTTATCTTTGTTCTTTAAAACTCTTGATGATGATGAACTACATATATTGGTGCATATAAAATATCCAAACAAGTTCTTTTCCCCCACACAGGAGAAGATAAAAACAGTAGAGATACTTCATAATTCGTACTACGGCCATAAAATGGTAGCTTTTCTTTTTACCAAACGGTACTGGAGTTCTTTTTGCCTGGTACGCTAGTATGCCTTGGGCTATAAATTGGATCTGACGTTTTTGGCAACTGTGATGTTGTAGCAAAAATGAACAAACTTTCCATCCCCAATTACGGTAAGCCGCTTTGGTGCTTTGGAAGAAAAGTAAATAAGGAAAGAGAACGCTCACTACCTTATTCTTATCTTCAACCAATCGAAATATTGTATGATAATAAAAAAAATTGTTAAGAAATCATCAAGCGTGTTTTTTCTTCAACTATAGAATAGTTTTTATAATTGTACAGTCATGAGCACTAACATGTATACAAACACATCGAAATTTGAACTTTACTGCTTTGACATAAGAGTCGAGGTGTATACATGTTATTGCTCGTGACTGTACTGTATTACGAGTAGGCAGGTAGGTGGGTAGGTCCTACTTAATGTTAACCGATGTTTAAATCTATTGAATTATCGATGAATTGAATTTTATAAATAGAAACTAATATAATAAATGTCTGCACCACACACTCGTGTCTAGTCGGCGACATCCAAACAAAGCGTTTCAAAGCCAAAACGGTTCAGAGGAAGTCCATTTGGGCACCCAATTTTTGAGCCCTCGAAACTTTAGCACCTGACCTTAATCCTTATGAGCGTTTAATCGTATTATTTGCTAGCCAAAAATAAATGAAAATGCCTTGCCAGAATCAATCGGTGTTCAAAGTACACAAAGCTAGGTGCTCATGTTGCGGTTGCTCAAAAAAATTGGGTGCTCATAGTGGTCTAACCCTTAGAACGTCCCCGAGCCTCACGAGGGAATATTAAGCGATATTTTGGAGGGACCGATGGGCGTATTATTTTGTACCTCAGACATATAGCTTCCGGCCAGGCCTAGCTCTCGGATGATAGATTGCCTCTTTCGGCTGATTCCCTTTCTTCGCCATGAAATTTTTCAACTGGACCGATAAGGGTACTCCTCGGTTTTGTGCGGTATAAATAAACTGATTTATAACGGCTCGCGGAGAGCGCTTATGACATCCATAAGAATTTATAACAGGCGACCAAGGAACGACTTGGTAATGCTACATCCGCTCTTTTTCAACTATCATAGACACAATTTATTTCAATAAGATGCTTTAAATTTCTAGAACTAAAAAGTATTTTCTAAGTAATTTAAGTGAGCAGTTTATTCAATATCGATGATTCGAATGAAGCCGTCGGTCTTGTCTAGTGAAAGAGATCTTTTATGATAGTAAGAAAAATCCAGTGTTTGGAAAAGAACATGGAAAAATTATGTAAAGAAAAAAAATGGAAAATATTAAAGATTTTTGAAGAATTAAAGAGAAAAAAACCTTCCCACGCAGAAGAAGCTTACTGTTAGTTTAATTAACTTTCATCTTATTTTTTACTACCCTGTGTATATTCCAAAGTCTACACAGCATTATTTAAGGCATAAAAAAAATATTTCCAGAATTAAAATTTTCGCGGAGTATTTGTGAGTGAGTCACAACCGGTACAAATATTGGAATATTAATTATTAAACATGTGTCTAATATATTATATTAATAACAAAGTGTTCTATAAATAAAGACGAAGCGTATTTTCCTTCGTTCAGCAAATTATTATTGATTTACGGTGTGTATAATTAGTCTACAGCCTTGTATATAATATGTATGTCTACGTGAACGTAACATTTGTAGTAATCCTACTACTATTATAAAGGCGAAAGTTTGTACATATGTATGTATGGATGTATGTATGTTTGTTTGTTACTCTTTCACGTAAAAACTACTGAATGGATTTGAATGAAACTTTACCACAATAAAGCTTATACGTCAGAATAACACATAGAATATTGGAAATCGAAATCCACGCGGACGGAGTCGCGGGCGGCCGCTAGTACGCAATAAATCAATCAGTACTTTTGCGGGTTTCTGTTCAACAATAAACAGTCTTGAGAAAACGGAGATTGCTTTTTCAGATCACACGAGTTCGCGACAACCACTAAACGCCACTATTGAGTTGCGGATTGCAGTTTTCATACATTTAACATGAACTTGCAGTACATATAACTATTGTCAGTGGTCGTACAGAGCCCAGAGACTTTCCATACATTTGTTTTTGTTCGTTGAATATTAGGGGAATGCAGATATACATAACCACAGTAGGTCCCCCTGGTGACATGGTAGAACTTTGCTTAAGTCCATATTGTTGTTTGTACGTCTCACCACACCCGTACTAGCTAGGTGTAAATTTATATTTAAGTCCTAACTGTAAGCTATATTGATCCACTGGTACCACTACAAAATATACCAATATCCAAACTAAAACTTCAATTACGATTTTACTAGCTCAAAGTACATTATTGTATCTTTATTGTGGACTAGCGGCCGCCCGCGCCTCCGTCCGCGTGGATATTGGTTTCCGAACACAAAGTGTTAATACTAAAGCCTAAAGCCTGCCTAGTCATATTTACTATCCAACACAAAAACATTTTTTTTAAATTCGAGCCACTAGATCCTGATATTAGCGCGTTCAAATAAACAGACAAACTCTTCAGCTTTATTACATTAAGTGTCGATGTAATTTTTCAGTGCAGAAAACATAGTCAAATCCTGTTAAGAATTCCAAAAATACTATTAATCCAATGCATTAGGCAACGGCGTATGTCATTAGTAAAATCGCGACCGTGCGCTATTTAATCGAAACATCCGTGTTTGCCGAACGGTTCTCATTTCAGGGGCCATTACTCAAACGCGTGGGTTCTCACTCAAATGAGATTTCATAATTAACGTAAGCCAGGTCGGGCCGTCAAGTGTATGTGAAAATTTAACGAGAGAGGGCGGCTCGAGACCTATCTCAAGCGTATTTCTGTTAGTAACGGTGTGTTTTTGACGTGAAAAACACTTGTTAAATGCGCGATTTATATTAATTATTTCACGTCTGACCACTTCACGTTCAAATTAGATTTCAATTTGTAGCGAATAGCGATTTAATGAATTGTATTGTTAATTCGAAACGGAGGATAATGTTGCCTGCTGTAAGTACTCGCTTGGAACTAAGAGTTCTTTGTAAGAAGGAGCTTTATAATAGCATAAGAAGTTTTGTTTGGAATGTGATTGATTATCCCCTTTGAAAAGTGTTTTATGTGGCAATTCATTTTTAATAATTAAATAATATGAGTTATACAATTATGTATATTCCAAAAGTAAATCTTATTTAAATACGACCTACAAAGTAGGTTGCGGAAAATGCGATATTGTAAAGGGTGTTGAGGAACAGCATTCATAATAACTAAGTTTTGGCCACTTAATAGTTGGCCCGAAAACAAATTTTTTCGCACATCAATCAAACCGGTACCGTCGTTACCCGAAAACAGATGTTTTAAGCAGTTTTTTTTAATATAAGCGTTTTCATATATTACAGAGTTTATTTTATCCTTATATTACTAGAGATTGCATCAGATATGTATGCTTATTTATATACGAAGTCTGGCGTGACTTCGATAAAGAAATGCCTATAAGTGAACCATGTTTTCGCATCTGCGTAATAAAGTCATAAATATCAGGGGTAAGGTACCGTCGCATCGGCGAAAGTGCCGCGACAGATTTTCATAAAATTGAAAATTGCTCGATATCGAAAAAGTTTAACTTCCGAGAAAACTAAGAGCTATTTCATCTTGCTATGGCAAAGTCGAATTTCCATTTCGATTTCGAATCGCCGGTCAAGTTTTTAAGCAAATAATCTTGGAAGACTATTTAATAATTTTATGACTTATTGGAGTGGAAGTTTGAGGTTTTTCTTATGGCATTCAATGATTTTATCAAGTTTCAAAGTTAAATTGAAGACTGCATTTCAATAATGCTATTGTTTTACATTCCCAAAACTTATTAAAAAGTATTTTTGTGCATGTGAGATGTAATAATATTGTGAAACCAGTTGACCAGTCATTCATGTTACGTACATTGATCAATGATGAATTTTTGATTTCGATACCAACTTATTTACAATAGTAAATTGGAACAATAGTTTAGGGTCCTTGTATTATATCGCTTTCATGTTTTCTTGTCTTTAGTGGATTCGTATCTATAGAAACTTTGCTTAGTTAGGTTTTAGGAACGCGCGTTTTCGGCGCCGTAGATGCTGATTGTTGCGTTTGCAATCATGATACAAAAGTTACAAAGTTACGATAGAATCGCGTTTGAATCGCGTATACGCGTGTTATCTGCGCGTTTAAAATACGCCGTGTGCTATGATGGCCCTTAGGGCGGTTTTTCAGAAATATCTGAGAAATTTTTTGATGACCTTTTTGATAATACTCGTAAACTATCATAATGTGAACCACTATTATTTGAAGTCAAACATAATTATTACTATAATTTCCTGAGTACTGATTCCATCGGATTCATCAGACACAAAAACTTTGACGATATCATACACAAAGCGTGGAAATGTATATGCTGTGGAATGATTGATGGCAAGTAAATAATAACTTTCTTTGTGTGTTGTCGATCTAAATCAAGGTTTTCAATACAACCCATTGAAACTCATATTATACGCAGTCGCACAATAATGTTATTTCCGTGTTATTAGTATTCCGTTTCTCGTACCATATTTTATTAATAGTTGACAATAGAGCATACTGTAAGTATAGAAAGACACTAGGCCGCAAAAACGCGACCGAAGTTTGGCAGGATTACGCCCGCAATGTATTTATTTTAAATAGAGGATGAAACACTGTTCCGAAATCACGTCGGGTAATATTGTATAGCAATGAACTTTTGCCGAACATCGGTCGCGTTTTTCCGTTTAGTATTTTTCTACACTAAGGCAGTGGTTAAACCAACGGTATCGGATTTAAATTGGATCGCAACAAATAACTATTGTCTGTTTCTAGAATATGTTAGCGATGTACTTGAAATATAATATTATGAGTCAAACTTAGGTTACATATTTAAACTAACTTTTGGTCATAAAAACATTAAACATAAATAGGCATTTTGTTGCTTTAAAAGTTTAAAGGTATACATGCTTATTTGTTTGATACTCAACACAAGTGAACAGCATGCACAATTATTAATATTCTGAACGAAACATGAGTCAATGTTTTCTCGCATTAAATACAGTTATTACAGCACATATTCGCTTTCACTGGTTCAATGTTTCCCGTACAAAATTCCACCTCACGTCTTTCACGGGAATGATTTCCGCCGTTTTAAATAATAACTCGCTCCTTAAGTCGCGTTGCGTTTGAAATAAAAATAAGGAAATGAAGGCAGGTTTTCTCCGGCTAAAAATAAACGAGGCCCATAACTCGACCGCAATTGCCGGCATTTCTCAACAGCTGCGATGCGACGTTGGTACCACTAATTAACCAGCTTTGCGTAAATTTGGGTAAAAAATCCACTCCCTTAAAGAGCGGTTACACGATGTTCCCGGCTTTAATTGGGGACGCAAATATTTTTGACGCAGGAGACGTTTGATTGTCGGCGTCCCGAGAAATTGGTGTTGATGTTTTATTGTTTAATTAGTTTATTTATGTACGAATGTAACATGAAAACGAAGATCACACACCTTGCTCCTGATTCATTGCGATTATGTAAAAGTCAGTGATGTTGCGCGACTGACGCTCATTTACTCCAAAAATAAACTAAATCCTTAGTTTCATTATAGCGATAAGTTATTTGTTCTGATTTGTTATTCAACGACTTCGAAATAAGTACGTATAAAATAATATCTTACTTTTTTAGTCTTGAAAGTAAATCTCTATAAATATATATCAAAAACGGACGATAACCAAGTCATTGCTCTTGAATGTTAATAATAAGGCAGTTACGGACTGAGTTATCTGACCGCCTCAGGTAACGAGGGGAGGATTATCTAAAGCAAATCGCGAGAGGGTGCCACTTACAGCAGTAAATGGGATATTTATTAATGTGCGACTATTACACTTATTCAAGCTATTGCGAATCAAGAAGATGATTATATTATTGGTAGACGTAATGCCATACTTAATGTGACCTAACAAAAGTCAACAGAACTTTTATTAGATATGTTTCTTACATTTATTTTACGTACAGGATATTGTGATTATGACAATTATTTTGTAGTGATATTTAAAAGCATTTTAATAATATTGTCTGATAGTTAATAATTTAACTACTATGAAATAAATTAAAAGTCTGTTTTGCACTTATTATATTATCTTAAGCATTTAAACATTTTAAGATAAGTGGCGACGTAAATTGGCGTAAATGGTTGACAATTCTTGTATTAGTCAAACAGTTTATACAGACAGAAACACACGAAATCGAATTGTATTCACAAAATGTGAAAAACTCCAAAAAATGGGCTTTGTTTCATTTCGCACGTTTTAGCGCGAACCCGTTTAGTTTTCCCATTCTATTTGTTCGCAGGTTTATCTGTTTGCAAACACGAAGTGTAAAAAATGAGGATTTTTTCATTTCAATGGACCGTCAGTGGTTTATGACTTAATAAATTTAAACACGTACAGAACCATAAATTGTAACATCCACCGCTTTGCTAGCGAAATTTGAAATGTAAATTCTCCCTTTCTAGATTTCACAACTGGCTTTATTCAGTTATAAATTTTAATACAAACTGCTTGTATCAAAGGAATATGCACCAGTTTGGATTATTTGTCTTGTTAGCCTAGTAGTTACAGTAGTGAGTTACGATCTCAGGGTCCTAAGTTTATTTTTTATGCGGTATGTCTATCTATCTATTCGATAGCTTTTAGATTTATTTGAAGGTTTTATTTAAAACACCACCCAAAGAATTACATTTTAATATTTTATATAAGTCCTCCGATGTAATCATATAAAACCGAAAAAGCAGGCGAAGGAATATAATGCTAACATCATTCATAACACAACATCCGCGTTAGCTATCACACTTTAGGTATTTTCTTTGTTTTACAACAATCAAAACTAAATTAAATAGCAAAATTTAAGATACGCTATAATTATGGCGTTAAACAGTGTGACTTTGCGCAAAAAGCATTGAAATAATTGGAACACGCTATGAATCTTTTCCCAGTATCCTGAAATCTTTACTGCGTCCAGTAAATCACTAAGCAGCTGTAACATTTAATATTGTTGACGCACGCAACGCTTGGGGCAATATTATTTTGCGGCAATAATTTTCTTCATAAGCTACCGTCAAAATTATAAACATGTTTTGAACACATGTATTTTTACCAAGGACGTAAACTTGTAACACATTTCATGTTTATTCGATGTTCAATATTATAAAACGTAGTTTTGGAATAGTATGCAAAAAGAAACTCATGAATGTTGTAATTTTTGCTTCTCAGTGGCTGTTAAAAGTATGATTGATTTGAAAGATTGATAAGTTTCTCATCAGATAATATTATCACCCAATCACCGACATGAACACTTATGAGGTAAGGTGTGTGCTTACCTACTTACTGTTAAATAAACCAAAATCAAAGCCAATCTATCAATTAACCTCAAAATAATATCGAATAGGTACGTCCGCACATACATTTTCCCAAGCATATTGACCGGCAAAACAATCGAAGTCACTGTTGACATACGAAACAATGCTTCCACTCGATCACGGGCCCAGTCATTGTACTTTATATGCTCGAAAAATGTTTTCGTCGGTTACGCTCGGCTATATTTCCCAGAGCGGATTTTTTTGACAAATTGGGGATCCTTACAATTAGTGCCATCGCCGCGTCTTTCAAAGAAGTGTCGTATTCAACTAAAGACTAATGAATGTCATAAATTTCGCACAGAGAGCTGTTCAAACAATTTTACAGACTTATCTCGAGGCCGGGGCTTAGAAATGACATGCATAATGATTTTATCTTTCCGGATCTTTATCATTATTAGGCGGAAATATTAAGGGTATAAATCTGAGGTTTTCGTTTGTCTTCTATTCTCATTTGTTTTTATTTATTCGTTTCAAATGGTTTTTACAAACTCGTTTCGTTTTTTAGGGTTCCGTAGCCAAATGGAAAAAAACGGAACCCTTATAGATTCGTCATGTCTGTCTGTCTGTCCGCCAGTCTGTCACAGCCACTTTTTTCCGAAACTATTAGGACTATACTGTTGAAACTTGGTGAGTGGATGTATTCTGTAAACCGCAACAAGGTTTCCTTACAAAAATAGAAAATAATAATAAAAGAATGGGGGTCCCCATATTTATAACTGAAAGTTGATATATTTTTTTTCATTGAACATATACGTGTGGGTTATCTATGAATAGGTCTTTGAAAATGATATTGAGGTTTCAAATATCATTTTTCTCTAAAGGGAGTACTTTGCGTGAGAGACCATTCCAAAGTGGAAAAATGTGTGTCCCCCCCCCTCTAACTTCTTAAATAAGAAGACGATAAAACTGCAATAATTATATAATGTACATTACCATAAAAACTACCAATCAAAATTGGTTTGAACGACATCTAGTAAGTAGTTTTTTTAATACGTCAAAAATAGAATTTGTACGGAACCCTCAGTGCGCGAGTCCGACTCGCACTTGGCCAATTTTTATTATAATATCTAGTTAAAATCGTTTTGATTTGATAAAGCGGAGAAAAATGGGTTTAAAATATAAGTGGCAGTAAATTTCACATACTAATTGAATTAAAATGTTCTGCTTAAATGAACGTCCGAAATATGATTTAATTGTGTTAAAAGGTCAAGGAGGATATTATACTTGAACACTCAACACAGAACGCAAGCTAACCATTCCACTTGAAAGCTTTACAAATAACAAAGTACCGAAGTAATAGCTTACAGCTAAACAAAACGTTTTCATAATTAGCCTTGTATTTCAAAAGCCTTGTAAAATATAGGAGGGAGCTAGAAACTTGCTCGTCGCGGGCTAATTTAAACGCGAACTAAGCCTCAGCCGAAAAGTACACATGCGGCATTACCTTGCTAACTTTAGATATACCGCTTTACACGTCTGTGTAGCATGAGGGGATTTTACCTCTATGCTCCCAAGAGAGGTAAAACATAGGGAAACATTCACTTGAAGCAACCAATTTGAAAAGAAAATTTGTACCCAAATTAACTAAAATAAATACAAATTTATTTTGTTCTCTTTAAGCTTTTGATTTATCAAAAAGGAAAATGTAAAGTTTTGCAAACAGTATTTACTTAAACAACATCTCAGATTTCCGTACATAGGGGCCACTTGCAATTCTATCAAGGCCAATATTGCAAGCGCTTGCGTACACAAATTAATATTCCGCCTGTATATCACCATCCCACACCTGCCGTGTTGATTCAGCCCACATTATCAGCTAACGTACGATGTCCTACAACGATGCATTAGTGCATTACCCACACCTAGCTCCCGGTAACATCTAACATTGTTGCCTCAAAATGGACTCTAACTTCTAAGCAGAAAGGACACAAAGCAAGCCGCGGGCCTGCTATGTACGAGAAAGTACGTAACATCCTCGGCCGTGCGATCGGATGAAAATTAATTTAGTGCTGGATCACTGATTTTCGTATAACTAGAGCGTTACAATGCGATTAAACGTTGAGTAATGCTCTGGGCAGCGCCTAGCACCTACTACCCCTTAATAGGAATTACGTTGCGCCCCGAATAAAATACATTCATGTACAAGGTACACAGGTTTTATTAAGTGTCAGTTGTTAGTTAAGGTTTTTTTTCCAGTTTCCTGCTTCTAATTTTGAAATGAAATCTTACTGGCAAAACATCATTCATTAAAATAAAAAAATATGTAAACTGCCTCCGTGGTGTCGTGGTTAGCACGTTGTGCTTGGAATACTCTTACGTTGGTTTTTCCAATTTGGTTAGGATATTGCAGGAATGAAACACCTGATTCATGCCTGATTGTCCAATAAGAATGACCATTCCGTACTTTGGTAGGCACGTTAAGCATATGATCCAAATTGTCTGGTTTTTTCATTATAAGGGTAACGCAGGACAGATGACAGTCACTCCGTTGTGATGGCTAACCTGGTCAATTCAAAATCAAAGTCGTAAAGTACCCTGGGCTCAGGGGGCAATGGCCAAGGTTGCAACCGGGAGAGGCGCTAGGATGATGATAAAAAATATATAAACAGTTATGTTGCGTTGATTGTAAAGTAAGGTGTTCTAGTCTACTGCTTATTTCTCTCACTTTTATGCACAAGTTTTAGCCTTTAGCATTCTGTAAAAAACATCGGTCAATGTAAATACCGACATGCCTGATGGTAAAATACAAATATAATTTTGCTACTGCAAAGTAATTTTTCAAAGAAAATGCTTTCGCGTTAAAATGAAAAGCACGAAATTCACAAACAATTTGTCGTAAAAGCCGTGTGGAAAAATTAAAACAAGTATGTCGCGTCTATAATAAATTTTCTATTACGCTCAGTAAGTTTCAAGCTTCGTGTTGGCGATAACTGTACACTCATATTTTTAAGCTCCATTTTAGTGATAAATTAAATCAACTCTTGAGTTTATACTCAAAAAATATAAAATAGTATCTTGATACCATTTTATATTTTTGACAGGCCAGCGGTTCAGATCCCGCTAGAGGAAATATGTGTGTGACGAAATCGGCATTTGTACTCGAGTCCTGGATTTTTATAAAAGTATTTAAAGTATGTCTATTCGTTTTCTAGCTTCCAAAGTAAAGCTACGAGCTTAGTTTGGGGCTAAGCAATTGGTATGTTAGTCCAAAGAATTTATTTATTTAGTTATTATAAAGTGACTTTTAACTTACGAGATTTAATTGTTTATCCTATCTAACTTTGGTCAATTTAATCTATTCTCTGTAGTGTTTTTATTAAACACGTCTGTCAGTGACAAAGTGTGGCGTGGTTTGCAAAGCTGTTTCCGTCGTCACGTCAATTTGACCCTTTTTTGCCCTTACAGCTTTACGCTCCACTGAGCCTCATATACAGAGTACAGGATTATTTAAACGCGGTGTAATTAATTAACATTTAATTTTCGGTAATTTCACACGTTTCATTGATTTACATATAGCTCGTAAAAAATGGTTTATAAAAAAGAGATGTCTCTTAAATCTGTTTCTTCACTTATCTGTTGAGATAAACATAAGAAGATTCTTTAACTGCTTTCAGATATTGAACTGTTTGTATTTAACTTTCAGATTTCAATTTAAAACCATGAATCACTCTTATGGAGCTGTGAATTTAATTTATTAAATTAACGATTTAATTTGTTAGTCTTAAAGTAAAATAAGATGACGATTGTAAAACGAAAATTATACAAACAAACATTTGAGTGTTCTCTCCGTGGAGAAATACATCTTCAAGTTGATGGTTGCGCAAGCGTTGTCTCGCATCATCTTTTGTCTAAAACAAGTCTCTTCAATAAATTAACACCTAATTTTCTCTTAGTTTCACCATTGTGTTGTTTTGTTCTAATTTGTTCCGAGAGGCAGTTACTCTAATTTCGTTCCCGTGATAAGGTATTGTACAATGGAAGATGTTAACAGAACGCACTTTCCTTCGAATCATTGTTGTGCACTTAAGACGTTGTTGTTTGAGAATTATATCCTCTGTCACAAATACCTGAACTGTTTTCTTTAAATATATCGTCTGAGGGTAAAGTCAAAGTTGAAAGCCGAATAAATCTGTTTTAAACCACCTTTTTACCCTAATAAAGTTTATGGAACAAATACTACTTTCTTAAATAGTTAAGAACTTCTAAGCATAAGAAATCAACTTGAAACTAGATCAGATCATTTACCATCACATATATTTTCGAGCCTCAATATACCAACGCATGCCCTGTACTTAAGCAATTAATTTTATAAATAGGAAGATATCAGCTTTTGTTTGTTGCTTGAGGCAACACTGAAAGCAATATAACTTAACTAGGGGCCGCTGGCGACTCCGTCCGCGTGGGTTTCGGTTTCTGCACATATAATGTTCCATGTACTATAACTAAAAGCCTTCCTCGCCAAATGTGCTATTTATAACAGACTAGCGGCCGCCCGCGACTCCATCCGCGTGGATTTCGATGTCAAATAGCCTAAAGCCTTCCTCGTCAAATGGACTATCCAGCACAAAAATATTTTTTCAAATCGGTCCAGTAGTTCCTGAGATTAGCGCATTCAAACAAACAAACAAACAAATTCTTCAGCTTTATTTATTAGTATAGATTATTTTTTTAATTCGTCAAACAAACAAATAATCAAGCTCTTCAGCTTTATTATGATAGTATATATAAGGCCGGAAAATAATGGTATAAAGCGACTCTTGATGTAAGCGGATTTGTTTGATATACTCGTAGATACTTTCATTGCTTCGTTTGGTCCGGTATTGTGATATCCACTATTTTTCATACATACGATCGTATTTTATTGACATTAAGTCTTTTCACGATAAAAATTATAGAGCTCAGATATTATTAGATACATGGTCTGAAAAAACTAAATAGTTAACAAAACTCACTGATAGATTATTTACTATGCATCTTTTTACTTTCTTTCCATGTAATACTCGAATGTAGTTTAGATTGATTCGGCAATAATTCAAAGAAACAAGTCAAACAAGAATTTACTGTCAAATTCATTTATAAATTAGTGCATAGCTAAAATCTGCAACGTTGCATGTTTCGTAAGTTGCCAAACTGAATTACACCAAACTGCATTCAAGCACACAAGGATAAAGATTAACCCAAGTTCCTACTGGTCTCAATGGAAACGTATTTGAGTTTCAGATTTTATAGCAGAATCAAGCTAGGCAAATAGGGCAGCTGTTGCATAATTACTGAACGATTTCAGAATACAGAGCGAGAGAGGTAGTCCGCTTTGTGCACCCAATTTTTGTGCGCAACTTGAGCACTTGGCGTAGTTTACTTTGACCACCCATTCATGTTACTATTGGCTTGCCAAAAATCCAAAAACAAATAAACACAACAACAACTTGGACTAACACACCAATTAGTCCCAAACAAAGCTCGAAGCTTGTACTATGGATGCTTGAAAACGTAAAGACGGTACTTAAATACTTTTACTTCGAGAGTAAACGCCGATTTTCTTCACACCAACATCTGTCTCTAGCGATATTCGAACCCACAAACCCTCGGTTTTGTAGCCAATATCTTTGACCACTAAACCAACGGGCCTGTCAAATATCAAATAGGATTTCTTAATCATCATTCAGTGCTCAAACCGAAAGATATTTTTAGATTATTCCGCATGGACTAGACTATGTGCTCAATTTGCGGATGTTCAAAAATTGGGTGCTCAAAGTGGATTGCCTCAGACGAGCGAGTTCGGTGTAGGCAAGGCTTCGTGTTAATAGGCACGTATGGAGGTTTGGGCTGGAGGATTAGCAGTAAATCATATTGAGAGTCTGTTAGGTTTCATGGGATTGTGGGGGTAACCTAAGGTATAATACTCGTATTTATGCTAACGATATTGGTGTTAATAGAGGTAATTTTAGTAAAGCTTAGGTAAGTGTGAATACGATTAAGTCCTAATTTGTTTTTTAGTTTATATAATTTACTGTGCCATCGTATAATTTCCGCGAGATTATTGAGGATAAAAGTATGATTTTTCCCAAATTCATTAAATCGTGTTAACTAAACAAAGGCGTAGGCGGAAAAGGGTGTTAGAGTGCTATAAAAATCGAACACGTGAGACAACTGAATAACACCACAATCCCCCAGCATAAAGGGTTTTCAAATGATGCAAAGGCGTGTAATTACAATACAGAATAATGAATACTTCATGCCTACGCTATCGACTTTTAATCAAGCAGACCATTTAATTTTCACTCCAGTTCCTTTCAGTCAAAGAATATTACAGATATCGATGAACAAATTGACCGACTATCGGGTCCCTGTAGACTGCTCGTGATAAAGAAGTAAAAGTAAAGTATCAGCCTATTAATGTCCCACTGCAGGGCAAAGGACTCCATCATTTGAAATCATATTTGTCGTTGTCGTTACAAAGATGGGTTTTGGCTTAATCACCACACTTGCCAAATGCGGAATAGTGATCACAAACCCGGGCTGTGTTCAGAAAATTCAACACAAAGTTTGCCCGACCCGGGAATCGAACCCAGGACCTCGAGACCAAGACCCGGTACTTAAACCACTAGACCATCGAGGCGTTCGTGATAAAACAATACATAAAATTATTGAGGGCATGATGTTCCCCATGTCAGTTGCCTCCGGCCACGCAGTAGATTTTGGCTGCATTCCAATTTTTGTACGTTACAACACGCGGCTTGAATTACTTTTTGTTGTTATTTTTTGGGGAATACATCGTTACTTGATTTGACGGAGTGCAAGTGAATACTAACAACGCGGTTATGACAATTTTCAATCATTAATTAGAGCAAAGGATGATGGGCACAAATGTATGTGATCTGGTATCGGTACCTAGCGAAGTAAATGATACATTCGTTTAAAGGTAGCTTTTCGTAGAATAAGAATAACCAAAGCGCTACATCTGATTCACTGTCCAATTAGAATAATCCCCACCTTGAAAATTATTTATATATATTTTTGGGACGTTAATGTTAATTCTGGCTTAGGATTTTATATACCATTTTAACTATACATATATTATGATCATCATTAATGAATATCATTGGATTTTTTATAAATAAAACCAGATCAAAGTTTGTTTTCTCATTTAATGGATAACAGCATATACACATTAATAAACCCCGCACCGCCGCGTGACGGAGTAGAGACGAAAGCAGATAGAGAGTGTTAGTAATCCTTTGTTTGTTCGAGGTTACTAGAAAAAAATAAAAATTTAAATCTTGCTTGAATAACAAGAAGCGATGAACGGATTGACCGACTATCGGGTTCCTGTAGACTGCTCGTGAAACAATACATAAAATTATTGAGGGCGTGATGTTCCCCATGTCAGTTGCCTCCGGCCACGCAGTAGATTTTGGCTGCATTCCAATTTTTGTACGTTACAACACGCGGCTTGAATTACTTTTTGTTGTTATTTTTTGGGGAATACATCGTTATTTTATTCGTCGGAGTGCAAGTGAATACTAACAACGCGGTTATGACAATGTTCAGTCATTAATTAGAGCAAAGGATGATGGGCACAAATGTATGTGATCTGGTATCGGTACCTAGCGAAGTAAATGATACATTCGTTTAAAGGCAGCTTTTCGTAGAATAATAATAAACAAAGCGCTACATCTGATTCACTGTCCAATTAGAATAATCCCCACCTTGAAAATTATTTATATGTATATATTTTTGGGACGTTAATGTTAATTCTGGCTTAGGATTTTATATACCATTTTAACTATACATATATTATGATCATCATTAATGAATATCATTGGATTTTTCATAAATAAAACCAGATCAAAGTTTGTTTTCTCATTTAATGGATAACAGCATATACACATTAATAAACCCCGCACCGCCGCGTGACGGAGTAGAGACGAAAGCAGATGACGAAACAGAAGCACTGGCCGCTTCGGCGAGATATAAAGAAACATTTCCTACTTACATTTTCTACGTTTTCTCTAAGCTTCAGAAATGTAATAAAACGAATAAACGTTACCGAACGTCAAGATGTTCAAGCTTGAACAAGCAGGAGAAATCATAAGTTTATAAATCGCAGTGTGACACTCGCCGGAGCGTGCAGAGCGAGCGAAGGCGTATCGTTGCTACTTCAGCTTAATGTGCTAACAACGGAGTCTCCGGCTAAACGCAGCACCCAGCAATTAGTCCTCGGCGTCAGTTGGTAAATATTAACACTGGTAATTGTACGCTGAACGTCAGCTCCCGATGTTCGTTACAGTGCCCACTTGCAACCTGAATACAAATGAATCCATTATCCGAAAGTGCGGAGATAGCAGATCGACAACAACATCACGTACGGTCATGCATGTACGCTGATGTACTGAAGTATTTTACTAAACGTATACTTTTGTACGGGAACGTTTTATGTCCCACTAAATCTCATTGTACGTAACAGTTGTCGTGTTTTTCTCTTTTATTCTCTAGTAGCGGTATCACGGTACAAATGTGTGGCATCCGTACGTTTTGATATGAGCTTTTATTGTTGATTTTCTGCTCGTGTTTGAGACGGTGCGAACAGATTTTACGTATGAAATTTAAGAATTTTACCTTACATTCGAAATAATAAAATGAAAAGGCCTTTCATTTTATTATTTCGAATAAATTATATTAATTGTTATTGACACTATTTTATGTAGTTTTCGTTGGGTATTATAATAATTTAGTTTTTTTGTATTTATGCCCTCCCTCTTATACTGCTATCAATACCTATCAGATAAAACCATTTATTTTGTTTACCAATCAGTCATTTCTTGGAAAGCGAACATGAATAAAAAACTAGTTCAAAACACAATAAGTTATCTGCATCCGAACGGTATACTTTACAATCCTATTCAGCGAAATCTCCCCTGAGTAATGTGGGTCAGACCCATTTCCGCAAATAAATCCCGCTCTCAAAATAAATAACCGCTTACCCGGACGTGGTAAAGGTCGATTATACAGAGTCCGTTGTCGAACTAGTTAAATAAAGTCACTTTAATCACGGCCGTCTGGCTAATGAGGATTTAGATAGCAATTTGTTACGAGATAGGGCATCTCCATACCTCGTTAAAGGCTGTCGTTAATATTTAATTCATGCGCCGCTTGCGAGAAGATTCAACTTCATAACATCTAAAGTTCCTGGCTGCTTGGCGGTTGTGAGTGATTTGAAATATTAACCGCCTATTAAGTTATTAAGGGGCGTTGTGGTAGCAAATGATGTATAGCGATTTATGTTGGCCGATAAGGTTGTTGCTTTGATAGCCCATTGCGGTCTAAGTGGGTGGACTTTTATAATGCTATGCTTTTATCTTTCGGAGTTATGACTCTATCGCGTTTTTGTAATATGGCTGACTGAATGTTTATTTTTTTCTTGTTTTCCTTGTAAGTTCTTAACATAGCAAAGCACATTAAAATGATTATATAGCAGAATCTGAATCAAAATCTAGAAGGATAAGTAAGAAATTAATAGTTATCAAATTATCAGATCTGACGAGTTATTCCGGTACGATGTCCTTCGAAAT
This sequence comes from Nomophila noctuella, assembly GCA_958496325.1. NCBI lineage: Eukaryota > Metazoa > Arthropoda > Insecta > Lepidoptera > Crambidae > Nomophila > Nomophila noctuella. The sequence goes on from OY292488.1 coordinate 5,752,729, forward strand.
TTTAAAGCATGGGCAACCTAGTCTAATAACTTTAAACATTAATGCGTTTTCGACAAGCTTATAAACAAGACCAAACACCTAAACTTATAACCTCTCTCAGATGTTTATATAAAAGAGAGATTAGAATTTCCGTAAGTATCCCTTAGTGGAATCATTTCTCGGCCCCGCTTTGCAATACGTAGACGCAATAAATTTAATTTTAAATGGTCCATGAAAATCAACTCAAACTGGTGTGATATAATTTTTCAATTTTGCACAATATTACCACAGTTGGTTTTGTGAATTTGTATGATATTATTGCAAACTGTATGTATTGTTATTGCTTCAGAAAAATTTAGTCACAATAGTGAATGTTTTTTAGGTTTTTTCGGGAATAAAGCTTTTGGCTCTGTTTGCGATGGTCTTCTTCTGCTTTTATTTTTCTTGCTTCAGACCTTCTGAAGTAAATTCCAAATAAAACAAACCGCTTTGTTTCGTTACTATCGCAATCTAACATTTAAATATATTTTTTTTTACGACGGCTGGCTATAAGATGTATACCTACCTTATAACTCAGACGACAGGACAATGTTACTTACTAATACAAATACCCAAAGTTACAACTGCCAAATTGCATGCGACTTTTCAGATTGTTCTGCGAAGATAAGCTACAAGTCCTGCCTGTTGTATTATGCAGAAAATAGCTTTTAGTATTGGCGCAGCGTCAATGTCGCTTCGCAGGAACACGGCCGGACGGTTGTTCTATGCAAAACTGCTGGACCAGCGTTGAGAATACATCTGAATACGGCTATGCCGTACTGCATCATGCTGTTGGTTTGCTGCGGTTGATGCGTTAGAATTCTAGATTCAAACATTGCGATAGAGATTTTTAATGAAAATCATCTGATGTCTCATCTATTTTAATATAGTAATCTGAAGAATTCGTCTCCCCATTTTTCTTAATTTTTCATATTTTCGTGTAAAATTCTTAATGCGGTTCACAGAATACATCTACTCACCAAGTTTCAACAGTATATAGTACTTATAGTTTCGAAACAAAGTGGCTGTGACAAACTGGCGGACAGACAGACAGACACACATGACGAATCTATATCGAACTACGTTTCGTAAGCCAAACCTGCATTTTGATTACTAGCCGTTATTAATTTATTTTGGTTGTGAGCTACATTGTGATTATTTTTGAGCAAGCTAGAATCAATACTACAATACAATAGTAAACTAAAATGTTTTTAATGAAGCACGCGTTGATTTTTTTCACAGTAACCTCACGCAACTTTACCGCTCCCTATTCATTTAAAATAGTTAAAAAAATAATAATTGACTTCTGTTGTCGTAACGAATACAAAGTTTTAATTAAATAAAGTTTGAACTTTGAATGACACCATGACTTCAATTTATTTGTTATTTCCAGAATAGATAAATAATTGGTTGCTACAAAAAACTTCAATTAAAACTAAAACTAACTTTGATGTGACCAAAAACATGAGGAGCCTTTGTTGGTTTCCGATGTTTTGAGCGGTATAATAACATTGAATCATTAAGTAAACATAAACTTCAACGCCTCCTTTGTCTAGCGGTGTACCGGACTATGCTCCTGAGGTCCTGGGTTCAACTGTCGGATCGGGAAGAAATTGTATTGCGTTTCCCGAACATATCCCGGGTTCGTGATCATTTAACTGCATTTGGCAAGCATGGCGATTAAGTGGAAACCAATATTTGTAACGATAAATGGTTTCAAAAAATGTAGTCTTTTGCCTTATAGTAGGCTGTTACGTATTTCAACCGGTAAATCCGACTATTAATAGGCTGATACTAAACTTCTTGCACTTGTAAAGAAACCAAATCTGTATTTTGAATTCTTCCCAAGTTATCGTGCCAGTAGCTCCTTCGTCGCGTCAGGTTGTATCTCGTTGACCCTGCTTCGCGCGCATCTCGCCTTGTCGATCCCATACAAAATTCATGCCTGCAATCGTAGCAAGCGTTCCGCTGACGGGGACTTTTTGTCCAATATTTGCATTCGACGATTTTTATTTGACGAATCAAATAAAAAACTGACATATATTGAAGTGTTACAGATATTTGAACTATTAGGGGATTGATTAGGGGGATAACATACAAGTATGTATGTAGTAAAATAGATACAATTTATTATAAACACCAAGATCAGTACAAACAGGTGTGTTCATGTTTTCAAAATATTTGTACCGTTTGGGGCGATCCCCGAGACCTTTTGATATAACATTCAATTACTTAACCAATAAAATTGAACAGTTCAGATTATGATTATTATCGGAGGCCAACTCATTTTGGGTCGCTGCGCTACCATAGTAGTAAATAAGATTCAACCGATGACGGAAATGTTCGGAACTGATATTATAAGTTCTACACACGTGCGTAATTTGTTAACTATGGCGAAAAAAATAAAAATTCTAAGCAGGACTTCATGGAAATAAATTCATATTCCGATTGCGAAAATATTGTTTGAAGCAATTTGTCGGCTGAATACATGAGTAAAGTATAATTACGGAAAAATACAAATGTCATTGCGTTTTTATTTTACTACAAATTCATCAGTATTACCAGGTATTTAAAACAAATTAATAAAAGTGCCTATGAATTTCATTTTAATTGAAAAATAATATTGGTTAGGTTTTTATTCCGATTTAATTTCGGTAAAAATGATGAATTGAAGTCCAGTAATAATCATAGCAACTATGTATGTTTATTGGGATTGTGTTATAGGTACTAAGTTAACTTTGAGTTCAATTTATTATTCCAATGTGATATTAATGGAAGTTATATCCAATAATTTAAATTTAATTTAAAAATATTGTAAGTAGTAAGTAGACACTCGTTATCTCCCTTATGTCTGAAATATTTACATTAGGAATTAGCATATTTCAATATCAATTATTATTTATAAATAAATAAATAATAAATAAATGCCTTGGACTAACACACCAATTGCCTAGCCCCAAACTAAGCTCGAAGCTTGTACTATGGAAGCTAGGGAACGGATAGACATACTTAAATACTTTTATAAACATCCATGACTCGAGTACAAATGCCGATGTTCATCACACAAACATTTGCCCCTAGCGGGATTCGAACCCGCGACCCTTAGTTTTGTAGCCAGGGTCTCTAGCCACTCGACCAACGGGCCTGTCAATCCTCAACCCGAAACGGTAAATAAACATAAAATTCCACCTTGTATTATAATATGATATGAGAACGACCTTAAAACTAGCCCTTAACATTAATTAGAGTCGGCAAGCCGCCTCGGGAGACTTTTGAGTTGGTGTTGCCATCAAATCACAGTTAAAACAACAAAAACTCCTACACTGAAACCTGATGCACCAATATTTTGATCAGTAAATATTGCATGTCATCGTCTGAATCAAATTTATAATAAAATACATTATTCGAATTTGTATAGCAAGCGCCGAAACGATAAGGAGTCGAAGTACCAAAATCATTTAGACTTCATCATCATCATCACTTGTATGCTAGTTGGTGTAGAGTTACTTACCATCAAGATCTCAGCTGCGTACTTACTTCTCAGTAGAATTGATACCTTTACCTCATTGATATCTTTACCTACATAAAACAGAGGAAGAAACCGAAGAGAAGTTATAGCCCTGAAATCGGAAATAACGATTTATTTTCCCTTCAACTCTTTCACTTAGTCTTATTTTAATTTCCAGAGATCACTAGTTTTTGAAACACATACTGCAGCCTCTAAGTCAAACATTATAAGCTGGCAACATTGCTTCTAAAACAGGTCAAGTATTTGTACATAGCGTAACGTGCGAGCGACACGCGACCTCTGCTGCTTATTTATTTTAAGCATAGCGGCATATTAATGAATCTGTGGAAAAGTAAAGCCTACTTTCAAATATGGCGTCAAATTATGCCCACTTTTAGCAGTAATTTAACCATAAGTAAAAGGGATTAACATGAAAACTGTTTCTGCTTTAACCGCGGCTATTTTCGTTAAACGTGGCGATTTAACTTGTGGGCCATAGATTAAAGTCGTTAAATATGCCTAGAAACCAGAAAACTGTGGCATTATTTTGGTTTAAGTGATGTTTTTTTGCTTGATAAAACCCTTCTGGCCATATTCGGCCATGGCAGCCGATCTTATAATCAGCCAGGTACGCAGGGTATATAATAGTGAACAAGTGAGTGCGCAAGCACAGGTGCACCCTCTATTCCCTCACTCTCATAGTTCGGTGTGGCAGATATGTGACACGACCGTATAGAGATCAGGCGCAGGACAAACGGCTTAATTTGCCTTCCGAAGCACGGAAGAACTCGAGATAAACATTTTCGTTCACCCATCCGATGACTGGATTCTGCGAACGTTGCTTCACTTTTAGCAACCTCAGGCCGAGCGCGCTAACTTTAAATATATGTTGCGGGCCCGTATTTATCCATATAAGACAAAGTTTCGGCTGTCTGTTACCATAATGTTTGCGGCTTATCTCCTGATTAACGTCATGCAAAGTGGAGCCATTATGATTAGCTCTTACTTAATAGATGATGCCCGCAACAGGCTTACTTGTTGTTGTTTTAGAATAGGTATTTTACTTTATGTGTTTTTAAACATGAGTAGCAAGTCTTTACATATTATGTACAAACGCATTCAGTTTAATTAATGCAAAGGCTTTCACAAAAATAATTAAAAATTAAAGTACATGTGTTACATTCTTCAAATGTTCTTATGCTGTTACTGGCTGTAATCCACAATTTAAATGGAATGCTAATAAAATCCCAGATTATTTTAAAGTCGTTTACATAATACTAAGCAGCGTAGTTTAGTGAATTTATAATTTTCAAAACGTAAGTGACACCCATTAAAAATAAATGATTTATCAATTATGTTTACTTTAGACGTGCAATATCACTTTGAACATTAGAACAGTGTCGAATAATCTCACTGGATTTCGTTTTAGTGAGCGAATGAACGAGTTAAGCCTTTATGAATATTTCATGTGGGATTTTCTGTTTTCACCGCGCACTTGCCCAAACTTATATTTCGGTAGGTATACATTCAGAGTTCCCCACAACATTATGCTGAGCCTACGATTATAATCATCCATCGACGTGCTCGTACATCTGTTATCATACTTTGAAACTAAATAATTCGAATACATTCGAGTAGTTTTGTCGATAAATGTTCACTCCTTTAAGTAGTGATGTAGTAAGCTTTTCTTTAATATGATGGTTAATAATATAATTTACAAGCTAAATATAAATCCGAAAAGCAGCAACATTATATTTAGGGAAAAGCTTTCTAGTTTATGTGAACACATAATTAGTCTAGTGCCACGATCTCGAGGTTCTAGATTCGATTCCAGTGTCGGTAAGTTTTGTACCCGATTTGTGGTACAACTAATTCACATTCCGCTAGATTGTAGTAAATTTTGCTGTCCATCCTATCCGCATTCGGCTATATTTAAGTTAAAACACATCTTTATGACGATCACATGATTTTAAGAGAGATAAAGACAATTGATATTGTTTTAATGAAGACTTTGTTTCTTTTTTTGAATATTTTTCCTCGAGTACAGTGTCGTCGTTCACGTAATCATTAAATAGAATAATCCAGCGCCAATAGATTTTTTAATTAAGAACCCGATTAGACATGAATTGGATTTTAAGTATCTCGAGCAGTCTTACCTAAGACCTAACTCAAAAATAATAATCCTTTAAACCTCTAGGCTTGAATATTACCTTTTTAAACAATAAATTAAGGATGGTTAATCTGCAACATTATATCATCGTACGCGTGTGTGTATATTGGTAACGAAATAATCTGTTTATTGTTGCTTAAGGACATTTAGAAATTAATTACAAAACCCACGCAACCGATTTTCAAAATTCATTTACTTCAAAGAGTTTTCATAAGTAGCTATTAATTTAAGCTTATTCTCCGTAATCGTCTTGAAATTTCCACGAAGCTTAATTTATCAATCAAAGGTTCAATTAATCTTATTTAGATAGGTTAAGAGTCCGTTTTTATTAAGAACCAACCATTTATTTATAAAAACGAGTTTTATGAAGTTTCAACCTTTAATATAATTTTATCACGGGACAGTGAATTCGAACAATAAAATTTGTGTCAACAACACTGTTATGTACTAATTTAATAATTTACAATCAAACGATGCAAACTAAACAATCGTACGGTCACAGTTAGGTCGGGAGAAGTAAAGGGCCAAACTTTACTAAGGAATGGAACTTGTTTGTTTCCTGATTCAATGTTTGTTTATTAAACTATTGCAGGCAATTAGCGAATTGTAATAACAATACCGATCGCTGAGCAAACAGCGGCTTTATTATGTCAAGAAATGATTTGAATTATGGTCACTCAGTAAATCCAGACCACAGGGATTTCTTTTTTTACTTGTGTTGAGTCATATTATGAGGTTTACTTAGTTGCAAAAATGTTTCTAAATACGAAATTTTGACCGAAGATAAATAATTGATAAAAAAACACAGAAAATGTGCGACATATTTAATGAATATAATAAGTACTTAATGTTCTTAAAGTTATATATATAGGATAAATTCAAAATTAAATATTTGAATTATTGATTGTTTGTGTCTGTTGCTGATTGAGATCGGTACTTTGATAGCCATTACGGCAACTTAATACTTCATCCAGTTAACTCTTGATTGACATGTTAATTCTCTGCAGGCTAATTAATAAACCTATCTAACACGACGGCCCTCTGGGTATCCACCTAGACATAATGTCAATAATGGACTCGCAACTCATGGGCTTTTATATTATATAGACGCTATTCATCTCATTAATTTGTAAAGAGAATACATTAAACAAACGACAAAGTCTTTTTACCCAATTAGGAGAAGTCAGTGCTGAATTTGTATAGGATTTTTTAGAGCAAACTTTTGTATTCTCCCAAAATAATATTTTTTATACACACAATCCACTTAAGACTTTTTTATTAGAGTAAAAACAAAACAGATAACACAATACCGCCCTCGTTAAATAACTCACATTTCACCAATAAAGAACAAATTAATTTGATTTTGCCAAGTTTACGGCTTCAGATATAAAAATTCGAGAGGCAGACATTGTTTCCCTGAATGGCTCTTGATAATCGAGATTCTGTTAAAAGAAAAAGTTTTTAGTACACCAAACTGCCTCAAGAGATTTTTATTAACAAATATGATCCCGGACTTAAGATGGTAGGCCGCACTGATTGTATCAGAAATAAAGTCATTATTTTATGGTAACAATTTTATTTTAATCATCGAGTAATGTAATAGGTACCTACAATAAATGGTAACTGTATCTATAATTTATAATTTAATAATATACTTTACTTAGGCTCTACTTCCTACTCTAAGCTAATCATAAGCAAACAGTCGTAGTGAAGCATCTATTAACAAGATAGATGTAGATTTTAAGTATTTTTTACAGTAAAATTCTTTTCTAAGTAGGTATTACATAATATAAATAACTACAGAAATGTAAGAAAGATAGTTTTTTTCTAGCTAAATTTATTCTAAGGCTACTTCAAATGGTCTATAGAATGTTTACGATTTTTGGTCATTCCTAATAAAATATTATCCGTGGAAGCTGTTGTTGAGTTTTGCAAAATATCTTCCTTACTTTGCATCGAGTGATAGTCATTCATTTCCGCCCAAGTCGGATCGGATTTAGCGATCCTCCGTCTTTCCTTAATTTTAGTATACGCTAATACAGATACCATAATAAAGAACACGACGAAACCTAAGGAACAACCTACAATTAATCCCATTCTACGGTTAAGTATGAGCGATATATCAAAGGCTTTAGGCGTTTTTACTTTTGTGGGCGACTTTTTCATAAAGGTATTAAAAGAAATGCATTCACTAGAAGGTGACTGCATAAGGATAGCAGCAGCGATGTCTTGAGTGATTCTTGCAGTAACATTCAAATTGACTTCTGTAGCACCGGTGACATTGAATGTTTCTTCACTTTCTACGTTAATTATAGGATCTTCATACAGCGTTATAACGCAAACGACGTAGTTCATATTCAATTCTAAATCAATAATGCGTGTTGAAACTTCAGTTTTTTCTAAAAACTTTGTCTTCATCTGCAAATAAAGAAGGTTTGAGGAAGGTGTATAACTCATGATGGCAACAACTCATCAACACTAAAGTCAATTAATACTTACATCAGAATTGGCATCTTCATCGTAGTAAAGAATTTGAATGGCTTTAATTGCAGTTCTGTTTCTTATAAACCATGACACGGAAACTGAATTATCCTTATGTTTGTCAACAGAAAGTTGTGAAATTATTGGAATATCACATTTCTCCTTTGGGTACTCGTCGTTGAGACATGTTACTGCGTTGGACTTGATAATTTTTGGATGGTCTTGGATCCATATCCAAATATTATCTTTTTGGCAATTGCAAATGATTGTGTTGGCTGAAAGTAAAATCCATATTAATATTAAATGTAAAATTTTTGAATTTAACTATTATTAAAACGCTAAATTAAAAATAATTACCTTTGATTGAAATGTCTTCCACGTGATTTTCTACTGACGTCATTAGTTCTAAAGGTACATTTTGTAGTTTATTATGACCCAGATCTATTTGCACGATTTTATTCAAATTTCTAAAAGCTGTTACTGATATATATTTGATGTTGTTGTAGCTCAAATATAAAACTGTAAGTTCCTTCAGGTTGATTAAATCTTCATTAAGAATGTTTTGCAACTTGTTGTGGGAAAGGTCCAGAAGTTTTAAATTGCTCAAATCTTCAGCAAAAGATTCCATTGACTCAATGTTGTTATTAGATAAGCAGAGTGTTCTTAGTTTAGTCAATCCACGGAAGTTGCTCGTTTTCAGTTGCGAAATTTTATTAAAACTCAAATCTAAATTTTCCAGGAATGATAATTTTGAAAATGGACTTATTGAGAGTCTCCTAATTTTATTGAATGTCAAGTATAAGTATTGCAAGCTCGTGAAGTACTCAAATGTGATGTCATCAATATTTGTCATATTAGTGGCACTGATGTGTAATTCGTAAATGTTTGCTACCAGTGTATTATTGTCTGGTCTCCGAAGTGATGACCAAGATATTGCCGGATTTTTGCCAATGTCTAAATTAATCAAAGAGGATCCAAATGTCCTAAAAGTAATCAAAAAATCGAAATAAACTATGTTATTATAAGAAATGTTTATATTTTGAATATTTGGAAAGGTTTCTAAAATTATCAAAGGTAAACTATCCAATTTATTAAAACTGACGTCAAAGGTTACTAGCTCTCTATATTCTACTTTCTTTTGCGCTGTAACAGTTTTTATCTCATTTTTGCGCAGTATAAGATATTTTAATTTAGCCATTTTTTCAAAACCGCTTAATTCAATCCTTGGCAAAAGATTATCTGCAATATCCAAAGTCTCGACTTGGGTAAAGTTGTGGAGAGTATTGTATGGCACGTAATCTAAAAAGTTGTTACTAATATTAAATTCGGATATAGAGTTTTGCATGTCAAATAGTTTTAACGGTACTGAACTGATTATATTTTGTGCCACATTCAGTCTTAAAAGATTTCTGTTGAATTTAAAAGTGCCTTCAAAAATAGTTTCTATGTTGCAATGCTCCATAAATAAAAGCTCGAGTAAAGGAAGCTGATAAAAGGACTCTTGGGGCAAATAATCTAGAACATTAAAAGAAAGATACAAATATTTTAGCCCGGGAATATTCAAAGATAGTAAATCACTTGATTTCAATGAATTATTTCGAAGTGATAAGGTCTTAAGGTTATTAAGTCCATTAAAAGTTTCATTTTCAATTAGATTAATTTCACAATTATCAAGATACAACGAACTCAGTGGTAAACCCTGTTGAAATATATTTTTTTGAAGGAATTTTAAAGAATTAAATGACAAGTTAAGACTTCTTAATTTTTTCAATGTATCAAAAGCCAAATCAAAAACGTACATGATTTTATTGTGTGAAATATCTAAATCTTCTAGCTCACTTAATCCGAAAAATGTGTAGTTTGTTATATTTCGTAATAAATTGTTCTGTAAGCTCAAATATCTAGTTGAATTTAAATGCTGAAAACAAAAATCATCTACTATTGATAATTCGTTGCTGTTTAATTCCAGGCGTGTTATGTGGCTCATATTGCGAAATGTGTTTTTCGTCAAAAACTTCAGACGATTATTTCGTAAGCTCAAGTGACTTAATTTATCTTGAGATTGAAAAATAAAGTTACTTAATAACGACAAGGAGTTCGTATCTAGATGTAAAGTGAGTAAGTTTGAGCCCAGTTTTGGCAAGACATCGTTTATATCGATGAGATAATTATGGTTTAGACTCAAATACTTCAAGTTTTTCATTTTAACAAAAGCTCCTGGTTCAATGAAATGAATTTCATTATGATTTAAATGGATTTCTTCTACTTTCAAACAATTTTTAAAAAGGTATTTCGATATAACCTTAAGTTTATTATTATTTAATCTAATTTCATTGACGTTTGTTAGAGACCCTAAAGTGTTGTTATTTAGCTCAAAAAAGTTATTATTGTCTAATCTTAGTTTAACTATATTCTTATTGTTTATAAAAATATTGTATGGCACTTGATTTAAATAATTAAAATCTAACTGCAGCTTAGCTAAATTACCTAAGTTACTAAAGCTCTCACTATGTATGTTGCTTATAGAATTCTTATCTAAATTTATTGCATTAATTTTGTTAGAGTTAAGAAAGGAATCGATTGGCACATCCAAAATGTTATTATGACTCAATACTACTTCGGTGAGAGATGGTAAATTACAAAATAAACCGTGAATGTGATGCAAATGATTATTACTTAAATCAATGAATACTATATTTTTATTATTTTGAAATATATTGGGGTTCAATATTTTGATCCTATTGTGGCTTAAATCTAATGATTTCAAATGGACTAAAGAATGAAATGCCCGAAAGTGAATATTGTTAATGAAATTAAAATGAAATGATAACATCATCAGGGACGGACAAAATTTGAGGCAGTCTTCTGAAATAAATTCAAAATTATTTGAGTTTAAGTCTAGGTACTCTAAGGATACTAAATCTGAATTCTCAACACTAGGGAAAGAAGACATTTCATTCCAAGCCAATCTTAAAGAACGGAGGTGTCTTAATTTTGCAAGAGACTCGATAGGAAACGCTGTAAGATTATTTTCGCTCAAATCAATTTCTGACAAAGAGAGTTCTAAACTAGAAAAAGCCGAATCAGAGATTTCTCGTATTACATTTCCTTTCATATTTAACTTGATCAGTGGAAGACCATAAAAGCTATAACTAGGTATCTCCTCGATATAATTAGAAGTTAGGTCGATCGATATCAGTTTGAGCATGCCAGAAAATGCTTTTTGTGGTACGAATTTGATTTTGCTCGACACAATGCTTAACGTTTCAAGGCACTTTCTGAGCGGCATGAATGTGTCGTCCGCAATATCTTTAATGCTCGTTCTTGACATGTGTATATGCTTTATGCAAACGCCTTGAGGTATAAAATGGGGTCCCAATGTCTCTTCATTGTCCTCGAGGTCATAAACAGACAATGAATTTATTTTTGATGTGCTTTTAATAGCATTTTTTACGTCTTTCAATATTGTATCTTGGCAATCCAGAAACAGCCCTGTGAAACACATTTTAGGTTAATTTAATTCGATGTAGGCCTTATTTGTTTTAATAAAAAGGTATCTTACCGTCTTCAAATGTAAAACACGAACATTTATTACTTCTTATTAAGTCAGGGCACCCCAGGGAATTTTGAGCTCGCAGAAAGGAGGGTAAAACCAGTAATAATGAAATAATTTGCAGAGCATCGTAATCATTTTTCGCTGTCTCGAAGTATAAAATCTTTTTCATAGTTACATTATACTCGACATTTTACATTTTACTGGTGCATGAACCTGTAACAAAAAAACTATTATTAATTTTAGTAACAAAGTAGATAGTAGGTACGTAGTTGAAGGAACAATTTTCCTTGAGATATAATTTTGATCTGTGATGAGATTGCAAGCGTTCCCGCCGCTAGCGAACATCCGGAACAATCTAGTAAGCCGCAATCCTCCTTGTGAATGATTAATAACTGAAGAGACTTCCAATAGGAACCCTTTTCTGTCCCCGAGGGGTCTAGGGTATCTAGTCCGGAGGGAAGAATCATCTGACCAGAGGACCTCAAAACGTCGTCCCAGAGGCTCTTTTTCTCTTAACCACAAGACCTGTGTCGGTTCATATATGTAGTAGTGAGAATATTATGTCCAATGTTAATAATTATGATAGTTGACTTTAGAACAAGAGCAAGCAGTTATTTAATGTTGTGGGATTCCGAATCAATAAGTTTGCCTTTGATCTCAAAATCAACAAAACTTATTTGTTTTGCTGTAATGACATAAATGTAGCAACGGGAATATTAGTGAAATAATTTGAAATTAAGAAAATAAACGAATTCCTTTTGAAAAAATCCGACTAAAATCACCCAAAATAAAACAGATTTAAGTACCTCTACTCGTAGTATACCAACAGCTGCGGTTGGATATCCCAAGTTTACACTGGGGTGCTACTTTAAGCTCTGTTCTATTCGAACAGAAATATCCGACAGTTGAACGACGGCTATGCTTTAAAGTATCTTTATCTTTTGAATAAAATAATACATCAGGAAATACCTCCACTCAAAATGCTTTGAATATTTAAAGAGAACAATAAAAAGTTTTAAGTTGCCCGGGTTCCGGAGATCGTAAGTGTTGTTTAAATAATAAATTTACCATTGACGTGTGACTCGCAATACAACAGAAATACAACTACACACGTTTTTGATATACACCACATATGATCCTCACGTATCACTTCTGACATAAAGCTCAAAGAAATGCGATCCATAAATAAAAAGTCATAGGTTTTAAAATGGCTTGGCACGTCATGTAACTTTAATTCTAAAGGAATGTTTATCTAGATCATTTCTAACAGTACAATTCATTTTATAAGTGCACTTTTCCAAATAACAGTGGTATTAAAAAGCTATTTTATTTGTTAGAAGTTGTGTTGACAAAGTTCCAGTTATAGAAAGAAACTGTTTTGTATGGGCAAACGTGGCTAGAAGCTAACAACTGTGAGCCGGATACCGCATTACAATGACATTTCCGTACTAGATAACTACCTACGAGCATTTCACTGCAGTGTCTATTTCGTGTTTCTGTCTGTAGAACGCTGTGTAAACGAATGGATGTAGCATTTTTGATTTTTTAACGCTTAACGAAAGTTCGTTGAAAGTCTTGGTGAATCTATTTGTTTGTTTTATCCTTGATGTTCTAAATTATTAATCATTAAAATGATTTAAAAAATTATAATAATTTTTGAAACCCTGCATTTTTTTTGTAATCAGTCATGGTAAATTCCGTGTTAAACAGTTTCTAAAAATATAAAAATATGTATTTTTATTATACCCTATACGAAAAAGATTTCCGATAAAAATTATTTAAAGAGGTTAGATATTACTTGATTTTATTTTAATAATTACAACATACCTGTGATTTTAACATGTATTTATCTACCAGCATTTCTATTTAAGTAGATATCTTATACTGAGGAGGAAAGCAATTTGATTGCGATTACCTTTCAACCACAGGACAAACATCAAAGGTTGATTATGCCGCAATGTTGTCCTTTATGATATCATCTCGATGTCAGATGCAGTGACGAATCACTGCTCTGAGGTATAGCTTTGCTTCATCCAATGTATTTCAATCACAAGCCTTTTAATTTGATTTCTCTAAAACTACGCATGTTGTCCAAAACATTTTATTTTGTTATTCGTTTTTGAATGTACAATGTCGTGATAAATCAATTCAAATTATTCTAATCCAAAGTCACTTTAAGTATGAAGAACTATGTGTATAAATAGGTTGTAATAATAATCAAAATTTCCAACAAATGTTTAAGTTTCTTATAAAATATTCGTAGTTTAAACCAACAGAGCTTAACATATTGACTTTCAAAGCTAATTTATTTTTAAATGCAGTTACCGTTGGTTCAGTCTACCTTCATATGATTAAGTAATTCAATAATCATGAAAAAATGATGAGAAAGTGTCTGGAACTTCTATTATTGTATTATCGATCAAACTTCCAACTAAAGTTATCTTTTTCGCAAACAAAAGTTATGATGACTGTAAGAAAACAACGAACTACTCTTTTTCTCTAGCACGCGATGCTTATATTGTGACTTTCTGTTGTGTTTGGGTGAAAGAGACAAATTACATAATTTCAATCATTTACGAGTAGACATTATCTTTGTCTTTTATATTGCCATATTTTAAACAAATAATATAAATAAATGTTGTATTCAAAATTTAGTACTCATCTACGTGCGATCTTATCAGTTTTAAGTTGTTTTTATTTTATTAAATTATTAAATGTTATTTATCACTGATCTTCAGCATGGTTGAAAAAGAAATATGTAGAGCTAAAAATGTAACAATAAATTCATGTTATTATAACCTTGAACTTGAGCAACATACATGTTATCATATAAACATATGTTGACCTTTATTCTATCTAAATCAATCTTATAAAGTCAATGTCCTCTTACCAACCATTAGTCGTACTTTAATATTAACGAACGACAATGAAAATATAAATGAATGCTACAACTTTGTCTTCAGACAGCGTGATCGCTCCAGTCAATCCCTGAACGAATAGTCTTTATCTTAATAAAGCATAAGTCCCAAGAGATGATATAACGAACTCAGAAATGTAGGTTGAGCGAAGTACCTGTAGAAAGCCGAGCTCAAGTTTTTATATAATACAGTCTCTTATCTCAATGTGCTGTATTTGTGATCTGAAAATAAGAAGCAAATACCGCTTGCTAGTATCGGTATCAATCCCTTTGTTGGTGTCGGTGAGAGAGAAATTTATAATGAGGAACTCTATTCGTTAAGGCACAAAGTCGACCGCTTTCTCAATGCAATATCTTAAGTTTCGTTCTAAGGAAAGGTTTTCCCAATATTTCACTAGAGTTTTCTATGTATAAAAAATGTTCAGCGCAGGGTACTTTATACTCGTAGATACTTGGGGGAGCACCTTAATAATTATGATAATATAATTTTCGTCATAACAAATTATGTTATTTATGCGAGCTTGGAAACTGATCTTTTTTTAATAATAATAGTGAAAGCGTGTAAACTTGCACGGAAAACATCACGCCTAGTGAAATAAATTGGTCTTTGAACCGCCCTTATGTCGGGGGCATAAGAGCTATTATTGAACTGCAAGAATTTTCCTTGCTGTTCGGCTGATCTGACCGCTCATTAAAGTATTCATATTTATATTATTATAATAAGTCTAACAAATTATACTTGGTGGAAAGTTCGCGTTAGATATTTTCGGCGTTGGAAATTAATCACACATGCATAGCCTCTTCCGTTGGGAAATAGAGGGTTATGTGGGGCTCGCCAACGGACTACTCACTAAAATCCGAGGGGTTCCTCGGTAGCGTTCACCGAAGTTATATCAAGACACAACCGGTTTATCTTTTTGTTTGATATTATAGAGAGGCAAACGGACAAGAGAATCACCTGATGGTAAGTGATCACCGCTGCCCATTTACATCAACAACCCCACAAGGGACACAGATGAGTTGCCAGCCCGTAAGACCTCCGCAACTAAGCTCTGGCGAACTAACTCACCAGCAGAAACATAGCTTCTGTATTGTGAAGGTACTTCCTCAGATGAGCGGCTCATTCGTGTGGAAGTTAAGCTCTATCTCCTAGGTCTTAGGTGCCTAGAAACACAGGATCTAACAATTGTTACAACAACTATACGATATAACTGGTCTATACTAATACCTTACAAAGTAACATGCATATACTACCATGAATTTATAAAGCGGCATACAAATCAATATCACTGCTGAATAGGATCATGAAATGAATAAAATAAAATGTTGATAAAGCAATGGGTTATAATTAATACAAAGGAAAATGATATAAATATTATAATATCTTGATAGACATAAGGTCTATAATCAATACAACAGCGTATTAGCTCTTTGTGTTGCTATCTGCAAACTACGTCATACCCCTTTCCGGCCCATCATGCTGACAGCTATCCATGTTATATTATGACAAATAATCACTTTCAAAACCCAGAGATTGAACAACACAGACGAACAACAAACTGAGACCACTTAAGGTAATAATCACTCAGCATTATTCCATTTTATTTATCTATAGAATATGACAACAAATAAATCACTTTAACTGTCTATAATATCAATTTAAATTCTATCTGAAAGTTATTTTCTGAGAGTATTATAAATTGTATTTATTTACAGAAGCCTTTTATAAGTAATCATAATCCGAACGCAATACAATTTTAAAGTAAACACAACCTTATGACTTCGACGTTAAAGTATAAAATCGTATGCAAGGTAGAGCACTGAGCTATGAATATCAATTCGTGTCTGCCTGTGCAAAATAATTTATTTGGACTGGATTTATAGAATTATTTTGTAAAAACATAATCGATTGGATGCCGTTTCAAGTGGAACAGTTATTTCATCACTTTACACAAAAACTGCGCTAAATATTGCAACGGACTACACAAACCTTTTTTGTAAAAATAAAGTAAAGCAATTATTCAAACAAAGGGAAGTTATAACACCTAACGTTGCTTTGCAATTGAAAACAAAACACTACACACGGATTAACTGGGCTTAAACGAAAGAAAAACATAACACATTGTCCGGACACTGGCGAAATTCGGCGTTAACCGCTCGTTCTAACTAACCAGACAAAAGTTGTTATAATGAAATATTTAAACACTTACCTAGCATTTCCTTTGCGCCAACATACGCAACTTGCTAATTATAAAACGTTATCCCAATAGAGTTAGGGTCCATTTTCGTGGTGCGAAGTCGGGACAGGCGAGGGCGATGTGCGCCTGTCCTTGCCGTGTTGAGGTTCACTACGCGTAATACGAGTTGAAATTGAATGTGTATTTTTACTTGTTTTAGGGTTTTTGATTGCGTGGAGCGCAACGGAGAACGCTTGAGGTCATTAGAAAGCTCCACAGAAGACTGCCGTGGCGGCGCGCGCTCGGTAGGTCACCGCCTGTTGTTGCGGGCGCCCCGACCCACTATTATTATACTTTTATGACGAATCGGATTTTGCTATACGAACACCCGGCTTTGTAGTGATGTAAACGTGTAAGGGCTTATCTTACAGCGTTAGAGTCCCTTTTACGTGTTCATTGTTTTGCTTAGACACGTTTTTTCTTTCTTACAATTTTGGTCACGGAGTAGTTCGATATATCGTTTTCTTTCGCACACGTACGACTCTATGTAAGCGTCTATTGTATACTTAGTGTGTAATATGATATTATAATTAATATCCTGTTTCTTTTCCTCAAAACATCTCTTATTTATATTTTAACCTTTCCAATGTAACATTATGAGAATATTTTCTTTTTTCTTTGACTAGAAAACACTGAAGTACAAAAAAATATTTAGACTAATATTAAATTAAGTTTTCGTATTTTTTATTCATCAAAATTTCAATACATAGAAACACAATAAAGGTTCTACGTTATTTAATTCAAACACGGCATAGATCGAACTATCCATGCCAATTTGAAATGTTTGGATCCCGACCTTTATCGTACAAAAACGAATGAAACATTGCACAATTGGAGACCGAAATAAAATCGTCAATATCAAGCAACAAAAGTGTTTCGAGTTAATCACTGCGGTAACATCTGGGCATTGTGATATTTTCCTTTGTTTCCAGTCGATCTGTAGATTTAAGAGCGTTTTAATTTTAGTCAAGTTTGGTAAATGTTTGAATACTTCCCGCTGTTTGGTTTTAGGTCAGATGTGGCCTTGAGACTGCGGCAGTGAATATCTGCAGGGGACGCCCGCCCACGCTTAATATACAAATCTAGGTCACACAAAATCACCGCTGTGATTATAACGTAAAAATATAAAGGGTAAACAAATTAATACTTTTAGCAGTCAATGTAACAGGCATGTGATTTTATGTGCTATGATATTTTAAAAATATTGCTTTGTGATGAATTGTGCCTTGAAATGAAGTCGTTAAATATGGATTTTCATTCAAGTCAAATATGCGCATTTCAATGTCGAATTTTAGATGTCATAATAAAATACTGAGGCTTAGTAATGTATCGTTTCTTTCTTTGTCATTTACGGATTTCAAAATTACTAAATATTAAATTTCTACACACTGAAACAAACGATTCAGTGACAAAAATTCCAGCCTATGGGTTTTTGTAATTTAAATCTACCCTTAAAATAGATATCAGTAGAAAGAAGAATTTCCCGAGTCACAAAAAAGCGCTCTTTTATAAACACATACAACAAACGAAATAGTAATTTTGTTTATTCAACACTCAGTACACACGGTAGATAAATATACCCTGGTTCGGGTTAGATGTGACCTTGGCGCGGCGACGTTAAGTTTATCTGCATGGGTCGCCCGCCCGCATGATCCAGATCAAGGTTACGTAAAATCAAAGCGTGAATATGCGGAAAAACTACGCAATTTAGCTTTTTTTATAGGCGCATTATTTTATTTCTCATGGAAAGCACAAGAGTAGTCCTAATTGTCATTTTTAAGACTGATCGTTTTGTGCAAAACATCTGGCAAAACATCCATTAATTTCTGTTGCATTAGCAACAAGATGTAGTTGTTTTTCAATAATAATTCACATAAGATGCGTTATAATAATATATTAAGCACATGTTATTTCTTGACTCGTGCAAAATAGATTGTCATAATTGCGTTAATCGATCCAATGAAAGCAATGAACTAAATGCAAACTTTATTTGTTAAGCAGAAAGAATTTTGTAAAATAAATATTAATGCACTGGCTAAAAACTGGGCGTAAATTTTTATCGCTTACCTTTGTAAGTAGGCCTTTGTGCGTAAAGTTTTTTCGCTCCAAGTACTTTAGCCTCATAGCGGTTCAGCACCGCTTTACCATCCGAGAGCCACTTTAAGTGAACCATAGTTGAGTAAGAGCTGTTAGTGTGTCTATATTCTCGTTACGGATAAATAAATACTAGAATAGGATGGGCTATTGTGTTAAATAATAAAACGTTCACTCGAAACAATCTCAGCAACACTCAGTGATTTATCACATTTGCAATGTTTATGTCGTTTTTATTGCACTCTGGATTTGAGTTCTGACTCAAATTTATTTATGTACAATTTAAACTCATGTAACCAATTTGAGTTTATTACTTACCTTAACTAAAAACTTAACTTACCCATCCAAATTCATGACTTACTTAAATTCGAAATTCAACTTACCCATCCGAGTTTGGGTAAGTTATGTTTCGTGGCCTCTTATTCTTATGAAAAAATAGAATAGAAGCATAATGCTGACTTGGTTTCAATGGAGCGTGTTCCTAGAGCTATTAATAGGACAGTACTACAACGAGATATTTCTACAATGGCTCGGCGAATGCGATCGCGCTACTCCCATGATGAGTTTCGCCTAGGTCGGCTCTGAACTTGTTTACAATACTTCCTTGTTGCTGCGAGCAATGGTTTGTGCTAATTAATAAACCACCGAGCGCTGACTGCAGCTTTTTTTTTTTAGATTTTTTTATTAGCTTTACAAGGCACATCATTATATTTCTGATGTGAACCAATTCGTTACGTTTTTTTATTTTTAATAAAATAAACTTAAGCAATGGAAGACAATTAAAAAAATATATTATATTTCATTAGGTTAGTTGGTGGGCTAAGCTCATAGACGTAAGAACGGTATGAACGATTAAACACAGGGTAATGCTGCTGCTCCAAAGAATGTCCTTAACTTGCTTTACACCCAAGGAAGAATACGCAGTATGTAGGCATTTCATATTGGCACATTGATGTTCTTAATTGATCATTATATTAATGTATATTTTTTTCAATTATTTTTTATACATGCAAGTAATTTCTTTTTTATCATCAAAAATGCTTCTTACTACTTTGCTTGAGGTTGCAACGAAGGGTTTTTATTTTATTACCTAGTATCAATATAAAGACAAAATAAATAAAGGTAACGTTACTTTGACGTATTTTGGTCTGCTGTGAGGCTGCGGTGTTTGCCGGCATCTGCAATGGACGCCTAAGTGTGGATCTAGGTCACAGAATTCGCTGTCTGCTATTCTGACGAGCGAAAAATACCTGTGAATAATGGACTGTGACGCGCCCTATATGCATCACTGTTTATGCCGTAGTATTTTATTAAGTAAAGAAATCTTTATTATTTTATAGTTGCTTTCAAATGCGTTAATATTTTCTTACTTTGTACAGTTTCTCCAATAGAGCCTCTTAAGTGAAAATATGAGATATGAATACATATAGAAATTAATTACCTTAAATTATATGGAAAGTTGGCACAGTGACGGCTAGTGAATAATAAAGTAATTTTATTCCGTCAATATTTTTTATTATAAATGCAAAAAAATGAACATGCGCACAATAGCAGAAATATAAGTCCGATTTATTTTTTAAGTTAATAATTAATAACCATTTATGAATTCTGTAGTGCATGTGCGTTTGGATCACTACCAAATGTATCATCAGCATCATCATGATGTAAGTCGTTAACCATGGTCCATGTAAAATCTCGCAGTAAAAATAAATTAATATTTTACCCGAGCACTAAACAGGAACGTTCAGCTAAAGCAAAATAAAATTGAAAGTACAAAAGATGGATACAAATCTTAATCCACGTAATGTACAAGAGATTTCAGCGTGTACACAGACACAAATCTTTTTATATTAAAGAAATTCCAAACGGCGCACCATAAAATGCTGGAGCGGATCTCGAGCAATAAAATAAATTATGACAAATCTATCCCAAATGCCATCTTCAAGTGCTTACTCTTCTATCTGCGTTAAATGAGATTTTACTTTTTCCAGCTCACGAAATACACGTTTTATTTTAACGTCGAGACGAAACTTGAAAGTGTTGGTTCAGATCAACGTAATTACATTTCTAGATTTCGAATCATCCTACATATAAATGTAGGACGCCTTTTTCACAAAAAGTGAGGTGCTTACTCGTGCAATCGTACATAAACTCATGTTATCTGTTATCAAGCCTATTTATCAAATAAATTTCTCCTTTAAAAATTTCAGTTAATATCATAATGTTAATCTATACTATACTAATGTGATAAAGCTGAAGAGTATCTTTGTTTGTTTGAACGCACCTATCGCAGCAACGACTGGTTTGAATTGAAGAAATGTTTTTGTACTACATACTATAGTCCATTTGTCGAGGCAGGCTTTAATCTTTCATTTAACACTATGTGTGCGGAAGCCAAAATTCACCGCAGAATGAGTCACAGGTGTACTATTTTATAACCCATATCATCTGGCAAAGTTCCTTTTTATTCCAAAAGACAATAGTGAAGTAGCATGTCAAAAATCTTTCACTGGGTGCGTTAGGCCTCTAAGGCTTAAAACCATACGATTTTCCTTCCTGAGTCGACATCGAATTGTTCCGAATTCTGTCATACTGCATAGAAACGGTCTATGATTTCTAGAATAATGTCTCCTATATTGAAGCTGCCGGAACTCAGCCAGCAATTATTGACCCAGAGTCCTGTCTCGGTCCTTTGTAGCGCGAAATTGAGTGATTGCTTTCAGATCAATCGGTTACTACCATGTATCCTCTAACTAAGATGTATCGTAACGTAATACATTATTTGTGGTTCGATACCGTTGGAGATGAAGTTGTGTAGGCGGCTTAAAAGAATATTACATAATAGTTCATTTCAGTATATTTCGAAGTATAAACATATACCAACTTATGTTCAGGGGTGCTTCTTACGTTAATTTTAGATGAATATTTTTAAATTGCTTATATTTTTCATATTGTCGGAATATTTATTTATATACGTCAATAATTTTAGCTTTAAATTGTGATGTTTATTTACATCGTAGCATTTATGTAGCGCATAATCAAGATGTGCTACGAAATTCGTAGTCTACCGACTACGAGATTCTGCTAGCGCTACATTTACGAGTATAAACCTTTGCTTATTCGAATAATATAAAGCGGAAAACTTTGTTTTCTTGGTTGTAATGAATACGCTCAAAAACAACTGGATTGATTTTAAAAATTCTTTCACTATTCTCCATTATCAATGTTCAGTTTTAAAAAAAATATGGGTGTAAATTTCATTAAAAGTGCCCGTGCAAAACCAGTGTATTATGATGATTTTGCTTAAAATGAGTATCGGGAGCAAAAGTAATTTGTTATTTAGTTCTGGTCTCCATAAATCCATTATAAGTTTTAAACGGTGTAAACGTGTTTGATTAAGTTACTAAAGCTACAACTTGTCAGAAACTCAAAGACTATGTTAATTTAATCAGCAAAGTCGATTGACTCAGGTGAATAGTTCTAAAATACGCAAACTAGTTTCTATTTCAGCATATTCCCTAGCTGTTTGATTTGTCTATCTTCTTGAGAAAGTAGGCCAGTTTCGACGGATTTGAGTGTTAGGAAAGTTTATTTTTGCCCAAAAATGTTTGCGTTAAAATACGAGCTACCTGGGAATTACAGATATTAATGATTCAGAATATCAATGAGATTTTTTCGGCTGTGTTATTTATTTGGTTTTCGCCCAAGACCGCGAACCTTTTTTGTCTGTTTCCTTATTTGATTTGGGGGCCGAGTGCCGTAATCTTATCAAGTGTTAGTAGAACAAATTTATGCATAGTGGTCTTCCCACTTTCTTAACTCTTGAGATATTCACAAACATAAAAATGGACCGTGTTCTTTTATTGAAACGAAAAACAATGTGATTGTTTTCTTTTGTTATTTCGGACTGAGAGATTGGAAAGTTTCAAGAAAAATAATGTCTTTTATGCGCTTGTAAACTATGATATGCATCTATAGTAATAGAACAGGCAACCTAATAAATCATGGTACTTGGACAATGAATTCTTGCCTAGCTTTGAAAAAATTCTAAGAGTTAGTAGAATAACACATAAGCTGAAGTAATTTTCATGGACTGCATCCGTAATAGGGATTTTTCTTGCAGTTAATAATTCATAATTTGAACTTCTTTATTCTCATGGTCTGACTAGTCCATAAGTAATTTTATTGGTTCAAATATGTATGCAGTATAAAACTCAACTAACGACCTGTCAAAGCGAGCGACTGTCACTTGTTTATTTTGCACCAGTTAATGTCAATGCGGAATTGAAACCGTTATCTATTCTATTTTACAAGCGTCACGCGGCCCTTCGATTGTTGTCTCAAACAAGTTGACGCGAGGGGGCGCTTCGAACGCACCGTCACGGGTCAGGCATTAAATAGATACAGCGTGATATAAATTGACTAAAACCTTATGATGAATGTATATTGAAAGTAAGTATCTAAATATCTCAAAAACTACCCGTTTACTATATCTTTTTTTTTTTTTTTAATACCCTCCGGCCGTATTCGGCCATGGCGGCCGATCTTACGATCAGCCAGGTACGCAGGATATATTATAGTGCACAAGTGAGTGCGCAAGCACAGGTGCACTCTCTATTCCCTCACTCTCATAATTCGGTGGGACAGCAATCAGACACGACCGTAGAGAGATCAGGCGCAGGACCAACGGCTTAACGTGCCTTCCGAAGCACGGAGGAGCTCGAGATGAAATTTTTCGGTCACCCATCCGATGACTGGCATCTGCGAACGTTGCTTAACTTTAGCAACCGCAGGCCGAGTGCGCTAACCACTGCGCCACTATACTAATAATATAAAGAGGAAAGGTTTGATTTTTTGTTTGTTTGTTTGTTTGTATGAATTGAATAGGCTCCGAAACTACTTGGCAGATTTGAAAAATTCTTTCACTGTTGGAAAGCTACATTCACCCCGAGTAACATAGGCTATATTTTATCCCGGTACGGGAAGTAGTTCCCCCGGGACGCGGGTGAAACCGCGTGACGGGCCGCTAGTGTGCATAACTGCATATATTGGCCGGAAACGCATTTGTGACTCCTCTGGTGTTTCGAGTGTCCATGTGCGGCGTTGATTGCTTACCATCAGGCAATACGTCTTCTTGTTTGCTGCCCTATGATATAAAAAAAATGTAAATAGACGAAAGTGACTTATGTAGCCTATTTAAAGTATTTAACAAATAAAATATATAATCCCGCTAAGTACTTTTTGATTGGTGTGTTTTGCGATAGTGCCAATACTGTGTTTTACAAGCATCACGTGGCCCATCGATTGTTGTCTCAAACAAGTTGTCGCGTTTCGAGGGGGCGCTTCGTACGCACCATCACGGGTCAGGCATTAACTAGAAACAACGCGGCATAAATATTTTACTTGAACCTTATGATGCACATTATAACGATAGTAAGTTTCTTAATATCTCATAAACTACTCGTTCACTATAAATAGACATAAATGTCTTATTTAGTCCATTTAAAGTGCCTAGCAAATAAAAGGTATAATCTCGGTATCAATGCTTGATTGGTGTGTTTTGCGCCCGCTAGTTCCAATACTGTGTTTTACAAGCGTCACGTGGCCTATCGATTGTTGTCTCAAACAAGTTGTCGCGTTGCGAGGGCGCTTCGTACGCACCGTCACGGGTCAGGCATTAAATAGATACAGCGCGGCATACATATTTTACTTAAACCTTATGATGCACATTATGACGATAGTAAGTTTCTTAATATCTCATAAACTACCCGTTCACTATAAATAGACAAAAGTGGCTTATTTAGTCCATTTAAAGTACCTAGCAAATAAAAGGTATAATCTCGGTATCAATGCTTGATTGGTGTGTTTTGCGCCCGCTAGTTCCAATACTGTGTTTTACAAGCATCACGTGGCAAATCGATTGTTGTCTCAAACAAGTTGTCGCGTTGCGAGGGCGCTTCGTACGCACCGTCACGGGTCAGGCATTAAATAGATACAGCGCGGCATAAATTTGCCTCGCGGATCTGCCAACTAAGTGGGCTTTTATTTGTTACGTCACGCGCGGAGGTAGCGTTTGGTTTGCGGTGTTTTCAGAGATGTACTATTTTGAGAGAGCATTGTTATGTTATATTGTTACTTTGGATACTTTATGATATTACGTAATTACTCAGGCTCGTATAAATCAAGCGCTCTCAACTCTATCGATCTTGAGAGCGAACTTGAGATGCTATTCTATTACAAAGCATTTCAAGTTCGCTCTCAAGATCAATCTCAGAGTTGAAAGCGATTTATTTATACGAGCCTTAATGTACGTATTAGGCTGACATTGTCCTCAATTACAATATCAACATTTAAGTAGCTATGTGAGCTAGGTAGGAGTAAATCAAACATCCATCACGCAATCTCCATCGATTGTTTACTCGAACGAGTTTTCCCTTGAATTGAGAAAGGGGGACTCGCTCTACGCACTGGTATTATAGATATTAGATAGCGTAATAAATAATTTTCTTTTGCTTATTAATTAATATATAGTTAACTTAGTTCCAAACTAAACTTATGATATGGATGCTAGGTGAATAGACTGTGAGTACTTTTATAATCATCTATGACATGAGTTCATTACAAAAACAATTTCTGCTTGTGGAATTCTCATATTTAACCTTTGAAACCCTTGATCTTGATGTCAGGAATTCTTATTACTATATGAACAGGCTTATCGCAGTGAAAGATCTGCGAGTCAGGAAATTGTACGTTGTGATAACAAGATGTTGTTAAAGGCTCAAAGTTCTGAGTTTTGACGCTAGATGGCATCTAAGGATGAATAATTTAAGAAGTATATTAGGAAATAAATCAAGAGTATTATTATATAGTCTTCTTCTATCAATGTGGCTACTTATTCCCCAGAGTATTTAAAATGTTAATTGAGCTAGGCTTCCGTATAATTATTAAATGATGTTGATACTACTATTTTTCCTTCCATTTTACTCGTACTTATTAATGGTAATTAGCGGCTTACAACTTAATGAACAAAAATATTCGTTGTGCTTCGTTGATACATTAATGGAGTAAGTAATTAAAGCAAAAATGGTGAAGGAAGAAAACAGTAATTTTAGTCTTGGTAAAGGAAACTGAAGTTTTCCTTTGGTTTAGAAAAATAAGGATGTGCTTCAACGAGTACATTTATTACAATAAGATTTTTTTGAAGTTGTACAACCAAATCAATACAAAACAGTGTGGCGCACAGCAAAATACGAAATAAATATTATTTAACGTGATAATGAAATTGTTTGAGTCACATGTTTCACCCATGAAATATATTAAAAAGGGCGCGCGTACCGTTCCTGTTTAAAAATGGCTAATAGCCTTTCCGTTTTAAACTCATTCCATTAAAACTACAATTACCGACGCTGAGTAACTTAACGAATTTGCTTTGCATTGTTTTATTTTCCAGCGTAAAATATCCGGTTCAAATTAAATAATGAAACCGGGTGAGGGCGATGCGCTGCCCTGCCGAACTATGAAAATTTAACGAAACGCCGCCACAAAAGGAAATTGCAATCGTGTATGGGCGTGCCAACCCTTTAACTTTACAGAGTGAAATTCCCCTAGACCGCAGAAAAATAGGTTTAGCTCGAAAGTGTTCTCAACCGTATTTATAATATATGAAGGTGTTAGACGAACCAAGTAGAACGCGGCGTGCTTTGAACCACGATTTTCTAAGAACGTTTTCTTTACGTTACCTACTAGTTTTACAACGTACGGGCAATTAACTTTTTCTAACGAGTGGATAAAGTTTTGCAGATTACGATCGATTGAGCCGTTTGCCGGAGTACTACTTAAGTTATAAATAAATACCTGGTAACAGTGATGTGATTCAAAGTTTGCTATTATAAAGACAAAAAAAAAAAGAAAATTCTGCAAGTTGATTTACAGCGAAACTACTCGATGTATATAAAGCGTATAAGCTTATGTTACGGATTTATCAATGAAAACAGTACTCAATCACACTGATATTTCGTGTGCGGGATGGCAATACTATTCGAAGCAATAGCGATAGCGATAAATAGTCACCACGTGTGGCTAGGCCACCTTGTCAACTTAACGCCATGTGAGATGCACACAATTCATCTCAATTCACCCCACGTCCGCTTATCATCAGGTGGACTGCGTGCTGCCAAATTGAATAAAATATAAAGGACAATGACAATCAGCGCCCTTTGTCACACAAATAAAAAATATTTTAACAAAAATATTCCCAACGAACAACAAAAAGGCCACTGATTAATTCACAAACATGTGTGTACAATAACAATTGCACAATTTAGGCCGACAGACAATGCCCGGTTCAGGGTATTAAATCGTTTGATCGGTTTTCAGTTCGTCACTACTTAATATTATATTCAGCCGTTCTCTGTTGTGTCCTAATGAAATTTTGCCGGTGTAAAACGTTTTTTGAATTTTTTGTTATGCTAACCACTTTAAAATTTTTACCAACTATCGAAGGTAAATTAAAACACGGAAAATCAGCAGACCAGGCGAATATTTAAATAATCTCGGGCATCTTGTTTGCACATTTAGAAGATCCGAGACTCTATCGGTCTTTACACAGTATAGTTTTAACTGTGCTCTAAATTCTTTGTTAAACCGGTCATAATTATCCTTAGGTAAGTGGTGGTACCCAAATACCTTCTCAACTTAATGTTACAGTTGCAATACGGTATCGCTGAATTCACAAGAGATAGTTGAGATAAAGAAAGTCAAAGTCGAATGAAAACGTGTGTAAAAAGGCTCGTAAAAGAGAAAAAAATAGACAGTACGGGCAGATAAGCCCGACGTTACCTGCCCCGATTCAAGTCACGTCAAAGATGTAATTTCCCAAAAAGGGGTGATTGTAAAGTACTCAAGAATTCGGTCCGTCTGGCGGTCGTCAGAATCGTGCCTCGCGGACGCAAGTAGCTACTAAATTAGTTAACTTTCCCCATTTATACTCACATTATTCCTATTAACTTCGTCGCCACTCCGGAATATGTACCCACTTTTGAGTGCGCCTGCTAATTACAGGTGCTTCCATTAACGAGTTATATCGTTCAGTCTAATCTCGTCTTGAGAACTTGTTTAAATTGAACGCGGGTTTGGAGGCGGGAATTCTGTGATATGAATTGAAATGGCTGTCTCAATTGCGCTAGGGTAGTTGCAGAATGGTATAGTGTAATAGTTGTCCAGGAATCCCGAAGCTATACTCTTAAAGCCATAAACTCGGCGCTTTAAAATAATTAAAACGTAGATATTCTGCTTAAGGTTTGCTTACTACTCGAAGGGTCCACGAGGACAACACTTACATGAACAGTGTTTACTTTACGTAGTTTAGAATATCCATGCAAACATATGTATATTCAACTTTTTTTTCTTATAATGCCTGCAACCTATGCCCATAATAATACTCATCCTGACTCCCAATCATACAAATCCTACTATGGTTGTCTCTGATTAAATTATGTACGGAGATACTGTTCTATACATATATCTAGACAGCAAAGTTAAGTATAGTTTTTTTAATTAAATTATTAATGAATGCAAACAGGCTGCTAGGTCTTCCTCCTAGCCTTAATACAAATGTTTTATGCTAATTTAATTTGTAATCTGTATACGCGCCGCTTTATTAAGAAGTTAAGTCCGTGTCCCGAACGTATATTGTTCATGGAATGC
Source organism: Nomophila noctuella (assembly GCA_958496325.1). Classification (NCBI taxonomy): domain Eukaryota; kingdom Metazoa; phylum Arthropoda; class Insecta; order Lepidoptera; family Crambidae; genus Nomophila; species Nomophila noctuella. The sequence continues at coordinate 5,781,415 of OY292488.1, forward strand.
GTGTAGAAAACAAGAGCAGTTTATAAAATACATTAGATTCTGTAAGGTATTAATTTGATTGAGGAATAAGGTTTGTCCACTCTTAAAGTAGAATTGCGGTGGGAACAGCGTTCGATTTATTAAATTAAATTATACTACATAGTATTATAAACCTGAAACCGCGGGTAAAAACAAATATTAAATTGTTAGGGTTCCGTAGCCAAAATGGCAAAAAAACGGAACCCTTATAGATTCGTCATGTCTGTCTGTCTGTCTGTCTGTCTGTCTGTCTGTCTGTCTGTCTGTCCGCCAGTCTGTCACAGCCACTTTTTTCCGAAACTATAAGTACTATACTATTGAAACTTGCTGAGTAGATGTATTCTGTGAAGTATTCTGTGAACCGCAACAAGGTTTTCACACGAAAATAGAAATAAAAATAAAAAAAATGGGGGGTCCCCATAGTTAGAACTGGAACTGAAAATATTTTTTTTCATTGAACATATACGTGTAGTGGAGTCAATGAATACATAAAACAGGCAATATTCGAAAGTCCTCAAGAACAGCTCCGATTTCGATGATTTTTTTTTTGTTAATTTTGTTTTTTTATATTATTCAAAATCAGAAACCTCCTAGAGCGGGGACGGAACTATTTATATTGTATAAACAATATCTACGATATATTTTATACACAAAAAAAAATTCTCCTATACAATATCCATTAAAAACTTGAAAATATATTAATGAATGTTATAAACAATCTATATATATAAAACTCAAATCTATATATATAAAATAAAGCCCGATCATATATATACAAAACTCAAGGGTGACTGACTGACATAGTGATCTATCAACGCACAGCCCAAACCACTGGACGGATCGGGCTGAAATTTGGTATGCAGGTAGATGTTATGACGTAGGCATCCAGTAAGAAAGGATTGTGATCAATTCAACCCCCAAGGGGGTGAAATAGGGAATGAACGTTTGTATGAAACTTTGTCAATTTTAAGCCGATCGAGCTGAAACTTTGCATACATATTAGCTATTATGATGTGAGCATCGCCTGAGAAATCATTTTGATAAATTGAACCTCTAAGGGGATAAAATAGGGGATGAAAGTTTGTATGAAACTTTGTCAATTTTGAGCCGATCGGGCTGAAACTTTGTATGCATCAAGTTATTATGACGTAGGCATTCCCCATGAACGATTTTGGTAAATTTCACTCATAGAGGGATTAAACGGGGGATGAAAGTTTGTATGAAACCCAAATATACGCGTCAAAATAATATTAAATTATTGTTAAAATCTTTTTTGTATCAACTATTTGTAACCATAAGATTATTTTATGGAGATTTTTCTACAAAAAAATAGAAACCAAACTTATTTTTTTTATCCATATCGTTGATACTGTTAAAACAATATAAATAGTTCCGTCCCCGCTCTAAGAGGTTTCTGATTTTAAATAATATAAAAAAACAAAATTAACAAAAAAAAAATCATTGAAATCGGAGCTGTTCTTGAGGACTTTCGAGTCAAATGCTTCATTGACTCCACTAGTGTGGGGTATCTATAGATAGGTCTTTAAAAATTATATTGAGGTTTTTAAGCTCATTTTTTTCTTCAGTGAATACTTTGCGTGACAGACTCTTCCAAAGTGGAAAAAAGTGTGTCCCCCCCCCTCTAACTTCTAAAGTAAGAGGATGATAAATCTGAAATAAATATATAATGTACATTACCATAAAAACTACCAACGAAAATTGGTTCGAACGAAATCTATTCAGTAGTTTTTTTAATACGTCAAAAATAGAATTTGTACGGACGGAACTCTCAGTGCGGGAGTCCGACTCGCACTTGGCCAATTTTTTTTAAAGTATTTTTGATATTTTACCTGATTTGATCCTTTATTTTTTATTTCACAAGTACTTTTGCATCGGAATATAATTACTTTATAGACCTTACATGCCATTATAATGAATATTTATTAAATTACGTTATTCATGCATAATTCCTTCATATACCAATATAATTATTATGTATTTATTACAAAGATTTTTTGTAAAAACTCACTCATTAAATAAAGGGAAAATCCGCCCAAAACGAAAAATTCGTGAATAAAATGCGGAATTTAATACAGTTTAAATTCAGTTATTGCCAACGCAAGTATTATTTCATGTTTTTACAACAAGAACATAGACAAGGACCTCCCATTTTAATTTCAGCGTGTTGATTTATATCGCAGCGCTTTCAACGCGACTGCATCTTTTATTTTTCATGTCAATCGACACATTCGCTGTTTGGAAATTTCATTTTGCAAAACAATCACGTTTGAAAAATGGGTAAATTTCGCTGCGTTCGGATTGTAGTAGTGCACAATGGGTTTGCCGGCTCAATGTCATCAAATAGGTGCATCCAAATGGCCATTGCCAATAGGAATACGAATGGCCGATCCAACACAAGAATTGACATCACGTAGGATTTATTTCCTATTCTTGTTTTCCTATAAAATTGACGTAGGTGAACCCCGCTGCTGACTTTGCTTTTGCTTTAGCATGAATAATTTGGTTGGGTTGGACAAGTAAAGAGGCAGTGTACTGTACTATAGTCACGGCTACTATACTCATACAGTAGACTACTTGTAACGCAGCCGAAACGTCAAGCAGTAAGTAGTATAAATGTACTACATAATTAATATCGCGTTAAAGTCCCGTTAAATAATACTAGTGTTATAATGCAGAGACTGCTGACAAGCTTATATGATGATTAATAGGTATAATCTATGATAAATAGTCCAGTTGTGACAAAAGGAATGCCCGTCTGCCCATAATAGGTACCTCTTAATTTTATTTTTCACACAAATGTTTTTAAATTATCCTGATCAAAGTTGGACCCAATTACGCTTATGCCAGTTATGCTTGGATACTACAAAATTTCATAATGTGCTAACACATTTTGATTATTTTTATACAAAATCAGTGCTAGACAACCTGATTGACAGCCACTATCAACATACCCTAAAATGGCATTGAATTTACTGTATGTATTTACTCCTTACTCATATCTCCTTCCTTATAACAGCCATGTAGTGTCAGTGACAGTTCATGATGACAACCAATCACTTCCCAATTTGTGACGGAAGTAACATGAAAACACCAAGTAAGCGAAAAATAACATGTTTTTACGTAAAAGGAGAGGTACGAACATTGAGTCATTGACCTGTAGTTACTTGGCCTTGCTAATTAAGTCCATTTATGTTTCTTTGATGTAGCTTAGTACAAAACATGTGTTTATGTTATTTTATTACAGCAGCCACTGTTGCTATAGACTAACTCAGGCACGTAATATATTTGCTACTGAAGTGAATAGACATTATTACGGTGTATTAATTGGCAAATGCGGAGACATTTAGGCCACAATACAAGCCGCAATGTGGTTTACAATAGGCGTAAACGTTGACCTATTAATGGCTAGTACGAGTACTATGGATTTTCAAACGTGATATGGGGATAGACTACGATATTTAATTTGGGTTTTAATTCAGTTTTAGCCATTGTGTTTTCAAGATGAATAAAAATAATTTCTTAAAAAGCTGTTACAAAACATAGCGAAATTAAGGCTTAGAATTATGAGAGAATATTTTTATTTTAAATATGTTTCCATTGATAGTGCTTATTTTAGAAGCTTAGTTTAGTGTTTAATAAACAACATATTCTCGTACATTATCGTGTAATATAAATTGTAACAGAAACATCAACGATTGATCTAATTTAATTTCCATTCAAATATTATGTATATAATATTTACTAAACAAAAACGCAAAACATAACCTATTCTGCACAATGGAACCTCGTAAACGCGGAACAAAGTGTAACAGAGACGTCAAAGTTGGATCATTTTTGCCTGTTCCAGTATTCCCTGGCTGGAGTAGAGCCAAGTCATATCTCAGGCCGTAAACCAGGCCCGAATCCAAGCTGGTTTAAGATCGCACTCACTGATACCAGCCGGTTGCAGAAATATTCAATACGCCAATTTACGTGGCCTAACTGTAACTGATTTGCATAAGATGTTTATGAAGCTTAAACGTTTGCTACTTTTGAAGGTATTAGTTGCAGCGTATTGTTGGTATGAATATACTGTTTTAAAGGCTCGTGAAATAGTGTTTGTAGGATTTAAAATAGGCCACTTAAACTAAAGAGTTGAAAAATGTAAATTATCTTAGAGGATTATTAAAATTTTGACAAATAGTAACATTTAGTTGGTTACAAACATTTTTGCTAATGACCACGCAGCTCCTGAAACTTTCGAAAACGTTATATTTTCCGATATTCTTCTATTACTATATTTTTTGTGGGATCCAATAATCTTGATAGAAATCACATTATTTACCAGATCAGTTTGATCGATTATCAAATATGAATGTAAATACCTTATCACAAAATTTGATTGACAAGCCGTCACCGTTTATCAATACAACTAAAATATAAACAGCTTCAAACACTCTTAATCCTTTTAAAACGTATATTGACGCGACGTACGCGTATAACATGAAGATTATACTCATAACAATCCACGTCATCGAGTTAACCCACTTTGTCGGGGATTATACCAGCAAAATATACATAATATAAGACTAACGGGGACTACGTAGCGCGGTTACGGTGGTTGCGCACCATTTGAAACATGCATACTCATGGGTACTTCAGTAAAAGGATGTTGTTATGTAATATGTGGAAGGTTTGGTTTACTGTTTGGTAATTTGTTAATTTTTTCTGTTGATTTAATGTTTTATGTGCGGTAGTAATGTTTTTAAAACGATTTACTGCAGAATACTGTGAAGAAAATCGTATGTCATTATGTCTGTTTCTTGAGACGTGTGATTTGGGGGTTTATTAGTAAATCTATAAAATTTATTAATTAAGATTACATAGGTATTTTTTATTTCGAGAGTGTTCAGTTTCTAATCAGAAGTTTTGAAATAAATTTATGAGTCTCTTCCCACCCAAACTAAAAGAAAAGCAAAATTAAGAACGCTTCATTTTGTTTGATTTGTTTTATCAATTAAGTTCGAGATGATACAGTAAGCACCTAATCATTTAATTTTATATTTCCCTTATTTTATTATTTTCGCTATTCAAAATTCCCTATTGCTAGTCAGATATAAATTTAATTACGTGTTTATTGTTTTGGAGTAAGAACAATGTAAAATCCTTTAATGAAATAATGGTAAATGAGGTGAGCCAGCCGTTTCAAAGGGAAACACGCCATAACAGATTCGCCAAACTGTAATTTGGCAATTTTTCCCTCCCGCCCCGGAAAATCAAGTTTAAATAATGCAAAACCGGCAAATGCAGCCGCGCAAATTTCCTGAAAGGAGCCCGCTGTGTTATACGGCTCTTTATAAAATAATTTTCAATTTTAAAGCACCCGTATAGATATTTTAAAATTCCCATCTGAAATCCAGTCTGCTTTAGGTCCATATGGCTCATGAATAATTCAAGCACCCACTGCTTGTCCCGCCTGCCGACGTACATACATATGTGTTATGTAGGTTACCTGTGCACTGAAAGACATTTATGTACAAGCAACATCTGAAATTGTGCGGGTATACACGCGGGAGCGTTCACTTACGACACATTATGGGCGACCGAACTTACTAGCGAAACTATTTAAATTTTCAACGTGTTGAATTGCGACTCGACTTGTTGAAGCCCTGTTGTATAAATAGCTTATGTGGAAAATATTAGTTTTTTTTGAAGTCAACTAGAAATGATGTGTTTAATATTAGTTTATTTTTAAATCACCTGAAAATAAATGCCTAACGTGTTTCTATTGGTTGTCTTGCAAAACTTTTACAAAAAAAATAACTTTGGTTATCTGAACAAAATGGACATGAAGTGGTTGTGACGTGACTTAGTCTATGGTGAGTTGTAAAATTCAAATCGAAGAATTTTTACAGGACAAATATAAAAATATTTTTCGGAACTAAACAAGGGTACGTAGGTGCGTGGGTACCGTACGTGGAAACATCCCGTAAAGCCAGGAACCTACGATCTACGTACGAGTACTAATCCACGGCTTCATTGATAAAGTCGATGGGACAGAACAAGGGACAGGTATACATTTCCTCCTCTGTCTGTAATTTTTTAAATTATGAAGTACACATTTTGGTTTTTATACATTTGTGAACTTTTTTTTTATAAAATGTTTAATATATATGAGTATTAGCGATAACAGCGCTCACTCGACATTTAAATCTGAATGAACGAGCTGTTTTTTTTTTTGAGGCTTCCGGCAACTGACCCCGCAACAAACTGGACCCGCGGTGCCAGTTGCCGGATTTATTAAATTCTTATATTTTCCTCCGGCGAGTGGCCCCACTCATATATGTATATGAAAATCTATTGTTCGAGCTAAACGAGTACAGTCAATCGAAAAATTGTTTAAAGTTGAAATCAGGAAAAAACCTTTGGTTTTAAAATATCATTTATTTATAGAATAAGATACACGATAAAAGAACAACGAAAAATAATCAACAATTTACATACAAATATTATCTAGTAAGTTATCTATCACAAAATCAGCCTTAACGATGTTAAAATGTAATAAAGGTATACACATAAATCAACGGAATATATAGTCTATGATCACAGATAAAAAATATAAAAAATTACCGTCATATAGCTTCACATAATCAGTCTTAATGATTTTTGTTATCTAACTCTCTTATTTAAAATATGTACTTACAAAATTAACAGGCAACAATCACAATCCCAACTAATATTATAAATGCGAAAGTTACTCTGTCTGTCTGTCTGTCTGTCTGTCTGTCTGTCTGTCTGTCTGTTACGCTTTCCCGCTTAATCCTCGCAACCGATTTTGATGAAATTTGGTACAGACAATCTTTAGACCCTGAGACAGAACATAGGCTACTTTTTATTTCGAAAAAAAGAAATCCACGCGGACGGAGTCGCGGGCGGCCGCTACTTACTTATAATTTCAATTATCGCTTATCAGAATTAGTATTAATGACCGTTGGTTTATTATTTAAAAAATAATAGAAATATAATCAACATCAGCTAATTATTAAAAGTCAACTTAGCAAATAAAACAATTTTACGTACGTTCAGGATAGTGTTCATCGTAGTCTGTCCAAACATTGCTTACACAGATATAAAAACTAACACAATTTATAATAACAAATAATCAACATATTGAATACAAAACTAAGAAAACTTATACTTTGTAAAACTATTTCAAACACTTTTTCGCTTGCCAGTACTGGTCTTGGCTTGAACAATAGATATTTTATTATTAATATATGGGTGGGTCCAGTCGCCGGAAGAAAATATAAGAATTTAATAAATCCGGCAAGTGGCCCCGCGGGTCCAGTTTGTTGTGGGGTCAGTCGCCGGGAACCTCTTTTTTTTACCCCAATTAAGACTGCTTTAGATAAATACACATTTTATATCAAGCGTGGATTTTTTATTATCGTTTTCCAGTTCATAAGTGTCATTGTTTTATCTTGGTGTTTATCTTTTTTTTCTCAACTGTGATTTTCATGATGTTGTTATGTATAACGTCAAGTAATGATTTCCCCTTTTTTCCGTTATTGCTCAAATTGCGTAATATTTTTCTAGTTAGTAGTATCGTTACAAAGGAGTGTTTTGGCTTAATCATCACGCTTGCATCACGCTTGCCACGCTTGATCACAAACGTCGCGTCGATTTTTCTGAACACAGGCCGGGTTTGTGATCACCAACCCGCATTAGGCAAGCGTTGCGATTAAAACCTATCTTTGTAAGTTTGATAGGCCAATACTTAACTTGACTTTACTTTCGTAGTCTCACCGTTGATCTCAGACACAAATTTTAATATAAATTTCTAGCCGAGATGCATAAAGTGCACAAATTCAACGTTGTACTTACCGGTGAATGCTTTACGGGTGCGAAGTCTGAAAACGTTCGTGTTACCTGCACGCTTATTCACTCAATTTCGGCCGGCCAAAGTTGCTTGGGCCACCATTATAATTTGTAAAGGAACGTCGTCGTTTTTAGCCAGAAGGAAGTCAGCTGAGACCTAGTTTGCTTTCTGGAACGGTTCGTGCAAGTGCTTTTTCGAACAGAATTTAAATATATTCGTATTTTCTTTTCTGTAGCGGAGACTCGTAGAAACATTGAAATAATTTACAACATTGACAATATAAAACGAAAGATACCTCATGCATCAGTCTGGTTGTTTCGATAAATTGACATCGTTATCGATGCCTTTAAATAAAGTATAAAGTTATCGCAACTGTTATGACAAAGACATACGCACACGGTCAAGAATATACTCTGAATTAACTATTTATTCATGGGTGAAAAATGCTAAATACTGATCTCATCAGAGGTTAGAATGTAAAAGTGTTAAATACTCATAGCAACTAACGTATACAAGAAAATAAAAACACAATAGAGTGAATAGAGCATATTTTCCTCTATTATTATAATTTTATTCATTAACATTTATTCCTAGAAATGTCCAGTGAAACTCTGCAGCTGGCATAAAGCAAAGTAAGAGAAAATCTTCGCGAATAAGTCTATTGTTGCCTACAAATGTATAAAATGGTAGAAATACGGCATAAACACATTACTGAAACATGAAATTCATCTCGGCAATGGCTTTCGACCTGAGGCAGTAGCGGCCCCTTAAATAGGGTCGTTACACCCCACTTGGGGGCGACCAAGGTTGAGAGACGTATCGCCGGAACAGCTATTAATTTTGCTACTTTATTATTTAATTTTATTAGCCTAATATTATGGATAGGCATCCGAATACGTCATGAATTTTCCCTAAGCATTTACTCTGGATAGCAGGTATATAAATTACGTACATTTATTTATTAATTGTCCTAAAAACATATTTACACTGCACTTTTGAATACGTAAAAGACATTTCGTGACAGCTTTCAGTTTTCAGCAGCATTTGCCACGAAGCATAGACCGCGTTTTATGGTATTTTTTCCTACTTTAAACAAAAAGTGATAAAATACTATTTATGTTATTGCCAACATCACACTTCTTTATTACAAGACAGTAAACCAAAAATTTCATTTTATCAATATATTTATTACAGCAATCTTTTTTTACAAAGCCATCACATCACTCAATTCTAAGTAAATAAATAGTATTTGATACTTACACGTGTCGATTACACTTACTTCACTTACATTTCATAATGAATATTAGATGATGATGTAGGTACACATACAAACATTGAGAAGGTAAATACATCACCTGACTAAATTGTTGCGTGCCAATATACTATTAATCAATAACTGTCGAAACTTGTATCAGGAGCTCTCTCTTCCCAATATTATCCGTTAATGATAGGTTATCAAAGGGCGTAATAATGTGGGGTGGGGGGCGGGGATACTTCCACGTGTGACTGGAGCGTTACTAGTTGTGGCTGATTGTGTTGGTGCCCGGCGCCAACCGGCCATAAGGAGTAGCGTTCTGTCCGAGTTCACTCTGGGCAACGGGAGCTAGCAACTCTTCCTAACGGAAACTTGCTAACTGCCGGCCAAACGCTCCGCGACTGGGGCTGCTCTTGTCTCCGCTATGATTAGCATAGCGGTGATATGAGCAGCAATGTCAAAGCCTTAGGACCGCTTAACGGTGCTCCTAAGGTTTTGACCGGGGGGGAATGTGACCGGAAACCTGGTGCACTCGAGGGGCACTGCCTGGCCTTGACCCAAAAGGGTCTCGTCGGGCCGTGTTCCTGTGTACTGGGACTGGGAGTCCCTGCTTTGTCAGGGATCAAGTGGATGAGCAACCACCATAAAAACGTAAACCGTAAACCCCGCTTAAGACCGGGCCCGGGGGCTCACTCGCTGAGCTGCGGGGAAGACAACCCCTTCAAAAATTACCCCAAAACCACAGTCTCGCGTGCTGTGGCGTAGGGTTACCGTGCTAGCGCTCTCAGGGTAGCTGCGCCCTTAAGCAGCAAAACAAACATGACTGGTAGGAACACAAAGCGTATTCCCCAGGGCGGTACCGGCTCAGCCGGAGAATCCGCCCCCGTGGCCTCGGTCGCGGGCAGCCCCACGTATCTGGGGGGGGCACCACCAGTCTCAGCGACGGGCCTTATACCCGTTGCTGCTCCGTCCGTTAAGGACGACGACGTGAGCGCCGATGTCGGCGCTGACAATAATAAGAGGCTGTTGCGGTCTAACACTGTAACGCCCGTTAAAAGCACAAGATCCTCAGGTCAAGCAGACCTGATTACTACAAAAGGTGACGCAAGCAGTGCGAGTCGTTCCCGCTCCGCTTCCCCTATAACACAGAGCAAGACATTCCGCCGCCCAGTGGCGTCCACTGAAGAAACGTCCTCCAAAGGCACCGGTAGAAGCCACTCACGGAAGCGTAATCGTAACCAACGAGACGCAGGTGACCTCGACTCTGACAGTTCCACTAGTTCTGTCAGATCATTGCCTACAGGTGTCACAGCACTGAGGTCTGAAGCCAAACTGGCCAAATCAAAAAGGAGAAGCGCTCAGCAGTCTGAGGATGCAGAGGCAGATGCCGAGATCTGGTCGGCAAAGCTCCGTAAGGAACTAGGTCGGGCGCAGTTCCGCGCCACAGAACTCACCGCTGATGAGCTGATCCGCCAGGTGACAGTGGCCACCGACTCGATTGTGTCGGGAGTCCGTAAGTGCGGCAGCATTAAAGGCACTGTTCAGAAGAACCTGAACGATGCCGCCGCCCTTATTCGAGCAACAGTGGAGGTCCTCACCAAGCGAACTACTGATGAGGAAATACAGCGTCTGAGCGCTGAAAACAAAAAGCTCAGCGAAGAGCTGGCAGAATTACGCCGTGACGTCACAGCGATGAGTCAACACCGCTCGGAGCCAGTGACCGCCCCTGCTGTATCTGCGCAGTCTTCGGTAGAGGAATTACGACGCGAAATTATGGAGTCTTGTGGCTTCATGATGAACGCGAGGATCGAGGGTCTTAAAGACCGACTGCTGCCGGAACGTCCTTGCCGCCCACCATTGGCGGCGGACAAGAGGAGACAAGAACAGCAAGAGGGCCTTGCGTCGCTGTCCGCTGCCGCTCCTCTCGCTGTGAGTGATAAGCCGCGCTTCAGTACGCCCGGTAATACGGCGCCTGTGGCTGCTACCACTAGTAGCACAAGGCCACTAAGGCAAACGCCAGTCGAGACGACATCGTCTAGTTCTGCCGAGCCAACCACACGGACGCCTGGTTCCAGGAACCTCATTTCGGAGGCTCCCAGGAGCAAAAATGCTAGGCGCCGAGCTCGCGAAAGGGAGCGCCGTCAGCGTTCCACCACCGCCCCAGTGAGAGAGCCCCGCCCTCTCCCACCGCCCCCTCTATCCATGAATGAGGGCTGGACAACGGTTGTGAGGCGTGGAAAAAGGAACGGTCGGGATGATCCCGAGAGGCCACGGTGGAGCCTTGGAGCCTTGGATCGGCAGACCCTTAAAGAGGCAGCGCTCATTAAGGCTTGGCTGCCCGAGCCCAGACAGCCGATTGACGTAGACAATGAGGCGGAATGGTTTCGCGATGCGATGACGCAAGTTTGCGATGCAGCAATGCCTCGTTCCGGACCACCGATTCCCCGGAGATCCGTATATTGGTGGACCTCGGAGCTGACGCAGCTGCGACAGCAGTGCCTCGCGGCACGGCGAGCTTCATCCCGCCACCTCCGCAGGCGCCGGAGAGACACGGATCGAGATGCTCCGTTACGGGAAACCTATCGAGTGGCGAAGAAGGCTCTTCAGGTTGCGATAGCAAAGGCGAAGATGAAGGCGCGAGAAGAGTTGTTGGCGACTCTTGATAGAAATCCTTGGGGACGGCCCTATCGGACAGTCAGAGGCAAGCTCCGACCTTGGGCGCCCCCGATCACAGAGACTATGGAACCAGGCCTTCTACAGAGGGTTGTGTCCGGCCTCTTCCCAGACCGGCCCGAGCATAGTCCGCCTCCTATGAGGCCTCACCCGCCAGCTTCATCGGCCCCTCCTGAATCGATCTCAGAGGCCGAGCTTGGAGCGGCTATGTTACGGCTCAGAGGTAAAAAGGTGGCCCCGGGTCCGGATGGAGTTCCAGGCCGAGCATGGGTAATCGCCGAAGACGCTCTTGGAGACCGATTGCGGCGCCTTTACAGTGCGTGTTTGGTCCAGGGGCGTTTTCCGGAGATATGGAAGCGAGGACGACTCATTCTCATAAGAAAAGAGGGCCGACCAGCTGACGCTCCGTCTGGGTATCGTCCTATAGTTCTGCTGGACGAGGTGGGCAAGCTTTTCGAGCGCATCATCGCCCGGCGCCTCGTCCAGCACCTGGACACAGTAGGACCAAACTTGTCAGAATTCCAGTTCGGTTTTAGGGTTGAGCGGTCCACCGTTAATGCGGTTCTCCGGGTCCGAGAACTGGCCGAAAGGGCGGTAGAAGGTGGTGGGGTGCTGTTGGCGGTGTCTTTAGATATCGCCAATGCCTTCAACACCCTTCCATGGGCCTGCATACGGGAGGCTCTCTCGTACCACGGGGTGCCTGTATATCTCCAGGCGTTAGTCGCTGACTACCTGGCACGGCGATCGGTGGAGTGGGCCACATCGAATGGTATGATTGTGTCGCGAGCGGTGTCGTGCGGTGTTCCTCAGGGGTCAGTCCTCGGTCCGCTCCTGTGGAACATCGGTTACGACTGGGCTCTCCGTGAGCTGCGGATCGCTGGGGTGGGTGTAACTTGTTACGCCGATGACACCCTACTGACAGCTCATGGAAGCGACTTGCGTGAGGCGCTCCGTCGCGCGACCGCTGGCGTTGCGACCGTGGTGAGCCGGATTCATCAACTGGGACTCAAGGTGGCACTCGACAAGTCGGAAGCTCTATGTTTCCATGGGCCCCGACGAGGGCCGCCGGCTGGGTCTCATTTGGTAGTTGGCGGAACCCGCATTAACATCGCAACGTCAATGCGATATCTGGGTTTGTGGTTGGACGGGCGGTGGTCCTTCCGTGCCCATTTTGAGCGCCTTACGCCAAAGCTTTTGAAGGCTGCAGGTGCCCTTAGCAGGCTCATGCCCAACTTGATGGGTCCCTCTGCGTCGTGCCGGCGATTGTACATGGGCGTTGTCCGGTCCATGGCCCTTTACGGAGCCCCAGTCTGGGACGATGCCGTTACAGGAATAAATGCAAGGTTGTTGCAGAGGGCACAGCGCCACTTAGCCATACGGTCGATTCGAGGTTACCGCACAATCAGCGCAGATGCGGCACTCGCGCTAGCAGGGAGCATGCCATGGGACCTCGATGGCCAGGTCCTCGGTGCAATTTTTCGATGGCGAGGAGACCTTAGATCCCAGGGGCAAAGGCCCACACCGCGGGAGATGAAAGCTGAGAGGGCGCAATTGATGCAGGTTGCCCTGCACTGCTGGAGACGCCGGTTGTCCGAGAGCCGATTTGGTCGCAGTATCCCGGGGGCTATTGCTCCGGTCCTCACGGAGTGGGTACAGCGCCAACATGGTCTCCTTACTTATAGGATGACCCAGATGCTCTCGGACCACGGCTGCTTTGGGTGGTACCTCCACATGATCGGTCGGGAGTTGACGGCAGAGTGTCATCACTGCTCGGGTTGCGACTGTGACACCGCGCAGCATACCCTCACTTCATGCCCGGCCTGGGCGAGGGAGCGTGGTGCCATGGTCGCAGTTGTTGGGGATGACCTGACGCTGGCGGAGATCGTGCGGAGGATGATAACCTGCGCGGAAGCCTGGCAGGCGGTGAGCACCTTCTGTGAGGCCGTCATCTCACAGAAGGAAGAAGCGGAGCGGGTGCGAGAGGCGTCAATAGACGCCCCGATGATTCGCCGCCGGCGTTATGGGCGACGGAGGAGAGACTTCCTCCTCCACATGCCACTTCCAGGGCCCCAGGCGTCAGACACGGGGGTATCTGACGACCGCTAAAGGGGCCGCGACGGCGTTGCGCGTGTCCACGCGCGCTGTTTTGCAGTTCCCGCGGGGGGGTCCAGTCCCGGCCTCCCCCCCGTCGCCAACCGATTGGAGCTTGCCATGAGCTAGCTGAGTCAGGGAACCGCGGAGAATGCTTATGGCCTTAGGCCTTTAGCCAGCCCGCCAGTTTCCCCGGCTCCCAAGGCAATGGAGGGACACCGTCAGGTTTTTAGCAGGTAGTTGGGTCTCCTTTCTAGACCTGGAGTCCTGCATAACCCGCCGACCACCCCCGTGGTTAACGGGTATGCGTCAAAGCATTTTCCTGACGATAAAAAAAAAAAAAAAAAAAAAAAAAAGGGCGTAATAATGTATTTATCGAGGGAGCAACTCAATATGTCAAATCATTATACATTACTGCGTAATCAAATAATAAATATAGAAAGAAAATAAATGAGAATGAATGACAAAAGAATTGTGTTTCGAATGAATCACAATGTAGTGAATAAAAAGAAAACCCGGTTAATGATTATTTTTGTGGTAGCATTCTGAGCTATAAATAATATTTTTCCGCTCACAACCAAGCTTTGGAATAAATTACCTTTAACAGTATTTCCGACCAAATAACCTTGGCGGTGGTAGTTCCTCAGTGTTCCACTGGCTAGCCATAAGTTTAGTTTGGAATCATGTGCCATTAAAACTTAAAACACAATTGGCGACCGTTAAAGTACATCCCACCATCGATGGTAAGCGAAGAAGAAGACTATTATGTCACATGCTTACCAAGGGGATACCTATTTATTTACCTATTAATCCTATTCCTATATTTAATTAAAAGTCTCGTTGACCGAACTGGTAGGTAATGCAATTGTTCATCGCTGCCCATGGACTATATAAACCGCACAAGAGTCGCAGACTTTAATAATGTTAAGTATTTTATTAATAAGTGACTCATTTTTGTTACAGGTGAAGGCAAACGAGCAGAACGCATCAAATGGTAAGTGCTTTACGCTTAACAACTTAAACACCAAAGAGTTCCTAGGAAGGAATACGTTCTTTTCTTTTAACTCGGAAGGCCGTATCGGAAACCGACTTGAAGAATTCGTTCTAGAATAGTTGTGCCTGGTAAATTCCTAGTAACCATGCTGGCCTGTCGGACTGTTACTGATATTATGAAAAATAAAATACTTCTTTAGTAACAGCACATTTTTCTAATGTTCATCTCCGGCAAACTGCGTGTAAATAAAACATCATAATTGGATTTTTTTGCTCCTTTGATAAGATATAAGACACGTTTTAATGTCAAGATTTACGGCAAAGAAAATGGACCACCGGCTTTTCACGGAAACGACCTTTTACATTTTCGTGACCTATAAAAACCTTTGGGAATGTTTTACCAACTTTTGTAATTATAGAGAAATCAAACAGCTTTTTTATTTCTTCTATCTTGTGATGTGGATTGACGACTACTAAAGTTCAAGGTTTTTATATGTAAATACATATTTGGGCTTTGATAAAATTTTAGTTGGTTGTAAACATTGATTGCCATATAACACAAGTGAAGTTTATAACAAAGTCTCAATCCGCCATCTGCCTGTCCCTCTGTATGCTTAGGTCTTTAAAACTGCACAACAGATTTTGATGCGGTTTTTATATAGATAGATTGATTTTTAAGGAAGGTTTATATGCATATATAGTAGAGATACACTGATAAATTTACGGTTGCACCTAGCAGAGGCGGGTCGCTTGTATTCAATAAGCAGAAAAAAATGTTTGAACATGACATCATCGACAAAATACATAGGTAACAATTACATACCCTTTTAGGTATTTGGGTGTTGACTTTACTATCAAATCTAATGCTCATTTCACGATAATACGAGAAATGCTCGTTAATGCTAGTCATGTAATTACCGAACTAGTATGTTGCTAGCACACTAGGAATATCGATAGTGGTCTGCGGTCCGTGATTGATCCAGCACAGCCTTTGCGTATTAAACCGTCCGTACAATCAGTTCCTCTATCAGGAGTAATCGACCTAAAATAGGCAACCAACGCTCGAAGTTGTTTCAATTTCGTCACTCAATTCATTAATTTAAAGTAAGATTATGCCCCAACACTAGAAAATTGTGGCATCGATATGATTGACGTGACTTACGTCGTTGGCTACGAAGGTAACTTAAAGATGTATAGAAATAAAATTTGACAGGCCCATTGGTCTGGTGGTTACAGACCCTGGCTACAAAACCAAGGGTCGCGAGTTCGAACGAATCCCGCTAGGGGAAATATTTATCTGACGAACATCGATATCTGTACTCGAGTCAAGGATGTTTATAAAAGTATTAAAGTATGCCTATCCGTTCCCTCGCGTCCATAGTATAATCTGCGAGCTTAGTTTAGGGGCTAGGAAATTGTGTGTTAGTGAAAAGGATACAATCAAATTTTGATTAGTGCAGTCGCCGGATTTAAGTTTAAAATGTATAATATTTTGTGGAGATAAAGTTATTCTTATTCTTATTATTGAGTAAAATTCTATGTGAAGCGACTGTCATCAACCGATATCAACCGATGCTCAACAACAATCACTTGAATAGTGGAATTTCGTCACTTGAATAGTGGAGGTATTTGTACATACATTTTGAAAATCCGATGCATTTCGAGTACCCCATATATCGAGTAACTAAGCCCGTACATGGCAATCGAATTCAGCCAAGCGTACTACTGAAAGGGAAACGCAAGTCGGTATCCCTGTGCAGATGGACCTCAATTGGACGATAAATTGAATGGATTTACGCTAAACTTAAAATTTTGATAAATAAATAGATGTATAAGTAACTTAAAATGAACATTGTTTTGATTAAAATCCAAAAAAATTTTACTTTGAAAAGTTTGCTGCACTAAAAAAATAATAAATAACCATTCAAGGTTTTAAATTACTATCCTACTACTATGGATGTAGGGATGTATGGATGTATGGATGTATGGATGTATGGATGTTTGTTACTCTTTCACGTAAAAACTACTGAATGGATTTGAATGAAACTTTACCACAATATAGCTTATACATCAGAATAACACATAGGATATTGGAAATCGTAATCCACGCGGACGGAGTCGCGGGCGGCCGCTAGTATGACATAAAAGCCCGTAAATTTTAGTGAAAGTTGATATACATTAACTTTTACCTGGCTCAGAAAAAAATCCTGCTTCCAAACAGTTAATTTCCTACCATCTGATATCAGATTTAAATAGTAGAATTAGGATAATCACTCTAATTAGACTTTGTTTTCGCTACAAAGCGTTTTATTTAAGTAGGTACCCACCTTGTTATTTGATCACACTAAATAAATAGTTGATAAAAGTTATTACGAGATTTTTTTTTTCAAGATACGGTACAAATGTTAAATTTTTTAGATGTGATTTTTAATAGTAACCAAATATTGAGTGTGAAATATTAATTACTTGGTGTTTTAAAAAAAACATTTTCAACTTGCTGTAATTTTTTGACTGAATATATTCCAGCTATGTTCAGTAATTTTGGGATCACAATATATTGAAATCAAAGCTGCAGCTAGAGCACTTTAACTAGTGAAATACCATTCGAAAACAAAATAGTGAAAACGATTAATCAACATGAAAAATGTTCAAATTCTTTTAGCGAACGCAATATCGTTTTGCTTAAAACATTCGATCGACTCGATTATTTGGCATTGTTCTGCAGAAATGAAACTTCATGAATTGTAAAGGGGTCCTGTCATTGAAAGTTATTGCACTTTTGGAATTAATTTTGGATAACGACAGCAATAAATCAGCACTGAGTAGGCGTACTTTCAAAAAACTTTTCGTTGCTATTAAACTTTTGTGAAATTCGAGAGTTCGTATTGATAAGCTACAATAATATGATTAAACCATAAAAGGAAAGTAATGGAAATTTATTTTATTTTAAGAGCTTTTGTCTGAAGTGTAAATTCATGCGGTCGTAAATTATATTATTGATGCTACTCGTTCTCGCAAACAATATTTATTAGTCAAAATGAATTATTTCAAAGTCTATTTATCGAATACTGTTTTTGAATATTAACAACCAATTTATTGACGATCCATTTTTTTTCTACATTGTGTGTTGTTTATACGAGATATACTACCCAAGCGTTCACCGCAGTTATCACCTAGCCCTTCAATTTGAAAAGGATAAAACGGTTTCGGATCCCAAAAACAGTACATTTTAAACCTTCATCAATACATGCGATGTACGTTCACGCGTTTAGGGGTAAAATTTATCTGCACCAATAAATTACTGCCTGTACAGCCTCCGTTTAAATAAACACGCGACTCGCACCATATTTTTCATGATACAGAACCCCTAACTTTGTCTAATAAACGTCCTGTTTTGTTGAATAAAATAAGCATTAATTAAAATGGAAATTAGGCTGCGACCGATGTTACAGTGAGTTCTCTGAGACAACATTGAACTGATGTTGTTTTGGTTTTGTTTCTAAGGAGCTTGTAACCTTTCCATTTTTAAATTAGCCCGTTAATGTATTGAAACCCGAAATCCTTGTTTATTTCTTGCGAATTGTTTTTATTTCTAGAGTAAAATCACGGCTGTTAGGAGGAATAGAAACAGAAAAACAATCCATGTTTGATTTTATTACTAAAAGTTATTCCGTAACGATATTTCACTACACACGAATTTTTTTATGAATTATATGTCTTCTTCGCACTTGAACTGTACTCTCTGCTACTATTACAAAGACAGCATTGTAAAACGTTATTCCGTAACGATATTTCACTACACCCGCATCATCGCAGACGCTTCCGCACTTAACAAAATGTGGGCGCTGACTCATCGGGGAAGTATACAAATTGCTGGGTTCGCAATTTATATGCGACAATAGAGAACATGCACAATACATTTTTTATTTGTATGTGTATTACGATGAATTTTATTCAGCTAAGATGAAAAATTACGGTTAGGATTACGGGTCGTGACATTTTATGCTCTGATTTTATGATACTAAATTCTCCTGGTTTGTTATATAAAGCAATTGTTATATTTATGTTTGTCCGTTTGTGTGATCAGGTTCTTCTGACTGTTTACAAAAAACGCTCACAAGATTGAGTAACACATTCTGAAAAAGCAAACTTCATATCGTCTCAAGATCAAACCTACAAGAACTTTTCAAGTACTTCTCAATTCCAATCAAAAAGTTTTCAATAAGAATAGTCTTCAAATATCAACAGACTTACGTGTACTCTCGTACTCCAAATCTCCATATTTCTCTTAATATTAAATTTTAAAAAGCGAAGTTATTTGTACGCTTTATAAAATGCACCTTCAATTTACAAGCGGAGCACTGCTTACGCCGTCGTATGAAGGAAATTACTCGAACCTTTTCCGTTTTGACGGAATTTTAAGCTTCCCTGAAACGTGTTATATACTTGTTCGTGTGACAGCCCCACCTTTACTTTATAATTTGGCCTGTCACCCTTGGATGTAGGTAAGTGCTAATTTTGTATTGTAAAGAGGGTCACAATTTACGCAATTTGTGCTCACCCCTTACAGAGCAGGGTCTTGGAGGAAGACTGTATAATATTACGTTGTCTTCAAGAATTGGGAAAGGTGGTTGGTGTTAAATTCGTGATTTATTTACTAAGATTAGGCCATAGGACTATATGTTGGTGACAATTTTGTATACAACGGGTCTCGTTTGTTTTTCAGAATGAATAACTATTTTTTGAGTGTTTAAAATGTGATATTTTTTATTAGCTTAGTAACTGATGGTCATATAATATTAATCAATCGTCATATTATTATAGCGATTTCATTGCCTTTATTATCTTTTCTGCTTCAAATAAAAAAGTTGTTAAACCTTGATAAGTAAATACGGTTCTTGAGACGTAAAACACTTCTTTTATGAAAGTTTCAACAAAAAGTATTAGAGAATTTATTATCTCGCAACGAAGCGAAGGGCAAACGAATCGAGACTAAATTACTTATAATTAGTTTCATGATATTTGATCACTCAAAACAGAACTTTTTTAAACTTGGAGTAACTTTAGAACTTTGAACTCAAAGCGTGTAGTTTTATAGTACTCTTAATTATTGAAATTGTTTAATTACGATAAAATAAAAGTTGACGACGAGTTGAAACTCGAAGACTATCCTAAATAAACTTTTAAAACAAAATGAGTATTAAATTTTAATCATAATAAAAGTTAGGGCAAAAACTTTCAGTTATTCGAATAAAGTGTAACGGGTAAACTGTGTACAAAGCTACCCTTTTAAGCGAAAGTAAAGCATGCGAAAATGTAATTAAGAACAGTGGGTTAATTTCCCTTTTACGTGCCTATACGAATTAGCGGAGTTATAGAGCAGGTATTAAGGGATGTGCAGGGTGTGCTTCTCTAATGGACTATCGGGAACCAAATATGGGATAATACGAACTAAATATAACGATATTACGGCCCACAATTGTGAAGTGGAATTAGGAAACTTTTATTCCAACAACCTAGTTATTAGAAGGGATAAAGACAGATATACCACGAAATCATGAATGTTGGATTTGTAGCTCGAATAACGCTCGTATCAACAGCACATTACCTAATTAAAAATGTAGTACAAGTGCTCGAGTTTAGAGGCATGTTTACCCGCAGCCGTCACGATACGACCTATTTCTGACATCGATCGTAACGCTACGGCAATTTTTCCTCGGAATTTGCCCACGGTGTTTGTTGAGAGAACTGTTCCTACCGAGGCCAGTCGAGACGGTTACGCTTATTAAATGCCGTGAAGTAGTTAATCTGTTGCATAAAATTCCCGGTTCCTTTGTAACGCAGAGGACAATGAGACTGTTGGTGTTCGGGCGTAGCTTTTAATTGTTCGCGGACTAAAACGAGCCACAATCTGCTTCGACCGGAGTTGGCCGGGGAACTTTCCTTGTCGAAATATCCCTGTTTACTGTTGCTCCGGAGACTACGTGCGCCGATTGAGAATTGAGCACAATTAGAGACACGTGACTTAAAACGTTTTGGATTTATTCAATTAAGATTTTCGCTTATTTGGACGAACTCATTTCGTAAGCGAACGTGGTATCTTGGATTCGGGCGACCTTGGATTTTAGCTTCTCGTTCCTTTATCCTCCTTTGTTAATGTCACTAAAGCTTGTGACTTGAGCGTTCAGTGATTATTCAATTAACGTTTATCAGTATTCAACTTTAATCGCTAGAGGGAGTTGCTAATCGTTAATAATATAGCAGACAACGAGTGGTGAATTTTCTAATGTCTAATTAGATTGTAGTTAAATTAGTTTTAGTAATGTCTTTATAATTATGTTTCTATATTACCTAAAGTACCTCCATAGTAACTGGTAAAAGTTTAATCTTCGGTTTGGCTCCAAAACAATGTTCTCTGGTTTAGTTGAGAGTTGAAAGTTATAATGTTGTGAATACATAGTTATTCCGTTGCATGAAATTACTAGCTGTTAACATAACAATTTAACAGGAGATAGTTTTGGCAGGGTTATTAAGTCGAACATTACGTAGAATCATAGAAGGGACGGATAAATTAATAGAATATTAAAATCCAATTTGACATTGGTTAACAATATCAAAACATAAATATTATTTAACGGGACTAACGCGATATTAATAATGCAACGCGAAAGTCTAAAATCTTATAATATCAAAACAATCAAATTTACTCGTACCTACTCAAGTTTTCTGAAAATTTCTTGGCATTCGTATTTTAATTAAATTATTCAGATTTACGACATTAGTTTATTTAAGGCTGTTTTAAAGTCACCTCATAATATTCTTACAAACGTTTTCTCGGTAAAGTTATAATTTAACTAAATTTTGAGTTAGGATTGTAACAAGTAAAATGATGATCCCGTCTATTCTTGCGCGAAAAAAACGTGATTTTATGTATGTTACATTATGGCGTTATTGTATACTGTCGTGTTAGTATTTACATTTTCAAACTGTTAACTTGTAAACAAGACGCAGAGCATTTTGTCTGTAGCGGGAGTGGAGCGCATTTCACAACATCGTCGCAGATTTATCACGACCACGCCGTAATATTGTACTAGTGCGTGAGCATAAAATATGGCTCCCTGTTACATTTTGAAATGTGCACTACAGAATAACATTTTAGGTCGGAAACTAGACGACAGATGGATGGTACATAATATATCAAGTCTAGTTAGCGCTTTTGCTTTTCTTGATGTTTTTTATTTATTATTTATTAGATGGTATCTTGTTCAGCACAGAGGATACATTCACTATTTAAGTCAATGTGATGTTCTATTAAATCATTTATTTACATTAGTCACCAGAACATGGTAAGAAAGATAAATTAACAATACGTATCTATATTACCGTGTTAAAGACGACATGTTTTTTCATTTTATTGTTAAGTAATCAAAATACTTGCTAATAAAGGCGTGTAAATTATATTTTAATACGATATTTATTTATTATGTGATGTTCGATGTGCATTATTACGACCTCATTAGCTTATAACTTATAAATACATTATAAATACACCCGACGTTTAATCAAACGCGTCTGAGGAAATGCTTCTACGTTATTGATTTCATTCGAATCCCGCTGTTATTTCATACTCGGCGGTAACGTGAAAAGGCGTAACGTTATATTTAATATTCCGCGCTTTAAAATGTTCCGTGTGATTCTGAGACGTGGCGGTGCGCGATACACTTTCCTTATAAAAATATTCTTAGCAAAGGCGAGTCAGAGGTTTCTTTATTCACGGTCGGCGCACCTGACGCTCGACTGCAATGAAAATTTGTCGTCTTCTTGCCAAATTCGAACTTATTCGGCGAGCACTGCTTGCTTGCTCCTTCTATCTTCTTTGATAATATGCGGGTACTTGAGCAACGGTGTTTAATCAGGACTTAAATAAATGTAATCTGAAAATGAGTTAAGCAAAGCTAAACAACAACGTTCTCTAAATTTTAATAACTTTCTAAGCCTAACTTTGAATACAGATTCAAAAACTTCTTTAATAGGACCGCAGATTACTGGCCTGTATTCTCAAATGTGAATCAAATGTGAATCCAATTTGAAATTAAATGAAGCGCAAGCAATACTGTTCTCTATATTCAAATGAGGTTGGAAGCACATTGGTTTGTTTCGACTAATTTTGGAATGGGCTTGAGTTTGGTACTGTCGCTATTGTTTCCGCCGAGTAAACTTTAACAGAAAGTTAAACAAATGAAACATGCAAAACACTATTCTCCAGACGTGTTTGGCTTTTACTCGAGTCATTTTCAGGAGCTGTTAGCTGCCTGGTGGCTAACTGCCGACTGACACGCTAGCAGCTGAAGGGTTCTTATGTAACACCTTTTATAAGTTTTTAACGATAGTAATTTGTATCTACTTATAACGTGTGCAATTGGTGAATCTGTCCAAGTTATTTTTAATGTTATATCGCGAAGTTATTACCTTCAATTAACCTGTATATTCTATTTGTAAACGAAATTAAAAAGCAGGTAAAAAATTAGTAACTGACTATCATATTATGACAAAACTCCTACGCGTAGATTAAATGTAATTGATATTATATGTAATAAGATTAAGAATTATTATGTGAAGAAACCTATACACACCTACATATGAATATATATACAGACTCGCGGGAAATTCCGGCAACATATTGAATTATGAAAGATTAATTGGATAATTAAGCAATTAAGCTAAACATTGCCTTTGTCATTAACTTCCTTTATTGTTTTCTTTTCTGCTCTTCTCTTAATTGCTTTTTCGTGCTTTCCATAAAATGACTTCCGCTAAGATATTTTCAGTAATTGTATAATTCGATTGAGATATTTTTGACAAACTAGGTGAGTGTTTTTCCTCAATTGTCTTTGAAAGCTTTCAAACACTGTTGTTTACAGCCTTAAGGATAATAATAATAACAGGCATTAATTATAATCTTTTTATTTTTCAAGGCTACAGCAGCTTAACATAATTATGTATTCGTAATAAATGCATGTTTAAAATAAGGAAAATACTATGTAAGGACAACTTTTTTTGATTTATTAAAGCTTAATCTATGATCATAATATTATGTTCTTATGCAAGAAAAGATTTCAGTAATATCGCAAGTTCTAAGAACTTGTTCAAACAAATCTTTAAAATCTGTTTTTCTCGAGGAATGTCTAAATGAGAAAAATAAAAGATGTATAGAAAAGCTATAAAAGCCAATAACGACCGCCAAAAAGGTGTTTTTATCAATGGACAGTGCTGATTGAACGATTTTCAAAGCCATACCTTGGTGCGACTTCTTTAGATGTCGGCTGGGAAGATTTGGGCCCACCCCATTACGTCTTTTCATTTAATATGCTTTGCGATTGAGTTTTTCCTTTTCGGTGTAAAAATCCAATTCTCTTTTGCGTCTTTCATAAAAGGTGTATTTTCTATTGGGCACTGTCACAAACCAGCTATTAAAAGCACTCAAGGGGAAATATACAAGTATATTATATCCCTGGCTTTGATATTTATATCGTTTGATGAACTGTTATGAATATTTTTAGCATGTCTTTTTTTAGGACTTCTAGTTTAATTAAACTCCATTTGAAGTGTAGAGAAGATACTGGTGTTTTGATGAAAACTTTTTCTAACATAGCTGATAGATTGGTGCCATTCCAACAATCTCTAGCTATTGGGCTAATTATTATTTTTATTTTCAAGACTGTATTACAACTAAAGAGATTATTTAACCGCTAAAACTACTTCAGAATATATGACATGACGTGTGAGTGCTATAGCACAGGTGTAAATACCCTATTCCTCTACTCCAATGATGTCACCGTTAAGACATAGGACTCTGACGCGATCCAAAAAAAAAGATCAGGTGATGGACTAAAAGGATTATAAATATAATTGTTTATTGCTCAAAACAATCGATGCAAATCAGGCTTTGGAACGCCATAGATTTTTTACTGCACATCAAAAAATAAACGACATAAAAATACATTTCGTTACTAACAAACGTAATAAATTACTTATCATAGTGGCACAATAACAGTTACGATTTATGATAATCCCCTTGGCATCGTCATTGTAGTGACCCCGGCTACTAAATCAAAGGTCGAAACGGTATAATTTACAATTACACCCCAACGGTAGTTTATGAAATAAATTGTACGAACAGACCCGATTATTCCGTCTTGTAGATTGCATTATTTAACCCTTTTAAATATGGATGTTATTAGGTTTAAAGGTTAGAGAGGCTCGAAGACATGCTAGAATGTTGATCTATTCTGAATTCTGTATGTCTCACTGAAAACAGATATTAGTTTAAATCAGGATTTACATAAATGAGGTAAATAAATTAATACATTTTATTTTCAAATAACATTGGGATCTGTTCAGACATCTATCCAGAGATGCATGTAAAATAATATTGAATTTGTAGTCCTCAATAAAAAGAAATTTTATTTATTTTGTAAATGTGAAATACAACCCCAAAAGCCACTGCACCAGAAAGGTAGTAAATAAAACAAATGAAAAAAATAACCTGGAACACTTTTCCAAATCTAATGAGATCGTTCCCAATCTATCGAGAACGCCTCGATGGCCTAGTGGTTTAAATACCGGGCCTTGGTCTCGAGGTCCTGGGTTCGATTCCCGGGTCGGGCAAACTTTGTGTTGATTTTTCTGAACACAGCCCGGGTTTGTGATCACCAATCCGCATTTGGCAAGCGTGGTGATTAAGCCAAAACCCATCTTTGTAACGAAAACATGATTTCAAATGATGGAGGCCTTTGCCCTGCAGTGGGACATTAATAGGCTGATACTTTACTTTAATGAGATCGTTGCTTTGACTGACATCGCAAATGATTAACAAGCATTCCAGCTCTCTGACACGAAAACTACATTCGATTAACTGTTTGATGGACAACTCTTTCGCCAGTCGTGCCTAATACAGAGCGGTACTGGTTTACGAATACGTAATTAGTACCGTGGGAAGTCTGGCTCTAAGTAACTAGATATTTGTTTTACAATTTTTGGTTACCTTTATCTGTGTCCTGTAAAATATGTGCGTAATTGATGACAAATAAAATACAAAATTTCAATGTTGGTCCTACGCCTGATCACTCTTCGGTCGTGTCAGATTGCTGACCTATCGAATTATGAGTGAGGTAATAGGGAGTTCACCCGTGCTTTTGCACTCACTAGTGCACTTTAAAATTTCCTTATAATAGTTTGAATAAATTTTCTATAATTAGCCAAAAAAGTATTGAAAAGTTATCGACGCGCATCCATTATGTGTTTAAGTAGTCATTAGATATAAATAAAAAAGACATTTTTATTAACTTGAGATTAGCTCTTAAAATAAGTGGTCAGTTTGGAGATAAAAGAGATTTTTTTTTCTTGAATTAAGCGACTGTTTAACATGAAATAAAACTACTTTTAAACTGATAGAAACGCGATTCAATTTATCAAATTCTTACGAGTACCGTTGAAAAGTAGTTTTATTTATATATGTTAAAACCAAGTTTTCTATTAATTTTTTGATGGCCACTGAAAGCATAAAAGGAACAGCCACTAAAAAGTAAACCCTCATTTTCGGTTTACGCACAAGAAAAACTAACCCGTAACTTTTATCTCAGTTACACATGAAACCCGCGACCTTCCTTTATAGAAACCCAGGATAAAGCCTCTTTATGAATAGACCGAAGTCAGAGTATGTCCAAATTGTCTAATATGCTCGGCCTGGTCGGCCCATTACGTCTCACAAATAGACCATTAGGTCCCAATCCCTTTGCTATTTCAAAAGGATGGAGGGTTAATTTACGAGCTCAAAATTTAAATCTACGACCAACTTGTTTAATAGCAGCCTTCGGGTTAACTGTGTTGTTAAGCTGTATTATTATGAAGTACCCTACACGATTGCTTACTAGTTGAACACTGAACGTTTTAAACTCGTAATGCTTTGCAACTTTTACGCCGGTGTTTACTTGATTTTAAAGCTTAACAAATTACCTTTAAAACAGAGTGTGCCGAGAGAGGTAATTTTAGCAACTTGAGCGGTAAGTGTAAAGTTGACTTCACGTCATCTGGGAATGAACGAGAGTGGTACATTAAAAGAGTTTGGAACTGTTGCTATAATGAGCCATTCATATTTAATTTAACTCATTAGCAAAGAACGACTAGGATAATAAAATGTAATTGTCAAGTGGTTTTAAAGGTTCCGAGTCCGAAGTATGAGATGAAATCCTGTTGACTGTCGCATTCAATTACTTTTGAACGTCTTAATGAAATTTCAACAATAGAAAAAACATAAAACGGTTATAGCATGCTTAACAGTTTTCAAGTTTAAACGTTATTACAAAAAATCTTTTTAGTTTTGAATGAACTTGAAAAGTTGTAAAACTTTGTAGTTAATAATATGTTTGCTAGTTTGATAACATTAAAATTTAGATTCAGTATCAAAATCATTCGTAAAACAATATTTTAAATCCATTTTTTTATACATATTTCGTCGTATAGAACACAATACACGCATCAATAATGTCATAGTAACTTATCGTATTACACAATATAAACTGAACTGATCAAACAAAATTGTCGGAACAAACTTTCACCGCCGATTCCGGTCTACGTGATACATAAACGCACAAATATCTACTCACAGACTCATGTTAGAGTTTTGTCACGTTACCGGTGAACGGTCTATGTCAGCATCCACTTCCAGATGTAGTTTGAAATTAAATTAAACAGCGGCGTGCCGCAACAAACCCCGGTCCGTAATGAAAATATGGTATCAATAAACAAAAGTGGAAGCTCGAAACGGTTTATAACTTCCATTAAAGTGGAAACAGCGTGGCCAGTAGTCGAGCCGGAGTTGAAACGGCTCCCTCGCGTCAGTTGTCCACAATTAATAATAGAGGGCTGCACAAGTAGAATGGCACATGTTGTTGCATGGTCTCCTCCGGCTGCATGCTGAATACAGATGAGCTTATTTATGTAAATTCATGCCGCTCCGACGGTATGACGCCCCGTTTGACTAATCCCTAACCGTCGTAAGTGATTGATGCCGGCCTCCGTTGACATTTCGCTTTGCTGGTGATTATGTGGGAGAGGATACTTTTTTACCTGTTTGTCGACGGGGATTAGCGTTGGACTAAGGGATAATCTGTTCTTAGGTTCAGGAAATGTTGAGTCAGAAAGGGAGACAGGAGCTGTCCTGCTTCTGTTACATTGGTGATCAAATTGTCAACACTTCTGACATGATTTTGAAAGGCACGTCCGATCGTAAGGGGTACCTTAGACGGTAGGTTTTGCTGTCAGTTTTACCACAGTCATTGCTGTGACTGATGAATAACCTGCCGTGTAATGCGGTGACTGACGGTTGCATGAAATTGATTGACAAATATCTGGATACTTTGATTTGTTTGTCATGCAACCATCAATCATGATTGATGGAATTGACTGACCAGGGCATGAGCGTCTAAGGTACCCCTTAGACACCGTCAAATGATTTTTTATAGAACATAAACACTACGAAGTCTTTTTTCTAGTTGAGTCATTAATGTCACATATTTGAAATATTCCTATGGGTCGAGAAGGTAACAAATGTGTATAATAAACATTTCCAGAGAAAATGTTTGATCACAACTTAACATTTTGTGTTTTTCTAATTAGAGTTTTAGGTAAGTCCACCACTAAACCGCCCGATTGTATAGTAATAAATAGATTTTTTTAGATAAAATAATATTATTCAAAATTAACTTCGTGTTCATTTTAATATATCTACCAAAGCAAAACGCCTTCGATAAGAACAAGTAAACAAGACTCCAATACACTCGTAAAATATATCTTTCAGAACAAAGAGCTACGAATTAATCCCTTCTTTAAAGTGTATTGCGAAACAAAACGACATCACGTAAGGATCGTTCAGTAAATAATAAAGTTTTAAGCTTCTATCACGAGCAAGTATGAAACGAGCATTCCAATTAGCGGAGGATTCTCATTAGACCCAGATTCTTGGCGCGGACTTTGATATTGAAGGTACGTGATCAAGATTTAGTTCATTTCGTTTAAAGCCCGATTATTCCACGTATCCGTGTCGGAACTGTCGCATTGCTTTTGTTTGAATCGCAAAGTTGATCTTTGTTCTGATAATTGAGAGCTCTAACAAGTCCATGGTAAAAGGGATATCGGCACATACTTAAAATCGCTTTCGTTGTTTTACAAATTGTACAATTAAATGTCTTTGTTCGAATGATTTCTTCTGTACATGAAACGTTTAATTGAAGGCACATACATTAATAACCATTAAAATGAAATATAAAGGCAAAAAAGTTAATAAAGAAGAAAGCTACAAAGTTTTCTAAATGTCGGAAAAGGAAACGATTTATGCAAGAATCCATGAATAACTCAAGTTATTGGGAATATTGACGATTATTATTAACTGCTTAAGACAGCTCTTCAGAAACTGTGTCTAATCGCAGCTTCGAATAAGATCCCTATAATTATAGGTTTTAAAGTTGATATTCGAGTGTGGTCGTTAATTACAAGTTTTACGTCGAAAACGGTCAGCGTAGCCTTAAACTGCGGAAGGTGCGGTGTTCATGAATAACACAGCTTCCGAGCGCCGCCTTTGCCATGTCCTCCACTTAATGACGGGATATTTTTTACACTCCCTTGATTTGTTGGATTCGTAGATTTCAACCCGCAGTTACCTATCTAGTATTTATTGAATTTGGAACTACGGGACTTTTAAAAAGATAATATTATTATTTTAATGTGAGTCGGAAAAGCTCTAAATATCCTCGTGGATTTTGGAACGAACTACATAATGGAAAGAAAACAAATACATAATAAGTTAGTTAGAAAATAGACAATGCCATCTTGATTCTCAGTTCGATGCGTGTTTAGATTAATTGTATTTATAGTCTGCGTGCACAAATTGTTAAAATAACTTGTAAAATATAATCTATCAATCAACATAACTCAAATATACATATAATAATCTTGTAGGCAACCTTGGGCGTCCTCATTCCGGCTTTGTATTAAAATAGGTTTATAGATACTGCAAGAAATACTATTAGTAGGTTTTGCGAAGGAACCTACATGCTGTCACCAGATGAAAATTAACGACTGTTATCTACATAAAATGTAAATTATGTGAAGTATAACATAGCAAACTGTTTATACGTAATACTTTGTATAATTCTCGCATATCTTAATTAAACCATAATGCAGATTTTATTGAAATGCTTTTGTTTTGTAACATAACTTTTGATGATGGTTTCTGTGCTATAATTGTATCCTACGTATGTAGTATAGATATATTTACCATTTAATTTTGGTTCGTTTCGTTCCATACTGTAGTTTTAAAACTGAAACTGAGATAATATAATTTAAATAAGCCGGAATAATATAATTAATGTATTACGTCGAGGAGCTCGATGGCGCAGTGGTTAGCGCACTCGGCCTGCGGTTGCTAAAGTTAAGCAACGTTCGCAGATGCCAGTCATCGGATGGGTGACCGAAAAATTTCATCTCGAGCTCCTCCGTGCTTCGGAAGGCACGTTAAGCCGTTGGTCCTGCGCCTGATCTCTCTACGGTCGTGTCAGATTGCTGTCCCACCGAATTATGAGAGTGAAGGAATAGTGAGTGCAGCTGTGCTTGCGCACTCACTTGTGCACTATAATATATCCTGCGTACCTGGCTGATCGTAAGATCGGCCGCCATGGCCGAATACGGCCGGAGGGTATATATTACGTAATCTTATTATCTTATATTATTAATATTTTAAATGTAAAAGTTACTTTGTTTGTCCGTCAATCCCGCTGAAACTATTGGATGGATTTTGATGAAATTTGTTATACAGGCGGGCTATGGGCTGACTTAGATGATAGGATTTTTATCCCGATTAAATGCACCCATAGGATAAACCAAAATCAGCGCGAACGAAGTCGCGGGCGGCCGCTAGTAATAAATAAATCTTAAGGCGTAAAACTTCACTTGTCTCATCTACTGATGTCATTAAAATTTGACCTCGTTTCCCTGGTATGTTAGCACTTTGTGACATGCGGTGAAATCAGTTGTAACTGTTGAATTACTTCGTTACTTTAATAAAACAATGAGTTAATATTACTCCTCCCACGACGAACCCACGCAGATAAGATCCAATACTTTCTTATTATATGAAGTATACTGATAAATTATTTCATAAATAATTAAAGGCTTCCTATATATTAATGACACAACTATAACACATACTTTAGGACAGTATTAAACGATGGTTCAGTCTTATAACGGAAGATATTTGTAGTTGTCACTCGCAAAAGATGTTATACCTACTGTTTACTGTTTTAAACAGTACTTTTATACAATACAGTATATTTGTTAGAGAGACTAACTACAACTGCATTTTACTAAAAGCAAACTTTGGTCTTACGTGACCACAAATGTATTTATTTAACTTAAGCACCAAAGAAGACAAAGATGTATGCCAATATTTAACCGCTACAATAAAATAATAAATAAATGACCAAAAAAGCGGATCACGTCACCAGAAAATATAAATTATCCTCAAAAGAAATGCTATAAGTAAACAATTCATCTTCAAAATTCTAAACTCGTACCGTTTTTTGGGAAAAGCCTTTGTTTCATTCATCGTTAATTCAATTATTGCTGTCTCTGTCATTTCCCCCCTAAGTATTATTCTATCATACCGACTCCAATATTACATTAAGGGGCGATCGGTGGACGCCGTTTTTGTGAATAATGGAAACAAATATTCAGGTTTCACAAAAATAGATTACAAGAAAGGAAATAATTTAAAAATACAACAAGGATGCCCGTTGAGAGTATCGTATTAAAACTAAGCTTAAAACAACAGATCCAAAAGTTATTATTTATCAAAATTTCAAACACCCATTTTGTAAAATATCAGGTTTAAAAATTGCACCTAGTTATGACTTCATTCGTATATTGCCTAATTCTGAAAACAAACCTTGCCTTCCCTTATAAAACGTACCAATTTTCACCATCTTTTAAACAAATTCCGTTTTAAAGATGGTGAAAATAAAAATCTCGTACTTTGGCAAAAGAGTCTGTTAGCTGTATTCCACTCGCTCGTGTATCTCAACGGTGCGTTACGTGCAAATGTATTCACATCCATGGATTTAAATTTTAAGATATGCCCTGACAGCAGAAAACTGTAGTATTATTTTGTCTGACGTGACGTACATTTCAACACGCTGTCAATGCTATAAAAAGCGACAGTCGCTTCAATTTCAGTGGCAATTTGAGAGCGTGTCGAAGCGTTGTGAGGGCATGTCTAACGATTTAGATCTATGTTCACACCGCTGATTTTTATCTTGCTCCGTACGATACACTGACTGATATATTCACATTTTATCCTATAACATCTCAATCTGAATAAGCTGCTAAAGTGGATACCCGATAAATAATTTTTGCGTTTAATTTTGGATTTTCTTGCAGAAGGGGCTGGTGTGTCTTGGAATAAAAATGTCAGGGCGAAGTAGTCCCTCGGCCTTAATAGTAGTAGTAGTGAAGGTATTTTTTTTTTTCATGCAACTTAAAGTACAGTATTTAATTACAAGCGACCCGTTCCGGCTTCGAATTAAAATTTATCAATGTTTTTATTTTATATATACATAAAAACATTTATCATCAAACATCCTTTCTGTCATAAAAATAGCCTAGCTCATAAGAAGCATTCAAAAATTATATACATCAAACGGAACGTGACTTCATTTTAAACACAAAAAATAAATTAGTCCTCATAGTAAGAAGAGATGGTCTTAAGTTGAAAATCAGAGATGCCTTCTTACCTCCCAAGTCATCTTTATCTAATCATCTGAATTACAGGAAGTTTTGGAAGGAGCAAGTCGAATAAATTATTTACCAGAAACTCCACTGGTGACAGGGTAATTGATGAAATTTTCTTTTGGTTCTATTCCGCAAATCGAATTAGGATCGTCACTTGATGCTGAGGGAATAGAATGTATCCGTAGCAACGTTAAGTACCTACTCGTATTTCGTGGAATTTGTTTTATATTATTATCTAAGTAATGAGTCAAATATCCGTTTGAGTACTTATAAGTAACCAAAAGTATAGAAACTTAATAGGCGGAAAAAATGCGACCGAAGTTCAGCCAGTTTTTTTTTATGGCAAAGGCGGCAATCGAGTCAGCGGGTCGCCTGGTGGTAAGCAATCACCGCCGCCCATGGACATCCGCGACACTAGAGGTATCGTTGATGTGTTGCCGGCCTTGTTGTGATGCGCCTGTAATGTATTTCAAAACTAGCGGCCGCCCGCGACTCCGTCCGCGTGGATTTAGATTTCCAATAGCCTAAAGCCTTATTCGTCATATGGACTATCCAACACAAAAATAATTTTTCAAATTGGTCCAGTACTTCCTGAGATTAGCGCGTTCAAACAAACAAACAAACAAAAGCTATAGCATCAGTGTTATTCTGATGTATAAGCTATATTGTGGTAAAGTTTCATTCAAATCCATTCAGTAGTTTTTATGTGAAAGAGTAACAAACATCCATACATCCATACTTACAAACTTTCGCCTTTATAATATGTAGTAGTAGGATGAAAAATGACACACTATGCTGAAATAACATCGCGTAATTTTGTATGAGAAATACATTGCCGCCGAACTTCGGTCGCGTGTTTTTGGTCTAGTTGTATTTCGTCACAAATGAAAATACAATATGAAAACTTTCACTAATGAATGTACTGGAACTATTGAGGTCACCACAATTTTTTAAATCCATTGTCTGTTCCAAATTGCCTTTATTTATATAAAAAGAAATGTTATCAACTGATTGTCTAATCGTTATCACAATGTTTTCTATGCATGTAAAATTCGACAAAGGACAATTCGACTTGATCAATAAAATAACCTTGAAGTTTTTCATTAATTTTGTTGTTAATTCTACAACGTGTAGAAATATAACCCTTTTTTAAGCAAAACCATTCGACATCCGTCTCAATATGATCAAAGGACACGAAGTTTTATTTACCTTATCAAAGGAAATCTTTTAATGATGAAAAGATCGTACATCGTTATTTCAAGTCCAAAGGAAATTACTAGGAATTCTGTCACAGACTGAATCATTCATCATTTCCTTGATGTTTCTGTTAGTTAAACCATTGTAACCTCAGGTCCTATTATATTATTTAGCATTATATTGAAGCATTATATTGAAGTGTTTATCATATATCTAATAACATTAGACAAGTTTAACCATAACCAGACCTTTATAATACATTATGTTCGAGTACATAAACAATACTGCCCAACAACATTTGTTACGCGACTCTTGACTCATGTAATAAAACTACTTATAAACTGGTAGAATCCCGAAGACGATTCGACTTCTTTTCAGCAGACGTGATAACGAGTTGATTTAGATGTTAAGCGTCACTTGTCATTTAATTACAAATTATTCGTATTATGTATTTAATATTTAGTAGCCGTCATCTTCACAACTATCACCTTTATATTTATAGTCGCGCCATATAACGCCGGAAGATGCAAAAAATTAAAAAAAAACACATGATTTGTTTAAATCAAGCATCAACTTATTAAAGTTCCGTTACACAACTTGTGACAGAATCGTTAATAGAATCTAGGAAAAAAAAGGTGAAAGTTGAATTTTAACGGATCTTCAAAATGTTCACAATGAATTTCCCAACTTATAAGGATTAAAGTTACAAGGGTCTTTCATTAACAAACTTGGATTGCGTAAGGGAAGAAATATGAGAGAAGTTCGATCATTGAATCGGGGACGGCTGAACGCCTTTATAGAATTTGTATATAAAAATATAGCTCAGCGATAAGACTCTCGTAATCGATGTGTTTGAACGTTTAGAGAAAGTGTAATATGTATTCCATTCACATTCACACGTTCCATGGGATATTAATAATGTTTAGTACATCATCATCATCAGCCTATCGCAGTCCACTGCTGGACATAGGCCTCTCCAAGGGCTCTCCACTCAGCCCGATCCACGGCGACTCGCATCCAGCTCCTGCCAGCCATCTTGCGCAGATCGTCACTCCACCTGGTCTGAGGGCGTCCTAGACTACGCTTTTTGGGACACTTGTTATTATCCTATATGTGTGGTATGTTAGTATGTTTAGTATGATCTATTGAAATGGTATGGCTTTAATTTTCGTGCAGCTACTGCATAGTCTACTATTTTATTCCAAACAGGGCTTTGTATTTAGATTAACAACTGATTGCAACGATTACATAAAAATACTATTAAACATCTCATATCCCAACGCGTGTTAGGGATTCATTGGTGAGCAACTACTTACAAAGCTGAAATAACTTCGTAGTATGCACGCCACCTAAAACAATGCGCCCTCAAACAACTAAGCGGGTGCCGTCGTTTGCATAGTTAAAACTCTAACGCTGCATCGCCTCGCAAACGCAGACCAGTCCACGTCGCAAATACTAACACAGCTTGTCTGCGAAACATGAACGAAGGTTGAAATATTTGCCATGTAGTGCCGGCCTAGCATAGTAGGTATTAATAATACCCTTCCGGCCGATTTTCGCCCATGGGGATTTTCCCCCCATCTTACGATCAGCATTTGACAAACGTGGTGACTATGCAAAAATCCATCGTTGTAAGGAAAAAAATATTTCAAACGATGGAGATCTTTGTCCTGCAGTGGAACTTACATTACTTCACTTTTACACAAAAAATTGTGTATTTATTAAACACCTAATTTTTTGGCGTCGATATGACTAACAACACGACGCGTCCGCGAAACGTATACGACTATTGAAACATTGGGTACTACTACAATAGGAAAATAAACAATATAAAAAGAAAAAAAAAATGTTATGACACTGATAGAATAATTATTGTAAAATTAAATTCTAACGCTGCAAAGCCTTGCAAACACAGATGTAAAGGTACGTGCACATGTCTTTTGGCGACCAGCGCGGATAAATCACAGACATTGACAAACAAGAGTGCGCTCGCTGCAGCGGATGTCGCTGTCTGCGCTTCCGCGTCGATGTGACTAACAACACGACGCGTCCGTGAAACGACGACTATTGAAACATTGGGTACTAGTACAATAGGAAAATGAACAATATAAGAATAAAAATAGTAATGATAGAGTGATAGAATAATAATTGTAAATTAAATTCTAACGCAGCAAAGCCTTGCAAATACAGATGTAAAGGTACGTGCACATGTGTTTTGGCGACCAGCGCGGATAAATCACAGGCATTGACAAACAGGAGTGTGCTCGCTGCAGCGGATGTCGCTGTCTGCGCTTCCGCGTCGATGTGACTAACAACACCACGCGTCCGCGAAACGTATACGAATATTGAAACATTGGACATTAATACAAAAGAAACTTAGTACCTATAGACATATGTACATATTATAGTATGTTGTAAGTAAATGTACTTTTTGGAATAAATTGTAACATACACAAAGAGAATGCGGAATAGAAGGATTCTACGCATAAGGGTGTATTTTTTAATCACATGTAGTTTTTATTAAATAATTCGGCGATTTTTTCCGTTTAAAGGAAGTTTTATTTCGATAGTAACAGTCGCGTAAACCTAAGAAAACATTGTTGGTGTATTTTTTTGGTTAGTATCATGAATCAGGAACGGAAAATTGTTGTCGCGTTCGGATTGTTGAGGGGTTGTGCCTCGCAAATACAGATGTAAAGGTACGTGCATATGTGTTTTGGCGACCAGCGCGGATAAATCACAGACATTGACAAACAGGAGTGCGCTCGCTGCAGCGGATGTCGCTGTCTGCGCTTCCGCGTCGATATGACTTACAACACGACGCGTCCGCGAAACGTATATGACTATTGAAACATTGGGTACTAGTACAATAGGAACACAAACAGTATAAGAATAAAAATAGTGCTTAAAGACTGATAGAATAATTGTAAAATTAGATTCTAACGCTGCAAAGCCTTGCAAACACAGATGTTAAGGTACGTGCACATGTGTTTTGGCGACCAGTGCGGATAAATCACAGACATTGACAAACAGGAGTGCGCTCGCTGCAGCGGATGTCGCTGTCTGCGCTTCCGCGTCGATGTGACTAACAACAACGCGTCCGCGAAACGTATACGACTATTGAAACATTGGGTACTAGTACAATAGGAAAATAAACAATATAAGAATACAAATATAATGATAGACTGATAGAATAGTTATAAAATTAAATACTAACGCTGCAAAGCCTTGAAAACACAGATGTAAAGGTACGTGCACATGGGTTTTGTCGACCAGCGCGGATAAATCACAGATATTGACAAACAGGAGTGCGCTCGCTGCAGCGGATGTCGCTGTCTGCGCTTCCGCGTCGATGTGACTAACAACACGACGCGTTCGCGAAACGTATACGACTATTAATACATTGGGTACTTGTAAAATAGGAAAATAAACAATATAAGAATAAAGATAGTAATGATAGACTGATAGAATACTAGTAAAATTAAATTCTAACGCTACAAGCCTCGCAAATACAGATGTAAAAGTTCGTGCACATGTGTTTTGGCGACCAGCGCAGATAAATCACAGACATTGACAAACAGGAGTGTGCTCGCTGCAGCGGATGTCGCTGTCTGCGCTTCCGCGTCGATATGACTAACAACACAACGCGTCCGCGAAATGTACGAGAATACCAAACATTGGTTATTAAACAATAAAAAGTTGGAAAATTTAGCGTTACTGTTATTGTTTTGTATCCAAATACTACTTGACGTAGTTACTAATCATTTTAGTTTTAAACCTATTTAAAACATAGATGCATATTTTTTATAAAAATTATCATATGAGCAATACTTCCTAGTTCATCTTTAAAGAAAACTGTAAGTTTTACTACAGATATATTTTAAATCATATACAATTGTACATGACTTACAATATAGAGGCATCTTTGCAGGCCTTCAGGGTGAGGGTCGACTGGCTCAATGATTACTTTATACTTTTGATCCAGTCAACCTTATATTTGAACCTTATACCCGCTTTCAATCAGGTGGAGTTAGGTCATCCCGAAAGTGTATACTCATAAAAATTGTACATACATAATTTATTTGTATGTACAAATGCTTAAATCAAAACATAATTCCAACCACAACCGTCGCGTTAAAAGGCGTGCGTGACATGCCTGCCTCACGCAGGGCTTAGTTAAATGAATTTGATTCCAACCAAATCCATGTGCTGGATACTGTATGTGCTCAATGTCTGTTTACAATTATGATATGTGTCGGCTGCTTAATGCTATTATGTCTATTTATTCCACTTACACTAAGCATACATTTTAACAAAATAGTTTACAAATTGTGACCAGTTTTGTAAGAGAAAAGGAGCCGAGCGAACATCCATACAAAATTGGGCCTGACGTTACAGCAACCATTTCTACACTATTTTATTTTGATATTCCTGCCATTTCAAATAAAACAACTTTTTCACAATTGCTACACGGGAGAAAAAAGATATAGGGTGTTATTATTTGCTTCGTAGTAAGTAATTCGTATAAACTCTCAGTGCTCTCACGTTGTATTTACAGACTACTACTGACTAGATTTTATCAGATTGTATTGAAAGACATTAACACATTGCGGTTTCTAAGATTATTGTAAAAGACTAGCTGTTTCCCGCGGTTTCACCCGCGTCCCGGGGCAACTTCTTCCCGTATCTGGATAAAATATAGCCTATGTTACTCAGGGTGAATCTAGCTTTCTAATAGTTTAAGAATTACAAACATAGAAATATACACACAAAAATCTTTCCTATCTATCTTATCTCTTTCTTTGTAGTGTAGATGGGTATAAGTATGAATGAAAAACACATTTTTCTCATAATTATTTATTGATCATTTACTTCATCATAAACGATTAAACATAAAAACATACGCCGCCAGCTAGCTATGCCGCATTTGATACAATGCAGTCGCTGATCACTCATTGTATTCTGCTTCGAAATCCGATCGTTATAACTGAGTAAGTCGAGTAGGCAAGAAAACTAAGTCCGTTAAGAAAAGCGTGGGTTGTTCGTTAAAGCAATAACCGTCAGAATCCTTTATACGTAGCCAAAGTCGCAAAACAACACTAAATGAACAATAAAAGCACACGAAGACACAACAAAACGAAATATCCACCATCGTAAATTATGATTTTTTTGACAATTGACGTTTGATGTGACATGAGTTCTACTTTGTTGCCAGTACAAGAAAAAAAAAAAAACTGTTGATCAATTTATTGTTACAATGTTTTTATAAGGGTTGTTATATAATCCATTATTTTAAACGTTTTTTTAAAACATAATACGAAAAAAAACACTGATTCACTTTTATTGCTTTGATTTTCTATTTTATATCATTTCTTTATTTCTTTATTTATATCACTACTTTAATTCATTTGGCAACATTGTTAAAAGTGACAGTAAAGCTAGGAAATAACGAAAGTCAATAATAATATGATTGTATATTTTATTTAATATCCCATGGTAAAATGGCATAATATTTCATGATTAAAAATTAAAAATGTAGATATTTTTTTTGATAAATATTTTATTTGTGTAACGAATTGTAACGATAAGCCCAGATTCGCCCGACTCCTTTAATCGTCAAAGCGTTTGTAATCAAATTTTCCTAGCTAATATTGGAGATTATACTAATATTAGTGCATATTTAAAGTAAATATTACCTCGATAAGCATCGCAAGCAACGACGCATCGCAAATGATATTTGCGATGCGTCGTTGTGCTGACATACTACATACAAACACATATTTGCGTTTCAGATAAGTATGTTTCCATTTTGAAGTGTATGATTACTAGTCATTTTAGTATCTTACAAAATTGCCGGTAAATTCTTACTTTTTACCGTTCCTTCTAAATACTCTCAAATGCGAAACAGCATAATGAACACGCCATCTAGTCCACGTAATAGAACAAAAAAATGTTGCATTCCATTTTAATTAAAAGGTAATTCGCGTACCGAAGAATCCTTTGAGAGGTACGTCATACATACCTCATTCGCATGCAGTTCTTTTGTATCACGTTGATTTTTATTTAATACAAAGGACTCTCATCCGCAATTTAAGCTGGGTATCCCATTACGCATGCCGGAAAGTATGAAGCACAAAGGCAAGTAAGGAACGGTGTGGGAGGACCCTTTATTTATTCTGAGCGGTGCAGGAGAGAAAGTAAAAAAAATATATAAAAAAGTTGAATTATTTCATTGACGTGTAAAAAATTGATGCAAAAAATATTGTGTTCACTTTTTTCGAGTCCATTCAATACTACTGAAAATGATACGTGTTTTATTTATTTCGTACTAGCGACCGCCCCCGACTTCTTTCGCGCAGATTTCGGTTTATCCCGTGGGAGCCTTTAATCGGGATGAAAAGTATCCTATCACCTAAGTCAGCCCATACCCTGCCTGTACACCAAATTTCATTGAATTCCGTCCAGTAGTTTCAGCGTGATTGACGGACAAACATCCAAACAAACTTTCATATTTAAAATATTAATAAAGAAAAAAAAAGATTAATAAGATTACCGAATATGTCCATGTCCGTAGTACGTAGTAGTATAAGACAGTAATTCAATAAAAAACATCATTTTACACTTTTCCAGCAATTATTGGATAATAACTAGGCTAAAAATTACGTGTCTACACACAACTTTGAATTTTAGACTAACAGCATTAAGATATGATTTTTAATATCAGCCCATAAGTCCGCTCTAGCAGGAAATGGCTTTATTCTGAGTTTATTCTGGAGATTCATGGCGTGCAATCAGCGAGATTGTCTGCGAACTGGAAAACGACTAGCAAGTAGGTACTACAACAGCAAAACTACAGTGTTTAAATCGCAATCAGTAACTGCTGTTTCAAACTACTTCTTACTTTTGATTGAAGATAAAATACAAGACTACTTGGAGCCAGGAGTTGGAAATTCGGAAATGTCTTTTAAATTACTTGCGGATAAAACTGAAGCGATTTTTGACTTCGAATTCGGTATTCATTTGAGAAATAATTTATCAATGCCCCTGTATTGTATACTTACACGGGCTTTTTATAATCGCCAACATTCATCATTTTTAGGGTTCCGTAGCCAAAATGGCAAAAAAACGGGACCCTTATAGATTCGTCATGTCTGTCTGTCTGTCTGTCTGTCTGTCCGCCAGTCTGTCACAGCCACTTTTTTCCGAAACTATAAGTACTATACCATTGAAACTTGGTGTGTAGATGTATTCTGTGAACCGCAACCAGGTTTGCACACAAAAATATAAAAAAAATAAAAAAATGGGGGGTCCCCATAGTCAGAACTGAAACTGAAAATATTTTTTTTCATTGAACATATACGTGTGGGGTATCTATGGATAGGTCTTTAAAAATTATATTGAGGTTTCTAAGCTCATTTTTTTCTTAAGTGAATACTTTGCGTGACAGACTCTTCCAAAGTGGAAAAAAGTGTGTCCCCCCCCTCTAACTTCTAAAGTAAGAGGATGATAAATCTGAAATAAATATATAATGTACATTACCATAAAAACTTCCAACGAAAATTGGTTCGAACGAAATCTATTCAGTAGTTTTTTTAATACGTCAAAAATAGAATTTGTACGGAACCCTCAGTGCGGGAGTCCGACTCGCACTTGGCCAATTTTTATTATAATATGTTTAATTAACGAAACGAAAAACACACACGTTTTAATGTAGTACTCTGATAAATATACTTAATGATGACCAATATAAACCGTAAAATGTTGAGTTCATTTAGTGTATTGATGAAGGTAAACGGTATTACTACATAAAATGATGAAATGTGTCCTGGGCAAAATTTAACCCAAATTTAAACTCATAACAAAGCGTGCTTATTCTGCAGCCCCACAGACGGAATTTAAAATATTTTCAATTAAATTACGCGTGAGAAAATAAAATTAATTGGACGGTATTTATCGAGGTCTTTGATTAAACACTCTGCCCGACCTTCACGCCGTTCCTTTAATTAATTTCGACATTGTTTTTTTAGTCTTAAAGTCGAGTAATTAACGACGCCAACATTCAATTCGACTCTGTAACATTAAGCCACTTCGGAGGGAGAATATTAAAAAGTTACGTATTTGCGATTTACCCGAGAGACAGTAAAAGGAATTTTAATAAAGCCGTAACATTAAAAATATCATCCGGGTTGTAATTAAAATAATTAAAATCATGTTTTATGCGCAGTGGTTGTTCCAACGTTTCAAGACAAATTTCGGTTACAGCAGTCAATTCCGAGATTTTATTTTGACTTGATTGTTGCCGACTTTAGTAGTAAACCTGTCATTTGTTCTTGGTGTTTGGGATAGAATTGAAGATGAAAGATTTATTGACGAAAAATGTTGTTTATTCCTTCAAAAATGTTTTTGTATTTGACGCCAATAAACCTCTTATTATGTAAATATACCGACACTTTAAAAGTTTGTTTTATAGTCAAAAACATTTCCTGACTGGTACGTTAGCTCGCAGTAAGTAGCAATTAAGTTGAATCGCAATTAGTATTGAGTTGTCACCTTATAATATAGTGTTGGGCTCCAATGCCCGCCTCGGATAAAGTGAGCAGTGTAGCTTCCTAATGGAATCATGTCGACGGCGCAACGCCATTCTAGATTAACTTTAATTAAGTGGATGTTATTCGAAACTTGCCCTCAGAATTTATCTTGTTTGATAAAGTTTTACTCGGAATGAAACACGATGTGACGCGTGGAGTCGCGATATGACAGTCTGCTTTTCAAATAGCTAAGTGAGTAAAACTGTTTCTCTTTAAGCTAATAGATGGCGCTTTGCGCTAGATGAGGAAAAAGTCACAAGTCGCGCTGTTGGTGTGATTCACCAGTCAGCCCAGTCACACACCTTGAAACATTTGATCGTTTTTCCGGTCGGGACTTGATTTTCAAATAATCCGCATTTCTTTTCAATCTTAAATGATGTATTATGCCAATAGATAAGATATCTAATTCATTAAAAAAAACTTTACTAATATAATAAAGCTAAAGGGTTTATTTGTTTGACCGCACTAATAACAGGAACTACTGATGCGATTTGAAAAAATATTTTTGCCTATGTTTGCAGAAACAGAAAACCACGCGCACGGAGTCGCGGGTGGCCGCTAGTTAATGATAATATTAAAAAAGGTCTAAGATACAATAAAAATTAAGTAAATGAATATTAATCAAAGTAACCGGGGATCGAACAAGAAAGAAACTTAGCCGGGGTTATTGTTCGCTATCGCATAACAAAAAATCATGAATTTAGCTAAATTTTCGACCTTCGCGATTCTTTCGGTAAAGCTCGTCCGGATTAGTAAAATTTCCCCCGAAAATGTATTTTTATTTGGAGAAAACAAATTATGACATGCTAGAGGATTATTTCCGTTTTCAAGATTGTTTTTGGTGCCCTCCAGCCAATTATGATTTTATCGCGCTGAGGTTTCATCGTCGCTCCGGTTTAATTATTTTAAAGATTATAATTTCGTGAACACAGACTAAACATAAAAGTTCTTTGAGATAATAATAAGACAGTGTTTCGTAACAACCGTGAAAATACCAGCGCACCATTGAGCCCTGCTGCTCACAAAATCAGTTTTAATTTTGTTTCCTTATTTTGCAACTAATTAATTAAAATTTTAGTGAATTTTTAACACATTTCAGACAAGCCATCCCATATTTCATATTGTGAAGTGACGTTGACGAATATTTCATGTTTAATTCGCCGCGAAGTGATAAAGCATGCAAACTTAAACTCAACATAAATATAACAAAATGTATCTGGATCTATACCTAGATCTATTTATTGTCACATCTTTTATTTCATTTCAATGTACCACATAAAGAATCCGCATTTAGCAAGCGTGGTGATTAAGCCAAAACCCATTTTTGTAACGAAAACATAATTTCAAATGATGGAGGCCTTTGCCCTGCAGTGGGACATTAATAGGCTGATACTTTTTTTACTTTACTTTACATAAAGAAAAGCAACAATGTAGACTCTTACGTTCAGAAATTACTTTTACTCCCAGTATAAGATGTAAATGACTAACACGTACAAGTTATCTCTGCCTGCAAATTCACTTTGGCCAGGGCTATAAAAATGATACATTGGTGTACTTTAGGTCCGGAACGCCTCGAGGTTTAGAGGCGTGAGGGGGCATCCGTCTTAGTACAAGGGACGGGGTACAACGGGTACTTGTAACAATTCACATTAAGTAAAAAATAGGGATGCGTTTCAATTACTGTTGTCGTTGAAAGCTTTTGTTTTATTACTGCAGGATTTATATTTGGCTTACACTCAGATTTGCGTAATTTGGTAATGTCATTTGCAGGAGAAGTACAGGACATCATATTGTAGTCAAATAGTTTTACTACTAAGAATATTATGTCACTGAGGAGGTTTACTGTTTCCTAACCAAATGGGAAACCTTTAAAGCAAGTTCATTGTTATTTGTCCCTTAAAGGTAGATAATGCATTTGTGAGCGGGTAAGGGATCTTGTTTATGGACAGTAACTTACCATCACGTGACCGACTTTCACCTTCTCTCTTTAAAAAAGGAATTGTAAGAGGTCCATCGCGGCCCTTTCTATGTTACAAAAGTGTACTCAGGTATGTAAGCCACCTTTCTCAAACTATTTAGAGGTACATACAATACTGCAGACAATAACCACACGCTTTTAGATTAAATTCTACAAGTTTTCATTTGAGAAAAAAAATATTAACTTATTGCCAAAAGGAGCCCCTGGCATTACACTGTTACAGAGAAAGTTAAAAAATACCCACGTTGTTTATTAATGACGAAGCCCCTAGGCTACACGAATTGCGAGTACCATAAAAATAATCG
The DNA here is from genome assembly GCA_958496325.1 of Nomophila noctuella. Classification (NCBI taxonomy): domain Eukaryota; kingdom Metazoa; phylum Arthropoda; class Insecta; order Lepidoptera; family Crambidae; genus Nomophila; species Nomophila noctuella. The sequence continues at coordinate 5,826,233 of OY292488.1, forward strand.
CTCTCATCAGCTCCGGGCTATATCAGTGGTGCATACTGTTCGCTGTCCGTTTACGAGCCGTGATAGAATTCCCTAGTACATAAAGTTTTATGCGCGTTCTGATGACTCGTATGTCGTTTGTAACAGTGCGAAACTCCAATTCCTTTTTTCCAATATGCAAAGCTTTGTATGTAGTGATCCGAAACTTGTTAAAGTCATTAATAAGTTTTGTATTTTTTTTTCATTTTGGTTGACAATAAGTACACAGCGTTCTTGATATTAACAACCTTTTCAATCGAATCGTAATAAAAAAACAGTCCTTTTTATTTCAAATTTGGAATTTTACTAAAAAAATCTAAATGATAAAAAATATGAATGACGTATTAAAAACTAATGACGGACCCCTAGGCTACATGGATTGCGAGTACCATAAAAATAATCGTTCTCATCAGCTAGGAGCCATATCGACGGTAAATACCGTTCGTTTACGAGCCGTGATAGAATTCCCTAGTAAATAAAGTTTTATATATTCGTGTGATGTCTCATACCGCTTGCAGTGCGGTATTTTTTTTAATTCCAGACAGAGACTTTACAACGGTTCGCTCCAGTTTTTTTATTAATACATATTTGTTTCACTTCCAATTTTTTGCAGCCTTGAAGACGTGATGCCAATAAAGAAATTCATTATCTGTATCAAAATTGTATCCTAAGGTAATGAAAATCCTAAGGCATGAGCTGTCTTAGCCAGAATTAGAATTTGGACAGTTGAAGATACTCCCGTATTTAAGTACACACAACAACTTATCAGTAATTTAATATATAATTATTTTTCAGTAACTTTCTGTCAGTTTCGTTGAATTATCTTCCTCGGCGAAACAAACTTACGAGTAATTATAATTGGATTATGAGAAATTTATTCTAAAGTATACCTGTTTACCATGTCTACCATGGTATCCAGTGGAATATGGCTGGATCCATTATTTATTGTACTGTTATATTGTCGGTTCAACATCATAATATTTCATGGCACTCTTTTGGTTTACAGATTTAAAAAAATAACGTATTCCCTTTACATGTGAAACTGAAGCGGACTGACTAAAATCAACGCACATGCCATTTTTTCCGAGTTTAGTAAATCGAAAAATGTGCTGCGGCCAATTTCAAACCAGGACAATCCTATTTTTACGATCCTATTTTTTTTATTGAGTCCCTGAAGTTTTAGGCTTTTGGATAAACAAAAGTGTTAAGTTAATCGCTACTAAAATAGGCCCACCTCAGTTTTTTGTGTTTTTTTGCCTTAATTTCAAAACACCTATAAATTATTTAGTTAATCAAATTCAATAATGTTGTTAACAAATTTGAAAATTAGATATAGTCTGAAGTCATGCCTGAATACCTGTCCAACACGATTTAATTAAATATACCGAATATTTTTTGTTTGCCTATTGATATTAATGCATACATTCTGGATGGGCCCTATTTTATTTTAAGTGCTATATAATTGTTTCGCAAACAGTAAATTAAACTGTATACTCTGCGTTGTTGTTACGATGAAATAGAACTCAAAAATTAAACATCAAAATAGTGCAGGCTTACACTAACTAGCTCAATTAGAAGTTGCAGTAGATTAAGCCGTAATCTAAAACTGGGTACATTTCAGTCACGGGCCACTTTGTACGAAACGTAATGTTATTCTACTCCTGGTAGAAACCCATTAGTGAATTCGTAGCTTTTAAAATTAAGACTGGTCATGAAGAAGTTAGGATTTACACGTAAGCGATGCTTTTAGTTTAGAATGGAAATATTTGATTGTACCTACTTGCTTGGTTTTGCCTTCTATGTACAAAATAATGTAATAATCCGTTTTAATCAAGCATTATTTTCTTTTTATCCCATCAACTCATAAATGAGAATAGTTAGCTTAGGGAGCCAAGCGAACAAGATGGACACCTAATGGTAAGTGATAACCACTGCCAATGGACATCAACAACCGCACAAGGGACGCTCTTGCGTTGCCTGCCTTATAATAAACGTACAGATGGATGTCCAATGATATCCAGTCTGATATTTGCGATGTGTCACCTAGCAATTCCATAGAGAGAGGTGATAGTACTAGAGATAAAACCGCATTATCCGATTACGTACATTATGATATTCAATATAACATTTAGACAAAGGAAGTGGACGGAGGAACGCGCGAGAATTGGCAGAGATCGCGCAACGACACTGAGTGACACACGCGCCTCCGGGAAACTCAATCCATCACCGATGCTCACGAGCCCATTTGTTACATTTTCTTTGCTTTTGTGCCATCCTATTGATTGAAACTGACGGATTTTGTATAAGTGACTGGATGTAAGAACATTTATTAGCCCCTGTTCTTTGGTACTTTGCGATCATCTCAGAAAAACTCTAAGTGTAAGTTCAGAAGGAGCAGACGTTTCGTATACAATTTGTAAGCGTATTATTCAGTTTTCTCCGCATTGCTACCGGCGTGTTTGTAAAGTAGACGTTATATTTGTACTAAAGAAAACATTTGAGCAATATGAATCTTAGCCCGAGATGGATGTTGTTATTTTCTAACGCCCCTTCTGGGTTGCTATGCCAGTTTGCTTTCATATATTTTGATGCTCAATTTTTTTTCTTGCCTTGTCCCATCATGAACTTTGTAAGACTATGCATGAAAGAACCACAAAAAAATAATTACAATAAATGTTCTTAATTACGTCAAGGCAGAGTAACTTCAGTTGTAAAATACGAAAGGGGTAGTTCAATCCATTGCTTGGAAAAAGCAATCACACAAAGATATTTTTACTTCCGAGAGTAAATACCTGCAGGCCGGTAAACAGATAGGTACTAATGTCCTAATAAAATAGATAATGTGTGCACAATAAATTCCGGCCTCCGCTAGAGATTCTATCCTCATGCGTAGGTATACATAAGGGATTTATTAAAGAGGTCAGGTTGGTGAAAACGTCTGAAATATTGGGGATGTCAGGTAAATTTATAGAGATAATATGTTTGTACCTACGAGGAGCTCAATTTCCGAGAGAGTTTACTGTGATTTTTTTATTTATGAAAAATAGATAGGAAAAAATGTGGGCAACTATGTATGAGATATCCGTGTGTTGTATTTTGTATTGCTTTTCATGTCGGTTCATATTTTCAGAAGAAACACTGGTGTGCACCGATATGGGGAATTTGTTTTCTGAAACATTGGGCAAATATTATATTTGGTGCTATATAACAGTTTCACTTCTGGAATTCGTAGCCCTCGCTTTTTTGTAATTTAAAATTATATTCTGTTTTTGTTTGTCAAATATTTGAAAATGTTTCAAGTGATTTAGACTTTTTGATAGCGTGAAATTTTAATGCAATATGAATGGTTCCATTTTTCTGTTGTCTCTATACACCATTCTAAAGTTTTAGTAAAAGAGTTCCACCTAACAGCCCTTGAAGTACGAAGACAAACTTTTCCGTAAAGGGTTCCGTAGCCAAATGGCAAAAAAAAAAGAACCCTTATAGATTCGTCATGTCTGTCTGTCTGTCCGCCAGTCTGTCACAGCCACTTTTTTTTTTATTAAACACAGTGATTTTTCCTAATCATTGTATGTGGAGCTTGTTTACCAAATGACTTATTAAACAAAAAAGCGGTATTTGATTTACTTGCAGAATGGCCGACATAATTGTATATTTTTCGCGCATCGCAAGTCACACCCTTGCAGTTATTCTTGGCAAATATCTTGCATCCAGTGTGCATTCAGAAAATGAATTGTTGCATTGTCGTTTACCGCCCATCGGGCACAGTTTAGTCACATTTATAGCGCGAACGATGCATTCGAAGCGCGGATGGTGCGGCGCTCTCAATAAAATTATTTATTGCTTATTGTATAATTTTGCTGACGGGAGAAACTGTGGATGGGTGAATTGCAGTTTTTACAAACAGTTTGTCTGAATTTTATGCGTCATTTTTTGTAAGTGATTAAAAACCTGATAACATATTCATTAAATTATTTTGCTTTAAGAGTCTTGCGCGTGTGCCGCAATTGGTTTTTTCATATGTACTAAATGCGAAGAGCTATACATAATAATAACAAAATCCCTTAACTGCGATGAACTCATTGGGCCTCGATAATGGTATTCATTTAATTGTTAAGTTAATTAATTTTAAAGGCTGAAAGTATAAACGTGGATTATAAGTGTAAAGCTTTTATGGATTATAAAATTAAATTTATAACTTACATAGATAATTTCTTGCCTTGACTAACAATTTACGTTCATTGATTCGAATCTTCCTTGCGAATAGGCAAAACTTGTTTTCTGTTCAGTAGCTAATTTAATGAAAACAATTTCCAGAGAGGAACTTTATCCAGACTGAAAACTACATTATCCTAACTTTCTTTAAGTGCAGTGTTACTTCCACTCGAACTTTATTGTATCAAAACAAGTAGGTTCAAACTACTAACAGTATTGTACTAGTAACTTCCTTACGTTGATAGTCACAATAGATTGGATGGATTACAATTAGCCAAACGTTAATGTAGTAAATTTTTTTGTCCTACATTGTAGGATTGCATTTTGATGTAGCAACAATCGTATACAAGTATTTTTTACCAGTAACAGCCTATAGGTTATGACGGATCACAGGAACAAGTAAAACTAATTCAGATATTTATTTTAGATTCAGTCTTTCGTTTCAATGCTGCATGCATTGAAACGAAATGCATTAATGAGCTCTTACATTTTAAGTTATTGTTTACGAACATGTAAGTCACAATAATATCTTTTAAGTAGAATATCATTGTTAGTGTGGTAACCAAAAGATAACAGAGCACGCACTCGTGATTACCTTAGGAAGAAAAAGGCGTCACAGTATTCAATCCATTCCGTTTTTCGTCGGGCCCGTTGTCTGGCGCATGCATGAGAATCGGACAGCCGCCTAATGTACCTAATAGAATCGGAATCGAACGCGGATCGATTTGTAAGCACTTAACCGAAACACGACTGCCACTGGCAGTCCGTTCGGACAGCCTTTTGAAAAGATGAGAAATAGTTATTTTCGGCTCGCGGACGAGGTGTTCCATTAAGCACCCAATTTTAGCGCACCCTCAATTTCAGCACGTGGCTTAGGTCACTTTAAGCACATTTCCACATTATCTATACTAATATAATAAAGTTGAAGGGTTTGTTTGTTTGTTTGTCTGAACGAGCTGCTCTCGTGAACAACAGGTCCGTTAAAAAAATTTTTTTTTGATAGTTCATTTGACGACGAAGGCTTAAGGCTTAATATATCTACGAGTATGTACGGAAACCGCAAACCACGCGGACGGAGTCGCGGTCGGCCGCTCGTTAAAATGGCAAATAAGCCTGATTAAATATTAAAAAGGCATGCAAAAATATCCATCGGTGCTGAAAGTGGACTAGGCTAGGTTGCGGGTGCTCAAAAATTGGGTGTCCAAAGTGGATAACTTCTCATTTTAGGCCCGCGGACTCCCCACTACGATTAATCATCCACGCAGCGGGAGGCTGGATTGACCTGCGTACCGTCACTGGACTTTCGCTTTTGTTTCTGCCTGCATAATAGTCCAGATAAGTTTCGGAAAGAATGAAATATATGTGACGCGCTGTTTTTGTCGATGCGCGATTTTCGAACCCACTCAGCGACGTTTTCATTTCTTTTCATACGAATTTCACCATAGATTTTTAACAAAGATGAAAGAATAATAACTTCTGTTACGTTTTCATTGTCAATCTTCGATGTCAAACAGATTTTGTAGATCTGTGTCTGTTCCGTTCAGGCCACAATTTTAATTTACTAATACTAAAATAATCGCTATGGATCTGTATAGTTGTATAAATATCTATTTCGTTTCTAAGGTTCATATTCTATTATAACATACATATCCCTTTACCTTAAATTTAATCAAAGACTAATTTAATTCACGTCTAAAAAACTCATTCAGTCCTAAGCCGTGCCTCGCCCCCGCATTCCCGAAACGTAATTTTGTGCCTATTTAGTTAAGACACAATAGGTTTGCCTTCAACCTGATTACAAAGTCATGAAACAAGCCCAGGAGATCCGCAATAAATTTATTTTGTCTCGACCGTGTTCGCTTTAGCTCCGCAGGCAATAATTTTCACTTTGCGCACTGCAGACCATTTACTTTCGTCCAGTAAGATCCTTTGTATTCCTAATGTAGGAGTAGTAACAGCCTATTAATGTCCCACTGCGGCGATAGGGCCTACATCACTTGAAATCATGTTCTAGTTACAAATATGAATTTTGGACAAATCTCCACACTTGCCCCGTGTTCGGCAAAACCAAAACCAATTTTGCCCGATCCGGGAAACGAACCCAAGACCTGAGCCACGGCCCGGTACTTATACCACTAGGCCATGGAGGCAATCTTATGTGTCCCTTTTAAAATGCCCTAACGCCTGATTCCAATATAGGTACTATGATTTTGTTTGGTTAATCGTTTGTCAAAGAACAACTGAACCAATCCACTTATTTCGACTTTCGACGAAGATACAGAATTAGACTTTATCATCTTTCAGGGGCTTAAATATTAAGTCGCGGTTTAATTATGGAAGGTACTGATTGCAACTCAAGATTTTACACAATTTATCGGTATTTTAATAATTTATTGACCTTTTGTATCGATTGCTCGTTCGATTATTGTGATCGATCATTTTCGATTTTAATGTTTATGCTTCATGAAATCAATGGAGATTTCTCATAGCGACCGGCCCGTTGGTTGAATCTACAAAGTCAAGTCAGTGGTCCCGGCTACAAAACCAAGGGTGGCTGGTTTTAATGCCGCCAGGGATGTTTGCGTGATGAATCGCATTTTTACTTGAGTCATGGATGTATAAGTTCATAGTACAAACTTTGAGCTTTAGTTCGGGGCTAGGTAATCGTTTTGTTAGTCCAAGGAAATAATAAATTAATAATTAATGTATTAATACCTACAAAATATAACATGGAGCAATGACTTTAGTTAAATATCCTAGTAACAGATACCGGGAAACAATACGTATAAGTGTATAACATAACATAATACAACCTGTAAGTAGTTGACTGTATCTTGTTTCGTCTTAATCCGTGGGTCGCAGTGGCGATTAGGCCCTCGCCCTATTTGGAGAATGATATGACACGTACACAACATGTTTGAGAGTTCAAATATCCCTCCATCCGGGTTGTGGAGCCTTTGACACGGTCCGCACCTTGACGTATTAATTAAAATATATCTATACTAATATAATACAGTTGACGAGTTTGTTTGTATGAACGCGCTAATCGCAGGAACTACTGGTTCGAATTGAAAAGATATTTAAAATAAAAAAAAGGACAATGTATTTAGATTTCTCAGGGCTACTACCATTTGGCATAAAGAACTGTTAATTTTAAAACTAGTTATTTTTTATTTACTCATTGACTTCAAAAGATCATAATATATGACTAATACATTTGCATCAGACATATTATTCAAACAACCATCAGTGTTGAACGATACTAGTAGTTTATAACCCTTCAAGGTAATCAACTCTCAATTCATCTAGTGTCACTAGATCAAAATGTAACGTTGTGAGATTCTTAATTAAACAATATTAAGGGCCCACCCATTCCCGTTCCATCCTGTCCCCTACAAAATAGATGTCACCCTCTGCCTCTATTATGTAGCTGAGTAATTTAACCCTTCCAAATTTTGGAACTAAATGGCTTCAAGGCGTGGCTAAAAGTGATTTCGGGACATGTAAAAATAATTTCATATTCGTATGTAATTAAGTTTTACGGCTACACGTAATAATTATAATATGTGTATTTAAGTATCGTAATAATTGAATACTTGATTTTTTATATACATTTTCAGTAAAGACGAATACGATTCATGAGTTAGTGTAAAAACACACGTAGCCGTAAAAACGCGACCGAAGTTTACGTAATTACGCCTGGAATGTTTTTTGATTGAGAATGACAAATCATGCCGAAATGACGTCGCGTCATACATATTGTACAGAAAAAAAAATGCCGTCGCGTATTTCAGCCCTGTGTGTCCCTACGTTTATTCGATGATATTTTACTGCAAAAAGCCCGCTTCTGATGCAATCATTACCTACGAATTTCGTTTTATACAATGACCACTTCCCCTCGGAATAAAGAATTTGGCCAAATAGCTAGAGGTGGGAGGATATTTTTATTTTATTTCTTTATAATTATTTCTAAGAATTGACGTTCTTAGTGTTTATTATCTATGTCTTGTTTCAGGTATCAGGCGGAATACCTACCAGGTAAGTCTCCATAATGTCTTTTCTTATTTATACAAAACACTGTTTTGCTATTTGACGTTAGAAGCAAACAGAGAACGGAGGTGGACGACTACTACCATTAGCTAGTATCATTTTTGGTATAAGGGCGATACTTGCATTTCATTGCAATAAGACAACCCGCAACTGGTCCAATTCATACACTGTGGTGGTGCGGTAATCTCGTACGCTGTCTTTAAGCTTCCGTCTATGTAAAATTAGTCGCGCAGCTGCGCCGGCTACGGCCTCGCGTGTTATTTGTCTGATTGGTAAGAGGAAGACAGACACTAGAGTTTACTTGCAAGAAGATAACGCACTGCTAGTAAAATCCATACACTGTGGTGGTGCGGTTATCTCGTACGCTGTCTTTAAGCTTCCGTCTATGTAAAATTAGTCGCGCAGCTGCGCCGGCTGCGGCCTCGCGTGTTATTTGTCTGTGACATACTTGCTGGCTATGCGCTAAGGATGTAATCGGTACTTACCGATTGGCGTATCGGGATCAGTATAACCGATTAATTTTTGTCACACACTTCAGTCATCTTGTGTTTATTTCTTTTTTATTTCTTCATCGTATCTTTATTATATTATCTTTATTTTTTTATTATCGGGTTTATATGCCTGTGACATTGCTAGGTATGCGCTATGGTCGTAATCGGCTCTTACCGGTCTATGCCGCTATCGGCATCAGGCTTTGATTACGATTTACCGGTTTTCACGTTGCGGTTTATGACAATCAGTCCTGCTCTATTTAATGAATTTACATGCGTCTTCATTGCGCCAAGGAGTTGTCAGATTTGAAGCACTTAAATATTTGTAGATTACAGGTTTTCTCAATGGGGTTTAAATTAACATGCCCTGCTTTTCAATTATCTTTGTTTGTGACATACCTGATAACTATGCGCCGTTAAGGAGGTAATTAGTACCTAACTGTCTATATTCTGATCGCTTATTAATCGGTCTTTACTCAAAAATAAATGTTAAAAGCAAGATTTCATGTTTCACACAAAAACGGTTAACATTTCAGTTCTAACTATAAAAGCAAAATATTTTTTTTTCTATATCAGTCAATCAAGTAGTATCCAGAAAACAATAGACACAAGTTTACATAAGATAGAACAGCTTTCCTTGTCCTTCATCAGTAAACATTAGGAGTAGCTCCAAAAATAGTTCAACAAACTGATGGTGGGCGATGCTAAGCAAAGATTCCGATTGAATATGTATTGGGAGACCAAAGTGATTGTAGTTGTAGGAAAGATATACAACAATACATCTGGAGTACTCCACACACAATGCGGTTCTAGCTCAAAGGAAAATCTCAAATGTTTATTGAGACATTGTACGTACTTCCTACCTCATATCCGTAATAGAAAATCTTTGCTTTGAATGCATCTAAAATTTATTTTGCACATGCTTATAATTTTGGAGCTGCTGTACAAAAAAAGTACAAACATTTTTGTCAAATTTTTGTATCACATGAAATGGGCAAATTGTTGTTGATTCCATACGCCCTCAAAAGCAATACCCAGCAGTTGAATAGATGAAAAATCCCATCGTTTACACTTCTTCCAGTGATTCCGTCGAATTAAACCGTAAAAAATATGTAACCACTTCACAACACTACAACATTTCCGAGATAATCCGACTTAGCTGAAGACAGCCGTTCAACCGGAGTCGTACCAATACCGCAGTTTGCTCCGTAATTCGATCGGTTGAGATGCTTGTTGCAACTTGCAACTCCATAGTGGGGATATAATGCCGTTTCAAGCAGCTTTGTTAAAAAAAGATACTTGGAAATTTCGCTCGAACAAACGTCCTTGACTGAGGGTTTTGGTTGAAACTATCTATACTTCTATGTATGTTTATTAGTTCGTTTGAGCGCCCTAATCTTAAAAACTACTGGTTCAAAATCAAAAAAGTTTTTATGATGAATAGTCAATTTGTTGAGGAAGTATAAGCTATAGTATGTATAACTATGTGTGCGGAAACCAAAATCCACGGGGACGAAGTCGCGGTCGGCCGCTAGTTGTTATTAAGATGCTTGAATGCTCTTTACCGCAATTGCAGATCTCGTGGTTAATCTAACGCTTATTGTATCGATGGACGCAATACAAGCTATCTGAGATTAGTGGTAACATTTACGTTTGAATTATACGTAAATGAACCTGAAAGTGGTTGATATTGTAAAAACTAGCCGCCGCCCGCGACTCCGTTTGTGTATTTCGATTTCCAATAGCCTAAAGCCTTCATCGTCCAATGCACTATCCAACACAAAAATATTTTTTCTAATCAGACCAGTAGTTTTTGATATAAGCGCGTTAAAACAAAAAACAAACAAACAAACATACAAACAAACTCTTCAGCTTTATATCTATACAAATACTATAAAGAGGAAAGGTTTGATTTTTTGTTTGTTTGTTTGTTTGTATGAATTGAATAGGCTCCGAAACTACTTGGCAGATTTGAAAAAGTCTTTCACTGTTGGAAAGCTACATTCACCCAGAGTAACATAGGCTATATTTTATCCCGGTACGGGAAGTAGTTTCCCCGGGACGCGGGTGAAACCGCGTGACGGGCCGCTAGTATTAGTATAGATTATTCGAGAACGAATTGATCGCAAGAGGTCATTGTCGTCGGGTCGATACCCGCATAGTACAAACAAGTGTGCATGAACTGAACATGTCTGTTTGCATCGGTTTGGGTGATATCCAAATATTCATCTATTTAAACTGTATTTGCAATGCTTGCCGGCATTTTGATATCTGTAACACTTAGGTATTTCAAATTCAGAACTATGTTATTGTCAGATATACGCACTGATTGATGCATCAGCAGACACACATAGTTTAAAGTGATCACGCTTACATACGTTTCAATCAATTTAGATTTATATTTGCTATGAATGTAATTTCTAAGAGAGTTAGAGCTTTGAAGAACTTCCACTGGAATGAGTCGCTCGTCTGGGGAAGTTCCTCCACTCTACAGAAGACCAAAGTGAAGTAGCACTTTGTAACAGTTGTGCTGTGTTTCTGTTGGTAAGTATGGTCGCCAAAACTAAGTTGGGGAGGGTATGGGGTCTTAAAGGCAGGCAACACATCTGCGGCCCTTGTGCGGTTGTTGATGTCGATGGGCTTTGGTGATCACTTGCCATTAGGGCGACACTCTGGTTCGTTTGCCTCACTATCACATATAGGTAAGGTGTTGCCAGAGCGTTAAAAAATGCTCAAGCAACACCTATCCAGACTATTAATCTAATTTGTCGTAAACACGACGACACATGTAGACATAACTGCTACGTCTAACGTCGCGGTTAAAATAACAGTTCTATTTATAACCAGACGTCGAGGTGCACTGTGTATCTTTACGCATAATCTACATCATAAATGCTTTCCTGTGTGCAACGCGGTCAGTTGTATTTTTGGACCAGGAACCCCAACGTATCATACTAATATTGTAAATGTGAAAGTTTGTTTGGATCTTCGTCCGTCAATCACGCAGAAACTACTGAATGGATTTTGATAAAATTGAGTACATAGGGTATGGGCGTACTTAGTTTATAGGATACTTTTTATCTTGATTTAATGCTTCCATGGAATAAAATAGCAGCAAAAATAAAAACTCGTACGTAATAACTTTCGAAGAATATTGATATTGTTGAAGCGTTTCATAAGAGAAATAATTCTTCGGAAATTACATTTTTTATAACATTTTGCAAGGTTTTTGCCCACAGTGAAATCCTAGTTTTTTTTTTTAAATTCCTGTATCTTTATCTACGGTTAAACTGTTTGTCTCCTGCCCCAGCGGCCTACAAAGATACTTAATTTCCACTTTGCACTATAATTTGACGTGCTGCATAGTTTTGATTAGGTTATTGTAGCTGAAAATCGGCAATTAAG